>JBBGZY010001997.1:0-1350848 GCA_037952925.1 Lithobates clamitans | reverse complement strand
GTACAGGTGTGTGATCCCATCCCCTATGGATCAATGTACAGGTGTGTGATCCCATCCCCTATGGATCAATAAGGTTTACAGGTGTGTGATCCCATCCCCCTATGGATCAATGTACAGGTGTGAGATCCCATCCCCCTATGGATCAATGTACAGGTGTGTGATCCCATCCCCTATGGATCAATGTACAGGTGTGTGATCCCACCCCCCTATGGATCAATGTACAGGTGTGTGATCCCATCCCCCTATGGATCAATGTACAGGTGTGAGATCCCATCCCCCTATGGATCAATGTACAGGTGTGTGATCCCATCCCCCTATGGATCAATATACAGGTGTGTGATCCCATCCCCCTAAGGATCAATGTACAGGTGTGTGATCCCATCCCCCTATGGATCAATGTACAGGTGTGTGATCCCATCCTCCTATGGATCAATGTACAGGTGTGTGATCCCATCCCCCTATGGATCAATGTACAGGTGTGTGATCCCATCCTCCTATGGATCAATGTACAGGTGTGAGATCCCATCCTCCTATGGATCAGTGTACAGGTGTGTGATCCCATCCCCCTATGGATCAATGTACAGGTGTGTGATCCCATCCCCTATGGATCAATGTACAGGTGTGTGATCCCATCCCCCTAAGGATCAATGTACAGGTGTGAGATCCCAACCCCCTATGGATCAATGTACAGGTGTGTGATCCCATCCCCCTAAGGATCAATGTACAGGTGTGAGATCCCATCCCCCTATGGATCAATGTACAGGTGTGTGATCCCATCCCCCCTATGGATCAATGTACAGGTGTGTGATCCCATCCCCCTATGGATCAATGTACAGGTGTGTGATCCCATCCCCCCCCCTATGGATCAATGTACAGGTGTGTGATCCCACCCCCTATGGATCAATGTACAGGTGTGAGATCCCATCCCCCTATGGATCAATGTACAGGTGTGTGATCCCATCCCCCTATGGATCAATGTACAGGTGTGTGATCCACCCCCCTATGGATCAATGTACAGGTGTGTGATCCCATCCTCCTATGGATCAGTGTACAGGTGTGAGATCCCATCCCCCTATGGATCAATGTACGGGTGTGAGATCCCATCCCCCTATGGATCAATGTACAGGTGTGTGATCCCATCCCCTATGGATCAATGTACAGGTGTGTGATCCCATCCCCCTATGGATCAATGTACAGGTGTGTGATCCCATCCCCTATGGATCAATGTACAGGTGTGTGATCCCACCCCCCCCCCTATGGATCAATGTACAGGTGTGTGATCCCATCCCCCTATGGATCAATGTACAGGTGTGTGATCCCATCCCCCTATGGATCAATGTACAGGTGTGTGATCCCATCCCCCTATGGATCAATGTACAGGTGTGTGATCCCACCCCGCTACGGATCAATGTACAGGTGTGTGATCCCATCCCCCTATGGATCAATGTACAGGTGTGAGATCCCATCCCCCTATGGATCAATGTACAGGTGTGAGATCCCACCCCCTATGGATCAATGTACAGGTGTGTGATCCCATCCCCCTATGGATCAATGTACAGGTGTGTGATCCCACCCCCCTATGGATCAATGTACAGGTGTGTGATCCCATCCCCCTATGGATCAATGTACAGGTGTGAGATCCCACCCCCTATGGATCAATGTACAGGTGTGTGATCCCATCCCCCTATGGATCAATGTACAGGTGTGTGATCCCACCCCCCTATGGATCAATGTACAGGTGTGTGATCCCATCCTCCTATGGATCAGTGTACAGGTGTGTGATCCCATCCCCCTATGGATCAATGTACAGGTGTGTGATCCCACCCCGCTACGGATCAATGTACAGGTGTGTGATCCCATCCCCCCATAGATCAATGTACAGGTGTGAGATCCCATCCCCCTAAGGATCAATGTACAGGTGTGTGATCCCATCCCCCTATGGATCAATGTACAGGTGTGTGATCCCATCCTCCTATGGATCAGTGTACAGGTGTGAGATCCCATCCCCCTATGGATCAATGTACGGGTGTGAGATCCCATCCCCCTATGGATCAATGTACAGGTGTGTGATCCCACCCCGCTACGGATCAATGTACAGGTGTGAGATCCCACCCCCATGTATTAATGTACAGGTGTGTGATCCCCCCATGGATCAATGTACAGGTGTGTGATCCCCCTATGGATCAATGTACAGGTGTGTTATCCCCAATGGATCAATGTACAGGTGTGCGATCCCCCCATAGATCAATGTACAGGTGTGTTATCCCCAATGGATCAATGTACAGGTGTGCGATCCCCCCATAGATCAATGTACAGGTGTATGATCCCACATGGATCAATGTACAGGTGTGTGATCCCCCATGGATCAATGTACAGGTATGTGATCCCCCGTAGATCAATGTACAGGTGTGTTATCCCCAAGGAATCAATGTACAGGTGTGTGATCCCCCCATAGATCAATGTACAGGTGTGTGATCCCCCCATAGATCAATGTACAGGTGTGCGATCCCCCCATGGATCAATGTACAGGTGTGCGATCCCCCCATGGATCAATGTACAGGTGTGTGATCCCCCATAGATCAATGTACAGGTGTGTGATCCCCCCCGTAGATCAATGTACAGGTGTGTGACCCCCCATGGATCAATGTACAGGTGTGTGATCCCCCCATGGATCAATGTACAGGTGTGTGATCCCCCTATGGATCAATGTACAGGTGTGTTATCCCCAAGGAATCAATGTACAGGTGTGTGATCCCCCCATAGATCAATGTACAGGTGTGTGATCCCCCATGGATCAATGTACAGGTGTGTGATCCCCCATAGATCAATGTACAGGTGTGTGATCCCCCCAAAGATCAATGTACAGGTGTGTGACCCCCCCCCCCATAGATCAATGTACAGGTGTGTGATCCCCCCATAGATCAATGTACAGGTGTGTGACCCCCCCCCATAGATCAATGTACAGGTGTGTGATCCCCCCATAGATCAATGTACAGGTGTGTGATCTCCATATGTATCAATGTACAGGTGTGTGATCCCCATGGATCAATGTACAGGTGTGTGATCCCCCATGGATCAATGTACAGGTGTGTGATCCCCCATGGATCAATGTACAGGTGTGTGATCCCCCCCATGGATCAATGTACAGGTGTGTGATCCCCCCCATGGATCAATGTACAGGTGTGTGATCCCCCATGGATCAATGTACAGGTGTGTGATCTCCTTATGGATCAATGTACAGGTGTGTGATCCCCATGGATCAATGTACAGGTGTGTTATCCCCCCATAGATCAATGTACAGGTGTGTGATCCCCCCCATAGATCAATGTACAGGTGTGTGATCCCCCCATAAATCAATGTACAGGTGTGTGATCCCCCATGGATCAATGTACAGGTGTGTGATCCCCCATGGATAAATGTACAGGTGTGTGATCCCCCATAGATCAATGTACAGGTGTGTGATCCCCCCATAGATCAATGTACAGGTGTGTGATCCCCCCCATGGATCAATGTACAGGTGTGTGATCTCCCCATGGATCAATGTACAGGTGTGTGATCCCCCCATAGATCAATGTACAGGTGTGTGATCCCCCCATAGATCAATGTACAGGTGTGTGATCCCCCCATAGATCAATGTACAGGTGTGTGATCCCCCCATGTATCAAAGTACAGGTGTGTTATCCCCTCCAGGTATCAATGTACAGGTGTGTGATCCCCCCATAGATCAATGTACAGGTGTGTGATCCCCCATGGATCAATGTACAGGTGTGTTATTCCCCTATGGATCAATGTACAGGTGTGTGATCTCCCATGTATCAATGTACAGGTGTGTGTGATCCCCCCTATGTATCAATGTACAGGTGTGCGATCCCCCCCCCATGTATCAATGTACAGGTGTGCGATCCCCCCATAGATCAATGTACAGGTGTGTGATCCCCCATATATCAATGTACAGGTATGTGATCCCCCATAGATCAATGTACAGGTGTGTGATTCCCCCCCGTAGATCAATGTACAGGTGTGTTATCCCCAATGAATCAATGTACAGGTGTGTGATCCCCCCATAGATCAATGTACAGGTGTGTGATCCCCCATCTATCAATGTACAGGTGTGTGATCCCCCCATAGATCAATGTACAGGTGTGTGATCCCCCCATAGATCAATGTACAGGTGTGTGATCCCCCATCTATCAATGTACAGGTGTGTGATCCCCCATGGATCAATGTACAGGTGTGTGATCCCCCCCATAGATCAATGTACAGGTGTGTGATCCCCCCAAAGATCAATGTACAGGTGTGTGATCCCCCCCATAGATCAATGTACAGGTGTGTGATCTCCATATGTATCAATGTACAGGTGTGTGATCCCCCATAGATCAATGTACAGGTGTGTGATCCCCCCTATAGATCAATGTACAGGTGTGTGATCCCCCCATGTTTCAATGTACAGGTATGTGATCTCCTTATGGATCAATGTACAGGTGTGTGATCCCCCATGGATCAATGTACAGGTGTGTGATCCCCCCATAGATCAATGTACAGGTGTGTGATCCCCCATGGATCAATGTACAGGTGTGTGATCCCCCATGGATCAATGTACAGGTGTGTGACCCCCCCATAGATCAATGTACAGGTGCGTGATCTCCTTATGGATCAAGGTACAGGCGTGTAGTCTCCTGCTGCATCAGTGGATGGAGACCCCCAGAAGATTAGACATTCACCGTTGTGGGACAGACGGGGCGGGGGGGTATCCATACATTGCAGTCTATGGTGGAGACTTGATATGCAGCCTTATTGGTGGAGAAGGAATGAGGGCGGAGCTTATTTGAGAAGGTAAAACCAGCTGTAATAATTTTCACAGCCTGTTATACCACCAGCCACCTATGGAGGGCAACTCTCCGTAACTATCTGGCTGGACATACAGAGGCAGACACAAATCTTGTATACATTCTGGCACACTCTTGCCTCATGATTCCTCAGCTAGAATTCTTGTCTACTCACCTTTCCCACTGCCACACACATCGACACACACCACTTAGGGTAGATTCACACCACCTGCAGTCTGTCTCCTGATTGGTCTGCTAGACAACCACACACACAGGGCTGGGTCAGGGGAGGGGGCAGAAGGGGCACATGCCCCGGGCACAGCTTTTTTCTATGTAGAGTCAGGGGTCCACTGGGAGTTCAGCAGCTCTTTTCCCCTCCTAATCACTGAGGGTGACTCCAGGGTCCTTCCTGTCAGCAGGGCTTTATTTCATCCAGAGCACGGTAGTACCACCACATCCGGCACTACCCCCGCGCTCCCCACTTTCATCTTTTGTAAACACAGAAACCAGCACATGTGTTAGAGCGACAGCGCGCCTCCCCCCACAACATGCCCTTGGCAGCCACTTCTGCTGATTGGGTAAGTAGCTGAGGTGTGGGTGGATGAGCTCTATACAATGCAGTGGGGGGAAAGGGGTAGGGGGGTGCCTGAGCTCAGTATTGGGGGGGGTTAATGGGGGAAGAGCTTTGCAGTGGTGGTGGTGGGGGAGCTATGAACTGGGGGTGAGAGCTTTGTAGTGTGGTGGGAGAAGTTAATGGGGCACTACTTTGTAGTGGGGTAAAAGGGGGTTGGGGTGAGCTGAGTACTGCAGGAAGGGTTGATGAGGGAAGACCTTTGTAGTGGGGGGTTGATGGGAGAGCTATGAACTGGGGAAATGATAGGGGCAGAGCTTTGCAGTGAGGGGAATGGGGGGGGGAGAGCATTGCACTGGGGGAGTTGATGGGGGGAGAACTTTGTACTGGGGGAGTTGATGGGGGAGAACTTTGTACTGGGGGAGTTGATGGGGGAAGAACTTTGTACTGGGGAAGTTGATGGGGGGAGAACTTTGTACTGGGGGAGTTGATTGGGGAAGAACTTTGTACTGGGGGAGTTGATGGGGGAAGAACTTTGTACTGGGGGAGTTGATGGGGGAAGAACTTTGTACTGGGGGAGTTGATGGGGGGAGAACTTTGTACTGGGGGAGTTGATGGGGGAAGAACTTTGTACTGGGGGAGTTGATGGGGGAAGAACTTTGTACTGGGGGAGTTGATGGGGGAAGAACTTTGTACTGGGGAGTTGATGGGGGAGAACTTTGTACTGGGGGAGTTGATGGGGAGAACTTTGTACTGGGGGAGTTGATGGGGGAAGAACTTTGTACTGGTCGGGTTGATGGGGGAGAACTTTGTACTGGGGAGTTGATGGGGGAAGAACTTTGTACTGGGGGAGTTGATGGGGGAAGAACTTTGTACTGGGGGAGTTGATGGGGGAAGAACTTTGTACTGGGGGAGTTGATGGGGGAAGAACTTTGTACTGGGGGAGTTGATGGGGGAAGAACTTTGTACTGGGGGAGTTGATGGGGGGAGAACTTTGTACTGGGGGAGTTGATGGGGGAAGAACTTTGTACTGGGGGAGTTGATGGGGGGAGAACTTTGTACTGGGGGAGTTGATGGGGGAGAAATTTGTACTGAGGGGTTGATTGGGGAGGAACTTTGTACTGGGGGAGTTGATGGGGGGAGAACTTTGTACTGAGGGAGTTGATGGGGGGAGAACTTTGTACTGAACTTTGTACTGGGGGAGTTGATGGGGGGAGAACTTTGTACTGAGGGAGTTGATGGGGGGAGAACTTTGTACTGAACTTTGTACTGGGGGAGTTGATGGGGGAAGAACTTTGTACTGGTCGGGTTGATTGGGGAGGAACTTTGTACTGGGGGAGTTGATGGGGGAGGAACTTTGTACTGGGGGAGTTGATGGGGGGAGAACTTTGTACTGAGGGAGTTGATGGGGGGAGAACTTTGTACTGAACTTTGTACTGGGGGAGTTGATGGGGGGAGAACTTTGTACTGGGGGAGTTGATGGGGGAGAGCTTTGCACTGGAGGGTTGACAGTGGAAGAACTGTGTACTGGGGGGGGGGTTGATGATGTCAGTGCTTTTCACTGGAGGGTTGATGGATGGGGGAAGAACTTTGTACTGGGGGGGTTGATGAAGGAAGAGCTTTGTACTGGGGGGTTGATGGGGGAAGAGCTTTGTACTGGGGGGGGGGGTAATGGGGGAAGAGCTTTGTACTGGGGGGTTGATGAAGGAAAAGCTTTGTACTGGAGGGTTGATGAGGGAAGAGCTTTGTACTGGTGGGGTAATGGGGGAAGAGCTTTGTACTAGGGGGTTGATGAAGGAAGAGCTTTGTACTGGGGGGGTAATGGGGGAAGAGCTTTGTACTAGGGGGTTGATGAAGGAAGAGCTTTGTACTGGGGGGGGGGGGGGTTGATGAAGGAAGAGCTTTGTACTAGGGGGTTGATGAAGGAAGAGCTTTGTACTGGGGGGTTGATGAGGGAAGAGCTTTGTACTGGGGGGGTAATGGGGGAAGAGCTTTGTACTGGTGGGGTGATGGGGAAAGAGCTTTGTACTGGGGGGGGGGTTGATGAAGGAAGAGCTTTGTACTAGGGGTTTGATGAAGGAAGAGCTTTGTACTGGGGGGTTGATGAGGGAAGAGCTTTGTACTGGGGGGGGGGGGTAATGGGGGAAGAGCTTTGTACTGGGGGGGTTGATGAAGGAAAAGCTTTGTACTGGGGGGTTGATGAGGGAAGAGCTTTGTACTGGTGGGGTAATGGGGGAAGAGCTTTGTACTAGGGGGTTGATGAAGGAAGAGCTTTGTACTGGGGGGGTAATGGGGGAAGAGCTTTGTACTAGGGGGTTGATGAAGGAAGAGCTTTGTACTGGGGTGGATGGGAAAAGAACTTTGTACTAGGGGGTTGATGAAGGAAGAGCTTTTTACTGGGGGGTGGATGGGGGAAGAACTTTGTACTGGGATCTTGATAGGGGGAGGAGCTTTGTACTGAGCGATTGATGGGGGAAGAGCTTTTTACTGGGAAATTGATGGAGGAGGAGCTTTGTAGTGGGGGATTGATGGGGGAAGAGTTTTGTAGTGGGGGATTGATGGGGAAGAGTTTTTTTATTGGGGGAATTGATGGGGGAAGAGCTTTTTATGGGAAGGGGTTGATGGTGGAAGAGTTTTTTATTGGGGAATTGATGGGGGAAGAGCTTTTTACGGGGAGGGTTGATGGTGGGAGAACATTGTACTGGGGGATTGATGGGGGGGCTTTTTATTGGGGGATTGATGGGGGAGGAGCTTTGTACTGGGGGATTGATGGGGCAAAGGTTTTTTTAATTGGGGGGTTTGATGGGGGAAGAGTTTTTTTATTGGAGGGTTGATGGTGGGAGAACTTTGTAATGGGGGTTGATAGGGGAAGAGTTTCTTTTATTGGAGGGTTGATGGGGGAAGAGTTTTATACTGGGGGATTGATGGGAGAAGAGCTTTTTATGGGGATGGTTGATGGTGGAAGAACTTTGTACTGAGGGGTTGATGGGGGAAGAACTTTGTACTGAGGGGTTGATGGGGGAAGAACTTTGTACTGAGGGGTTGATGGGGGAAGAACTTTGTACTGGCGGAGTTGATGGGGGAAGAACTTTGTACTGGGGGAGTTGATGGGGGAGAACTTTGTACTGGGGGAGTTGATGGGGGAGAACTTTGTACTGGGGGAGTTGATGGGGGAAGAACTTTGTACTGGGGGAGTTGATGGGGGAAGAACTTTGTACTGGGGGAGTTGATTGGGGAAGAACTTTGTACTGGGGGAGTTGATTGGGGAAGAACTTTGTACTGGGGAGTTGATGGGGAGAGAACTTTGTACTGGGGAGTTGATGGGGAGAGAACTTTGTACTGGGGGAGTTGATGGGGGAGAACTTTGTACTGGGGGAGTTGATGGGGGAGAACTTTGTACTGGGGGAGTTGATGGGGGGAGAACTTTGTACTGGGGGAGTTGGTGGGGGAAGAACTTTGTACTGGGGGAGTTGATGGGGGGAGAACTTTGTACTGGGGGAGTTGATGGGGAAGAACTTTGTACTGGGGGGTTGATGGGGGAAGAACTTTGTACTGGGGGAGTTGATGGGGGAAGAACTTTGTACTGGGGGAGTTGATGGGGGAAGAACTTTGTACTGGGGGAGTTGATTGGGGAAGAACTTTGTACTGGGGGAGTTGATGGGGGGAGAACTTTGTACTGGGGAGTTGATGGGGGAAGAACTTTGTACTGGGGAGTTGATGGGGGAAGAACTTTGTACTGGGGGAGTTGATGGGGGAAGAACTTTGTACTGGGGGAGTTGATGGGGGAAGAACTTTGTACTGGGGAGTTGATGAAGGAAGAACTTTGTACTGGGGAGTTGATGAAGGAAGAACTTTGTACTGGGGGTTGATAGGGGAAGAGTTTCTTTTATTGGAGGGTTGATGGGGGGAGAGTTTTTTTATTGGTTGGTTGATATGGGAAGAGTTTTTTTATTGGAGGGTTGATGGGGGAAGAGTTTTATACTGGGGGATTGATGGGAGAAGAGCTTTTTATGGGGAGGGTTGATGGTGGAAGAACTTTGTACTGAGGGGTTGATGGGGGAAGAACTTTGTACTGGCTGAGTTGATGGGGGAAGAACTTTGTACTGGGGGGTTGATGGGGGAGAACTTTGTACTGGGGGAGTTGATGGGGGAAGAACTTTGTACTGGTCGGGTTGATGGGGGAAGAACTTTGTACTGAGGGGTTGATGGGGGAAGAACTTTGTACTGGGGGAGTTGATTGGGGAAGAACTTTGTACTGGGGGAGTTGATGGGGGGAGAACTTTGTACTGGGGGAGTTGATGGGGGAAGAACTTTGTACTGGGGAGTTGATGGGGGAAGAACTTTGTACTGGGGAGTTGATGGGGGAAGAACTTTGTACTGGGGGAGTTGATGGGGGAAGAACTTTGTACTGGTCGGGTTGATGGGGGAAGAACTTTGTACTGGGGAGTTGATGGGGGAAGAACTTTGTACTGGGGAGTTGATGGGGGGAGAACTTTGTACTGGGGAGTTGATGGGGGAAGAACTTTGTACTGGGTGAGTTGATGGGGGAAGAACTTTGTACTGGGGGAGTTGATGGGGAAAGAATTTTGTACTGGGGGAGTTGATGGGGGAAGAATTTTGTACTGGGGGGGTGATGGGGAAGAACTTTGTACTGGAGGGTTGATGAAGGAAGAGCTTTGTACTGGGGGGTGGATGGAGGAAGAGCTTTGTACTAGGGGGTTGATGAAGGAAGAGCTTTGTACTGGGGGGTGGATGGGGGAAGAACTTTGTACTGGGATCTTGATAGGGGGAGGAGCTTTGTACTGAGCGATTGATGGGGGAAGAGCTTTATACTGGGAAATTGATGGAGGAGGAGCTTTGTAGTGGGGGATTGATGGGGGAAGAGTTTTGTAGTGGGGGATTGATGGGGAAGAGTTTTTTTATTGGAGGAATTGATGGGGGAAGAACTTTTTATAGGAAGGGGTTGATGGTGGAAGAGTTTTTTATTGGGGAATTGATAGGGGAAGAGCTTTTTACGGGGAGGGTTGATGGTGGGAGAACATTGTACTGGGGGATTGATGGGGGGGGCTTTTTATTGGGGGATTGATGGGGGAGGAGCTTTGTACTGGGGGATCGATGGGGCAAAGGTTTTTTTTATTGGGGGGTTTGATGGGGGGAAGAGTTTTTTTATTGGAGGGTTGATGGTGGGAGAACTTTGTAATGGGGGGTTGATGGGGGAAGAGTTTCTTTTATTGGAGGGTTGATGGGGGGAGAGTTTTTTATTGGTTGGTTAATAGGGGAAGAGTTTTTTTATTGGAGGGTTGATGGGGGAAGAGTTTTATACTGGGGGATTGATGGGAGAAGAGCTTTTTATGGGAAGGGTTGATGGTGGAAGAACTTTGTACGGAGGGGTTGATTGGGGAAGAACTTTGTACTGGGGGAGTTGATGGGGGAAGAACTTTGTACTGGGGAGTTGATGGGGGAAGAACTTTGTACTGGGGAAGTTGATGGGGGGAGAACTTTGTACTGGGGGAGTTGATGGGGGAAGAACTTTGTACTGGGGAGTTGATGGGGGAAGAACTTTGTACTGGGGAGTTGATGGGGGGAGAACGTTGTACTGGGGAGTTGATGGGGGAAGAACTTTGTACTGGGTGAGTTGATGGGGGAAGAACTTTGTACTGGGTGAGTTGATGGGGGAAGAACTTTGTACTGGGGGAGTTGATGGGGGAAGAATTTTGTACTGGGGGAGTTGATGGGGGAAGAATTTTGTACTGGGGGGGTGATGGGGAAGAACTTTGTACTGGAGGGTTGACAGTGGAAGAACTGTGTACTGGGGGTTGAGGAGGTCAGTGCTTTTCACTGGAGGGTTGATGGATGGGGGAAGAACTTTGTACTGGGGGGTTGATGAAGGAAGAGCTTTGTACTGGGGGGTTGATGGGGAAAGAGCTTTGTACTGGGGGGGGGGGGGTAATGGGGAAAGAGCTTTGTACTAGGGGGTTGATGAAGGAAGAGCTTTGTACTGGGGGGTTGATGAGGGAAGAGCTTTGTACTGGTGGGGTAATGGGGGAAGAGCTTTGTACTAGGGGGTTGATGAAGGAAGAGCTTTGTACTGGGGGGTGGATGGGGGAAGAGCTTTGTACTAGGGGGTTGATGAAGGAAGAGCTTTGTACTGGGGGGTGGATGGGAGAAGAACCTTGTACTAGGGGGTTGATGAAGGAAGAGCTTTGTACTGGGGGGTGGATGGGGGAAGAACTTTGTACTGGGATCTTGATAGGGGGAGGAGCTTTGTACTGAGCGATTGATGGGGGAAGAGCTTTATACTGGGAAATTGATGGAGGAGGAGCTTTGTAGTGGGGGATTGATGGGGGAAGAGTTTTGTAGTGGGGGATTGATGGGGAAGAGTTTTTTTATTGGAGGAATTGATGGGGGAAGAACTTTTTATGGGAAGGGGTTGATGGTGGAAGAGTTTTTTATTGGGGAATTGATAGGGGAAGAGCTTTTTACGGGGAGGGTTGATGGTGGGAGAACATTGTACTGGGGGATTGATGGGGGGGGGCTTTTTATTGGGGGATTGATGGGGGAGGAGCTTTGTACTGGGGGATCGATGGGGCAAAGGTTTTTTTTATTGGGGGTTTGATGGGGGGAAGAGTTTTTTTATTGGAGGGTTTATGGTGGGAGAACTTTGTAATGGGGGTTGATAGGGGAAGAGTTTCTTTTATTGGAGGGTTGATGGGGGAAGAGTTTTATACTGGGGGATTGATGGGAGAAGAGCTTTTTATGGGGAGGGATGATGGTGGAAGAACTTTGTACTGAGGGGTTGATTGGGGAAGAACTTTGTACTGGGGGAGTTGATGGGGGAAAAACTTTGTACTGGGGGAGTTGATGGGGGAAGAACTTTGTACTGGGGAGTTGATGGGGGAAGAACTTTGTACTGGGGAAGTTGATGGGGGGAGAACTTTGTACTGGGGGAGTTGATGGGGGGAGAACTTTGTACTGGGGGAGTTGATGGGGGAAGAACTTTGTACTGGGGAGTTGATGGGGGAAGAACTTTGTACTGGGGAGTTGATGGGGGGAGAACGTTGTACTGGGGAGTTGATGGGGGAAGAACTTTGTACTGGGTGAGTTGATGGGGGAAGAACTTTGTACTGGGGGAGTTGATGGGGGAAGAACTTTGTACTGGGTGAGTTGATGGGGGAAGAACTTTGTACTGGGGGAGTTGATGGGGGAAGAATTTTGTACTGGGGGAGTTGATGGGGGAAGAATTTTGTACTGGGGGGGTGATGGGGAAGAACTTTGTACTGGGGGGGGGGGTTGATGAGGTCAGTGCTTTTCACTGGAGGGTTGATGGATGGGGGAAGAACTTTGTACTGGGGGGTTGATGAAGGAAGAGCTTTGTACTGGGGGGTTGATGGGGAAAGAGCTTTGTACTTTGGGGGGGGGGGGGTAATGGGGAAAGAGCTTTGTACTAGGGGGTTGATGAAGGAAGAGCTTTGTACTGGGGGAGTTGATGGGGGAGGAGTTTTTTATTGGAGGATTGATGGGGTAGGAGATTTATACTGGGGGATTGATGGGGTAGGAGATTTATACTGGGGGATTGATGGGGGAAGAGCTTTGTACTGGGGGAGTTGACGGGGGAAGAGTTTTTTATTGGAGGATTGATGGGGGAAGGGCTTTTTACGGGGAGTGTTGATGGTGGAAGAACTTTGTACTGGGGGTTGATGGGGGAAGAGTTTATTATTGGGGGAAGAGCTTTTTACGGGGAGGGTTGATGGTGGAAGAACTTTGTACTGGGGGTTGATGGGGGAAGAGTTTATTATTGGGGGATTGATGGGGGAAGAGTTTTTTATGGGGAGGGTTGATGGTGGAAGAACTTTGTACTAGGGGTTGATGGGGGAAGAGTTTATTATTGGGGGGATTGATGGGGGAAGAGCTTTGTACTGGGGAGGTTGATGGGGGAAGAGTTTATTATTGGGGGGATTGATGGGGGAAGAGCTTTTTACGGGGAGGGATGATGGGGGAAGAACTTTGTACTGGGGAGTTGAAGGGGGAAGTGCTTTGTAGTGGGAATAGTGGGGGTTGGAGGAGAAAGGTTTGTACTAGGGGGGTATTTTATGGTTTATTCCTCCACTGACTGGACATTTGTTACCGCCAGTATCGATCTGTGATGTCGCTCCAATCTTTATATTTAATGTTGCAGTTGTTGTGGGTTACTCTGCACTTTGCTCCCCTCCTCCTGTCTGTGCTCCATACTTCTCACTGTAGGTGGACTGTCCCGGGGGTGGGGGGAGGAGGAGCAGAAATGAACACAACTCACTCTTCCATCCTGCAGACATTCTGTCCTTATATATACGCAATAATTGTTCCATCTTTTAAACTGGCCAATCCAACCAGAACTGACATATCCCTGCTTGGTGGGTGACCGCAGTTGCTGTAAGTATTACAAGGGACCCCACTAGTATTGTGGGATTTGAGGTTTGGTTTAGTCCATCTAGAGGCCAAAATGTGGCATAACCTTCTGAAATACCTCAATGAGAAAATATACCGCATTTTGGCCACTAGATGGCGCTGATGAGACAGGAGTTCATCTATTCCAAAACATACTGTGATATTTAGTTCCGTTCGCATGAATGTTTCTGATATTCGTGCTACAAGTGTTTTATAGATAGACCCCTTTAGTATGTTATGTGCTCACTGTCCCGCCTATTGATAATAATAATAATCACTCACAATATTTGGTCAGAACATTCGTTAAATAATTGTTTATTGCTATAAAGTCCCCTATCAGAGTACAGAGTGAGCCCTCCAGTATATAGTTGGGGTGATCATGCATGTACGCTCGCCTTGGGCTCCAGAGAGAAGGTAGACTATAACGTGGACTCGGTTTGCCTAACCTATGGGTTTGGCTGCCATCTTTGCTCAGGGTCCACATTCACCTGATGCTGAGTTCGGATGTTGCTCATGGGGTCTTGTTACCAACATTACTGCATAAAGAAAAATGCATTCCGTGCTTTGATGGAAAACCTTTGCAGAAGTTGGGCATTGGCCTTTGGCTCTCCGTCATCTCCTTGGTGTCACTTTAGCAGCCAGTGTAAGAGGAGAGTGCAGAGGAAGAAGAAGTGGGTGTGACAAGGGCAGACCGAACCACTGGGCACAAACGGTGGAGTGATCACAGCCGGAGTCAGCTGGAACTGTGGGACGAATTGTTTGATCCAAGTGGAGTATGCTGCCACTCTGGTGTAGACACCCGGGCGGTTGGCAATGGCGCAGCCGAATCCCCAGCTGACAATTCCAGCAAGAAGCCACGAGCCATCCCATTTGCAAGCAAGGGGGCCACCAGAATCGCCCTGTGGAGGTCAGAGAAGCACAATGTTAGTGACCGCAAAACAGCAGATGTGATTGTGGCTTCACAGGGACCCCAAAAAAGCTTTCAGGAAACCTCTACTTTTAAAGATCTGGGGGGCTGCCAACCACTCACTTCCTTCTTTTGAAGGTTCTTTTTGGAAGGGATAAGAGGTCATCCACCCAAATTTCTCAACCATGGAGAATTTATTTCCCATATCTATCAGGTACTCTATTTTGAGATCTTCACACTTGACCTCTCAGGTCATTACATCCCCTGGGGGTTCCCACATTACCTGCTGAATTTATAATTTTACATTATGGTGTATGAGAAAGCCGAATTGGGAACAACCCAAGGTGGGCTGTAAAACCCTGCACCCCAACATAGGCAGGAACCTGGGTCGGAACTATGGCCGGTGTTCTATCGAATAGTGCCCTCCGTCGAAAAGTGCCCGCGCATGTGCAGCCCTGAAGGCCACTCCAGCTGATTTCCCGATCAGCTGACGTGACGTCACCATAGCGCATACGCATATCGTAGGAGGCATTTTTCGACGGGGGATAGCATTTTATGGGCACAATTGAAAGCTATGCAAACAGCAGAAGAAGACCATAGTGAGGGAAACCGTAGTTGTTAGATTGTGCCTCGCTGTTGAAGGGTGGGTTGTGGCTGTGTTGCAACCCGCCCTTAGACACAGGTAAAACCCGCTGTTCAGCACACCAAACCCGCCCTGCAACACAGAGAAAACCCGATACTACGCACACTTGAAACCCCGCAACAGCGAGGCACAATCTTTCAATTCTGCCCGTCAAATTGTATCTCCCGTTCGAAAAATGCCTCCTACGATGTGTGCATGCACTATGGTGACGTCACGCCAGCTGATTTGGAAATCAGCTGGAGTGCTTTTCCGTACTGCACATGCGTGGGCACTTTTCGACGGTGGGCACTATTCGATAGAACACCAGAGACTGGTCACTGGAGACCTCATGAAATGTACGAAACCAGACAACTGACCTATTCTAACGCACTCTACCTAAAAATTAGATATTATTTTAGGTGGACTAATTCTTAATCTAAAAATTAAGAATTTTTCAGAAATGATAAGATTCAATTATTAGATTTTTGGGGTTTTGGTGTCCTCAGAAATGCTAATGTACAATTGATTAGGTAAGCTCTAATTAGGGGTCCAACATAAAACCTTTGTCAGTCTGTATTATTCTGCCAATTAGTTTTTTAGGAGCCTTCCTGTTGTGGAGAATTAAAGCCCCTGTTCCCTGGCTCTTTAGCAGTACCTTCCAGCTTCCACAACCTTCCAAATGGATCCAAAAGTCTATATATCTACCTAAGGCCTGGAGACCAATGTTGGCCTAGAACACTGGAAATGACCAATTACTGCTGACCCATGGCGGTGCTTCTCGTTTACCTGACATGCATCCTTCAGACCATCCGGGAATCCTGCACAGATCATGTCCCATTGGATGATGGTGGTGCTGGGGCTCAGTGTGGGGTTATTGGTGTGGTACATGGTGTCACAATCTGATTGGTTTATAATTGGGAGTTCGACCTGCTGAAGGGTTTGGGGAGACTGCAGGCTCACTGCAATAGACAAGACATTGTTATTGGTTGTCAGATATCTGTTCTATGTTACTCTTCACGTGTATTTGGGAACCATCAAACCAAACATACAACAATGGAACCAAAGTACACACATGATGGTCAGGCTTTTTCAAAAGTTTTTTTAAGGTAAAATGAAAAAAAATATAAGTAAGCCAACAGGAAAACCTTTTAGTGGTTCACACTACACTGGGCTATGTGCAAAGACTAAAAACAAACTGAGGTTTTGTCATTCTATTGATTTAGGTTGATATGGACTATTGTGTGAAGGCTTGGGTTCCTTTACTGTACTGGTCAAGGAGGTGGCAGATCTCAGCCAGTACCAAGAAGGGATCTGGTCCCTATGGGTTCCTTTACTGTACTGGTCAAGGAGGTGGCAGATCTCAGCGAGCACCAAGAAGGGATCTGGTCCCTATGGGTTCCTTTACTGTACTGGTCAAGGAGGTGGCAGATCTCAGCCAGCACCAAGAAGGGATCTGGTCCCTATGGGTTTCTTTACTGTACTGGTTAAGGAGATGGCAGATATCAGCCAGCACCAGGAGGTGAGCTAATCCTTATGGGTTTCTTTGCTGTACTAGTCAAGGAGGTGGCAGATCTCAGCCACCACCAAGAAGGGAACCGGTCCCTATGGGTTCCTTTACTGTACCAGTCAAGGAGATGGCAGATATCAGCCGGCACCAAGAGGTGAGCTCATCCTTATGGGTGTCTTTGCTGTACTAGTCAAGGAGATGGCAAATCTCAGCCGGCACCAAGAGGGGAGCTCATCCCTATGGGTTTATTTGCTGTACTAATCAAGGAGATGGCAGATCTCAGCCAGCTTCAACAGAGGAGCCAGCCCTTATGGGTTCCTTTGCTGTATTGGTCAAGTAGATGGCAGATCTCAGCCAGCCCCAAAAGGGGAGCTGGTCCCTGTGGGTTCCTTTGCTGTACTGGTCAAGGAGGTGGCAAATCTCAGCCAGCACCAAAAAGGGAAAAAGGGAGCCGGTCCCCAAGGGTTCCTTTACTGGCCAAGGAGGTGACAGATCTCAGACAGCACCAAGAAGAGAGCCGGTCCCTATGGGTTCCTTTTGCTGTACTGGTCAAGTAGATGGCTGATCTCAGTCAGCACTGAAAGGGGAGTCGGTCTACAAGCTATACTGCATCAAACAAGATTGTAAATCAACAATGATCATTAAAGTATTATTTATTATACAGGATTTATATAGCACCAACAGTTTACGCAGTGCTTTACAATGTAGAGGGGGGACAGCTCAATTACAGTACAGTTCAATACAGAAGGGACAGGAGGGCCCGGCTCGTAGAGGGAGCGGGTGGAGGGGCCTTTAGGTCAATTTTCTTAAAATATAAATATAAAATATATATTCAGAGACAAATTTGTACAGTTGTCTAACAAACAGGTGGTTGAACATCACTGCCAACCACTGCCCAATGGTGAGAAGGCTTAAAATTGTAAGAAGAAGCCACAGAAAATAAGTTTTAGAATGTATATGTGGCAAAAATAATATGTATACATAATTGTATCTCTGCCTGAAAGCAAACTTCCACCAAAGCTACTAGAAGCTTTGTGTTGGACTGATGGTAGACCAGTAGAAAACTGTTGTCAGTTAGACATCACCAAATGAGAGAAAAGACACACTCTCCAAGTATTGAGAGTGTGGGACATGTCTAAGCTTGAGTTACAAAATGGTCAAAAAGCTAATTTTCCAGATTTTTCAATGAGCCTCTTAAGCTAATGAACCAATGCTAACAATTATCTTTATTGCTTTCTGCACCAAATCAGATTGCCCGAAAATGTCAGCTGAAAGTCTAAATCTAACTGGTGACTGAGAGGCATCAAACATTTGATGGCACTCATGAGGCCTTCTGCCTGAACACTGCCTGCCCTGACCTGTTCCTGTCCTATGACTCTGCTTGAACACTGCCTGCCCTGACCTGTTCCTGTCCCATGACTCTGCCTGAACACTGCCTGCCCTAATCTGTTCCTGTGCTATGACTCTGCCTAAACACTGCCTGCCCTGACCTGTTCCTGTCCTATGACTCTGCCTCAACATCACCTGTCCTGATCTGTTCCTGTCCTATGACTCTGCCTGAACACTGCCTACCCTGATCTGTTCCTGTCCTATGACTCTGCCTGAACACTGCCTGCCCTGACCTGTTCCTGTCCTATGACTCTGCCTGAACACTGCCTGCCCTGACCTGTTCCTGTCCTATGACTCTGCCTCAACATCACCTGTCCTGATCTGTTCCTGTCCTATGACTCTGCCTGAATACTGCCTGCCCTGACCTGTTCCTGTCCTATGACTCTGCCTGAACACTGCCTGCCCTGACCTGTTCCTGTCCTATGACTCTGCCTGAACACTGCCTGCCCTGACCTGTTCCTGTCCTATGACTCTGCCTGAACACTGCCTGCCCTGACCTGTTCCTGTCCTATGACTCTGCCTGAACACCACCTACCCTGACCTGTTCCCATCCTATGACTCTGCCTAGACACTGCCTGCCCTGACCTGTTCCTCTCCTATGACTCTGCCTGAACACTGCCTGCCCTGACCTGTTCATGTCCTATGACTCTGCCTGAACACCGCCTACCCTTACCTGTTCCCATCCTATGACTCTGCCTAGACACTGCCTGCCCTGACCTGTTCCTGTCCTATGACTCTGCCTGAACATCACCTGCCCTGATCTGTTCCTGTCCTATGACTCTGCCCAAACGCAGCCTACCCTTTTCTGTTCCTGTCCTATGACTCTGCCTGAACACAGCCTGCCCTGACCTGTTCCCATCCTATGACTCTGCCTAGACACTTCCTGCCCTGATCTGTTCCTGTCCCATGACTCTGCCCAAACGCAGCCTACCCTTTTCTGTTCCTGTCCTATGACTCTGCCTGAACATCACCTGCCCTGACCTGTTCCTGTCCTATGACTCTGCCTGAATATCACCTGCCCCGACCTGTTCCTGTCCCATGACTCTGCCCAAACGCAGCCTACCCCTTTCTGTTCCTGTCCTATGACTCTGCCTGAATACTGCCTGCCCTGATCTGTTCCTGTCCTATGACTCTGCCTGAACATCACCTGCCCTGATCTGTTCCTGTCCTATGACTCTGCCTGAACACTGCCTGCCCTGATCTGTTCCTGTCCTATGACACTGCCTGAATACTGCCTGCCCTGATCTGTTCCTGTCCTATGACTCTGCCTGAACACTGCCTGCCCTGATCTGTTCCTGTCCTATGACTCTGCCTACCCTGATCTGTTCCTGTCCTATGACTCTGCCTGAATACTGCCTGCCCTGATCTGTTCCTGTCTTATGACTCTGCCTGAACACTGCCTACCCTGATTTGTTCCTGTCCTATGACTCTGCCTGAACACTGCCTACCCTGATCTGTTCCTGTCTTATGACTCTGCCTGAACACCACCTACCCTGACCTGTTCCTGTCCTATGACTCTGCCTGAACACTGCCTGCCCTGATCTGTTCCTGTCCTATGACTCTGCCTACCCTGATCTGTTCCTGTCCTATGACTCTGCCTGAATACTGCCTGCCCTGATCTGTTCCTGTCTTATGACTCTGCCTGAACACTGCCTACCCTGATTTGTTCCTGTCCTATGACTCTGCCTGAACACTGCCTGCCCTGATCTGTTCCTGTCTTATGACTCTGCCTGAACACTGCCTGCCCTGATCTGTTCCTGTCTTATGACTCTGCCTGAACACTGCCTGCCCTGATCTGTTCCTGTCTTATGACTCTGCCTGAACACTGCCTACCCTGATTTGTTCCTGTCCTATGACTCTGCCTGAACACTGCCTACCCTGATCTGTTCCTGTCCTATGACTCTGCCTGAACACTGCCTACCCTGATCTGTTCCTGTCCTATGACTCTGCCTGAACACTTATCAAAAAAGAGGGGGAGAGAAAGTGAATTCATGAATGAGGAACAAGCAGGAGTCAATATTAATTAAATGCTTTTTAATGAAAAAGAGACTCACAATAAACACTAATCCAGAAAATATCCTGATAACACAGGTACCATCACCATTAAAAAGACCAAACAGTCATGTGCGGACACAGATAACCACCCGTCACAATCAACCACTTATAATATGTTAAAGAAGACATTCACTTTAAATAAACAGCAATAATAACAATGCATGGAACATATGTGCTAGACATTGATGAAAGTCCAAATGGTATGGGGGAAGTGATGGCAAATATTATAGTGGATGAATGGGTTGTGGTGACAGCAGGACTTGATCAGCACTAAGTGGTGGTATGGCGGACAAAATTCGCCGTGTAAAGGGGGGACAATAATGTCAGGGGGCCTTGCTGGAGAGGTCCAAAAAGGAATAGATAGATGAAATCACAGCCGCTGCAGGATGCAGGTGTGTGTAGGCTGGCAGGACGGAGCCTCTCTAGGCCAGGGATGGCTCACAAGGCTGCAGACCAGAAGGTGTGGATGGAACTGGCAGGCGGCTAGAATTGGAGAGGTGAAATAATTGGTGAGCTGACACTGCAGTATAGAGGTCAATGACCACATGCGATGAGAAACTGTAAATAAGAGTCCCGAATCAGGGATAAGGTAAGGAAGGATCTCACCCAATGTTGTTTGCCGTCCGTATCAAGGAAGCAGGATTGCAGCTGTCACCATCTCCGATTTGTCAGTGCCTTTCAGTAGATGAACCGGTCAGGTAGGGAGTCATCCGGACAGTGCCTCAGTGGTAAGTGGCGGGTTGGTGCTGGGAGTGAGTAAGCTCACGTAAGTTCTGCATATAAAGTCCAAGCAGTTTGAGGCAACAGTTTCCCCTTTCGGCTAGCCGTTATGGCGCTGTGGCGAGATCAAACAGTCGCTGGTCTAGCGGGTCAGGTGATCGGCGTGATCAAGGCTGGTGGTGGGTCTGTTTGTCAGCAGGTACGCTGAGAGCAGCGTGTTGGCGTCATGCTGACGCGTTTCATCCGTAAACCGGATTTCTTCAGAGCATGCGCAGTAGCAAACTTCATCAACTTAAGTAGTGTTGAGGGAGGATCACATGGGTTTCGCGTTTGGTTACCAAGGCTACCGCGCTGTTCACTGACAGCCATACACAAGAGAAAAACATATAAAACATGACTAACAGAGCGAGTCCGTGAAGGCAACCAGGGAATAGAGAGAAATAGGAAAAAGGGGAGGGAGGGGAGAAGGGAAAGAAACAAAAAGGAGGGGGGGGTCAGTCAGAAATGATAAGAAAAAAATGGAAGGAAATAGAAAATAGCATAAAAATGGTAAAAGTAATCCTGTCGATCCTGTCGAAATCGCCCCTTCTCAGGGGGAGGTTAAGCCTATAGATACCTTTGACAGTAAGTCCTTTGGGGTTACCCCCATGTGCCTGCAGGAAGTGTAGGGGGATTGGTCGTTCGTCGTCCTTACTTAAAATGGACTGGATATGTTCACTCACTCTTACCCTCAGTGGTCTCTTAGTTTTCCCCACGTAGTGTTTCCCACAAGGACAGGTGAGCATATAAATCACCCTAGTTGTGTTGCAATTGATAAAGTTATTAATTTTGAAAAGTTTTTTTCCCTCAGAATCAGAAAATGTACTTGTACGTTCAACGTACTTGCATACTGAGCAGCGACCGCACTTAAACATCCCCTTCAGGGGCGGAAGTTGTGTCAACCAGTTGGGAGTAGGTGATCTTTGATACTCAGAGTGAATTAAACTATCTTTTAAATTTTTGGAACGCCGAGCCGTTAAGAGGGGTCTGGTGCCCACAATCTTGCCTAGGAGGGGCGACTCAGACAGAATATGCCAGTGTTTGTTAAGTATGGACCTAACTTGGTCCCAATGGGCACCAAATTTGGTAATGATCCTGGGTAATCCACCGGATTTCGAAGGTTTAGGGTCCTTTTTCTTTTTGGAAGAAGTGTTAACCGATCTGTCTGAGTGGCCCTTCTTCTGGCCTCCCTGATACATGAGTGGGAATAGCCTCTCTCTCTGAATCTATTGTAGAGATCTTTAGACTCAGTGATAAAGTCAACTGGGTCAGAACAGTTTCTTCGGGCCCTGAGGAATTGGCCTACTGGAATGGCCTTAATCAAAGATTTAGGGTGGTCACTGGATGCTAAAAGTAGGGTATTGGCTGCTGTGGGTTTTCTGAAGGTTTTGGTCTTAATTCGACAATTATCAATGTAGATGGTTAGATCAAGAAATGAAAGTGTGTTGGGATGGAAGGTGTAGGTGAGTCTAATGTTTCTGTCATTAGAATTTAGCTCATTCATGAAGGTATGTAGCTCATGTTCAGAGCCCCCCCAAATCATTAGAACATCATCTATGTACCTCAGCCATGTGAGGCAGTGGCTGAGGTACATGGACGAGGGGTACACCAGGTCTTCCTCCCACAGACCAAGGTGTAAACATGCATAGGAGGGCGCCCAGGGTGCTCCCATGGAGGTTCCCCTTATCTGCTGGTAGAAGTTTCCCAAAAATTGAAAGCAATTATGTTCAAGTAGAAATGTAAGAGTATCGCCTATGAATTCATTATGCTGTCCTAGGGAAGGGAACCTACGTTCAAGAAAAAATTGGACTGCACGCAGGCCCCAGGAATGTGGTATTGAGGTGTACAGCGATTCAACATCTATCCCCACTAAGAGGGCCCCAGATGGCATTGTTAAAGTATTTAGTCGCCTTAGTACATCCATAGTATCTTGTACAAATGAAGGTAACTCAGGGACCAGGTCCTTAATGAGGGCATCAATGAATTTACCCACTTTTTCAAGCGGACCGTTGACTGCGGACACTATAGGTCTGCCGGGTGGATTATGCAGGCATTTGTGGAGCTTGGGGATAATATAAAAAGTGGGGATGTTGAATTGCTGTACCCTCAAGTAGTTGAACTCTTTAGAGGTGATCAGTTTCTCTTCCAAACCGAGACTAAGGAGATAATTAAGAGCATTGACGATGGCATTGAAGGGATTGGTGTGAAGTTTGCGGTAGGTAGATTCATCCGCTAGGAGTCTCCTAACTTCAGTTTCGTATTGTGTTTCAGTTAGAAGGACAATATTACCCCCTTTGTCGCTGCCCTTAATGACAATACCGGGGGCATTTTCAAGTTCTCTGAGGGCTTTTCGTTCCTCACGTGAGATATTGTCGATTCCCCTATAGTTCCAATTAATTTTGGAGAGATCTCTCTTGACTTGGGTCAGAAAGAATTCAATCGGTTTGTATTTGGAAAGGGGGGGCATCTTGGTGGACCTTATCGGTAAGTTGGCCGGGCGAGTCAACGCATGCTGGTGGTCTGAGGTCTCAGAGTCAGAGTCAGACTCACAGCCCTCCTGGAGTAACGAAACCAAAATATTAAGGGCCTCTCGCTCTTCCCCATCTGCTGACACAGGATAGGGCTCATCATGTTTTGATGAGTGCCAATATCCAAAGATAACCTTTCTTAAGTAGAGTGAGATGTCTTTATAGACTTCAAATTCGTTCATCCCAGATTTGGGGGAGAAGGAGAGGCCTCTATTTAACAGTGATATATGGTGTTCATTAAGAGGGAATTGAGTAAGATTTACAACTTTCATGTCTACCAGAGAGATAGGAGGGGGAGGCAATGGATCGTGTGTCGTAGTGGAATGCATTACGTTCTGTGTGTTCTGTTCCTTGATTGCCGTTGGCTTTTTCGTATTTCTCGAGTCCTTCCTTGAGGAGGTGGGGGCTGATGTAAGGTATTGTGTCCCTTTAGACTTGATTTCGCTTTCACTGTTGTTGTGGTGGAATTGTCTGGGGGGGGTGGGTCTTTGTCTAAAAAAGTCACCGAAGGTTCTTTGTGTTCACTATCGCTGTCAGAGGACGAAATATGGTGGCGATTTGATGTGGAACTGCTGTGTCTACCTCTACTCTTACGTGATCTACTCCTACCCACATGAATGGTGGGATCAAAGAGATCACCTCGTTCCAAGTCTAGTAAGTTCTGTTTAAACTTTTCTTGTTTACTACTTTTTAGATTTTTTTGTGTCTTTTCTACTTCCTTTTTAAGGAGTTCATTGTGTTTGTCAAACAGGGGATTTGTTTTAAAGGGTTCAAGTAGCAACGCACTTGCCTCTATCTCTGTTTTAATCTCGTTCAGTTGGATCAATTCCTCGTCAACAATCAATTGCATAATCTCAAGGCCTCGTTTGGCACAACTGGCCTTCCATGCTTCAATGAACCGAGGGGTATGGAGGTGTGCAGCTGGAGTGACACGTTCTCTCAGACCACGTGGAATGATACCGTTCTCAATGTGGGATTTTAAAGAGGAAATGTCCCACTTCCTGTTGAGAAATTTAATGGTTAGCTTTTTGTGGTTTCTGAAGAGAGACTGAAGTGAGTCTTCACCATCCTTGGATATTGGTTGTTCACAAGAAAATGCCAACTGAATTTCTTTTTCTATTTCGTCATCAATTTGATAGGCCATACCAAAAAAAAAAAAAAAAAAAAAAAAAAAAAAAAGGGGGGGGGGGGGTAGGGGAGGAGAAAAAGGGAGGAAGGGCAAAAGATGAGATCTGGGAAAGGTTGCCTACGGCTTCGCTCTGGGTTAAAAAAGTTGGTAGATGGTACGGATTAGCGTGAGTGATCACAGAGTGGGGTTCAAGAAGGGAAGTATAATCCCACAGAAGCACACTGAGCAAAAAAGGGGGGTTGGGATTTCACTACCTATAGTTCCCCCTGATAAACTCCTAGCCCTGTTCCTGACTTTTCATATTGATATCTTCTGTATCTTAGTCATCTTTATAATACTATCTATATTATTTTTGCCTACTGCACCTGATTATTGGTGCTAAGAACCACTCCTACATTATTTTATTTTATTTTATTTTATTTTATTCTTTCATCATCCCTTTATTTTATTTTTTACTTTTACCATTTTTATGCTATTTTCTATTTCCTTCCATTTTTTTCTTATCATTTCTGACTGACCCCCCCCTCCTTTTTGTTTCTTTCCCTTCTCCCCTCCCTCCCCTTTTTCCTATTTCTCTCTATTCCCTGGTTGCCTTCACGGACTCGCTCTGTTAGTCATGTTTTATATGTTTTTCTCTTGTGTATGGCTGTCAGTGAACAGCGCGGTAGCCTTGGTAACCAAACGCGAAACCCATGTGATCCTCCCTCAACACTACTTAAGTTGATGAAGTTTGCTACTGCGCATGCTCTGAAGAAATCCGGTTTACGGATGAAACGCGTCAGCATGACGCCAACACGCTGCTCTCAGCGTACCTGCTGACAAACAGACCCACCACCAGCCTTGATCACGCCGATCACCTGACCCGCTAGACCAGCGACTGTTTGATCTCGCCACAGCGCCATAACGGCTAGCCGAAAGGGGAAACTGTTGCCTCAAACTGCTTGGACTTTATATGCAGAACTTACGTGAGCTTACTCACTCCCAGCACCAACCCGCCACTTACCACTGAGGCACTGTCCGGATGACTCCCTACCTGACCGGTTCATCTACTGAAAGGCACTGACAAATCGGAGATGGTGACAGCTGCAATCCTGCTTCCTTGATACGGACGGCAAACAACATTGGGTGAGATCCTTCCTTACCTTATCCCTGATTCGGGACTCTTATTTACAGTTTCTCATCGCATGTGGTCATTGACCTCTATACTGCAGTGTCAGCTCACCAATTATTTCACCTCTCCAATTCTAGCCGCCTGCCAGTTCCATCCACACCTTCTGGTCTGCAGCCTTGTGAGCCATCCCTGGCCTAGAGAGGCTCCGTCCTGCCAGCCTACACACACCTGCATCCTGCAGCGGCTGTGATTTCATCTATCTATTCCTTTTTGGACCTCTCCAGCAAGGCCCCCTGACATTATTGTCCCCCCTTTACACGGCGAATTTTGTCCGCCATACCACCACTTAGTGCTGATCAAGTCCTGCTGTCACCACAACCCATTCATCCACTATAATATTTGCCATCACTTCCCCCATACCATTTGGACTTTCATCAATGTCTAGCACATATGTTCCATGCATTGTTATTATTGCTGTTTATTTAAAGTGAATGTCTTCTTTAACATATTATAAGTGGTTGATTGTGACGGGTGGTTATCTGTGTCCGCACATGACTGTTTGGTCTTTTTAATGGTGATGGTACCTGTGTTATCAGGATATTTTCTGGATTAGTGTTTATTGTGAGTCTCTTTTTCATTAAAAAGCATTTAATTAATATTGACTCCTGCTTGTTCCTCATTCATGAATTCACTTTCTCTCCCCCTCTTTTTTGATATATGCTGCATTGAATTCTGAGGAACACACCTATTATTGATTGGTGTTTGCAGGTGTCCAAACCTACATGCAGACCTGTACGGACCTCACCCTAAGTCTGCTATTAGCCTCATTGAAACCACAGAGTGTTCCAGTTCTTTTACTCACCCCCCTTTTTTGCTCAGTCTGCCTGAACACTGCCTGCCCTGATCTGTTTTCATTCTTTATGAGTCTACCTGAATGCTTCCCGTTGACCATTCATGATTTCCAATTATGTATTTTCCTTTTGGGTTGGTCCTTTTGTTATCTAGCCCCATATCATCATTTGGCAGTGGGGAGACAAAACAAACACCCTCTTGATGGGACTATAAATAAGAATTAGACATTCCTTTAGGCTTCTCAGCTAGAAGTGGAAATGAGATCATCTCACTGCTGATTGTTCTCTTTAGTTCTGAACTTTAATAAAAAATATCATCAGGTCATAAATGGAGATTCTGTAAATAAATGAGAATTCCTTTCCCCAGTAACTGTGTCTGGATGTAGACCAGAGAGCCCTCACCTCCTTGCCTTATGGAGCCCCAGCCAGTGACAAAGCAGTACATGCCGCTGGGGAACTGGACATTGGCTTCGGGGATGCAGATTGGCATGATGTAGTCCGTGTACTGTATGGAGTACTGCAGTTTGAGAAGGGCGATGTCTCCACTGCTACCGGCCCCCTTGTAAATGGGATGGATGTTGATGGCGGTGATCGGAGACATGACCCCACTGGGTACAGACAGCTTGTAAGCTCCCAGGTTCACCATGTAATCGGATACAGAGTAGGGCCTGGTGGGGAAGAGAACAAAACCAACGTCCACCAACAGTTAGGAGAATTCAGATAAAGTTTAAAAAGTTAATTTCTCACATTCGTCTATTCCTTACATAGAATGAAGCTAAAGTGTGAGTGTATAGCTTGACCATAGCCTTACCATGTCTAGCCATAGTCTTACTGTGCCTAGTCATGACCATAGCCTTACTGTGCCTAGTCATAGCCTTGCCATGCACAGTCATAACCTGACCATGCCTAGTCATAGCCTGACCATAGCCTATTCATAGCCTGGTGGTAGCTTGGTCATAGCCTGACCATAGCCTGACCATGCCTAGTTATAGCCTGACCCTAGCCTTACCATACCTAATCAAAGCCTGGTCATAGCCTCACCATGCCTAGTCATAGCCTGCCCATAGCCTTAACGTGCCTAGTCATAGCCTGACCATAGCCTTACCATGCCTAGCCATAGCCTGACCATAGTCTTACCATGCCTAGTCATAGTCTGACCAAGCCTTATCGTGCCTAGTCATAGCCTGGCCATAGCCTGGTTGTAGCCAGGTCATTGGCTGACCACAGCCTGGTCATAGCCTGGTGGTAGCCTGTCTATAGCCCGGTGCAGGGACCCTAGTCTGAATTCAGTGCAGCAGCTAGGCTGTATCCAGTCTGAGCTCGGTTTGTGTACGTTATCTAGGTTCGCTGAGTTTCCTTTAAGCCCCAGGACATCGTCTGTTACTGTTCAGTGCTCTCCAGTAGGTAAAGTAAGAAGATATAAATATATCATCCAAAACATTGTATCACCTTGACTGATCACTGAGAGGTTTATTGCTATAGATGGGGGCTGGTGGAGGGAAAAAATATTTTGGGAGACTTTTAGAAAGGTCCTTTTTGTCTCCCAGGTCTGCTGTCTGAAAACAAGATGAGTCCAGGGGTCCTTGGCTCCCAGGCCAGCTGTCTGAGAAGATGAGGAGTCCAGGGGTCCTTGCCTCCCAGGCCAGCTGTCTGAGAAGAAGATGAGGAGTCCAGGGGTCCTTGCCTCCCAGGCCAGCTGTCTGAGAAGAAGATGAGGAGTCCAGGGGTCCTTGCCTCCCAGGCCTGCTGTCTGAGAAGAAGATGAGCCCAGGGGTCCTTGCCTCCCAGGCCTGCTGTCTGAGAAGAAGATGTGCCCAGGGGTCCTTGCCTCCCAGGCCTGCTGTCTGAGATGAAGAAGAGCCCAGGGGACCTTGCCTCCCAGGCCTGCTGTCTGAGAAGATGAGGTGTCCAGGGGTCCCTGCCTCCCAGGCCTGCTGTCTGAGATGAAGAAGAGTTCAAGGGTCCCTGCCTCCCAGGCCTGCTGTCTGAGAAGATGAGGTGGCCAGGGGTCCCTGCCTCCCAGGCCTGCTGTCTGAGAAGATGGGGTGGCCAGGGGTCCCTGCCTCCCAGGCCTGCTGTCTGAGAAGATGAGGTGGCCAGGGGTCCCTGCCTCCAAGGCCTGCTGTCTGAGGAGAGTATAGATGCTAAAGGGTCTAATGCCTCCCAGGCCACTTCCCTGGAGGAAGAAGCTAAAGATGCCTCCCAGGCCTGCTGTCTGAGAAGAAGATGAGCCCAGGGGTCCTTGCCTCCCAGGCCTGCTGTCTGAGAAGAAGATGTGCCCAGGGGTCCTTGCCTCCCAGGCCTGCTGTCTGAGATGAAGAAGAGCCCAGGGGACCTTGCCTCCCAGGCCTGCTGTCTGAAAAGATGAGGTGTCCAGGGGTCCCTGCCTCCCAGGCCTGCTGTCTGAGATGAAGAAGAGTTCAAGGGTCCCTGCCTCCCAGGCCTGCTGTCTGAGAAGATGAGGTGGCCAGGGGTCCCTGCCTCCCAGGCCTGCTGTCTGAGAAGATGGGGTGGCCAGGGGTCCCTGCCTCCCAGGCCTGCTGTCTGAGGAGAGTATAGATACTAAAGGGTCTAATGCCTCCCAGGCCACTTCCCTGGAGGAAGAAGCTAAAGATGAGCCCTGCTCTGTCAACTGCCTGTCAGGGCTTGAAGGTCCACCACTGGCCAGAGAGGGCTGAAGATACCTAAAGGCCCCCAGGTTTTACCTTTACTGACATTTTATTCAATTTTAACCCTCTGCATAAAGTTACCCCATCATGAAAAAGTAATGGCCAACAAAGGTTTCTTGCAGAAGAAGTTCCAGCACACTCCCCTCTCTGGTGCCCTCTCTGTGTGACCTCCCATCCCATTCCAGTGCCGCAGCCTCAGATTCCTGTGGCTTTGGGCACGTGCCATGGTCCCTTCTTCTATTCTCTAAGTCAGGACAGGACTCAATAGTCAACTAATGGGGTCAGAGGATGGAACAACGACAGGTGAGACACAGGCATCCAACCTATTGGTGGGGGCTGCAGCCCTGGAACAAAGTAACAGTAGAGGACATCGACCTCCGGAAAAGGTGAGTAAACATTCTTCCCTCCTCCAGGGCACTTTTTTTTTGCCCACAAAGGGGTCATTTTACAGAGGCAGGTGGGGGTGGGTACACCCTGAGAGGAGCAGGAACACCTCAAGGTGGGTAGAAGCAAAGCCCAACCTTCTGACGTTCGAAGGAAGGGTGCCTCTCACTGCAAACCTATTGGCCTCCGGAGACCCCCCAACTATGAAAACCAAATGGGGAAAATGTATTTCGTGCAAATCGTGAAACTGCTGACATCAAAAGGATTCTACATGAAATACAAAATGGCGGAATCACTTTATTCTTTACTAGCCCTGAAGAAGGGGGGGGAGTCCGTTCCCCTGAAATGCGTCGGCTTGGTGTACATTTTTGAATAAAGAATTTGTGAACACTACATCAGAAGTTTACATTTTTTCTGGGGACCGGGCGCTCCCCCCTCCCCCCTTACTCAAGTCTTTTAAGGTGTAAGAAGACAATGAGGTGGATTTACAAAAGCCAGTTGCACTCGCTTCCCCCCAGAGCTTAGTAAATATGGTGCAGCTTCAATTGTAAAAAAATATGCAGGGGTGAGGAAAATAACTGCTTGCACACGATTGGATGAATGGAATCAGCAGAGCTTCACCACTTTTACTAAACTCTGGGCGAAGCGAGTGTAAGTCTGTTTGCCTTCGGTAAATCCACCCCCAAAACTTTCTAAGCCCTCTCTCTCTGTAAATAAGGAACACTGACTGAGGGAACGTGAAGGAAACAGGGCAAGCATAGCTAGGACTGAACTAACTAGCACTAAACAGGAGAGGACAGAGGGAGAGACCAAAGCACATCAGCAAACAAGCTGTAGTGGCTCATATTCGCCACTAGATGTCAGCGTGCCCCAAACAAAGGCAGCCTAATTCAATACAACACAGGAAAAAAATCATATAGGTGGGACAGAACACTAAAGATAAATACTGTATAAACATATAATAAAACAGACAGCAAGGGGGCATGGGAACCTTTGCAAACATATGCCGCTAGCTGTACAGTATATGCCACTTACCCGAAATAGTCACCTACCGTACAAAGCAGTGGGCAGCGGTCAGCACCCACTGGGAGTCAATCATGACCCCTCCGCAGATATGGGAGCCACCTCTCCTCAGGCTGATCTGCCATGGCCAATCCCCGGGGGAGGCGTCTTGTCCACCCACAATGCGGTCCGATGTCACCGGCTTACCACAACCTACGCAGAACCAGAAACAGTGATCACCCTCCTGCCCGGGTACGCATGGTTTGTATGGGGGGGTATCAGTAAACTAGGTGTAGAAGGTCGGGGACTTACCTGAGTAGGACATCGAAAGCTGAACACCTGAAAGATGAAGGAACATTGTTAATATGTCATCTCTAGAAGACACTAAGCATTCTTCACCTACTATGAGAGGGTCTGCTCTCACTTTGGGGTACTTCTCATGTCTTCTGCCATCCTGAGAGCATCTGATCATCCCGAGACACCCAGAATGTCTTTTCTGTGGTCACCCATAAGGTCTTTCACTCCATTAATCAGAGAGAGTCTAGTACACATGGGTCAAACGCACGGCCTGTGGGCCAAGTCCAACCTGCCAGACCATTTCATGTGTCCATCGCACTCCTCCTGCAGCTGCAGCAACCCCCCTCATCTCCACCCCCACCTTGTGTCAGCAGCAGAGAGGAGGACAGAATTTCTCCTACAGATCCTGCACTTCTCCATGCCGCATCAGCACCCCCTCGCCTCCTCCTTGTCTTAGCATTCAGCAGCAGAGGGGAGGACTGACCTCCTACAGATCCTGCACTTTTTCCATGCAGCATCAGCACCCCCCTGTCTCAGCATTCAGCAGCAGAGAGGAGGACAGAACTTCTCCTACAGATCCTGCACTTCCCCATGCAGTATCAGCACCCCCTCATCTCCGCCACCTCCTTGTCTCAGCATTCAGCAGCAGAGAGGAGGATGGAACTCCTCCTACAGATCCTGTGCTTCTCCATGCAGCATTCGGCACCCCCTCGCCTCCTCCTTTTTGTCTCAGCATTCAGCAGCAGAGAGGAGGACGGAACTACTACAGATCCTGGGCTTCTCCATGCAGCATCGGCACCCCCTCGCCTCCTTCTTGTCTCAGCATTCAACAGCAGAGGGGAGGACAGAAATCCTTCGCCAGATCCATGCAGCATCAGCACCCCCTCGTACCCCCCCCCCCCCTCCTCACTGAGCTCTGCAGAGTGTAACTTCAGCTCTCCACCTCCATTTTTTTCTAAACTCTCAGAAAAGCTTTCTAAGATTCAGCACTTTGAATGGTTGTAGAGAAGAAAGAACTGCAGATAGACAGGTACAACTTTTGTAGGAGGATTTGTTCCATTACTGTATATCACCTGAGGCCAGTCCCTTCACTTGGTCTATGTGAGGGCTTACAACCACTTTAAGTTTATCTTAAGATGTATTCAGTGATTTGTACAAGGACTGGACTCTATCAGGGTGGTGGAATGGAAGACCTCATGGTTAACCTCAAAGACAACAAGATGCCCTCAGGGGAACAGAGGACATGATGTGTGTCCAATGGGATTGCTATAAAGATATAAAGATCTATATAGAGGAATCAGGACCTCCTTCCTCCTGCTGGTGATCCCTCTAGTGATATAAAGATCTATAAAGAGGAATCAGGACCTCCTTCCTCCTGCTGGTGATCCCTCTAGTGATATAAAGATCTATAAAGAGGAATCAGGACCTCCTTCCTCCTGCTGGTGACCCCTCTTGTGATATGAAGATCTATATAGAGGAATCAGGACCTCCTTCCTCCTGTTGGTGATCCCTCTAGTGATATAAAGATCTATATAGAGGAATCAGGACCTCCTTCCTCCCGCTGGTGACCCCTCTAGTGATATAAAGATCTATATAGAGGAATCAGGACCTCCTTCCTCCTGCTGGTGATCCCTCTAGTGATATAAAGATCGATATAGAGGAATCAGGACCTCCTTCCTCCTGCTGGTGACCCTTCTAGTGATATAAAGATCTATATAGAGGAATCAGGACCTCCTTCCTCCTGCTGGTGATCCCTCTAGTGATATAAAGATCGATATAGAGGAATCAGGACCTCCTTCCTCCAGCTGGTGACCCCTCTAGTGATATAAAGATCTATATAGAGGAATCAGGACCTCCTTCCTCCCGCTGGTGATCCCTCTAGTGATATAAAGATCTATATAGAGGAATCAGGACCTCCTTCCTCCCGCTGGTGACCCCTCTAGTGATATAAAGATCTATATAGAGGAATCAGGACCTCCTTCCTCCTGCTGGTGACCCCTCTAGTGATATAAAGATCTATATAGAGGAATCAGGACCTCCTTCCTCCCGCTGGTGATCCCTCTAGTGATATAAAGATCTATATAGAGGAATCAGGACCTCCTTCCTCCTGCTAGTGATCCCTCTAGTGATATAAAGATCTATATAGAGGAATCAGGACCTCCTTCCTCCCGCTGGTGATCCCTCTAGTGATATAAAGATCTATATAGAGGAATCAGGACCTCCTTCCTCCTGCTAGTGATCCCTCTAGTGATATAAAGATCTATAGAGAGGAATCAGGACCTCCTCGAACTCGAACTCGATAATTATTGCTAGCAGCCACAGCAGCTGGTAACAATCACATGCTGAAAATCCGACATGGTGGTTGTACCCAAGTTGAACAAGTTGAACAGCCCAAGATTCCAACCGTCTATGGCCGGCTTTAGAGTTTCTTGTCCTTTTGTAGGTTACCCATCACTCTTCTACTTTGAGGGATCTTGGTGCTAATCCTAGAGGTACACCACTGTAATGGTTTCTACTGTCTCTCCAGGATTCCAGTGGTGAGATCTCTACACACCTCCTACTACTGTCCTTGCAAAAGTCCCAACTCCCTGCTCTTCGACTGAATATTTAATGGATTTTATACAGAAGAGGATAGAAGACGCCTCAAACTAAGCAGGTGAAGAGCCAGAACACATGACAAGAAGGATGTCACTGTCGGAATCCCCAAAATATACAAGAAACCAATGAGTGACTCTCCCCACCAGACTGCTCCTGTAAGTGAAATTATACAGATTGAACTGGTATGAGTTATTGCCTCCGAGCAGATGTAAAGTTATTAGCATAGCCACCAATTAATTTAAAAATGGTGGAATTTTTCTGATTATTATTACCCTGGAAGACTGGTTTGTATCACTGGGAGTGATAAATATCCAATAACTTTTTACAATAATTTGTGTTTCAATCACCTAACAAGGAGCCGTATTGTCATCATTGGGTTGGAATGAGTCACCGGCAGATGTAACCATCACAAGGATAACAGTCAATCATTTAAATCTTCAGGTGAGGCCGTTCTCACGTTTCAGAGCTTCCAGGAATTTTCTTAAAGGGAAAGTACTGCTAAATCTGAGGGCCGCTTTGGAGATATTCATCACGTTAAAAGAGAGTTTCTGAATTCAGTTCTCTGCCGAGTCAGCGTCAGAAGGAGGTAGAGGTCTAGTTTTGATAAAAGTGGTCTTTTTTTTTTTTTTTTAGGAGAAGAACATCTAAAGATTAAGGTTAATTTTTCTGAAAGGTTGAAATCAAATTTTTTTTGTTTGTTTTAATGGAAAAATCTAATTCCTAAAACCTTCTGTTTTATTGACACGCTCGGGATAGCCTTGACCCAAACCTCAAGTGGACTTTTGAGGTGCCCCAGAGAAAACCACAATACAACATTTAAAATTAGGGGGGGTTCACACACCTTTGTAATTTTAATTCGTAAAAAAAAAAACTGAAATCTTCAGGTGATGCCATTCTCACGTTTCAGAGCTTCCAGGAATTTCTTAAAAAGGGAAGTCCTACTAAATCTGAGGGCCACTTTGGAGATATCCATCACCTTAAAGAATGTTTCTGCATTCAGTTCTCTGCCGAGTCAGCGTCAGAAGGAGGTGGAGGTCTAGTTTTGATAAAAGTGGTCTTTTTTTTTTAAAGGAGAAGAACATCTAAAGATTAAGGTTATTTTTTTCTGAAAGGTTGAAATCTAATTTTTTTTTTATTTTATGGAAAATATAAATTCTAAAACCTTCGGTTTTATTGACACGCTCAGGATAGCCTTGACCAAAACCTCAAGTGGACTTTTGAGGTGCCTCAGATTAAAACCACAAAACAACATTTAAAATTAGGGTGGAGGTTCACACACCTTTGTAATTTTTATTCGTAAAAATAACTTTAAATCTTCAGGTGAGGCCGTTCTCACGTTTCAGAGTATCCAGGAATTTTTTATAAGGGAAGTCCTACTGAATCTGAGGGCCACTTTGGAGATATTCATCACCTTAAAGAAAGTTTCTGCATTCAGTTCTCTGACGAGTCAGCATCAGAAGGAGGTGGAGGTCTGGTTTTGATAAAAGTGTTTTTTTTTTTTTTTTAAGGAAAAGAACATCTAAAGATTAGGGTTAATTTTTCTGAAAGGTTGAAATCGAATTTATTTTTGCATTGAAGGAAAATCTAAATTCTAAAACCTTCTGTTTTATTGACATGGATAGCCTTGACCTAAACCTCAAGTGGACCTTTGAGGTGCTCCAGAGAAAACCACAATGCATTTAAAATTAGGGGGGTTCACACACCTTTGTCATTTTTATTCGTAAAAAAAAAAAAAAATTAAATCTCCGGGTGAGGCCATTCTCAGATTTCCGAGCTTCCAGGAATTTCTTATAGGGGAAGTACTGCTAAATCTGAGGGCTGCTTTGGAGATATTCATCACGTTAAAAGAGAGTTTCTGATTAAGGTTACGTTTTCTGAAAGGTTGAAGTCTAATTTTTTATTTTTTTTTGTTTTAATGGAAAATCTAAATTTCTAAAACCTTCTGTTTTATTGACACGCTCTGGGTAGCCTTGACCCAAACCTCAAGTGGACTTTTCAGGTGCCCCAGAGAAAACCACAATACAACATTTAAAATTAGGAGGGGGGGGGGGTGTTCACACACCTTTGTAATTTGTATTAATACAAAACTAAAATCAAACACAAAAAAGGTCTGTGCACATATAAAAAGAGCTGCATAGTCAACTTCCTTTCCTATAATTAAATACTGACCACCTCTACTGCTCGTACAGAATGATCAGGATTGGGGAATAGATGCCCTTGACATCTATTTCATCCATCAGAGTTATACAGTATCGTTCTTCGTCATTATTCTTCCTTGACGCGTTTCGCAATGACTGGCGCCAGTGTCCTCAGGAGGATACAAAGTAGAGAGGTCAGTTGTGATGCAATATAACCTAATATTATAAGAACAAGAAAAAAAATACCAAAAATTGTAGTTGACTGACATCTCCACTTTGTATCCTCCTGTGGAAACGGGTACCATTCCAAATGTGTAGAGGAAGAATATTAATGAAGAACGATACATAACTATGATGGATGAAATAGGTGTCAAGTGGATCTATCACCTTATCCTGATAATTCTGTATTAGCAGTAGAGGTGGAAAGTATTTCATTATAGAAAGGAAGTTGACTACACAGGTCCTTCTACATGTGCACAGACCTTTTTGTGTTTGATTTTAGTTATAATTAGAGTTTATTTAACAATTTATAAAAAGTCAAATAAATGTAGCCTCAGAAAATGGCTCTTACCACAAAAAAATAAATAAAAATTCAGTAGTTTAATTAGAACTTACCTGTTGCAAGGAGAAGAGACAGAGTCCAGAGATGAAGACAAGTCATGACGTTGGTGGTCAGCTCAGGAGGTCACAATGGCTCTGGGTATAATGGGATGACAGGGGCTAGCCCCCTCCACAGCTCACAACAAGTGGGGGAGAGGAAAGATGTTTGATAACGTCAGAATGTAGCGAGAAGCAGAGCGCACAACATGGGGAAATACGATGGGAAGACCTGAAGATGGGTCTATAGTTTGGATCCTTGGAGGTGACAGGGATGTCACTCAAGTGAGGTAACACACGCACAGTCATGTAAAGATATTTAGCTGCTATACATCCCTCCTCATCACCTCCTCCCCTCATAAACTGCAGCTGTGATGACTCCCTGAGTGATTCACCTATGTCTATAGAAGGAGAGGCCACCTCCCTCTGATAGAAGACTACCTGCTCATAGAGGGAGACCACCCCCCTCTGATAGACGACTACCTGCTCATAGAGGGAGACCACCACCCTCTACCTTTCCACACTGAGAGACCACCACCCTCTGATAGAAGACTACCTGTCTATAGAGAGAGACCACCACCCTCTGATAGAAGACTACCTGTCTATAGAGAGAGACCACCACCCAGTGATAGAAGACTACCCGTCTATAAAGAAAGACCACCGCCCTCTGATAGAAGACTACCTGTCTATAGAGAGAGACTACCACCCTCTAATAGAAGACTACCTGTCTATAGAGAGAGACCACCACCCTCTGATAGAAGACTATCTGCCTATAGAGAGAGACCACCACCCAGTGATAGAAGACTACCTGTCTATAGAGAGAGACCACCACCCTCTAATAGAAGACTACCTGTCTATAGAGAGAGACCACCACCCTCTGATAGAAGACTATCTGCCTATAGAGAGAGACCACCACCCTCTAATAGAAGACTACCTGTCTATAGAGAGAGACCACCACCCTCTGATAGAAGACTATCTGCCTATAGAGAGAGACCACCACCCTCTAATAGAAGACTACCCATCTATAAAGAAAGACCACCGCCCTCTGATAGAAGACTATCTGCCTATAGAGAGAGACTACCACCCTCTAATAGAAGACTACCTGTCTATAGAGAGAGACCACCACCCTCTGATAGAAGACTATCTGCCTATAGAGAGAGACCACCACCCAGTGATAGAAGACTACCCGTCTATAAAGAAAGACCACCGCCCTCTGATAGAAGACTATCTGCCTATAGAGAGAGACCACCACCCTCTAATAGAAGACTACCTGTCTATAGAGAGAGACCACCACCCTCTGATAGAAGACTATCTGCCTATAGAGAGAGACCACCACCCAGTGATAGAAGACTACCCGTCTATAAAGAAAGACCACCACCCTCTGATAGAAGAATACCTGTCTATAGAGAGAGACTACCACCCTCTGATAGAAGACTACCTGTCTATAGTGAGAGACCACCACCCTCTGATAGAAGACTACCTGTCTATAGAGAGAGACTACCACCCTCTGATAGAAGACTATCTGCCTATAGTGAGAGACCACCACCCTCTGATAGAAGACTACCTGTCTATAGAGAGAGACTACCACCCTCGGATAGAAGACTATCTGCCTATAGTGAGAGATCACCACCCTCTAATAGAAGACTACCTGTCTATAGAGAGAAGCCATCACCCTGTGATAGAAGACTACACCTTTCTATAGACAGAGAACACAACCAATTGATAGAAGACTACCTGTCTATAGAGAGAGACCACCACCCTCTGATAGAAATCTATCTGTCTATAGAGAAAAGCCACCCCCCTCTAAAAGAAGACTATTTGTCTATAAAGGAAAACCACCGCCCTCTGATAGAAGACTACCTGTCTATAGAGAGAAGCCACCACCCTTGAGAGAAGACTACATTTCTATAGAGAGAGACCACCACCCTCTTTTAGAAAACTACCTGTCTGTAGAGGGAGACTACTACGCTCTGATACAAGACTATCTCTACTCAATGACAGAAAGCTACTTCTATACAATGAGAAACCAATGATTTTTGACAGAAGACTATCCATTTATAGAAAAGGGAGCCACCAGTCCCTGACAGATGACATATCTATAGGGAAAGACCACTACTCCATGATAGAAGGCTACCTATCTATCAAATGAGGGACCACTAATCTCTGACAGAAGAATATCTGCCTATAAAACAAGAGGTCACCACTTCCTGACAGATTATCGTTCTAGAAGGAGAAAGACCACCACTCCATAATGAAATACTACATGTCTATTGGGAGAAAGACCACCACTCCAGAATAAAAAAAAAACTACATGTCTATTGGGAGAAAGACCACCACTTCAGGACAGAAGACTACCCATCTATAGTATGAGAGACTGCTAATTTCTGATAGAAGAGTATCCACCTATAGAACGAGAGACCACCACTATCGAGAGAAAGACCACCACTTCATGGCAGAGGGCTATATGTCTATTTAGAGCAAGACCACCACTTCATGTCGGAGGACTATATGTCTATTGAGAGCAAGACTACCATTTCATGGCAGAAGGCTACATGTCTATTGAGAGAAAGACCATCACTTCATGGCAGAAGGCTAGAAGTCTTTTCAGAGAAAGACCACCACTCCATGACAGAAGGTTACATGTCTATTTAGAGAAAGACCACCACTTCATGGCCGAGGGCTGGATGTCTATTGAGAAAAAAAACACCACTTCATGACAGAAGGCAACATGTCTTTTTAGAGCAAGACCACCACTTTGTGGCAGAAGGCTACATGTCTATTTAGAAAAAGACCACTAATTTATGGCAGAAGGCAATATGTGCATTGAGAGAAAGGCCACCACTTCATGGCAGGCTACATGTCTACTAAAAAAAAGACCACCACTTCATGGCAGGCTTCATGTCTATTGAGAGAAAGGCCACCACTTCATGACAAAAGGCTAAATGTCAAATGGGAGAAAGACCACCACTTCATGACAAAAGGCTAAATGTCAAATGGGAGAAAGACCACCACTTCATGGCAGAAGTCTACATGTCTATTAAGAAAAAGACCACCACTTCATGGAAAGTTACATGTCATGACAGAAGGCTACACGTCTATTGAGAGAAAGACCACCACTTTGTGGCAGAGGACAACATGTCAATTGGGAGAAAGACCACCACTTCATGGCAAAAGGCTACATGTCTATTGAGTGAAAGACCACCACCTCATGGCTGAAGGCTACGTGTCTATTGAGAGAAAGACCACCACTTCATGGCTGAAGGCTATGTGTCTATTGAGAGAAAGACCACCACTTCATGACAGAAGGCTACATTGTATTGGGAGAAAGACCACCACTTCATGGCAAAAGGCTACATGTCTATTGAGAAAAGGCCACCACTTCATGGCAGAAGGCTACAGGTCTATTGAGAGACCACAACTTCATGGCTAAAGGCTACATGTCTTTTGAGAGAAAGACCACCACTTCATGGCTGAAGACTACATGTCTATTGGGAGAAAGACCACCACTTCATGGCAGAAGGCTACATGTCTATTGGGAGAAAGATCACCACTTCATCGCTAAAGGCTACATATCTATTAAGAAAAAGACCACCACTTCATGGCAGAAGGCTACGTTTCTATTGAGAGAAAGACAACCACTTCATGACAGAAGGCTACATGTCTAGTGAGAGAAAGACCACCATTTCCTGGCAGAAGGCTTCATGTCTATTGAGAGAGAGACCACCACTTCATCATGGCTGAAGGCTACATGTCTATTGAGAGAAAGACCACAACTTTGTGGCGGAGGGCTACATGTCTATTGGGAGAAAGACCACCACTTCATGGCAAAAGGCTACATGTCTATTAAAAGGAAGACCACCACTTCATGGCAGAAGGCTACATGTCTATTGGGAGAAAGACCACCACTTCATGGCAGAAGGCTACTCATCTATAGCATGATAAACCACTATTTTCTGATAGAAGAGTATCCACTTATACTGTAAAATAGGAGACCACCACTCCCTGACAGGTTACTGGACTATAGGAAGAAAAAACAGCACTCCACGGTAGAAGACTACTTATCCAATGACCAAAACCTCACTGCAAGTATGATTCATCATCGCAACTGTCCACCTGATATTGGAACTCAATCTCCACATCATGTCCACAAGATGAGAGGCTTCCACCCCCTAATAGAAGGCTATCAGTCTATTGTCCATGGCGAGGAACACCACAGGAAGGCCCACTGGATATTCAGTATAAACTGGTCCTCTTTATCTGGTGATTGGAGAGCGAGTGTCTATAACTATACAAGAAATGTGAGGCCACCACCCCATGACAGAGAAGACCATCGATCCTCAGCCTAGGAGCCACCAAACCCGTGACGAGTTCTTCATCACACGTTCATGGACATCATGCCTCTATCTCTGTGGAATTGGGTCTCTTCGATCCTCAGCCTAGGGGACACCAAACCCATGACGAGTTCTCCATCACACGTTGATGGACATCATTCCTCTATCTCTGTGGAATCGGGTCTCTTCGATCCTCAGCCTAGGGGACACCAAACCCGTGACGAGTTCTTCATCACACGTTGATGGACATCATTCCTCTATCTCTGTGGAATCGGGTCTCTTCGATCCTCAGCCTAGGGGACACCAAACCCGTGACGGGTTCTCCATCACACAATCATGGACATCATTCCTCTATCTCTGTGGAATCGGGTCTCTTCAATCCTCAGCCTAGGGGACACCAAACCCATAACAAGTTCTCCATCACAAGTTCATGGACATCATTCCTCTATCTCTGTGGAAACTGGTCTCTTCGATCCTCAGCCTAGGGGACACCAAACCCGTGATGAGTTCTCCATCACACCTTGATGGACATCATTCCTCTATCTCCGTGGAATCAGGTCTCTTCGATCCTCAGCCTAGGGGACACCAAACCCGTGATGAGTTCTCCATCACAAGTTCATGGACATCATTCCTCTATCTCTGTGGAAACTGGTCTCTTCGATCCTCAGTCTAGGGGACACTAAACCCGTGACGAGTTTTCCATCACAAGTTCATGGACATCATTCCTCTATCTCTGTGGAATCGGGTCTCTTCGATCCTCAGCCTAGGTGACACCAAACCCGTGACGAGTTCTCCATCACACAATCATGGACATCATTCCTCTATCTCTGTGGAATCGGGTCTCTTCGATCCTCAGCCTAGGGGACACCAAACCCATGACGAGTTCTCCATCACACGTTGATGGACATCATTCCTCTATCTCTGTGGTATCTTCGTTACGAAGTATTTCTCCAACGTATGGAAGTCTGACATGGAAACATTTGTAACATATCAAATGGGAACACATTTGTAACATTGTAGAGATATTAGTGAAATACACCACAGGAGGAGAAGGGAGGATGTGAAATGCTGACCTCTGACCTCACCTTCTTCTACACACGTCCCCAAACTGATATATTTGCATAGCTCCTCCCAAGAGCCAGGCCCACTGCTTGCATCATAACTGAGGGCTCCTGACAGGAGTACTGAGGCCGGGGGCCTGGGATGTTTTCAGGAAGCAATGTACAGCCCCCTGCTGGCCCCTCCCACCAGCCATGATCTGCCTGCATTGCATAGAGAAGCACAGAGACCCAGTGATGTGTGCTTCCTTGTAGAATGCTATGATTTATATACTGTATATTACATAATACAGGAGGGGGAGGGGGGGTCAGATTTAGGAGGTTACATAACCATAGAGATCAATAATCCATGAAGGGTTCCATCTCTATGAGGCTCCGATGGAAGTTGTACTTATAATGGCTTCATTGTATCTCTGTGTATGTGCCATACAAACGTGTCATCAGAGGGGAGGAGCTAATTATGTCATCAATCCGTATACAACCACACCCCCATCCCATGTGATATCCAGATGTACCAAATACTCGACACTGAGCTGTGAGAGCCTCTGCACAGTACTACTTCTCCTGTCCTGTATAATTCTCAGTATCTGTTCTTATTCTGTATGTATGGACTCTGCACAGTACTACTTCTCCTGTCCTGTATAATTCTCAGTATCTGTTCTTATTCTGTATGTATGGACTCTGCACAGTACTACTTCTCCTGTCCTGTATAATTCTCAGTATCTGTTCTTATTCTGTATGTATGGTCTCTGCACAGTACTACTTCTCTTGTCCTGTATGTCGGGTGTAATTCTCAGTATCTGTTCTTATTCTGTATGTACGGACTCTGCACAGTACTACTTCTCTTGTCCTGTATGTCAGGTGTAATTCTCGGTATATGTTCTTATTCTGTATGTATGGTCTCTGCACAGTACTACTTCTCTTGTCCTGTATGTCAGGTGTAATTCTCGGTATCTGTTCTTATTCTGTATGTATGGACTCTGCACAGTACTACTTCTCTTGTCCTGTATGTCGGGTGTAATTCTCGGTATCTGTTCTTATTCTGTATGTACGGACTCTGCACAGTACTACTTCTCCTGTCCTGTATGTCGGGTGTAATTCTCGGTATCTGTTCTTATTCTGTATGTATGGACTCTGCACAGTACTACTTCTCTTGTCCTGTATGTCGGGTGTAATTCTCGGTATCAGTTCTTATTCTGTATGTATGGACTCTGCACAGTACTACTTCTCTTGTCCTGTATAATTCTCAGTATCTGTTCTTATTCTGTATGTATGGGCTCTGCACAGTACTACTTCTCTTGTCCTGTATGTCGGGTGTAATTCTCGGTATCTGTTCTTATTCTGTATGTATGGACTCTGCACAGTACTACTTCTCTGTATGTCGGGTGTAATTCTCGGTATCTGTTCTTATTCTGTATGTATGGGCTCTGCACAGTACTACTTCTCTTGTCCTGTATGTCAGGTGTAATTCTCGGTATCTGTTCTTATTCTGTATGTATGGACTCTGCACAGTACTACTTCTCTTGTCCTGTATGTCAGGTGTAATTCTCGGTATATGTTCTTATTCTGTATGTATGGGCTCTGCACAGTACTACTTCTCTTGTCCTGTATGTCAGGTGTAATTCTCGGTATCTGTTCTTATTCTGTATGTATGGGCTCTGCACAGTACTACTTCTCTTGTCCTGTATGTCGGGTGTAATTCTCAGTATCTGTTCTTATTCTGTATGTATGGACTCTGCACAGTACTACTTCTCTTGTCCTGTATGTCGGGTGTAATTCTCGGTATCTGTTCTTATTCTGTATGTATAGACTCTGCACAGTACTACTTCTCTTGTCCTGTATGTCGGGTGTAATTCTCAGTATCTGTTCTTATTCTGTATGTATGGGCTCTGCACAGTACTACTTCTCTTGTCCTGTATGTCGGGTGTAATTCTCGGTATCTGTTCTTATTCTGTATGTATGGACTCTGCACAGTACTACTTCTCTGTATGTCGGGTGTAATTCTCGGTATCTGTTCTTATTCTGTACGTATGGACTCTGCACAGTACTACTTCTCTTGTCCTGTATGTCGGGTGTAATTCTCGGTATCTGTTCTTATTCTGTATGTATGGACTCTGCACAGTACTACTTCTCTTGTCCTGTATAATTCTCAGTATCTGTTCTTATTCTGTATGTATGGGCTCTGCACAGTACTACTTCTCCTGTCCTGTATAATTCTCGGTATCTGTTCTTATTCTGTATGTATGGGCTCTGCACAGTACTACTTCTCTTGTCCTGTATGTCAGGTGTAATTCTCGGTATCTGTTCTTATTCTGTATGTATGGGCTCTGCACAGTACTACTTCTCTTGTCCTGTATGTCGGGTGTAATTCTCGGTATCTGTTCTTATTCTGTATGTATGGACTCTGCACAGTACTACTTCTCCTGTCCTGTATGTCGGGTGTAATTCTCGGTATCTGTTCTTATTCTGTATGTATGGACTCTGCACAGTACTACTTCTCTTGTCCTGTATGTCGGGTGTAATTCTCGGTATCTGTTCTTATTCTGTATGTATGGACTCTGCACAGTACTACTTCTCTTGTCCTGTATGTCGGGTGTAATTCTCGGTATCTGTTCTTATTCTGTATGTATGGACTCTGCACAGTACTACTTCTCTTGTCCTGTATAATTCTCAGTATCTGTTCTTATTCTGTATGTATGGACTCTGCACAGTACTACTTCTCTTGTCCTGTATGTCGGGTGTAATTCTCGGTATCTGTTCTTATTCTGTATGTATAGACTCTGCACAGTACTACTTCTCTTGTCCTGTATGTCGGGTGTAATTCTCGGTATCTGTTCTTATTCTGTATGTATGGACTCTGCACAGTACTACTTCTCTTGTCCTGTATGTCGGGTGTAATTCTCGGTATCTGTTCTTATTCTGTATGTATGGACTCTGCACAGTACTACTTCTCTTGTCCTGTATGTCGGGTGTAATTCTCGGTATCTGTTCTTATTCTGTATGTATGGACTCTGCACAGTACTACTTCTCTTGTCCTGTATGTCGGGTGTAATTCTCGGTATCTGTTCTTATTCTGTATGTATGGACTCTGCACAGTACTACTTCTCTTGTCCTGTATAATTCTCAGTATCTGTTCTTATTCTGTATGTATGGGCTCTGCACAGTACTACTTCTCCTGTCCTGTATAATTCTCGGTATCTGTTCTTATTCTGTATGTATGGGCTCTGCACAGTACTACTTCTCTTGTCCTGTATGTCGGGTGTAATTCTCGGTATCTGTTCTTATTCTGTATGTATGGACTCTGCACAGTACTACTTCTCTTGTCCTGTATAATTCTCAGTATCTGTTCTTATTCTGTATGTATGGACTCTGCACAGTACTACTTCTCTTGTCCTGTATGTCGGGTGTAATTCTCGGTATCTGTTCTTATTCTGTATGTATGGGCTCTGCACAGTACTACTTCTCTTGTCCTGTATGTCAGGTGTAATTCTCGGTATCTGTTCTTATTCTGTATGTATGGACTCTGCACAGTACTACTTCTCTTGTCCTGTATGTCAGGTGTAATTCTCGGTATATGTTCTTATTCTGTATGTATGGGCTCTGCACAGTACTACTTCTCTTGTCCTGTATGTCAGGTGTAATTCTCGGTATCTGTTCTTATTCTGTATGTATGGGCTCTGCACAGTACTACTTCTCTTGTCCTGTATGTCGGGTGTAATTCTCAGTATCTGTTCTTATTCTGTATGTATGGACTCTGCACAGTACTACTTCTCTTGTCCTGTATGTCGGGTGTAATTCTCGGTATCTGTTCTTATTCTGTATGTATAGACTCTGCACAGTACTACTTCTCTTGTCCTGTATGTCGGGTGTAATTCTCAGTATCTGTTCTTATTCTGTATGTATGGGCTCTGCACAGTACTACTTCTCTTGTCCTGTATGTCGGGTGTAATTCTCGGTATCTGTTCTTATTCTGTATGTATGGACTCTGCACAGTACTACTTCTCTGTATGTCGGGTGTAATTCTCGGTATCTGTTCTTATTCTGTACGTATGGACTCTGCACAGTACTACTTCTCTTGTCCTGTATGTCGGGTGTAATTCTCGGTATCTGTTCTTATTCTGTATGTATGGACTCTGCACAGTACTACTTCTCTTGTCCTGTATAATTCTCGGTATCTGTTCTTATTCTGTATGTATGGACTCTGCACAGTACTACTTCTCTTGTCCTGTATGTCGGGTGTAATTCTCGGTATCTGTTCTTATTCTGTATGTATGGACTCTGCACAGTACTACTTCTCTTGTCCTGTATGTCGGGTGTAATTCTCGGTATCTGTTCTTATTCTGTATGTATGGACTCTGCACAGTACTACTTCTCTTGTCCTGTATGTCGGGTGTAATTCTCGGTATCTGTTCTTATTCTGTATGTATAGACTCTGCACAGTACTACTTCTCTTGTCCTGTATGTCGGGTGTAATTCTCGGTATCTGTTCTTATTCTGTATGTATGGACTCTGCACAGTACTACTTCTCTTGTCCTGTATGTCGGGTGTAATTCTCGGTATCTGTTCTTATTCTGTATGTATGGGCTCTGCACAGTACTACTTCTCCTGTCCTGTATAATTCTCGGTATCTGTTCTTATTCTGTATGTATGGGCTCTGCACAGTACTACTTCTCTTGTCCTGTATGTCAGGTGTAATTCTCGGTATATGTTCTTATTCTGTATGTATGGGCTCTGCACAGTACTACTTCTCTTGTCCTGTATGTCAGGTGTAATTCTCGGTATCTGTTCTTATTCTGTATGTATGGGCTCTGCACAGTACTACTTCTCTTGTCCTGTATGTCAGGTGTAATTCTCGGTATCTGTTCTTATTCTGTATGTATGGGCTCTGCACAGTACTACTTCTCTTGTCCTGTATGTCGGGTGTAATTCTCGGTATATGTTCTTATTCTGTATGTATGGGCTCTGCACAGTACTACTTCTCTTGTCCTGTATGTCAGGTGTAATTCTCGGTATCTGTTCTTATTCTGTATGTATGGACTCTGCACAGTACTACTTCTCTGTATGTCGGGTGTAATTCTCGGTATCTGTTCTTATTCTGTACGTATGGACTCTGCACAGTACTACTTCTCTTGTCCTGTATGTCGGGTGTAATTCTCGGTATCTGTTCTTATTCTGTATGTATGGACTCTGCACAGTACTACTTCTCTTGTCCTGTATAATTCTCAGTATCTGTTCTTATTCTGTATGTATGGGCTCTGCACAGTACTACTTCTCCTGTCCTGTATAATTCTCGGTATCTGTTCTTATTCTGTATGTATGGGCTCTGCACAGTACTACTTCTCTTGTCCTGTATGTCAGGTGTAATTCTCGGTATCTGTTCTTATTCTGTATGTATGGGCTCTGCACAGTACTACTTCTCTTGTCCTGTATGTCGGGTGTAATTCTCGGTATCTGTTCTTATTCTGTATGTATGGACTCTGCACAGTACTACTTCTCCTGTCCTGTATGTCGGGTGTAATTCTCGGTATCTGTTCTTATTCTGTATGTATGGACTCTGCACAGTACTACTTCTCTTGTCCTGTATGTCGGGTGTAATTCTCGGTATCTGTTCTTATTCTGTATGTATGGACTCTGCACAGTACTACTTCTCTTGTCCTGTATGTCGGGTGTAATTCTCGGTATCTGTTCTTATTCTGTATGTATGGACTCTGCACAGTACTACTTCTCTTGTCCTGTATAATTCTCAGTATCTGTTCTTATTCTGTATGTATGGACTCTGCACAGTACTACTTCTCTTGTCCTGTATGTCGGGTGTAATTCTCGGTATCTGTTCTTATTCTGTATGTATAGACTCTGCACAGTACTACTTCTCTTGTCCTGTATGTCGGGTGTAATTCTCGGTATCTGTTCTTATTCTGTATGTATGGACTCTGCACAGTACTACTTCTCTTGTCCTGTATGTCGGGTGTAATTCTCGGTATCTGTTCTTATTCTGTATGTATGGACTCTGCACAGTACTACTTCTCTTGTCCTGTATGTCGGGTGTAATTCTCGGTATCTGTTCTTATTCTGTATGTATGGGCTCTGCACAGTACTACTTCTCTTGTCCTGTATGTCAGGTGTAATTCTCGGTATCTGTTCTTATTCTGTATGTATGGACTCTGCACAGTACTACTTCTCCTGTCCTGTATGTCGGGTGTAATTCTCGGTATCTGTTCTTATTCTGTATGTATGGGCTCTGCACAGTACTACTTCTCTTGTCCTGTATGTCGGGTGTAATTCTCGGTATATGTTCTTATTCTGTATGTATGGGCTCTGCACAGTACTACTTCTCTTGTCCTGTATGTCAGGTGTAATTCTCGGTATCTGTTCTTATTCTGTATGTATGGGCTCTGCACAGTACTACTTCTCTTGTCCTGTATGTCGGGTGTAATTCTCAGTATCTGTTCTTATTCTGTATGTATGGACTCTGCACAGTACTACTTCTCTTGTCCTGTATGTCGGGTGTAATTCTCGGTATCTGTTCTTATTCTGTATGTATAGACTCTGCACAGTACTACTTCTCTTGTCCTGTATGTCGGGTGTAATTCTCAGTATCTGTTCTTATTCTGTATGTATGGGCTCTGCACAGTACTACTTCTCTTGTCCTGTATGTCGGGTGTAATTCTCGGTATCTGTTCTTATTCTGTATGTATGGACTCTGCACAGTACTACTTCTCTTGTCCTGTATGTCGGGTGTAATTCTCGGTATCTGTTCTTATTCTGTATGTATGGACTCTGCACAGTACTACTTCTCTGTATGTCGGGTGTAATTCTCGGTATCTGTTCTTATTCTGTACGTATGGACTCTGCACAGTACTACTTCTCTTGTCCTGTATGTCGGGTGTAATTCTCGGTATCTGTTCTTATTCTGTATGTATGGACTCTGCACAGTACTACTTCTCTTGTCCTGTATAATTCTCGGTATCTGTTCTTATTCTGTATGTATGGACTCTGCACAGTACTACTTCTCTTGTCCTGTATGTCGGGTGTAATTCTCGGTATCTGTTCTTATTCTGTATGTATGGACTCTGCACAGTACTACTTCTCTTGTCCTGTATGTCGGGTGTAATTCTCGGTATCTGTTCTTATTCTGTATGTATGGACTCTGCACAGTACTACTTCTCTTGTCCTGTATGTCGGGTGTTAATTCTCGGTATCTGTTCTTATTCTGTATGTATAGACTCTGCACAGTACTACTTCTCTTGTCCTGTATGTCGGGTGTAATTCTCGGTATCTGTTCTTATTCTGTATGTATGGACTCTGCACAGTACTACTTCTCTTGTCCTGTATGTCGGGTGTAATTCTCGGTATCTGTTCTTATTCTGTATGTATGGACTCTGCACAGTACTACTTCTCTTGTCCTGTATGTCGGGTGTAATTCTCGGTATCTGTTCTTATTCTGTATGTATGGGCTCTGCACAGTACTACTTCTCCTGTCCTGTATAATTCTCGGTATCTGTTCTTATTCTGTATGTATGGGCTCTGCACAGTACTACTTCTCTTGTCCTGTATGTCGGGTGTAATTCTCGGTATCTGTTCTTATTCTGTATGTATGGACTCTGCACAGTACTACTTCTCTTGTCCTGTATAATTCTCAGTATCTGTTCTTATTCTGTATGTATGGACTCTGCACAGTACTACTTCTCTTGTCCTGTATGTCGGGTGTAATTCTCGGTATCTGTTCTTATTCTGTATGTATGGACTCTGCACAGTACTACTTCTCTTGTCCTGTATGTCGGGTGTAATTCTCGGTATCTGTTCTTATTCTGTATGTATGGACTCTGCACAGTACTACTTCTCTTGTCCTGTATGTCGGGAGTAATTCTCGGTATCTGTTCTTATTCTGTATGTATGGGCTCTGCACAGTACTACTTCTCTTGTCCTGTATGTCGGGTGTAATTCTCGGTATCTGTTCTTATTCTGTATGTATGGACTCTGCACAGTACTACTTCTCTTGTCCTGTATGTCGGGTGTAATTCTCGGTATCTGTTCTTATTCTGTATGTATGGACTCTGCACAGTACTACTTCCCCCGTCCTGTATGTCGGGTGTAATTCTCGGTATCTGCTCCTGGTATTTGCGGTCAGGTTTTCCTGGTCTCTGTAGTCTGTGTGGAGTGGGGCTCCCCCTGGAGGACAGATGGAGGAATTTCATTATTTTGTTTCTCTTTGTCTCCAGTGATGAAGATCTCAGAGATCAGAACTTTTATTTCAGGGGTTGGGCTTGGCTCCTCAGGGGTTGGGCTTGGCTCCTCAGGGGTTGGGCTTGGCTCCTCAGGGGTTGGGCTTCCCAGTGAAGGGAACTCTTAAGGCGTCATCATACCAAGACATTTTGGACAATTTCATGCTTTGTGGGAGGAGTTTGAGGACGGCCCCTTCCTGTTCCAACATGACTGCCCCCCAGTGTACAAAGCAAGGTCCATAGAGACATGGATGAGCGAGTTTGGGGTGGAGGAACTTGACTGGCCTGCACAGAGTCCTGACCTCAACCCCATAGAACACCTTTGGGTGAATTAGAGCAAAAACTAAAAGCCAGGCCTTCTCATCCAACATCAATGCCTGACCTCACAAATGCTCTTCTGGAAGAATGATAAAACATTCCCATAGACACCCTCCTAAACCTTGTGGACGGCCTTCCCAGAGGAGTTGAAGCTGTTATAGCTGCAAAGGGCGGAGCCAACTCAATATTGAACCCTCCGGACTAAGATTGGGGGGTCATTAAAGGTCATGTGCGTGTGAAGGCAGGCGTCCCAATACTTTTGGTGATATCGTGTACTAGGATAGAAGTCTTCTATCAGCAGGGAGTATGAACTGTGCTGATTGGAGAACTCAGACCCATCAGGGGGTGTGTCAGACCTCTTCAGAGAGACCCCTGCTTCCACACAGAGGGACAGCGCCCTCTGCAGCCTGCTGGAAGGACTTTCTGCTCCCGGAACGTATTCGGCTGTCTTTGTGGAAAGTTCCTCTCGCCTTTAATGATCTTTCTATTGTAATGTGGATAAGGGGCGGGGCCTGGGAATGGCGCGGCGAGGGGAGTCGGTGATGAGGAGGGATCGGGCCCCTTGGTGTCCCCGCTGTTGTTCAGCCCCTCCCAGTGATGGAGGTGGAATGATATGCGGTGGGACCGGATTAGGGAGGAGTAGGGATTCGTTCGAGGTCGGCCACCTGGAAATCTCCGAGCGTGTCCCGGCCTGCGGATTCCTGAAAGATGTTTATTTCCTTGTCTGTCATGTCAGAGAATTACTGACACTAATCCACCGACACCCCGCCCGAGAGGAGATCACACAGCGTGTCTACAGAGTCTGAGCAATGTTTATAAACAATGTTACTTTGTATCTCTCTATCTCCCGTCTGATAAATGTTTATAAACAATGTTACTTTGTATCTCTCTATCTCCTGTCTGAGCAATGTTTATAAACAATGTTACTTTGTATCTCTCTATCTCCTGTCTGATCAATGTTTATAAACAATGTTACTTTGTATCTCTCTATCTCCTGTCTGATCAATGTTTATAAACAATGTTACTTTGTATCTCTCTATCTCCCGTCTGATCAATGTTTATAAACAATGTTACTTTGTATCTCTCTATTTCCGGTCTGATCAATGTTTATAAACAATGTTACTTTGTATCTCTCTATCTCCGATCTGATCAATGTTTATAAACAATGTTACTTTGTATCTCTCTATCTCCCGTCTGATCAATGTTTATAAACAATGTTACTTTGTATCTCTCTATCTCCCGTCTGATCAATGTTTATAAACAATGTTACTTTGTATCTCTCTATCTCCTGTCTGATCAATGTTTATAAACAATGTTACTTTGTATCTCTCTATCTCCCGTCTGATCAATGTTTATAAACAATGTTACTTTGTATCTCTCTATCTCCCGTCTGATCAATGTTTATAAACAATGTTACTTTGTATCTCTCTATCTCCTGTCTGATCAATGTTTATAAACAATGTTACTTTGTATCTCTATCTCCCGTCTGATCAATGTTTATAAACAATGTTACTTTGTATCTCTATCTCTTGTCTGAGCAATGTTTATAAACAATGTTACTTTGTATCTCTCTATCTCCTGTCTGATCAATGTTTATAAACAATGTTACTTTGTATGTCTCTATCTCCCGTCTGATCAATGTTTATGAACAATGTTACTTTGTATGTCTCTATCTCCTGTCTGATCAATGTTTATAAACAATGTTACTTTGTATCTCTCTATCTCCTGTCTGATCAATGTTTATAAACAATGTTACTTTGTATCTCTATCTCTTGTCTGAGCAATGTTTATAAACAATGTTACTTTGTATCTCTCTATCTCCTGTCTGATCAATGTTTATAAACAATGTTACTTTGTATCTCTATCTCTTGTCTGAGCAATGTTTATAAACAATGTTACTTTATAAACATTGATCAGATGGGAGATAGAGAGATACAAAGTAACATTGTTTATAAACATTGCTCAGACAAGAGATAGAGATACAAAGTAACATTGTTTATAAACATTGATCAGACAGGAGATAGAGAGATACAAAGTAACATTGTTTATAAACATTGCTCAGACAAGAGATAGAGATACAAAGTAACATTGTTTATAAACATTGATCAGACAGGAGATAGAGAGATACAAAGTAACATTGTTTATAAACATTGATCAGACGGGAGATAGAGACATACAAAGTAACATTGTTTATAAACATTGATCAGACGGGAGATAGAGAGATACAAAGTAACATTGTTTATAAACATTGCTCAGACAAGAGATAGAGATACAAAGTAACATTGTTTATAAACATTGATCAGACAGGAGATAGAGAGATACAAAGTAACATTATTTATAAACATTGATCAGATGGGAGATAGAGAGATACAAAGTAACATTGTTTATAAATATTGATCAGATGGGAGATAGAGAGATACAAAGTAACATTGTTTATAAACATTGATCAGACGGGAGATAGAGAGATACAAAGTAACATTGTTTATAAACATTGATCAGATGGGAGATAGAGAGATACAAAGTAACATTGTTTGTATCTCTCTATCTCCCATCTGATCAATGTTTATAAACAATGTTACTTTGTATCTCTATCTCTTGTCTGAGCAATGTTTATAAACAATGTTACTTTGTATCAGCATATTTACAACTTCTACATTGATAGAACTTGGTTCTTGTTGTGATAGTCTGAGTGGAGAAGCAGAAGGTCAGGAGGGGGTGGGGGGTGCAGAAGGTCAGGAGGGGTGGGGGTTGCTGAAGGTCAGGAGGGGGTGGGGGGTGCAGAAGGTCAGGAGGGGGTGGGGGGTTGCTGAAGGTCAGGAGGGGGTGGGGGGTTGCTGAAGGTCAGGAGGGGGTGGGGGGTGCAAAAGGTCAGGAGGGGGCGGGGGGTTGCTGAAGGTCAGGAGGGGGCAGGGGGTAAAGAAGGTCAGGAGGGGGTGGGGGGTGCAGAAGGTCAGGAGGGGGTGGGGGGTGCAGAAGGTCAGGAGGGGGTGGGGGGTGCAGAAGGTCAGGAGGGGGTGGGGGGTTGCTGAAGGTCAGGAGGGGGTGGGGGGTGCAGAAGGTCAGGAGGGGGTAGGGGTTGCTAAAGGTCAGGAGGGGGTGGGGGGTGCAGAAGTTGAGGAGGGGGTGGGGGGTGCAGAAGGTCAGGAGGGGGTGGGGGGTGCAGAAGGTCAGGAGGGGGTGGGGGGTGGAGAAGGTCAGGAGGGGGTGGGGGGTGCAGAAGGTCAGGAGGGGGTGGGGGGTGGAGAAGGTCAGGAGGAGGTGGGGGGTGGAGAAGGTCAGGAGGGGGTGGGGGGTGCAGAAGGTCAGGAGGGGGTGGGGGGAGTTGTAGAAGGTCAGGAGGGGGTGGGGGGTAGAGAAGGTCAGGAGGGGGTGGGGGGTGCAGAAGGTCAGGAGGGGGTGGGGGGTGCAGAAGGTCAGGAGGGGGTGGGGGGTGGAGAAGGTCAGGAGGGGGTGGGGGGTGCAGAAGGTCAGGAGGGGGTGGGGGGAGTTGTAGAAGGTCAGGAGGGGGTGGGGGGTGGAGAAGGTCAGGAGGGGGTGGGGGGTGGAGAAGGTCAGGAGGGGGTGGGGGGTGGAGAAGGTCAGGAGGGGGTGGGGGGTGGAGAAGGTCAGGAGGGGGTGGGGGGTGCAGAAGGTCAGGAGGGGGTGGGGGGAGGTGCAGAAGGTCAAGAGGGGGTAGGGGGGTGTAGAAGGTCAGGAGGGGTGGGGGGTGGAGAATGTCAGGAGGGGGTGGGGGGGGGGTTGCAGAAGGTCAGGCGGGGGTGGGGGGTGGAGAAGGTCAGGAGGGGGTGGGGGGTGGAGAAGGTCAGGAGGAGGTGTGGGGTGGAGAAGGTCAGGAGGGGGTGAGGGGTAGAGAAGGTCAGGAGGAGGTGGGGGGTGGAGAAGGTCAGGAGGGGGTGGGGGGTGGAGAAGGTCAGGAGGGGGTGGGGGGTGCAGAAGGTCAGGAGGGGGTGGGGGATGGAGAAGGTCAGGAGGGGGTGAGGGGTGGAGAAGGTCAGGAGGGGGTGGGGGGTGGAGAAGGTCAGGAGGGGGTGGGGGTGGAGAAGGTCAGGAGGGGGTGGGGGGTGGAGAAGGTCAGGAGGGGGTGGGGGGTGCAGAAGGTCAGGAGGGGGTGGGGGGTGGAGAAGGTCAGGAGGGGGTGGGGGGTGCAGAAGGTCAGGAGGAGGTGTGGGGTGGAGAAGGTCAGGAGGGGGTGAGGGGTAGAGAAGGTCAGGAGGGGGTGTGGGGTGGAGAAGGTCAGGAGGGGGTGGGGGGTGGAGAAGGTCAGGAGGGGGTGGGGGTGGAGAAGGTCAGGAGGGGGTGGGGGGTGGAGAAGGTCAGGAGGGGTGGGGGGTGGAGAAGGTCAGGAGGGGGTGGGGGGTGGAGAAGGTCAGGAGGAGGTGGGGGGTGGAGAAGGTCAGGAGGGGGTGGGGGGTGGAGAAGGTCAGGAGGGGGTGGGGGGAGGTGGAGAAGGTCAGGAGGGGGTGGGGGTGGAGAAGGTCAGGAGGGGGTGGGGGGTGCAGAAGGTCAGGAGGGGGTGGGGGGTGCAGAAGGTCAGGAGGGGGTGGGGGGTGCAGAAGGTCAGGAGGGGGTGGGGGGTGGAGAAGGTCAGGAGGAGGTGGGGGGTGGAGAAGGTCAGGAGGGGGTGGGGGGTGCAGAAGGTCAGGAGGGGGTGGGGGGTGCAGAAGGTCAGGAGGGGGTGGGGGGTGCAGAAGGTCAGGAGGGGGTGGGGGGTGCAGAAGGTCAGGAGGGGGTGGGGGGTGGAGAAGGTCAGGAGGAGGTGGGGGGTGGAGAAGGTCAGGAGGGGGTGGGGGGTGCAGAAAGTCAGGAGGGGGTGGGGGGTGGAGAAGGTCAGGAGGGGGTGGGGGTGAAGAAGGTCAGGAGGGGGTGGGGGTGGAGAAGGTCAGGAGGGGGTGGGGGTGGAGAAGGTCAGGAGGGGGTGGGGGGTGGAGAAGGTCAGGAGGGGGTGGGGGTGGAGAAGGTCAGGAGGGGGTGTGGGGTGGAGAAGGTCAGGAGGGGGTGGGGGGTGCAGAAAGTCAGGAGGGGGTGGGGGGTGGAGAAGGTCAGGAGGGGGTGGGGGGTGGAGAAGGTCAGGAGGGGGTGGGGGGTGCAGAAGGTCAGGAGGGGGTGGGGGTGCAGAAGGTCAGGAGGGGGTGGGGGGTTGCTGAAGGTCAGGAGGGGGTGGGGGGAGGTGCAGAAGGTCAGGAGGGGGTGGGGGGAGGTGCAGAAGGTCAAGAGGGGGTAGGAGGGTGTAGAAGGTCAGGAGGGGTGGGGGGTGGAGAATGTCAGGAGGGGGTGGGGGGGGGTTGCAGAAGGTCAGGCGGGGGTGGGGTGTGGAGAAGGTCAGGAGGAAGTGTGGGGTGGAGAAGGTCAGGAGGGGGTGGGGGGTGGAGAAGGTCAGGAGGGGGTGGGGGGTGGAGAAGGTCAGGAGGGGGTGGGGGGTGGAGAAGGTCAGGAGGGGGTGTGGGGTGGAGAAGGTCAGGAGGGGGTGGGGGGAGGTGGAGAAGGTCAGGCGGGGGTGGGGGGTGGAGAAGGTCAGGAGGGGGTGGGGGTGGAGAAGGTCAGGAGGAGGTGTGGGGTGGAGAAGGTCAGGAGGGGGTGGGGGGAGGTGGAGAAGGTCAGGCGGGAGTGGGGGGTGGAGAAGGTCAGGAGGAGGTGTGGGGTGAAGGTCAGGCGGGGGTGGGTGGTGGAGAAGGTCAGGCGGGGGTGGGGGGTGGAGAAGGTCAGGAGGGGGTGGGGGGTGGAGAAGGTCAGGCGGGGGTGGGGGGTGGAGAAGGTCAGGAGGGGGTGGGGGGTGGAGAAGGTCAGGAGGAGGTGTGGGGTGGAGAAGGTCAGGCGGGGGTGGGGGTGGAGAAGGTCAGGAGGGGGTGGGGGGAGGTGGAGAAGATCAGGAGGGGGTGGGGGGTGGAGAAGGTCAGGAGGGGGTGGGGGGAGGTGGAGAAGATCAGGAGGGGGTGGGGGGTGGAGAAGGTCAGGAGGGGGTGGGGGTGCAGAAGGTCAGGAGGGGGTGGGGGGTTGCTGAAGGTCAGGAGGGGGTGGGGGGAGGTGCAGAAGGTCAGGAGGGGGTGGGGGGAGGTGCAGAAGGTCAAGAGGGGGTAGGGGGGTGTAGAAGGTCAGGAGGGGTGGGGGGTGTAGAAGGTCAGGAGGGGTGGGGGGTGGAGAATGTCAGGAGGGGGTGGGGGGGTTGCAGAAGGTCAGGCGGGGGTGGGGGGTGGAGAAGGTCAGGAGGAGGTGTGGGGTGGAGAAGGTCAGGAGGGAGTGTGAGGTGGAGAAGGTCAGGCGGTAGTGGGGGGTGGAGAAGGTCAGGAGGGGGTGGGGGGTGGAGAAGGTCAGGAGGGGGTGGGGGGTGGAGAAGGTCAGGAGGGGGTGGGGGGTGGAGAAGGTCAGGAGGAGGTGTGGGGTGGAGAAGGTCAGGAGGGAGTGTGAGGTGGAGAAGGTCAGGCGGTAGTGGGGGGTGGAGAAGGTCAGGAGGGGGTGGGGGGTGGAGAAGGTCAGGAGGGGGTGGGGGGTGGAGAAGGTCAGGAGGGGGTGGGGGGTGGAGAAGGTCAGGCGGGGGTGGGGGGTGGAGAAGGTCAGGAGGGGGTGGGGGGTGGAGAAGGTCAGGAGGAGGTGTGGGGTGGAGAAGGTCAGGAGGGGGTGGGGGGAGGTGGAGAAGGTCAGGCGGGAGTGGGGGGTGGAGAAGGTCAGGAGGAGGTGTGGGGTGAAGGTCAGGTGGGGGTGGGTGGTGGAGAAGGTCAGGCGGGGGTGGGGGGTGGAGAAGGTCAGGAGGGGGTGGGGGGTGGAGAAGGTCAGGAGGAGGTGTGGGGTGGAGAAGGTCAGGCGGGGGTGGGGGTGGAGAAGGTCAGGAGGGGGTGGGGGGAGGTGGAGAAGATCAGGAGGGGGTGTGGGGTGGAGAAGGTCAGGAGGAGGTGTGGGGTGGAGAAGGTCAGGCGGGGGTGGGGGTGGAGAAGGTCAGGAGGGGGTGGGGGGGTGGAGAAGGTCAGGATACACAACATACATCCCGTGTTCTTCCATGATCTCTCTCTTGATGTGTGGAGAACATTCCGTGTACTCAGATAGTTGATAGTTAATAAATATCCTGTTTTCATCTTTCTGTTGATCTCCTGCAGCCTCTTTGCAGGCACTTCCTGCCTCCATACACCCCAGTGAGGGTATTTCTCAGGGGGGTTTCCTGATGGTGACCATGTGATGTGTGATGATACCTGGACCTTCATGGCAGGATCACCGGCAGAAAGTTACAAATTCGATGACTGAAGAGGTCTTCTTCTGAAATGATGACGACGTGTTACAAATGATATGAGATTTTAGTGATTGGGTTTCCAGCCAATCAGAAGTGGGCTTCCGGCTGGTCATGCAGATGGTGCTCCACAATGCCCATAGCACTGTGACCCGCACCGCCACCAAAAGCTCCTCTGACAAATCAACAATCAGGAGCTGATAGGATGGTCCTTTAATCACATGATGACTGTGGTCGGCCAATCACAGTGATCACATGATTGGAAAGCCTCCAGCATACAAACTCTTAAAGGGCCGGCGTGAGCAGCCAGTAAGAGGTTAAATTCCCTTTATATTGACAGTTGCCCCCATCTCATCCCCTCAGGAAGGCGAATGTCCCTTGAAGAAAAAAACAGCTTTCTGCTTCTTGTTGGTGATAACATGAAAACCTTTATTAGACATAACTTTTATACAGGCTACACAGATCACATGACTGAGCATTGGCTCCTCCTCCCCCCTCCCCCCTGATTGTACAGACAAGTCTCAGTATGAAAGGTGACCAGCACTTCTTTTAGAAAGGTTGAAGACATGGATCTGGTCACAGTCCCGCCCCTGCCCCCGGCTTTATTTCTCATCTGTGAGATTGGCCAATAAGAGCTGAGACAGGACAAGGGAAGCAATTATCAGAAAGATAGAGGTGGGGATCCCAGAGGCATTTGATCCAGAAGGCTTCTTCGACCCTAAAAAACACAACAATGATACATGAGGGAGGAGTTAGAGGGTTAGGTGGGACAACACAGGGTACAAGTAAGGAGATGTTGTTTTTGTTTGAAGGCAAAAAGTTGGTGCTTTAGGATGGAGATTAGAAGGAAGTTTTTCAGGGTAAAGATGAGGAAGAGTCGTGTTGGGGTGGAGTTATGGAAGGGTCATGTTGGGTAGAGGTATGGAAGGGTCATGTTGGGGTGGAGATATGGAAGGGTAACGTTGAGGTGGAGGTAATGAAGGGTCATGTTGGGTAGAGGTATAGAAGAGTCATGTTGGGGTGGAGGTATGGAAGGGTTATGTTGGGGGTGGAGGTATGGAAGGGTCATGTTGGGGTGGAGGTATGGAAGGGTCTTGTTGGGGTGGAGGTACTGAAGGGTCATGTTGGGGTGGAGGTACGGAAGGGTCATGTTGGGGTGGAGGTATGGAAGGGTCATGTTAGGGTGCAGGTATGGAAGGGTCATGTTAGGGTGCAGGTATGGAAGGGTCATGTTGGGGTGGAGGTATGAAAGGGTCATATTGCCCCCATCTCATCCCCTCAGGAAGGCGAATGTCCCTTGAAGAAAAAAACAGCTTTCTGCTTCTTGTTGGTGATAACATGAAAACCTTTATTAGACATAACTTTTATACAGGCTACACAGATCACATGACTGAGCATTGGCATTGGGTGGAGGTATGGAAGGGTAACTTTGGGGTGGAGGTAATGAAGGGTCATGTTGGGTAGAGGTATGGAAGAGTCATGTTGGGGTGGAGGTATGGAAGGGTCATGTTCGGGTGGAGGTATGAAAGGGTCATGTTGGGGTGGAGGTACTGAGGGGTCATGTTGGGGTGGAGGTACAGAATGGTCATGTTGGGGTGGAGTTATGGAAGAGTCATGTAAGGGTGCAGGTATGGAAGGGTCATGTTGGGGTGGAGGTATAAAAGGGTCATGTTAGGGTGGAGGTATGGAATGGTCATGTTAGGGTGGAGGCATGGAAGGGTCATGTTGTGGTGGAGTTATGGAAGGGTCATGTTGGGGTGGAGGTAATGAAAGGTCATATTGGGGTGGAGGTATGGAAGGATCATGTTATGTTGGAGGTATGGAAGGGTCATGGTAGGGTGGAGTTATGGAAGGGTCATGTTGGGGTGGAGGTATGGAAGGGTCATGTTGGGGTGGAGGTATGAAAGGGTCATGTTGGGGTGGAGGTATGGAATGGTCGTGTTAGGGTGGAGGCATGGAAGGGTCATGTTGGGGTGGAGGTATGGAAGGGTCATGTTGGGGTGGAGGTATGGAAGATTTATGTTGGGTTGGATGTATGGAAGGGTCTTGTTGGGGTAGAGGTATGGAAGGGTCATGTTGGGGTGCAGGTATGGAAGGGTCATGTTGGGGTGGAGGTATGGAAGGGTCATCTTAAGGTGGAGGTATGGAAGGGTCATGTTGGGGTGGGAGGTATGGAAGGGTCATGTTGGGGTGGGAGGTGAGGAATAGTCATGTTAGGGTGGAGGTATGGAAGGGTCATGTTGGGGTGGGAGGTGAGGAATAGTCATGTTAGGGTGGAGGTATGGAAGGGTCATGTTGGGGTGCAGGTATGGAAGGGTCATGTTGGGGTGGAGGTATGGAAGGGTCATCTTAAGGTGGAGGTATGGAAGGGTCATGTTGGGGTGGGAGGTATGGAAGGGTCATGTTGGGGTGGGAGGTATGGAAGGGTCATGTTGGGGTGGGAGGTGAGGAATAGTCATGTTAGGGTGGAGGTATGGAAGGGTCATGTTGGGGTGGATGTATGGAGGTGTCATGTTGGGGTGGAGATATGGAAGGGTCATGTTGGGGTGGAGGTATGGAAGGGTCATGTTAGAGTGGAGGTATGGAAGGGTTATGTTGGGGTGGGAGGTATGGAATGGTCATGTTAGGGTGGAGCTATGGAAGGGTCATATCGGGGTAGAGGTGAGGAAGGGTTATGTCGGGGTGGAGGTGAGGAAAGGTCATGTTAGGGTGAAGATGAGGAAGAGTCATGTTGGGGTGGAGGTATTCAATGGTCAAGTTAGGGTGGAGGTATGGAAGGGTCATGTTAGGGTGGAGGTATGGAATGGTCATGTTGGGGTGTAGGTATGGAAGGGTCATGTTAGGGTGGAGGTATGGAATGGTCATTTTGGGGTGGAGGTATGGTAAGGTCATGCTAGGGTAGAGGTATGGAAGGGTCATGTTAGGGTGGAGGTATGGAAGGGTCATGTTGGGGTGGAGGTATGGAAGGGTCATGTTGGGGTTGAGGTATGGAAGATTTATGTTGGAATGGAGGTATGGAAGGGTCATGTTGGGGTGGAGGTATGGAAGGGACTTGTTGGGGTGGAGGTGAGGAAGGGTCATGTTAGGGTGGAGGTGAAAAAGGGTCATGTTAGGGTGGAGGTATGGAAGGGTCATGTTGGGGTGGAGGTATGGAAGGGTCATGTTGGGGCAGGAGGTGAGGAATGGTCATGTTAGGGTGCAGGTATGGAAGGGTCTGGTTATGGTGGAGGTATAGAAGTGTCATGTTGGGATGAAGGTGAGGAATGGTCACGTTAGGGTGGAGGTATGGAAGGGTCATGTTGGGGTTGAGGTATGGAAGATTTATTTTGGAATGGAGGTATGGAAGGGTCATGTTGGGTTGGAGGTATGGAAGATTTATGTTGGGGTGGAGGCATTGAAGGGTCACGTTGGGTGGAGGTGTGGAAGGGTCACGTTGGGGGTGGAGGTATGGAAGGGTCACGTTGGGGGTGGAGGTATGGAAGATTTATTTTGGAATGGAGGTATGGAAGGGTCATGTTGGGTTGGAGGTGTGGAAGGGTCACGTTGGGGGTGGAGGTATGGAAGGGTCACGTTGGGGTGGAGGTATGTTAGGGTCTGATTGGATGTGAGAAGAGGGTATTTTTGAGTGGAGATGGGGAAGGGATAATAGAGTGAGGCATTACCTGGACAGCAGAGGGTTGAAGTACAGAACGGCCCCAGGGATTCCTGGGCTTGCAGTGCATTCAGGTTGGAGGTGTCATTAAACCCTGTGGAGACAGATGGGTGGTAAGTGTACAGTGAACATGGTGGAAAGAGAGGAACGTCATTTACAAAAAGAGCTCCCTGACATGAATCAGTTCACTGATTGGATAAAGTGACAATTTATTATCTCTCAGACGACACTCTGTCCAACATGGAGAATTGCACTGATTTTCCACTGCTGATTACTCAGCGATGGCAGTATGAAATAAGAAGACATTTCTGTATTATTTCTTCATGTTCTCCATGTCTGATTTGATTTCCCAGAATTCCTTACATTGTGTGGCGTATTTAGGGGTTAATTCAGGCCACTCTCTGCAGCAGCAGGACAGACAGTCTCCCTTTAGATGTCACCCCATAGGTGTTTCAGGATTCATCAGAGATGTCACTCGCCTGTGTCTTCCGTCCTTATCCCGAGTGACAGTTACAGAAGACAACAGAGGGGACATCAGAGATCTGAAACAGGCACAGGAGGCACCGGAGGTGACAACAGGTAGAGAAGACACCAGAGATGTGAAACATGAATTGGGGACACCAGAGAAGATTACAGGAAGAGGGAACACCAGACAGAGGGGACAACAGAGGAGACAAGAGACAGAGGGGCACCAGACCTGACAACAAGCATAGGGGACACCAGAGAAGATAATGGGAAGAGGGGAGAGCAGAGATCACAATAAGCAGAGGGGACAACATGAAGAGGGGACACCAGAGAAGATAATAGGAAAAGGGGACACCAGTGGGGACACCGGGCAGAGGGGACATCAGAGAAGATAATGGGAAGAGGGGAGAGCAGAGATCACAATAAGCAGAGGGGACAACATGAAGAGGGGACACCAGAGAAGATAATGGGAAGAGTGGACACCAGAGGGGACACTAGGCAGAGGGGACACCACCAGAGAAGATAATAGGAAAAGGGGACACCAGTGGGGACACCGGGCAGAGGAAACATCAGAGAAGATAATAGGAAGAGGGGACACCAGTGGGGACACCGGGCAGAGGGGACACCAGAGGGGGCAACAGGAAAAGGGGACAACCAGAGGAGATAACAGGCAGAGGGGACACCAGAGGAGATAAAAGGCAGAGGGGACACCAGAGGAGATAACAGGCAGAGGGGACACCAGAGGAGATAACAGGCAGAGGGGACACCAGAGGAGATAACAAGCAGAAGGGACACCAGAGGAGATAACAAGCAGAAGGGACACCAGAGGAGATAACAAGCAGAGGGGACACCAGAGGAGATAACAGGCAGAGGGGACACCAGAGGAGATAACAGGCAGAGGGGACACCAGAGGAGATAACAGGCAGAGGGGACACCAGAGGAGATGACAGGCAGAGGGGACACCAGAGGAGATAACAAGCAGAGGGGACACCAGAGGAGATAAAAGGCAGAGGGGACACCAGAGGAGATAACAGGCAGAGGGGACACCAGAGGAGATAAAAGGCAGAGGGGACACCAGAGGAGATGACAGGCAGAGGGGACACCAGAGGAGATAACAAGCAGAGGGGACACCAGAGGAGATAAAAGGCAGAGGGGACACCAGAGGAGATAACAGGCAGAGGGGACACCAGAGGAGATAAAAGGCAGAAGGGACACCAGAGAAGATAAAAGGCAGAGGGGGCTCAGATGGGACAACCAGAGGAGATAACAGGCAGAGGGGGCTCAGATGGGACAACCAGAGGAGATAACAAGCAGAGGGGACACCAGAGGAGATAAAAGGCAGAGGGGACACCAGAGGAAATAAAAGGCAGAAGGGACACCAGAGGAGATAAAAGGCAGAGGGGACACCAGAGGAGATGACAGGCAGAGGGGACACCAGAGGAGATAACAAGCAGAGGGGACACCAGAGGAGATAAAAGGCAGAGGGGACACCAGAGGAGATAACAAGCAGAGGGGACACCAGAGGAAATAAAAGGCAGAAGGGACACCAGAGAAGATAAAAGGCAGAGGGGGCTCAGATGGGACAACCAGAGGAGATAACAGGCAGAGGGGGCTCAGATGGGACAACCAGAGGAGATAACAAGCAGAGGGGACACCAGAGGAGATAAAAGGCAGAGGGGACACCAGAGGAAATAAAAGGCAGAAGGGACACCAGAGAAGATAAAAGGCAGAGGGGGCTCAGATGGGACAACCAGAGGAGATAACAGGCAGAGGGGACACCAGAGAAGATAAAAGGCAGAGGGGGCTCAGATGGGACAACCAGAGGAGATAACAGGCAGAGGGGACACCAGAGAAGATAAAAGGCAGAGGGGGCTCAGATGGGACAACCAGAGGAGATAACAGGCAGAGGGGACACCAGAGAAGATAAAAGGCAGAGGGGGCTCAGATGGGACAACCAGAGGAGATAACATTCAGAAGGGGTACCAGAGGAGATAAAAGGCAGAGGGGGCTCAGATGGGACAACCAGAGGAGATAACATTCAGATGGGACAACCAGAGGAGATAAAAGGCAGAGGGAGACCAGATGGGACAACCAGAAGAGATAACATTCAGAAGGGGTACCAGAGGGGACAACAGAAGGGACAACAGGCAGAGGGACATCAGGCATAGGGGACACAAGAGGGGGAACAATCCAGAGGTGACAACAGGCACAATTGAAACCAGAGGGGACCCTGAGGGTAACATAGCCGGGGATGTCATATTGGATGCAATAACTTCTGCTTACATTTCTGGGAAACAAAGTGAGGCAATTACTAGAGCATGGGGATGAGGAAACCTCTCTACAAACTGTATTGTTTTCAAGAGAACTCAGAATTTTAGGTAATGGGAAAATAATTCATACAATATTGTGAAAAGTATTGGGACGCCTGCCTTTACACACACATGAACTTTAATGACATCCCAGTCTTAGTCCGTAGGGTTCAATATTGAGTTGGCTCCGCCCTTTGCAGCTATAACAGCTTCACCTCTTCTGGGAAGGCCGTCCACAAGGTTTAGGAGGGTGTCTATGGGAATGTTTGACCATTCTTCCAGAAGAGCATTTGTGAGGTCAGGCACTGATGTTGGACGAGAAGGCCTGGCTTTTAGTTTCTGCTCTAATTCATCCCAAAGGTGTTCTATGGGGTTGAGGTCAGGACTCTGTGCAGGCCAGTCAAGTTTCTCCACCCCAAACTCCCCCATCCATGTCTTTATGGGCCTTGCTTTGTGCAATGGTGGGCAGTCATGTTGGAACAGGAAGGGGCCGTCCACAAACTCCTCCCACAAAGTTGGGAGCATGAAATTGTCCAAAATGTCTTGGTATGCTGATGCCTTAAGAGTTCCCTTCACTGGAACTAAGGGGCAAGGCCCAACCCCTGGAAAAACAACCCCCCCACCATAATCCTCCCTCCACCAAATAATTTGGACCGGTGCACAAAGCAAGGTCCATAAAGACATGGATGAGCAAGTTTGGGGAGGAGGAACTTGACTGGCCTGCACAGTGTCCTGACCTCAACCCGATAGAACACCTTTGGGATAAATTTGAGCGGAGACTGCGAGCCAGGCCTTCTCGTCCAACATCAGTGCCTGACCTCACAAATGCTCTTCTGGAAGAATGGTCAAACATTCCCACAGACACCCTCCTAAACCTTGTGGACGGCCTTCCCAGAAGAGGTGAAGCTGTTATAGATGCAAAGGGCGGAGCCAACTCAATATTGAACCCTCCGGACTAAGACTGGGGGGTCATTAAAGGTCATGTGTGTGTAAAGGCAGGCGTCCCAATACTTTTGACAATTTAGTGTATATTACATTAAGCATCTATTGATAAGTATAGGTTAGAGGGACTGATGTCCCCGAGGATTGTGACTTCCTGACGCTGTCACTCAGCACTCTGCCCATTGCAGATTAAATGCATTACGAATGTCATTGTGTCACCGGCAAATAAAGATGGCCGCCGCCCTCCACTCATCAAGAGAGGCGATTATCTCTCATTGTCAGGATAATCTCCAGATGAGACTTGTAAATCCTGACAGACATCAATGTGATCAAACATGTTGAAATGAGAGAAACAAATTCCACAATTGTCAGACAGGCTGATGGGGAGAGAGAAGGGGGGAGGTTATATGACCCCTGGGGGTCGGGGTGTAAGTGTACTTCCCTAGAAAGCAGGTGGAGTGATGGAGGTTTGGAGAGTGCTATAAGTGTGGACATCTGGAAAGAGCTGGTGGAATGATGGAGCAATGCTCCACTGGATTGAAGAGGTAGAATGGTGGAGGTCTGCAGAGTGCTATAAGTGTGGACCTCTGGAAAGAGCTGGTAGAATGATGGAGGAATGCTCCACTGGATTGAAGAGGTAGAGTGGTGGAGGTCTGCAGAGTGCTCTAAGTGTGGACATCTGGAAAGAGCTGGTAGAATGATGGAGGAATGCTCCACTGGATTGAAGAGGTAGAGTGGTGGAGGTCTGCAGAGTGCTCTAAGTGTGGACCTCTGGAAAGAGCAGGTGGAATGATGGAGGAATGCTCCACTGGACTGAGGAGGTAAAGCGATGAAGGTCTGCAGAGTGTTATAAGTGTGGACCTCTGGAAAGAGCTGGTAGAATGATGAAGGAATGCTCCACTGGACTGAAGAGGTAGAGTGGTGGAGGTTTGGAGAGTGCTATAAGTGTGGACCTCTGGAAAGAGCTGGTAGAATGATGGAGGAATGCTCCACTGGACTGAGGAGGTAGAGTGATGGAGGTCTGCAGAGTGCTATAAGTGTGGACCTCTGGAAAGAGCAGGTGGAATGATGGATGAATGCTCCACTGGACTGAGGAGGTAGAGTGATGGAGGTCTGCAGAGTGCTATAAGTGTGGACCTCTGGAAAGAGCTGGTAGAATGATGGAGTAATGCTCCACTGGACTGAGGAGGTAGAGCGATGAAGGTCTGCAGATTGTTATAAGTGTGGACCTCTGGAAAGAGCTGGTAGAATGATGAAGGAATGCTCCACTGGATTGAAGAGGTAGAGCGATGGAGGTCTGCAGAGTGCTATAAGTGTGGACCTCTGGAAAGAGCTGGTAGAATGATGGAGGAATGCTCCACTGGACTGAGGAGGTAGAGTGATGGAGGTCTGCAGAGTGCTATAAGTGTGGACCTCTGGAAAGATCTGGTAGAATGATGAAGGAATGTTCCACTGGACTGAAGAGGTAGAGTGATGATGGTCTGCGGAGTGGCAGGGGTGTGCTACTCTGGAAAGAGCAGATAGTGTTGGAGATGTGCTTCACTGGATAGAGGGGGTAGAATGACGGAGGCCTCGAGAGTGCTATAAGTGTGCTTTTCTGGAAAGAGAAGGTAGAGAGATAGAGATGCCCATCGCTGGATAGAGGGGGAGTAGACTGATTGAAACCTGGAGAGTGGCATAGACAGTGGCGTTGCTAGGGGGGTGCAGGGGGTGCGGTCCGCACCTGGGTGCCTCCAGCTACAGGGGGGACACCATCTCGAGTTGAGGAAAGCCCTGGCTGACTTTGGAAGTTTTTTTGCTTTCAGCTGGACACCCACCTCCAGCGCCATGACCACGGGTGTTCTCCTTCTCCTCTGTCTCTCACTACGGCGCTGCTGTCCATTCTCCACCCGGGCAGTGCGGCTGCACGCTGTGTTCTCCTCTCCAGCTGCCGCCTGGGTATTCCATGTATCTGAGCCGCCCAAACTAGTGCGGTAACGGGCGTGGGGAGGGGGGTGTCAGCTTGCGATGAGGGGGGATGTCCACTGTGATGTTGTGACAGGTGAGCGGGGGCTCTACTACTGATAAAGAGGGTAGTTTGTCCTGGGGGGCTGTACTGATGGAGGGGGTAGTTTGTCCTGGGGGGGCTGTACTGATGAAGGGGGGTAGTTTGTCATGGGGGAGGGGTCTGTACTAATGGAGGGGGGTGCTTTGTCCTGGGGGAGGGGTCTGTACTAATGGAGAGGGGGTGGTTTGTACTGAGGTGGGTCTGTACTGATGGAAGGGGTTTATACTTAGTGGGGGATCTATACTGAGGGAGGGGGGTCTGTGCTAAGTGGGGGTGTCTATACTGAGGGGGGACTATACTTTGTGGAGGGAGGGTCTGTACTGAGGGGGTGCTATACTTGGAAGGAGGTTTGTACTAAAGGAGGGGGGGTCTGTATTGAGGGGCGACTATAGTTGGTGGAGGAGGAGGGGGGTGACACCATGTTTTACCGCACCGGGTGACACCAACCCTAGTGACGCCACTGGGCATAGATGCACTCCTCTGAAAAATGCAGCGATGGAAGTGCATATTGTTGGATAGAGGGAGTAGACTGATAGAGGTCTGGAGGAGAGTGGTATAATTGTGCCCCTCTTCAATGAGCAGGTATAGTGGTATGGCTATGCTTCACTAATGAAGCTCTGGAGAGTGGAGGAGGCACCCTCCTCTGGAAATAGCAGGTAGAGTAATGATGTCTTCACTGCTAGACAAGGGAGGTAGAGTGATGGAGCTCTGGAAAGTGGAGGAGGCACGCTCCTCTGGAAAGAGCAGATAGAGTGATGACATCTTCTCTGCTGGACAAGGGAGGTAGAGTGATGGAGCTCTGGAAAGTGGAGGAGGCGCGCTCCTCTGGAAAGAGCAGGTAGAATGAAGATGTTTTCTCTGCTGGACAAGGGAGGTAGAGTGATGGAGCTCTGGAGAGTGGAGGAGGCGCGCTCCTCTGGAAAGAGCAGATAGAGTGATGACATCTTCTCTGCTAGACAAGGGAGGAAGAGTGATGGAACTCTAGAGAGTGGATGAGGCACGCTGCTCTGGAAAGAGCAGGTAGAGTGAAGACGTCTTGTCTGCTAGACAAGGGAGGCAGAGTGATGGAACTCTAGAGAGTGGATGAGGCACGCTGCTCTGGAAAGAGCAGGTAGAGTGAAGACGTCTTGTCTGCTAGACAAGGGAGGCAGAGTGATGGAACTCTAGAGAGTGGATGAGGCGCGCTCCTCTGGAAAGAGCAGGTAGAGTGAATACGTCATCTCTGCTGGACTAGGGAGGTAGGGTGATGGAGCTCTGGAGAGTGGAAGAGGCACGCTCCTCTGGAAATAGCAGGTAGAGTGATGACGTCTTCACTGCTAGACAAGGGAGGTAGAGTGATGGAACTTTGGAGAGTGAAGGAGGCATGCTCCTCTGGAAATAGCAGGTAGAGTGATGGCGTCTTCACTGCTAGACAAGGGAGGTAGAGTGATGGAGCTTTGGATAGTGGAGGAGGCACGCTCCTCTGCAAAGAGCAGGTAGAGTGAAGACGTCTTGTCTGCTGGACAAGGGAAGTAGAGTGATGGGGCTCTGGAAAGTGGAGGAGGCACGCTGCTCTGGAAAGAGCAGGTAGAGTGAATACGTCATCTCTGCTGGACAAGGGAAGTAGAGTAATGGAGCTCTGGAGAGTGGAGGAGGCACACTCATCTTGAAAGAGCAGGTAGAGCAAAGATGTCTTCTCTGCTGGACAAGGGAGATAGAGTGATGGAGCTCTGGCGAGTGGAGAAGGCACGCTCCTCTGGAAAGAGCAGATCGAGTAATAACGTCTTCACTGCTAGACAAAGTAGAGTGATGGAGCTCTGGCGAGTGGAGGAGGCACGATCCTCTGGAAAGAGCAGGTAGAGCAAAGACGTCTTCTCTGCTGGACAAGGGAGATAGAGTGATGGAGCTCTGGCGAGTGGAGGAGGAGCTTTTAGATGGAAAGAGTGGTAAAATGGTATAGAAGTGCTAGAAAATCTGCTGAATATGCTCTGGCGAGTGGGAGAGGTGCGCTCCTCTTGAAAGAATGGTAAAGTGCTATATAATTTCTAGTGGATCTGCTGATGAAGCTCTGGAGAGTGGAGGAGGCACACTTCTCTGGAAAGAGTAGGTAGAGTGATAACATCTTCTCTGCTGGACAATGAGGTAGAATGATGGAACTTTGAAGAGGCGTGCTCCTCTGGAAAGAGTAGTAAAGTGGTATAGAAATGTTAGGAGATCCGCTGATGAAGCTCTGTAAAGTGGAGAAAGGATGCTCCTCTGAAAAGAGCAGGGAGAGTGGTATAAGAATTCTGAGAGATGGTATGGCTGGTCAGTTGTGCTGAAGTGACTTAGCTTGAGAAAGCACCTAGCCTTAGGAACAGGGAAAGAACGTTGTCTGGAAAACTGTGTTCATTTTTCAGGATCAGCAGGAACAGATGCCTTGTGTAAGCATAGAACAGATATAGCTATATGTAATGGTGTGAGAAATTTCCATAAGAAACATCACCCTATTTCCCACCATAAAATGACTGGTAGAAAGCTTCCCCCAAGAACCAAAAGGGGAACCTTTTGTTGATGTGTGAAGGTCTACAGAGGCAGTCAAGTAACATTGCTTTACTGATGGCAAGAGATGACTTAGACCTTCTATGAGAGCCCAGGATGGAGTTCCCCTATCCAGAGGGAGTACAGGATGTTGTTCCTCTAGGGAGATCCAGGGACTGGGGAAGCATGTGAGGGACTCTGGCTCAATGGACTATTATACAGCAAAAAAGAGCATTAACCAGCTATGAGTAACCTTGAAACGAGCAGCTGGTCTTATGATGGAGATTTTCTGCGGTTCTACAGTATATATGACAAGTCTCTTCTGTAAAATTCTTAAGCATGCAGATGAGTGGTCTCCATTACCCCCAGATACTGTAATGAAGAATCTATGGAGATGCAGTGAAGGAAATGCCGGAAGGCGAGGCATTGGGTGTGATATGAAGAGGCTGCATGAGTGAATCCCACCTAGAAGAGGGAATGATGTCCCCAGGGTTCTAGGCCCTGGAAAGAAGTGAGAGAAAATTGGACTGCAGGAGAAGAATATGTGAACCCTCCTGGGAGAAGGTGTAAATCCCCAGGGGGAAGGCCGGTCCTTGTCCACAGAGAGATGGGGCTGAGTCTCCCTCTCGGGGATGGTACTGTGGACAGTGTAGCTTGGAGGCCGTGGCTGAATGTGTGGCTCTGGAATCTCCCAGTTTATGCATATGGGTCTAAATTCTGAAGATGGGTGTTGGTTCCCCTTAACTTTATCTATGACCCCACTGGACTGACATTGAAGGTCTTCTTTTGTAATCATGGCTTACATGCTACATGTGCAGATATAATTACATATATATAAGGAGAATTAAGGTTTCTAAAACAAGAACACACCCAATAATTTAGACCACAATGTAAAGACTTGTTTACTTCCCCTTTATAGGAATTGAAGTGAAGGAGTTGCTGAACTTCTCTTTGTTAAGATCTGTTAAGATCTTCTGTTACATGAAATTTAACTCCTTGCAGTTCTAAGCTGAATGCCTGCTGAGATAAATGCTGGGAACACAAGACAAGGATATACAGTAAGAGAGAGAGAGAGAGCCATAAAAAAGAGCCAAGATAGAGAGTCAGGGGAGACAGAAGAGGGAGCGTCAGGAGGGACAGACATTTTTGAATATTTCTTTTTTTCTAGTTTGACCAAGACAATCTGGATGAATGAGTTTACCGATGACAAAAAATTGCACCCGTAGACAAGAGTCCTCTTCCGTGGTCTGAGGTAAGACTGTCACCTTCCAGAGAGGAACGCCCAGAGCTGCGGACACCGCGCTCCGCAGGGCTGACCTGAAAAGAAATGTCTTACAATCAGTCTGAGGCAATGACAAGAATCACACTAAAAGAACCCTGGAGATACTGTTCAACTTTTGGGGGGATTCTGGAAAATTTCATTTTTAGCTTTGACCAGCCTCACAAAAGCTTAACCAGTTCATGACTAGAACAGGGTTCAGTCACAGGACCTTCTTCTGAAGGTCACTTTAATATTATAATATTTTTTGTTTTTTTAATTACCACTTTATCAGTATGAAATCTACACTCTTGATTTGGAACACTTGTCCTGTATCCATCACCATTGCATTGGATTCCATTATGTAATGTATAGAATTGTTTGTGCTGACATCTAGTGGTAACCCACTGTAACTACAATTTCTTTATTGTATTTCTGAAATGGTACAATCCAGTTGACCTGTGTGTTTAGGTTACTTGGTTTAGTCTATAGATAGACCTCTCCCTTCTTCTCCATGTTTCCTCAGTTAGTTACCAGCCTTCATGGTGGGAACAAGGCTTAGAAGATCATTGTCTCTTTACACTTTGATTTGATGGGTGAGAGTAAGAGAGCAGGGAGAGTCAGAACGGAGCAAGACGAATCAGGAGAGATCCATCCACATATTCCACATCCATGTAAAACTACATTGGATTAAACTGCCATGTCTTTTTGGAGAGTTAAGCTGTCTGTGGAGAGTTCTTATTCAGCAGTTGACCATACTGGCTGGATGGACCAAGGCCTAAGGGAGGTCAACGAATAAAGTGGTGTTTGAAACAGAACAAGGCTCATAACAATTACCAAAATTACATAAAACCAAATGAATCAAAATACATGGAACACCAGCAATTTTCCTCCCAAATGACTCTTTTTTTTCAGAGCCCCGAAAAACTCCACTATTCAAAATATCTGGAAATCTGGGGTGTAAAACTACTATTCAAGGTGGCCTTCTAGCACCGTGACTTAATATTATCAAATGATGAAATTATGGTTACTTTCCCGGATCTTTCCAGATGTTTATATTCTCTAGTGGTGATAATGAAGTCTCTCCAATTCCAACATTTTCCAAAATATTCCAATTTTTGCTGAAATTCATTTACTAAACCCCCAGTGCCTGGCTCTCACCCAATGACATCGGCCTTGTGTCTCACTCAGAACTTTTCATTTCTACACCCGCTTACCCCGCTTATGTATTCTCTATATAGTTCCCGAATCATTGGGGGCCACTTGAGGTCACCCATATGTTGATAACCAGCTGATATCTTCACGCAGAAAGACCAATTGCCTACCGCCTCTTGGATTGGTCGCCAAATACTTTTGTGCCCATTTCTTAAAAGAATACTTGAGAAATAAATGTGGGGTGAGATGTTGAGTGCAGTGACCAATCAGGTGTCATCTGCTATCCTCTATGAACCCAGGTGAAGGAATGTGATTGGTCACAGTGGGCAGTGACTTGCTCTTATTACTGTGGGTTTTTTTTAGGTAATATACATGTGTTTGTCTTCAACAATTCCCAACTACTGTCGTGTTTTCTTCTCTTGGCGAAAATTTGTGGACCATCATGACAGTTGATTGCCATACTTACCAACATTTCAGTCCCGGAACACAGAACACAGGTAACCCCAATCACAGTCTGATTAAGGCCCACCCAGTGACCAGTGGTCCAACCCAGACCATAGCCTTAGAGGAGTGGGCCTGCCCATACTTCACCCACTCCTTTCCCCAGCCTGGACCAGCTTTGTGACAGGTCACAGAAGTTCAAAACGAAGTGTACTCCTGTTATCCACAGAAGAAGGACAGACAAACAAGCTTAGCCTGCACTTCTTCTTTAAATAAAGGTCCCACTGTGATCCCAGGACACGGTCCGGCACATGGAATTATCAGGATTAGGTCCAAGATGTGGGACTGTCCCAGCAAATCCGGGACAATTAACATTTATGGATTATTGCAGCTTCAGGAGGAATGGCTGAGACCTCTGAAGAGAATGGCCTTGTTGGGTACCATATCATTCACCTCTCTGTCTCAGGATGATACAAATAAGCAATCTATTGGAACACCGGGCAATGTTACTGGTTGCAGATCTCTTTTTTGTTTACAAGATGGTCAGCTATGCACTATTTAATTATGGCTGGCTTTACACAGGAGCAGTCTGGAAGATGTAGAAAAGTTGAACCATAACCATCCCTGGGCCGTAACTACAATGCCCATCGACACCTGAGAGCAGGAGGGGGTCAGATATAAGGAAAACCCCGGGAAAAAGTTGGGGCAGATGTGGGAGATGTGGAAGAGTATTCGAACCATAACCATCCCTGGGCCATAACTACAATGACCATGGACACCTGAGAGCAGGAGGAGTCAGATATAGGGAAAAGCCTGGGAAAAAGTTGGGGCAGATGTGGAAGAGTATTCGAACCATAACTATCCCTGGGCTGTACCTACAATACCCATGGACACCTGAGAGCAGGAGGGGTCAGATATAAAGAAAAGCCAGGAAAGAGTTGGAGCAGATGTAGGAGATGTGGAAGAAGATTCAAACTAAAACCATTCCTGGGCCATAACTACAATGCCCATGGACACCTGAGAGCTAGGGGTCAGATATAAGGAAAAGCCCAGGAAAAAGTCGGGGCAGATGTGGAAGAGGATACAAACCATAACCATCCCTGGGCCATAACTACAATGCCCATGGATGCCTGAGAGCAGGAGGAATGAATCAGATATAGGGAAAAGCCCTGGAAAGAGTCGGGGCAGATGTGGGAAATGTGGAAGAGGATTTGAACCATAACTATCCCTGGGCCGTAACTACAATGCCCATGGACACAGGAGAGCAGGAGGAGTCAGATATAAGGAAAAGCCTGGGAAAAAGTCGGGGCAGATGTGGGAGATGTGGAAGAGGATACGAACCATAACTATCCCTGGGCTGTAACTACAATACCCATGGACGCCTGAGAGATGGAGGGGTCAGATATAAGGAAAAGCCCAGGAAAAGTCAGAGCAGATGTAGGAGATGTGGAAGAGGATTCGAACCATAACCATTCCTGGGCCATAACTACAATGCCCATGGATGCCTGAGAGCTAGGGGTCAGATATAAGGAAAAGCCCAGGAAAAAGTCGGGGCAGATGTGGAAGAGGATACAAACCATAACCATCCCTGGGCCATAACTACAATGCCCATGGATGCCTGAGAGCAGGAGGAATGAATCAGATATAGGGAAAAGCCCTGGAAAGAGTCGGGGCAGATGTGGGAAATGTGGAAGAGGATTTGAACCATAACTATCCCTGGGCCGTAACTACAATGCCCATGGACACAGGAGAGCAGGAGGAGTCAGATATAAGGAAAAGCCTGGGAAAAAGTCGGGGCAGATGTGGGAGATGTGGAAGAGGATACGAACCATAACTATCCCTGGGCTGTAACTACAATACCCATGGACGCCTGAGAGATGGAGGGGTCAGATATAAGGAAAAGCCCAGGAAAAGTCAGAGCAGATGTAGGAGATGTGGAAGGGGATTCGAACCATAACCATTCCTGGGCCATAACTACAATGACCATGGATGCCTGAGAGCTAGGGGTCAGATATAAGGAAAAGCCTGGGAAAGAGTTGGAGCAGATGTGGGCGATGTAGAAGAGGATTCGAACCATAACTACCCCTGTGCTGTAACTATAATGCCCATGGAGGCCTGAGAGCAAGAGGGGTCAGATATAAGGAAAAGCCCGGGAAAGAGTCAGGGTTGCCACCATTGTTGTACCGCAGGAAAAGGAGGCCCTCTACCATGCAATAAACTCATCACCATCAGAGGACTGTTGAGAAGGGATTTGGTGAGAGGGTCCCAGACCCATTATTACGTTGTAACCACTTGCTAGCGATTTACAGACCCGGATCCATTACTAAGCTTCATTCACTTGTTGCATTTCATAATCAGAGACCCATTACTCCTGCTGCCTCACGAATCACCAAGAGCCCTATATAGCCAAAAAGTCTGTTCTGTATTCCAGAATGCTGACTTTGTTCTTGAAATTCATATCTAACTGCTACTGCCTTATAACGTCCTAGCCCCTCTCCCTGCCCCAGCTGCTGCATCTGGGCTTGCCCCTTCCTTTGTACATATTACTTCAAGGAGTTTATTCTTTTACTAAGCCCAACATTCATAATATACTGCTGCTATTCCCTACCTGTTGACTTACACCCATCACCTTGCGCACCAACGGTTTTAAAGGGCCCCAACTTCACCATAATACAGACTGTTTGTATACAATTCTTGTGTGTCTGCTGGGGGGGCCCACAGACAAGGTATTCCGGTGGTGTCAGCGAGGGTGAGGCCTTACACAGGGCTAGACGAGAGCAGAGAACCCCAAATTACCAGCGGCTCATGCGGAGGTAGCGCTACACTATGACAGCATGTTACACTCATTGTTCATCCAGACTCACCTGTCGAAAGGTGTGACTTTTTGGAATTTGAGGGACGTGATGGAGACATCGGGGAGGAGCATCGAGGACAGTTCCAGGGAGTCCCAGGTCAGTGCCAAAGTCCTGCTGACAACTGATACAACATAGGGAACGGGTTACACAAGTGCTGTACAAGAATAATACATTTCTGCCAGTATATGGGCTGCTCACTCTTGTATGAATCTGAGAAATGTTCGATGGATAGCCATCATACAAACAGGATGAACAAATATACAGATCTGATGAAAAAATCTATACATACAGTGGGGGGAAAATAATGATCGTCTCCCCTGCAGATTGTGTAAGTTTTGCCCACTTACAAAGAAATGAAGGGTCTATAATTTTTATCATAGGTGTATTTTATATGATAGAGACAGAATATCAACCAAAAATCCAGAAAAAACACATGATACAAATGTTATAAATGGAGTTGAAGTTCAGTGAGTAAAATAAGTATTTGATCCCCAAGCAAAACATGACTTAGTAGTTGGTGGAGAAACCCTTGTTGGTGATCACAGAGGTCAGACGTTTCTTGTGGTTGGTGACCAGGTTTGCACACATCTCAGGAGGGATTTTGGTCCACTCTTCTTTACAGATCTTCTCTAAATCCTTAAGGTTTCTTGGCTGTCGCTTGGCAACTTGAAGTTTCAGCTCCCTCCATACATTTTCTATAAGATTAAGGTCTGGAGACTGGCTAGGCCACTCCATGACCTTAATGTGCTTCTTCTTGAGTAACTCCTTTCCTGCCTTGTGGTATGTATTGGGTCCATGTCATGCTGAAAGACCCATCCATGACCCATCTTCAGTGTTCTGGCTGAGGAGAAGGTTCTCATCCAAGATCTTACAATAAATGGCCCCGTCTATTGGCCCCTTAATGCGGCAAAGTCGGCCTGAACCTTTATCAGAGAAACAGCCCCAAAGCATTATGTTTCCACCTCCGTGTGTGACTGTAGGGATGGTGTTCTTAGGGTCATAGTCAGCATTTTTCTTCCTCCAAACACGGTGAGTCCTCCTCCTCAAGAAGACACATGTACAGTCATGCCAATGAACATCTAAATGATTCAGAGAAGGATTGGGGAGAAAGTGCTGTGGTCAGATGAGACCAAAATTGAGTCCTTTGGCATTAACTCAACTTGCCAGGTTTGGAGGAAGAAAAATTCTGACTATGACCCTAAGAACACCATCCCTACAGTCACACACGGAGGTGGAAACATGATTCTTTGGGGCTGTTTCTCTGATAAAGGTACAGGAGGACTTTGCCACATTGAGGGGCCAATGGGCGGGGCCATGTATTGTAAAATCTTGGATGAGAACCTTCTCCCCTCAGCCAGAACACTGAAGATGGGTCATGGATGGGTCTTCCAGCATGACAATGACCCAAAACATACCGCCAAGGCAACAAAGGAGTGGCTCAAGAAGAACCACATTAAAGTTATTGAGTGGCCTAGCCAGTCTCCAGGCCTTAATCCTATAGAAAATGTATGGAGGGAGCTGAAACTTCAAGTTGCCAAGCGACAGCCAAGAAACTTCATGAATTTAGAGAAGATCTGTAAAGAAGAGTGAAGCAAAATCCCTCCTGAGATGTGTGCAAACCTGATCACCAACTACAAGAAACGTCTGACCTCTGTGATCGCCAACAAGGGTTTCTCCACCAACTACTAAGTCATGTTTTGCTTGGGGATCAAATACATATTTTACTCACTGAACTGCAACTCAATTTATAACATTTGTATTGTGTTTTTTCTGGATTTTTGGTTGATATTCTGTCTCTATCATATAAAATACACCTATGATGAAAATTATAGACCCTTCATTTCTTACACAACCTTACACAATCTGCGGGGGAGAAAATCATTATTTTCCCCCACTGTACGACAATCGCCACATAAAATGAATGCAGTGAAAGAAGCAAAGAAAGCAAATGACTAAATTGCACCATGTGCGGGCATCATAAGACCAATCAGACCGTCTCTGAGGATGATACCTGTGAAGTCTCCTGCCAGAGGTAAGTTGCTATCTGTGAACATCAGCCGGTTGCGTGGAGATATCGGTCCATGTTTACCCACCAGATCTCCGACTCTGCAGTGCTGGGACACCTGGGGGCCACACCACGACCAGTTCCCTCCCTGGAGAGAGGAGAAAAGGGAATGGTAGTCTATGTCTCATTTCTCCACCCTACTCTCTGTGTCTCTGCCCCTCCCACACAATGGAGGCTGGGAGGGTGACACCATCTCCTGGCTTTGCCATGGCTGTAGCTGGTAGTTTGCAGTAGGGCCATCACCAAAGGATACACTATGCCACCAGCCATCCACAAGTGTCAGTTCAGAGTGGATTCGTCTTTCCTTTTCTGGAGTTTACTCCTCCTGGTTATGACACAATTAAGGGTTTTATGTGTACATAGACTGGGAGAGGCTTCATACTAAAGATCAGACAATCACAGATTTTCACTACTGACTTCATCACAAGATCTTCTCCAATTTTTAAGCACGATAGAACTGAGGGGTGACAATTAAGTTAGGGTGAGGTTGTGTGCTCCACCCCTTACCATTACCTGGCATTGTACCACTTAGGTTGCGTTTGATGGACATTTGAGGTCACACTAGGTCTCTCTCACCTGATTGGGTATTTCATATGGATTGTATGTTTCTCCCCCGCTGTCTTGGGTGCGGATGGACCAGCTGAGGTTCTGCAAAGAAAAGAAACCATCAATAGAGAAGTCTGGACCAGATCTGGGCCTGTATTCCACACCAGGGCAGATTTAGCGAGAGGGCTCAATTGGCCAGTGCCTAGGGTGGCAGGAGAGGGAGGGGCGGCAGCACAATCTCTGTATACAGTTCTGGTTCTATGTTCTCATTTATAAACCTAACAGGGCTGGTAAGAATATCTGTGGAATCTAGAGTAGCAGCATCATTATTTATACCTGATTACTGTATGCCGGAATACTTTTTACCTTGTCTGGGGAGACTGGCTGCAGGTCTACCAAGATTGTGGTGTCGCTGGATCCTCCATTCGGGTAGACAATCTGACTCTGTCAAAGAATACACACAGCTCAGAATTCACTGTTATCTACAGAATGGTCACATAGAGCCAGAATTGTGCGTGTCTACAATAACCCTACAGCATTGTCTATAGAATGCTCACATAGAATCACATTGACTTTGACCCATAGTTACTCAATACCCAATATTGTCTATGCTCACGTCTTCACAATTAATCCACAGCATTGTCTACAGAATGCACAGACTAGGCTTCGCATGTGTCTTCTGTTCTCCTACAGCATTGTCTATGGAAGGTTCACATCGTCTGACCTTTCCATGTATCTACTATTCTCCTACAGCCTTGTGAATGTTCCTACAGAACATTCACTCAGACTTAGATTTCCATGTATCTACGATTCTCATACAGCCTTGTCTACGGAACATTCACTTAGACTAGGCTTTCCATGTATCTACTATTCTCCTACAGCATTGTCTATGGAATACTAACATAGGCTGAGCTTTCCATGTGTCTACTATTCTCCTACAGCATTGTTTATGGAACGTTCACATAGACTGGGCTTTCCATGTGTCTGCTATTCTCCTACAGCCTTGTGAATGTTCTTACAGAACATTCACTTATGCCGCGTACACACGGTCGGACTTTCTATCCTATATGGTCCGGCACACTTTCCGACGGACTTTGTCCGCCAGACTTTAAAACGGACGGACTTGCCCACACATGCCTGGACTTTTCGGCGGGCTAAGTCCGCCCGTCTTTCCGACGGACTTTTGCCAGAGTTACGGCGGACTTTCAGAATGAACGGACTTGCCCACACACGGACAAGTCCATTCATTTTGAACGTGACTCAGGTGCGACGGGACTAGAAAAGGATATCAATCTTTTATCGGCGAGATTGACACCTTGCGAGCCCCGTCGCGGGTCATAACAGGCCCTTAGGTCTGGTATGGATTATAAAGGGAAGCCCCTACGCCGAAAAAACGGCGTGGGGTCCCCCCTAAAGTCCATACCAGACCCCGATCCGAGCACGCAGCCTGGCCGGTCAGGAAAGGGGGTGGGGACGAGCGAGCGGCCCCCCCTCCTGAACCGTACCAGGCCACATGCCCTCAACATGGGGGGTGGGTGCTTTGGGGGAGGGGGGCGCCCTGCGGGGCCCCCCCACCCCAAAGCACCTTGTCCCCATGTTGATGAGGACAAGGGCCTCTTCCCGACAACCCTGGCCGTTGGTTGTCGGGGTCTGCGGGCGGGGGGCTTATCGGAATCTGGGAGCCCCCTTTAATAAGGGGGCCCCCAGATCTCGGCCCCGCACCCTATGTGAATGAGTATGGGGTACATGGTACCCCTATCCATTCACCTAGGGAAAAAGTGTAAGTAATAAAATACACTACACAGGTTTTTAAAATATTTTATTAAACAGCTCCGGGGGGGTCTTTCTCCGGCTTCAGGGGTCCCTCCGCTTCATCTTCTCCCGGCGTCCGGTTGGTTTTTCTCCGCTCTCTTCTCCCGGTGTTCCAGTTCTTCGGCCGGCTCCTCTGCTGTCTTCAGGTAGCTCTCTTGCCAGCAGAGGTCCGGACTTCTGGGCTTCTTCTCTTCTCTTCTCTTCTCTTCTCTTCTCTTCTCTTCTCTTCTCTTCTCTTCTCTTCTCTTCTCTTCTCTTCTCTTCTCTTCTCTTCTCTTCTCTTCTCTTCTCCAGATGTTGACACGACTCTCTCTCCGGCTGGACTGCTCTCTGTGACTTATATAGGCGGAGACCCCGCCCCCGTTTGATGTCACAGTCTCTGGGCATGCTGGGACTGTGACGTTTTAGGGGGCGTGGTCAACATCACCCTGCGGGCCCCCCCACCTCAAAGCACCTTGTCCCCATGTTGATGAGGACAAGGGCCTCTTCCCGACAACCCTGGCCGTTGGTTGTCGGGGTCTGCGGGCGGGGGCTTATCGGAATCTGGGAGCCCCAGATCCCGGCCCCCCACCCTATGTAAATGAGTATGGGGTACATGGTACCCCTACCCATTTACCTAGGAAAAAAGTGTAAGTAATAAAACACACTACACAGGTTTTTAAAATATTTTATTAAACAGCTCCGGGGGGGGATCTTCCTCCGGCTTCGGGGGTCTTCTTCCGGCTTCGGGGGTCCCTCCGCTTCATCTTCTCCCGGCGTCCGGTTGGTTCTTCTCCGCTCTCCGGCCTCTTCTCCCGGTGTCCCAGGTCTTCGGCCGGCCCCTCTGCTGTCTTCATGTAGCTCTATTGCCAGCGGAGGTCCGGGCTTCTGGGCTTCTTGACTTCTTGGCTTCTTGTCTTCTCTTCTCTTCTCTTCCCCCAGATGTTGACACGACGCTCTCTCCGGCTGGACTGGTCTCTGAGGGCTGCGTTGTGACTTATATAGGTGGAGACCCCGCCCCCATATGATGTCACAGTCCCTGGGCATGCTGGGACTGTGACGTTTTAGGGGGCGTGGTCGACCACGCCCCCTAAAACGTCACAGTCCCAGCATGCCCAAGGACTGTGACATCATATGGGGGCAGGGTCTCCACCTATATAAGTCACAACGCATATATATGCATGGATATAGCTTTCCATGTACGTAATATTCTACAGCATTGTCTACAGAACGTTCCCATGGACATAGCTTTCCACGTACGTAATATTCTACAGCATTGTCTACAGAACGTTCCCATGGACATAGCTTTCCACGTACGTAATATTCTAAAGCATTGTCTACAGAACGTTCCCATGGACATAGCTTTCCACGTACGTAATATTCTACAGCATTGTCTACAGAACGTTCCCATGGACATAGCTTTCCACGTACGTAATATTCTACAGCATTGTCCACAGAACGTTCCCATGGACATAGCTTTCCACGTACGTAATATTCTACAGCATTGTCCACAGAACGTTCCCATAGACATAGCTTTCCACGTACGTAATATTCTACAGCGTTGTCCACAGAATGCCAACAGAGGTTCATCTTTTGTGTCCATATTTTCCTACAGCATTGTCTATGCCATTTATTACTCATACGTACTGTAAAATATTTACCTGTATGTCATAGCGTGGCATCTTGGACCTCAGTTCTGATGATGCCGTGTCCTGAATGATGTCCCCGAATTGCAGTGACACCCTATGAATGTGCAGTGACTGAATACGACCTTCATTATTATTGTTTGGGGTGGGGGGGCTGTCCCTGTATATCTAAAGGATTAGAGTGGACCACTCTAGTGAGTGGGCAGGGTATGAGTGGGACAGCCTAGTCACTCCGTGGACCTAAGACTGTGGGCGGGGTGAACTGTGTCCTGGGGACAGGGACTGATGAATTGGTAAGTGCGGCACGACAAAAGATGTGTGGAATAAATCATTAATTGGAGAATTAATGTTCTTCTATAGAATTAGGGATTCTGTGAATAACTCTGGAGGGGAGAGGAGGGGTGACACAGTTGTCTTCCTTCATCCTTCAAGTCTCTATCATTGGGGTGTAGGTGCGTAGAGATTATGTTTTTTATAGATTCATTATTGGGGTGCCTCTCTAGGGTTCCCGATATATTTGGCATACAAATCAGAAACCACACAGTCTCCTTACCAGGGAAATTCTTCCACTGATGACTCCAGAGAACTCCGCCGAGACTCGGACCCACTCGCCGTCTGAGGACAGTTGATGCTGAAAGGTGGCACAATGCATCCTGGGGAAGAATGGCAGTCAACAAATTTATTACCAATGGAAGGCTGCACAAAAGTCCAAAAAACTAAAATATCGCTTCATTTCTGAATGTCGTGTGGAGATCTCAGGTCTTTACAGGAGGGGCTCAGTTCACCCAAAATGGAAAATGTAATTTTTGGTGGAGCTTAAAGGAACCATTTCTCCCTAGTGGGTGAGATTTCCCCTCTAGTAGTTTGTGTCTCTGTCCCTCCCACAATGGGGAGATTTCCCTGCAGTAATTTGTGTTTCTGCCCCTCCCATAATGATGAGATTCCCTGCAGTAGTTTGTGTCTCTGCCCCTCCCACAATGAGGAGATTTCTCTACAATAGTTTGTGTCTCTGCCCCTCCCACAATGGGGAGATTTCCTGCAGTAGTTTGTGTCTCTGCTCCTCCCACAATGGGGAGATTTCCTGCAGTAGTTTGTGTCTCTGCCCCTCCCACAATGGGGAGATTTCCTGCAGTAGTTTGTGTCTCTGCCCCTCCCACAATGGGGAGATTTCCTGCAGTAGTTTGTGTCTCTGCCCCTCCCACAATGGGGAGATTTCCTGCAGTAGTTTGTGTCTCTGCCCCTCCCACAATGGGGAGATTTCCCCCAGTAGTTTGTGTCTCTGCCCCTCTCACAATGGGGAGATTTCCCTGCAGTAATTTGTGTCTCTGCCCCTCCCACAATGGGGAGATTTCCCCCAGTAGTTTGTGTCTCTGCCCCTCCCACAATGGGGAGATTTCTCTGCAGTAGTTTCTGTCTCTGCCCCTCCCACAATGGGGAGATTTCCTGCAGTAGTTTGTGCCTCTGCCCCTCCCACAATGGGAAGATTTCCTGCAGTAGTTTGTGTCTCTGCCCCTCCCACAATGGTGAGATTTCCCTGCAGTAGTTTGTGTCTCTGCCCCTCCCACAATGGGGAGATTTCCTGCAGTAGTTTCTGTCTCTGCCCCTCCCACCATGGTGAGATTTCCCTGCAGTAGTTTGTGTCTCTGCCCCTCCCACAATGGGGAGATTTCCTCCAGTAGTTTGTGTCTCGGCCCCTCCCACAATGGGGAGATTCCCTGCAGTAGTTTGTGTCTCTGCCCCTCCCACAATGGGGAGATTTCCTGCAGTAGTTTGTGTCTCTGCCCCTCCCACAATGGGGAGATTTCCTGCAGTAGTTTGTGTCTCTGCCCCTCCCACAATGGGGAGATTTCTCTGCAGTAGTTTGTGTCTTTGCCCTTCCCACAATGGGGAGATTCCCTGCAGTAGCTTGTGTCTCTGCCCCTCCCACAATGGGGAGATTTCCTGCAGTAATTTGTGTCTCCGCTCCTCCCACAATGGGGAGATTTCTCTGTAGTAGTTTGTGTCTCTGCTCCTCCCACAATGGGGAGATTTCCCTGCAGTAGCTTGTGTCTCTGCTCCTCCCACAATGGGGAGATTTCCTGCAGTAATTTGTGTCTCTGCCCCTCCCACAATGGGGATGTTTCCCTGCAGTAGTTTGTGTCTCTGCCCCTCCCACAATGGGGAGATTTCCCCCAGTAGTTTGTGTCTCTGCCCCTCCCACAATGGTGAGATTTCCCTGCAGTAGTTTGTGTTTCTGCCCCTCCCATAATGATAAGATTCCCTGCAGTAGTTTGTGTCTCTGCCCCTCCCACAATGAGGAGATTTCTCTACAGTAGTTTGTGTCTCTGCCCCTCCCACAATGGGAAGATTTCCTGCAGTAGTTTGTGTCTCTGCCCCTCCCACAATGGTGAGATTTCCCTGGAGTAGTTTGTGTCTCTGCCCCTCCCACAATGGTGAGATTTCCCTGCAGTAGTTTGTGTCTCTGCCCCTCCCACAATGGGGAGATTTCCCTACAGTAGTTTGTGTCTCTGTCCCTCCCACAATGGGGAGATTTCCCTGCAGTAATTTGTGTTTCTGCCCCTCCCATAATGATGAGATTCCCTGCAGTAGTTTGTGTCTCTGCCCCTCCCACAATGAGGAGATTTCTCTACAATAGTTTGTGTCTCTGCCCCTCCCACAATGGGGAGATTTCCTGCAGTAGTTTGTGTCTCTGCTCCTCCCACAATGGGGAGATTTCCTGCAGTAGTTTGTGTCTCTGCCCCTCCCACAATGGGGAGATTTCCTGCAGTAGTTTGTGTCTCTGCCCCTCCCACAATGGGGAGATTTCCTGCAGTAGTTTGTGTCTCTGCCCCTCCCACAATGGGGAGATTTCCCCCAGTAGTTTGTGTCTCTGCCCCTCCCACAATGGGGAGATTTCCCTGCAGTAATTTGTGTCTCTGCCCCTCCCACAATGGGGAGATTTCCCCCAGTAGTTTGTGTCTCTGCCCCTCCCACAATGGGGAGATTTCTCTGCAGTAGTTTCTGTCTCTGCCCCTCCCACAATGGGGAGATTTCCTGCAGTAGTTTGTGCCTCTGCCCCTCCCACAATGGGAAGATTTCCTGCAGTAGTTTGTGTCTCTGCCCCTCCCACAATGGTGAGATTTCCCTGCAGTAGTTTGTGTCTCTGCCCCTCCCACAATGGGGAGATTTCCTGCAGTAGTTTCTGTCTCTGCCCCTCCCACCATGGTGAGATTTCCCTGCAGTAGTTTGTGTCTCTGCCCCTCCCACAATGGGGAGATTTCCTCCAGTAGTTTGTGTCTCGGCCCCTCCCACAATGGGGAGATTCCCTGCAGTAGCTTGTGTCTCTGCCCCTCCCACAATGGGGAGATTTCCTGCAGTAGTTTGTGTCTCTGCCCCTCCCACAATGGGGAGATTTCCTGCAGTAGTTTGTGTCTCTGCCCCTCCCACAATGGGGAGATTTCTCTGCAGTAGTTTGTGTCTCTGCCCTTCCCACAATGGGGAGATTTCTCTGCAGTAGTTTGTGTCTTTGCCCTTCCCACAATGGGGAGATTCCCTGCAGTAGCTTGTGTCTCTGCCCCTCCCACAATGGGGAGATTTCCTGCAGTAATTTGTGTCTCCGCTCCTCCCACAATGGGGAGATTTCTCTGTAGTAGTTTGTGTCTCTGCTCCTCCCACAATGGGGAGATTTCCCTGCAGTAGCTTGTGTCTCTGCTCCTCCCACAATGGGGAGATTTCCTGCAGTAATTTGTGTCTCTGCCCCTCCCACAATGGGGATGTTTCCCTGCAGTAGTTTGTGTCTCTGCCCCTCCCACAATGGGGAGATTTCCCCCAGTAGTTTGTGTCTCTGCCCCTCCCACAATGGTGAGATTTCCCTGCAGTAGTTTGTGTTTCTGCCCCTCCCATAATGATAAGATTCCCTGCAGTAGTTTGTGTCTCTGCCCCTCCCACAATGAGGAGATTTCTCTACAGTAGTTTGTGTCTCTGCCCCTCCCACAATGGGAAGATTTCCTGCAGTAGTTTGTGTCTCTGCCCCTCCCACAATGGTGAGATTTCCCTGCAGTAGTTTGTGTCTCTGCCCCTCCCACAATGGTGAGATTTCCTGCAGTAGTTTGTGTCTCTGCCCCTCCCACAATGAGGAGATTTCCTGCAGTAGTTTGTGTCTCTGCCCCTCCCACAATGGGGAGATTTCCTGCAGTAGTTTGTGTCTCTGCCCCTCCCACAATGGGGAGATTTCCCTGCAGTAGTTTGTGTCTCTGCCCCTCCCACAATGGGGAGATTTCCCTACAGTAGTTTGTGTCTCTGCCCCTCCCACAATGGGGATATTTCCCTGCAGTAGTTTGTGTCTCTGCCCCTCCCACAATGGTGAGATTTCCCTGCAGTAGTTTGTGTCTCTGCCCCTCCCACAATGGGGAGATTTCCCTGCAGTAGTTTGTGTCTCTGCCCCTCCCACAATGGTGAGATTTCCCTACAGTAGTTTGTGTCTCTGCCCCTCCCACAATGGGAAGATTTCCTGCAGTAGTTTGTGTCTCGGCCCCTCCCACAATGGGGAGATTCCCTGCAGTAGCTTGTGTCTCTGCCCCTCCCACAATGGGGAGATTTCCTGCAGTAGTTTTTGTCTCTGCCCCTCCCACAATGGGGAGATTTCCTGCAGTAGTTTGTGTCTCTGCCCTTCCCACAATGGGGAGATTTCCTGCAGTAGTTTGTGTCTCTGCTCCTCCCACAATGGGGAGATTTCCTGCAGTAATTTGTGTCTCTGCCCCTCCCACAATGGGGATGTTTCCCTGCAGTAGTTTGTGTCTCTGCCCCTCCCACAATGGGGAGATTTCCCTGCAGTAGTTTGTGTCTCTGCCCCTCCCACAATGGGGAGATTTCCTGCAGTAATTTGTGTCTCTGCCCCTCCCAGAATGGGGAGATTTCCTGCAGTAGTTTGTGTCTCTGCCCCTCCCACAATGGGGAGATTTCCCTGCAGTAATTTGTGTCTCTGCCCCTCCCACAATGGGGAGATTTCCTGCAGTAATTTGTGTCTCTGCCCCTCCCACAATGGGGAGATTTCCTGCAGTAGTTTGTGTCTCTGCCCCTCCCACAATGGGGAGATTTCTCTGCAGTAATTTGTGTCTCTGCCCCTCCCACAATGGGGAGATTTCCCCCAGTAGTTTGTGTCTCTGCCCCTCCCACAATGGTGAGATTTCCCTGCAGTAGTTTGTGTCTCTGCCCCTCCCACAATGGTGAGATTTCCCTGCAGTAGTTTGTGTCTCTGCCCCTCCCACAATGGGGAGATTTCTCTGCAGTAGTTTCTGTCTCTGCCCCTCCCACAATGGGGAGATTTCCTCCAGTAGTTTGTGTCTCTGCCCCTCCCACAATGGGGAGATTTTCTCCAGTAGTTTGTGTCTCTGCCCCTCTCACAATGGGGAGATTCCCTGCAGTAGTTTGTGTCTCTGCCCCTCCCACAATGGGGAGATTTCCTGCAGTAGTTTGTGTCTCTGCCCCTCCCACAATGGGGAGATTTCTCTGCAGTAGTTTGTGTCTCTGCCCTTCCCACAATGGGGTGGGGAGATTTCCTGCAGTAGCTTGTGTCTCTGCTCCTCCCACAATGGGGAGATTTCCCTGCAGTAATTTGTGTCTCTGCCCCTCCCACAATGGGGATGTTTCCCTGCAGTAGTTTGTGTCTCTGCTCCTCCCACAATGGGGAGATTTCCCTGCAGTAGTTTGTGTCTCTGCCCCTCCCACAATGGGGAGATTTCTCTGCAGTAGTTTGTGTCTCTGCCCCTCCCACAATGGTGAGATTTCCCCATAGCGGTGAAGTATTTTCATTATGAACGTTGACTTCACTCACCTGGACCCGTTGACATAGTGGATGACCAAAGACCGGCCAAGCGCGCTGTGAGGACCAGACAGAGGTAAGTTCATGTCTCTGAATTTTGCGGTCTTGTTGTCCAGGTTTAGTAAAGAGCCGTGTCTTCCACTGATATCTCCCACCTCATATTCATCATCTGTTCCATTACCGACTGCTGGAGAGCTGGTCATATTTACAAGGAAAGGGTTGAAGTGTCCTCGAATTTTCTGATCTGAACATGGGTTGTCTGACCCTGCAGTCACTGGAAGCTGATGGATATGGAAACCTCCAGCAAGGCCACTCAGTCCATTGAAATTAACATCAATCACTGTTGGGGTGAATTCAGATACCTGAGAGGCCCCTAATTCTCCACCGGCATTACCGGAGCCAGACCAAAGATCAGTCCTACCTTGGAAAATTGGCTGGAGAAGAATATTGGCACAGGCCACACGTGGAGACCGCCCTTCAGATTCGTGTATGACCACAGACCGCCCAATGATAGACGTTGGTCCTGTAAGTGAAGTTAAAGAGTCGGTAAACAAATATCGAGCTGGAAAGGGGGCAAGAAGAGTAATTGGGACCAGTCTCCCAGCATAATCTCCAGCCTCACATCGCATGGGGTTGGTTGGCTTGCACTCTTGGCTGTAGTTCCCACCAGTCGATACATTATAAGGGTTGAAGTGCCCTCCAGCACTGGCACAGTCTTTAGACTCTGTTGGAAGTGGAAATTCATGGATGTGCCAGTTATGGTTTTTGCTGATGCTGTCTGAGACTTGGGAGAGCTCAATGTACACAGTGAGGTCATTGTAGGGATCGCCGGTAGCCTGTTGGAACATTATCTTGCCAACTACTCCCTTACGGAAAGATGCAAGAGCTGTAACCACTTCTCCTTCCAAATTGATGGTGCTGCAGGCCCACGGTTCCCCACTGGCTTTTAAAATAAGGACAGAACGGGTGGTAACACTGTTATTGCCAAAAAGTGGCAGATTCCAGTCAGTTAGAACAGCGCTGAATGCCTCACGACCCTGCAGAGTTCCATGTCGCCCACTCAAGTCTCCAATGGGCCATGAACCGTGGCCACCTCTATTGTTTGCTGTACTTACTGACAAAGGATTCCAGAGACTCCCTGTGTTTCCTTCATCACACAAGTTCTGATCTGAGTGGTGACGAGCCCGGACAGGTAGAGAGTGAATTCTGTACTGGCCAGCAAGTCCTCGGAGCCTCCACAGGTTTATGGAAAGTTGAGTAGGGTGGAAGGGTGACTCTTGTTTAAAGCTAAAGGATCCATTGACACCTTTCATGCTAAATTGTGCTGAAACCTCCTTAGTCTGTATGAGTTTCAACTCTGCACATGCCCATCTCTCCTGGTATTTTATCACAAGATAGGGCATCACCTCAGTAGTATTGAGTTCAAGGCGACTCTTAGCAAATTTCTGGTGGTTTACCTGGGCACTTCCTAAAAGCTGGACATTATTTCCTTGGCAGGCGTCCGAGAAGAAGAGAGAGGCATTGAGTGCCTCCATCTCTTCCAGGAGTCCTAACTCCATCACAACTGTGATTGGCTGCGGAGTTGACGGCTGCAGGAAGTAGAATTGTCCTATAATGAAAGAGTGGACAACGGCTTTCCAAACCCTGTGGGCACCGGTGTCCAGATTTACACATGTTTGCAGACCACAGGTCTTTAAAAATAGGGAGCGTCCATCGTACCTCATGTTTCGATCAACTACAACCTGTGTTGTTCCTTTAAGAGAGAGATCTAAGCTAGGTTGTCCAATGTGGCCTATGTCACAAGGATCCTGAGATGCTCCATAGGTCACCGGAAACTCATGGATGGAGATATTGACAGTCGCGCATCGAGTGGACAGATTTGTTCGGAGGGTCCATGTGTTTGTGTCTATTGTTACGGAACCTTGCACGTTAGTCATCTGTATCTGGGCGGTGATATCACCTTGGCAACATGAATCTGCAAGATAAGAGAATACAACTCTCAATGGTGAAACAAGAGAAAACAATTGTACCAAAAACCATAAAGTAATGTTACAATTCACATAAATAAGTTCTGTGCCCGAGGAATCTAATGTAATGACCCTAAAAACAATGTAAAATTCCCATGTCACTACACACCCTGCTTGGGAGATGTTGCATTTAGGAGGAGCCCATGACCTCTCCAACAGTCCAGTGTACCTCTGCCACCTTATTCCCAGTGACAGAATAGGATCCCATTGTACCCTAGAGCGGACCTCATGCATTCACTTGTTAACTCCTTCAATCACGTATCATGTAGCCAGGAGCACGAGGTCTCAGTACTGCGGGTTCGGTCCCGGTTGTGACCATTAGGGAGGGAGCCAGATCACCACCCCCACCCCCCCTTGCTACCGGAGGACCTGCCACCTACACCTAGTACCACATTTCACGACTGGCTGCAGTGTACCTTGCACTGGTTCTGGTTACCCATAGCAACTGCATTCCTCCTTCAACTAGTCCTTGCCGAGTTAACCTTTCATAGTGGCTTGCTTCATACCCTGCATGGGTTTTGCTGACTATGTTCTTTCATATGCCAGAAACCATCATGCACCCCTTTCAATGACTTCAGACTTTGGGCTTTAAATTGTTGATGCAACTTTACTTGAACATTTGCGACAAAGTCCAAAAAGTACATTTCCAGTGAAAAATGTCCTTTTCTAACTGAACTAGGCTACCCTGGAGTAACTCAACAAAAGTACCAGTGCTCTTCAACATCTACATCCCTCCACTCCTCCAAATCATTAGAAAATTGGACCTCTGCTTCCATTCATACGCCGATGACACCCAACTCTACTTTCACATCACCGGTCAAACAGACCACTACCAGCGACAAGAAAAATGCCTCACATTGATAGACCACTGGATGACCACAAACTCCCTCTAACTTAACGGATCCAAAACAGAGCTTCTTCTCCTCCATGCAAACCGGAATACAAAAACTAACAACCCGTGGACACCACCCACCATCCTTGGACAGACCATCTCCCCAAGCACCAAAGCCAAGAGTCTCGGAGTCATCTTAGACTCAGGAATGACAATGGATGCACAAATAGGATCGGTAGTCAGTGGATCTCACCATCTCCTTCGCCTACTACGTAGACTCATCCCCTTCATTCCAGAAGAGGACAAAGCAGCAGTAGTTGGAACAATCATCAATTCCCAGGTCAACTACGCAAACTCCCTCTACATAGGACTACCTAAATACCAGATTGCACGCCTACAAGTCATCCAAAACACGGCAGCAAGACTGGTAACAGGAAAAAAACCCTGGGAATCCATCTCCCCATCCCTGAGGAGCCTACATTGGCTAACTGTAAAGGACCGGATCACTTTCAAGACCCTCTGCCTCACCCATAAATGCAAGGAAACGCTCCACAATACCTATGCGAGAAAATAAAACACTTCACACCTAAGCGCAGCCTTCGATCAACTAACCAAAGCCTCCTCCTCATTCCCAAGTCCCGCTACTAATCAAAGGGAGAACGAAAATTCGCAGTCCAAGGACCACGGCTATGAAACGCTCTACCCGCCAACATCCGCATAGAAGAAAATCATTGGGCCTTCAGAAAAAAACTCAAGACCCATCTCTTCTAAGAAATGGGACTAACAGCACGGGTCAAGCGCCTTGAGGCGATTCAGTTTGCATTTGCAGCGCTATACAAATCTTTCATTCATTCATTCATTCATTCATTCAGTAGTCCATTGCTGGTGTGCCCTCAAGACTTGGCAGTTCTCTGGACTTCCAGTGTCTTCCCACGGACTGCTGGGTGTGGCTTAATGTTCCTCCATGGTGATCACAGCATCTCCTAGAGTGGGCTGACCACACCGAACCCAGCCCTCCCACTATATTTATATCACAGGGCAGATAGGCAGGGCCCAAATATTTTGGGAACTGAGGTGCAAGATGTTAACCCCTTCCCTAGCCTGGGCCTAACATAGTGTAGGTAACCTGCCTACATGTGCATAAAATAATCATAAAGAGAATAGGTCCTCCCGAATACAAGTCCACAAAAATAAGTCCACCATCCAAAAAAGATGTGATACAGTTAACTTGCAATGACGCCTTTCATAACCCCAAGTTAAATGTGCTAGAGACCCATGACCGGCCTGAAGATTTATGAAAAAGGTATTTAGAGGCTTTGTTTTAAAGAAATGCTAACACTGTGCATTATGGCTGAATAAAACAGTTTAGTTGGGTACTAATAGAGTCGGGGGGCGGAGACGGCTCACACAGACACACAGGAGCTGACAGGCAGAGAGGAAGGGGGAGAGAGGAGAGTAGCACATGACGGAGGCACGTAAACTGACCACGGTAGTCAGGGCTCAGCAGCCACGATTATTGTGGTCAGGACACAGAGGGGGACACAGGAAGTGGCAGGATCAGCCGGGTTTTTTTTACAGCTTAGAGAGAAGTTTAGACAGCACAAGCACTATACTATTTAACCACTTGTCGCCCGCTCGCCGTCAAATGATAGAGGGATGGCGTGGCTCTCGTTATGGGTGGATGTCAAACAGCCGCTCTCGCGTGGGCATGCAGCACGGCGATTGCGCCCGTGCTGTGTTGCTAGGACATGCCCCAATCCCCAATCTCTGTAAACAGCCGCTACCGCGGCTCTTTAACCATGTGATCGGCTGTGTCCAATCACGGCCGGTCACATGTAAATACAGGAAGTGCCGGTAATCGGCTCTCATCGTCTCGCACTGACAGAGTACGCGCCAAGGAGAGCTGATCAGCGGCATCACCTCGCAGGGGAGAACAGGGCAGGTTATTGAAGGGGTTAACCCGCCGCAATTATTTTTTTTGTGAGGAATAACAACTAGAAAGGGTGCGAGGAAAGGAGGCGCCCGGTCAGTATTCGCTCCATAAGACGCAGAGACATTTTCCCCCATATTTTGGGGGGAAAAAAGTGTATCTTATGAAAATACGGTAAATGAAAGTTATCAATTTATTAAGATATTTATTTACAATCGGCATAGTTTTAATTATTCTATTCTGCTACTTGTCCTGAGTATGGTGATAGGACCTGGGTGAGACCTTCTCAATGCCTGGACTGATTATATACCAGAAATTGTATCTTGTGTATCACACAAATCAACCAACCAAACACAACCAATGTCCTGTGATGGTCACCTCTATACAAGCGATCGGTGAATGTAGCTTGGTGTGACGTCATAGCAGTCCCAGCTCCTATATATTGAACAAGTCTAGCCTACTGATATGTGGCTTCCCCCCAATAACGTCATGTACACTGGACAGGAAGTGCGGGAGGTTGAAGAAAGGAAGTGCAGTTGTCTACAAGGTGTCGCGGACTTCTCACAGGAACGTACCGTATATACTCGAGTGTAAGGAGTTGAAAATGAAAATGAAAATGCCCCCCTCGGGTTATACCCGAGTCCTCCTCTGCAGCCTAATCCCCCCGTTGCTGTGATACATTTAGTCTAATCGGCGGCCGTGCAGTGTAACCAAGCGCCGTCAGTGTTCAGCCTATCTCAGGCGGTGTTCTGACGAGCAAGGTCCCCCCCTATCGGATAGTGTCCGCCCTGTACTGCGCAGGCTTGAGGCATGAAGTTGAGGCATGAGGCTTGAGGCATGATGTTGAGGCATGAGGTTGAGGCTTGAGGCATGAGGTTGAGGCATTAGGTAGAGGCATGAGGTTGAGGCATGAGGTCGAGGCATGAGGTTTAGGCATGAGGTTGAGGCATGAGGTTGAGGCTTGAGGCATGAGGTTGAGGCTTGAGGCATGAGGTTGAGGCATTAGGTAGAGGCATGAGGTTGAGGCATGAGGTCGAGGCATGAGGTTTAGGCATGAGGTTGAGGCATGAGGTTGAGGCTTGAGGCATGAGGTTGAGGCTTGAGGCATGAGGTTGAGGCATTAGGTAGAGGCATGAGGTTGAGGCATGAGGTCGAGGCATGAGGTTTAGGCATGAGGTTGAGGCATGAGGTTGAGGCTTGAGGCATGAGGTTGAGGCTTGAGGCATGAGGTTGAGGCATGAGGCATGCAGATGGACACAGTGAGGCTGCAGATGGACATTGTTGACCTTCTTTTCCACTTACAGTAGCTGCAGCATTCTCACCCTTGGCTTATCCTTGATTCAATACATTTTCCCATTTTTTTGTGGTAAAAGTAGGTACCTTGGCTTATATTCGGTTCGGCTTATACTCGAGTATATACGGTAGTCAGTGGAGTGTGCAGATGGGTCAGTTGAGGCGGCCGGCATAGACATGGTCAGCAAACCAGCATAGGATCGGTCCAGGCAGCAGGCAAAAACATGGTCATGAAACAGGCCGGGGCCAGTACAGGCAGCAAGCGGACACCGTGACTGGTGCGTTAGTGATTGGGGACACCATGACTGGTGCGGTAGTGATTGGGGACACCATGACTGGTGCGGTAGTGATTGGAGACACCGTGACTGGTGCGGTAGTGATTGGGGACACTGTGACTGGTGCAGTAGTGATTGGGGACACCGTGACTGGTGTGGTAGTGATTGGAGACACCATGACTGGTGCGGTAGTGATTGGGGACACCGTGACTGGTGTGGTAGTGATTGGGGACACCATGACTGGTGTGGTAGTGATTGGGGACACCGTGACTGGTGCGGTGGTGATTGGGGACACCGTGACTGGTGTGGTAGTGATTGGGGACACCATGACTGGTTTGGTAGTGATTGGGGACACCGTGACTGGTGTGGTAGTGATTGGGGACACCGTGACTGGTGTGGTAGTGATTGGGGACACCGTGACTGGTGTGGTAGTGATTGGGGACACCGTGACTGGTGTGGTAGTGATTGGGGACACCGTGACTGGTGTGGTAGTGATTGGGGACACCGTGACTGGTGTGGTAGTGATTGGGGACACCGTGACTGGTGTGGTAGTGATTGGAGACACCATGACTGGTGCGGTAGTGATTGGGGACACCATGACTGGTGCGGTAGTGATTGGGGACACCATGACTGGTGCGGTAGTGATTGGAGACACCGTGACTGGTGCGGTAGTGATTGGGGACACCGTGACTGGTGTGGTAGTGATTGGGGACACCGTGACTGGTGTGGTAGTGATTGGGGACACCGTGACTGGTGTGGTAGTGATTGGGGACACCGTGACTTGTGTGGTAGTGATTGGAGACACCATGACTGGTGTGGTAGTGATTGGGGACACCATGACTGGTGCGGTAGTGATTGGAGACACCATGACTGGTGTGGTAGTGATTGGGGACACCGTGACTGGTGCGGTAGTGATTGGGGACACCGTGACTGGTGCGGTAGTGATTGGGGACACCGTGACTGGTTCGGTAGTGACTGGGAACACCATGACTGGTGCGGTAGTGATTGGGGACACCATGACTGGTGCGGTAGTGATTGGGGACACCGTGACTGGTGCGGTAGTGATTGGGGACACCGTGACTGGTGCGGTAGTGATTGGGGACACCATGACTGGTTCGGTAGTGACTAGGGACACTGTGACTGGTGCGGTAGTGATTGGGGACACCATGACTGGTTCGGTAGTGATTGGGGACACCGTGACTGGTGCGGTAGTGACTGGGAACACCGTGACTGGTGCGGTAGTGACTAGGGACACCGTGACTGGTGCGGTAGTGATTGGGGACACCGTGACTGGTGCGGTAGTGATTGGGGACACCATGACTGGTGCGGTAGTGATTGGGGACACCATGACTGGTGCGGTAGTGATTGGGGACACCATGACTGGTGCGGTAGTGATTGGAGACACCATGACTGGTGCGGTAGTGATTGGGGACACCATGACTGGTGCGGTAGTGATTGGGGACACCGTGACTGGTGTGGTAGTGATTGGGGACACCGTGACTGGTGCGGTAGTGATTGGGGACACCGTGACTGGTGCGGTAGTGATTGGGGACACCGTGACTGGTGCGGTAGTGATTGGGGACACCGTGACTGGTGCGGTAGTGACTGGGAACACCGTGACTGGTGCGGTAGTGACTGGGAACACCGTGACTGGTGCGGTAGTGACTAGGGACACCGTGACTGATGCGGTAGTGATTGGGGACACCGTGACTGGTGCGGTAGTGATTGGGGACACCATGACTGGTGCGGTAGTGATTGGGGACACCATGACTGGTGCGGTAGTGATTGGGGACACCATGACTGGTGCGGTAGTGATTGGAGACACCGTGACTGGTGCGGTAGTGATTGGGGACACCATGACTGGTGCGGTAGTGATTGGGGACACCATGACAGGTGCGGTAGTGATTGGAGACACCGTGACTGATGCGGTAGTGATTGGGGACACCGTGACTGGTGCGGTAGTGATTGGGGACACCATGACTGGTGCGGTAGTGATTGGAGACACCGTGACTGGTGCGGTAGTGATTGGGGAAACCGTGACTGGTTCGGTAGTGATTGGGGACACCGTGACTGGTGCGGTAGTGATTGGGGACACCGTGACTGGTGCGGTAGTGATTGGAGACACCGTGACTGGTGCGGTAGTGATTGGAGACACCGTGACTGGTGCGGTAGTGATTGGAGACACCGTGACTGGTGCGGTAGTGATTGGAGACACCATGACCGGTGCAGTAGTGATTGGGGACACCATGACTGGTGCGGTAGTGATTGGAGACACCATGACTGGTGCGGTAGTGATTGGGGACACCGTGACTGGTGCGGTAGTGATTGGGGACACCGTGACTGGTGCGGTAGTGATTGGGGACACCGTGACTGGTGCGGTAGTGATTGGAGACACCGTGACTGGTTCGGTAGTGATTGGGGACACCGTGACTGGTGCGGTAGTGATTGGAGACACCGTGACTGGTGCGGTAGTGATTGGGGACACCATGACTGGTTCGGTAGTGATTGGGGACACCGTGACTGGTGCGGTAGTGATTGGAGACACCGTGACTGGTTCGGTAGTGATTGGGGACACCGTGACTGGTGCGGTAGTGATTGGAGACACCGTGACTGGTTCGATAGTGATTGGGGACACCGTGACTGGCAGTATCGGTCTGGTGATATTGATCGGAGACAATGGCTGGTGGCACTGACACATACAATGATATCTGAGCAGCCAGCCATTGTAGATGGTCACCACCACAGCTGTACAAAGTCATTATAGTGACCCTGTACTCACTCTGCTGACAGTATGTAAAAAAATACTAGCACGTTACGACTTAAACTGCCCGGGGTCCCAATTTTGTTTATTTATTTTTTTTAACTTGGAGTTTACTACCACTTTAAGTACTTTGGTATAATGAGTCAGAGATTGTATTACACCGGTTGCTCCGTGCTTTAGATGTCGGCATTGAAATGAAATCCATCACATTTATGCAAAGTCAATCATGAGAAGGATCTCTGAAGGCTTTTTCCATAATTCCAACTCTAAATATATCATTCTGTCTGCTATCACTGGACGTGTCCCGTCATCTCTGTCCGGAGATCACACCAAACCTCAACATGATGTCTCTGTTCTTCTTATCCATGTTAGTCTCTTCAGTCTTGGGACTCGGCTTGGCAATCCCTTCTAACACTTGTATTGTGATGGGTAACCTGGACATCATCAGAAAGAAAGGAAAGTTGAGTCCCACCGATGTGATCTTTCTGGGGAAGGGGATTGTGAATATTCTCCTCCAGTGTGTGCTGAGTCTACAGGGAATGCTCCTTGTCTTGTGTCGGAAAGTACAGTGCCTTGCAAAAGTATTCACCCCCCCCCCCCTTGGCTTTTTACTTATTTTGTTACATTACAGCCTTTAGTTCAATGTTTTTTTTATCTGAATTATATGTGATGATCAGAACACAATAGTCTAAGTTGGTGAAGTAAAATTAGAAAAATATATTCATAAAACTATTTTTCAGAAATAAAAAACAGATAATTGTCATGTGCGTATGTATTCACCCCCTTTGTTATGAAGCCCATAAAAAGCTCTGGTGCCACCAATTACCTTCAGAAGTCCCATAATTAGTGAAATGATGTCCACCTGTGTGCAATCTAAGTGTCACATGATCTGTCATTACATAGACACACCTTTTGTGAAAGGCCCCAGAGGCGGCAACACCTAAGCAAGAGGCACCACTAACCAAACACTGCCATGAAGACCAAGGAACTCTCCAAACAAGTAAGGGACAATGTTGTTGAGAAGTACAAGTCAGGGTTAGGTTATAAAAAAATATCCAAATCTTTGATGATCCCTAGGAGCTCCATCAAATCTATCATAACCAAATGGGAAGAACATGGCACAACAGCCAACCTGCCAAGAGACGGCCGCACACCAAAACTCACGGACCGGGCAAGGAGGACATTAATCAGAGAGGAGCACAGAGACCTAAGGTAACCCTGGAGGAGCTGCAGAGTTCCACAGCAGAGACTGGAGTATCTGTACATAGGACCACAATAAGCCGTACGCTCCATAGAGTTGGGTTTTATGGCTGAGTGGCCAGAAGAAAGACATTACTTTCAGCAAAAAACAAAATGGCACATTTTGAGTTTGTGAAAAGTCATGTGGGAGATTCCCAAAATGTATGGAGGAAGGTGCTCTGGTCTGATGAGACTGAAATTTAACTTTTTGGCCATCAAAGAAAACGCTATGTCTGGGGCAAACCCAACACATCACACCACTCAAAGAACACCATCCCCACTGTGAAACATGGTGGTGGCAGCATCATGCTGTGGGGATGTTTTTCAGCAGTCAGGAAACTGGTCAGAGTTGAGGGAAAGATGGATGGTGATAAATACAGGGATATTCTTGAGCAAAAACCTGTACCCCTCTGTGTGTGATTTGCGGCTAGGACGGAGGTTCACCTTCCAGCAGGACAATGACCCCAAACACACTGCTAAAGCAACACTTGAGTGGTTTAAGGGGAAACATGGAAATGTGTTGGAATGGCCTAGTCAAAGCCCAGACCTCAATCCAATAGAAAATCTGTGGTCAGACTTAAAGATTGCTGTTCACAAGCGCAAACCATCCAACTTGAAGGAGCTGGAGCAGTTTTGCAAGGAGGAGGAATGGGCAAAAATCCCAGTGGTGAGATGTGGGAAGATCATAGAGACTTATCCAAAGGGACTTGGAGCTGTGGCTCTACAAAGTAGTAGTAGTATTTAGGGGGGTGAATAGTTACGCACATTGACTTTTTCTGCTATTTTGTCCTATTTGTTGTTTGCTTCACAATAAAAAAACATCTTCAAAGTTGTGGGCGTGTTCTGTAAATGAAATGATGCAAATCCTCAAACAATCCATGTTAATTCCAGGTTGTGAGGCAACAAAACACGAAAAATGCCAAGGGGGGTGAATACTTTTGCAAGGCACTGTAAATATGTGAAAAGTGTGTGTGGGGGGGGGGGGCGGCATTCGTATGGCGCCCTCCTGAGTCAATACTTTGTAGAACCCCCTTTCTCTACAAGTCTTTTTGGGGATGTCTCTACCAGCTTTGCACATCTAGAGAGGACATTTCTGCCCATTCTTCTTTGTAAAATATCTCAAGCTCTGTCAGATCGGATGGAGAGCGTCTGTGAACAGCAATTTTCAAGTCTTGCCACAGATTCTCAATGGGATTCAGGTCTGGACTGTGACTGGGCCATTCTAACACATGAATACTGTAATAGTCAAGAAGAGACAAAACAGCCGCCAGTCCTGAAGTGGTTAAATGCATCGGTGTAGTGGAAAATATTCAAAAATTGCCAACGCAGTTGTTGTTTTGGATATTGGTACTGAAATGAAATCCATCTCATTTATGCAAAGTCAATCATGAGACGGATCTCTGAAGGCTTTTTCCATAATTCCAACTCTAAATATATCATTCTGTCTGCTATCACTGGACGTGTCCCGAGATCTCACCAAACCTCAACATGATGTCTCCACGCTCCTTATCTATTTTAGTCTCTTCAGTCTTGGGACTCAGCTTGGCAATCCCTTCTTACACTTGTATTGTGATGGGTAACCTGGACATCATCAGAAAGAAAGGGAAGTTGAGTCCCACCGATGTGATCTTTCTGGGGAAGGGAATTGTGAATATTCTCCTCCAGTGTGTGCTGAGTATAGAGGGAATTCTCTTTGTCTTCTGTCTGGAAGTCTGTTATGTGACAAAAGTATATGGATTTATGACCACATCAATTTACTTCTTAGCCTATTACAACTTCTGGTTGACCTTCTGGCTCTCCGCTCATTACTGTACCACCATCACCAATCTCAGCTATGGGTTCTTCATCTGGACAAAGAGAATTGTGTCAGATTTCCTGAGTCAACTTCTCTTCCTGACAGCACTTGGGATGTTCATTGTGAGTGTCCCGTGGTTCTGGACTGTGTATGCAGAAAGAGTCCAGTCTTCTCATAACAGTACAGAAGCCTCTGGTATAGTGTTCTATGATTTTTATTCCTATGTTGTGCCTGCAAACATCCTAGGCGTCATTCTACCATTCTGCCTTAGTCTTCTGTGCCTGGTCCTCACTTCCTCCTTTCTGCTCAGACACGTCTGGAGGGTGAAGAATAACGACTCTGGATCAACACGTCCAAATCTTCAGGCTCATGTCACTGCACTGAGGACCATCTTCTTCTTACTTCTCATCTTCACATTCTTCTGCGTGTCTCAGATTGACATTTTTCTTCTAAATTCCCCACTGTATATAGTCTGTTGGAATTTACAATTATTATCTCCATCGGTGGAGGCCGCCGTCATCTTCCAGGCCAGCAACAAGCTGAGAAGGACCATTCTGAGAAGATTCTGGACCAGAAGCTGGAGGAACACAGAGACTTAAAATGTGGAGAATGCTTAGCTTGAATGTTTAGATATTCACTGTAGCCTTTTAGTGTGAAAGTAATTAACGTAAAATGTTACTTAAAGGGTTAGTTCAACCTTTACAAAAAAACTGCCTATACAGATAAGGGGAGTCTGTAGATAAAAACAAACTCTGCAGCTCTGACTGAAGTTTACTAATTATTGTAGTAAAAGGTATATAGTACTATAGCTGTTTGATAGCATTTAATACCCCCCCCCCCCCCAAAAAAAAAAAAAAAATAACAAATAAATTAAAAAACACACACATTGTATACATTCACATCCTTTTTTCATTCTTTTATTTATAAGAGAAATTTGGGTCACATCACAGGGTATCGGATAAGGTTTGGTCCAATACCGAAAAGTACCGAAGGTGCACTTTGAAAAAATCAATCACAAAGCAGGTGTACATGGAAGATCGTAGATCACTGTGACCTCACATATATCTATAATTGAAAATGCAATATGTAAATAACATAATATAAACTAACAAAATGGGTTAAATCATACACCCTAAACCAGGGTATGCAATGGAAGTGAGTTGCACCCTAAGAATGCCCAATATCCTACAGCATAAAACATCCTATAACATAAAACACTATAATCTTTCAACACTTAGAAAGCATTAAGTTGCATACATAAGACAAAAAAAGGCTCGGGTAAATCTCGTCTTATTTGGCTCCTCTGTGTGATTACTTTTGGCGGCTCTGGGTCCCATTGGCTGCAGGCCAATTCTAGAATGTAGCGGACTGGAAGAGGCAGACCATTGGCCTGAATATTTATGTGGTCTCAGCCAATCCCCGGGGAAGAATGCTCAGTTTGGGATGCTTAAATAGTTTGGGGTCTGGAGCAGCAGGGTTCATGTCCAGGAGGAGAGGATCCCAGCCTGAAGGGCCTGTAGGTGGGGTTCAGCACGTAGGCGGGGTTCAGCATGTAGGTGGGGTTCAGTATGTAGGTGGGTTTCAGCATGTAGGTGGGGAGCAGCATGTAGGTGGGGTTCAGCATGTAGGTGGGGTACAGCATGTAGGTGAGGTGCAGCATGTAGGTGGGGTACAGCATGTAAGTGGGGTTCAGCATGTAGGTGGGGTACAGCATGTAGGTGGGGTACAGCATGTAGGTGGGGTTCAGCATGTAGGTGGGGTATAGCATGTAGGTGGGGTGCAGCATGTAGGTGTGGTACAGCATGTAGGTGGGGTGCAGCATGTAGGTGGGGTTCAGCATGTAGGTGGGGTACAGCATGTAAGTGGGGAACAGCATGTAGGTGGGGTACAGCATGTAGGTGGGGTTCAGCATGTAGGTAGGGTACAGCATGTAGGTGGGGTGCAGCATGTAGGTGGGGTGCAGCATGTAGGTGGGGTGCAGCTTGATGCAGTGACAATAACTCACAGAGTCAGGTGCAAATAGAAAACTTGTCTTAAAGTAATGCAACAACAGTTCACAACAAACCCAGTGGGAGGGCTCCCCAACCAGGTACACTCACAGTTTCCAACAACGTGAAGAGAGCAGGTTAAATAGGGGGGGCTTAAATAGTTTGGGGTCTGGAGCAGCAGGGTTCATGTCCAGGAGGAGAGGATCCCAGCCTGAAGGGCCTGTAGGTGGGGTACAGCACGTAGGCGGGGTTCAGCATGTAAGTGGGGTGCAGCATGTAGGTGGGGTACAGCATGTAGGTGGGGTACAGCATGTAGTTGTGGTACAACATGTAGGTGGGGTACAGCATGTAGGTGGGGTACAACATGTAGGTGGGGTACAGCATGTAGGTGTGGTACAGCATGTAGGTGGGGTACAACATGTAGGTGGGGTGTAGCATGTAGGTGTGGTGCAGCATGTAGGTGGGGTGTAGCATGTAGGTGGGGTGCAGCTTGATGCAGTGACAATAACTCACAGAGTCAGGTGCAAATAGAGAACTTGTCTTGAAGTAATGCAACAACAGTTGACAACAAACCCGGTGGGAGGGCTCCCCGACCAGGTACACTCACGGTTTCCATCAACGTGAACAGAGCCTGAGGTTTCAGCCTGACTGACAGTGTCTGTTAAGAGAGCAGAATGCGGGAAGTTGGCCAGAGAAGTTGCGAGCCCTACACTTTCCCTCCTCGTCAGGAGACTTTCCCTACCGCTAAATACTGTTCCGAACAGATGGGGTATCTTTCACTACCCACTTGCAAAAAAGCGCACCAAGCCTGGGAGCAAGGGCCTTAAATAACCTCTGCCTGACTCAAGATGACTGCCAATGTCACATGGGACAGCAGAATCCAACCAGATAGCTTCCCCAGTGACCCAGGAAACCAGAGAGCAAATATGTTACTCTCGACTTCCTCTCCAGCTACATAGCCTCTGCAGATAAGTGCCACCTTCAGTGGAGAAAGTAGACTGCACCCGCCTTCAGTGGAGAAAGTACACTGCACCCACCTTCAGTGGAGAAAGTACACTGCACCCGCCTTCAGTGGAGAAAGTAGACTTCATTGCCTTCAGTGGAGAAAGTAGACTGCACCCACCTTCAGTGGAGAAAGTAGACTGCACCCACCTTCAGTGGAGAAAGTAGACTGCACCCACCTTCAGTGGAGAAAGTACACTGCACCCGCCTTCAGTGGAGAAAGTAGACTGCACCCACCTTCAGTGGAGAAAGTACACTGCACCCACCTTCAGTGGAGAAAGTAGACTGCACCCACCTTCAGTGGAGAAAGTACACTGCACCCACCTTCAGTGGAGAAAGTACACTGCACCCACCTTCAGTGGAGAAAGTAGACTTCACCGCCTTCAGTGGAGAAAGTAGACTGCACCCACCTTCAGTGGAGAAAGTAGACTGCACCCACCTTCAGTGGAGAAAGTAGACTTCACCGCCTTCAGTGGAGAAAGTAGACTTCACTGCCTTCAGTGGAGAAAGTAGACTGCACCCGCCTTCAGTGGAGAAAGTACACTGCACCCGCCTTCAGTGTAGAAAGTAGACTGCACCCACCTTCAGTGTAGAAAGTAGACTGCACTGCCTTCAGTGAAGCAAGTAGACTTCACCCACCTTCAGTGGAGAAAGTAGACTTCACTGCCTTTAGTGGAGAAAGTACACTGCACCCACCTTCAGTGGAGAAAGTAGACTTCACCGCCTTCAGTGGAGAAAGTAGACTGCACCCACCTTCAGTGGAGAAAGTAGACTGCACCCACCTTCAGTGGAGAAAGTAGACTTCACCGCCTTCAGTGGAGAAAGTAGACTTCACTGCCTTCAGTGGAGAAAGTAGACTGCACCCGCCTTCAGTGGAGAAAGTACACTGCACCCGCCTTCAGTGGAGAAAGTAGACTTCACCGCCTTCAGTGTAGAAAGTAGACTGCACCCACCTTCAGTGTAGAAAGTAGACTGCACTGCCTTCAGTGAAGCAAGTAGACTTCACCCACCTTCAGTGTAGAAAGTAGACTTCACTGCCTTCAGTGGAGAAAGTAGACTTCACCCACCTTCAGTGGAGAAAGTAGACTTCACTGCCTTCAGTGGAGAAAGTAGACTTCACCCACCTTCAGTGGAGAAAGTAGACTTCACTGCCTTCAGTGGAGAAAGTACACTGCACCCACCTTCAGTGGAGAAAGTAGACTTCACCCACCTTCAGTGGAGAAAGTAGACTTCACTGCCTTCAGTGGAGAAAGTACACTGCACCCACCTTCAGTGGAGAAAGTAGACTGCACCCACCTTCAGTGGAGAAAGTACACTGCACCCACCTTCAGTGGAGAAAGTAGACTTCACCGCCTTCAGTGGAGAAAGTAGACTGCACCCACCTTCAGTGGAGAAAGTAGACTGCACCCACCTTCAGTGGAGAAAGTAGACTGCACCCGCCTTCAGTGGAGAAAGTAGACTGCACCCACCTTCAGTGGAGAAAGTACACTGCACCCGCCTTCAGTGGAGAAAGTAGACTGCACCCGCCTTCAGTGGAGAAAGTAGACTGCACCCACCTTCAGTGGAGAAAGTAGACTGCACCCACCTTCAGTGGAGAAAGTAGACTGCACCCGCCTTCAGTGGAGAAAGTAGACTGCACCCACCTTCAGTGGAGAAAGTACACTGCACCCGCCTTCAGTGGAGAAAGTAGACTGCACCCGCCTTCAGTGGAGAAAGTAGACTGCACCCACCTTCAGTCGAGAAAGTAGACTGCACCCGCCTTCAGTGCAGAAAGTAGACTTCACCGCCTTCAGTGGAGAAAGTAGACTTCACCGCCTTCCGGCTGTTGCCCTTCTGGGCAGTTTAACAGCAATTTGTCGAGGTCTCAGCTTAGTGCGAGCGGTGGGGTGGGGGGATGTCTACGAATTTGCTGGAGCTAGATGAAGGGGATTCACTGAGGATGTGGCCTGGGGATTCAGTGTAGAAGTATCTGGCCAATATTGGAAGGAGGCACCCAAGTATATGGAGACATTTTGAGTATAGGTCTGGATGTGAGGTCCTAGTGACTGTCTGCTGCTTAACCCCTTGAGTAACTGCTCCAGTGCTGCTGAATTGAGGCCTTCCTGTTGTTTGAATTCCCGGGATTGTCTGTTCCCCTAGCATCTGACAAAAGGGGAATGTTACCCTTGTAGAGAGCAGACGGAGCGAGGAGAGAGAGGCCCGCAGTAAAAGGAAGAACGCAATAGACGCAGGGCCGGCATGACAGGGGTTAAATGGGCTTGCTCATGGTTTAGGGTGCTGGTTTTTAGGGTATGCATGATAGGTCAGCAGGCTGCAGGGGGCAGGGTTTGAGCTGGGTGGAGAAAAGGGGTAATTACGCAGTAGACAGGAAGGGGAGGGCTTCAGTCGGAGAAGATAGTAGAGCAACTTCCCACCCTCCCGCCATGAATATGGTGGTTTGGGACCGGTTAGGGATTCTGGGGGGTCGTTCTAAGCCAGATGTGGGGGTGGCGGGGTGCAAGGTCTTTTTTTAGGTTCATATGGGCACCAAAGGGTATGGTGTAGGGACCCGTCTGAGGTACGGCTACCAAGTGGTGGATGTGTCTAGTTGTCTCCGAGTTGGTGGTTTTTTTTTTTGTGGTTAGAGGCCGGTGAAGTGACAAGCAGGTACTGTCCTGGGTTTTTATGTCTATGAGGACCTTGCAGCCCTTCCTCTTTATTAAACAGTCTGGTCTGGTTTTTATGTTATTGATATGTTAATTGTTGGTTATTTATATTTGTTTAATAAAAAGGCTGCTATGGCCAATTTAACTCCAAATTGGTGTGGTCGTGGTCACTAACGGGAAAAGGTGGGGGTTTCTTTGTATAGCAGTAACAAGTAGACATGTGCGCCCTCAATAAATTTGTTTAGTTTTGTTCTGCTTTGTATTAGCCGTTTATTCGTATTTCATAATTCGTGTCCGAAATTGTATTTTGGATTCGTACGAAATACGAATTTTCGTTTGGTTTGTTAACTTTTCGTAACAATTACGAACGTTCATTATGATGAATTAAAAAAGCAAAAAATACCTTTCTCAATATGGCAGTCATCGGGCTCATTGTGCTCATTATGAGGGGGCCCCCTATCATCCCTGTGCTCATTATGAGGGGCTCCCACCATCCCTGTGCTGTGCTCATTATGAGGGGCTCCCAACATCCCCGTGCTGTGCTCATTATGAGGGGCCCCCACCATCCCTGTGCTCATTATGAGGGGCTCCCACCATCCCTGTGCTCATTATGAGGGGCTCCCACCATCCCTGTGCTCATTATGAGGGGCCCCCACCATCCCTGTGCTCATTATGAGGGGCCCCCACCATCCCTGTGCTCATTATGAGGGGCCCCCACCATCCCTGTGCTCATTATGAGGGGCCCCCACCATCCCTGTGCTCATTATGAGGGGCTCCCACCATCCCTGTGCTGTGCTCATTATGAGGGGCTCCCAACATCCCCGTGCTGTGCTCATTATGAGGGGCCCCCACCATCCCTGTGCTCATTATGAGGGGCTCCCACCATCCCTGTGCTCATTATGAGGGGCTCCCACCATCCCTGTGCTCATTATGAGGGGCCCCCACCATCCCTGTGCTCATTATGAGGGGCCCCCACCATCCCTGTGCTCATTATGAGGGGCCCCCACCATCCCTGTGCTCATTATGAGGGGCCCCCACCATCCCTGTGCTCATTATGAGGGGCTCCCACCATCCCTGTGCTGTGCTCATTATGAGGGGCTCCCAACATCCCCGTGCTGTGCTCATTATGAGGGGCCCCCACCATCCCTGTGCTCATTATGAGGGGCTCCCACCATCCCTGTGCTCATTATGAGGGGCTCCCACCATCCCTGTGCTCATTATGAGGGGCCCCCACCATCCCTGTGCTCATTATGAGGGGCCCCCACCATCCCTGTGCTCATTATGAGGGGCCCCCACCATCCCTGTGCTCATTATGAGGGGCTCCCACCATCCCTGTGCTCATTATGAGGGGCTCCCACCATCCCTGTGCTCATTATGAGGGGCCCCCACCATCCCTGTGCTCATTATGAGGGGCTCCCACCATCCCTGTGCTCATTATGAGGGGTCCCCACCATCCCTGTGCTCATTATGAGGGGCTCCCACCATCCCTGTGCTGTGCTCATTATGAGGGGCCCCCACCATCCCTGTGCTGTGCTCATTATGAGGGGCCCCCAGCATCCCTATGCTCATTATGAGGGGCCCCCACCATCCCTGTGCTCATTATGAGGGGCCCCCACCATCCCTGTGCTGTGCTCATTATGAGGGGCCCCCACCATCCCTGTGCTCATTATGAGGGGCTCCAACCATCCCTGTGCTGTGCTCATTATGAGGGGCTCCCACCATGCCTGTGCTCATTATGAGGGGCTCCCACCATGCCTGTGCTCATTATGAGGGGCTCCCACCATCCCTGTGCTCATTATGAGGGGCCCCCACCATCCCTGTGCTCATTATGAGGGGCTCCCACCATCCCTGTGCTCATTATGAGGGGCCCCCACCATCCCTGTGCTGTGCTCATTATGAGGGGCCCCCACCATCCCTGTGCTGTACTCATTATGAGGGGCCCCCACCATCCCTGTGCTCATTATGAGGGGCTCCCACCATCCCTGTGCTCATTATGAGGGGCCCCCAGCATCCCTATGCTCATTATGAGGGGCCCCCACCATCCCTGTGCTCATTATGAGGGGCTCCCACCATCCCTGTGCTCATTATGAGGGGCCCCCACCATCCCTGTGCTGTGCTCATTATGAGGGGCCCCCACCATCCCTGTGCTCATTATGAGGGGCTCCAACCATCCCTGTGCTCATTATGAGGGGCTCCCACCATCCCTGTGCTGTGCTCATTATGAGGGGCTCCCACCATGCCTGTGCTTATTATGAGGGGCCCCCACCATCCCTGTGCTCATTATGAGGGGCCCCCACCATCCCTGTGCTGTGCTCATTATGAGGGGCCCCCACCATCCCTGTGCTGTACTCATTATGAGGGGCTCCCCCCATCCCTGTGCTCATTATGAGGGGCCCCCACCATCCCTGTGCTGTGCTCATTATGAGGGGCTCCCCCCATCCCTGTGCTCATTATGAGGGGCTCCCCCATCCCTGTGCTGTACTCATTATGAGGGGCTCCCCCCATCCCTGTGCTCATTATGAGGGGCTCCCCCATCCCTGTGCTGTGCTCATTATGAGGGGCTCCCACCATCCCTGTGCTGTGCTCATTATGAGGGGCTCCCACCATCCCTGTGCTCATTATGAGGGGCTCCCACCATCCCTGTGCTCATTATGAGGGGCTCCCACCATCCCTGTGCTCATTATGAGGGGCTCCCACCATCCCTGTGCTCATTATGAGGGGCCCCCACCATCCCTGTGCTGTGCTCATTATGAGGGGCTCCCACCATCCCTGGGTTTTTATCTTCATCATGACGAATAATCGTAATTATTATGACAATAATAAAATGATATTAATGAACATTCTTATTTTGTCCGATTCTGAATCTCCCATCGACTACCAGTACCTCTCCCACTCCCAGATTAAAAAAAAAGGTCATTTTCCCAACCCCCACTCAGCAGCAGAAGACAACCTCTGATTGGTCAACAAAACACCGGTCACGTTTCCTTTGCAACGGAATTTGGATCCGAAATTCGTCAATGAAATTTCGTATTTCGTATACAATTTGGAAGCATAGAAATTCGTATTTCGAAAGTCTAGTAACAAGACGTATTTAATGCCATCGTCATGTCCTTTGGTGCACTAAATCTGGAGAATCCTAAAGCTCAGCCTGCTCCCCCAACCCTGCTCCCCCAACCCTGCACCCCCAACCCTGCACCCCCAACCCTGCACTCCCAACCCTGCTCCCCCAACCCTGCTCCCCCAACCCTGCTCCCCCAACCCTGCACCCCCAACCCTGCTCCCCCAACCCTGCACCCCCAACCCTGCACCCCCAACCAAGTTCAACCAGCATTGAAGCCCAAAAAGACATACAGTGCCTGGTCATCGAGTTGTGAACCTGCCAGATCTGTTGTCCGCCTGGCTGCTTCTATATCCCGCGAACAGACAGAGAACCCGGGGCAAGTCATCGGTGGGGGGGGGTCTGTGCTACGACTGGATCCAACCTTTTTTGTATGGTGGACTTATTTTTGTGGACTTGTATTTGGAAGGACCTATTCGCTTTGTGAATGTTTTATTCGTAGCATCCTCTACCTAGGTAGGTGCTAGAGTTAGGATTTCTGTAGTGTAGGCCTAGGAAGAAGCTAGGCCTGTTTGTTTCGATCTGTGTGGGCTGGGAGTGGCTCAGAGTAGGCTGGTGACTCACGGAGAGCATCATATTTTGGTTACCTCCCTAGAGGATTCTAGAAGAGTGAAGGTCAAGAAAGGTGGAGCTGTCTAGGGTGTTCTAGGGAGCTCTGACCAATCCCCAACCTGGATAGGCAGGGGGCAGGCCTCCATAAATACCCAGGGTCAGCCCAGCTTTGGGTGGAAGAGCTGGAAGATGGAGTACTAGCTGTCGTATCCCTTGAGGGAGCCCCTCAGTTGGGGGTGGGATTTTGGGCTGGAGCTTGGGAGTGGAAGGGACCCTCGTACAAACCACAGGGGGGGTTTTGACCAGGAGAGGACAGTGGAAGGTACTGCCAGGCAGGTCTCCAGGAGGGACAGTCCAGGTGTTGGTGATTGGCACACCATCTGAGATGGATGCAGGGCCAGTGAGGACTGTGATGTCACGGACAGTGGAGTTTGGGCAGGCAGGAGGGCTGGCAGGCCCTGAAGAGTTTTTGCACCTCAGTTTTCTGGCTTTTTGGCCCTGCCTATCCACCCTGTGATATAATTATAGTGGGCGGGCCGGGTTCCGTGTGGTCGGCCTGCTCTAGGAGATGCTGTGATCACTATGGAACATTAAGGTGGCAGCTGCACCCAGCAGTCCATGGGAAGACACCGGAAGTCTAGAGAAGTGCCAAGTCTTGGGGGAATACCAGCAATGGACTACCATCTTGTAGAGGTATACCGGGGCAGCCTAGTTCAGTTAGAGAAGGACATGTTGCACTGGAAATGTACGTGTTGGACTTCCTCACAAATGTTCAAGTAAAGTTGCATCAACAATCTTAAAGCCCAGTCTGACGTCATTTACAGGGGTGCATGATGGTTTCTGGCGTATGAAAGAAAAGGGCCAGTAAAGCCCATGTGGGGTACGAAGCAAGCCACTATGACAAGTGAACTCGGCAAGGACTAGTAAGAGGAGGAATGCAGTTGGTAACCAAAACTAGTGTAAGGAGCATTGCAGCCAATTGTGAAGTGTGGTACCTGGTGTAGGTGGCAGGTCCACCGGTAACAAGAGGGGTCGATGATCTGGCTACCTCCCTGACGGTCGGTTTCCTATAGCAACCGGGACTGAACCTGCTGTAAGGAGACCTTGTGTGCCTGGCTGCATGGTATGGAAGTAAAGGTGTCAATAAGTGAACGCATGAGGTCCACGTTAGTGCATGGCGGGTCCCTACTCTGTCAGTGGGAGTGAGGTGGCAGAGGTACACTGGAGTGGTAGAGGGGGCATGGGCTCCACGGTGTCCCTCCAAAATGCAACATCTACCAAGCAGGGTGTGTGGTGACCCGGGAATAGAGGAACTGAGGAACCCGCAGCTCATCTCTAAGCCGGAGAACCACCATAATGTTTGACTCTCACTACAACCACTAAACCACTACACAACTACAACCACTACAACCACTACACTACTACAACCACTACACCACTACAACCACTACACCACTACACAACTACAACCACTACAACCACTACACCACTACAACCACTAAACCACTACACAACTACAACCACTACAACCACTACACTACTACAACCACTACACCACTACACCCACTACACCACTACACCACTACAACCACTACAACCACTACACCACTACAACCACTAAACCACTACACAACTACAACCACTACAACCACTACACTACTACAACCACTACAACGACTACAACCACTACACCACTACACCCACTACACCACTACACCACTACAACCACTACAACGACTACACCCACTACAACCACTACACCACTACAACCACTAAACCACTACACAACTACAACCACTACAACCACTACACTACTACAACCACTACAACGACTACAACCACTACACCACTACAACCACTACACCACTACACCACTACAACCACTACACCACTACACCCACTACACCACTACAACCACTACACCACTACACCACTACAACCACTACACCACTACACCCACTACACCACTACACCACTACAACCACTACACCACTACACCACTACACCACTACAACCACTAAACCACTACACAACTACAACCACTACACTACTACAACCACTACAACGACTACAACCACTACAACGACTACACCCACTACAACCACCACACCCACTACACCACTACAACCACTACACCACTACACCACTACACCCACTACAACACTACACCACTACAACCACTACACCCACTACAACCACTACACCACTACACCGACTACAACACTACACCACTACAACCACTACAACCACTACACCACTACACCCACTACACCACTACACCACTACAACCACTACACCACTACACCACTACAACCACTACACCACTACACCCACTACACCACTACAACCACTAAACCACTACACTACTACAACGACTACAACCACTACAACGACTACACCCACTACACCACTACAACAACTACAACCACTACACCCACTACAACCACTACACCACTACACTCACTACACCACTACACCACTACAACCACTACACCACTACACCCACTACACCACCTGATAGGTAGCGCTGATGGGCACTGATAGGTGGCATTGATACGTGGCGCTGATATATATACCTGCTCTATAATGGTTTTGCACAGAGCAGCCTCAGTCATCCTCTTCTTAAGTCCCCCACCAGGCTCCTGGCACCTCCCTCCTGCCGAGGGCCCCCATGCAAGCAGCTTGCTATGGGGGCACCTGAGCAGGCCTGCTCCTGAGCCGCTGCTCTGCATGTCCATTCACACATGGAGCATGGCTCGGCCCCACCCGAGTTCTCTCTCCTCATGGGCTCATTGGCTGTGATTAACAATAGCCAATGGCTCCTGCTGCTGTCTCGGGCCAATGAGGTGGAAAAGAACTGGGAGAGCTTCTGCTCTCATGCACATCGTTGGATCGAGATGGGGATCAGGAAAGGGGGGCTGGGGGGCCACTGCACGCAGAAAGTTTTTTACCTTCATGCATAGAATGAACCTTGAGCCTTTACAACCACTTTAGGCTTTACAATTAACTTCAAATCAAAGCAGTAAGGACAGTTCAAAATGTGTCTGACCCCCACCGGGAAGGTGAGCTTGCCTGACATTCTGCTCTGCAGCACAAACATTACGTTAATCAATGACCAGATTCCTTCTATCACTGAGGTCCCGAATGCCTTCATTTCTGCTTTACATTTTCTATTCCGTGTGATCTGGAAATCTGGACTCACCTAGAAGGAGAGTGGCGAGGGTGATGAGAAGAAGCATGGTGCCCTCTGGGAGAAGGTCCCCTGTATGGAAGGGCTTGGCTGATGACCCTCTTGGAGAAGGTTCCCTGTATGGAAGGACTTGGCTGATGGCCCTCTTGGAGAAGGTCCCTTGTATGGAAAGTCTTGGCTAATGGCCCTCTTGGAGAAGGTCCCTTGTATGGAAAGTCTTGGCTAATGGCCCCCTTGGAGAAGGTCCCCTGTATGAAATGTCTTGGCTAATGGCCCTCTTGGAGAAGGTCCCCTGTATGGAAGGGCTTGGCTGATGGCCCTCTTGGAGAAGGTCCCTTGTATGGAAGGACTTGGCTGATGGCCCTCTTGGAGAAGGTCCCCTGTATAAAAAGTCTTGGCTGATGGCCCTCTTGGAGAAGGTCCCCTGTATGGAATGTCTTGGCTGATGGTCCCTTTTAAAGTCTATAAACTGTGGGTGTTCTTCTGATAGTGAAAGGTTGGGAGAAGTTCAGCTCCTTATGTCCCAAGTACGTCTTCTGCTTTCTTATTCTCAGTATCTCCCTTATGAGAACAACCACTAACTCTGCACAGCAAGAACCACAATAGAAGAGCTTTCTTCACAGCCCCCAGCTCGGTGGAAGGTCCTAGAAACCGAGAGATTAGGTATCTCCAGGGAAGAAGGCTTACCACCCCCCCCCCCCCTCCTGATATTTCCTCATATCTACTAGTACCTTCAGACTCATTAGGTCACTGCGCTAGCCATCTACACGGCTCCATAAATCCTCATTTCAGCACCAAACGGTTAAATCCTCGGCATGTTTTCCTGAAAGAAACTTGTTCTATTATCCCTTCTCTTTGTGTGACAAATATTACACTGTGGAGAGGTGACACCTGTGTTTGTCACACACCATTCAGGAGCTAATCCTTACCACCGAAGGCAACAATGGCCCCAGAATTCACAGAGGGATAACCCGTAATCAGAGCCTTTCTATAATAAGGAACAAGGTCAAGGTAATCCAGATCGTCACGAAATGAACAAGGAGCAAAATACCCAGAGGAGGCCTTTATTGAATGTAGATTGTGTGTGCCGGAACCTTGTGGTGTAGGTGGCACGTAGGTCTTTCAAGGGGCTCCCATCCTAATCCTTAGTCATGTTCTGGGTCCTGGACCCCTGGAGGCTTTGTAGAGCTTTAGGTGGGACGAAGGCTTCAGCTCTGGGTCCATATCTTACTTGGTAGCCAGATTTCCTCATTAGTCTCACCTGTGCACAGACCTTTATAGATATGTGTGGCCACCTCTAAGCCCCTGGTGCCCAGCCTGAGGTCCAAGGGCCAGATGTGACCCTATGATGTGTGGCCCCTTGGAAACCAAGAGATTAGGTATCTCTAGGGGAGAAGGCTTACCACCCCCTCCTGATATTTCCTCATATCTACTAGTACCTTCAGCCAATAGGATGTGTACAGCACAGGGGGTGTGTTGGGGGCCATATGAGCCAATGAGATGCATTGGACTAGAAATCCCAGAATGATCCATCAGCCTATACCTTACACCAGGTACCTGGGCATGCTGGGAGTTGTAGTGCCATGGCAGGTGGAGAGCTGTATTTTAGGGTCTGCAGGGTGCAGGGGAGACTTAACCCCTCGGTTGGGTGTCTCTGCCCCCCTGGGTGTCTCTGCCCCCCTGGCTCCGCCTCCTGCGCTCCGTTCAGGTTCCTCCTGGAGATGCTGCAGAGGTCTCATTCTTTATGCTGCATTTACATCAGTTCAAACCCCAGAATGTCGCTGACAGTAGCAGGGGAGTTGGAAGGTCCGGATTCCAGACACCGATACCTCTCCTTGCCGGACCTTCACTAAATTCCAAAAGTTTAATTTGCTTATATTTTTCTTTCCCTGGCCCCCCTCCCCCCTCATCAACATGCTAAATGTTTTCCATTACTTACCTTACTAGTCCTAGTGATGTCATCAACGGGTCTCTGTGCTTCTCTATGCAATGCAGGCAGGTCATGGCTGGTGGGAGGGGCCAGCAGGGGGCTGTACACAGCTTCCTGGAAACATCCCAGCCCCCCCGGCCTCAGTACTCCTCTCAAGAGCCCTAAGTCCGGAATCCTGATGCAAGCAGTGGGCTGACCCTTGGGAGGAGTTATGTAAATATCAAAATGCCTTGAACAGTCTGAAGGAGTGGGCGTTCCTAGGAGGGCTGTATTTGCATAGGTAACACCCACGTGAGATACTGAGCCTCCGTGATTGAAAGAACTGAAATCCAATGAATGAAAGGGGCGGGGCCAGGGAAAGTCAGGCTGGGGAGGAAAGGGCTAAATTATGTAAGCTGTCCTCCAGCCAGGAGCCGGTACACCTGTCAAAGACTGAAGGGGAGGAGCCGGTATACCTGTGTAAGACTGAAGGGGGAGGAGCCGGTATACCTGTAAAAGACTGAAGGGGAGGAGCCGGTACACCTGTGCAAGACTGAAGGGGGAGGAGCCAGTACACCTGTGCAAGACTGAAGGGGAGGAGCCGGTACACCTGTGCAAGACTGAAGGGGGAGGAGCCGGTACACCTGTGCAAGACTGATGGGGAGGAGCCAGTACACCTGTGCAAGACTGAAGGGGAGGAGCCGGTACACCTGTGCAAGACTGAAGGGGGAGGAGCCGGTACACCTGTGCAAGACTGAAGGGGGAGGAGCCGGTACAACTGTGCAAGACGGAAGGGGAGGAGCCGGTACACCTGTGCAAGACTGAAGGGGAGGAGCCGGTACACCTGTGCAAGCCTGAAGGGGAGGAGCCGGTACACCTGTGCAAGACTGAAGGGGAGGAGCCGGTACACCTGTGCAAGACTGAAGGGGGAGGAGCCGGTACACCTGTGCAAGACTGAAGGGGAGGAGCCGGTACACCTGTGCAAGCCTGAAGGGGAGGAGCCGGTACACCTGTGCAAGACTGAAGGGGAGGAGCCGGTACACCTGTGCAAGCCTGAAGGGGAGGAGCCGGTACACCTGTGCAAGACTGAAGTGGAGGAGCCGGTACACCTGTGCAAGACTGAAGGGGAGGAGCCAGTACACCTGTGCAAGACTGAAGGGGAGGAGCCGGTACACCTGTGCAAGACTGAAGGGGAGGAGCCGGTACACCTGTGCAAGACTGAAGGGGGAGGAGCCGGTACACCTGTGCAAGACTGAAGGGGGAGGAGCCGGTACACCTGTGCAAGACTGAAGGGGAGGAGCCGGTACACCTGTGCAAGACTGAAGGGGGAGGAGCCAGTAAACCTGTGCAAGAATGAAGGGGAGGAGCTGGTACACCTGTGCAAGACTGAAGGGGGAGGAGCCGGTACACCTGTGCAAGACTGAAGGGGAGGAGTCGGTACACCTGTGCAAGACTGAAGGGGAGGAGCCGGTACACCTGTGCAAGACTGAAGGGGAGGAGCGGGTACACCTGTGCAAGACTGAAGTGGAGGAGCCGGTACACCTGTGCAAGACTGAAGGGGAGGAGCCAGTACACCTGTGCAAGACTGAAGGGGAGGAGCCGGTACACCTGTGCAAGACTGAAGGGGAGGAGCCGGTACACCTGTGCAAGACTGAAGGGGGAGGAGCCGGTACACCTGTGCAAGACTGAAGGGGGAGGAGCCGGTACACCTGTGCAAGACTGAAGGGGGAGGAGCCGGTACACCTGTGCAAGACTGAAGGGGGAGGAGCCAGTAAACCTGTGCAAGAATGAAGGGGAGGAGCTGGTACACCTGTGCAAGACTGAAGGGGGAGGAGCCGGTACACCTGCGCAAGACTGAAGGGGAGGAGTCGGTACACCTGTGCAAGACTGAAGGGGAGGAGCCGGTACACCTGTGCAAGACTGAAGGGGAGGAGCCGGTACACCTGTGCAAGACTGAAGGGGAGGACCCGGTACACCTGTGCAAGACTGAAGGGGAGGAGCCGGTACACCTGTGCAAGACTGAAGGGGAGGAGCCGGTACACCTGTGCAAGACTGAAGGGGGGAGCCGGTACACCTGTGCAAGACTGAAGGGGAGGAGCCGGTACACCTGTGCAAGACTGAAGGGGAGGAGCTGGTACACCTGTGCAAGACTGAAGGCGGAGGAGCCGGTACACCTGTGCAAGACTGAAGGGGAGGAGCCGATACACCTGTGCAAGACTGAAGGGGAGGAGCCGGTACACCTGTGCAAGACTGAAGGGGAGGAGCCGGTACACCTGTGCAAGACTGAAGGGGAGGAGCCGGTACACCTGTGCAAGACTGAAGGGGAGGAGCCAGTACACCTGTGCAAGACTGAAGGGGAGGAGCCGGTACACCTGTGCAAGACTGAAGGGGGGTGGCGGATGGGTATATAATACAAAGTATTCCATAATATCCGATGTCTCTTCTAGCTGGATCCATAGAAAAAGGAATGAGGCGGGGTTCTACTTTAATCACCTGTGCAAGACTGAAGGGGAGGAGCCGGTACACCTGTGCAAGACTGAAGGGGAGGAGCCGGTACACCTGTGCAAGACTGAAGAAGAGGAGCCGGTACACCTGTGCAAGACTGAAGGGGAGGAGCCGGTACACCTGTGCAAGACTGAAGGGGAGGAGCCGGTACACCTGTGCAAGACTGAAGGGGAGGAGCCGGTACACCTGTGCAAGACTGAAGGGGAGGAGCCGGTACACCTGTGCAAGACTGAAGGGGGGAGCCGGTACACCTGTGCAAGACTGAAGGGGGAGGAGCCGGTACACCTGTGCAAGACTGAAGGGGAGGAGCCGGTACACCTGTGCAAGACTGAAGGGGAGGAGCCGGTACACCTGTGCAAGACTGAAGGGGAGGAGCCGGTACACCTGTGCAAGACTGAAGGGGAGGAGCCGGTACACCTGTGCAAGACTGAAGGGGAGGAGCCGGTACACCTGTGCAAGACTGAAGGGGAGGAGCCAGTACACCTGTGCAAGACTGAAGGGGAGGAGCCGGTACACCTGTGCAAGACTGAAGGGGGGGTGGCGGATGGGTATATAATACAAAGTATTCCATAATATCCGATGTCTCTTCTAGCTGGATCCATAGAAAAAGGAATGAGGCGGGGTTCTACTTTAATCACCCCCTACTTTTACAGAGAGTGCTATGTCTACACAGTGGCGAGGACAGCAGCGGGTACAGTGGTACAATGGAGGGGGGGTGGTGGGGATGGGGGTGCGAATAGATGGGGACAATGCAGTGGTGGGGGTGGGAATAGGTAAAGACAGTGGTAAGGATATTGGAGGGGGTGGTGGTTTGAATGGGTGGGACAGAGGAGGGGACAGTGGTTGGGATGGGGGGCAGGGTGGTGGATGGGGACAGTGGTAAGGATATTGGAGGGGGTGGTGGTGGGATTGGGTGGGACAGAGGAGGGGACAGTGGTGGGAATGGGTGAGAACAGTGTTAAGGATATTGGAGGGGACAGTGGTGGGGATGGGGGTGGGAACGGGTGAGGACAGTAAAGGAGGCGATGGTGGAGATGGGGATGGAAATGGGTGGGGACAGAGGGGGTAGGGCAGTGGTGGGGATGGGGGGGGATGGGTGAGGACCGTGGTAAGGATATTGAAGGGGATGGTGGGAATGGGTGGCACAGTGGTGGGGACAGAGGTTGGGACAGTTGCGAGCACGGTGGTGGTAGCAGTGGAGGGGGCAGTGGGGGTTGAAATGGGTGGGTACAGTGGTGGGGCTATTGGAGGGGTAATGGTGGGGATGGGGGTGGGAATGGATGGGACAGTGATGGGGACAGTGGCAAGGACAGTGAGGGGAACAGTATTAAGGATGGTGATGGGAACAGTGGTGGGGATGGGGGTAGGGATTAAAAGCCCTTGTTGGGGTAACCCTTCCCAATGACCAGCCTTAGACGCCCTTGCACCGGATCTGCTTCCCAGTTATAGTGTGTGTGTGTGTGTGTGGGGGGGGGGGGGGGGTGTCGCCTTATTTTCTTTGTTTATATAGAAGGGTGGGTGGTGGTGGGGAAGGGGGTGGGAATGGATGGAGACAATGGAAGGTATAGTGAAGGGGGGTGACAAAGGGTGGGGACAGTGGTGGGTACGGTGTCTCCACAGATTTCCACCCCATCCTCACCACTGCCCCACCCACTGTCCATACTCATTCCCACCCCCATCCCCGCCACCGTCTCCACTGTACCCATGACCATCATCACCACTGGCCCCACCCATCCCCACCACCGTCCTCACCACAGACCCCACCACCGTCGTGACCACAGTCTCCACCACCGTCCTCACCACAGACCCCACCACCGTCGTGACCACAGTCTCCACCACCGTCCTCACCACAGACCCCAACACCGTCGTGACCACAGTCTCCATCACCGTCCTCACCACAGACCCCACCACCGTTGTGACCACAGTCTCCACCACCGTCCTCACCACAGACCCCACCACCGTTTTGACCACAGTCTCCACCACCGTCCTCACCACAGACCCCACCACCGTCGTGACCACAGTCTCCACTACTGTCCTCACCACAGTCCCCACCACCATCCTCACCACAGTCCCCACCACCGTCCTCACCACAGTCCTCTCCACTGTCCTCTCCACTGTCCTCTCCACTGTCCTCACCACTGTCCTCACCACTGTCCTCTCCCCTAATAAAGGGGGTCCAACCCGCTACTAGCAAGGGGGACCCAATAAAGGGGGTCCAACCCGCTACTAGCAAGGGAGACCGAATAAAGGGTGTCCAACCCGCTACTAGCAAGGAGGAAATAAGAAAAGGGGCCAATGAGGGTATATGTATCATTTAATATTTAAATGGCTTTACTGCTTGGATAAGGGTCTGGTGTGACTTTTTTTTTTTGGGGGGGGACCCCACTCTTTTTTTTCTTGATTTTTTTTCCCTTTTTTTTGTCCTCACACCCATACACCAAACACACCTAAGGGTAGCTTGCCACCGCCTTGCAGTTTGTTCTCTGACTGGTCTGCTAGGCCACCACACACACAAAGATCTCCGTCTGGTAGATCTGCTAGTTCACTGTCTGCATGCAATCTGCCAACACACAGTGCAATTGCATACAAATTAGCAACAAACTTAGACTGAACACATAGACCAGGGATCTCAAACTGGCGGCCCTCCAACTGTTGCGAAACTACAAGTCCCATCATGCTTCTGCCTGTGGGAGTCATGCTTGTAACTGTCAGCCTTGCAATACCTCATGTGAATTGTAGTTTTGCAACAGCTAGGGGGAGCGGCAGTTTGAGACCCTTGACATAGACACTACAATCCAACAATCTCTCCGGGGATATGTGTCCTAACTCAGTACACAGAAGACACCCATTCATTTAATTATTTAATACCCCAAAAGTAAGCAGTGCGTAAAAACATGTACAGAGAAAAAGAATTACAAAAAAATAAAAAAAGACAAAAAGGACAAACACAGAGTTGACTATTCACTATGAAAATAAAAGGGATAATAAAACAGAAATAAACTTTACCGATGTTTATCATGTGACAGAAGCATGTTAGACCAGCTCCATGTGAACCATACTGTCAATATTTCATGCTCCTCAATTTATGGAGATACGGATGTGGGCTGGACTTTATCCTTGGCCAATCAGCCCTGAGCGGTGTTCCCATCCCTGCCCGGAGGATATGGATGTGGGCTGGACTTTAGTGCTTGACAAATCAGCCCTGAAGGGTGTTCCTATCCCAGCCAAGAGGATATGGATGTGGGCTGGACTTTAGCCCTTGGCCAATTAGCCCAGGTGGGTGATCCCTTCCCAGCCCGGAGGATATGGATGTGGGCTGGACTTTAGCCCATAGCCAACCAGTCCTGGGGATGTTCCCTTTCCAGTCCATAGGATAGAAATGTGGGCTTTACTTTAGCCCTTGGCCAATTAGCCCAGATTGGTGTTCCCTTCCCAGTCCAGAGGATATAGATGTGGGCTGGACTTTAGCTCTTGGCAAATCAGCCCAGGTGGGTGTTGCCTTTAAAGCCCGGAGGATATGGATATGGGCTGGACTTTAGCCCTTGACAAATCAGCCCTGAGGGGTGTTCCCTTCCCAGCCTAGAGGATAGAGATGTGGGCTGGATTTTAGCCCTTGGCCAACCATCCCTGGGGATCTTCCCTTTCCAGTCCAGAGGACATGGATGTAGGCTGGACTTTAGTGCTTGACAAATCAGCCCTGAGGGGTGTTCCCTTCCCAGCCTAGAGGATAGAGATGTGGGCTGGATTTTAGCCCTTGGCCAACCATCCCTGGGGATCTTCCCTTTCCAGTCCAGAGGACATGGATGTAGGCTGGACTTTAGTGCTTGACAAATCAGCCCTGAGGGGTGTTCCCTTCCCAGCCTGGAGGATAGAGATGTGGGCTGGATTTTAGCCCTTGGCCAACCAGCTCTGGGGATGTTCCCTTTCCAGTCTAGAGGACATGGATGTAGGCTGGACTTTAGTGCTTGACAAATCAGCCCTGAGGGGTGTTCCCTTCCCAGCCTGGAGGATAGAGATGTAGGCTGGATTTTAGCCCTTGGCCAATTAGCCCAGGTGGGTGTTCCCTTCCCAGCCTGGAGGATATGGATGTGGGCTGAACTTTATCCCCTTGCCAATTAGCCCAGGTGGGTGTTCCCTTCCCAGCCCGGAGGATATGGATATGGGCTGGGCTTTAGCCCATAGCCAACCAGCCCTGGGGATGTTCCCTTTCCAGTCCACAGGATAGAAATGTGGGCTTTACTTTAGCCCTTGGCCAATTAGCCCAGGTGGGTGTTCCCTTCCCAGCCCAGAGGATATGGATGTGGGCTGGACTTTAGTCCTTGACAAATCAGCCCTGAGGGGTGTTCCCTTCCCAGCCCAGAGGATATGGATGTGGGTTGGACTTTAACCCTTGGTAAATCAGCCCAGGTGAGTGTTGCCTTCCCAGCCCGGAGGATATGGATGTGGGCTGGACTTTAGTCCTTGACAAATCAGCCCTGAGGGGTGTTCCCTTCCCAGCCTGGAGGATAAAGATGTGGGCTGGATTTTAGCCCTTGGCCAACCAGCCCTGGGGATGTTCCCTTTCCAGTCCAGAGGATAAAGATGTGGGCTTGATTTTAGCCCTTGGCTAATCAGCCCCGGGAGGTGTTCCCTTCCCAGCCTGGAGGATATGAATGTGGGTGGGCCTTTAGCCCTTAGCCAATCAGCCCTGGGGGATGTTCCCTTCCCAGCCCAAAAGATGTGAATGTGGGCTGGACCTTAGCCCTTGGCCAGCCAGCCCTGAGAGGTGTTCCCTTCCGAGCCCACAGGATGGTTCTATGTTCTGATGGTCGGGTCAGAAATAAAATTTCCAACACCAGCGCGTCAGTCTGATCGCAACAAGACCAATCACTGCTTGGCTGTCGTGATCAGGTGCCATATAACTGTTTTAGGGATTTCACCTGGATTATTTACACGCAACACATACAATTTTTAAGTACATGAAATGTGTACGATCAGAAGGAATTATTTTCATCTCTCTGCAACTAATATTTTAATTTTTTTATGAGAGATAAAACAGATTCCTCTAATCTTTGACAAATAAATGGTGGGTAGACACTTGGGACCTTCCTCCAGGTGCACAGGCCTCGTCCCCTACTGGGCTTGTAGATGAATTGACTAGGACTTTCCTTCGAGGCTCAGTGAGGTAACAACTCTATATCTACAAGGATGGGGACATTTTATTGGCACCTAAGTGTCAGTCCTGGCCAACAGGTTGGCCCTTTTCATTTCAGATACCAATTTGGGACCATCTGTCTACTGAATGAAGAGATTATAGTGTCTTTAACACCACTGAAATAAATTCTATCTACAATGCTACTTCTACGTCTATGTCCAGGTATTGGTAAATCTATACCACTTTTACATTTATGTTACAACATGACTGGGAAGTTTGACCTTCTTGCCAGACCAGCTGCTTTTCAGAATCGTTGGGCAAAGTTTGGAGTTGCCCAGGATCACAATGGTGGACTGAGCGGTGGGATAGATCAGAACAAAGAACAGTGCCGCCAGGTCAGAGGTGGATTGAACAGTCAGGGAGGACGCCAAGAGGCTGACCTCGGAGAGGTAGAAGATGGAGTAGAATACGATGAGATAGACCATGATCCGTGCCGCCCTCATGTGAGCGTCCAGTCTGGGAACGCTGAAACCAGAAGGATTGTACTTCATACTATGGTAGTGGACCAACAGAGAGGTCAGAGTGAGGATGATGGAGAGGACAGCCAGTACAAATGGCAAACAGCAGCCGAAGGTAATGGTCAGAAATTTATAGGTCTTACTCAGCTGGATGGTAGCATCAATCATCCAAGGACTGGAGGTGATGTTCCCGGTTATGGCAGCCAACTCCATGTTGGTGTTAACAATCCAAGGACCAGAGGTGACATTCCCGGTGATGGCAGAAAGATTAATGTTGGAGCCAACGATAAAAGAACTGGAGGTGACATTCCTGGTGAGCTTCAAATTAATTTCCCAAATGCTTGCAAGGCTTATGGCAAAGGACCCAACTCCAGACCCTATTAGGAATCTGGTCACAACATTGGTGATGTTAGTCTTTAGATATATGAAGAAACTGAGCTTGAAGCTGACGATCCTCAGGCAGTAGTAGACACACAGTGCCGCCGTGATCCAAAAACTGAAGTAGAACTGGAAGATCAGAAAGACGGAGATAAGGGAGTAGACGTTGTGAGATTGGAGCATCCCAGGGAAGATGATGAACAGGAAGGTGCAGATGTTCATGTCGCTCTGCAGGCAGATGTTGTTGACGGCCATGAGAACCAAAATCTTATCACACATACTCAGTGGGCGACCTCTTCTTCTGTCAGCAGCATTCACACCTATAATGTAGATGTTTAGGAGGACCCCCAGTGCACACTCAACAATGGCACAGATGAGTCCCACCACCCAGATAAAAGCCACCATCTTCGGTCCTACCGTGTGTCTGAGCTGAATGAGGAAAAAGGTAGAGGAACGTTCATTAAAACTGATTGACTGGATGCAAATATCTCCATGATGTTCATCACCAGATCTCACGCAACGGGAAATCTGATCTTCTGCCTATAGGATAGAGAGCCTAAGGAATACTCATATTGTTCCATCGCAGGACATGGAGGGGGGGGGGGTATTGGCATCTCTCTCTGCAAATGCTCATCGATTATTGCAATTGATTCTAGATATTGGTTGTTGATGAAATGTAGGACAAAACCTGAAAAAAATTAAAAACAGTTTTTTTTTTGCTAGAAAATTACTTAGAACCCCCAAACATGATACATTTTTTTTCTAACACCCTAGAGAATAAAATGGCGGTCATTGCAATACTTTCTGTCACACCGTATTTGCACAGCTGTCTTATAAGCGCAATTTTTTTGGAATAATAACACTTTTTTTAATTAAAAAATAAAAACAACAGTAAAGTTAGCCCAATTTTTTTATACTGTGAAAGATAATGTTACGCCAAGTAAATTGATACCCAACGTGTCACGCTTCAAAATTGCGCCGGCTCGTGGAATGGCGACAAACTTTTACCCTTAAAAATCTCCGTAGGCGAAGTTTAAAAAATTCTACAGGTTGCATGTTTTAGGTTAAAGAGGAGGTCTAGGGCTAGAATTATTGCTCTCGCTCCACTGATCGCGGCGATACCTCACATGTGTGGTTTGAACACCGTTTTCATATGCGGGCGCTACTCACGTATGCATTCGCTTCTGCACGCGAGCTCGGCGGGACGGGGCGCGTTTTTCTTATTTATTTTACCTTTTATTTTTTATTTTTTCACTGTTGTTTTTTTTTTTTTAAATGGTGTCACCTTTATTCTATTCCTATTACAAGGAATGTAAACATCCCTTGTAATAGAAAAAAAACCATGACAGGACCTCTTAAATATGAGATCTGGGGGGTCAAAAAGACCTCACATTTCATATTTACACAAAAATGCAATAAAAAAAAAAATTGTCTTTAAAAAAAAAAAAAAAAATGTCCCTTTAAGAGCTTTGGGCGGAAGTGAGGTGTTGACGTCGCTTCCCCCTGCAATGGTATTGAGACGGGTGGTGGGACATCTTCCCCTCACTCGTCTCCATACCCAGCAAGGGACAACATCCGATCGCCTCCGCATCGTCTCCGGGCACCGGAGCGCGATGGGAGGGGGGGCCCCTCTCCCGCCGCCGATAAAAGTGATCTCGCTGCGAATCCGCCACAGTGACTACCATTATTGGAAAGCGGACCACCGGCCAAAGAAGAGAATACCAGGGGTTATGGCAGCTAGCTGCTGCTATAACAACAATATTGCTCTTCAAAGTTAGGACGTAAATCGGCGTGCGGTGGTCCGTAAGTGGTTAAGACCCTGGCTTCCTGGTTTGGCATGCAATTTACCGAGTGGACAATGTAGGGTCAGGTCTCCTGTTTGACAGGGAAAGTGAATAGCGGTAGGTAAAGGTTCCAGATGAGTAGGGACAGGCTAACGACACGCCATACTTCTTGGAAGCTTTCCATTTGGGCACATACTGGCCAAACCCCATTCTGCCCTCTGAAACAGACGCTGATGGAACATCTGAGACCCGCTCCACTCCACTTTGCTGTTGGGTGTCCCCAGTCAGGTGCCTTCTCATTGGGCTGTTGTTTCACTGAACTTTGCCTTCAACACAATTCCTGTTTCTTGCATCTGGGCTCTGTGTAGTTACTGCCGCCCCACCACGCTGCACCACTCTCCACCCAAGCACAAGCAGGTTTGATGCTGATGTTTTGTTTTTACACGAGACCCTGTTGTCTAGTTTGGCCGATATTCATCTGGTGAAGAAGGAGTGCAGGCGCAGCCCCTCCTTCTGGTCTCTTGCGGCCAAACCTTACACTGGAGTTGCAAAACTTTTTTCCGGCATGGTAACCTGTCAGCGAATTATTGCGGTAGAAATGTGGAGATGCATGGTCTTAGACGTCTCCATGGGGGGGAGGACAGGACCTGCGCCTGATCAACATCTATGGGCCCCAGACAAAATGGGGAAGGAAATGCCTCTTCATGAAGATCAAGCCTTTTCTTTTTATGGAAAACAAGTGTATAGGTGCTGCAACCTTCCCACATAAAGCTCTGCCCGGTGCTCAGACCTTGAGGCTGCTGACACCTCCACCGTACCAGAATAAGGAAAGGGATGGTGGGCACTCAGGATGACATCCAAAATAGTATTCCTTTATTTAATACATGTACAGACCTGTAAAACCACCTACGTGTTTCGGACGTTAGTCCTTAGTCGTGGCTTAGTCATTAGCCATGACTTAGTCATGGCTTAGTCATTAGCCATGACTAAGGACTAACGTCCAAAACGCGTAGGCTGTGAAGTGGAAGGAAAATGATAAAAGATACAAATAAATATGTGAAAAGTGTGGGGGGGGGGCATTTGTATTCAGCCACCTTTACTCTGATACCTCTAACTAAAATCTAGTGGAACCAATTGCCTTCAGAAGTCACCTAATTAGTAAATAGAGTCCACCTGTGTGTCATTTAATCTCAGTATAAATACAGCTGTTCTGTGATGCCCTCAGAGGTTTGTTAGAGAACCTTAGTGAACAAACATCATCATGAAGGCCAAGGAACACACCAGACAGGTCAGGGATAAAGTTGTGGAGAAGTATAAAGCAGGCTTAGGTTATAAAAAAAATCTCCCAAGCTTTGAACATCTCACGGAGCTCTGTTCAATCCATCATCAGAAAATGGAAAGAGTATGGCACAACTACAAACCTACCAAGACATGGCCGTCCACCTAAACTGACCGGCCGGGCAAGGAGAGCATTCATCAGAGAAGAGCCAAGAGGTCCATGGTAACTCTGGAGGAGCTGCAGAGATCCACAGCTCAGGTGGGAGAATCTGTCCACAGGACAACTATTAGTCGTGTTCTCCACAAATCTGCCCTTTATGGAAGAGTGACAAGAAGAAAGACATTGGTGAAAGAAAGTCATAAGAAGTCCTGTTTGTAGTTTGTGAGAAGCCATGTGGAGGACACAGCAAACATGTGGAAGAAGGTGATCTGGTCAGATGAGACCAAAATTCAACTTTATGGCCTAAAAACAAAATGCTATGTGTGGGGAAAACTAACACTGCACATCACCCTGAACACACCATCCCCACCGTGAAACATGGTGGTGGCAGCATCATGTGGTGGGGATGGTTTTCTTCAGCAGGGACAGGGAAGCTGGTCAGAGTTGTTGGGAAGATGGATGGAGACAAATACAGGACAATCTTAGAAGAAGTAGTAGGTGGCACTGGTGGGTACTGATATGCACTGGCAGGTGGCACTGGTGGGCACTAGTAGGTGGCACTGGTGGGTACTGATATGCATGGGCAGGTGGCACTGGTGTGCACAGATGAGGCGGAGGTGGCTCTCACTGTTCGGGACCGCTGTCCCTTTGACAGAAGCCGGTGATCGACTTTTTTTTTTAGCTCAAAAAAAGCCGATTAACGATCTTTTGTTTACATTACGTGATCAGCTGTCTTTGGCCCCTTATGCCCATTAGTGATCAGCCGAGTCTCATTGACTCGGTAATCACAGAACGCTCCACATGCGCCCCGCAGGGTAGCTCGTGCACGGGAGGACGTCCATTGATGCCCTCCCGGCAATTAAGGCCCACGCTGTAGCCATCATTCGGCAAGTTCAGAGCACATTGCACACATAAAAGACGAGGGTGGGAGGATGGTTACAGATGACACAGAGAAGGCAACTGTACTAAATGCTTTCTTCTCCTCAGTTTTTACTGAAAAGGAGGGGTATACCAACCACGACGTTACTGTTAGTGACACAACACAGGGCCAACCCTCGTAGCTAACAGACGCCGGAGTCAAGGAAAGACCAGATAAACTTAATACAAATAAATCACCAGGACCGGATGGCTTACACCCGAGAGTCCTCAGAGAACTCAGTCAGGTTATAGCCAGACCATTGTTCCTAATCTTGGTGGAGAGCATACTGACTGGAATGGTACCAGCTGATTGGAGGAAAGCCAATGTGGTACCAATATTCAAAAAAGGACAAAAACATATTTCTGGGAACTACAGGCCGGTCAGCCTAACATCAATAGTGGGTAAATTATTGGAAGGGATGATAAGGGTCTATATCCAAAAATGTACTGAAGAAAAAAGTACCATTAATAGTAATCAGCATGGGTTTAGGAAAGGTCGTTCCTGCCAAACCAACCTGTTAGCATTCTATGAGAAAGTGAGCTGCCACCTAGACAGGGGAAGGCCAGTGGATTTGGTGTTTGGTGTTGGTGATACAGTCCCCCATAAGCGCTTCATATACAAGCTGAGGTCTGCAGGCGTCGACCGTAAGGTGTAAAAAAAACGGGTTACAGGGGCGTGTCCAAAGGGAGGTGATAAATAACGTGTACTCAGACTGGTCCGGTGTGGTAAGTAGAGTCACCCAGGGTTCTGTCTTGTGATCGATTCTATTCAATTTATCCATAAATGATATAGAGGACGGGATAAACAGCTCAATCTCAGTGTTTGCGGACGGCACAAAAATAAGCGGGGCAATAACTCCACATCAGGATATCGAGATTTTACAGAAAGACCTGAACAAAATAATGGGATGGGAAACTACATGGCAAATGAGGTTTAATGTGGAGAATTGTAAAGTAATGCATTTGGGGGCAAAAAACATAAATGCAAACTACTCACTAGGGCAGCCTTTCTCAACCTTTTCAACACAGAGGAACCCTGGAAATAATTTTCCGGTCTTGGGGAACCCCCTGCTAAAAATGAAAGATCTACAACTCATCATACATTAGTGTGATGGTCAATGAGAAGAATGCTTCTTACACTTGTGGTTATTGGAATGACCTCTTTACAGATAACTAAAAAGATCAATGGTGTCCTTGAGAACTTACCTGAGAGGCAGAAATTGACCATTGCTCAGGGAACCCCTAGCAACCTCTAGAGGAACCCAAGAGAAACCCTGCACTAGGGGGAGAACCTCTGGGGGAATGAAGGATGGAGAAGGATCTGGGGGTCCCAGTAGATGACAGAATGAGCAATAGCATGCGATGTCAAGCTGCAGCTACCAAAGCCAGGAGAAGATTGGCATGCATAAAAAAGGGATATACTCCAGAGATGAAATCCTACCACTTTATAAAACTCTGGTCCGGCCACATCTGGAGTACTCCGTCCAGTTCTGGTCACCGGTCCTCATAAGGGATGTGCTGGAGATGGAGAGAGTTCAGAGAAGGGCAACTAAATTAATAAAAGGGATAGAGGATCTCAATTACGAGGATCGACTACAAGCTCTACATTTATTCTCGCTGGAGAAGAGACGCTTGAGAGGAGATATGATAGCGATTTACAAATATCTCAATGGGGATCCCAGCGTAGGAAAAAAAACATTCAGTCTCAGGAAGTGTGAGACGACACGGGGGCCACACAATGAGATTGGAGAAGAAGTGGTTTAACCTTAAAATGCGAAGGGGGTTTTTTGACTGTCAGGGCGATGAGGATATGGAATTCCCTTCCATAATTGGTGGTGGGAGTATGGATATCTTTAAAAGACTCTTATATGCACATCTTAAAGAATGAAACATATGGGAAATAATTGTAGACACTGACACACCTACACAGGTTGAACTGAATGGAGTATTGTCTTTATTCAACCTTACCTACTATGTAACTATGTAGGGTTTAGGAAAGCTTTTTCACCTCTCCTAGGACTTTTCCTGACCAAAAAGAAATACCAATTTGGTGAAACTTTGCTAACAGTCTAATCAAAACCAGTGCACTTATCCCTAGTTAAAAGCTGAGGCCCCATGCACAGCCTGGGTCTAGGATTCAAGGGACACAGCCTGAGCCTAGGATTCAAGGGACACAGCCTGAGCCTAGGATCCAAGCGACACAGCCTGAGCCTAGGATCCAAGGGACACAGCCTGAGCCTAGGATCCAAGGGACACAGCCTGGGCCTAGGATCCAAGGGGCACAGCCTGGGCCTAGGATCCAAGGGGCACAGCCTGGGCCTCGGATCCAAGGGACACAGCCTGGGCCTAGGATCCAAGGGACACAGCCTGGGCCTAGGATCCAAGGGACACAGCCTGAGCCTAGGATCCAAGGGACACAGCCTGAGCCTAGGATCCAAGGGACACAGCCTGAGCCTAGGATCCAAGGGACACAGCCTGTGCCTAGGATCCAATGGACACAGCCTGGGCCTAGGATCCAAGGGACACAGCCTGGGCCTAGGATCCAATGGACACAGCCTGAGCCTAGGATCCAAGGGACACAGCCTGGGCCTAGGATCCAATGGACACAGCCTGGGCCTAGGATCCAAGGGACACAGCCTGGGCCTAGGATCCAAGGGACACAGCCTGGGCCTAGGATCCAAGAGACACAGCCTGGGCCTAGGATCCAAGGAACACAGCCTGGGCCTAGGATCCAAGGGACACAGCCTGGGCCTAGGATCCAAGGGACACAGCCTGGGCCTAGGATCCAAGGGACACAGACTGGGCCTAGGATCCAAGAGACACAGCCTGGGCCTAGGATCCAAGGAACACAGCCTGGGCCTGGGAACCAAGGGACAAAGCCTGGGTCTAGGATCCAAGGCACACAGCCTGGGCCTAGGATCCAAGGGACACAGCCTGGGCCTAGGATCCAAGGGACACAGCCTGGGCCTAGGATCCAAGGGACACAGCCTGGGCCTAGGATCCAAGAGACACAGCCTGGGCCTAGGACCCAAGGGACACAGCCTGGGCCTAGGATCCAAGGAACACAGCCTGGGCCTAGGATCCAAGGAACACAGCCTGGGCCTAGGATCCAAGGGACACAGCCTGGGCCTAGGATCCAAGGGACACAGCCTGGGTCTAGGATCCAAGGGACACAGCCTGGGCCTAGGATCCAAGGGACACAGCCTGGGCCTAGGATCCAAGGGACACAGCCTGGGCCTAGGATCCAAGGGAAACAACCTGGGCCTAGGATCCAAGGGAAACAGCCTGGACCTAGGATCCATGGGACACAGCCTGGGCCTAGGATCCAAGAGACACAGCCTGGGCCTAGGATCCAAGGAACACAGCCTGGGCCTAGGATCCAAGGGACACAGCCTGGGCCTAGGATCCAAGGGACACAGCCTGGGCCTAGGATCCAAGGGACACAGCCTGGGCCTAGGATCCAAGAGACACAGCCTGGGTCTAGGATTCAAGGGGCACAGCCTGGGCATAGGATCCAAGGGACACAGCCTGGGCCTAGGATCCAAGGGATACAGCCCGGGCCTAGGATCCAAGGAACACAGCCTGGGCCTAGGATACAAGGAACACAGCCTGGGCCTAGGATCCAAGGGACACAGCCTGGGCCTAGGATCCAAGGCACACAGCCTGGGCCTAGGATCCAAGGGACACAGCCTGGGCCTAGGATCCAAGAGACACAGCCTGGGCCTAGGATCCAAGGGGCACAGCCTGGGCCTAGGATCCAAGGGGCACAGCCTAGGCCTAGGATCCAAGGGACACAGCCTGGGCCTAGGATCCAAGGAACACAGCCTGGGCCTAGGATCCAAGGGACACAGCTTGCGCCTAGTATCCAAGGGACACAGCCTGGGCCTAGGATCCAAGGGACACAGCCTGGGCCTAGGATCCAAGGAACACAGCCTGGGCCTAGGATCCATGGGACACAGCCTGGGCCTAGGATCCAAGAGACACAGCCTGGGCCTAGGATCCAAGGAACACAGCCTGGGCCTAGGATCCAAGGGACACAGCCTGGGCCTAGGATCCAAGGGACACAGCCTGGGCCTAGGATCCAAGGGAAACAGCCTGGGCCTAGGATCCAAGGGAAACAGCCTGGGCGTAGAATCCAAGGGACATCACTGGTTCTAGGATCCAAGGGACACCACTGGGCCTAGGATCCAAGGGACACCACTGGGCCTAGGATCCAAGGGACGCAGCCTGGGCCTAGGATCTGAGGGACAGATTTATAATTATTAGGAGACATCACAAAAGGCAGCACTGCGTTAGAAGAGTTTTAGGTTTACTTGTTTTAAATATTGTACAGATTACATACCTTTCAGCCCTTGGTCAGCTGTGGAGGTCACCACCAATGTGCTGGATAAAATCAGCAAGATTACGAGGGTCTTAGACATGGTGGTTGTTTTTCAGCAGGTTCAGACCCAGCAGTGATGGCTCCTGGAGAATCTTCTCTTACCTGAGATACCAGAGATACAATGTCTTCATCTCACCTTTTATACGTCACTTTTAGAAGGAAGTACAAATTCAGAAGCATAGGTGTGCACATGGAGTGTTCCGGGTGTGACTAGACACACCCTAATCACACTGAACTATGCAATTTCCCCATGCAGAGATAAGGACTAGGGAGTCTTTGTCCTCGATCCCTTTTTCTGTCTCAAAAGTGAGACATCAGGGGTCTGTTTGGACCTTGATATTTCACCAAAGCCCCCCAAAGGGGCTCCTAAAAAATAAAAAAATGTAAACAATATTGTAAAAAAATAATAACAAAAATAAAATAAGTAAAAATAAACTACTGACACCGTCCTCTTCTCTACTGACACCGTCCACTGCTCTACTGACACCGTCCTCTTCTCTACTGACACCGTCCACTGCCCTACTGAAACCGTCCTCTTCTCTACTGACACCATCCACTGCCCTACTGACACCGTCCACTGCTCTACTGACACCATCCACTGCTCTACTGACACCATCCACTGACTATACTGCCCCCCCAAATATCTTGATCACCACCACACCAGGGCCAGTGTCCTGATCACCACCTCACCAGTGTCCTAATCACCACCACACCAGTGTCCTAATCACCACCACACCAGTGTCCTGATCACCACCACACCAGTATCCTCACCACCACACCAGTGTCCTGATCACCACCACACCAGTGTCCTGATCACCACCACACCAGTATCCTCACCACCACACCAGTGTCCTGATCGCCACCACACCAGTGTCCTGATCACCACCACACCAGTGTCCTGATCACCACCACACCAGTGTCCTGATCGCCACCACACCAGTGTCCTGATCGCCACCTCACCAGTGTCCTGATCACCACCACACCAGTGTCCTGATCACCACCACACCAGTGTCCTGATCACCACCACACCAGTGTCCTGATCACCACCACACCAGTGTCCTGATCACCACCACACCAGTGTCCTGATCACCACCACACCAGTGTCCTGATCATCACCACACCAGTGTCCTGATCACCACACCATTGTCCTGATCATCACCACACCAGTGTCCTAATCACCACCACACCAGTGTCCTGATCACCACCACACCAGTGTCCTGATCACCACCACACCATTGTCCTGATCACCACCACACCAGTGTCCTAATCACCACCACACCAGTGTCCTAATCACCACCACACCAGTGTCCTGATCACCATCACACCAGTGTCCTAATCACCACCACACCAGTGTCCTCACCACCACACCAGTGTCCTGATCACCACCACACCAGTGTCCTGATCGCCACCACACCAGTGTCCTGATCACCCCCACACCAGTGTCCTGATCGCCACCACACCAGTGTCCTGATCACCACCACACCAGTGTCCGAATCACCACCACACCAGGGTCCTGATCACCACCACACCAGTGTCCTGATCACCACCACACCAGTGTCCTGATCACCACCACACCAGTGTCCTGATCGCCACCACACCAGTGTCCTGATCACCACCACACCAGTATCCTCACCACCACACCAGTGTCCTGATCACCACCACACCAGTGTCCTGATCGCCACCACACCAGTGTCCTGATCACCACCACACCAGGGTCCTGATCACCACCACACCAGTGTCCTGATCACCACCACACCAGTGTCCTGATCGCCACCACACCAGTGTCCTGATCACCCCCACACCAGTGTCCTGATCGCCACCACACCAGTGTCCTGATCACCACCACACCAGTGTCCTGATCACCACCACACCAGTATCCTCACCACCACACCAGTGTCCTGATCACCACCACACCAGTGTCCTCACCACCACACCAGTGTCCTGATCACCACCACACCAGTATCCTCACCACCACACCAGTGTCCTGATCGCCACCACACCAGTGTCCTGATCACCACCACACCAGTGTCCTGATCACCACCACACCAGTGTCCTGATCGCCACCACACCAGTGTCCTGATCACCACCACACCAGTGTCCTGATCACCACCACACCAGTGTCCTGATCACCACCACACCAGTGTCCTGATCACCACCACACCAGTGTCCTGATCACCACCACACCAGTGTCCTGATCATCACCACACCAGTGTCCTGATCACCACACCATTGTCCTGATCATCACCACACCAGTGTCCTAATCACCACCACACCAGTGTCCTGATCACCACCACACCAGTGTCCTGATCACCACCACACCATTGTCCTGATCACCACCACACCAGTGTCCTAATCACCACCACACCAGTGTCCTAATCACCACCACACCAGTGTCCTGATCACCATCACACCAGTGTCCTAATCACCACCACACCAGTGTCCTCACCACCACACCAGTGTCCTGATCACCACCACACCAGTGTCCTGATCGCCACCACACCAGTGTCCTGATCACCCCCACACCAGTGTCCTGATCGCCACCACACCAGTGTCCTGATCACCACCACACCAGTGTCCGAATCACCACCACACCAGGGTCCTGATCACCACCACACCAGTGTCCTGATCACCACCACACCAGTGTCCTGATCACCACCACACCAGTGTCCTGATCGCCACCACACCAGTGTCCTGATCACCACCACACCAGTATCCTCACCACCACACCAGTGTCCTGATCACCACCACACCAGTGTCCTGATCGCCACCACACCAGTGTCCTGATCACCACCACACCAGGGTCCTGATCACCACCACACCAGTGTCCTGATCACCACCACACCAGTGTCCTGATCGCCACCACACCAGTGTCCTGATCACCCCCACACCAGTGTCCTGATCGCCACCACACCAGTGTCCTGATCACCACCACACCAGTGTCCTGATCACCACCACACCAGTATCCTCACCACCACACCAGTGTCCTGATCACCACCACACCAGTGTCCTGATCGCCACCACACCAGTGTCCTGATCACCACCACACCAGTGTCCTGATCACCACCACACCAGTGTCCTGATCACCACCACACCATTGTCCTGATCACCACCACACCAGTATCCTCACCACCACACCAGTGTCCTGATCACCACCACACCAGTATCCTCACCACCACACCAGTGTCCTGATCACCACCACACCAGTGTCCTGATCGCCACCACACCAGTGTCCTGATCGCCACCTCACCAGGGTCCTGATCACCACCACACCAGTGTCCTGATCGCCACCACACCAGTGTCCTGATCACCACCACACCAGTGTCCTGATCACCACCACACCAGTGTCCTGATCGCCACCACACCAGTGTCCTGATCGCCACCACACCAGTGTCCTGATCGCCACCTCACCAGTGTCCTGATCACCACCACACCAGTGTCCTGATCACCACCACACCAGTGTCCTGATCACCACCACACCAGGGCCAGTGTCCTGATCACCACCACACCAGTGTCCTAATCACCACCACACCAGTGTCCTGATCACCACCACACCAGTGTCCTGATCGCCACCTCACCAGTGTCCTGATCACCACCACACCAGTGTCCTGATCACCACCACACCAGTGTCCTGATCACCACCACACCAGTGTCCTGATCGCCACCACACCAGTGTCCTGATCACCACCACACCAGTGTCCGAATCACCACCACACCAGGGTCCTGATCACCACCACACCAGTGTCCTGATCACCACCACACCAGTGTCCTGATCACCACCACACCAGTGTCCTGATCGCCACCACACCAGTGTCCTGATCACCACCACACCAGTATCCTCACCACCACACCAGTGTCCTGATCACCACCACACCAGTGTCCTGATCGCCACCACACCAGTGTCCTGATCACCACCACACCAGGGTCCTGATCACCACCACACCAGTGTCCTGATCACCACCACACCAGTGTCCTGATCCCCACCACACCAGTGTCCTGATCACCCCCACACCAGTGTCCTGATCACCACCACACCAGTGTCCTAATCACCACCACACCAGTGTCCTGATCACCCCCACACCAGTGTCCTGATCGCCACCACACCAGTGTCCTGATCACCACCACACCAGTGTCCTGATCACCACCACACCAGTATCCTCACCACCACACCAGTGTCCTGATCACCACCACACCAGTGTCCTGATCGCCACCACACCAGTGTCCTGATCACCACCACACCAGTGTCCTGATCACCACCACACCAGTATCCTCACCACCACACCAGTGTCCTGATCACCACCACACCAGTGTCCTGATCGCCACCACACCAGTGTCCTGATCGCCACCTCACCAGGGTCCTGATCACCACCACACCAGTGTCCTGATCGCCACCACACCAGTGTCCTGATCACCACCACACCAGTGTCCTGATCACCACCACACCAGTGTCCTGATCGCCACCACACCAGTGTCCTGATCGCCACCACACCAGTGTCCTGATCACCACCACACCAGTGTCCGAATCACCACCACACCAGGGTCCTGATCACCACCACACCAGTGTCCTGATCACCACCACACCAGTGTCCTGATCACCACCACACCAGTGTCCTGATCGCCACCACACCAGTGTCCTGATCACCACCACACCAGTATCCTCACCACCACACCAGTGTCCTGATCACCACCACACCAGTGTCCTGATCGCCACCACACCAGTGTCCTGATCACCACCACACCAGGGTCCTGATCACCACCACACCAGTGTCCTGATCACCACCACACCAGTGTCCTGATCGCCACCACACCAGTGTCCTGATCACCCCCACACCAGTGTCCTGATCACCACCACACCAGTGTCCTGATCACCACCACACCAGTGTCCTGATCACCCCCACACCAGTGTCCTGATCGCCACCACACCAGTGTCCTGATCACCACCACACCAGTGTCCTGATCACCACCACACCAGTATCCTCACCACCACACCAGTGTCCTGATCACCACCACACCAGTGTCCTGATCGCCACCACACCAGTGTCCTGATCACCACCACACCAGTGTCCTGATCACCACCACACCAGTATCCTCACCACCACACCAGTGTCCTGATCACCACCACACCAGTGTCCTGATCGCCACCACACCAGTGTCCTGATCGCCACCTCACCAGGGTCCTGATCACCACCACACCAGTGTCCTGATCGCCACCACACCAGTGTCCTGATCACCACCACACCAGTGTCCTGATCACCACCACACCAGTGTCCTGATCGCCACCACACCAGTGTCCTGATCGCCACCACACCAGTGTCCTGATCGCCACCTCACCAGTGTCCTGATCACCACCACACCAGTGTCCTGATCACCACCACACCAGTGTCCTGATCACCACCACACCAGTGTCCTGATCGCCACCACACCAGGGCCAGTGTCAACAGAGCCAGTTAAACACTATTGTTATTGCTAGTTACACCCAGGGCTTTTTTTCAGGGGGAATTTGGTGGGACTCAGCTCTACCACCTCTGGCTCAGACCCTTTGGTGCCTGCTCACCACAATCACTTGTAAACACAGAAGTCCGGTTTCTATGTTTACAAGTGACAGCTCTGCACTCTGTGTGTAACCCTCTCCTGATCTCTGCACTCTGTATGTAATGCAATCCTGGTATTTAATGCCCCTTTAAGACCCTCCTACTGTTTTTGTGAAATTTGACTGACCACACCCACTATTTGATGTGATTTGGAGGGTGTGTGTGGGGGGAGGGGTTTTGTGGGGCCGTGGTTAATATCCAGTACCCATTGTTTGAGAACAAAAGCCCTGATTACACCAGTGCCAGTGTCAGCAGAACCAGTAATACCAGTCCTGCCACCTCAGTGCCATCATTGTCACCAGAACCAGCGTAACCTGATAGCCAGCTAAGACCGGCGTCCTGAACACCACAAGGTGGATCCCTGTTCTGACAGGAGGGAAGGGGTGGAATTTGTGGGGAATTAATTCCATCTCTTCTAGTAAAAGCAGCACAAACACTGGCTAGGCACACAGTTAACCCTTTGATCGCCCCTGTTACCCCCTTCCCAGCCAGTGTCATTAGTACAGTGACAGTGCATATTTTTAGCACTGATCACTGTATTGGTGTCACTGGTTCCCAAAAAGTGTCAGTTAGTGTCCGATTTGTCCACCGCAATATCGCAGTCCTGCTATTAGTCTCCGATCACCGCCATTACAAGTAAAAAAGAAATAAATCTCTCATAGTTTTTAGACACGATAACTTTTGTGCAAACCAATCAATCTTCACTTATTGGGGATTTCACCAAAAATGTGTAACAGATACATACTGGCCTAAATTTTATGAAGAAATTTGATTTACATTTTTTTTATTGGATATGTTTTATAGTAGTCATGAGTCGAACAACCCCCGCAGCAGAAGTTCCCCAGCAGAACCCCCGCAGCAGAACCCCCGCAGCAGAAGTTCCCCAGCAGAACCCCCGCAGCAGAACCCCCGCAGCAGAACTCCCGCAGCAGAACCCTCGCACCATAACCCCCACAGCAGAACTCCTGCACCCGAACTCCCGCAGCAGAACCACCGCAGCAGAACTCCCGCAGTAGAACCCCCACAGCAGAACTCCTGCAGCAGAACTCCCACAGCAGAACCTCCGCAGCAGAACTCCTGCAGCAGAACTCCCACAGCAGAACTCCCACAGCAGAACTCCCACAGCAGAACTCCCGCAGCAGAACTCCCACAGCAGAACTCCCACAGCAGAACTCCCACAGCAGAACTCCCACAGCAGAACTCCCGCAGCAGAACTCCCACAGCAGAACTCCCGCAGCAGAACTCCTGCAGCAGAACTCCCACAGCAGAACCCCTGCAGAAGAACTCCTGCAGCAGAACTCCCACAGCAGAACTCCCGCAGCAGAACTCCTGCAGCAGAACTCCCACAGCAGAACTCCCACAGCAGAACTCCCACAGCAGAACTCCCACAGCAGAACTCCCGCAGCAGAACTCCCACAGCAGAACTCCCACAGCAGAACTCCCACAGCAGAACTCCCGCAGCTAAACTCCTGCAGCAGAACTCCCACAGCAGAACCCCTGCAGCAGAACTCCCGCAGCAGAACCCCTGCAGAAGAACTCCTGCAGCAGAACTCCCACAGCAGAACTCCCGCAGCAGAACTCCCGCAGCAGAACTCCTGCAGCAGAACTCCCACAGCAGAACTCCCGCAGCAGAACTCCCGCAGCAGAACCCCCGCAGCAGAACTCCCACAGCAGAACTCCCACAGCAGAACTCCTGCAGCAGAACTCCAACAGCAGAACCCCTGCAGCAGAACTCCTGCAGCAGAACTCCCGCAGCAGAACCGTCGCAGCAGAACTCCCGCAGCAGAACTCCCGCAGCAGAACCCCCGCAGCAGAACTCCTGCAGCAGAACTCCAACAGCAGAACTCCTGCAGCAGAACTCCAACAGCAGAACTCCTGCAGCAGAACCCCTGAAGCAGAACTCCCGCAGCAGAACTCCCGCAGCAGAACTCCCACAGCAGAACTCCTGCAGCAGAACTCCCGCAGCAGAACTCCCGCAGCAGAACCCCCGCAGCAGAACTCCCGCAGCAGAACTCCCACAGCAGAACTCCCACAGCAGAACTCCCGCAGCAGAACTCCCGCAGCAGAACTCCCGCAGCAGAACCGTCGCAGCAGAACTCCTGCAGCAGAACTCCAACAGCAGAACCCCTGCAGCAGAACTCCCGCAGCAGAACTCCCGCAGCAGAACCCCCGCAGCAGAACCCCTGCAGCAGAACTCCCACAGCAGAACTCCCGCAGCAGAACTCCCGCAGCAGAACTCCTGCAGCAGAACTCCCGCAGCAGAACTCCCGCAGCAGAACCCCCGCAGCAGAACTCCCGCAGCAGAACTCCCACAGCAGAACTCCCACAGCAGAACTCCCGCAGCAGAACTCCCGCAGCAGAACTCCCGCAGCAGAACTCCCGCAGCAGAACTCCTGCAGCAGAACTCCAACAGCAGAACCCCTGCAGCAGAACTCCCGCAGCAGAACTCCCGCAGCAGAACCGTCGCAGCAGAACTCCTGCAGCAGAACTCCAACAGCAGAACCCCTGCAGCAGAACTCCCGCAGCAGAACTCCCGCAGCAGAACCCCCGCAGCAGAACCCCCGCAGCAGAACTCCTGCAGCAGAACTCCAACAGCAGAACTCCCGCAGCAGAACCGTCGCAGCAGAACTCCTGCAGCAGAACTCCAACAGCAGAACCCCTGCAGCAGAACTCCCGCAGCAGAACTCCCGCAGCAGAACCCCCGCAGCAGAACTCCTGCAGCAGAACTCCAACAGCAGAACTCCCGCAGCAGAACCGTCGCAGCAGAACTCCTGCAGCAGAACTCCAACAGCAGAACCCCTGCAGCAGAACCCCTGCAGCAGAACTCCAACAGCAGAACTCCTGCAGCAGAACTCCCGCAGCAGAACCGTCGCAGCAGAACTCCCGCAGCAGAACTCCCGCAGCAGAACCCCCGCAGCAGAACTCCTGCAGCAGAACTCCAACAGCAGAACTCCTGCAGCAGAACTCCAACAGCAGAACTCCTGCAGCAGAACTCCCGCAGCAGAACTCCCGCAGCAGAACCCCCGCAGCAGAACTCCCGCAGCAGAACTCCCACAGCAGAACTCCCACAGCAGAACTCCCGCAGCAGAACTCCCACAGCAGAACTCCCGCAGCAGAACCGTCGCAGCAGAACTCCTGCAGCAGAACTCCAACAGCAGAACCCCTGCAGCAGAACTCCCACAGCAGAACTCCCGCAGCAGAACTCCCGCAGCAGAACTCCCGCAGCAGAACTCCCACAGCAGAACTCCTGCAGCAGAACTCCCGCAGCAGAACTCCCGCAGCAGAACCCCCGCAGCAGAACTCCCACAGCAGAACTCCCACAGCAGAACTCCTGCAGCAGAACTCCAACAGCAGAACCCCTGCAGCAGAACTCCTGCAGCAGAACTCCCGCAGCAGAACCGTCGCAGCAGAACTCCCGCAGCAGAACTCCCGCAGCAGAACCCCCGCAGCAGAACTCCTGCAGCAGAACTCCAACAGCAGAACTCCTGCAGCAGAACTCCAACAGCAGAACTCCTGCAGCAGAACCCCTGAAGCAGAACTCCCGCAGCAGAACTCCCGCAGCAGAACTCCCACAGCAGAACTCCTGCAGCAGAACTCCCGCAGCAGAACTCCCGCAGCAGAACCCCCGCAGCAGAACTCCCGCAGCAGAACTCCCACAGCAGAACTCCCACAGCAGAACTCCCGCAGCAGAACTCCCGCAGCAGAACTCCCGCAGCAGAACCGTCGCAGCAGAACTCCTGCAGCAGAACTCCAACAGCAGAACCCCTGCAGCAGAACTCCCGCAGCAGAACTCCCGCAGCAGAACCCCCGCAGCAGAACCCCTGCAGCAGAACTCCCACAGCAGAACTCCCGCAGCAGAACTCCCGCAGCAGAACTCCCGCAGCAGAACTCCTGCAGCAGAACTCCCGCAGCAGAACTCCCGCAGCAGAACCCCCGCAGCAGAACTCCCGCAGCAGAACTCCCACAGCAGAACTCCCACAGCAGAACTCCCGCAGCAGAACTCCCGCAGCAGAACTCCCGCAGCAGAACTCCTGCAGCAGAACTCCAACAGCAGAACCCCTGCAGCAGAACTCCCGCAGCAGAACTCCCGCAGCAGAACCGTCGCAGCAGAACTCCTGCAGCAGAACTCCAACAGCAGAACCCCTGCAGCAGAACTCCCGCAGCAGAACTCCCGCAGCAGAACCCCCGCAGCAGAACCCCCGCAGCAGAACTCCTGCAGCAGAACTCCAACAGCAGAACTCCCGCAGCAGAACCGTCGCAGCAGAACTCCTGCAGCAGAACTCCAACAGCAGAACCCCTGCAGCAGAACTCCCGCAGCAGAACTCCCGCAGCAGAACCCCCGCAGCAGAACTCCTGCAGCAGAACTCCAACAGCAGAACTCCCGCAGCAGAACCGTCGCAGCAGAACTCCTGCAGCAGAACTCCAACAGCAGAACCCCTGCAGCAGAACCCCTGCAGCAGAACTCCAACAGCAGAACTCCCGCAGCAGAATCCCGCAGCAGAACTCCAACAGCAGAACTCCTGCAGCAGAACTCCCGCAGCAGAACCGTCGCAGCAGAACTCCCGCAGCAGAACTCCCGCAGCAGAACCCCCGCAGCAGAACTCCTGCAGCAGAACTCCAACAGCAGAACTCCTGCAGCAGAACTCCAACAGCAGAACTCCTGCAGCAGAACTCCCGCAGCAGAACTCCCGCAGCAGAACCCCCGCAGCAGAACTCCCGCAGCAGAACTCCCACAGCAGAACTCCCACAGCAGAACTCCCGCAGCAGAACTCCCACAGCAGAACTCCCGCAGCAGAACCGTCGCAGCAGAACTCCTGCAGCAGAACTCCAACAGCAGAACCCCTGCAGCAGAACTCCCACAGCAGAACTCCCGCAGCAGAACTCCCGCAGCAGAACTCCCGCAGCAGAACTCCCACAGCAGAACTCCTGCAGCAGAACTCCCGCAGCAGAACTCCCGCAGCAGAACCCCCGCAGCAGAACTCCCGCAGCAGAACTCCCACAGCAGAACTCCCACAGCAGAACTCCCGCAGCAGAACTCCCGCAGCAGAACTCCCGCAGCAGAACCGTCGCAGCAGAACTCCTGCAGCAGAACTCCAACAGCAGAACCCCTGCAGCAGAACTCCCGCAGCAGAACTCCCGCAGCAGAACCCTCGCAGCAGAACTCCTGCAGCAGAACTCCAACAGCAGAACTCCCGCAGCAGAATCCCGCAGCAGAACTCCAACAGCAGAACCCTCGCAGCAGAACCGTCGCAGCAGAACTCCAACAGCAGAACCCCTGCAGCAGAACCCCTGCAGCAGAACTCCAACAGCAGAACTCCCGCAGCAGAATCCCGCAGCAGAACTCCAACAGCAGAACTCCCGCAGCAGAACCGTCGCAGCAGAACTCCCGCAGCAGAACTCCCGCAGCAGAACCCCCGCAGCAGAACTCCTGCAGCAGAACTCCAACAGCAGAACTCCTGCAGCAGAACTCCCGCAGCAGAACTCCCGCAGCAGAACCCCCGCAGCAGAACTCCCGCAGCAGAACTCCCACAGCAGAACTCCCACAGCAGAACTCCCGCAGCAGAACTCCCACAGCAGAACTCCCGCAGCAGAACCGTCGCAGCAGAACTCCTGCAGCAGAACTCCAACAGCAGAACCCCTGCAGCAGAACTCCCACAGCAGAACTCCCGCAGCAGAACTCCCGCAGCAGAACTCCCGCAGCAGAACTCCCACAGCAGAACTCCTGCAGCAGAACTCCCGCAGCAGAACTCCCGCAGCAGAACCCCCGCAGCAGAACTCCCGCAGCAGAACTCCCACAGCAGAACTCCCACAGCAGAACTCCCGCAGCAGAACTCCCGCAGCAGAACTCCCGCAGCAGAACCGTCGCAGCAGAACTCCTGCAGCAGAACTCCAACAGCAGAACCCCTGCAGCAGAACTCCCGCAGCAGAACTCCCGCAGCAGAACCGTCGCAGCAGAACTCCTGCAGCAGAACTCCAACAGCAGAACCCCTGCAGCAGAACTCCCGCAGCAGAACTCCCGCAGCAGAACCCCCGCAGCAGAACCCCCGCAGCAGAACTCCTGCAGCAGAACTCCAACAGCAGAACTCCCGCAGCAGAACCGTCGCAGCAGAACTCCTGCAGCAGAACTCCAACAGCAGAACCCCCGCAGCAGAACTCCTGCAGCAGAACTCCAACAGCAGAACCCCCGCAGCAGAACTCCTGCAGCAGAACTCCCGCAGCAGAACTCCAACAGCAGAACTCCCGAACAGGGGAAAAGTTCTAACCCGAACAGCCAACCCCATTGAAGTCTTTGGGAGCCGAACATGAGAAATAAAAAGTGCTCATTTCAAAGGTTTTTCAAGTCTTTCGGGTCTGGTATGGATTTCCACCATTCGCCGACCAGCCGACATCATTATACTGCGGCAGGCCGGCACAATCCCGCAAATCGCTGTAGTTGTACATCGGGACCTTTAAACAGGTATAGCAGGCGCGTGCGCTGCACAGCGGGTGGGGGGAACTGTAGCGCGTGGCCTGCGATCGCTCCACAGAGAGGCAGAACGGGGGTCTGTCGATGTAAACAAACAAATCCCCGTTCTGTCAGGGGAGTAGAGAGAGATTGTGTGTTCCTAGGGATCAGGAACAGCGATCTCTCTCCTCCTCCAATCAGTCCCCTCCCCCCTACAGTTAGAAACACACACATGGAAAAAAACATTTAACCCCTTGATCGCCCCCCTAGTGTTAACCCCTTCCCTGCCAGTGATATTTATACCGTAATCAGTGCATTTTTATAGCTCTGATCGCTGTATAAATGTCACTGGTCCCAAAAAAGTGTCAAAAGTGTCCGATGTGTCCGCCGCAATGTCGCAGTCCAGCTAAAAATCAACAAATATTGTTTTTTTTTTTGTTTGTTTTTTTAATTTTCTGTATTTTTTTGTTTATAGCACAAAAAATAAAAACCGCAGAGGTGATCAAATACCACCACAAGAAAGCTCATTTGTGGAAAAAAAAAAGGACGTCAATTTTGTTTGGGTACAACGACGCACGACCGCGCAATTGTCAGTTAAAGTGACGCAGTGACGTATCGCCAAAAATGGCCTGGTCAATGAAAGGGGGTAAATCTTCCGGTCCTTAAGTTGTTAGGGGAACCCCACACCAAAATAAAAAAAAACTTTATTGGGTCCCCCCCCCGAAAATCCATACCAGACCCTTATCCAAGCATGCAGCCTTGCAGGTCAGGAAAGGGGGGGGGGGGGTGCGAGCACGGACCCCACCCTCCCCACCTCCTGAACCATACCAGGCCACATGCCCTCAACATCGGGCACAAAAAACAAATAAAAACAAAAGACAAGTTTATGACGATGGGTTTACAATCAGGGACACAGTTTTGTTATTTTTTAATAAAAGATTTGTCAAAAACTTGTCTCTTGTTTTTATTTTTTTGTACACTTTTTTTGGTGAATGGATAGGGGTACAATGTCCCTCTACCCATTCCCATGGGGGGCTTCCAGATTCCAATAAGACCCCTGCCCACAGACCCTGACAACCACAGCCCAGGGTTGTCGGCAAGAGACCCTTCAACATGTCCAAAACCACCCCCTATGTTGAGGGCATGTGGCCTGGTATGGTTCATGGGGGGGGGGGGGGCGCTCGCTCATCCCCCCTTTCCTGACCTGCCAGGCTGTATGCCCAGATAAGGGTCTAGTATGGATTTTGGGGGACCCCATGCCGTTTTTTTACTTTGGCACAGGGTTCCCCTTGAAATCCATACCAGGCCCTTTAAATCTGGTATAGACTGGGGGGGGGCGCTTGCTCATCCCCCCCTTTCCTGACCTGCCAGGCTGCATACCTGGATAAGGGTCTGGTATAGATTTTGGGGGACCCCGTGCTGTTTTTTTTTTACTTTGGCACAGGGTTCCCCTTGAAATCAATACCAGGCCCTTTAAATCTGGTATAGACTGGGGGGGTGCTTGCTCATCCCCCTTTTCCTGACCTGCCAGGCTGCATGCCTGGATAAGGGTCTGGTATGGATTTTGGGGGGACCCTGTGCAGTTTCTTTTAACTTTGGCACAGGGTTCCCTTTAAAATCCATACAAGGCCTTTTGAGTCTGGTATATACTGGGGGGGGGACAGACACTTTTTTTTTTATTATTCAGCTGTCAGCAGGGAAGCCCACTGACAGCTGGTGACTCATCGGTTGCTAAGGACGCTGCAGCCGGCTTCCCGACCCCGCCCCTTAACAACCAGATTACACTGGGCTCTGATTGGGCAAAGCTTTTCCCAATCAGGGCGCAGAATGCTCTGTGCAGTGCTCGGTGTATTGTAGGGTGTTCAGTGAACGGTCAAACGGGCAAATGTTCTGGAGACAAGACATAGATCATTCCCTCTATACTCAGCACACACTGGAGGAGAATATTCACAATCCCCTTCCCCAGAAAGATCACATCGGTGGGACTCAACTTCCCTTTCTTTCTGATGATGTCCAGGTTACCCATCACAATACAAGTGTTAGAAGGGATTGCCAAGACGAGTCCCAAGACTGAAGAGATTACAATAGAGATGGAGTCCAGAGACATCGTTGTGTCTTCGGTGTGTGATCTCCGAGATGACGGGACGGCTCCATGACAGAAGATCGATGGATATGAATAATGAAAATATGGCCGACTTTGCATACAAGGGATGGATTTCACTTCAGTGCCGACATCTAAATAACTTGGCAAAGCGTATAAACCATATTACAAACATCGCTATTATATCACCGTGTTAACCTCTTACCGCCCGCCCTACAGGCGATAGATGGCTGCAGTGTGGGCCTAAATTTCTGGGAGGACATCCATGTACGCCCTACCGTGCATGAGCTACCGGCGTGTCCCCCCCCTGCGTGCCCCCCTGCGCGCCCCCCTGCGCGACCCCCTGTGCACCCCCTGCATGCCCCCCTGCGCGACTCCCTGTGCACCCCCTGCATGCCCCCCTGCGCTTCCCCTGCATGCCCCCTGCACCCCCCTGTGCGCCCTCTGTGCGCCCCCTACTTGCCCCCCCTGTGTGCCCCCTGCACGCCCCCTGTGCGCCCTCTGTGTGCTCCCTGAACCCCCCCCAGCGGCTTGTTCTGTGATCAGTGAGTCTATGAGACTCAGCTGATGACAGATTGGAGTAAGGGGATGTTCCCAACCCCCTACCATGTGATCAGCTGTCAGCCAATGACAGCTGATCACGTGATGTAAACAGAGTTGGTAATCGGCTTTTTTTCTCCTCACACTGAGAGCGCGAGGAGAAAAAAAAAGCAGATTACCGTCTGGAGTAAACAGTACATCGGTACATCGGCCCCACACACTGCAGACCCACTGCTGCTAAGCTGTGCCCATCAGTGCCTTATCATCAGTGTCCCCTACCAGTACCTATCAGTGCCCACCAGTGCCTCATCATCAGTGTCCCCTACCAGTACCTATCAGTGCCCACCAGTGCCTCATCATCAGTGTCTCCTACCAGTACCTATCAGTGCCCACCAGTGCCTCATCATCAGTGTCCCCTACCAGTACCTATCAGTGCCCACCAGTGCCTCATCATCAGTGTCCCCTACCAGTACCTATCAGTGCCCATCAGTGCCACCTATCAGTGCCCATCAGTGCCTCATCATCAGTGTCCCCTACCAGTACCTATCAGTGCCCATCAGTGCCTCATCATCAGTGTCTCCTACCAGTACCTATCAGTGCCCATCAGTGCCTCATCATCAGTGTCCCCTACCAGTACCTATCAGTGCCCACCAGTGCCTCATCATCAGTGTCCCCTACCAGTACCTATCAGTGCCCATCAGTGCCACCTATCAGTGCCCATCAGTGCCTCATCATCAGTGTCCCCTACCAGTACCTATCAGTGCCCATCAGTGCCTCATCATCAGTGTCTCCTACCAGTACCTATCAGTGCCCATCAGTGCCTCATCATCAGTGTCCCCTACCAGTACCTATCAGTGCCCACCAGTGCCTCATCATCAGTGTCCCCTACCAGTACCTATCAGTGCCCATCAGTGCCACCTATCAGTGCCCATCAGTGCCTCATCATCAGTGTCCCCTACCAGTACCTATCAGTGCCCACCAGTGCCTCATCATCAGTGCCCCCTACCAGTACCTATCAGTGCCCATCAGGGCCACCTATCAGTGCCCATCAGGGCCACCTATCTGTGCCCATCAGTGCCGCCTTATCAGTGCCTATCAGTGCCGCCTCATCAGATCGCGGCCGAAAATGGGACTGACATTCAGGAGCGAAAACGCACGAGCTCAGTTGAACTCGCACGGCTTCACTCCCGCAGCTCAGTGGAAACCTGGGCTCCGGGGTAGATGAAATATTCGGTATTGAAAATTGAAAGGTAGATTTAAGAATAGTGGGATAGAAGATATGTCTATGGAGCATGCAGGTAGCAAGAAATGAATAATAAGGGGGCAGTAAACCCCTAAATGAAAACAGTGCATGCATCCTTTATGAGCAGCCATTGGCGTGGGGAAAATAGCCGAGCCGCCCTGAGCCTGTCGTTGTACCATACTCACACAGGTACTCCTTGACAGCCCTCTGCTGCATGTGCAGCCGCTGCAGAATTGCCGAAGTTGAGTTCCACCTGGTGGGCATGTCACAAATCAGGCTGTTTACGGGCAGGTGGAATACCCACTGAATTTCAGCCAATCGAGCACTGGCTGTGTATGACCACCTAAAATGGCTACAGACCCTTCTGGCCTGCTTTAGTAGATCTTCCAACCCTGGGTACCTATTTAGGAAATGTTACACCACCAAACTGAGGGCATGTGCCAGGCATGGCACTTGTGTCAAATTTCCCTGTCTAAGGGCAGACAGGAGGTTTGTGCCATTATCGGAAACCACCATTCCTGAACCACCTCTGGGCCTGTCCCTGCAGAGCTGCAAGGATCTCTGCTCCGGTGTGGTTCCTGTCCCCTAGACACACCAGCTGAAGCACTGCATGGCACCTTTTATCCTGACTCATTGAATAGCCCTTTGAAGGCTTAGGGGGTACTTGAGGTTCATAGGACAATTCAGCAGAGGAGGGCATAGAGGTGGTGGAGGAGGAGGGGGTAGAGCTGACAAATTTGACATCATCATCAGCTGTATGGAGATGTGGGGGTACAACATGCTGCAGCACTGAGCCCTGTCCTTCATCCTTCCAAGTTGCAAGCAGAGTTACCCAGTTTGCTGTGAACTAAATATATAGTCCCTGCCTATGCTTGCTGGACCACGTGTCAGCAGTAACATGGACTTTGCGGCTGACTGCCTTGACTAACGATGCCACAATATTGCCTTTCACGTGATGGTAGAGAGATGGAATGGCCTTACGTGAAAAGAAATAGTGTCTGGGAACCTGCCATTGTGGTACTGCACATTCTACAAATTCATGGAAGAGGTCAGAATCCACCAGTTGGAAAGGCAGAAGTTGTAGAGCCAGCAGCTTAGACAAGCTTGCATTTAGACGCAGGGCATGTGGGAGGCAGGGACTGTATTTTTTTTCTCCGCTGCAGCAGATGGGGCAGAGAAATTTGTCGGCTACAGTCTACGGATGGTGGTATGCTGCTGGCAGATGTGCTGCAAGGACCTTATCTATACCATCACCCCTGTCAGTGGAGGCTGCTGAGAAGTCATGAGGTATAGCAGGGGCAGACTGAGGTGAGTAGGGAGGAAGGACAGATTTGTGCCCCTTTTGTGTGGCTTTTAGGTGCTCTTGCCAACGGGCTGAATGGTGGGAGGTGCCTTGTCAAGCATGTGGTACCCAAATGGCTGGTGTTTTTGCCACGCTTGATGAGCTTCAGACAAAGTTTGCAAATAGCAACAGTGCGATCAGTTGCACATGTGCTAAAATAGGCCCAGACAGCTGAGCTGTGGGAAGTGGGCCGGGAGATAACAGCTCCACAATGTGATGGAATAGGGTGGCTACTCCCTACTCTTCCATGATGGCCACCTCGTTGGGGTTGTGCCTCACCCTCACTTCCCTCCTCTGCTCTATCTGGCACCCAAGTCGAGTCAGTGACCTCATCATCATCATCATCTCCTCCACCCTCATTACCACTAGAGACAACTTGGCAATACGCTGCAGCTGGGGGAACATGACTGCCAATTTGTGTACCAGTGTTCTCTCCTCTATGTAGGCTCATGTCCCTACCTTCCTCAACCTCAGAGTCAGAACCAACATCTGAATCCAGTAATGGCTGTGCATTGTCAAGGAGCAAGTGGCTGATGCTGTGTTCAAATAACTCAGCTGACTCCTCAATGGCTGATGTTGGGGTTATGGCAGGAATAGATGTGGACAAGGAGTCAGGTTTTGCCACTCTGGCAGCTGCAGGGGACTGCACACTTGTCCCTGCTTGCGTGACGGAGGATGAGGAGGATGAGGAAGGTTTAGTAAGCCAGTCCACCACTTCCTCTGCATGCTGTGGCTGGATAGCACGGGCAACATTACTAAACAGAGGAAATGATGCCCTGCCTGAGGACTGACCACCTCCACCTTTGCCTGTGGACACCTACGCTGCTGGTCCCCTCACAGTGCCATGGGGAACGTCTGCCTCTCCTTGTTGTCCTCCCAGACATGATGGGGGGAGTGGGGGGTGCTTATTAACAAAATGTAATAAAGATGTGTAAATGTGTACATGGATGCACTTTAATCAATGGAAAGTGATGTTTGGTGCACTTTAATTTGAGTATTCATGACACAGACTCACTCCACGGATACACTATAATATTGCAGTACCGCACAGAACTATACGGCGTTAAACTTGCAGTAACGCAAAGAACTATACACTGTTAAACTTGCAGTAACGCAGAGAACTATATGGCGTTAATCTTGCAGTAATGCACAGAACCATATGGCGTTAAACTTGCAGTAACGCACAGAACTATATGGCGTTAAACTTGCAGTAATGCACAGACCTATATGGCATTAATCTTGCAGTAATGCACAGAACTATATGGCGTTAATCTTGCAGTAACGCACAGAACTATATGGCATTAATCTTGCAGTAATGCACAGAACTATATGGCGTTAAACTTGCAGTAACGCACAGAACTATATGGCGTTAAACTTGCAGTAACAAAATAAAATATACTGTGTGAAACTGTCACTACACTCACACTGACTGAACTATCCCTCAGTAAGGATGGGCTCAGGTGTGTTCGCAACTCCATGTTCCCCCGCCCGCCAGGAAGATGACACTCCGCAGCGCTAGTCACAGGCAGTGAGACATTTCCCGATCTGCAGCTGCACAGATTGGGAAATGTAACTCATTTTTGCAAGCTTCCCAAGGAATACCAAAAGCGCTACTTAAACTGCAGGCCTTTGTGCAGTGGTGGGTTCCGAATGAAGGCAGGAGAGCGGTGATGCAGGGCGGACAGTGAGAGATGATGTAATCTCTGCTTGCCTACTCGCTTCTTCCATCCACCGCTCTCTTATGCCGGCCACCCGGCTCTTTCGTGCCCGCCTGCCCAGGTGTCTCGTGCTGGCCCGGCTGCAGAAAGGCCATGGCCCGGTAGTGGGCCACGGCCCGGGGGTTGACGACCCCCTGGTCTATAGTACTAATTGCTCAACTTGCCCACCTTACATTTTGAGGATACTGTCTGTCCCGTTTTGTTCTCTCATAGGGCCCTCTCTCGGATCCTTATCTCCTGCCCTGGGATATGACAAAGCCTTCTTTATCACTATACTACCTGAGCTGTAACTACCTCCGTACTCACGCTTCATTTTATTTATCTTGCTGACATTCAGGTTATATACTCCGTGTCACTTTTTTTGTTCAAAACTCATCAAAATCTTGTTTTGCGTACTTTGAACCCCTCCTAAAGGGGCTTGATATTTACCATATTGGTCCATACCAACTACTCTGCTGTCATGTATAACGAAGAATATGACTTTCCTCATGTAAACAAGTACAGAAACAAAGAACTCGCCTCTTAGACTCTTACTGCATTATATGGATGATTATTTTGCCATTTGTAAACTTTTATATTTCAATAAAACTGACAAGTTAAAAAAATAATAATATGAAAATGTATCTTGGTCGGTATATTTAGTTTTCTTTATGTTTTTTTCTAGCAAAAAAAAAAGAAGAAGCCATTTTTTGTTTCTATGATGATGTGAGCTATTTTTGTTTATATATATTTTTATTTATTTTGTATATATGAAAATATGTTTTTATTATGTTTGTAAGATTTTTAATAAACAAAAATATACACTCTAATGTCCCCTCCCCCCACAGTCACACACTATTATTATTGTACATTTATATAGCTCTGACATATAATGTAGTGTTGTACAGATGACTCTGGTTGATGGGTGTGGTTTCTGATGAAGAGAAGGGGAAGGATTTGACGCAACGCTCACAAACACCACGCAGTGTTGCAGCAGTTTCCTCGGCTCTTCCGGTGTTATCAGTGAGGAGTCTGCAGAGTATCGGCCGTTTCTTTATGATAGGAATATGGAGGATAAAGATTTGTAGCTGTGGGTGGAGCCGGGCGGGGTCTCTCGTAGCAATCGCATTATGTGTAATAGCTGTGTGAGGTCGTTCCTGAAGTGTTGGGTGATGTCAGGCGATTGTTTGTCTCCATCTCTAATTCCTCCATAATTCCTTTATAATCTGCAATAAAATCCCCAATAACGTCACCCTGACACAGGCCGCCCTCCAGCGGGAGGATGAGGTGTTGTATTTCAGAATGACAATGTACGGATTATGGGGGTTAAATTTCACTGGCATTGACACCAATGCTGGGGGTTATCATTGTGTCCACTGACACCAATGCTAGGGGTTATCATTGTGTCCACTGACACCAATGCTGGGGGTTATCATTGTGTCCACTGACACCAATGCTGGGGGTTATCATTGTGTCCACTGACACCAATGCTGGGGGTTATCGTTGTGTCCACTGACACCAATGCTGGGGACTATTATTGCATTCACTGACACCAGTGCTGGGGGTTATCGTTGTGTCCACTGACACCAATGCTGGGGGTTATTGTATTCCAACTTCTTCATTGTGCATTGCATTATGTAGCAAGACTGATCTACGAGAATGGGGGCCTTGGGTTAACGATCCATGTTCACCAGTGCAGGATATTGATCTTGTTTTATTCTCACTCAGATTGGAGAATTTGATCTTTTCTCCTTTTACTTTTAAAGAAAAAGAAAAGGAAATTCTTGAAGTTCTCTCCACGCTGAAATAGGGTGACTCTGCTGGAAACAAGCTACATATTGACAACGAGAGGTATTGGGCTCCATCTAGTGGAAAATAAACAACATTTTGTGATCCAGCCAGAGCACAGTGAATTATATTGGTCTCCATCTAGTAGGCAATTAATGGCATTGGGCTCCATCTAGTGGAAAATGAAAGGTACTGGCCTCCATCTAGTGGACAATGAATGGTACTGGTCTCCATCTAGTAGACGATGAATGGTATTGGGCTCCATCTAGTAGGCAATAAATGGTACTGGTCCCCATCTAGCGGGCAATGAAAGGAACTGGTCTCCATCTAGCGGGCAATGAAAGGAACTGGTCTACATCTAGTGGGCAATGAAAGGTACTGGTCTCCATCTAGTGGGCAATGAAAGGAACTGGTCTACATCTAGTGGGCAATAAAAGGTACTGGTCTCCATCTAGTAGACGATGAATGGTATTGGGCTCCATCTAGTGGGCAATGAAAGGAACTGGTCTCCATCTAGTAGGCAATGAAAGGAACTGGTCTCCATCTAGCGGGCAATGAAAGGAACTGGTCTCCATCTAGTGGGCAATGAAAGGAACTGGTCTACATCTAGTGGGTAATGAAAGGTACTGGTCTCCATCTAGTGGGCAATGAATGGTACTGGTCTCCATCTAGCGGGCAATGAAAGGAACTGGTCTCCATCTAGCGGGCAATGAAAGGAACTGGTCTACATCTAGTGGGCAATGAAAGGTACTGGTCTCCATCTAGTGGGCAATGAAAGGAACTGGTCTACATCTAGTGGGCAATAAAAGGTACTGGTCTCCATCTAGTAGACGATGAATGGTATTGGGCTCCATCTAGTGGGCAATGAAAGGAACTGGTCTCCATCTAGTAGGCAATGAAAGGAACTGGTCTCCATCTAGCGGGCAATGAAAGGAACTGGTCTCCATCTAGTAGGCAATGAAAGGAACTGGTCTCCATCTAGCGGGCAATGAAAGGAACTGGTCTCCATCTAGTGGGCAATGAAAGGAACTGGTCTACATCTAGTGGGCAATGAAAGGTACTGGTCTCCATCTAGTGGGCAATGAAAGGAACTGGTCTACATCTAGTGGGCAATGAAAGGTACTGGTCTCCATCTAGTAGACGATGAATGGTATTGGGCTCCATCTAGTGGGCAATGAAAGGAACTGGTCTCCATCTAGTAGGCAATGAAAGGAACTGGTCTCCATCTAGCGGGCAATGAAAGGAACTGGTCTCCATCTAGTGGGCAATGAAAGGTACTGGTCTCCATCTAGTGGGCAATGAAAGGAACTGGTCTACATCTAGTGGGCAATGAAAGGTACTGGTCTCCATCTAGCGGGCAATGAAAGGAACTGGTCTCTATCTAGTGGGCAATGAAAGGAACTGGTCTCCATCTAGCGGGCAATGAATGGTACTGGTCTCCATCTAGTAGACGATGAATGGTATTGGGCTCCATCTAGTGGGCAATGAATGGTACTGGTCTCCATCTAGTAGGCAATGAAAGGAACTGGTCTCCATCTAGCGGGCAATGAAAGGAACTGGTCTCCATCTAGTGGGCAATGAAAGGAACTGGTCTACATCTAGTGGGCAATGAAAGGTACTGGTCTCCATCTAGTGGGCAATGAAAGGAACTGGTCTACATCTAGTGGGCAATGAAAGGTACTGGTCTCCATCTAGTAGGCAATGAAAGGAACTGGTCTCCATCTAGTGGGCAATGAAAGGAACTGGTCTCCATCTAGTGGGCAATGAAAGGAACTGGTTTCAATCTAGCGGGCAATGAAAAGAACTGGTCTCCATCTAGTGGGCAATGAAAGGAACTGGTCTACATCTAGTGGGCAATGAAAGGTACTGGTCTCCATCTAGTGAGCAATGAATGTATTGGGGTCCATCTAGTGGACAATGAATGGTACTGGTCTCCATCTAGTGGGAAATGAAAGGAACTGGTCTCCATCTAGTGGACAATGAATGTATTGGGGTCCATCTAGTGGGAAATGAAAGGAACTGGTCTCCATCTAGTGGACAATGAATGTATTGGGGTCCATCTAGTGGGAAATGAAAGGAACTGGTCTCCATCTAGTGGACAATGAATGGTACTGGTCTCCATCTAGTGGACAATGAATGGTACTGGTCTCCACTGACACCAAAGCTGGGGGTTATCATTGCATCCACTGACACCAATTCTGGGGGTTATTGTACTCCAACTTCTTCATTGTGCATTGCATTATGCAGCAAGACTGATCTTCAAGAAAGGGGTCACTGACCCACACCCACCAGTGCAGGAGCCTCTGAGGTCTGGTGATTCCTTATGAGACAGTTACAGAATTACAGCTTCTATTTTATTCCCAATCTTCTCCATATTTCAGGATATTGATCTTGTTTTATTCTCACTCAGATTGGAGAATTTGATCTTTTCTCCTTTTACTTTTATAGAAAAATAAAAGGAAATTCTAGAAGTTCTCTTGACACTGCAATAGGGTGACTCTGCTGGAAACAAGCTACATATTGACAATGAGAGGTATTGGGCTCCATCTAGTGGAAAATTAACAACATTTTGCGATCCAGCCAGAGCACAGTGAATTATATTGGGCTCCATCTAGTGGGCAATTATTGGCATTAGGCTTCATCTAGTGGGCAATGAATGGTATTGGGGTCCATCTAGTGGCCAATGAATGGTATTGAGCTCCATCTAGTGGGCAATGAATAGTATTGAGCTCCATCTAGTGGGCAATGAATAGTATTGAGCTCCATCTAGTAGGCAATGAATAGTATTGAGCTCCATCTAGTGGACAATGAATGATATTGAGCTCCATCTAGTGGGCAATGAATGGTATTGGGAATTGATCTAAAAGTCAGTTAAAGGTATTGGGCTCCATCTAGTGGACGATGGAAGATATTGCATGGGGATTTATATTGGGTTCTATCTATAACAGGGGTGGGCAATTAATTTTCCCAAGGGGCCACAGGAGAAATTGGTACTGTGGCCAAACGTAATTCTGCTCAGTATTAATTTTGGACACAGGAAGGTCCGTAAGTACATAAACATATGGAAAACAAACAACTTGCGTTGGGAATGATGGGTCCCCCTGCTAATGAAATAGGTCAGAAAGGCGATTAAGGGCGCTAAAAAAGAAAAAAGTGAGCCGCAGTGTTACCACCCACTAATCTGTAAAATAACAGCCAGATGGGGCTGTTCACATGCAGCGACTGTGATTCTTCCCTTCCTGACACAGAAGGAACTTGGCCGGGTAGCAGTGTGGCAGGGGAGTGTTGGAATGTCTCCTAGGCAACACTCTCCTACTAGAACCGAGCCTCCCCACTGTACCGATCAGCTCCTCAGGCTCTCTCCTTCCAGTTCTTCCAGCTCTCCACACTGACATCTATCAGCGAGACTCTCTGAGCTTCTGAGCTTCTGAGCTTCTGCAGTAAGGAAGTTGAATGGCTTTGAGAGCCAGATAGGGACAACCAAAGTGCTGGATATGACCCTGGGGCCGCAGTTTGCCCAGGTCTGATCTATAGGACAAGGAAAGACATTCAGCTCCATCTAGTGGACAATACAAGGTATTGGGCTTTTCCCAGACGTCAATTAAAAGTAAGTTCCTCCACCCCAAACTCGCTCATCCATGTCTTTATGGACCTTGCTTTGAGCACTGGTGGGCAGTCATGTGGGAACAGGAAGGGGCCATCCCCAAACTGTTCCCACAAAGTTGGGAACATGAAATTGTCCAAAATGTCTTGGTATGCTGACGCCTTAAGAGTTCCCTTCACTGGAACTAAGGGGCCAAGCCCAACCCCTGAAAAACACCCCCACACCATAATCCCCCCTCCACCAAATGATTTGGACCAATGCACAAAGCAAGGTCCATAAAGACATGGATGAGCGAGTTTGGGGTGGAGGACCGTGACTGGCCCGCATAGAATCCTGACCTCGACCTGATAGAACACCTTTGGGACGAATAAGAGCGGAGACTGACAGCCAGGCCTTCTCGTCCAACATCAGTGCCTGACCTCACAAATGCTCTTCTGGAAGAATGGTCAAACATCCCCATAGACACCCTCCTAAACCTTGTGGACGGCCTTCCCAGAAGAGGTGAAGCTGTTATAGCTGCAAAGGGGAGGAGCCAACTCAATATTGAACCCTCCGGACTAAGACTGGGATGTCATTAAAGTTCATGTGCGTGTAAAGGCAGGCCTCCAAATACATACAATATAATGTATGTATATATATTGATGCATTGTGGAATTTTTTATTCATTTATCAGAGCGCTTCACTTTATAATTTTTAGTTTTCTATATAATAATAGTGTGGTGAACGCACCGTTTAGCGGATGGAGCTCCTTCCTGCATTTATAGTTTCTTTTTCTTTTCACAAATGAAAGGTATTGGGTGCCATCTAGTGGACAATCAAGGATGTTACACTGTAAATTACTCCGTGCTGTCACCTCATTTAAAAGCTGTTATCATTGGAGCTCATATACAGTAATATATATATAAGCTCCATCCTGCGAGTGCCCCATATGAACAAACGAACAACCAATGTTCAAGTTGAGCTTACGTTCGACTCGAACATTGGGACCATCCCTACTCTCTATGGCCATTAATATGGAGTTGCTCCCCTCCATGACCATTAATATGGAGTTGCTCCCCTCCATGGCCATTAATATGGAGTTGCTCCCCTTCATGGCCATTAATATGGAGTTGCTCCCCTTCATGACCATTAATATGGAGTTGCTCCCCTTCATGGCCAATAATATGGAGTTGCTCCCCTCCATGGCCATTAATATGGAGTTGCTCCCCTTCATGGCCAATAATATGGAGTTGCTCCCCTCCATGGCCATTAATATGGAGTTGCTCCCCTCCATGGCCATTAATATGGAGTTGCTCCCCTTCATGGCCATTAATATGGAGTTGCTCCCCTTCATGGCCATTAATATGGATTTGCTCGTCTTCATGGCCAATAATATGGAGTTGCTTTCCTTCCATGGTCAATAAAATGGAGTTGCTCCCCTCAATGGCCATTAATATAGAGTTGCTTGTCTTCATGGCCCTTAATAAGGAGTTGCTTGTCTTCCATGGCCATTAATATGGAGTTGCTTCCCTTCCATGGTCATTAATATGGAGTTGCTCCCCTCCATGGACATTAATATGGAGTTGCTCATCTTCATGGCCATTAATATGGAGTTGCTTCTCTTCCATGGCCATTAATATGGAGTTGCTGCCCTTCCACGGTCAATAATATGGAGTTGCTCCCCTCCATGGCCATTAATATGGAGTTGCTCCCCTCCATGGCCATTAATATGGAGTTGCTCCCCTTCTTGGCCATTAATACAAAGTTGCTTGTCTTCATGGCCATTAATATAGAGTTGCTTGTCTTCCATGGTCATTAATATGGAGTTGCTTCCCTTCCACGGTCAATAATATGGAGTTGCTTCCCTTCCATGGCCATTAATATGGAGATGCTCCCCTCCATGGACATTAATATGGAGTTGCCCCCTCCATGACCATTAATATGGAGTTGCTCCCCTCCATGGACATTAATATGGAGTTGCTCCCCTCCATGGACATTAATATGGAGTTGCCCCCCTCCATGACCATTAATATGGAGTTGCTTGTCTTCCATGGACATTAATATGGAGTTGCTTGTCTTCCATGGTCATTAATATGGAGTTGCTCCCCTCCATGGACATTAATATGGAGTTGCTTGTCTTCCATGGACATTAATATGGAGTTGCTTGTCTTCCATGGACATTAATATAGAGTTGCTTTCCTTCCACGGTCAATAATATGGAGTTGCTTCCCTTCCATGGCCATTAATATGGAGTTGCTCCCCTCCATGGCCCTTAATATGGAGTTGCTCCCCTCCATGGACATTAATATGGAGTTGCTCCCCTCCATGGACATTAATATGGAGTTGCTTGTCTTCCATGGACATTAATATGGAGTTGCTCCCCTCCATGGACATTAATATGGAGTTGCTTGTCTTCCATGGACATTAATATGGAGTTGCTTCCCTTCCATGGTCATTAATATGGAGTTGCTTGTCTTCCATGGCCATTAATATGGAGTTGCTTGTCTTCCATGGCCATTAATATGGAGTTGCTCCCCTCCATGGACATTAATATGGCGTTGCTCCCCTCCATGGACATTAATATGGAGTTGCCCCCCTCCATGACCATTAATATGGAGTTGCTTCCCTCCATGGTCATTAATATGGAGTTGCTTCCCTTCCATGGCCATTAATATGGAGTTGCTCCCCTCCATGGCCCTTAATATGGAGTTGCTCCCCTCCATGGACATTAATATGGAGTTGCTCCCCTCCATGGACATTAATATGGAGTTGCTTGTCTTCCATGGACATTAATATGGAGTTGCTTCCCTTCCATGGTCATTAATATGGAGTTGCTTGTCTTCCATGGCCATTAATATGGAGTTGCTTGTCTTCCATGGCCATTAATATGGAGTTGCTCCCCTCCATGGACATTAATATGGCGTTGCTCCCCTCCATGGACATTAATATGGAGTTGCCCCCCTCCATGACCATTAATATGGAGTTGCTTCCCTCCATGGTCATTAATATGGAGTTGCTTCCCTTCCATGGCCATTAATATGGAGTTGCTCCCCTCCATGGCCCTTAATAGGGAGTTGCTCCCCTCCATGGACATTAATATGGAGTTGCTCCCCTCCATGGACATTAATATGGAGTTGCTTGTCTTCCATGGACATTAATATGGAGTTGCTTCCCTTCCATGGTCATTAATATGGAGTTGCTTGTCTTCCATGGCCATTAATATGGAGTTGCTTGTCTTCCATGGCCATTAATATGGAGTTGCTCCCCTTCATGGCCATTAATATGGAGTTGCTCCCCTCCCTGGTCTTTGGGAAAATGCCTTTAAGGGCTGAGGAGGGATCTAACAGACCCCAGATCTCTCCATAAAGAGAAACTGTCACATGTCTATTGCTGCCACAAGTGATGTTTACATTCCTTATGACAGCAATGAAACTGATAAAAACAAAATGAAAGTGCCCCCGTCCTCCCGTGCTCATGCGCAAAAGCGAACGCACGCATCAGTCCCGCTCGCACGCAAACATCGATCTTACCACACATGTGAGGTATCACTGCAAACGTCAGATCATGGGCAGCAATTTTAGCACCAGACCTCCTCTGTACATCTCAAGTGGTAACCTGTAAAGGCTTAAAAGTATAGTAAAATTTACATCATTTCTCACCATTGCACAGGCGTGCACAATTTGACAGCGTGACACGTTTGTTATCTATTTACTCGGCATCATTTTTTATATTTTACCAAAAATTGTGTTTTTTTTCATTAAAATTTAAAAAAAAAGTGTATTTTATTTTTTTAAATTGAGTTTGGCAAAAACCGCTACGCAAATATCGCTTGACATAAAAAATTGCAACACCAACCAAGTTGTTCCTTAGGGCCTCTGCTTCAAAAAATATATAATGTTTGGGGGTTCTACGAAATTTTTTACCAAAAAATACTGATTGTAAACAAAAAGTGCCAGAAAAGGCCTGGTCTTCAAGGGCCTCTTCCCCACAACCCTGGCCTGGGGGCCGTGGGGGGGTCTGCAGGTGGGGGGCTTACCGGAATCTGGAAGCCCCTTTTAACAATAAAGGGCTCTCGGATACGGCCTTTTCTCATGTGAAGGAGTAAGGGGTACATAGGAATATTTGTAATCTTTCCAAGATCCAAAGTATTAGTGACAGGGGGTGAGAGTTATGCCTTATGATTTAGAATGGGATATCCTGGCTGTACGGAACCCTCTAAGCAGTGCCGGGACAAGGTCATCCATCGCCCAGGGCAAAGGTGCCAAACTGCACCCTCCCCCCCTTCCCTTAGGGTTAGCATTGATGTCGCTGTTACTACTCCTGTCAGCCTTGCAACAGAAGGAACTGGCACAGAGCGCCCCCCATCCCTGTAATAAACCATTGTGCCCAGAGCAGCCGCCCCTCCTGCCCACCCCTTGTCCCGGCCCTGCAATGCACCCTGGCTGCGTCAAGTCATGTTTGGAACTCACTGTGACCAAAACGATCGGAAACCGGCAGGTCCATGTAACCTATAGTCACCCCGAGAGGAAAGGACTTACCTCACACCTTAGCATTAGTAAGGTCTCATCTGGAATATTCCGTTCAGTTTTGGGTTTCAGCTCACAAAAAAGGATAACAGAGAAAAGTGCAGAGAAGGGGCAACCCAATTTTTAGGAGGCAGGGAGGAGCTCCGCTAGAGGAAAGATTAGCTGAATTCCCGCTGGTTACGATCAGAAGCCGTGACCGATAACTGTTGGTGAAAGCTCGTTCGTGTTCTAGGAGAGCGTGCCCTCAACACACAACCTCAGACTGCTGTGGACGCTCACTGTATGTGACATATTAGAATCAAAGTTTTTGATGTGAAACCAGATAAAGAGACACAACTACACCTAAATGTTACATGGTCATCGTTATTTTTATTATAATCACTTATAAAGGGAAATAACACACAATGGGGTTGATTTGCGAAAGGCAAATAGCCTGTGAACCTTGCAAGTGCCATGGCACACATTTTCCTTACAGCTTAGTGAATGTAGTGAAGCTCTGCTGATCTCCAACACCCAATCATGTGCAAGCTAAAATTCTTCTTTTTTTTTTCTTTTTCCTTGCATCTGATTGGGTATTTTTTTTTTACAAAGTGAAGCTCTAGCCACATCCATAACGAATGAATGCAACTGTACTTGCAAAGTGCTCAGTCTACTTGCATTTGGTAACTCAACCCCAATAAATATTTTGGAGAGGGAAAGCTGCACACAGTCAACATTGAGGTACAAGAAGAAAAAAACACACCCAGCATACACACGTCATAGATCAGGGGTCTCCAAACTTTCTAAACAAAGGGCCAGACTCTCTTGGGGGCCGGAACGTGGCCAATGGGAGTATTTAATGTTTTGGTGTCCATGGGAGTATCCAATGCTTCATCATTGGTCTTGGTGGGTGGAATAGTGTCAAATGTTGGTATCAAGGGGAGGAAAAGTGCCCCATCATTGGTGTCAGTGGGAGAAATGGTGCTCCATTGTTGGTGTCAGTGGAGGGAATGGTGCTCCTTTGTTGGTGTCAGTGGGAGAAATGGTTCTCCATTGTTGGTGTCAGTGGAAGGAATGGTGCTCCATTGTTGGTATCAGTGGGAGAAATAGTGCTCCATTGTTGGTGTCAGTGGAAGGAATGGTGCTCCATTGTTGGTGTCAGTGGGAGAAATGGTGCTCCATTGTTGGTGTCAGTCTGAGGAATAGTCCCCATGTATTAGGAGGTATAATAGTGCCAATCGTTGATATCAGGGGAGGAAATAGTGCCCCACTATTGGTGTCAGTGGAAGGAATGGTGTCCCATTGTTGGCGTCCAAGGGCCAGATAGAGGCAAGGAAAGGGCCACAGTTTGGAGACCACTGTCATAGATAATGGTAATAATAAAAACCGCCAACTTTATGCAAAAACATCACCAGAATAAGACACAACACCCCAAAGAGTTGTAGAGATGAGGGAAATCTTTTCCTCTTCAATTCGTCTTCCTCGGAACAGAGGAACGTGGATGGAATTTGGTTCCCTTTGAATTCATTTCCTGATCTCCAGACAATAAAATCCGGGGAGATAGATACACTGATCTTTATATTTCTCATTTATCTTTGGGCAGTCCAAATGTGGGTCTGTCCAGAAATTCACAATCATCTGGTTAGTCAATAAAACAAAATGTCCTTTAGGCAGGTCGTATATGAGACCTAAACCAGAATAAACTCAATGAGTTCCCATAATAAATATCCCCCCAAACCCCCTCTGTGCAGGAGACATCATGATTGATGATGAAGAGATAAAACCACCTGAAGAGATATTGGCCTGGGTTGGGAGGTTTTCCGTCAGTCAGTGTTTGCCACAAACCCAACCAGTTCTGATCATTGGGGTCCAAGGGAGGTCCTCTTTGCTAAGGGACAGGGGGAATATGGAAAGAGATATCAAGGCCTTGTATCTAATATTGCATTTTAATCTCAGGTTCTGCTCTAAAAAGTAAAGTATTTCCTGCTCATATTATTTACGTAATATATTGAATACAGAAGTGAATGAAATGTCAACCACATGCTATGCTACTAAAGATCTAAAATATGTCCTGACTAGTGATGGGAGAACCGGCTGGGTATGGGACCTGTGTTCCTCAAGGGAACATGGGAGGAGGGAACTGGTAAGGTGGTCGCCTCCATATAGTACCACCCAAATTGGCAGGGAGGGATGGGACAATCACATTCAATTCCATATTTAGCTGGAGTTGGCTTTTGACGTATCTAATATATTGTAAATTTGTCATGTCTTTGGTTTAGCCTGATACTATGGTGTTGGTTTATAATAGTCAAAAATCAAGATTTTGCATTCTTTGGAAAGGAAATGATCATTTCAAGTTAATAAAACTGACCCAGGTATTTCCCCCCCCCCCTCATGTGTAATCAAGGTGAAGATATTCTGATATCAAACAGAAGGTTGAAGAGTGGAGAAGAAGTTCTGTCCAAAGGGAAGATGCTAAGGTGTGAAGAAAACCAATAATAAAGACAATCAGTAAAAGAGACATACAGTGAATGTAGGATCTATCTACAGGTAGACAGATATACTATTTACTTCACATTGTTGTATCACAGGTCAGGCGTCTATTTCTTAACTTTGGGTTCCCCTGGATTGAGACCACAGCTTGAACAGATGGGTAGCTTATAACGATTATGAAAAGAATACGTCTTTCAATCAATCCTAAGTATGGGGAGAACAGAAACATGTTTATGCCGGCCAGATACTGAACCAAGCAAAGGCAGACCTGGAGGATCATGGTCCTGACTGCTCGGAGGTGACCCTCTAGTTGTGGAGATGAGCTGGACTGAGATGAATTGTGACGGATCTGGTGGAGATGACTCAGGAGAGACCTCACACTGAGCCCAATGCAGATGAAGCTCAGAAGAAACGGGAGAAGAGAACCAAAAACCATGTCGATTGGAACATATCGGGCATCCATTTCAATGTGATGACGAATTCCAGATGTCATGTTTTCATGATGAATGCGTAAAGTCCAATGAAGTGGAAGAGATATGAGGTATAATCCCACCAAGGAGACTATGAGTATCTGTGTGATAGAAGAGGACAATCTTCTCTGTAACTGAAGGAAAATGCGGTGGGAAAACTTGACCAGTTTCAGGCAGTAGTAGATGGAAAGTCAAGCCGTGTTCCAGAGGTTCTCATTCATCAAAAAGAGACGAGAAACTAAGCCATATATAGTAGGCCCTCTGCCATGTGATGAGTGAGACTCAAAAAATAATTTCAGTGGTTCAACGGTGCAAGATCATTGGAAGGTAATCCCAATGAGGGCCAATAGGAGGACAATTCTGTCAGACACATTGAAGCCTTTTTTCTTCCTCCATTTCATACATACACAGCGACTATGTAGGCATTCAGAGTCAGTCCTGACACCAAGTTGAAGAAAATGGAGACAAGTCTAATTATATCTGCTACCGGCCACATTCTTGCTGCGTTGGTTGTCGGAGAGGTTAGGTTGTCAGGCTGTGCAGATCAGCGTCAGATAAGCTTCCCTCGTATTCACTGTTTGCTGTACATTTCAATGTAAGTTACTACTTTTTTTAATAAATGGGTTTTTTGAATACTACACCATGAGATCTTTCCTTTGCTCTTAATAACCGCTGGAACCGCTGAGAGTGCTGGGAGCTGTGGGTTGAGCTGCAGAGAGACAGACCTACTGGATGGTGAAAGACACGCTGCAAGAAACACATCCTCTCCTAGAAACATCTACCTGCCCTACTAGGCTCATTGGGGGCCGCTGTTGGAGGTGAGAGGCTGGGGGAAACATCTGGGAATTGCACCAGAACGTGCATAGAAGAAAAATTACCAGTCACTGCACATTTTTTGCACTGTGTCTTAAGACTTTTTGCGGAAATCACCCATCACTATTGCACTGTTGTATGGACTATTTTGCACTATTGTCACCGTTTGGGACAGCATCTCTGGAGTGGGATTAGCTGCCCTATCAACATTAATTATTCATTATTAATTATTTTAAACACTCAAATTATTGCATTTATTAATTGTTATGGCATGATTTTAATATTTATTTGGTCATTATATATTATTTTTTTGCAATTCATGCACATTTATTCTCAAGATTTTGTTTGCACATTACTGTCACTTTAGCACTGCTTATTCGTAGTTCACGTAGAAGAAGTGACTTTATTCATTAGTATTAGTATTTATTTTCAGTGATTTATTTTGAGCCACTGGCATCACCTGTGACATGTACTTTTGGTTTTGAGGAATTCATTTGGGAAGGCATTTTTCCTCACTCACAGTTACTATATTTCTTCACCCAATGAGGGGTGACCGTTTTATTTCACTAAGCACTGAGTCACCTTGCAGTTGATTGCTTTCACTTATATTGATTTTTTTTTTGTGAGTATTCATTTGGGAAGTCATTTTTACATCTACAGATATTTTTTCACCTATTGAGGGGTGACTGCTTTATTTCCTTTAGCATTGTGTCACTTTGTATATTGTTCAATTTTCATTTATGTTTTTTATCGCAGAATCGCATCCGCTTTTCTTGATATACTCTTGTATGGTGGCATCTATTCTTGGCTAGTATTTACTGTTGCTTGGTCTATTACCACACGAGGTGGATTATATTCTGCCCATTTTACCACACTTTGTACTGTCACTGATTGATGGAATAGCGCCACATATTTTATTTTACAGTTATTTTACAAATGATTACACAGATCTAGTGCAGAGAGAGATGAAGAGACGAGACATGCCAATCTCCTTCATATTCTATTTCATGGCTACCTGTGTTTGTATAGTGAGATAAATTGAATATGAGACCATAGGAACGTATTAAGGGGACAGTCTGAGAAGCTGAATTTTATTAATTGAACACACAGAGTGGGGGCTCTATATTTTTTTTGGTTTAATTATTTTACCTCGAACTGTAATTAATTTGTTGAATACACGTTGAGTGCATCTTTCATGGAGCAGTTGGTAGCAACCACTTTCCTCCACCTGGAAGGCGTAGAAGAGCCTAGTCACCATCAATGGTGGGTCTGAGAACTTTTGGATTAGTGTCCCCTTTTTTTTCCTCTCCCATAAAGAAAAAAAAAAGAGGTTACTATTAGCATGGCAGAAGGCCAACATGTTTGGTCATCTTCCAGGTTAGGGCATTGTGATAGACCCAACCAGGACACGGGCTTTTGGAGGGGATTGCAGGGTAGCCTCTTGCCTACTGACTATGGTCCCTGGATTTTGAGGTTTCTCTATTCTTGGGAGGTGTATGCCTGGGGGACCTTTGGCATGGTTTTGCTTCAGATTTGGGTCCATGTCCCCCCGAAACACACAGACTCTGGGAACCTAGGACCTGGATACAGATTTGGGGCCTCTATGCCCAAACCAGCATTGACTGCATCAACCCTCCCCCCCCTTGGACTCAGAGCCTCAGAGCAGTTAACATAATCAGCTCAAAAACCTGATGCTAGGGTCTCCTGATACAATCTGTTTACTAAGGCAAGGCTCAAAATTTCAAGTCCTGAGCTACTAGCCAGGCCTCAATGGTTACTCGCCACCAGTTGCCCCAACCAGCCCGCCCCACCCTAATTCTGCCCCTCCCCTAATTCCACCCCTAAACAAGCCTTCATAAATTACCTCATGAAATGACACCTAAATGTATTATGCAGAATTAAGTTATAAAAAGAAATATTAACAACAACTGTATCCGTGCCCACCAATGCAGGATGGGTGTGTCCACCATGCAGCTTTGTGCCCACCAATGCAGGATGGGTGTGTCCACCATGCAGCTTTGTGCCCACCAATGCAGCCTTGTGCCCACCAATGCAGCCTTGTGCCCAGTGCCCACCATGCAGCCTTGTGCCAACCAATGCATCTTTGTGTCCACCATGCAGCCTTGTGCCCAGTGCCCACCAATCTAGCCTAGTGTCCACCAATGCAGCCTTGTGCCCACCAATGCAGCCTTGTGCCTACTGTCCACCAATGCAGCCTTGTGCCCAGTGCCCACCAATGCAGCCTTGTGCCCACCAATGCAGCCTTGTTTCCACCATGCAGCCTTGTCCCCACCAATACAGCCTTGTGCCCACCAATGCAGCCGTGTGTCCACCATGCAGCCGCGTGCCCACCATTCAGCCTGTGTCCACTATGCAGCCTTGTGCCCACCAATGCATCCTTTTGCCCACCATGCATCCTTTTGCCCACCATGCAGCCTTGTGCCCACCAATGCAACTTTGTGTCCACCATGCAACCTTGTGTCCACCAATGCAGTCTTGTGCCCACAATGCAGTCTTGTGCCCACAATTCAGCCTGTGTCCACCATTCAGCCTACCTGTGCAGGGGAGGAGAGGAACAGGAGAGCCACCCAGGTGTTCAGAGCGCAGCACGGGGAACACATCGACAACAGCTTTCATTTCAATTGCCGTGTTCCCGACGTGCAGCGTCATATACAGCCCCGCCCCCTGTCCTGGGGAACTTTGATTGACAGATCACCCGTCACTGGGATTGGACGGGTGTTCTGTCTATCAAAGTCCCGAGACCAGGAGGAGGGGCTGTATCTGACAGCGAGTGGCGGGGAACACGGCTATTGAAATGAAAGCTTTTATCGATGTGTTCCCCGCGCTGCGCTCTGAACACCTGGGCGGCTCTCTCTCTCTCTCTCTTCCCCTCCGTGATCGCTGGGAGGAGGACTCCCATTCCACACAGGCTGACGGCTCGCCCCCCCCCCTGCTCCCAGGCAGCCCTTCCTCACCAGCCCCCAAAATCCACTCGCAAAATGCGAGCAGGCGAATGGATTTGTTGAGGGCTGTACTAAGGTATCTTTCTCCAATTGTATAATTTCCCCATTGTGTGGCTCCTAGGTGTGGATTTCCATTGTTAATTGAGTCACCTATTGTTTCTGTTCCTTGGGAGAGAGCTCTGCCCATAACTTTAAATACATGAATGGTGAAAGTAGTCCATAAATTCATGAATCCAAACCAATTCATTAATTTGGAAATATCCGAATTAACGAAAACCCATTTGACGAAATTCGGGGGGGGCATATCCGGAGGTGAGTAGCAGCGGTTGCGCTCGAGAGGAGACCGGAGGGAGGCTGAGAATATTCTAAACGTATCCCGATCACAACTTTTTGCCAGCAACTGATCTACCTTCCTCTCTCGTCTGCTGAGTCCTCAGTTCTGAGTCCTGGGCTGACCTCGAGCGGAGACAGTGGAGCGGAGACGGTGCCACAGCTATCCGAGGAGCCGTGGTGGTGGTGGTGGTGGGGGGGGGCGTCCAGTCTGCAGTTGCTGTTATCTTGCTGGTGTGAGTGAGCTGGCTGGCTATAGCTTAGACCGTGCGGTGAGACCTTCCGATTCATCCCTCTCATCCCTTTCACTTGCTTCCATCTGATCGCTCCGGGTTCGCGGGGTGCACTTGCGGCAGCCACTGCCTAGTACGATCTGGGAGAGCCTGCCAGACAACGCCGTTTGCCGGACTTTTGGAATATATTGTGACTGCTTGGCCACAAAATCGTGCGAGCGCGGATGGGCCCACCTAAGACTTTTTTCTCTTTTTTCTTTTTTTTTGGGGGTAATGTTGCTGGTTTTTTGTATTAAATTTGTACCAAATTCTACTACTATTATTATATTATATTATATTGCATTCTAAGCCGGCTTGTTGTCGGTCTCAGTGTAGAAGCCCCCCCTCCCCTTTTTTCTTTTTTTTTTGGGACTAGCTGAAATTATTGGCAATAGGTAATAAAAAATTCCCCTCCCTCCTTTTACTCTCTCCCCTCCCTCCCTAGACCCTTTTTAGTGTTGGCCACGGGCCGACAAGCGACCACCTTTTGTACCCTATAGGTATTGGGGAAGCTGCATCAATTGATGCTCGGAGCTGGTTTTTCTATTTTTTTCCTTTTTTTTTCTCAGATTTTTGAACCGGATTTCCCCTACCTAGGTGTTGGACTATAGCACCAAGCGGTTATTAATAAACTGATGCTAACTCAATTTTTCAGGGTTTCCTTTTTTTTTTTTGGGTAAAAGCCTGATCTGGCTACTTTCCAAAGTTTGGAAGATGCCACCAGATGAGGGCAGGATAGATACCCTTCTGTCATCTTGGGTATTGTTTATTGGTGTTGTATGTGTATATGGGTTTTTTTTTTGGAATGATTGATCATACATTGGTTATGCTTCTACTAGGTATAGGTTCCTTGGATCGGTGCTGCTCCTGAGAAGTATATTAGGATGTACAATCTAGGTTAAATTCGTATTTTATTTCTCCTTCTCTCATTTATAATTTGATGTATAATGACGGCACGTGATGCGGATGTTTCCGCTTTCAGGATATTATCCTGGAATGTTCGGGGACTTCATTCTAAATTTAAGAGGGAGATACTTTTTAGATACCTCAAATGACATTCTCCACATATGGTGCTTCTACAGGAGAGACGCATCTCAGGGGCAGCAAGTGTTTGGCACTAAAAAAGCCATGGATTCAGCAAGCCTTTCACTCTTCTTATTCTACATATGCGAGAGGAGTATCGATATAAATCAGTAAATCTCTTCCATGTATAATGGAACAGGTCCATACTGATCCTCAGGGCAAATATGTAATAATAGTATTTACGGTGTGGGGTACGCGATATATAGTAGTAGGGGTGTATATTCCCCCCTCCTTTTTCTTCGTCCACCCTATACTCAATCTTGGAGAAAGTAATTTCGTATTATCCGGCAAAGCTGTTGTTGATGGGTGATTTTAATGCCATTATGGCCCCTGACCTGGATAGACCTGTTCCACTGAAACAATTCTCTACAGATTTACTTACCTGGGCTCAGGTAATGGGCGTAACCGAGAACTGGAGGTGGAAACATCCTGAGACTAGAGCCTATTCCTGTTTTTCTTCCACATACAAAACCTCTTCTCGTATCGACCTCGCCTTTGCTAATCCGACTATATTGTCTGATGTACTAGATGCATCATATCTACCCAGCGGACTCTCAGACCACTCGCCGCTACTTCTCAAGATTCGCTCCCCACCCTATAGAACCCGCAGCTTTATGGCGCTTGGGGACCCACTGGTTTTCTCATGTAGACCTGATGACCAATATCTCACCACGATTGGCAGAAAATTGGGAGTTTAATGAGGGACCCTCCTCTGTTGCAATGATATGGGACGCCTTCAAGGCCTTCTCCAGGGGAGAATATATCTCCTCTATTGCTGGGATTCGCAGGGAACAGGCAGCCGTTGCGACAGCGTTACGGCTAGCTGTGCAACGTCAGTCTGATATTTATACTACTGACCCTACTGACACTCATTTTGACCTCCTGAATGCCGCAAAACGTAAGCTACATCTCCATCTCACAGAGATCACCAGATTAAATCTACATCGGAATAAACAAATGTTCTTCGAACAGGGGGACCGTAATGGTCGTCTTCTGGTGATGTTGGCACAGTCTGACTATCCTCCAACAGTGATCCCTAATGTGGTGTCTGCCTCAGGTGCATCAGTTTCTCTATTACCAGATATACTAGAGGCCTTCCGTCAATATTATAGCTCCCTTTATGCCTCTGTGTTGCCCTCTGATTTTCAGCCCCCAAGCTAGCACAACTCTATTCTCAATGCCTGACAGATGGAGCCCTCCCAACGTCTATGAGCCATGCCCATGTTATACTAATTCATAAATCTCTAAAAGATCCTACCTTGTGCGCTTCCTATAGGCCAATTGCCCTACTTAATACAGATTTTAAAGTTCTGACTAAAGTACTCACCATCAGACTACAGCCACTATTACCATCTGTTGTAGATATTGACCAAACTGGCTTCATGGCCAACAGGTCAACCGATGTAAATTTGAGACGTTTGTTCACAAATATACATGCAAAGCATTTGAATGAAGGTACTAGGGTGGTGGCTTCCTTAGATATTGAAAAGGCCTTTGATGCTATCGAATGGCCTTTTCTTTGGGAGGTCCTTAGAAGGATGGGGTTCCCCCTGATCTTTATTAAATGGATACAGATACTTTATCAAAACCCCAGCTCAGCTATCAAGTTGGGAGGTAGCCTATCACAGTCTTTTTCTCTGTCAAGGGGTACTCGACAGGGCTGCCCCCTCTCTCCAGCCTTGTTCGCCATAGCGATGGAACCGCTGGCGGAGGCTCTCCGTACTTCCCTTCACTTTAAGGGATTGCGTGTTGGCAGGCTGGAGGAAAGGGTCGCCCTCTATGCGGGCAATCTACTCCTCTTTCTTGACGCAGGACCATCGCTTAAGGGGGCCCTACAGGTCCTCAATTCTTTTTCCTCAGTCACAGGTCTTAAAGTAAATTGGAAAAAGTCACTTCTATTTCCCATAGACTCTGCGGCTCTTGCCACTGCCGATACGGATACTCCCCTAAGATAGGTGGAGCATTTTAAATATATCGAGCGGTGGTGGTTTCCAGACAGGTTTCAGACTATATATCCCTAAATCTAACACCTGTGATCCAGGAGACTCAACAACGGCTGAAGGCATGGGAGTCATTACCCCTTTCATTGTTAGGACGCATAAATCTAATAAAAATGAATGTATTACCTAAATTTACATATTTATTTCGACACTCTCCCCAGTGGATCCCTAAATCTTTCTTTGCGCGGCTGCATCGTATTCTCTTAGCATTCATATGGAGATCAAAGCCCCCTAGGTATAGCTGGGCGACATTGGTACGCCTGACCTCCCAAGGTGGCCTGTCATGTCCAGAGTTCCATAAATATTACTTGGCCTCTCAGCTAGTAACTACGGCCTGGTGGCTTAACTTAGATACCTCAAATTGCACTACTCAGGTAGAAGCAGCAGTGTTGAGATCCTTAGAGGCGTTGAAATTTTAGATTTTTCGGGGCCCTCATGCTCCATATTCATTGACACCATCTATCGTTACCACGCTACGTGCATGGGGAGAGGGCCTCAAAATTGAACGACATCCCCTACAGGCAATATCACCCAATGCTCCCCTCTGGTTAAATCCCCCTCTGGAGCATTTCAATCCACTGCCCGATCCCTACGTGTGGACTCATTTCAAGATAAAACAGTGACACAGATCATCTCGGATAAATCCTTGATTTTTTTTTCCAAACTAAGCTCCGACTTTAATATTCCTCAGTCGTATTCTTTCCGTTTCCTTCAACTCTCCCATGCCTTCAGTTGCCAGTTCTCTGGCTCCCCTCCACAACTAGTTCAATCTGCCCTAGAGAAGCTTCTTAGGTTGGACTGTACAAAGAATGCCGCCTCTAAATTGTATTTTCACTAAACAACTGCTTCTCTCCCTGATTTAGAGAAATTAAGACTTAAATGGTCTAAGGATATCCCCGAACTTGACAAGGACCACTGGGATGATATATGGGATTCTCTCTTCAATTCTCTTGTCTCCTTGAGAGACCGACTGATTCGGTTTAAGATAGTCCACAGGGCATATTAAACCCCAAATATATTAAATAAAATTAATTCAGACCCTGGTTGTTGGCGATGCGGGGAGATCCCTGGAGACTTTACCCATATATTCTGGACTTGTCCAGCTATTGTAAGGTATTGGGAAAGAATACTAGCTTTTATAGTCGAAATAACATATATCCCACTGCAACGATCAGTGGCGATATGTATTCTGGGTCTGATAGAGCAATTTATTCCCACAACAGCAGGGCGTACCATGGTGAGGCTGCTTTTGTTCTGTGCTCGTAAAGCTATAGCTCTCAGCTGGAAGAAAACCACCCCCCCCCATCGCTGGCTTTGTGGAAACAACTCATTAACAATAGCTTACCAGTATACAAAGAAACATATAAATAGGGGTTGTCTCCTCAAATATGAAAAGGTTTGGTCCAAATGGCTCACGGACTCCTCTACAGCCTCAATAGCCTCCTAGAGGAATATGACCATTGGCCATCTCTTCATTAGTTACCGGGCAAGGACTCATGATTATGCCAAAGCTCTAGGTGGGCATATGTACCATGGGACTACACCTTTGTTTTTAAATTAAGCTGGCATAGAAACCATGTATGACCAATGTATGTATGTATGTATGTGGGGTTCTTTTTTTTTTTTTTCTGTGTCTTTTGTTCTGTTTTGTTCTGGATCATGGCCATACTTGAGATGTACTCCAGGTGGGCTCAGGAAAAAGAAAACTGACCATAGCATGATACAATATAACAGTTTAATAAAGGATAAATAGTATTGCACTTACATAGGTAGGATAAAAACTCGCATAAAAACAAGTGCCAGCCGGCAAACACAGGAGCCCGTCCACCTGAGTTCTACTGGGTGGAAGTGACGTATCACGGGTGACCACACCCAACGCGTTTCGTCTGACATCATCAGGGGTCACATCTGACGTTCTGACAAAACGCGTTGGGTGTGGTCGCCCGTGATACGTCACTTCCGCTCAGTGGAACACAGTTGGAGCGCATGCAGCGTCCCTGCTTCCACTTTTATCATTTTAGAATATTGTTCTTGTTCTAAGTACTAATGCAGTGCAATTGTAATACAATAAACGCTCCATATTTCACTATGGGAGGCTGTATTGTTTATCACTATGGGAGGCTGTCTTGTATATCACTATGAGAGGCTTTCTTGTATATCACTATGGGAGGCTGTCTTGTATATCACTTTGAGAGGCTGTCTTGTATATCACTATGGGAGGCTGTATTGTATATGACTATGGGAGGCTGTCTTGTATATCACTATGGGAGGCTGTATTGTATATGACTATGGGAGGCTGTCTTGTATATGACTATGGGAGGCTGTCTTGTATATCACTATGGGAGGCTGTATTGTATATCACTATGGGAGGCTGTCTTGTATATCACTATGGGAGGCTGTCTTGTATATGACTATGAGAGGCTGTATTGTATATCACTATGAGAGGCTGTATTGTATATCACTATGGGAGGCTGTCTTGTATATAACTATGGGAGGCTGTCTTGTATATGACTATGAGAGGCTGTATTGTATATCACTATGGGAGGCTGTATTGTATATCACTATGGGAGGCTGTCTTGTGTATCACTATGGGGGGCTGTCTTGTACATCACTATGGGAGGCTGTCTTGTATATGACTATGAGAGGCTGTATTGTATATCACTATGAGAGGCTGTCTTGTATATCACTATGGGAGGCTGTCTTGTATATCACTATGGGAGGCTGTCTTGTATATGACTATGGGAGGCTGTATTGTATATCACTATGAGAGGCTGTCTTGTATATCACTATGGGAGGCTGTCTTGTATATCACTATGGGAGGCTGTATTGTATATCAATATGGGAGGCTGTCTTGTATATCACTATGGGAGGCTGTCTTGTATATCACTATGGGAGGCTGTCTTGTATATCACTATGGGAGGTTGTGTTGTATATCACTATGGGAGGCTGTCTTGTATATCACTATGGAAGGCTGTCTTGTATATCACTATGGGAGGCTGTCTTGTACATCACTATGGGAGGCTGTCTTTCCTTTTAATGCCTTGCTGATGACCAGACATGTGGCGGTTTAAACCTACTTGCTTTGGGAGCCTGTCTACCGTATTGTTGCAGCATCCATTGAGAGACCATCCACTGTATTTGACTCCTGTAATTGGAGTGATGTAGTTTCGGTGAGTAGGCTGTGTGACCGGTGAGTAGGATGTGTGACCGGTGAGTAGGATGTGTGACCGGTGAGTAGGCGGTGTGACTGGTGGGTAGGCTGTGTGACCGGTGAGTAGGATGTGTGACCGGTGAGAAGGATGTGTGACCGGTGAGTAGGCTGTGTGTCGGGTGAGTAGGCGGTGTGTCCGGTGAGTAGGCTGTGTGACCGGTGAGTAGGATGTGTGACCGGTGAGAAGGATGTGTGACCGGTGAGTAGGCGGTGTGTCCGGTGAGTAGGCTGAGTGACCGGTGAGTAGGCGGTGTGACCGGTGAGTAGGCTGTGTGACCGGTGAGTGTGTGACCGGTGAGTAGGCTGTGTGACCGGTGAGTAGGCTGTGTGACCGGTGAGTAGGCGGTGTGTCCGGTGAGTAGGCTGAGTGACCGGTGAGTAGGCTGTGTGACCGGTGAGTAGGCGGTGTGTCCGGTGAGTAGGCTGAGTGACCGGTGAGTAGGCGGTGTGACCGGTGAGTAGGCTGTGTGACCGGTGAGTGTGTGACCGGTGAGTAGGCTGTGTGACCAGTGAGTGTGTGACTGGTGAGTAGGCTGTGTGACCGGTGATTAGGCGGTGTGTCCGGTGAGTAGGCTGTGTGACCGGTGAGTGTGTGACCGGTGAGTAGGCTGTGTGACCGGTGAGTAGGCTGTGTGACCGGTAAAAAGGCTGTGTGACCGGTGAGTAGGCGGTGTGTCCGGTGAGTAGGCTGTGTGACCGGTGAGTAGGCGGTGTGTCCGGTGAGTAGGCTGTGTAACCGGTGAGTAGGATGTGTGACCGGTGAGTAGGATGTGTGTCCAGTGAGTAGGATGTGTGACCGGTGAGTGGGCTGTGTGACCAGTGAGTGGGCTGTGTGACCGGTGAGTAGGCGGTGTGTCCGATGAGTAGGCTGTGTGACTGGTGAGTGGGCTGTGTGACCGGTGAGTAGGCGGTGTGTCCGGTGAGTAGGCTGTGTGACCGGTGAGTAGGCTGTGTGACCGGTGAGTGTGTGACCGGTGAGTAGGCAGTGTGTCCGGTGAGTAGGCGGTGTGTCCGGTGAGTAGGATGTGTGACCGGTGAGTAGGCTGTGTGACCGGTGAGTAGGCGGTGTGTCCGGGGAGTTGGCTGTTTGACCGGTGAGTAGGCTGTGTGACCTTTGAGTAGGCTGTGTGTCCGGTGAGTAGGTGGTGTGACCGGTGAGTAGGCTGTGTGACCGGTGAGAAGGCGGTGTGACCGGTGAGTAGGATGTGTGTCCGGTGAGTAGGCTGTGTGACCGGTGAGTAGGCTGTGTGTCCGGTGAGTAGGTGGTGTGACCGGTGAGTAGGATGTGTGTCCGGTGAGTAGGCTGTGTGACTGGTGAGTAGGCGTTGTGTCCGGTGAGTAGGCTGTGTGACCGGTGAGTAGGCGGTGTGTCCGGTGAGTAGGCTGTGTGAACGGTGAGTAGGCGGTGTGTCCAGTGAGTAGGCTGTGTGACCGGTGAGGAGGCGGTGTGTCCGGTGAGTAGGCTGTGTGACCGGTAAGTAGGCTGTGTGACCGGTGAGTAGGCTGCGTGTCCGGTGAGTAGGTAATGTGACCGGTGAGTAGGCGGTGTGTCCGGTGAGTAGGTGATGTGACCGGTGTGTAGGATGTGTGTCCGGAGAGTAGGCGGTGTGACCGGTGAGGAGGCTGTGTGACCGGTGAGGAGGCTGTGTGTCCTGTGTGTAGGCTGTGTGACCGGTGAGTAGGCGGTGTGTCTGGGGAGTAGGCTATTTGACCGGTGAGTAGGCTGTGTGACCTGTGAGTAGGCTGTGTGACCTGTGAGTAGGCTGTGTGTCCGGTGAGTAGGTGGTGTGACCGGTGAGTAGGCTGTGTGACCGGTGAGTAGGCGGTGTGTCCGGTGAGTAGGTGGTGTGACCGGTGAGTAGGATGTGTGTCCTTTGAGTAGGCTGTGTGACTGGTGAGTAGGCGGTGTGTCCGGTGAATAGGCTGTGTGACCGGTGAGTAGGCTGTGTGACCGGTGAGTAGGCGTTGTGTCTGTTGAGTAGGCTGTGTGACCGGTGAGTAGGCGGTGTGTCCGGTGAGTAGGCTGTGTGACCGGTGAGTAGGCGGTGTGTCCGGTGAGTAGGCTGTGTGACCGGTGAGTAGCTGGTGTGTCCGGTGAGTAGGCGGTGTGTCCGGTGAGTAGGCTGTCTGACCGGTGAGTAGGTGGTGTGTCCGGGGAGTTGGCTGTTTGACCGGTGAGTAGGCTGTGTGACCTGTGAGTAGGCTGTGTGACCGGTGAGTAGGTGGTGTGACCGGTGAGTAGGCTGTGTGACCGGTGAGTAGGCGGTGTGTCAGGTGAGTAGGTGGTGTGACCGGTGAGTAGGATGTGTGTCCGGTGAGTAGGCTGTGTGACTGGTGAGTAGGCGGTGTGTCCGGTGAGTAGGCGGTGTGTCCGGTGAGTAGGCTGTCTGACCGGTGAGTAGGTGGTGTGTCCGGGGAGTAGGCTGTTTGACCGGTGAGTAGGCTGTGTGACCTGTGAGTAGGCTGTGTGACCGGTGAGTAGGTGGTGTGACCGGTGAGTAGGCTGTGTGACCGGTGAGTAGGCGGTGTGTCAGGTGAGTAGGTGGTGTGACCGGTGAGTAGGATGTGTGTCCGGTGAGTAGGCTGTGTGACTGGTGAGTAGGCGGTGTGTCCGGTGAGTAGGCGGTGTGTCCGGTGAGTAGGCTGTGTGACCGGTGAGTAGGCGGTGTGTCCGGTGAGTAGGCTGTGTGACCGGTGAGTAGGCAGTGTGTCCGGTGAGTAGGCTGTGTGACCGTTGAGTAGGCGGTGTGTCCGGTGTGTAGGCTGTGTGACCGGTAAGTAGGCTGTGTGACCGGTGAGTAGGCTGCGTGTCCGGTGAGTAGGCGGTGTTACCGGTGAGTAGGATGTGTGTCCGGTGAGTAGGCTGTGTGACCGGTGAGTAGGCTGTGTGTCCGGTGAGTAGGCGGTGTTACCGGTGAGTAGGATGTGTGTCCGGTGAGTAGGCTGTGTGACCGGTGAGAAGGCTGTGTGACCAGTGAGTAGGATGTGTGTCCGGTGAGTAGGCTGTGTGACCGGTGAGTAGGCTGTGTGTCCGGTGAGTAGGCGGTGTTACCGGTGAGTAGGATGTGTGTCCGGTGAGTAGGCGGTGTGTCCGGTGAGTAGGATGTGTGTCCGGTGAGTAGGCTGTGTGACCAGTGAGAAGGCGGTGTGTCCGGTGAGTAGGCTGTGTGTCCGGTGAGTAGGCGGTGTTACCGGTGAGTAGGATGTGTGTCCGGTGAATAGGCGGTGTTACCGGTGAGTAGGATGTGTGTCCGGTGAGTAGGCGGTGTGTCCGGGGAGTAGGCTGTTTGACCGGTGAGTAGGCTGTGTGACCTGTGAGTAGGCTGTGTGTCCGTTGAGTAGGTGGTGTGACTGGTGAGTAGGCTGTGTGACCGGTAAGTAGGCGGTGTGTCCGGTGAGTAGGTGGTGTGACCGGTGAGTAGGATGTGTGTCCGGTGAGTAGGCGGTGTGTCCGGTGAGTAGGCTGTGTGACCGGTGAGTAGGCGGTGTGTCCGGTGAGTAGGCTGTGTGACCGGTAAGTAGGCTGTGTGACCGGTGAGTAGGCGGTGTGTCCGGTGAGTAGGCTGTGTGACCGGTGAGTAGGCAGTGTGTCCGGTGAGTAGGCTGTGTGACCGTTGAGTAGGCGGTGTGTCCGGTGAGTAGGCTGTGTGACCGGTAAGTAGGCTGTGTGACCGGTGAGTAGGCTGCGTGTCCGGTGAGTAGGCGGTGTTACCGGTGAGTAGGATGTGTGTCCGGTGAGTAGGCTGTGTGACCGGTGAGTAGGCTGTGTGTCCGGTGAGTAGGCGGTGTTACCGGTGAGTAGGATGTGTGTCCGGTGAGTAGGCTGTGTGACCGGTGAGTAGGCTGTGTGACCAGTGAGTAGGATGTGTGACCGGTGAGTAGGCTGTGTGTCCAGGGAGTAGGCGGTGTTACCGGTGAGTAGGATGTGTGTCCGGTGAGTAGGCGGTGTGTCCGGTGAGTAGGATGTGTGTCCGGTGAGTAGGCTGTGTGACCAGTGAGAAGGCGGTGTGTCCGGTGAGTAGGCTGTGTGTCCGGTGAGTAGGCGGTGTTACCGGTGAGTAGGATGTGTGTCCGGTGAATAGGCTGTGTGACCGGTGAGTAGGCGGTGTTACCGGTGAGTAGGATGTGTGTCCGGTGAGTAGGCGGTGTGTCCGGGGAGTAGGCTGTTTGACCGGTGAGTAGGCTGTGTGACCTGTGAGTAGGCTGTGTGTCCGTTGAGTAGGTGGTGTGACTGGTGAGTAGGCTGTGTGACCGGTAAGTAGGCGGTGTGTCCGGTGAGTAGGTGGTGTGACCGGTGAGTAGGATGTGTGTCCGGTGAGTAGGCTGTGTGACTGGTGAGTAGGCATTGTGTCTGGTGAGTAGGCTGTGTGACCGGTGAGTAGGCGGTGTGTCCGTTGAGTAGGCTGTGTGTCCGGTGAGTAGGCGGTGTGTCCGGGGAGTAGGCTGTGTAACCGGGCAGTAGGCGGTGTGTCCAGTGAGTAGGCGGTGTGTCCGGTGAGTAGGCTGTGTGTCCGGTGAGTAGGCAGTGTGTCCAGTTAGTAGGCTGTGTGACTGGTGAGTAGGCTGTGTGACCGGTGAGTAGGATGTGTGACCGGTGAGTAGGATGTGTGACCGGTGAGTAGGTGGTGTGACTGGTGGGTAGGCTGTGTGACCGGTGAGTAGGATGTGTGACCGGTGAGAAGGATGTGTGACCGGTGAGTAGGCGGTGTGTCCGGTGAGTAGGCTGTGTGACCGGTGAGTAGGCGGTGTGTCCGGTGAGTAGGCTGTGTGACCGGTGAGTGTGTGACCGGTGAGTAGGCTGTGTGACCAGTGAGTGTGTGACCGGTGAGTAGGCTGTGTGACCGGTGATTAGGCGGTGTGTCCGGTGAGTAGGCTGTGTGACCGGTGAGTGTGTGACCGGTGAGTAGGCTGTGTGACCAGTGAGTGTGTGACCGGTGAGTAGGCTGTGTGACCGGTGAGTAGGCGGTGTGACCGGTAAAAAGGCTGTGTGACCGGTAAAAAGGCTGTGTGACCGGTGAGTAGGCGGTGTGTCCGGTGTGTAGGCTGTGTGACTGGTGAGTAGGCTGTGTGTCCGGTGAGTAGGCGGTGTTACCGGTGAGTAGGATGTGTGTCCGGTGAGTAGGCTGTGTGACCGGTGAGAAGGCTGTGTGACCAGTGAGTAGGATGTGTGTCCGGTGAGTAGGCTGTGTGACCGGTGAGTAGGCTGTGTGTCCGGTGAGTAGGCGGTGTTACCGGTGAGTAGGATGTGTGTCCGGTGAGTAGGCGGTGTGTCCGGTGAGTAGGCTGTGTGACCGGTGAGTAGGCGGTGTGTCCGGTGAGTAGGCTGTGTGACCGGTGAGTAGGCTGTGTGTCCGTTGAGTAGGTGGTGTGACTGGTGAGTAGGCTGTGTGACCGGTAAGTAGGCGGTGTGTCCGGTGAGTAGGTGGTGTGACCGGTGAGTAGGATGTGTGTCCGGTGAGTAGGCTGTGTGACTGGTGAGTAGGCGGTGTGTCCGGTGAGTAGGCTGTGTGACCGGTGAGTAGGCTGTGTGTCCGGTGAGTAGGCGGTGTTACCGGTGAGTAGGATGTGTGTCCGGTGAGTAGGCTGTGTGACCGGTGAGAAGGCTGTGTGACCAGTGAGTAGGATGTGTGTCCGGTGAGTAGGCTGTGTGACCGGTGAGTAGGCTGTGTGTCCGGTGAGTAGGCGGTGTTACCGGTGAGTAGGATGTGTGTCCGGTGAGTAGGCTGTGTGACCGGTGAGAAGGCTGTGTGACCAGTGAGTAGGATGTGTGTCCGGTGAGTAGGCTGTGTGACCGGTGAGTAGGCTGTGTGTCCGGTGAGTAGGCGGTGTTACCGGTGAGTAGGATGTGTGTCCGGTGAGTAGGCGGTGTGTCCGGTGAGTAGGCTGTGTGACCGGTGAGTAGGCGGTGTGTCCGGTGAGTAGGCTGTGTGACCGGTGAGTGTGTGACCGGTGAGTAGGCTGTGTGTCCGTTGAGTAGGTGGTGTGACTGGTGAGTAGGCTGTGTGACCGGTAAGTAGGCGGTGTGTCCGGTGAGTAGGTGGTGTGACCGGTGAGTAGGATGTGTGTCCGGTGAGTAGGCTGTGTGACTGGTGAGTAGGCGGTGTGTCCGGTGAGTAGGCTGTGTGACCAGTGAGTGTGTGACCGGTGAGTAGGCTGTGTGACCGGTGATTAGGCTGTGTGACCAGTGAGTGTGTGACCGGTGAGTAGGCTGTGTGACCGGTGATTAGGCGGTGTGTCCGGTGAGTAGGCTGTGTGACCGGTGAGTGTGTGACCGGTGAGTAGGCTGTGTGACCAGTGAGTGTGTGTCCGGTGAGTAGGCTGTGTGACCGGTGAGTAGGCGGTGTGTCCGGTGAGTAGGTGGTGTGACCGGTGAGTAGGATGTGTGTCCGGTGAGTAGGCTGTGTGACTGGTGAGTAGGCATTGTGTCTGGTGAGTAGGCTGTGTGACCGGTGAGTAGGCGGTGTGTCCGGTGAGTAGGCTGTGTGTCCGGTGAGTAGGCGGTGTGTCCGGGGAGTAGGCTGTGTAACCGGGCAGTAGGCGGTGTGTCCAGTGAGTAGGCTGTGTGACCAGTGAGTAGGCGGTGTGTCCGGTGAGTAGGCTGTGTGTCCGGTGAGTAGGCGGTGTTACCGGTGAGTAGGATGTGTGTCCGGTGAGTAGGTTGTGTGACTGGTGAGTAGGCGGTGTTACCGGTGAGTAGGATGTGTGTCCAGTGAGTAGGCGTTGTGTCCGGGGAGTAGGCTGTTTGACCGGTGAGTAGGCTGTGTGACCTGTGAGTAGGCTGTGTGACCTGTAAGTAGGCTGTGTGTCCGTTGAGTAGGTGGTGTGACCGGTGAGTAGGATGTGTGTCCGGTGAGTAGGCTGTGTGACTGGTGAGTAGGCATTGTGTCTGGTGAGTAGGCTGTGTGACCGGGGAGTAGGCAGTGTGTCCAGTGAGTAGGCGGTGTGTCCGGTGAGTAGGCTGTGTGTCCGGTGAGTAGGCAGTGTGTCCAGTTAGTAGGCTGTGTGACTGGTGAGTAGGCTGTGTGACCGGTGAGTAGGCGGTGTGTCCGGTGAGTAGGCGGTGTGACTGGTGGGTAGGCTGTGTGACCGGTGAGTAGGATGTGTGACTGGTGAGTAGGCTGTGTGACCGGTGAGTAGGCGGTGTGACCGGTGAGTAGGATGTGCGTCCGGTGAGTAGGCAGTGTGACCGGTGAGGAGGCTGTGTGACCGGTGAGGAGGCTGTGTGTCCAGTGTGTAGGCTGTGTGACCGGTGAGTAGGCTGTGTGACCGGTGAGTAGGCGGTGTGTCTGGTGAGTAGGCGGTGTGTCCGGTGAGTAGGCGGTGTGTCCGGTGAGTAGGCTGTGTGACCGGCGAGTAGACTGTGTGACCGGTGAGTAGGCGGTGTGTCCGGTGAGTAGGCGGTGTGTCCGGTGTGTAGGCTGTGTGACCGGTGAGTAGGCGGTGTGTCCGGTGAGTAGGCGGTGTGTCCGGTGAGTAGGCGGTGTGTCCGGTGAGTAGGCGGTGTGTCCGGTGAGTAGGATGTGTGTCCGGTGTGTAGGCTGTGTGACCGGTGAGTAGGCTGTGTGTCCGGTGAGTAGGCGGTGTGTCCGGTGAGTAGGTGGTGTGTCCGGTGAGTAGGTGGTGTGTCCGGTGAGTAGGCGGTGTGACTGGTGAGTAGGCTGTGTGTCCGGTGAGTAGGTGGTGTGTCCGGTGAGTAGGCGGTGTGTCCGGTGAGTAGGTGGTGTGTCCGGTGAGTAGGCGGTGTGACCGGTGAGTAGGCTGTGTGTCCGGTGAGTAGGCTGTGTGTCCGGTGAGTAGGCTGTGTGACCGGTGAGTAGGCTGTGTGTCGGGTGAGTAGGCTGTGTGACCGGGGAGTAGGCTGTGTGTCCGGTGAGTAGGCTGTGTGTCCGGTGAGTAGGCTGTGTGATCGGTGAGTAGGCGGTGTGTCGGGTGAGTAGGCTGTGTGACCGGTGAGTAGGCTGTGTGTCGGGTGAGTAGGCTGTGTGACCGGTGAGTAGGTGGTGTGTCCGGTGAGTAGGCGGTGTGTCCGGTGAGTAGGCGGTGTGTCCGGTGAGTAGGCTGTGTGACCGGCGAGTAGGCTGTGTGACCGGTGAGTAGGCGGTGTGTCCGGTGAGTAGGCGGTGTGTCCGGTGTGTAGGCTGTGTGACCGGTGAGTAGGCGGTGTGTCCGGTGAGTAGGCTGTGTGTCCGGTGAGTAGGCGGTGTGTCCGGGGAGTAGGCGGTGTGTCCGGTGAGTAGGCGGTGTGTCCGGTGAGTAGGCTGTGTGACCGGGGAGTAGGCGGTGTGTCCGGTGAGTAGGCGGTGTGTCCGGTGAGTAGGCGGTGTGTCTTGTGAGTAGGCGGTGTGTCCGGTGAGTAGGCTGTGTGACTGGTGAGTAGGCGGTGTGTCTGGTGAGTAGGCAGTGTGACCGGTGAGTAGGCGGTGTGTCCGGTGAGTAGGCTGTGTGACCGGTGAGTAGGCGGTGTGTCCGGTGAGTAGGCGGTGTGTCCGGTGAGTAGGCGGTGTGACCGGTGAGTAGGCGGTGTGTCCGGTGAGTAGGCGGTGTGACCGGTGAGTAGGCGGTGTGTCCGGTGAGTAGGCTGTGTGACCGGTGAGTAGGCGGTGTGTCCGGTGAGTAGGCGGTGTGTCCGGTGAGTAGGCTGTGTGACCGGTGAGTAGGCGGTGTTACCGGTGAGTAGGCTGTGTGACCGGTGAGTAGGCTGTGTGTCCGGTGAGTAGGTGGTGTGACCGGTGAGTAGGCGGTGTGTCCAGTGAGTAGGTGGTGTGTCCGGTGAGGAGGCTGTGTGACCGGTGAGTAGGCGGTGTGTCCGGTGAGTAGGCGGTGTGTCCGGTGAGTAGGCTGTGTGACCGGCGAGTAGGCTGTGTGACCGGTGAGTAGGCGGTGTGTCCGGTGAGTAGGTGGTGTGTCCGGTGAGTAGGCTGTGTGACCGGTGAGTAGGCTGTGTGACCGGGGAGTAGGCGGTGTGTCCGGTAAGTAGGCTGTGTGACCGGGGAGTAGGCGGTGTGTCCGGTGAGTAGGCGGTGTGTCCGGTGAGTAGGATGTGTGTCCGGTGTGTAGGCTGTGTGACCGGTGAGTAGGCGGTGTGTCCGGTGAGTAGGCGGTGTGTCCGGTGAGTAGGTGGTGTGTCCGGTGAGTAGGCGGTGTGACCGGTGAGTAGGCTGTGTGACCGGTGAGTAGGCGGTGTGTCCGGTGAGTAGGTGATGTGACCGGTGAGTAGGATGTGTGTCCGGTGAGTAGGCAGTGTGACCAGTGAGGAGGCTGTGTGACCGGTGAGGAGGCTGTGTGTCCAGTGTGTAGGCTGTGTGACCGGTGAGTAGGCTGTGTGACCGGTGAGTAGGCGGTGTGTCCGGGGAGTAGGCTAATTGACCGGTGAGTAGGCTGTGTGACCTGTGAGTAGGCTGTGTGACCTGTGAGTAGGCTGTGTGTCCGGTGAGTAGGTGGTGTGACCGGTGAGTAGGCTGTGTGACCGGTGAGTAGGCGGTGTGTCCGGTGAGTAGGTGGTGTGACCGGTGAGTAGGATGTGTGTCCTTTGAGTAGGCTGTGTGACTGGTGAGTAGGCGGTGTGTCCGGTGAGTAGGCTGTGTGACCGGTGAGTAGGCGGTGTGTCCGGTGAGTAGGTGGTGTGACCGGTGAGTAGGATGTGTGTCCTTTGAGTAGGCTGTGTGACTGGTGAGTAGGCGGTGTGTCCGGTGAATAGGCTGTGTGACCGGTGAGTAGGCTGTGTGACCGGTGAGTAGGCGTTGTGTCTGTTGAGTAGGCTGTGTGACCGGTGAGTAGGCGGTGTGTCCGGTGAGTAGGCTGTGTGACCGGTGAGTAGGCGGTGTGTCCGGTGAGTAGGCTGTGTGACCGGTGAGTAGCTGGTGTGTCCGGTGAGTAGGCGGTGTGTCCGGTGAGTAGGCTGTCTGACCGGTGAGTAGGTGGTGTGTCCGGGGAGTTGGCTGTTTGACCGGTGAGTAGGCTGTGTGACCTGTGAGTAGGCTGTGTGACCGGTGAGTAGGTGGTGTGACCGGTGAGTAGGCTGTGTGACCGGTGAGTAGGCGGTGTGTCAGGTGAGTAGGTGGTGTGACCGGTGAGTAGGATGTGTGTCCGGTGAGTAGGCTGTGTGATTGGTGAGTAGGCGGTGTGTCCGGTGAGTAGGCGGTGTGTCCGGTGAGTAGGCTGTGTGACCGGTGAGTAGGCGGTGTGTCCGGTGAGTAGGCTGTGTGACCGGTGAGTAGGCAGTGTGTCCGGTGAGTAGGCTGTGTGACCGTTGAGTAGGCGGTGTGTCCGGTGAGTAGGCTGTGTGACCGGTAAGTAGGCTGTGTGACCGGTGAGTAGGCTGCGTGTCCGGTGAGTAGGCGGTGTTACCGGTGAGTAGGATGTGTGTCCGGTGAGTAGGCTGTGTGACCGGTGAGTAGGCTGTGTGTCCGGTGAGTAGGCGGTGTTACCGGTGAGTAGGATGTGTGTCCGGTGAGTAGGCTGTGTGACCGGTGAGAAGGCTGTGTGACCAGTGAGTAGGATGTGTGTCCGGTGAGTAGGCTGTGTGACCGGTGAGTAGGCTGTGTGTCCGGTGAGTAGGCGGTGTTACCGGTGAGTAGGATGTGTGTCCGGTGAGTAGGCGGTGTGTCCGGTGAGTAGGATGTGTGTCCGGTGAGTAGGCTGTGTGACCAGTGAGAAGGCGGTGTGTCCGGTGAGTAGGCTGTGTGTCCGGTGAGTAGGCGGTGTTACCGGTGAGTAGGATGTGTGTCCGGTGAATAGGCTGTGTGACCGGTGAGTAGGCGGTGTTACCGGTGAGTAGGATGTGTGTCCGGTGAGTAGGCGGTGTGTCCGGGGAGTAGGCTGTTTGACCGGTGAGTAGGCTGTGTGACCTGTGAGTAGGCTGTGTGTCCGTTGAGTAGGTGGTGTGACTGGTGAGTAGGCTGTGTGACCGGTAAGTAGGCGGTGTGTCCGGTGAGTAGGTGGTGTGACCGGTGAGTAGGATGTGTGTCCGGTGAGTAGGCGGTGTGTCCGGTGAGTAGGCTGTGTGACCGGTGAGTAGGCGGTGTGTCCGGTGAGTAGGCTGTGTGACCGGTAAGTAGGCTGTGTGACCGGTGAGTAGGCGGTGTGTCCGGTGAGTAGGCTGTGTGACCGGTGAGTAGGCAGTGTGTCCGGTGAGTAGGCTGTGTGACCGTTGAGTAGGCGGTGTGTCCGGTGAGTAGGCTGTGTGACCGGTAAGTAGGCTGTGTGACCGGTGAGTAGGCTGCGTGTCCGGTGAGTAGGCGGTGTTACCGGTGAGTAGGATGTGTGTCCGGTGAGTAGGCTGTGTGACCGGTGAGTAGGCTGTGTGTCCGGTGAGTAGGCGGTGTTACCGGTGAGTAGGATATGTGTCCGGTGAATAGGCTGTGTGACCGGTGAGTAGGCTGTGTGACCAGTGAGTAGGATGTGTGACCGGTGAGTAGGCTGTGTGTCCAGGGAGTAGGCGGTGTTACCGGTGAGTAGGATGTGTGTCCGGTGAGTAGGCGGTGTGTCCGGTGAGTAGGATGTGTGTCCGGTGAGTAGGCTGTGTGACCAGTGAGAAGGCGGTGTGTCCGGTGAGTAGGCTGTGTGTCCGGTGAGTAGGCGGTGTTACCGGTGAGTAGGATGTGTGTCCGGTGAATAGGCTGTGTGACCGGTGAGTAGGCGGTGTTACCGGTGAGTAGGATGTGTGTCCGGTGAGTAGGCGGTGTGTCCGGGGAGTAGGCTGTTTGACCGGTGAGTAGGCTGTGTGACCTGTGAGTAGGCTGTGTGTCCGTTGAGTAGGTGGTGTGACTGGTGAGTAGGCTGTGTGACCGGTAAGTAGGCGGTGTGTCCGGTGAGTAGGTGGTGTGACCGGTGAGTAGGATGTGTGTCCGGTGAGTAGGCTGTGTGACTGGTGAGTAGGCATTGTGTCTGGTGAGTAGGCTGTGTGACCGGTGAGTAGGCGGTGTGTCCGTTGAGTAGGCTGTGTGTCCGGTGAGTAGGCGGTGTGTCCGGTGAGTAGGCTGTGTAACCGGGCAGTAGGCGGTGTGTCCGGTGAGTAGGCGGTGTGTCCGGTGAGTAGGCGGTGTGTCTGGTGAGTAGGCGGTGTGTCCGGTGAGTAGGCTGTGTGACTGGTGAGTAGGCGGTGTGTCCGGTGAGTAGGCAGTGTGACCGGTGAGTAGGCGGTGTGTCCGGTGAGTAGGCTGTGTGACCGGTGAGTAGGCGGTGTGACCGGTGAGTAGGCGGTGTGTCCGGTGAGTAGGCGGTGTGACCGGTGAGTAGGCTGTGTGTCCAGTGAGTAGGTGGTGTGACCGGTGAGTAGGCGGTGTGTCCAGTGAGTAGGTGGTGTGTCCGGTGAGTAGGCGGTGTGTCCGGTGAGTATGCGGTGTGTCCGGTGAGTAGGCTGTGTGACCGGCGAGTAGGCTGTGTGACCGGTGAGTAGGCGGTTTGTCCGGTGAGTAGGCGGTGTGTCCGGTGTGTAGGCTGTGTGACCGGTGAGTAGGCTGTGTGACCGGTGAGTAGGCGGTGTGACCGGTGAGTAGGCTGTGTGACCGGTGAGTAGGCGGTGTGACCGGTGAGTCGGCTGTGTGACCGGTGAGTAGAATGTGTGTCCGGTGAGTAGGCTGTGTGACCGGTGAGTAGGCTGTGTGTCCGGTGAGTAGGCGGTGTGTCCGGTGAGTAGGCTGTGTGACTGGTGAGTAGGCGGTGTGACCGGTGAGTAGGCGGTGTGACCGGTGAGTCGGCTGTGTGACCGGTAAGTAGGATGTGTGTCCGGTGAGTAGGCGGTGTGTCCGGTGAGTAGGCTGTGTGACTGGTGAGTAGGCTGTGTGAGCGGTGAGTAGGCTGTGTGACCGGTGAGTAGGCGGTGTGACCGGTGAGTAGGCTGTGTGACCGGTGAGTAGGCGGTGTGACCGGTGAGTAGGCTGTGTGTCCGGTGAGTAGGCGGTGTGTCCGGTGAGTCGGTTGTGTGTCCGGTGAGTAGGCGGTGTGTCCGGTGTGTAGGCGGTGTGTCGGGTGAGTAGGCGGTGTTACCGGTGAGTAGGCGGTGTGTCCGGTGAGTAGGCGGTGTGACCGGTGAGTAGGCGGTGTGTCCGGTGAGTAGGCTGTGTGACCGGTGAGTCGGTTGTGTGTCCGGTGAGTAGGCGGTGTGTCCGGTGTGTAGGCGGTGTGTCGGGTGAGTAGGCGGTGTTACCGGTGAGTAGGCGGTGTGTCCGGTGAGTAGGCGGTGTGACCGGTGAGTAGGCGGTGTGTCCGGTGAGTAGGCTGTGTGACCGGTGAGTCGGTTGTGTGTCCGGTGAGTAGGCGGTGTGTCCGGTGTGTAGGCGGTGTGTCGGGTGAGTAGGCGGTGTTACCGGTGATTAGGCAGTGTGTCCGGTGTGTAGGCCGTGTGTCCGGTGTGTAGGCCGTGTGTCCGGTGTGTAGGCCGTGTGTCCGGTGAGTAGGCTGTGTGACCGGTGAGTAGGCTGTGTGACCGGTGAGTAGGCGGTGTGACCGGTGAGTAGAATGTGTGTCCGGTGAGTAGGCTGTGTGACCGGTGAGTAGGCTGTGTGTCCGGTGAGTAGGCGGTGTGTCCGGTGAGTAGGCTGTGTGACTGGTGAGTAGGCGGTGTGACCGGTGAGTCGGCTGTGTGACCGGTAAGTAGGATGTGTGTCCGGTGAGTAGGCGGTGTGTCCGGTGAGTAGGCTGTGTGACTGGTGAGTAGGCTGTGTGACCGGTGAGTAGGCTGTGTGACCGGTGAGTAGGCGGTGTGACCGGTGAGTAGGCTGTGTGTCCGGTGAGTAGGCGGTGTGTCCGGTGAGTCGGTTGTGTGTCCGGTGAGTAGGCGGTGTGTCCGGTGTGTAGGCGGTGTGTCGGGTGAGTAGGCGGTGTTACCGGTGAGTAGGCGGTGTGTCCGGTGAGTAGGCGGTGTGACCGGTGAGTAGGCGGTGTGTCCGGTGAGTAGGCTGTGTGACCGGTGAGTCGGTTGTGTGTCCGGTGAGTAGGCGGTGTGTCCGGTGTGTAGGCGGTGTGTCGGGTGAGTAGGCGGTGTTACCGGTGAGTAGGCGGTGTGTCCGGTGAGTAGGCGGTGTGACCGGTGAGTAGGCGGTGTGTCCGGTGAGTAGGCGGTGTGACCGGTGAGTAGGCGGTGTGTCCGGTGAGTAGGCTGTGTGACCGGTGAGTCGGTTGTGTGTCCGGTGAGTAGGCGGTGTGTCCGGTGTGTAGGCGGTGTGTCGGGTGAGTAGGCGGTGTTACCGGTGATTAGGCAGTGTGTCCGGTGTGTAGGCCGTGTGTCCGGTGAGTAGGCTGTGTGACCGGTGAGTAGGCTGTGTGACCGGTGAGTAGGCGGTGTGACCGGTGAGTAGGCGGTGTGTCCGGTGAGTAGGCGGTGTGTCCGGTGAGTAGGCGGTGTGTCCGGTGAGTAGGCGGTGTGTCCGGGGTGTAGGCTGTGTGACCGGTGAGTAGGCTGTGTGAACTTCCTTGAAGATTGGGAAACCTCGCTTGAATCGAACCCAGGGCAGTTCAACTCATCCCTACTGACCAAGCCCCATCCAACTCTAGACATGTGCAATTCGTTTAATTCCCAATCCCTTTCTTAACGAATTTGTCAAAATTCATTAATTTGGAAATATCCGAATTAACAAAAACCCATTTAACGAAATTTGTAAATTCATAAATTCTGAAATTCGAAAATCCGAAAATGTGAAATAATAACTATTACTAACTATTAAATGATAGGAATTGGAATTTCTTTTCAAATTTGGCTGTTAGCGAACGTAACGAATACGAATATATCCGAAGTTATGAATTATGTGGAATAATGAATGCTGTATCTTAACGAATGGAACGTAAGGCATTAATAATAATAAATAACAATAATAATACTGAAAATCATCGATTGCAGAGATTGTTTAGTTTGGTCTGTTCAGGGTCTACAGGTTGGGGGTTTGATGGCATCTGCCTGCCTCTAGAAGAAGCTTCTGGAGCTTAGGGTGGGAGGAATCATATATTGAATATGAATATTTAGTATAGCCTGGCCGATCCATGGGAAGTGATGTCTCAAGGGCTCACAACAGACGGCTGGGGTTCAATATCCATATACTGTGGGCAACTCTTGAAGTAGCCGTTAAGAGGTGGCAGGAGACACACAACCGTCATTAAATTTATGGAATGGGTAAAGCAGGAGTCTGAGGACGTACCGCACATGAGGTTTGAGGTCAGTCCTCTGGTGGTCTGACGATCCGTCTCCCGGGCCTGGCTGGTTTCCTGTCATTGTATTGTTGTCCGGCGAGTCCCATGCTGTTCTTTGCTGCCTCTTGGTACCATCTTGCTGGTGTATGCGGTCCTCCACTGTTGGGGCTTGGGTCCCACCTCGCGGTGAAGACACCACTTTACATCTGCGTGACAGACAGGGGCGGACTGACCATTCGGGCGTTCGGACGCCGACCGAGGGCCCGCGGTCAGTAGGGGGCCCGTGAGAAGCTCCTAAGTGATGCTCGTAGGATCTAGGGGTATGCTGCTGGCAGTGCTGCGGCAGAGCCGTTCTGACACTGTGGGGGGGGCCCAAGACCCGGCATCTCCCCCCTGCACCTCTGGCTTTCAGTTTGGGGTGCAGTGGGGGGAGTGGGAGGCAACAATCGTCAGCTCTATGGCGCTCGCGGCATCTCCCTGGGGCTTGTATTTCTCCTCCAGAGTGTATAGAGTGGAGAGGGGAGGGGCCTCTGACCCGGGCAGCTACAAGTTTCACTCTTCAGTGTACAAGTGACTTGCTCTGCTTGTAAACTGATGCCGACTGCTGGGTCAGAGGCCCCTCCCCTCTCCACTGTACAGAATCAGGAGGAGAACTACAAGCCCCAGGGAGATCCACAGGCACCATAGAGCTGCCAATCGCCACCTCCCACCTCCTCCTGTGCTGGGGGTTGGAGGTGCGCAGCCAGGTACAGGGGAACCGCTGGGGGGGAGGTTTAAGTCTGGGAACCCTGATGGATGAGGGGGAGGCTCTCTGGGGACCCTGATGTATGGGGGGCTCTCTGGGGACCCTGATGTATGGGGGGCTCTCTGGGGAACCTGATGTATGGGGGGCTCTCTGGGGACCCAGATCTATAGGGGGCTCTCTGGGACCCTGATGTATGGGGGGCTCTCTGGGGACCCTGATGTATGGGAGGGCTCTCTGGGGACCCTGATGTATGGGGGGCTCTATGGGGACCCAGATCTATGGGGGGGCTCTCTGGGACCCTGATGTATGGGGGGCTCTCTCGGGACCCTGATGTATGGGGTGCTCTCTGGGGACCCTGGTGTATGGGGGGGCTCTCTGGGGACCCTGATTTATGGGGGGCTCTCTGGGGACCCATATCTATGGGGGGCTCTCTGGGACCCTGATGTATGAAGGGCTCTCTGGGGACCCTGATGTATGGGGGGCTCTCTGGGGACCCTGATGTATGTGGGGGCTCTCTGGGGAGTGGACCCTGATGTATGGGGGGCTCTCTGGGGACCCTAATGTAAGGGGGGCTCTCTGGGGACCCTGATGTAAGGGGGGCTCTCTGAAGACCTTGATGTAAGGCAGGGCTCTCTGGGGACCCTGATGTAAGGAGCGGTTCTCTGGGGACCCTGATGTAAGGAGGGTGCTCTCTGGAGACCCTGATGTAAGGGGGGCTCTCCGGGGACCCTGATGTAAGGGGGTCGGGGGCTCTCTGGGGACCCTGATGTAAGGAGGGTGCTCTCTGGAGACCCTGATGTAAGGGGGAACTCTATGGGGACCCTAATGTAGCTCTCAGTGTGTCCAATCACAGCGGCAGAGGGTCAAACAGCACGCAGACCCGCAAGTGCAGAATCAATTACCTGTACGTGATTCTGCTCACAGGAGACGCAGCCCCGCAGTAAATGTACGTTGTTAATGTGAGTTTATTTTTCTTTATTTTCTTAACTCTTTAAACATTTATTTTGAACGTACAGTAGAGAAATTCTGTGACCAATGCATGTAATGTAGCAGTGCAATATATACATGGGGCTTTGTGAGGGTGTGGCTTGTGTGTGGGTGGGTAGGGACAAAGGGGGCCCCATGATCCCCTATTGCCCGGGGGCCCCATGAGTTGTCAGTCCGCCCCTGGTGGCAGACCATCCAAGGGTTAATATTGCAGACCACCGAAGACCCCCCCGGTACCGTGAGACAACTCAATGAACACGAGAAACAAGGAGTGAGTTCAAAAAAGTGTCTGCCTTTTATTGGGCATGTATACAGCTTATATTTGGTTCAACTTACCAATCAAAATAGGGGAGGGGGGAGTGGTTAGTAAAGGAATATATTGATATAACCTATATATGATTAGACAAGACAGCAATTTATGGTTATACGGGTCTATGACCCCCAAAACACATTCAGTATAAGGTTACAAAAGTGAACAGGCTATCTGGTTATGAGTCATGAGTCATGCCTCCATGGTCCATAGAACAAGGAAGAGGAAGAGACGGGCCAAACCACAATTTATATATATATATATATATATATATATATATATATATATAGAGAGAGAGTATAAATGCTTATGCAAGCTGTTTTCTTGTGTGTTGCAGTTACAAGCTGAAATGACAGAACAAGCTAAAACCCAAAGTCCAAAACTTAAGTTAAAGTTATATGAACTTATACTCATCAAGATGGCGTCACTGTGGTTTGGTCATATTACTACGGCGGGCCGCTTGCAGTTCATATCATGGTCCGGCTCACCACTGTCCAGCTCAATGGTTCTGCTGCTCCCTGTGATCTCCTCCTCACCTCTTCAGGGGGGTTTATAGACCTCAGTATAAGTTCAACAAGTGCTACTTTTAATGAACTTTGGTCATTTATGGAGAAAAGGGAGAAATACCCCTAGGGTGGTACTTTTAGAGCACTACCGTAGTAAGAAAAAAGTTTTTATAAATATAGAAAATTTCATTCCAAAAGAAAATACATACAGTGGAACCTCGGATTACGAGCATAATCCGTTCCAGGAGAATGCTCGTAATCCGCATATCAACTTCAATGGGATGCAATACCGCATGCGGCCAGAGGCGGGGGGGGGGGCGCCGGAGAGCCTCAGAAACAGCCGAAAAGACCAGAGCACACTTCGGCTGACCTCGGCAAGACTTCCTACCCGAGATTTGCTGAGGTCAGGCGTGCTGTCCTCGGGCCTTTCCGTGCATTTCCGAACGGCGCCGATCCTCTGCGATCGTCGACGGTCTGCTCTGCTCGGCTCCGGTGCCCCCCACCTCAGGCCAAAAGCGGTACTGCACACCGCTTTTGTCCTGAATCGTGCTCAATTTGCGAGACAACACTCGCAAACCGAGTTACAATTTTTAAATATACAGTGTTTGTATTGCGAAACGCTCGTTAACCGCATTACTCACATTCCGAGGTTTCACTGTATCAAGAAAAATTGTTACATGTGATAATTGTGCATAAATATACATAAATGTGGATACAGAGAAAAAACGTCAATGAGAAATGAGTATGTCTCCCTGAAACAGACACGTTTCGGAAAATCCTTTCCTTCATCAGGGTTCTTACAGAGAGATTTACATCTGAAGAGTTACAGAATACAAAATAATTAGTAATCAATATCACTGCCACCAGATTATACCTTAAACATTTCCACAGATGTAATTCACTTACATTTGATTCATTGACAATTTTTTTTTTTTTTTTAGTAGGATTGCTGGTCTTTGTCATGGCAAACTATACAAGTAGTGATTGGGACAATCTCATGTCTATGTCAATTAATCAAATGTAAGTGAATTACATCTGTGGAAATGTTTAAGGTATAATCTGGTGGTAGTGATATTGATTACTAATTATTTTGTATTTTGTAACTCTTCAGATGTAAAGCTCCCTGTAAGAACCCTGATGAAGGAAAGGGTTTTCCGAAACGCGTCTGGTTCAGGGAGACATACTCATTTCTCATTGACGTTTTTTATCTGTATCTATATTTATTGTATATTTATGCACAATTATCACATGTAACAATTTTTCTTGATATGTACCGTATTTTCTTTTGGAATAAAATGTTCTATATTTATAAAAACATTTTTCTTACTATGGTAGTGCCCTAAAAGTCCCACCCTAGGGGTATTTCTCCCTTTCCTTTATAACTTACGGATGTGGCACACCCATTGATAGTCTTCTTAGTCAGATTCTTTTCTTATTTTGCTCATTTATGACCCAGCGCCTTGGTTACTTGTTGTCAAGTGAACCGGATAGATTGCCTCAGTCTACCTACATTGGTGCTACCGTTTCTAAGTGAGAAATGTCCTCTACTAAAAATACATTTCATTTTGGAGTATCCCGCATCACCCCACAACCCCTCCGAAGGTTCTACTAGCAAACAAATCTCCAAAAATACAAACCCCTAGACTGTTTACTGAGCCAGAGTGGATGGAGGGTTTCCGTGTGCCTGGCTGCCTTGCACTGATTTGATAAAGAACCCGTGGAATCCATATTGGCCCCAACAAGGGAAGCACTGCACACTCAGAGGACATGGTTAGCTGACGCCTCGTCATCTCATGCCATGCTTCCACCAGCCAGGAGTCCCCTTCATCCTAAGGTCCAGTCATTCCTTCTGGAGGTCCTCGTTCCTCACTAATGTCCCAGCACAGAACCTCTGCAGAAACATCTTCCTGAGCTTTGGGCTGGACTGGATAATGATGGAGGCTTCCAGTGATGGAAAGAAAGCCAATATCAACCAGGCAATAGAATATATAAATGCAGGGAAGTGTGGCTGGGGCATGAATATGAGTAAGTCTGCCGTGCTGATGATGGCGGAAAGGAGAAGCAATAATATCATTGTCCTCACGGCACTGACATGAGCCTGAACCCTGGAACCACTGAGCTCTGAGCCGTTCTTCTTCATATTCTGGACATGGGTTAATAAAGAGGATGTGGTGATGATTAAGGAGACTAGAATGAGGGAAAAGGACAAGCAGATGGTGGCACAGGCCAGGGGTATAAAATAGAAGCCAGTTAAGGAGATTCCAGAAGAAGTGGAATTCTGACCGGAGACCCCAGCATCAAGAAACCAGATGGATGGAAGTGTGATAGAAAGAGACACAATGGCTGACAATAAAAGGAAGTGAGGTATGAAAGATGAGAAGCTTCTCTTTATCCAGACAAAGATCTGGTGTTTTAAGTTGGTGATATTAGTCCAATAATGGGTACTGAGCCAGGCAATGAGCCAATAATTAAAGTACAAGTGGAATGGGATAAGGATGACCATCGTATGGAAGATGTTCTTTTGGTAATAAATTGGATGCCATAACTCAGTAGTGTTCAGTAGCATGGTCCCTCGCATGGTGATGTTGGTGACTCCCATGACCAGCTGGATAAGATCGGAAGGGCTCATCTTCTTCATCCCATGTCTGAGGCTTTTTATGTGAATTAACACAATACAGGAGTTGAGGAAGAAGGAGAGAAGGCTTTCCAGAACATTAACCGACAAAAGGACAATATTTAGCACCATCATCATTGTATGGAGTTCAGCTCTCCGGCTGTCAGTAGAAGGTTTAGACAGAGTTTACCCAGGACAGGAGGACAGATGGACTGCTGCAGGAGCTCGGACAATGCAAATTTTCCCATGCTCTCAGTTACACGTTGTCAGGAGATATGATACTCCAACCCATTTCCATAACTGCTGTGATGGATGTGTGGAAGAGCAGCTGGAAATTATAATTATACATCCTAAAGGCAAACCTGACTTCAGATATGTGTTTAATGGTAAGTGTACAGGCTGTCAGAGCATCTGTGAATTGAAACTAAGACATAGGATTTCTGAGTTTAATTCTGAACAGTCTACACTTGATCTTAGCCAAAAGGCAGAGAAGCGATAATTTTGAACAGTCTAGTTTGGAAAAGTTGGTCTGCAAGATTGTGTACAGATCAATTAAAAAAAAGGTGACTTCTCAAGCAATTAACAATGGTGGAAATCTACCCTCCAAATGAATTAAACAACTTGTGAAAAAGGGGGGTTGTGACCTGTCCATACCAATACACCAATGTTTACGCAATGACATGTCTCCATCCCTATTACTCTAAGAACAAAATGAAGGAATTGAAATGGGACTTTGCGTGAGGCATGTCCTTAGAATTAAACAACTTGTATACAGTATCTACAGTGCCTTGAAAAAGTATTCATACCGCTTGCAATTTCCAATATTTTGTCATGTTACAGCCAAAAACGTAAATGTATTTTATTGCGGTTTTATGTGTAGACCAACCTAAGTACATAGATTACGTTTATATAGTACATGACCAAGTTTATAAAGTATATAGACCCATATGTATCTACAAATACAGAAGATTCAAGTATGGTACTCATTGGCTGACAAACAGTAGGTCCTAGTTCTGGCCTCCCATGAATTTTCCAGCGCAGAACATTTGTAAAAACCTCTTCTTCAACTTGCGGCTGGACTGGATAATGATGGCGGCTTCTGCCAATGGAAAGGTAGCAGCCAATAACCAGATAAGGAACTGCGCAGTCCCGTTCGAGAAATTGAAGAAAGACAACCCCATGAGTTTAACTATCTCAGTGACGTTGACAATGACAGAGAGGACAAGAAACAATATCATGGTTCTCACAGCGCTGACATGAGCCTGGAGGTTCGGAGGAGCAAATCCCGAGTCATTCTTCTTCACCTTCCAGATATGTATGAAGAGGGAGGACATGGTCACCACGAGGGAGCCGAGGGTCACCAGGAAGGGCAGGCAGGAACAGAGACAGCTGATCGCTATTACAGTGAAGTCAGAAATGAAGACTTCAAACCTGGGGAATATGTTACTTAGGGTGGAGTTATCATCAGAGATTTGGACGTTAAGATACCAGACTGACTGGACAGGCAGGATAAAAGACACAACCGCGGAGAGGAAAAGCAGGTGAGGCAAGAAGGACGTGAGGATCCTCTTCATCCAGATAAAGAGTCGGTGTCTGATGTTGGTGATAGTGGTACAATAATAGGCGCAGAGCCAGGCAATGAGCCAATAGCTGAACTTTAAGTGGAAAGGGATGATGACCATCATTGCATGATACAAATTCACAACTTGAAAAATAAGGAATAATGTAACAATGGAAGTCCCGAGCATGATTCCTCGCAAGCTAATGTTAATGGCTCCCATGATCAGCTGGATGAGGCTGGAAGGGTTCAGCTTTGTCCCCTTTCTGAGGCTTTTCAAGTGAAAGACTAAAATAAAAAAGTTGAGGTAGAAGGACAGAAGGCCTTCTAAGACATAAATGGACATGCAGACTATAGCTAGCAGCATCATTTTCAGTTCTGCTGCTCTCCTCCCTCTCACCAGAAAATAATTAAATGCACAATGTCCCGGTGAGTTTATTGAAGTTTAACCAATGCAAATAATTGCCTCTCCGATCTACACCATACAGCCATATGATACCAGAGCGCGTTCATCTGGGTGTGCCGAGCTCACAAGGCTGAAGAACGTTTCCTGATTTTTTTTTTTTCTATTTTAACACAAAACCCTTTTTGACATTCCTGATGCCTATCATTAATGAAACTTTATAAAGTGTACCTGTCATTAGATACAGTGCCTTGCAAAAGTATTCACCCCCCTTGGCTTTTTACCTATTTTGTTACATTACAGCCTTTAGTTCAATGTGTTTTTTTATCTGAATTATATGTGATGGATCAGAACACAATAGTCTAAGTTGGTGAAGTAAAATTAGAAAAATATATACATAAAACTATTTTTCAGAAATAAAAAACTGATAATTGTCATGTGCGTATGTATTCACCCCCCTTTGTTATGAAGCCCATAAAAAGCTCTGGTGCCACCAATTACCTTCAGAAGTCCCATAATTAGTGAAATGATGTCCACCTGTGTGCAATCTAAGTGTCACATGATCTGTCATTACATAGACACACCTTTGTGAAAGGCCCCAGAGGCTGCAACACCTAAACAAGAGGCACCACTAACCAAACACTGCCATGAAGACCAAGGAACTCTCCAAACAAGTGAGGGACAATGTTGTTGAGAAGTACAAGTCAGGGTTAGGGTATAAAAAAATATCCAAATCTTTGATGATCCCTAGGAGCACCATCAAATCTATCATAACCAAATGGAAAGAACATGGCACAACAGCAAACCAGCCAAGAGACGGCCGCACACCAAAACTCACGGAGCGGGCAAGGAGGGCATAATTCAGAGAGGAGCACAGAGACCTAAGGTAACCCTGGAGGAGCTGCAGAGTTCCACAGCAGAGACTGGAGTATCTGTACATAGGACCACAATAAGCCGTACGCTCCATAGAGTTGGGCTTTATAGCAGAGTGGCCAGAAGAAAGACATTACTTTCAGCAAAAAACAAAATGGCACGTTTTGAGTTTGTGAAAAGGCATGTGGGAGACTCCCAAAATGTATGGAGGAAGGTGCTCTGGTCTAATGAGACTAAAATTGGACTTTTTGGCCATCAAAGAAAACGCTATGTCTGGCGCAAACCCAACACATCACATCACCCAAAGAACACCATCCCCACTGTGAAACATGGTGGTGGCAGCATCATGCTGTGGGTGTTTTTCAGCAGTCAGGACTGGGAAACTAGTCAGAGTTGAGGGAAAGATGGATGGTGCTAAATACAGGGATGTTCTTGAGCAAAACCTGTACCACTCTGTGTGTGATTTGAGGCTAGGACCTTCCAGCAGGACAATGATCCCAAACACACTGCTAAAGCAACACTTGAGTGGTTTAAGGGGAAACATGGAAATGTGTTGGAATGGCCTAGTCAAATCCCAGACCTCAATCCAATAGAAAATCTGTGGTCAGACTTAAAGATTGCTGTTCACAAGCGCAAACCATCCAACTTGAAGGAGCTGGAGCAGTTTTGCAAGGAGGAATGGGCAAAAATCCCAGTGGTAAGATGTGGCAACTCATAGAGACTTATCCAAAGTGACTTGGAGCTGTGATAGCCGTAAAAGGTGGCTCTACAAAGTATTGACTTTAGGGGGGTGAATAGTTATGCACATTGGCTTTTTCTGTTATTTTGTCCTATTTGTTGTTTGCTTCACAATAATAAAAAAAAAAAAATCTCTTAAAGTTGTGGGTGTGTTCTGTAAATTAAATGATGCAAATCCTCAAACAATCCATGTTAATTCCAGGTCGTGAGGCAACAAAACACGAAAAATGCCAAGGGGGGTGAATACTTTTGCAAGGCACTGTATATTTTTTTTTCATGGTAAGTACATGCATGCTGCAGCCTCTCACCTTCTACAATGTCTGCTCACTGGGAGGAGAGGAGACCAAGGAATGAATGGTTGATGTGACCTTGTTGGGGTACTGGTCTGCTCAACTACTGGAGGTACTGGGTGGAGTGCGGGTTACTCAGAAGTTTTGTGGTGTGCGCTTTGAGGTTAAGAGCCATACACATAAAAAGTTCAGCTCTAAAGTGTTTCAGGAGATAAAGACTACCACTTTTTTTTTTTCAGGGCACCTAGAGATGATATTGGATTCATTTTAGAGAATGTAAGAAGGGCTTGTGCCAGGGAAGAGGGTAAAGAAGGGAAGCGCCACCTAAGTGCAGTATTAGTGAATATTTTTAATGACACAAGGTTTAAAAACACTTACAAAAGACATAATTAAAAAGGGCTCATGTTATCATCATCTTTATCTGTTGTTATTACTTGCTTTAACTTAGCAGCTATACTGACCCTGGGTTGCTAACTCCTTAGCCATGGACTATATGCCTGGCCAATCCGATTAATCCTGAATATTGTATACTGTATATGCGCTTGAAGTTATCATCATCTTTATCTGTTGTTATTACTTGCTTTAACTTAGCAGCTATACTGAGATGAGCCCTTTTTGATGAGCCCTTTTTAATTATGTCTTTTGTAAGTGTTTTTAAACCTTGTGTCATTAAAAATATTCACTAATACTGCACTTAGGTGGCGCTTCCCTTCTTTACCCTCTTTTACATATCACAGAGCCAGCATCTCTGGGGATAGCAGCCGCCTTCTAGATCAATTGCTTCATCAACCCACTTCACACATTGTGAACTGCTACACCTTTTTAACCCCTGGACTGCCAAACCCTTTTTAAACAGTTAATCCCATATCCATATGCTTTGAACTGCCAGACCCTCATTAACCCCTGGGTTGCTAACTCCTTAGCCATGGACTATATGCCTGGCCAATCCGATTAATCCTGAATATTGTATACTGTATATGCGCTTGAAGTTATCATCATCTTTATCTTGTGCCAGGGAAGGCTTACCCATAAAGCAAACATAAGTGTGCACAGGCACAGGCCAGCAAGTGTCCGAGCGATGTGCGCGTGCACACAAGTGCATGCCCATGCTTGGGGCGTGGACCTGCCACCATGCTGGTGCCAAACAGGATATTTAAGCAGGGCTGCTGCACTGGTTCATTGCTGTTTGATCTACAGCGCTCCTTGTACTCAGTTGCCTGTACCTGACTTCTGTTTCTGACTGCTTGCCTCTGACCACGCTTGATCACTACCTGCCCTGACCTTGGCTTGTCCCTGGAATCTGCTGTTTCCTCCTGTCTTTACCTGATCTGTTTCACCCTTGCTTACCTCGGCCTGTTTCCTGACTATTCCTCTACCTGATCTGACTGTCTACTACCGACCGAGCGGGCCTAACCCTGGATCCTGCTCCTCCAGTCTGCCACAGTGCCACCTGACCAGCATGCTCCCATCTGCTTCTAGCCTGTTTGCTCAAGCACCTGCCAGTGTGCTACCAGCCAGCTCTGGGGTCTGCTGCATCTGTCTGCTCTCATATAGTTACATACTGTATAATATACAGTTACATAGTAGGTGAGGTTGAAAAAAGACATCAAGTCCAACCTATGTGTGATTATGTGTCAGTATTACATTGTATATCCCTGTATATTGCGGTCATTCAGGTGATTATCTAATAGTTTCTTGAAGCTATCAATGATCCCCGCTGAGACCACCGCCTGTGGAAGAAAATTCCACATCCTTGCCTCTCTTACAGTAAAGAACCCTCTATGTAGTTTAAGGTTAAACCTCTTTTCTTCTAATTGTAATGAGTGGCCGCGAGTCTTATTAAACTCTCTTCTGCAAAAAAGTTTTATTCCTATTGTGGGGTCACCAGTCCGGTATTTGTATATTGTGGGGTCACCAGTCCGGTATTTATATATTGTGGGGTCACCAGTCCGGTATTTATATATTGTGGGGTCACCAGTCCGGTATTTGTATATTGTGGGGTCACCAGTCCGGTATTTGTATATTGTGGGGTCACCAGTCCGGTATTTATATATTGTGGGGTCACCAGTCCGGTATTTGTATATTGTGGGGTCACCAGTCCGGTATTTATATATTGTGGGGTCACCAGTCCGGTATTTATATATTGTGGGGTCACCAGTCCGGTATTTGTATATTGTGGGGTCACCAGTCCGGTATTTATATATTGTGGGGTCACCAGTCCGGTATTTGTATATTGTGGGGTCACCAGTCCGGTATTTATATATTGTGGGGTCACCAGTCCGGTATTTATACAATGAAATCATATCCCCTCTCAAGCGTCTCTTCTCCAGAGAGAATAAGTTCAGAGCTCGCAACCTTTCCTCATAACTAAGATCCTCCAGACCCTTGACATTTGTAGGACTTAAGCCCAGTCTCCTGATCACCTTATATCCCCCAAAACTTCCCCTCCTCCAAACCCCTTCACAAATGACTTGACCAGGTTTTGGAGTAAATGGCCTTGACGGCCTTTTATTAAACAAATTATAAAATTCAATAAATAACAAACTTCTTTTAAACTTTAGGCCTCCAGTCGGAAACCCCTGACTCGGAGGCGGTACCTCGTAACCTGGAAGTACATAACCAACCCCCATCCTTTCATGGATGGGTACCAGCAACAACCCCCATCCTTTCATGGATGGGTACCAGAAACAACCCCTATCCTTTCATGGATGGGTACCAGAAACAACCCCCATCCTTTCATGGATGGGTACCAGAAACAACCCCCATCCTTTCATGGATGGGTACCAGAAACAACCCCCATCCTTTCATGGATGGGTACCAGAAACAACCCCCCATCCTTTCATGGATGGGTACCAGAAACAACCCCCATCCTTTCATGGATGGGTACCAGAAACAACCCCCATCCTTTCATGGATGGGTACCAGAAACAACCCCCATCCTTTCATGGATGGGTACCAGAAACAACCCCCATCCTTTCATGGATGGGTACCAGAAATAACCCCCATCCCATGGATGGGTACAACATGTTCCATAAATGTAACCTCTATCTTCTCCTTCTCCAGCGACCCAACACTGCCGGTCACCCTGACCTGTCTCCTTTTTTAATCAACTCAGGGCGGGTGGGTGGGAATCGCTTTCTCCTCTGCTCTGGAACTGACGTCACTTCCCCCTTCTCCCTTCCTCTCACAGGCTCGAGCGCCGCCCTCACCCAGCCCCTCCCCCTATTCAATTAAAGGGGGAACACCACTTTACATTCTTAAAACGGCAACTGTGCTGTCCAGCACTGTCATGCCGTCCCTGCGCCCATTTCCCTCCTGTCCTTAGCTCCGGGACTCTCTTGACATTTGTAGGACTTAAGCCCAGTCTCCTGATCACCTTATATCCCCCAAAACTTCCCCTCCTCCAAACCCCCTTCACAAATGACTTGACCAGGTTTTGGAGTAAATGGCCTTGACGGCCTTTTATTAAACAAATTATAAAATTCAATAAATAACAAACTTCTTTTAAACTTTAGGCCTCCAGTCGGAAACCCCTGACTCGGAGGCGGTACCTCGTAACCTGGAAGTACATAACCAACCCCCATCCTTTCATGGATGGGTACCAGCAACAACCCCCATCCTTTCATGGATGGGTACCAGAAACAACCCCTATCCTTTCATGGATGGGTACCAGAAACAACCCCCATCCTTTCATGGATGGGTACCAGAAACAACCCCCATCCTTTCATGGATGGGTACCAGAAACAACCCCCATCCTTTCATGGATGGGTACCAGAAACAACCCCCCATCCTTTCATGGATGGGTACCAGAAACAACCCCCATCCTTTCATGGATGGGTACCAGAAACAACCCCCATCCTTTCATGGATGGGTACCAGAAACAACCCCCATCCTTTCATGGATGGGTACCAGAAACAACCCCCATCCTTTCATGGATGGGTACCAGAAATAACCCCCATCCCATGGATGGGTACAACATGTTCCATAAATGTAACCTCTATCTTCTCCTTCTCCAGCGACCCAACACTGCCACAGCACGAAAGGGGTAACCCCTTACCCTTGCGTGCGCCCCCACACCCTCAGCCCTCGCTGTATGCCTTCCTGGAAGGTCCAATGCCCACAAAACGGTCCCCACACCATTAAGATGTACCCCACAATTACACAGATCCCTCCATGGATCAATCTACAGCTCACCGTGGCGTATATAGCCAACCCCCGTTTTTTGATGAAAACCAAACCAGCTCACTCAAACATAACAAATACCTTTTTTTTTTTTTTTTTTTTTTTTTTTTTTTTAAATCACGAATGAGGGGCCACATAGCTCTGGCTCCCATACCATTTCCATCCGCATGTAGCAGCAAAAAACCATATGGGGAACTGTATAAACAGGAAAAACCTGCGTACTACACCCCACACCCTGTACCCCACATGCCTGGACCCCCATGAACCGGCCTAGGCCTACAGCCTGGGGTTACGTGATTGCCTACCGTTCGGCTGAATCTACGCCCATAGGCCCCCCAATGAACTTAGGAATAACCAAGTATAAACCACCAGGCCCGCCTCTCGACCTGTGAATGAAAAATACATGACCGCACCAACCACATAAAGTATCGATCACAAGTACAATATAACAGCCCAAAATCCTGTGAACCTGCAACAGCCTGGATGTGGGAAATGTACCACTGAACCTCTCTCCGAGTCATACCTATCAATGCTCCAGACCGATACTTGTCTAAGGCCCGGAATGAACGCCTACCTGTCTGCCCCCATCCAAAAGACTGACAAGAGAAACTTTCGGGTCGTACCCAGCTACTAACACACACATCTGCAGACACCGTTGCCCTCTGTAAATGTGATAAGGACGCGCCTGTCCTGACATATTGACAGGACTCCTACCCCCAGGCCGCATGTCCTGACCCAAGAAAGCTAATGCAAATGCTGCCCGTAATAAAGCCCCTGCATAAAGAGAACGTAGACCTTCTCCGCACTGGGATACAAAAAAACTTGTAACATCTTACAGGAGACAGGGCGCCTCCCATACCCTTACTTGTACCCATCCTGTACCCTGACGACATTCGTTTTTAACCTAAACTCTTTGGCGTGGTAACGTTGCCCTGACACTTAAAAAGAAAGGCCAAACTTGCCAACCCGTGGTCCAAAACAGCTGCTGAGACACCCCGTCTCCTGCCACGTTGAAAAACTAAGATAACCGCATAGGCTGCGTACTGACCTTCTGGGGCCCTGACAACCCCGTTAATAAAGCAAACCACAAGTTGCTTGATACCCTTTTTACATACCCCATATAATGCCTGCTAATGATCCCAACTCCTGTAAACCTGTCCCATTGAAAACGGGACGACGCGTCAGAAAAAATTGCTATCACACCCTGATAAGAGTACCGCGTAGATGAATGCATCCCTTGTAAGCCACGCAGTGCCCAATGTCGCAAGAATCTGACCACCGGCACATATGTCGTTGTCAATAGATAAACCACCTCTACCACCCCCAAATCGACTCGGTTGCTTCAGACTTTTTGGTTGCTGAAGGATTCCCCTTGAATTTTCAAGGCCGCTACAATTAGACAATTCCGCCCTAAGACAGGTTCTGCAGCAAACCTGCCCGGCAACCAGCTGGGGAGGGGGGGGGGACCGAGCTGCACTCCATATTCCCCTGAAACAATGCTACATCCCCGTGGAGCCTGCAGCATGCGTTACTAGTTCCAAGTCAAAATCGCTGACGGGACATGACATACAAAAACACGCCCGCTGTACGATTCTAAGAAATCCTGCCTAACCCTCCCTGTAATCCTTTCTTTTTGCGGCTGAAACGTGAGTAGGAGCCCGTACTCCCTTAGCTGCAGCCGCCGTCCAAAGGCAAGAATAACCTTGCCCATGGGGATTATGTTGCAGCAAGCCACACTCAGCCACCCTGCAAATATTGTAGTTGACGTAACTGCACCTTGCTTGCTCTAAAGGTCCCTTGCACCTCGTCTTTTAGCCTCCCTGGCTTGTCCCTCAGTAACCCGCATTCATCCCTAAAGCAACACTTCCCAGTCACAGGAATGTAATGTTGCAGTGGGAACTAAAGGAACCCCGAAACATACCGCCAACTGTCGCAACTTTCAACAAGACTGCGTGGATATTGTAACCCACTGGACCAACCCTAACAAACTGACCCATCCAATGCACACCCGATTCGATACCCAAAACATCCCAAACTACCCCATATAAGAAGGAGCTGAACGTTTTGAAGAAGGCACACTAAATGAAGCAATCCATCAACGGTCAACGCTCCACCTGCTGTGCCCTGTTCCCTATGCCGCTCAGCAGCTGCAAGCTGCCCGGATGTACCGAAACAGTTGAAAAACCCATACAATGTCTGGTTGGGCCAACCATGACCCCTACCCATAACGCCGCATTTACGCAACCACTCCATTGAAAGAAGTGTACGTTAGCCCCCCCTCTTCCGGAGCAATTGAATCACTGACCAGCCCACCTCACCGATACGCAGGTGATGAATCAATCCGAGCTTGATGGGCTCTATCTGGGGAACCACTTACAGCGGAGTGACCACCCTCCCTGGAAGCGGCCTGCTAAAGATGGCTGGCATGAGCCCTACAACAACCTCCTTCCCTAGTTTTCTCAAAACCACTTCTGAATGAACCAGGGCCACCCGTAAATTGCCAGCCCCCCGGCGGGACCGTCTTCAACCCAACCCGTATTATCAAACCCTCAGTTAAACCGGCCCCTGACACGTGCGCCGCTGCGCGGTTCGGGTAACTACCGAGGAAAGGAAGCATCCTTTCCAACCTACCCGGCGTAGTACCTCTTGCTACCAAAACCTACATATGTACTTTTTTGTTCTCAAAAACCTCTGGACAGTTAAAGGGATCCCACTCACCTGCACCCCATGTGTGTTTGCCCGATAGTTTGTCCCAAATTTACACAAGCCTGAAACTGATTAGGTGCCCACGATGCTGCGATGCAGCTTCCTCCCCCGGCTGATGTCCTTCTGGGCCCAGCGTAGTGCCAGTCGGACGGCCCTCCACTGCCAAAACTATTCATCCCGCCTAAGCCATGAAATCCAGTGTGCTGACCCAACGCCTGCACGTGAGCCAACCGAGCCGAACAGTGTTCGGGGTTGTTTTCCTCTATTATGCTCGCCCATATGGCGACCGCCTGTATCTAGGTGGCAGCGATACAGGGGATTCAACCAATCCCTACGTTGTTCCTAATCGTCCTTGTTCTATGCTGGCTTCAACCCGGCCGGTAGAACTTCACCAAATGCCATACGTGAAAATCGCCACCCATTCACCTTTTTAATATTTTTGGTATTGCTGTCTGCACATGTGGGGCTCCAGGAGGCCCTCAAAGCCGATGTGCACCACTTTTGCCCAACCTGACCGAGTCCGCTGATTCGTCCCCTTTCTTGCCCAGGCTATTCGGAGCTTATTTTGATAAACCGAGAGACTCACCGACCGCCGCGGCCGTCCCCGTGGCTTTCGCAGCCTCATCTCCCGCAACCCTAAACCTAAAGACCCCGGTTGACTACCTTGACCCAACCAAATATAAAGTAAAGTATAAAGAAAAGTAAAGAAGTACACTCACCAGGCTGCCCAGGCCAGAGCCCACCAGCCGCCACTCCGGGAACCACCGCTGCTGGATGTCCTTGTCCATCGCCACCTTCCGACACGGACCGTTCACCTCCATGCCTGTCGCTGCCCATTGTACATCGAACGACCGCAGGCTGCATCCTCGATGGACCCGCTCCGTTTGCCCTGGGTCTGTGGCGCTGCTCTCACTCTGTCCTCCGACCGGTCCCGCCAGACCCGCTCGTTGGCCCCCCCGTAACTGGCACCTGCGCCTCCTGTTTAGACTGGGTCCTCGTCACCCGCCTCAGCCGTCGTTCTCCCCACAACCCTGTGCTCTGCGTGGACCTTCTTCCGGGCTGCGTGTGACTGTGGGCCGTGTTAGCTGTCTGGCTCCCACCCTGTAGTCAGGTATTCCCTCGCTGGGCCGGCTGGCCACTTTCACTGTGCTCCTGTACCAGCCAGGGGAGCAGAGCCGTACGCTGTACAGGGCTCCCCCCCCGCCGCGTCCCTGCCTCTTCGCTGAGTGCGACTCTCCTCCCTGTGCTTAATACTCCGGCTCCACTGTGTCCTGGGGGTTAGGGGGTTAACTCCTCTCTGCTACATGCAGCCTGCTCTGTGAGTCTCCAGGGCCTGCAGCCGGGAAAACCTTACCGGCGGCCGTGCCGCCACGAGGTGTCGCGCCCCCCCCCCCCGTCGCCGTACCGCTATCAGCCGCTCCAGCTGTGGTCCGGGCACACAGCCTGCACGCTTCTAGTGCGCAGCCGCCGCTCTACGCTGAGTAGGAAAGCCCTCCATGCCGCCTTACTGCCTTGTGAAAGAAGAGGACATGGAGCGGTGAGGGTGAGACGTCCAATCGCTTTCTCCTCTGCTCTGGAACTGACGTCACTTCCCCCTTCTCCCTTCCTCTCACAGGCTCGAGCGCCGCCCTCACCCAGCCCCTCCCCCTATTCAATTAAAGGGGGAACACCACTTTACATTCTTAAAACGGCAACTGTGCTGTCCAGCACTGTCATGCCGTCCCTGCGCCCATTTCCCTCCTGTCCTTAGCTCCGGGACTCTCTTTATTAGCTTTGTTGCCCTTCTTTGTACTCGCTCCATTTCCAGTACATCCTTCCTGAGGACTGGTGCCCAGAACTGGACAGCATACTCCAGGTGCGGCCGGACCAGAGTCTTGTAGAGCGGGAGAATTATCGTTTTATCTCTGGAGTTGATCCCTTTTTAATGCCAATATTCTGTTTGCTTTATTAGCAGCAGCTTGGCATTGCTGAGCCTATCATCTACTAGGACCCCCAGGTCCTTTTCCATCCTAGATCCCCCCAGAGGTTCTCCCCCCAGTCTATAGATTGCATTCATATTTTTGCCACCCAAATGCATTATTTTACATTTTTCTACATTGAACCTCATTTGCCATGTAGTCGCCCCTCCCCCATTCATTTGTTCAGATCTTCTTGCAAGGTTTCCACATCCTGCGGAGAAGTTATTGCCCTGCTTAGCTTAGTATCGTCTGCAAATACAGAGATTGAACTGTTTATCCCATCCTCCAGGTCGTTTATGAACAAATTAAATAGGCTTGGTCCCAGCACAGAACCCTGGGGAACCCCACTACCCACCCCTGACCATTCCGAGTACTCCCCATTTATCACCACCCTCTGAACTCGCCCTTGTAGCCAGTTTTCAATCCATGTACTCACCCTATGGTCCATGCCAACGCACCTTATTTTGTATAGTAAACGTTTATGGGGAACTGTGTCAAATGCTTTTGTAAAATCCAGATACACCACGTCTACGGGCCTTCCTTTATCTAGATGGCAACTCACCTCCTCATAGAAGGTTAATAGATTGGTTTGGCAAGATTCTTCATGAATCCATGCTGATTACTGCTAATGATATCGTTCTTATTACTAAAATCTTGTATATAGTCCCTTATCATCCCCTCCAAGAGTTTACATACTATTGATGTTAGGCTAACTGGTCTGTAATTCCCAGGGATGTTTTTTGGGCCCTTTTTAAATATTGGTGCTACATTGGCTTTTCTCCAATCAGCTGGTACCATTCCAGTCAATAGACGCAAGCCATCTGGTCCCGGTGATTTATTAATGTTAAGTTTCTCAAGTCTAATTTGAATTCTGTCCTCTGTTAACCATGTAGGTGCTTCCTGTGTTGTGTCATGAGGATAAACACTGCAGTTTTGGTTACTGAAGCCCCCCGATTCACTTGTGAAGACTGAGGAGAAGAATAAATTCAATACCTTCGCCATCTCCCCATCCTTTGTAACCAGATGTCCTTCCTCATTCTTTATGGGGCCAATATGGTCTGTCCTCCCTTTTTTACTGTTTACATACTTAAAGAATTTCTTGGGATTTTTTTGCTCTCCTCCGCTATGTGTCTTTCATGTTCTATCTTAGCCGTCCTAATTGCACCCTTACATTTCTTATTGCATTCTTTATAAAGTCTGAATGCTGTGGATGATCCCTCAACCTTGTATTTTTTGAAGGCCTTCTCCTTTGCTTTTATATGCATTTTTACATTGGAGTTAAGCCATCCAGGATTTTTGTTCGCTCTTTTAAATTTATTACCCAATGGGATACATTGGCTAATGCCCTTATTTAATATGCTCTTAAAGCAAACCCATCTCTCCTCTGTATTCTTTGTTCCTAATATTTTATCCCAATTTATGCCTTTTAGCAAGGTTTGTAGTTTCGGGAAGTTGGCTTTTTTGAAATTCAGTGTCTTTGTATTTCCTTTATGTTTCCTATTTGTGTGATTTATACTGAAACTAATTGACCTGTGATCGCTGTTCCCTAAATTGCCCCGTATTTCCACATCTGTTATCAGGTCTGTATTGTTGGTAATCAGTAGATCCAGTAATGTTTTATTTCTAGTTGGTGCGTCTACCATCTGACCCATAAAATTGTCCTGCAAGACATTAAGGAACTGGCGAGCCTTAAATGAATGTGCGGTTCCCTCCGCCCAGTCTATGTCTGGATAATTAAAATCCCCCATTATGATAACACTTCCCATCCTTGCTGCTAATCCAAATTGTGATAGGAGATCCGTCTCCACTTCCTCCCTCAGGTTAGGGGGCCTATAGCATACTCCCAGTATTATTTTCCCCTTAGCTTCATCCCTTTGGAGCTCTACCCATAAGGATTCCACCTCCTCTCTAGCTCCCTCAGTGATGTCATCTCTCACATTCACTTGTACATTATTTTTGATATATAGGCATACCCCTCCCCCTTTTTTACCCTCTCTATCCTTGCGGTATAGGGTATACCCTTGAATGTTTGCAACCAATCATGAGAGCTGTTGAACCAGGTCTCTGAAATTCCCACAAAATCCAAATCCTCCCCGTACAACAGTATCTCTAGTTCACCCATCTTCATAGGTGAACATGCCTATCAGCTGCCTCTGTTTTCTGGCTCATTTCTGGTGGAGCATCGGCTTGCTGGACCTTTGGCAACTTACTACAGGCACTCACACCTCACCGTGCTCTCACAGTCACTCTCTCACTTCCAGTGGTTACTGAGCTAGAGCTGTAAGAGAGGCCTTCCTCTTCATGTCAGGCTCTATAACCAGGTACATGACTGCTTGCTATGGCATAATATATGCAGAAGAAGGACAAGGTGTGCCAAACTAAGTGCAGCATGTATAGAACCAGGGCGGTCTTTAATTTTGATTAGACCCTGGGCAAAACTTTTCTTGGCCCCCCCCCATGAAGTTTCGCTCTCCACCCGCTCTGAGACATACAATAAATAGCAGCTAGACTCAAAATTGGTTTACTGAATCAGATCAGGCAGCTATTGCGATTGGTTGCCAGAGGTTACAGTGTATCATTACTGCTCACTGACTGGTTGCTAGAGGTTACAGCACACTGTACGGCTCACTGATTAGTTGCTAGAGGTTACAGCACATGTTTTCTGCTTGTTGATTGGCTGCTAGAGATTACTATGATTATGACCTCAGGGGGGCAAGGTATACATATCAATGCCGCTGGCCGCCGCTATTTACATATGAATGTCGCCACTATTTACATATGAATGCTGGTAATTTACATGTAAACAGTACCCCAACATTAGGTCTTCATTCAAAAAGTGTCCACAGATAAATGTGACATACCTGAACTAAAGACGCATAAAAATGATTTATTCTCATAAAACAAATAAATGAAAACACAGATTAGTCATGTGGAAAGAGTACAGCAAGTACACCCAAACATTTACCACCAATTCAAACCCATGAAATTAGAATCCAGTGTTCCAAGTTAGGTGCCAGTAGTTAGAACCTCCTTAGGGAGTATGTAGCGTGATATTGGGGAAGGTCACTCAATGATGTAGTGTTATGGTCAGAGGTTGGGCTTGGAGTCCAGTAGCAAAAATTTTAATTAAAAAAAAAAATTGGGCCTTTGGTGGTGGTGCCACAACTCTGTAACCCCTCTCAGATACTCATGTTGGGCGCAGGAATGGGCCCTGTGTTGAAATATTATATCAAAAATTGTAATTACATGTCGCTGTTAAACAGGGGCAGAAAAACTGGGCCTATAGCAGTAGAGAGGCTCCCACCGACTAGCATAGTATTTATACAAGTGGGTCACCTCTGGTGGGATAACACGGGCTTACCCGAGGTGTGGGGTCTGTGCACTAACCAGTATTCACCAGAGCTCCTGATGGTGGAGATGGGTTTCGCTGAATATTAGTTACCAGGTTGCGGTCCTCAGGATCGCCCCACCAGGAGGTGAGCAAGCCAGGGTCCAGTAGCAGATATAGCAGGTAGGGATTAAGCGGAGGTGAAGTCAGTAAACAAAAAAAATGGGACTGGAGCTCAGAGAAGGAGCTCAAGTCGAAAACGGGGCTCCATATAGAAGCTCACTGCAGCATATGCAAAATCTAAATTTTATTCAACGATTCAATTAGTTATCAAAAAGCAGATCAAAACCTTCACCATGCCATCAGTAAAAACATTCATGACAACGTTGTCAGGAAAGTAAAGACAAAAAAACTTTACTGAACTTTGTATTGCTGTGTGGAAACTTGCAATCGCCGACGCCTATTGGCTTGCTGCTCCTTCTCCCCCTACTGTTCAGGCTGCATGAACGCTCCTACCGGCTTGCTTGCTACATTTCGCGTGAGCCTCTAACCACATGTGTCTCTATGCGCTTCATCTCACCTTTAAGCTTTCAGTAATTCAGTGTTCATTTTGGCAGCCAATTTCGATTTTTTTTTAGTCTCAGGACTAAAATGGAATTTTAGTTTTAGTCCCATTGTAGTTAGGGATGAGCTGAACACCCCCCACCCGGTTCGGTTCGCACCAAAACATGCGAACAGGCAAAAAATTGTGTGAACACCGTTAAAGTCTATGGGACACGAACGTGAAAAATCAAAAGTGCTAATTTTAAAGGCTTATATGCAAGTTATTGTCATAAAAAGTGGTCCTGCCCCAGGGGACATGGATCAATGAAAAAAAAGTTATAAAAACTGACTTTTTTTCGGGAGCAGTGATTTTTTTTAATGCTTAAAGTGAAACAAGAAAAGTGTAATATTCCTTTAAATTTCGTACCTGGGGGGTGTCTATAGTATGCCTGTAAAGGGGCGCATGTTTCCCGTGTTTAGAACAGCCTGACAGCTAAATGACATTTCAAAGGAAAAAAAGTCATTTAAAACTACTTGCGGCTATAATGTATTGTCGGGTCTCGGCAATATAGATAAAAATCATTGAAAAAAATGGCATGGATCCCCCCTCCAGTCCATTACCAGGCCCTTTGAGTCTGGTATGGACATTAAGGGGAACTCTGTACCCAAATTTTAAAAACAAATGGCATAGGGGGGCCCCCAGGCACTATATACTCTGAACAGTATATATACTACACGGCCTGCCCTATATACTCTGCAGAAAATTGGGCCATAGGTGTTGGTTGTACCAGAACACTATAATCTCTCACAGTAAATCTTGGTGGGCGCAGGAACGAGCCCTGCTGTGATATATTAGATCAAAAAATTTAATTACATGCCCCTGTTAAACAGGGGAAGAAAAATTGGGACTTGGGTGGTGGTGGTGCCACAATACTGTAACCCCTCACAGATACTCTTGTTGGGCGCAAGAATGGGCCCTGCTGTGAAATATTAGATCAAAAATTGTAATTACATGCCCCTGTTAAACAGGGGCAGAAAAATGGGGCCTTGAGTGGTGGTGGTGGTGGTGCCCTAAACTAAAAATATTGTTGGAAGCTAGCATCATCAAGATTGAGGAGGAATAGCATAGTCAGCTTAGGCAGTCTTCAAGGGATCCCACATCCATAGAAAATGCAATCAGTTACATCAGCATCAGGTGCTTGATAGCTGCTGATCCTGACTGATTCATTTTTATGAATGTTAGCCTATCAATGGAGTCTGTGGACAGGCGCACTCTTTGATCCTTTACAAACCCTCCAGCAGCACTGAATGTGCATTCAGAAAGAACGCTGGATGCAGGACAGGCCAGTAGCTCAATTACATAATGAGCTAGTTCTGGCCAGTGGTCCATCCTCAAGACCCAGTATCCCAGTGGATGGTCTGTTGGAAAGGTCTCCAAGTCTGCTCTTGCCCCTAGATATTCCTGCACCATGTAATGCAGACTCTGGCGATGGTTGCTTGAACTGATCAGAACTTGGCGCTGAGGACTGAAAAATTGTTTAAAGGCATCGTTCAGCCACCTTCTCCACCGCTCTTCCTCTGACTGAACAAAGCCTCAGTAACACGTTGTCCAGCACCAGGAAATTGTACCTTCCAGGGTCTGGAAACGCGTTTCACAAACCTTTCTTCATGGCCTCCTGAAGATGTTTCATCCTCTGCTTCCTCTGCGAAGGCAGGATGAGTTCTGCAACCTTACCCTTGTAACGTGGATCAAGAAGGGTTGCCAGCCAGTAATGATCCCTCTCCTTGATACCCCAAATCCGAGGGTCCTTTCCATAGGTGTGCGCAGCCTATTGCATTAGGGTGTGCACCCTAAAGCTTAAACAGACGAAAGTATTGGAACGCCTGCCTTTACACACACAGGAACTTTAATGGCATCCCAGTCTTAGTCCGTAGGTTTCGATGTTGAGTTGGCTCCGCCCTTTGCAGCTATAACAGCTTCAACTCTTCTGGGAAGGCCGTCCACAAGTTTTAGGAGGGTGTCTATGGGAATGTTTGACCATTCTTCTAGAAGCGCATTTGTGAGGTCAGGCACTGATGTTGGATGAGAAGGCCTGGCTCACAGTCTCCGCTCTAATTCATCCCAAAGGTGTTCTGTCAGGTTGAGGTCAGGACTCTGTGCAGGTCAGTCAAGTTCCTCTACTCCAAACTCGCTCATCCATGTCTTTATGAACCTTGCTTTGTGCACTGGTCCAAATCATTTGGTGGAGGGGGGATTATGGTGTGGGGTTGTTTTTCAGGGGTTGGGCTTGGCCCCTTAGTTTTAGTAAAGGGAACTCTTAACTCATTCTCCCAACTTTGTGGGAACAGTTTGGGGATGACCCCTTCCTGTTGCAACATGACTGCCCACCAGTGCACAAAGCAAGGTCCATAAAGACATGGATGAGCGAGGGTGGTGGAAAATTACCTTCAAGTGCAAAAATTCACATTATAATAGTAAATAAAACATCTAAAATTAAGTGAAACAATCTAAAAAATAAAAATTCCAAAGTGCTATAATGGTGGGAACCTCACAACTAAAAGGTTGTTTCACTTGAGATTAATCTGTATGGTAAATATCTATAGGAGGGGTTTCCACCATCCCTGCTAAGTTCCATTTTATACAGTATGTCTTATTTTCAGCTTGATGTGTATTATATGTGAAGTTGCGTATCACAGAGACCGGTATTGTGATAATATTGAAGTTTGAGGTTTCCATACATTAGAGGGTTCCACCATTATTGTTAAGTTATTGATCAGTAAGTTAGCGTTGCACTTTTTTTTGTGGTGGGAACTCGTAACAGTGCTTAGCGGCAGGCTAATTACACTTTTTTATTTTACCTCCAGTAGTTTTTTTTGTAAATAGTAGTGTGGTGATTACCTGTTATACTACATTCGGCATGTGGCATTAATAAACAACAGATTTCAGTTGTGCCCCACCAGGCCGGCACCCCCTTGGACAATGTGCCTGACAGCTGAGTTCATCACCCCCATCCCTGCACTCAGTGCACTGATGGGCACTGATTAACAGCACTGATTGGCACTGACAGGTGGCACTAATTGGAAGCACTGATTGGCACTGACGCGCGGCACTGGCACTGATTGGCACTGACAGGCGGCACTGGCACTGATTGGCACTGACAGGTAACACTGATTGGAAGTACTGATTGGCACTGCCAGATGGCCCTGATTGGAAGCACTGATTGGCACTGACAGGTGGCACTGATACTGATTGGCACTGACAGGTGGCACTGATTGGAAGCACTGATTGACACTGACAGGTGGCACTGATACTGATTGGCACTGACAGGTGGCACTGATTGGAAGCACTGATTGACACTGACAGGTGGCACTGGCATTGATTGGCACTGACAGGTGGCACTGATTGGAAGCACTGATAGGTGGCACTCATTGGTACTAACAGGTGGCACTGATTGGGAGCACTAATTGGCACTGACAGGCGGCACTGGCACCGATTGGCACTCATTGGCACTGACGGGTGGCACTGATTGGAAGCTCTAGTTGGCACTGACAGGTGGCACTGACAGGCGGCACTGGCAATCATTGGCACTAACAGTGGCACTGATTGGAAGCACTGATTGGCACTGACAAACTGACAGGTGGCACTGATTGGCACTGACTGGCATAGACAGGTGGCATTAGCTGGAAGCACTGACAGGGGAGAGGGGGGTTTCCAGGGGAGTACCTAGAGCATTTGGCACCCGGGTGGATCCTATATCTGGCACCCCCCACCCCACGTTAAAATGTAAAAACACCCCACTGTGCCCCCTGCATACCTCTGCATCCTTTATTATCTCTTTGTCACTACTGTGTACCCCTCCACAACTGCACCTCTGGACCCCTTTACATTACACAGCACCCTGCACCACTGGACCCCTTTACATTACACAGCACCCTGCACCTCTGGACCCCTTTACATTACACAGCACCCTGCACCCCTTTACATTACACAGCACCCTGCACCTCTGGACCCCTTTACATTACACAGCACCCTGCACCTCTGGACCCCTTTACATTACACAGCACCCTGCACCCCTTTACATTACACAGCACCCTGCACCCCTTTACATTACACATCCCCCTGCACCTCTGGACCCCTTTACATTACACAGCACCCTGCACCCCTTTACATTACACAGCACCCTGCACCCCTTTACATTACACATCCCCCTGCACCTCTGGACCCCTTTACATTACACAGCACCCTGCACCACTGGACCCCTTTACATTACACATCCCCCTGCACCTCTGGACCCCTTTACATTACACAGCACCCTGCACCACTGGACCCCTTTACATTACACAGCACCCTGCACCACTGGACCCCTTTACATTACACAGCCCCCTGCACCACTGGACCCCTATACATTACATAGCACCCTGTACCCCTTTACATTACACAGCCCCCTGCACCACTGGACCCCTATACATTACATAGCACCCTGCACCCCTTTACATTACACAGCACCCTGCACCACTGGACCCCTTTACATTACACAGCACTTTGGACCCCTTTACATTATACAGGCCCCCTCAGCACAGACCCTCCCATTCAGCACAGACAGACCCCCCCTTCAGCACAGACCCCCCCTTTAGCACAGATGGACCCCCCCTTCAGCACAGATCCCCCCTTCAGCACAGATGGACCCCTTCTTCAGCACAGATCCCCCCTTCAGCACAGATGGACCCCCCCTTCAGCACATCCCCCCTTCAGCACAGATGGACCCCCCCTTCAGCACAGATCCCCCCTTCAGCACAGATGGACCCCCCTTCAGCACAGACCCCCCCTTCAGCACAGACCCCCCTTCAGCACAGATGGACCCCCCTTCAGCAGAGATCCCCCCTTTAGCACAGACGGACCCCCCCCCTTTAGCACAGATGGACCCCCCCTTCAGCACAGATCCCCACTTCAGCACAGATGACCCCCCCTTCAGCACAGACCCCCCTTTCAGCACAGATGGACCCCCCTTCAGCACAGATCCCCCCTTCAGCCCAGATGGACCCCCCTTCAGCACAGATCCCCCCTTCAGCACAGACCCCCCTTCAGCACAGATGGACCCCCCCTTCAGCACAGATGGACCCCCCCTTCAGCACAGATCCCCACTTCAGCACAGATGACCCCCCCTTCAGCACAGACCCCCCTTTCAGCACAGATGGACCCCCCTTCAGCACAGATCCCCCCTTCAGCCCAGATGGACCCCCCTTCAGCACAGATCCCCCCTTCAGCACAAATGGACCCCCCTTCAGCACATCCCTCCTTCAGCACAGACCCCCCCTTTAGCACAGATCCCCCCTTCAGCACAGATGGACCCCCTTCAGCACAGATGGACCCCCCTTCAGCACAGACCCCCCCTTTAGCACAGACGGACCCCCCCTTCAGCACAGATCCCCCCTTCAGCACAGATGGACCCCCCCTTCAGCACATCCCTCCTTCAGCACAGACCCCCCCTTTAGCACAGATGGACCCCCCTATCCCATTCAGTACCTCAGATCAGTGTGGCACAGGCACAGCAGGTCCCCTCCCCCTGTGTACACAAACACTGGAGGGGGAGGCGGCTTCACTCTGCTCCCTGTGCCTGTGTGACATTCGAGCAGGATCGAGCAGCTATTGAACATCAGCCAATAATTAAGCAGCTTGAGAAAGGGGGCGGGGCTACATACACATAGCAGCCCCGCCAGACCCATCCCATTGGTTGGTGTTCGATACCTGCTCGGTCCCGCCCACCCCCGACATCATACATGAATTCTGACAGCTCCTCTCTCTCTCTGCATGCTGTTACCATACAGGACGGTGTCACACTCACACACTGAGCGGATCTTACAAGCCCACAACAATGTTATCCTTCCTCACAGGCAGTGCAGGGTACATATTACACATCAGCCCAGGCAGATCTCGGGATACAGACGGCATGGGGCTAAACACTGCTTGGGGGATTAGGGTGTGCCCAGGCACACCCGGCACACCCCGTGGGCACGCCTAGAGTCCTTTGGCAGGCTTTGCAGAATCAGGGAGGCCATGCAGCATAAGTTTGCAGAGGCATTCGATTAACTACCTCCTCCCAGCCAAGTACAACTCCTTGGGTTTCTGGGGACTAAAACCTGTGTGTTTGGCAGGCTTACAGGAATGCTATCTGGATAAAGGGGGCCTTGAGAGGTAAGGAAGTCCTCCTCTTCCTCCCGTTGTTCTGCCTCAATTGCCCTGTCCATGATTCCACGCAGTGTGTTCTCCAACAGGAAGACAAGAGGGACAGTATCACTGATGCATGCATTGTCGCTGCTCACCATCCTTGTGGCCTCCTCAAATGGTGACAGGACAGTGCATGCATCCTTGATCAGTAGCCACTGGCATGGCAAAAAAAAGCCAAGCTGCCCGACCCTGTCCTGGTGCCATAGTCGCACAGGTACTCATTGATGGCCCTCTGCTGTGTGTGCCGCCGCTGCAGCATTGCCAACGTTGAGTTCCACCTGGTAGGCATGTCACAAAGGAGGCGGTTTGTGGGCAGGTTTGCATTCCCTTTGAATGTCAGCCAGCCGAGCACTGGCATTGTATGACCGGCGGAAATGACCACAGACTTTTCTGGCCTGCCTCAGAAGATCCTGTAAGGTACCTGCTCAAGAACTGCTGCATGACCAAATTCAGAACGTGTGTCAAACATGAAACATCATTCAAGTGTCCCTGTTGGAGAGCGGAGAGGAGGTTAATGCCATTGTCACATACAACCATTCCTGGCTGAAGCTGGCGTGGCGTCAACCACCTCTGAGCCTGCCCCTGCAGAGCTCACAGAATCTCTGCCCCAGGATGGCTCCTGTCCCTTAGGCAGGCCAACTTAAGCACCGCATGGCATCTTTTAGCCTGACTGCTTGTGTAGCCTCTTGAACGCTTATGGAGCACCGCTGGTTCAGAGGACAAATCTGCAGAAGAGGCCATAGAGTAAGAAGAAGAGGAGGGGTGGAGGAGAGAGGTGTGGCAGAATCAACACTAGCATTTTGGAGGCGTGGTGGCGGAACAAGCTCCAACAACACCGAACCCTGTCTTGCATCCTTCCCAGCTGCCAGCAGAGTTACCCAGTGTGCCATAAAGGAAAGGTAACATCTCTGGCCATGCCTGCTGGACCATGAGTCAGCAGTAATATGCACCTTACTGCTGACCGCCCTGTCTAACAAGGCCAAAACATTGCCTTCCAAATGCGGGTAGAGAGCCGGAATGGCCTTCCGTGAAAAGAAATGGCATTTTGGAACCTGCCACTGAGGTACCGCACATTCCACAAATTCACGAAAGGGGGCAGAGTCTACCAGCTGAAAAGGCAGCAGTTGCAGTGCTAGCAATTTGGCCAAGCCAGCATTCAGATGCTGAGCATGTGGATGGCTAGGACCAAATTTCTTTTTACGGTTCAGCAACTGGGGTAGGGAAATTTGCCTGCTAAAATCAGATGGAGGTGTACTGATAGCAGATTGGCTGCAAGTACTTGGGACACCTATTGCTATACCTTCATTCCTCTCAGTGCAGTTTTTTGAGATGACTGGAGGTATAGTAGGGTTGGAGATACCCGATGAGGATCAAGGAGAAGTCCACCTTTTTCTTTGATGTGGGTCTTTCAAGTGCTGTTGCCGACAGACTGCATGGCAGGTTGTCATATGCCTGGTCAAGCATGTGGTGCCCAAGCGTTGTTGTTCTGGCCACGCTTGATCCGCTTCAGACATAGGTTGCAAACAGCAATGGTGCGATCTGCTGCACACGTGTCAAAAAAGGCCCACACCAAGGAACTTTTAAAAGTCAGTGGGGAGTCAGCAGCGCCCTGCACCTGCGGAGCTCTGCGGTGTGATGCAGTAGACTGCCCTTAAGCTGCCCCCAGAGGACATCCTGCCTCGTTGGAGTTGTGCCACCTCCTCCTCCTCTCTTCTATCAAGCACCCAAGTAGAGTCAGTGACCTCATCATCCCCTCCCTCCTTATCACTGGAGCAAACTTGGCAGTATGCTGCAGCTGGGGGAACATGACTATCAGTTTCTTGTCCTTCTGTGTCCCCCCTCTCTCTAGGCTCACATTACTCCCTTCCTCAACCTGGAAACCAACATTGGAGCCTTCAAATCGCTGCGCATCCTCCAGCACCATGTACCCATAGTTGCCAACATTGCAAAAAAAATATGTGGGACACTTTTTTGGCTGTAGGTGGAGCCATATAATAATTAGAGGGCGGGGCATGCATTTGTAGGCGTGACTTAGTGGCAAAATTGGGTGTGGTTTACGCAGATAGTGGACGTGGCTTAAATGGGCGTGGCTCAAAGGGGGTGTGGTTAGAGTCTGAGATGAATAAGGGATGGAGAGGGAAAGGGGGAAAGAGGAATGACGGGACAGCAGCCCCAGATCCTACACAACAATGTATACTGTGTACACCGCCTGCACTGTATTATATACTGTGTACACCGCCTGCACTGTATTATATACTGTGTACACCGCCTGCACTGTATTATATACTGTGTACACCGCCTGCACTGTATTATATACTATGTACACCGCCTGCACTGTATTATATACTGTGTACATCGCCTGCACTGTATTATATACTGTGTACACCGCCTGCACTGTATTATATACTATGTACACCGCCTGCACTGTATTATATACTGTGTACACCGCCTGCACTGTATTATATACTGTGTACACCGCCTGCACTGTATTATATACTGTGTACACCGCCTGCACTGTATTATATACTGTGTACACCGCCTGCACTGTATTATATACTGTGTACACCGCCTGCACTGTATTATATACTGTGTACACCACCTGCACTGTATTATATACTGTGTACACCGCCTGCACTGTATTATATACTGTGTACACCGCCTGTACTGTATTATATACTGTGTACACCGCCTGCACTGTATTATATACTGTGTACACCGCCTGCACTGTATTATATACTGTGTACACCGCCTGCACTGTATTATATACTGTGCACACCACCTGCACTGTATTATATACTGTGTACACCGCCTGCACTGTATTATATACTATGTACACCGCCTGCACTGTATTATATACTGTGTACACCGCCTGCACTGTATTATATACTGTGTACATCGCCTGCACTGTATTATATACTGTGTACACCGCCTGCACTGTATTATATACTATGTACACCGCCTGCACTGTATTATATACTGTGTACACCGCCTGCACTGTATTATTTACTGTGTACACCGCCTGCACTGTATTATATACTGTGTACACCACCTGCACTGTATTATATACTGTGTACACCGCCTGCACTGTATTATATACTGTGTACACCGCCTGCACTGTGTTAAATACTGTGTACACCGCCTGCACTGTATTATATACTGTGTACACCGCCTGCACTGTATTATATACTGTGTACACCGCCTGCACTGTATTATATACTGTGTACACCGCCTGCACTGTATTATATACTGTGTACACCGCCTGCACTGTATTATATACTGTGTACACCGCCTGCACTGTATTATATACTGTGTACACCGCCTGCACTGTATTAGCAACTGTTCTATGGCTGCACTGTATTTTATACTGTGTACACCACCAGAAGTGTATTAGAAACAGTACACCATGGAATGCACTTCAGATATAGGCTACACTGTAACAGAGTATACATACGAGACTATATATATATATATATATATATACATATATATATATATATATACATACTCTGCATTTAGCATAGACTATATATTCAGTGTTTACTTTATATTCAGTCAGTGCAGGCAGTGTATTAATATATATATATATAGTTTTGTATGTATACTCTGTTACAGTGTAGCCTATATCTGAAGTGCATTCCATGGTGTACTGTTTCTAATACACTTCTGGTGGTGTACACAGTATAAAATACAGTGCAGCCATAGAACAGTTGCTAATACAGTGCAGGCGGTGTACACAGTATATAATACAGTGCAGGCGGTGTACACAGTATATAATACAGTGCAGGCGGTGTACACAGTATATAATACAGTGCAGGCGGTGTACATAGTATATAATACAGTGCAGGCGGTGTACACAGTATATAATACAGTGCAGGCGGTGTACACAGTATATAATACAGTGCAGGCGGTGTACACAGTATATAATACAGAGCAGGAGGTGTACACAGTATATAATACAGTATATAATCCCCCAGAGGTTCTCCCCCCAGTCTATAGATTGCATTCATATTTTTGCCACCCAAATGCATTATTTTACATTTTTCTACATTGAACCTCATTTGCCATGTAGTCGCCCCTCCCCCATTAATTTGTTCAGGTCTTTTTGCAAGGTTTCCACATCCTGCGGAGAAGTTATTGCCCTGCTTAGCTTAGTATCGTCTGCAAATACAGAGATTGAACTGTTTATCCCATCCTCTAGATCGTTTATGAACAAATTAAATAGGATTGGTCCCAGCACAGAACCCTGGGGGACCCCACTACCCACCCCTGACCATTCCGAGTACTCCCCATTTATCACCACCCTCTGAACACGCCCTTGTAGCCAGTTTTCAATCCATGTACTCACCCTATGGTCCATGCCAACGGACCCTATTTTGTACGTTAAACGTTTATGGGGAACTGTGTCAAATGCTTTTGCAAAATCCAGATACACCACGTCTACGGGCCTTCCTTTATCTAGATGGCAACTCACTTCCTCATTGAAGGTTAGTAGATTGGCTTGGCAAGAACGATTCTTCATGAATCCATATTGGTGCTACATTGGCTTTTCTCCAATCAGCTGGTACCATTCCAGTCAATAGACTGTCTGTAAAAATTAGGAACAATGGTCTGGCAATCACTTGACTGAGTTCCCTAAGTACCCTCGGATGCAAGCCATCTGGTCCCGGTGATTTATTAATGTTAAGTTTCTCAAGTCTAATTTTAATTCTGTCCTCTGTTAACCATGGAGGTGCTTCCTGTGTTGTGTCCTGAGGATAAACACTGCAGTTTTGGTTACTGAAGCCCCCCGATTCACTCGTGAAGACTGAGGAGAAGAATAAATTCAATACCTTTGCCATCTCCCCATCCTTTGTAACCAGATGTCCTTCCTCATTCTTTATGGGGCCAATATGGTCTGTCCTCTCTTTTTTACTGTTTACATACTTAAAGAATTTCTTGGGATTTCTTTTGCTCTCCTCCGCTATGTGTCTTTCATGTTCTATCTTAGCCATCCTAATTGCACCCTTACATTTCCTGTTGCATTCTTTATAAATTCTGAATGCTGTGGATGATCCCTCAACCTTGTATTTTTTGAAGGCCTTCTCCTTTGCTTTTATATGCATTTTTACATTGTAGTTAAGCCATCCAGGATTTTTGTTCGCTCTTTTAAATTTATCACCCAATGGGATACATTGGCTAATGCCCTTATTTAATATGCTCTTAAAGCAAACCCATCTCTCCTCCGTATTCTTTGTTCCTAATATTTTATCCCAATTTATGCCTTTTAGCAAACTTTGTAGTTTAGGGAAGTTGGCTCTTTTGAAATTCAGTGTCTTTGTGTTCCCTTCATGTTTCCTATTTTGTGTGATTTATACTGAAACTAATTGACCTGTGATCGCTGTTACCTAAATTGCCCCGTATTTCCACATCTGTGATCAGGTCTGTATTGTTGGTAATCAGTAGATCTAGTAAGGTTTTATTTCTAGTTGGTGCGTCTACCAACTGACCCATAAAATTGTCCTGCAAGACATTAAGGAACTGGCGAGCCTTAAATGAATGCGCGGTTCCCTCCGCCCAGTCTGGATAATTAAAATCCCCCATTATGATAACACTTCCCATCCTTGCTGCTAATCCAATTTGTGATAGGAGATCCGTCTCCACTTCCTCCCTCAGGTTAGGGGGCCTATAGCATACTCCCAGTATTATTTTCCCCTTAGCTTCATCCCTTTGGAGCTCAACCCATAAGGATTCCACCTCCTCTCTAGCTCCCTCAGTGATGTCATCTCTCACATTCACTTGTACATTATTCTTAAAATATAGACATACCCCTCCCCCTTTCTTACCCTCTCTATCCTTGCGGTATAGGGTATACAGTTATTACTTCAGAATAACAAAATGTATACATTGCAATCTGACTGCAAAAAAATCCCTGCAATGTACATAGATAAGATGGTTCTCAACAAAAGTTAAGTGTACTGTACTTACCTTTGTATGAATATCTGGATGAGTTGTCTGGAATGGAGGCCTGTAATGCTGCACATTGCTCTGGATGGTGGTCTGAGGAGGCCTGTAATGCTGCAGAGTGCTCTGGATGGTGGTCTGAGGAGGCATGTTGCTGCACAGTGCTCTGGACGGTGGTCTGAGGAGGCCTGTAATGCTGCACAGTGCTCTGGACTGTGGTCTGAGGTGGCATGTAATGCTGCAGAGTGCTCTGGATGGTGGTCTGAGGAGGCATGTTGCTGCACAGGGCTCTGGACGGTGGTCTGAGGAGGCCTGTAATGCTGCAGAGTGCTCTGGATGGTGGTCTGAGGAGGCATGTTGCTGCACAGGGCTCTGGACGGTGGTCTGAGGAGGCCTGTAATGCTGCAGAGTGCTCTGGACTGTGGTCTGAGGTGGCATGTAATGCTGCAGAGTGCTCTGGATGGTGGTCTGAGAAGGCATGTTGCTACACAGTGCTCTGGACCGTGGTCTGAGGAGGCCTGTAATGCTGCAGAGTGCTCTGGAAGGGGGTCGGAGGAGGCCTGTAATGCTGCACAGTGCTCTGGACGGTGGTCTGAGGAGACCTGTAATGCTGCATAGTGCTCTGGACGGTAGTCTGAGGAGGCCTGTAATGCTGCACAGTGCTCTGGACGGTGGTCAGAGGAGGCCTGTAATGCGGCACAGTGCTCTGGACCGTGGTCTGAGGAGGCCTGTAATGCTGCAGAGTGCTCTGGATGGTGGTCTGAGGAGGCATGTTGCTGCACAGTGCTCTGGACGGTGGTCTGAGGAGGCCTGTAATGCTGCACAGTGCTCTGGACTGTGGTCTGAGGTGGCATGTAATGCTGCAGAGTGCTCTGGATGGTGGTCTGAGGAGGCATGTTGCTGCACAGGGCTCTGGACGGTGGTCTGAGGAGGCCTGTAATGCTGCAGAGTGCTCTGGACTGTGGTCTGAGGTGGCATGTAATGCTGCAGAGTGCTCTGGATGGTGGTCTGAGAAGGCATGTTGCTACACAGTGCTCTGGACCATGGTCTGAGGAGGCCTGTAATGCTGCAGAGTGCTCTGGACGGTGGTCGGAGGAGGCCTGTAATGCTGCACAGTGCTCTGGACGGTGGTCTGAGGAGACCTGTAATGCTGCATAGTGCTCTGGACGGTAGTCTGAGGAGGCCTGTAATGCTGCACAGTGCTCTGGACGGTGGTCAGAGGAGGCCTGTAATGCGGCACAGTGCTCTGGATGGTGGTCAGAGGAGGCCTGTAATGCGGCACAGTGCTCTGGACAGTGGCCTGAGGAGGCCTATAATGCTGCAGAGTGCTCTGGACGATGGTCTGAGGGGGCCTGTAATGCTGCACATTGCTCTGGACGGTGGTCTGAGGAGGCATGTTGCTGCAAAGTGCTCTGGACGGTGGTCTGAGGAGGCCTGTAATGCTGCACAGTGCTCTGGTCAGTGGTCTGAGGAGGCCTGTAATGCTGCATAGTGCTCTGGACGGTGGTCTGAGGAGGCCTGTAATGCTGCACAGTGCTCTGGACGGTGGTCAGAGGAGGCCTGTAATGCGGCACAGTGCTCTGGATGGTGGTCAGAGGAGGACTGTAATGCAGCACAGTGCTCTGGACAGTGGCCTGAGGAGGCCTATAATGCTGCAGAGTGCTCTGGACGATGGTCTGAGGGGGCCTGTAATGCTGCACATTGCTCTGGACGGTGGTCTGAGGAGGCATGTTGCTGCAAAGTGCTCTGGACGGTGGTCTGAGGAGGCCTGTAATGCTGCACAGTGCTCTGGACGGTGGTCTGAGGAAGCCTGCAATGCTGCATAGTGCTCTGGATGGTGGTCTGAGGAGGCCTGTAATGCTGCACAGTGCTCTGGATGGTGGTCTGAGGAAGCCTGCAATGCTGCATATTGCTCTGGATGGTAGTCTGAGGAGGCATGTTCCTGCAGAGTGCTCTGGATGGTGGTCTGAGGAGGCCTATAATGCTGCAGAGTGCTCTGGACGATGGTCTGAGGGGGCCTGTAATGCTGCACATTGCTCTGGACGGTGGTCTGAGGAGGCATGTTGCTGCAAAGTGCTCTGGACGGTGGTCTGAGGAGGCCTGTAATGCTGCACAGTGCTCTGGATGGTGGTCTGAGGAAGCCTGCAATGCTGCATAGTGCTCTGGATGGTGGTCTGAGGAGGCCTGTAATGCTGCACAGTGCTCTGGATGGTGGTCTGAGGAAGCCTGCAATGCTGCATATTGCTCTGGATGGTAGTCTGAGGAGGCATGTTGCTGCAGAGTGCTCTGGATGGTGGTCTGAGGAGGCCTGTAATGCTGTATAGTGCTCTGGACGGTGGTCTGAGGAGGCCTGTAATGCTGCACAGTGCTCTGGATGGTGGTCTGAGGAGGCCTGTAATGCTGCATAGTGCTCTGGACGGTGGTCTGAGGAGGCCTGTAATGCTGCACAGTGCTCTGGATGGTGGTCTGAGGATGCCTGCAATGCTGCATAGTGCTCTGGATGGTAGTCTGAGGAGGCATGTTGCTGCAGAGTGCTCTGGATGGTGGTCTGAGGAGGCCTGTAATGCTGCACAGTGCTCTGGATGGCCTCTTCAGACCAACGTCCACATACTTGCCAGCAGTCCCAATTTTTCTGGGACAATCCAATTCTCACCAAGGAACGGAGACCTTCTTTTCTCACCAAGGAACAGAGACATTCTTTTCTCACCAAGGAACATACGTTAACAAGTTTTTTTTTTTACCTGGTGAACGCATGACAAAGTTGCTTCTAAATTTGGGTGAATGTTAATGAGCAAATATGTCTGCACATCCTCTAAAAATGCGTCTCTGTGTTTTCAGTGAGGTATTGTGAAAAATATTTAATTATACAATTTTCTTATTGGGTTAATCTGGACCCATCACATGAGTCTGGCTTTGGTTTTCCAGGCAATCAGAGAACACGTTCCAGAGAGACAATTTCACAGTCACAGTGAAGATCTCCTCCATCTTTATGGAAATGAGGGTTATTTTTATGAGACGTATCGTACTTCATCTCTATGTTCTTCTTTATACAAATGATCTGTACTGAGCTCCATGTAATCCTAGCCATGGCGGAGATTTGTGTTACCTGTCGGCACACCGGCGTCTTTGGATATTGTCAGAGACTAGGCAACAGGGAAGATCTACAGTTGTGAAAATGGAAGTACACCTCATAGAAATGATTCATTTTTTTCAACATATTTTTAAAGTCCAACATTAGGTCTTCATTTTAAAAAGTTACAAATAGTGCAAAAAAAAAAAAAGATTTATCATCATAATCCAAATTAATTCAAATTTGTCCGATTTGTCCTGTGGAAAGAATACTTACACCTAAACATTTACCACCAATTCATATCTATGATATTAGAATTTGATGTTCAAGATGAGATGCCAAAGCTTTGAACCTTCTTTGGGAGCATGCAGTGTGATATTGGGGAAGGTAACTCAATGGCGTAGAGCAGGATGTCTCAACCCGGGTTCCGTTGAAAACCTAGGGTTCCTCCAGAGGTTTCTAGGGGTTCCTTGAGCAATGAGCAATTTCTGCCTCACAGATAAGCTTCCACTGAGACCATTGATCTTTTTTATCTAACTGTAAGGAGGGGTAATTCTTCCCAAGGACCACAAGTGTAAGGAGCATTCTTTCCTCTGACCGTCACATTAAAGTATAACGAGTTGTAGATAGAGGAATTTCTAGGAGGGGTTCCCTGAGATTGGAAAGTTATTCCAAGGATTCCTCTGTGTTGAAAAGGTTGAGGAAGGCTGGTGTAGAGTGTCACGGTCAGGGTTCAGCCTTGTAGACCAGTAGCTTTAGCTTTAGAGATCCTCCCACTGACCAGCAGGATAAATATACAAGCAGCTCAGCCTGGCAGATGACATGGGCTCACCTGAGGTGAGGGGTCTAAGCACTAACCTGTACCCACCAGAGCTCCTGATGGTGGAGCTGGGTTTTGCTGTGTGTTAGTACCAGGTTGCAGTCCTCAGGATTGCCCCACCAAGAGATGAGCAAGCCGGGGTCCAGTAGCAGATAAAGCAGATGGGGATCAAACAGAATCATAGTCATTAAACAAGCCAAACTTCAGTAACAGTTGGTTGCAGGTTGGGATCAAGCAGACGAGTAGTCTATGAACAAGCCAAAGGTTGGCAATGAGGGGTAGTGGAGAAAAAGACAGCTGCAGGTATGTAAAGGAGTAAGAGGTCAGCTGGAGAGCACAATAATCAGGTAAACAGGAAGTGCAGAGACCTGGTTTAAATCAGGAAGTTCATGGGAGGAGCAAAGTGTTCAAGGTTCACCCGAAACAAGGCAAGAAAGTCCACAGAATCAGACAGGGAGCTGTCCAGCATCTCAGGTGGCTCTGCAAGAAGAGCTACTACCTGATGCAGCAGAGGCTGTGGGTTTAGATCCCGGTCCTGACAAAGAGCTTGATTGTGAGTTCACGCCAACCAGGACCTGCGTTTTCAGGGCTTGATAGACAATTTTATTTAAAGCAAGTTCCTTACATTAGGATCTCCAATGCAGAGGTTTCAGTTTCCCACTGCGTTCAAACCAAAACACCCTCCTGGCTAGATAGAAGCTCACCTCAGGCTACACAGCCCTCAGCCTAGAATACAGACTCTCAGTCCACAACACAACAATGTTCATACACTGCTCACTGCAGCAATTCTAAGTCCAGTTTTCACCCTGGTTGGTGCAGACATGAACCGATTGCACTGACCCTCACCCTGGCCTCTGGGCAGGGATCTCCTATCTTCCAGGTGGAGCAATCCTGCCTTCTAACGGGAGCCCTGAACCATGACTGAGCCTATTATTATAAAGGCAGCACACAGCCTGCAGGTCCTTAGTAAGACATGGACACTGGGTTGGAGGTTTCTCCCCTCCCAAAAACTTCAAAGCCTTCAGAACCCAATCCAGGAATTACAGATGAGAAACAACCTTTCTCCACTCAGCATGGTTATAAAATAATAAAGGGGAAATATTTTGAAACTTTTTTTTCACCACCCCCTTCACCTCCATTATATGCAGAATATAATCCTAGGGGGATGTAATACTATTCACGGACCTTAAAGTAGTTCTAAACCCAAACCGTTTTTACCTTAATGCATTTCTTCTATTAAGGTAAAAAACACCCCCTGCCTGCCCTAGCCCCCCCCCCCACCCCTAAACACTCACCTGGCACCGTTCACCAGTCCAGCGCCACCCCACCACTTACACCACTTCTTCTCTTCCTGGTCTCACAGGAGAATGTCTGTCCAATCCTGTGATAAGGGAGCAGGGGGCATGGCATGAAAACACACACAGCCCGGCTTGGGAGTGTGCCCACACAGGTGCCCCCCTCACTACCTGGCTTGCTCAGGGGCACTGGGAAGAAGACAGCTCTGGTGGGGGACTCCAGAAGAGGAGGTAAACAACTGCTCTGTGCAATATCATTACACAGAGCAGGTAAGTATAACCTCTTCTTTATTTTAACAAAAAAAAAAAAATCAGTCTTTACAATCACTTCTAGTACTGCAGTCTTCCTTCCCACCTATGACTGGATCACTTATTTCTATTTTCTTGACCAGTCATGTTGTTGCCCCCCCATCCCTCCACCTTGTATTGGCCCTCATGGCAGTGAAATTTTAACCCACCACCCCCTTCTGCATTCGGGTAATGACAGTGAAAGTTAACCCCCCCCTCCCACCACATTGTTGGTCATGAGAGGGGTTACATTTCAATGCCACTGACCACCAAGGTGGTGGAGGGGATTTAATAATATGACACATGTGCTAGGTAATATTAATGCGTCCTCTGGTACCTGTGTTATTGTGGCATCCACTGGCACCAACGCTGGGAGTTATTATGGAGTCCATCGGCACCAATGCTGGGAGTTATTATGGAGTCCATCGGCACCAATGCTGGGAGTTATTATGGAGTCCACTGGCACCAATGCTGGGAGTTATTATGGAGTCCATCGGCACCAATGCTGGGAGTTATTATGGTGTCCACTGGCACCAATGCTGGGAGTTTTTATGGTGTCCACTGGCACCAATGCTGGGAGTTATTATGGAGTCCATCGGCACCAATGCTGGGAGTTATTATGGTGTCCACTGGCACCAATGCTGGGAGTTTTTATGGTGTCCACTGGCACCAATGCTGGGAGTTATTATGGTGTCCACTGGCACCAACGCTGGGAGTTATTATGGAGTCCACTGGCACCAATGCTGGGAGTTATTATGGTGTCCACTGGCACCAATGCTGGGAGTTATTATGGTGTCCACTGACACCAATGCTGGGAGATATTATGGAGTCCACTGGCACCAATGCTGGGAGTTATTATGGAGTCCACTGGCACCGACGCTGGGAGTTATTATGGAGTCCACTGGCACCAATGCTGGGAGTTATTATGGAGTCCACTGGCACCAACGCTGGGAGTTATTATGGTGTCCACTGGCACCAACGCTGGGAGTTATTATGGAGTCCACTGGCACCAATGCTGGGAGTTATTATGGTGTCCACTGGCACCAACGCTGGGAGTTATTATGGAGTCCACTGGCACCGACGCTGGGAGTTATTATGGAGTCCACTGGCACCAATGCTGGGAGTTATTATGGAGTCCACTGGCACCGACGCTGGGAGTTATTATGGAGTCCACTGGCACCAATGCTGGGAGTTATTATGGAGTCCACTGGCACCAACGCTGGGAGTTATTATGGTGTCCACTGGTACCAATGCTGGGAGTTATTATGGTGTCCACTGGCACCAATGCTGGGAGTTATTATGGTGTCCACTGGCACCAATGCTGGGAGTTATTATGGGGAGTTATTATGGTGTCCACTGGCACCAACGCTGGAAGTTATCATGGAGTTCACTCGCACCAATGCAGGGAGTTATTATGGTGTCCACTGGCACCAACACTGGGAGTTATTATGGCATCCACTGGCACCAACGCTGGGAGTTATTATAGTGTCCACTGGCACCAACGCTAAGAGTTATTATGAAATACACTGGCACCAACACTGGGAGTTATTATGGCATTCACTGGCACCAATGCTGGGAGTTATTATGGTGTCCACTGGCACCAACACTGGGAGTTATTATGGTGTCCACTGGCACCAACGCTGGGAGTTATTATAGTGGCCACTGGCACCAACGCTAGGAGTTATTATGAAATCCACTGGCACCAACACTGGGAGTTATTATGGCATCCACTGGCACCAATGCTGGGAGTTATTATGGTGTCCACTGACACCAATGCTGGGAGTTATTATGGAGTCCACTGGCACCAATGCTGGGAGTTATTATGGTGTCCACTGGCACCAATGCTGGGAGTTATTATGGTGTCCACTGGCACTAACGCTCAGAGTTAATATGGTGTCCACTGGCACCAACGCTGGGAGTTATTATGGAGTCCACTGGCACCAATGCTGGGAGTTATTATGGTGTCCACTGGCACCAACGCTGGGAGTTATTATGGAGTCCACTGGCACCAATGCTGGGAGTTATTATGGTGTCCACTGGCATCAACGCTGGGAGTTATTATGAAGTCCACTGGCACCGACGCTGGGAGTTATTATGGAGTCCACTGGCACCAATGCTGGGAGTTATTATGGAGTCCACTGGCACCAATGCTGGGAGTTATTATGGAGTCCACTGGCACCAATGCTGGGAGTTATTATGGAGTCCACTGGCACTAATGCTGGGAGTTATTATGGTGTCCACTGGCACCAACGCTGGGAGTTATTATGGTGTCCACTGGCACCAATGCTGGGAGTTATTATGGAGTCCACTGGCACCAACGCTGGGAGTTATTATGGTGTCCACTGGTACCAATGCTGGGAGTTATTATGGTGTCCACTGGCACCAATGCTGGGAGTTATTATGGGGAGTTATTATGGTGTCCACTGGCACCAACGCTGGAAGTTATCATGGAGTTCACTCGCACCAATGCTGGGAGTTATTATGGTGTCCACTGGCACCAACGCTGGGAGTTATTATAGTGTCCACTGGCACCAACGCTAAGAGTTATTATGAAATACACTGGGAGTTGTTATGGCATTCACTGGCACCAATGCTGGGAGTTATTATGGTGTCCACTGGCACCAACACTGGGAGTTATTGTGGCATCCACTGGCACCAACGCTGGGAGTTATTATAGTGGCCACTGGCACCAACGCTAGGAGTTATTATGAAATCCACTGGCACCAACACTGGGAGTTATTATGGCATCCACTGGCACCAATGCAGGGAGTTATTATGGCATCCACTGGCACCAATGCTGGGAGTTATTATGGCATCCACTGGCACCAATGCTGGGAGTTATTATGGCGTCCATTGACACTAATCCTGGAAGTTATTATGGTGTCCACTGACACCAATGCTGGGTTTATTATGGAGTCCAGTGACACCAATGCTGGGAGTTATTATGGTGTCCTCTGATACTTGTGTTGAGGGCTATTATGACCTCCACTGACATGAATGCTGGGCATTATTATGGCGTCCACTGGCACCAATGCTGGGAGTTATTATGGCGTCCACTGACACCAATGCTGGGAGTTATTATGGCGTCCACTGACACCAATGCTGGGAGTTATTATGGCGTCCACTGACACCAATGCTGGGAGTTATTATGGTGTCCACTGACACCAATGCTGGGAGTTATTATGGCGTCCACTGGCACCAATGCTGGGAGTTATTATGGTGTCCACTGACACCAATGCTGGGAGTTATTATGGAGTCCACTGGCACCAATGCTGGGAGTTATTATGGTGTCCACTGGCACCAATGCTGGGAGTTATTATGGTGTCCACTGGCACTAACGCTCAGAGTTAATATGGTGTCCACTGGCACCAACGCTGGGAGTTATTATGGAGTCCACTGGCACCAATGCTGGGAGTTATTATGGTGTCCACTGGCACCAATGCTGGGAGTTATTATGGTGTCCACTGACACCAATGCTGGGAGTTATTATGGAGTCCACTGGCACCAATGCTGGGAGTTATTATGGTGTCCACTGGCACCAATGCTGGGAGTTATTATGGTGTCCACTGGCACTAACGCTCAGAGTTAATATGGTGTCCACTGGCACCAACGCTGGGAGTTATTATGGAGTCCACTGGCACCAATGCTGGGAGTTATTATGGTGTCCACTGGCACCAACGCTGGGAGTTATTATGGAGTCCACTGGCACCAATGCTGGGAGTTATTATGGTGTCCACTGGCACCAACGCTGGGAGTTATTATGAAGTCCACTGGCACCGACGCTGGGAGTTATTATGGAGTCCACTGGCACCAATGCTGAGAGTTATTATGGAGTCCACTGGCACCAATGCTGGGAGTTATTATGGAGTCCACTGGCACCGACGCTGGGAGTTATTATGGAGTCCACTGGCACCAATGCTGGGAGTTATTATGGTGTCCACTGGCACCAACGCTGGGAGTTATTATGGTGTCCACTGGCACCAATGCTGGGAGTTATTATGGAGTCCACTGACACCAATGCTGGGAGTTATTATGGAGTCCACTGGCACCAACGCTGGGAGTTATTATGGTGTCCACTGGCACCAATGCTGGGAGTTATTATGGGGAGTTATTATGGTGTCCACTGGCACCAATGCTGGGAGTTATTATGGAGTCCACTGGCACCAACGCTGGAAGTTATCATGGAGTTCACTCGCACCAATGCTGGGAGTTATTATGGTGTCCACTGGCACCAACGCTGGGAGTTATTATAGTGTCCACTGGCACCAACGCTAAGAGTTATTATGAAATACACTGGGAGTTGTTATGGCATTCACTGGCACCAATGCTGGGAGTTATTATGGTGTCCACTGGCACCAACACTGGGAGTTATTATAGTGTCCACTGGCACCAACGCTAAGAGTTATTATGAAATACACTGGGAGTTATTATGGCATTCACTGGCACCAATGCTGGGAGTTATTATGGTGTCCACTGGCACCAACACTGGGAGTTATTATGGCATCCACTGGCACCAACGGTGGGAGTTATTATAGTGGCCACTGGCACCAACGCTAGGAGTTATTATGAAATCCACTGGCACCAACACTGGGAGTTATTATGGCATCCACTGGCACCAATGCAGGGAGTTATTATGGCATCCACTGGCACCAATGCTGGGAGTTATTATGGCATCCACTGGCACCAATGCTGTGAGTTATTATGGCGTCCATTGACACTAATCCTGGAAGTTATTATGGTGTCCACTGACACCAATGCTGGGTTTATTATGGAGTCCAGTGACACCAATGCTGGGAGTTATTATGGTGTCCTCTGATACTTGTGTTGAGGGCTATTATGACCTCCACTGACATGAATGCTGGGCATTATTATGGCGTCCACTGGCACCAATGCTGGGAGTTATTATGGTGTCCACTGACACCAATGCTGGGAGTTATTATGGTGTCCACTGACACCAATGCTGGGAGTTATTATGGCGTCCACTGACACCAATGCTGGGAGTTATTATGGCGTCCACTGACACCAATGCTGGGAGTTATTATGGCGTCCACTGACACCAATGCTGGGAGTTATTATGGTGTCCACTGACACCAATGCTGGGAGTTATTATGGAACCCTGCAGCTGTTACCTTTTGTACCACCACCCCCTCCCTTTAGAATGTAAGCTCTACGAGCAGGGCCCTCCTGTACCTTTTGTATTGTACTGTAATTGTGTTGTCCCCCTTATACATTGTAAAGCGCTGCGTAAACTGTTGGCGCTATATAAATCTTGTATAATAATAATAATAATAATATGTTGTCCACTGGCACCAATGTTGGGAGTTATTATGGTGTCCACTGACACCAATGCTGGGAGTTATTATGGAGTCCACTGACACCAATGCTGGGAGTTATTATGGTGTCCACTGACACCAATGCTGGGAGTTATTATGGAGTCCACTGACACCAATGCTGGGAGTTATTATGGCATCCACTGGCACCAATGCAGGGAGTTATTATGGCATCCACTGGCACCAATGCTGGGAGTTATTATGGCATCCACTGGCACCAATGCTGGGAGTTATTATGGCGTCCATTGACACTAATCCTGGAAGTTATTATGGTGTCCACTGACACCAATGCTGGGTTTATTATGGAGTCCAGTGACACCAATGCTGGGAGTTATTATGGTGTCCTCTGATACTTGTGTTGAGGGCTATTATGACCTCCACTGACATGAATGCTGGGCATTATTATGGCGTCCACTGGCACCAATGCTGGGAGTTATTATGGCGTCCACTGACACCAATGCTGGGAGTTATTATGGCGTCCACTGACACCAATGCTGGGAGTTATTATGGCGTCCACTGACACCAATGCTGGGAGTTATTATGGTGTCCACTGACACCAATGCTGGGAGTTATTATGGCGTCCACTGGCACCAATGCTGGGAGTTATTATGGTGTCCACTGACACCAATGCTGGGAGTTATTATGGAGTCCACTGGCACCAATGCTGGGAGTTATTATGGTGTCCACTGGCACCAATGCTGGGAGTTATTATGGTGTCCACTGGCACTAACGCTCAGAGTTAATATGGTGTCCACTGGCACCAACGCTGGGAGTTATTATGGAGTCCACTGGCACCAATGCTGGGAGTTATTATGGTGTCCACTGGCACCAATGCTGGGAGTTATTATGGTGTCCACTGACACCAATGCTGGGAGTTATTATGGAGTCCACTGGCACCAATGCTGGGAGTTATTATGGTGTCCACTGGCACCAATGCTGGGAGTTATTATGGTGTCCACTGGCACTAACGCTCAGAGTTAATATGGTGTCCACTGGCACCAACGCTGGGAGTTATTATGGAGTCCACTGGCACCAATGCTGGGAGTTATTATGGTGTCCACTGGCACCAACGCTGGGAGTTATTATGGAGTCCACTGGCACCAATGCTGGGAGTTATTATGGTGTCCACTGGCACCAACGCTGGGAGTTATTATGAAGTCCACTGGCACCGACGCTGGGAGTTATTATGGAGTCCACTGGCACCAATGCTGAGAGTTATTATGGAGTCCACTGGCACCAATGCTGGGAGTTATTATGGAGTCCACTGGCACCGACGCTGGGAGTTATTATGGAGTCCACTGGCACCAATGCTGGGAGTTATTATGGTGTCCACTGGCACCAACGCTGGGAGTTATTATGGTGTCCACTGGCACCAATGCTGGGAGTTATTATGGAGTCCACTGACACCAATGCTGGGAGTTATTATGGAGTCCACTGGCACCAACGCTGGGAGTTATTATGGTGTCCACTGGCACCAATGCTGGGAGTTATTATGGGGAGTTATTATGGTGTCCACTGGCACCAATGCTGGGAGTTATTATGGAGTCCACTGGCACCAACGCTGGAAGTTATCATGGAGTTCACTCGCACCAATGCTGGGAGTTATTATGGTGTCCACTGGCACCAACGCTGGGAGTTATTATAGTGTCCACTGGCACCAACGCTAAGAGTTATTATGAAATACACTGGGAGTTGTTATGGCATTCACTGGCACCAATGCTGGGAGTTATTATGGTGTCCACTGGCACCAACACTGGGAGTTATTATAGTGTCCACTGGCACCAACGCTAAGAGTTATTATGAAATACACTGGGAGTTATTATGGCATTCACTGGCACCAATGCTGGGAGTTATTATGGTGTCCACTGGCACCAACACTGGGAGTTATTATGGCATCCACTGGCACCAACGGTGGGAGTTATTATAGTGGCCACTGGCACCAACGCTAGGAGTTATTATGAAATCCACTGGCACCAACACTGGGAGTTATTATGGCATCCACTGGCACCAATGCAGGGAGTTATTATGGCATCCACTGGCACCAATGCTGGGAGTTATTATGGCATCCACTGGCACCAATGCTGTGAGTTATTATGGCGTCCATTGACACTAATCCTGGAAGTTATTATGGTGTCCACTGACACCAATGCTGGGTTTATTATGGAGTCCAGTGACACCAATGCTGGGAGTTATTATGGTGTCCTCTGATACTTGTGTTGAGGGCTATTATGACCTCCACTGACATGAATGCTGGGCATTATTATGGCGTCCACTGGCACCAATGCTGGGAGTTATTATGGTGTCCACTGACACCAATGCTGGGAGTTATTATGGTGTCCACTGACACCAATGCTGGGAGTTATTATGGCGTCCACTGACACCAATGCTGGGAGTTATTATGGCGTCCACTGACACCAATGCTGGGAGTTATTATGGCGTCCACTGACACCAATGCTGGGAGTTATTATGGTGTCCACTGACACCAATGCTGGGAGTTATTATGGAACCCTGCAGCTGTTACCTTTTGTACCACCACCCCCTCCCTTTAGAATGTAAGCTCTACGAGCAGGGCCCTCCTGTACCTTTTGTATTGTACTGTAATTGTGTTGTCCCCCTTATACATTGTAAAGCGCTGCGTAAACTGTTGGCGCTATATAAATCTTGTATAATAATAATAATAATAATATGTTGTCCACTGGCACCAATGTTGGGAGTTATTATGGTGTCCACTGACACCAATGCTGGGAGTTATTATGGAGTCCACTGACACCAATGCTGGGAGTTATTATGGTGTCCACTGACACCAATGCTGGGAGTTATTATGGAGTCCACTGACACCAATGCTGGGAGTTATTATGGAGTCCACTGACACCAATGCTGGGAGTTATTATGGTGTCCACTGACACCAATGCTGGGAGTTATTAAGCCGTCCACTGAAACCAGTTATTATGGCGTCCATGGGGACCAATGCTGGGAGTTATTATGGCATACACTGACATCAATGCTGGAAGTTATTAATGCGTCCTCTGATACTTTTGTTGGGATATATTATGGCATCCACTGACATCAATGCTAGGGGTTAATATTGTGTCCACTAACATCAATGCTGGGAGTAACTCTACCATCTTGGAAGGGGGGGGGGTTGCAATTTGGCATCTTCACCCTGGGCACTGATTGATGATGTCCCACCACTGATGGCTTTATTTCCAGCCCCAGAGACAGTGAAAATGGTATAGAAAGATAGATAAAATCCCCCCTGAGGGGACACAGCTGATAAAAACAAGACAGAGGATCCAACTCTTTCTGGTACCATTCAACAAAGAAACTGGTCCTTAAGTTAAGAAAACCCTGTGAGGCCTAATAGCACTGATGTTGTTTTCCAGATATACTATATGGCCAAAAGTTTGTGAACCCCCGTCCATCACACCTATATCATCTCGTTGGACATCTCATTCCAACCCGTGGGCTTGTGGAGCTGACCCCATCACCATTTTTGGTTTTTACCGCCTCCACTCTTCTAGGAAGGCTTTTCAGGTGAGGTACTCACAGGTATTTTGGATAATGACAGCTGGCTCACACTATACACAAAGGTATCCAAAAGGTTTGAGGTCAGGGCTCTGAAGACCTCTTGAGTACGTCCACACCAAACTAGTCAAGCTATGTTTTTATGAAGCCTTCCCCAAACTGTTACCACAAGTACAGGTGAGCTTCTTATTCAGGTCAATGGAGAGCTTAGCCACACAGTCCTCCATCACAGAGCCCCCAATCAACAGTCCTCCATCACAGAGACCCCAATCACACAGTCCACATCACAGAGCCCCCAATCACACAGTCCTCAATCACAGAGCCCCCAATCACACAGTCCACCATCACAGAGCCCCCAATCACACAGTCCCCCATCACAGAGCCCCCAATCATACAGTCCACATCACAGAGCCTCCAATCACACAGTCCTCAATCACAGAGCCCCCAATCACACAGTCCACCATCACAGAGCCCCCAATCACACAGTCCCCCATCACAGAGCCCCCAATCACACAGTCCACCATCACAGAGCCCCCAATCACACAGTCCTCCATCACAAAGCCCCCAATCACGCAGTCCTCCATCACAGAGCCCCCAATCACACAGTTCACCATCACAGAGCCCCCAATCACACAGTCCTACATCACAGAGCCTCCAATCACACAGTCCTACATCACAGAGCCTCCAATCACACAGTCCACCATCACAGGGCCCCCAATCACACAGTCCTCCATCACAGAGCCCCCAATCACACAGCCCCCCATCACAGAGCCCCCAATCACACAGTCCTCCATCACAGAGCCCCCAATCACACAGTCCTCCATCACAGAGCCCCCAATCACACAGTCCCCCATCACAGAGCCCCCAATCACACAGTCCTCCATCACAGAGCCCCCAATCACACAGTCCTCCATCACAGAGCCCCCAATCACACAGTCCTCCATCACAGAGCCCCCAATCACACAGTCCACCATCACAGAGCCCCCAATCACACAGTCCTCCATCACAGAGCCCCCAATCACGCAGTCCTCCATCACAGAGCCCCCAATCACACAGTCTTACATCACAGAGCCCCCAATCACACAGTCCTCCATCACAGAGCCCCCAATCACACAGTCCTACATCACAGAGCCCCCAATCACACAGTCCTCATCCCAGAGCCCCCAATCACACAGTCCTACACCATAGAGCCCCCAATCACACAGTCCTCCATCACAGAGCCCCAATCACACAGTCCTCCATCACAGAGCCCCCAGTCACACAGTCCACATCACAGAGCCCCCAATCACACAGTCCTCCATCACAGAGCCCCCAATCACACAGTCCTCCATCACAGAGCCCCCAATCACACAGTCCACCATCACAGAGCCCCCAACCACACAGTCCTCCATCACAAAGCCCCCAATCACACAGTCCACCATCACAGAGCCCCCAATCACACAGTCCTCCATCACAGAGCCCCCAATCACACAGTCCTCCATGACAGAGCCCCCAATTACACAGTCCTCCAGCACAGAGCCCCCAATCACACAGTCCACCATCACAGAGCCCCCAATCACACAGTCCCCATCACAGAGCCCCCGATCACACAGTCCTCTATCACAGAGCCCCTAATCACACAGCCCACCATCACAGAGCCCTCAATCACACAGTCCTCCATCACAGAGCCCCCAATCACACAGTCCTCCATCACAGATCCCCCAATCACACAGTCCACCACCACAGAGCCCCCAGTCACACAGTTCACCATCACAGAGCCCCCACTCACACAGTCCTACATCACAGAGCCTCCAATCACACAGTCCACTATCACAGAGCCCCAATCACACAGTCCTCCATCACAGAGCCCCCAATCATACAGTACACCATCACAGAGCCCCCAATCACACAGTCCTCCATCACAGAGCCCCCAATCACACAGTCCTACATCACAGAGCCCCCAATTACACAGTCCTCCATCACAGAGCCCCCAATCACACAGTCCCCATCACAGAGCCTCCAATCACACAGTCCACCATCACAGAGCCCCCAATCACACAGTCCACCATCACAGAGCCCCCAATCACACAGTCCTCCATCACAGAGCCCCCAATCACACAGTCCTCCATCACAGAGCCCCCAATCACACAGTCCTCCAGCACAGAGCCCCCAATCACACAGTCCACCATCACAGAGCCCCCAATCACACAGTCCCCATCACAGAGCCCCCAATCACACAGTCCTCCATCACAGAACCCCTAATCACACAGTCCACCATCACAGAGCCCCCAATCACACAGTCCTCCAGCACAGAGCCCCCAATCACACAGTCCTCCATCACAGAACCCCTAATCACACAGTCCACCATCACAGAGCCCCCAATCACACAGTCCCCATCACAGAGCCCCCAATCACACAGTCCTCCATCACAGAGCCCCCAATCACACAGTCCACCACCACAGAGCCCCCAATCACACAGTCCCCCATCACAAAGCCCCCAATCACACAGTCCTCCATCACAGAGCCCCCAATCACACAGTCCTCCATCACAGAGCCCGCCATTACACAGTCCTCCACCACAGAGAACACCAATCACACAGTCCCCCATCACAGAGGGCCCCAATCACATAGTCTCCCACCATAGAATGCCCCCTATCACAGTCTCCCATCACAGAAACCCCTGATCACACAGTCCCTCCACAAAGAGACCCCACCCCCGCTATCACAAAGTCCTTTCTTCACATCAGGGACTTACCTTTTGGCTGCAGCAGCAAAGCAGAGGGTGGTAGGTGGTACAGATTTAGAGCAGGCAAGATATCATCTTCTTCTGAATGCTGGAGGTGGCCCTGCATGTTGCCAGCCCTGGATTAGCACCATTGGTTGTTACAGCTCTGATGGCTGGCCTGATCACATAACCACACCATGGCAACTCATAACACTGATCTAGGGCAAACTGGGTCCTGTGACCACCCAGAGGGAATCCAAATGACACACCATGGCACCCTGGCTGAGAGACAATTATCTAGACTGACAATGGATCTACATTACTGGACAACATGATTGGTGAAGGATTTACACCACTGGACACCATGGTGTGCCAAGTGCCCCAAAGACGTTTAGAGTATGTATGCTGTGTGTTTATTTATCGCACTATTTTTAGTTAACTTAGTTTAAAAATCTGCTATGTACCCCTTACTTATTCACTAGGGGTTGGGGGGTAAATATCTGGATATTCCCTATGTCCCCCATCCCAGAGACCCTTACATCCACAAAGCTAGGGATGTCACCTAGTGGAGGAAAGAGGTCCTGTTCCTACCTACATGGGACAAGGTGCTTTGCAAGGTGCCCCCCCTCCCCCCTCACTGGAAAAGTACCCTCCATGTGCTGAGAGGATGTGGCCTGGGATAGTTCTCGACTGGGGCTGCACACTCACTGCCCCTAATTTTTCCTAGCCGGCAAATTTGCATGCTGAAAATAGGGTCTGGGATGGATTCTGGGGGGACCCCATGTTTTTTGCATGGGGAGCCCCTTAAAATTCATACCAGGCATTTATTTAAAGATAGAAAAAAACAGTCCATCTAGTTCAACCATAAAAATGGTCTATTCCACATTTTCACAGCTCTTACCGTGAAGAAACCTTTCCGTATGAAATCTCTTTTCTTCTAAATGTTAAGAGTCCCCCCTTGTCCTCTGTGATGACCGTACAGGGAATAACTCAACACCAAGTTCACTATATGAACCCCTTATGTATTTATACATGGTGATCATATCCCCCCTTATGTATTTATACATGGAGATCATATCCCCCCTTATGTATTTATACATGGTGATCATATCCCCCTTATGTATTTATACATGGTGATCATATCCCCCCTTATGTATTTATACATGGAGATCATATCCCCCCCTTATGTATTTATACATGGAGATCATATCCCCCCTTATGTATTTATACATGGAGATCATATACCCCCTTATGTATTTATACATGGAGATCATATTCCCCCTTATGTATTTATACATGGAGATCATATCCCCCCCTTATGTATTTATACATGGAGATCATATCCCCCCTTATGTATTTATACATGGAGATCATATCCCCCCTTATGTATTTATACATGGAGATCATATCCCTCCCCTTATGTATTTATACATGGAGATCATATCCCCCCTTATGTATTTATACATGGAGATCATATCCCCCCTTATGTATTTATACATGGAGATCATATCCCCCCTTATGTATTTATACATGGTGATCATATCCCCCTTATGTATTTATACATGGAGATCATATCCCCCCTTATGTATTATACATGGAGATCATATCCCCCCTTATGTATTTATACATGGAGATCATATCCCCCCTTATGTATTTATACATGGAGATCATATCCCCCCTTATGTATTTATACATGGAGATCATATCCCCCCTTATGTATTTATACATGGAGATCATATCCCCCCTTATGTATTTATACATGGAGATCATATCCCCCCTTATGTATTTATACATGGAGATCATATCCCTCCCCTTATGTATTTATACATGGAGATCATATCCCCCCTTATGTATTTATACATGGTGATCATATCCCCCTTATGTATTTATACATGGAGATCATATCCCCCCTTATGTATTATACATGGAGATCATATCCCCCCTTATGTATTTATACATGGAGATCATATCCCCCCTTATGTATTTATACATGGAGATCATATCCCCCCTTATGTATTTATACATGGAGATCATATCCCCCCTTATGTATTTATACATGGAGATCATATCCCCCCTTATGTATTTATACATGGAGATCATATCCCCCTTATGTATTTATACATGGAGATCATATCCCCCCTTATGTATTTATACACAGAGATCATATCCCCCCTTATGTATTTATACATGGAGATCATATCTCCCCTTATGTATTTATACATGGAGATCATATCCCCCCCCTTATGTATTTATACATGGAGATCATATCCCCCCCTTATGTATTTATACATGGAGATCATATCCCCCCCTTATGTATTTATACATGGAGATCATATCCCCCCTTATGTATTTATACCTGGTGATCATATCCCCCCTTATATATTTATACATGGAGATCATATCCCCCTTATGTATTTATACATGGAGATCATATCCCCCCTTATGTATTTATACATGGAGATCATATCCCCCCTTATGTATTTATACATAGAGATCATATCCCCCCTTATATATTTATACATAGAGATCATATCCCCCCTTATGTATTTATACACAGTGATCATATCCCCCCTTATGTATTTATACATGGAGATCATATCCCCCTTATGTATTTATACACAGTGATCATATCCCCTCCTTATATATTTATACATGGAGATCATATCCCCCCTTATGTATTTATACATGGTGATCATATCCCCCTTATGTATTTATACATGGAGATTATATCCCTCCTTATGTATTTATACATGGAGATCATATCCCCCCTTATTTATTTATACATGGAGATCATATCCCCCGTTATATATTTATACATGGAGATCATATCCCCCCTTATGTATTATACATGGAGATCATATCCCCCCTTATGTATTTATACATGGAGATCATATCCCCCCTTATGTATTTATACATGGAGATCATATCCCCCCTTATGTATTTATACATGGTGATCATATCCCCCCTTATGTATTTATACCTGGTGATCATATCCCCCCTTATATATTTATACATGGAGATCATATCCCCCCCTTATGTATTTATACATGGAGATCATATCCCCCTTATGTATTATACATGGAGATTATATCCCCCCTTATGTATTTATACATGGAGATCATATCCCCCCTTATGTATTTATACATGGAGATTATATCCCCCCTTATGTATTTATACATGGAGATCATATCCCCCCCTTATGTATTTATACATGGAGATCATATCCCCCCTTATGTATTTATACATGGAGATCATATCCCCCTTATGTATTTATACATGGAGATCATATCCCCCTTATGTATTTATACATGGAGATCATATCCCCCCTTATGTATTTATACATGGAGATCATATCCCCCTTATGTATTTATACATGGAGATCATATCCCCCCTTATGTATTTATACATGGAGATCATATCCCCCCCTTATGTATTTATACATGGAGATCATATCCCCCCCTTATGTATTTATACATGGAGATCATATCCCCCCTTATGTATTTATACATGGAGATCATATCCCCCCTTATGTATTATACATGGAGATCATATCCCCCTTATGTATTTATACATGGAGATCATATCCCCCCTTATGTATTTATACATGGAGATCATATCCCCCCTTATGTATTTATACATGGAGATCATATCCCTCTTATGTATTTATACATGGAGATCATATCCCCCCTTATGTATTTATACATGGAGATCATATCCCCCCTTATGTATTTATACATGGAGATCATATCCCCCCTCATGTATTTATACATGGAGATCATATCCCCCCCTTATGTATTTATACATGGAGATCATATCCCCCCTTATGTATTTATACATGGTGATCATATCCCCCTTATGTATTTATACATGGGGATCATATCCCCCCTTATGTATTATACATGGAGATCATATCCCCCTTATGTATTTATACATGGAGATCATATCCCCCCTTATGTATTTATACATGGAGATCATATCCCCCTTATGTATTTATACATGGAGATCATATCCCCCCTTATGTATTATACATGGAGATCATATCCCCCTTATGTATTTATACATGGAGATCATATCCCCCTTATGTATTTATACATGGAGATCATATCCCCCTTATGTATTTATACATGGTGATCATATCCCCCTTATGTATTTATACATGGAGATCATATCCCCCCTTTATGTATTTATACATGGAGATCATATCCCCCCTTTATGTATTTATACATGGAGATCATATCCCCCCTTATGTATTTATACATGGAGATCATATCCCCCCCTTATATATTTATACATGGAGATCATATCCCCCCTTATGTATTTATACATGGAGATCATATCCCCCTTATGTATTTATACATGGAAATCATATCCCCCCTTATGTATTTATACATGGAGATCATATCCCCCCTTATGTATTTATACATGGAGATCATATCCCCCTTATGTATTTATACATGGAGATCATATCCCCCCTTATATATTTATACATGGAGATCATATCCCCCCTTATATATTTATACATGGAGATCATATCCCCCCTTATGTATTTATACATGGTGATCATATCCCCCCTTATGTATTTATACATGGAGATCATATTCCTCCTTTAATCTCCTCTTTTGAAAAGAGAATCAATTAAGTTCCTCTAATATTTCCTCATACGCTGCCTTGATGACCAAGAAAAGGGGTAGCAAGCAAATAGCCCCCCCCCCTCCCGTCCCCCCCTCACTCCTGGCCACATGCCCTGAAGAAAAAAAAAGCAAACAAGCAAAAATTATTTGGGATCCTCTTTAAAAAATATAAACAGTACGAGGCCCCTCTCCAAAAACTCATTTTTTCGTTTCCATAATATTTTATAGAGAGATGGAGGAGCATAGAATACCAGAATTGACATGGAAGATATACATGCATACCATAACCGTAACTGTGGTTTATCGTTTCACCCAAATATAATAAGAATACATTTGTATAGGAACGCTATAATGCATTTAAGGAGATACAAAGGAGTAGTAGAAGTTATATGGTGCGTATTAAAGAACTTTGTGACTTGTAGACCCAAAGGGACCTATTATTAGAGAAGTCTCATGCGTCTCGGAGTTGACTGTGTTGTGAATTGAGTTGGTTTCTTGAAATAGGAGAGATTGTTTAGGGGATTCTCTGTATAGTAGTGGATGAGAATAGTCTTCAGGGTGGTAAATTACATAGGGTTGTATTTATATATGTCTGGGGGAGGGTTTCCATGGTTGGCAGACCTGATGACAGCCATGGTTAGGTACGTTGGTCGGTTTGGGGTGACAATGAGGTGTGGTAAGGAGGGTGATGAGACAGGAGAGGGAGGAAAAGGGATTGAAAAGAGGGGTTGGGAATAGGGGAGAAGATGGATGTGAGAGCGGCAGGGGATATCGGCGGGGTAGACCAAAACAGGGGGGGCATATGCCTCCTATCTGGCCCTGGTTGACGGTCTATCCTGACTCAACTATCCCCTGAACGTTATATAGGGTAGTTTGGTGTGAGGTCAAAAAAAAAGAAAAAGAAGAGAAACCCTGGGTATTTTCCCTATTCATTTAGGTTTGGGGTCCATGGTTTGAATATATTCAGTGGTGGTTCTAAAATGCGACCAACAAGACCAGGAAGTAGTGTGTTTTCAGACGTTGTCATGGGAGATGGCTAAAAGCTCTTCCATTTTCGGCGATTTTGTCAATTCTCCGAAACCATTCTTTGATTGAGGTGGCATGGGTTTTGCCCCACAAGGTTGGGACACCTAGCTTAGCAGGGTTTAGCATGTGCATAGCAAGAGATTGGAAGTAAGAGCGTTTGGGTGTAGGGGTGCGGTGTAAGAGGAATTGGGAAGGAGAAAATTCTAATGTGAGGGTAGAGACCCTTGAGGTTATGTTGTGGACATCTCTCCAGAACTTTTGGATGATGACCACTAGATATGGATGAGAGGTTTGTCATGAGGCTTGTAATAATAAAAAAAACTTTTTATCTCTAAACGTGTAGCAATATTCATTCTGAGAGGTGTGTTGGCACTTCCAAAGTCCCACTTATTTACTTTATTGTTCTTCGAGTATGCTATAGAAGATTGTTCTTTGGATATTGATGAGGTGAACTTCATACACTAAGTTGTTCATGGTATTAGTGAAACATGGCAGAGGTTATTGTTTATATACTATTGTAGTACACACATATCGGGGGTGTTTAGTGTACGATCGATTCACAATATATTACATTTGTTATATTTTTTTGATTCACACTTTTCCATAGCTGCTCATAAGGGTTCATTTATTATTATAAAACTGGGTCTGGGATACGGACCTGGAAATGGTGGAATCCATGATCTGGATTGGGGACACAAAGGAGTAAGGGCTCATTTACACTTGCTTCAAAATTTAGTATTTATTTATTTATTCCTTTATTTGATGAAAAGTTACATTGAGGGCTAGTTTACACTTGCTTCAAAGCAAGGCTTTGGACAGGCTTTGTTAAAGACCTCTGAACGCCAGCCAAAGCTCCTGTCACTAAATAAAATGGTTCGCTTACAGTCCTGTTTACACCTTGCTTATGCTTTGCTTTGCTTTGCTTCAGCTTCAGTTCAAAAATTATACCCCAAGTCTATGGCAAAGCTTGCTTGAAGCCCCCCTGAAACCCCACCAAAGCCTCACTGAAGCCCCACCAAAGGCCCATCGAAGCCCCATCGAAGCTCCACCAAAGCCCCATCGAAGCTCCACCAAAGCCCCATCTAAGCTCCACCAAAGCCTCATCGAAGCCCCACCAAAGACCCATCGAAGCCCCATCAAAGCTCCACAAAAGCCTCATCGAAGCCCCACCAAAGCCCCACCAAAGGCCCATCAAAGCCCCACCAAAGGCCCATCAAAGCCCCATCGAAGCCCCACCAAAGGCCCATCGAAGCCCATTGGAAGCTCCACCAAAGCCCCATCAAAGCTAAACTAAAGCCTCATCGAAGCACCACCAAAGCCCCATCAAAGCACCACTGAAACCTCATCGAAGCACCAAGCAAAAGCAAGGTGTAAACAGGACTGTAAGCTAACCATTTTATTTAGTGACAGGGGCCTTGACTGGCGTTCAGAGAGCTTTAACAAAGCCATGTTTTGAAGCCAGTGTAAAGTAGCCCTAAATGTAACTTTTCATCATAAATGGGAATAAATAAAACTCAAACTCTTGACCCATTGTTATCTGAATTTTAATGCCAGATAAAAAGACACAACCGCCCCTATTACTGTATAAATAACTTTAATGTCTAATTTTATCACAACCACCTCTACAAAGAATTAACACACAATGAAGGTTTTGGAGAGTTCCACCAGTGAAAGCTTCACCCATCCACCAATAGTCATTGAGAAGAGAAAACACACACAGCCCCTCCCCCACATCATAGATAATGGGAATAATAACAAAAATCACACACTATATGCAAAAACTTTACCAAACTAAAAATCAACACCCCAATAATAAAAAAGAAGGAAAGATGAAGGGGGGTTTCGAAAATATTTTTTTCATCCTCAGTCCATCTTGAAGATTTCGGGACTCGGTGTGAATCTGGTTTTCTGATCTCTAGACAATATAATCCGGGGAGATAGATACACCGATCTTTATATTTTTTTTTATTTATCTTTGGACAATCCAAATGTGGGTCTGTCCAGAGACGTGTCCAAAACTTTACATTCACTGGTTGTTTAATGAAAAGAACATTGTGTAGGTACCTTGTGTTTATTAGCAGTTATTGGTAATGAAGAGAAGAAACCATCCAAAAGGAGATTGGCTTGAGTTGGGAGAGTGAGTCAACGTTTGCCATAATTTCAATCAGTTGTGATCATTGAGTCAGTGAATGAGAGGGATCCAAGGGAGGTACTCTTTACTGAGGGACATTGGGGATTATGGGACAAAAACTCTCCTCCTTGTGTCATTTACTGGGATTAGGAGGGAGAGACAGTCCAGGAGATGACAGGAGTGTACCTGTGACTGTGTGGAGAAGTAGTGATTACAAAGGTGCTCAGGGCACAATGGAATCCCAGGACGACACAGAATGCTCTGGGGTCACTGGGTCACTTAGGGGGCTCTGGGGTGCACTAGGATTCATAGGATTTACAGGAGGTCCCTGGAAACATAGGAGCCACAGGGGTCACAGAAGTAACTGGAGACACAGAAGTCACATAGGTCCCTGGAAACAGAGGAGACACAGAAGTCACAAAGGTCACTGGAGATGCAGGATTCACAGAGGCTACAGAGGTCTAAAAGTGGACAGAGTAGGAGATAGTTGGACAGATGGGGGTAGGGAGTTCCATAGGATGGGAGAGGCTCAGGAGAAGTCCTGGAGGTGAGCATGGGTGGAGATGACGAGAGGGCTAGAGAGCAGGAGCTCTTAGGTGTAATGAAGAAAACAACTTGGTTGGTATTTTGAGACTAGGTTAGTGATGTAGCTGGGGGCCGACTTGTGGATGTCTTTGTAAATTCTTGTTAGTATTTTGAATTGAGCTTGTTGGGTGAGTGGCAGCCAGATAGCCAGAACATTTTTTTTAGCTTTGGATAGAATGGGAGAGGATTGAATCCCTATCAGATTTTTACTGTAATCAAGGGCTCCCCTTTTCCCTCACTTCCTGTCTGGTGACACCATTGTCACTGGAATAGTAATTGGGTGGACATTTCGGTATATTCAACTGCCTATTTACATGTTTGGCTGGGGCTTCCCTTTATGTATCTGTTATACATCAATGAGGTCTTCAGATCATTCTGATTCCATGATATCACCATGTTGACACATTTTTCATGGGGATGATAATTTTGGCCACTTCACAAGCTGAGAGAACTGATCTGAGAATACTCTCTGCCTCATTTTTATTTAGGGCGAAAATAATCTGATATCCACCAACAACTAATACCTTGAAGATGGAGCTCTGTGCAAAGGGAAAGGAGGATTATAATGCAGTATAGAAGAAAGCAAATAATAAGAGATATAAGATGGATCTTGGGAACTGGCTACAGATAGGCAGACACACTATTTGCTGCCCATGGACGTATCACGAGCCGATGGTCTGTTTCTTAACTTGGGGTTCCCCTGGATTGAGATGGCAGCTTGAACAGAAGGATAACTTATAAGGATTGTAAACCACATCATTTTAACAATGATTCCTATGCTAATGGAGAACAGGAGATTGTTACAGACAGCCAGATATAGAGCCAAGCAAAGGCAGACCTGGAGGATCATGGTCCTGACTGCTCGGAGGTGACCCTCTAGTTGTGGAGATGAGCTGAACTGAGATGAATTATAACGGATCTGGTGGACATGACTCAGGAGAGACCTCACACTGAGCCCAATGCAGATGAAGATCAGAAGGAAGGGGAGAAGAGAACCAAGCACCATATAGAGGGGAACGTATCGGGCATCCATATCAATATACGGATATGTAAAATTAATTCCAGATGGATCTTTGATGATGTTTTTGTAATGTAATTGTAAAGTCCAAGGAAGTGGAAGAGTTATGAAGAATACTCCCACCAAGGAGACTATGAGAAGCTGTGTGATAGAAGAGGACAATCTTCTCTGTAACTGAAGGAAAATGTGGTAGGAACATTTGACCAGTTTCAGGTAATAATAGATGGAAAGCCAAGCCGTGTTCCAGAGGTTCTCATTCATCAGAAAAATGTGAAAAACAAAGACGTAAATATTAAGACCTCTTTTATGTGGTAAATAAGACCCAAAGTAGAAATTCAGACCTTCGATGGAGAAAGAACATTGGTGGGCGATCCCAATGAGAGCCAACAAGAGGACAATTCTGTCAGACACATTGAATCCTTTTTTCTTCCTCCATTCCCGGACATACACAGCGACTATGTAGGCATTCAGAGTCAGACCTGACACCAAGTTGAAGAAAATGATGACAAGTCTAATTATATCTAAAACCGACCACATTCTTGCTGCGTTTGTTGTCAGAGAGCTTTGGCTGTTCGGCTGTCCGAATCCGTGTCAGTGGATGAAATAAATGATTACACTGATCTAGTACAGAGAGAGATGAAGAGACGAGACATGCAAATCCTTATAATATTTGATTTCATGGTTACCTGTATTTGTATAGTGAGATAAGTGTAATACGAGACCAGGGAAACCTATAACTGGGACAGTCTGAGAAGCTGAGTATTATTGGCAGACAGGATTTTTTTCATGTAGACTTTTTCAGAAAGTCGTCTCAATGTTTTATGATATTCTCATTGTTCTGTAATGAATTCTGTAGAGGTGGATTCCCTATAACCTGCCTAATGTGCACTTTAATTTTCCATTTTCCAAAAGTCTCTTTCAGATTGTTGTGTTCTGAAGTTTTCATGTTGTGACATCTGCCAGATTCTGTTGGGACCTTTTAGAGTGTTATGTTAGTGGTACAGCAGAGAATATTGTTTGTCATTTGGCCATTTCCTAAAGAGTTGGCCATCAGTGGGTTGGCCAGTCTTTGATAAACATGCTGTACAAGGTTCTGGAAGGGTCTATTTGGAGTCTGGGGATCTAATCTGAGCCGGGACCTTGTGGTGGTTCCAAGCCCTCTGGGCCTCAAAGTCTTAGTTGCTGTACCAGATTAAAGACCTAATCAATGCTGTTTCTGTTGTGGGACAATAGAGGACAGAGAAGTTACACTAGACTCTCCAAAGGTCTTTGCTGAACTTGTATACCTGGTGCTGAAGAACTACTGCTTGCTTAAAGCTACTTTAGCCGGCTGGGTCTAAAGGAAGTCTGAGAATCCATGCTGGGACTGTCAGATAGAGCATTATTGCTGACTTGCTGACAGGATATTCCACCAACTCCCTAAGTCAAACTGATGTTGTTTTATAGATACACTATACAGCCAAACGTTTGAGAAACCATCACCATCACCATCACATATATATCAGCTTCTTGGACATCTCATTCCAGAACCATGGGAATGTAGAGGTGATCATTCAATCTTTAGTGGTGATTGCAGTCTCCACTCTTCTTGGAAAGCTTTTCAGGCCAAGTACTGATGTCGGAAAAAACGGGACCACAATTGGTGTTCTAATTCATACCAAAGGTATCCAATAGGGTTGAGGTCAGGGATCTGTGCAGGCCACTTGAGTTTCTCCACACCACACAAGTCAAACTAGGTCTTTATGGAATCTTCCCCAAACTGTTATGGCAAGTAGGGGTGAGCTCCTTATCTGGGTCAATGGAGGATTCAAATCAAAGTCTTGTTGTTCGAGGTTCGCTGAATGAGCAAACAAAATGCCCGAATTTGGCCTATCCGCCCACACCGAACATCTGGCTGCTCAGCTTGAAGTCATAATATTTATTTTTCACTATTGCCATTGTATTCATTTTTTAGCGGTGGTATCACAGCGACTAGAGGATTAACTTCCCGACCCGCATGCTTACTTGTTTCACATAGTAAAAAAGCCTACAGGTATGTCGTGTGACATCATTAACCAAATATGGTCATGATTGGGAGTTGCCAGTTACGAAGGGCAGGATCATCACGCAGGACATCTTGTTTTCGTCTAGGGGTTGTCAAGTCATCATTCATCGCTTTTCTCAACCTTTTTTTTACATCAGAGTCCTCTATGAGTCAGAGTGCCCCTATCACATCAGAGGACCCCTATACATGAGAGCCCCCATCAGTTGTAAATACAATTATTATTAAAACTTTCATTAATATTATTATGTCACACAGTCCACCATCACAGAGCCCCCAATCACACAGTCCTCTTTACAAAGCCCCCAATCACACAGTCCCCATCACAGAGCCCCCAATCACACAGTTCCCATCACAGAGCCCCCAATCACACAGTCCCCATCACAGAGCCTCCAATCCCACAGTCCTCCATCACAAAGCCCCCAATCACACAGTCCACCATCACAGAGCCCCCCCAATCACACAGTCCTCATCACAGAGCCCCCAATCACACAGTCCCCATCACAGAGCCCCCCAATCACACAGTTCCCATCACAGAGCCCCCAATCACACAGTCCTCCATCACAGAGCCCCCAATCACACAGTCCACCATCACAGAGCCTCCAATCACACAGTCCACCATCACAGAGCCCCCAATCACACAGTCCCCATCACAGAGCCCCCAATCACACAGTCCTCCATCATAGAGCCCCCAATCACACAGTCCACCATCACAGAGCCCCCAATCACACAGTCCCCATCACAGAGCCCCCAATCACACAGTTCCCATCACAGAGCCCCCAATCACACAGTCCACCATCACAGAGCCCCCAATCACACAGTCCCCATTACAGAGCCTCCAATCCCACAGTCCTCCATCACAGAGCCCCCAATCACACAGTCCTCCATCACAGAGCCCCCAAACCCACAGTCCCCATCACAGAGCCCCCAATCACACAGTCCACCATCACAGAGCCCCCAATCACACAGTCCCCATCACAGAGCCTCCAATCCCACAGTCCTCATCACAGAGCCCCCAATCACACAGTCCTCCATCACAGAGCTCCCAATCACACAGTCCTCCATCACAGAGCTCCCAATCCCACAGTCCCCATCACAGAGCCCCCAATCACACAGTCCCCATCACAGAGCCCCCAATCACACAGTCCCCATCACAGAGCCCCCAATCACACAGTCCCCATCACAGAGCCCCCAATCACACAGTCCTCCATCACAGAGCCCACAATCACACAGTCCCCATCACAGAGCACCCAATCGCACAGTTTCCATCACAGAGCCCCCAATCACACAGTCCTCATCACAGAGCCCCCAATCACACAGTCCCCATCACAGAGCCTCCAATCACACAGTCCCACATCACAGAGCCCCCAATCACACAGTCCACCATCACAGAGCCCCCAATCACACAGTCCTCCATCACAGAGCCTCCAATCACACAGTCCTCATCACAGAGCCCCCAATCACACAGTCCTCCATCACAGAGCCCCCAATCACACAGTTCCCATCACAGAGCCCCCAATCACACAGTCCACATCACAGAGCCCCCAATCACATAGTCCACCATCACAGAGCCTCCATTCACACAATCCCCATCACAGAGCCTCCAATCACACAATCCTCCATCACAGAGCCCCCAATCACACAGTCCTCCATCACAGAGCCCCCAATCACACAGCCCCCCATCACAGAGCCCCCAATCACACAGTCCTACATCACATAGCCTCCAATCACACAGTCCTCCATCACAGAGCCCCCAATCACACAGTCCTCCATCACAGAGCCTCCAATCACACAGTCCGCATCACAGAGCCCCCAATCACACAGTCCCACATCACAGAGCACCCCAATCACACAGTCCTACATCACAGAGCCCCCAATCACACAGTCCACCATCACAGAGCCCCCAACCACACAGTCCTACATCACAGAGCCCCCAATCACACAGTCCTACATCACAGAGCCCCCAATCACATAGTCCGCCATCACAGAGCCCCCAATCACACAGTCCTACATCACAGAGCCCCCAATCACACAGTCCACCATCACAGAGCACCCAAATCACACAGTCCTACATCACAGAGCCCCCAATCACACAGTCCCACATCACAGAGCACCCCAATCACACAGTCCACCATCACAGAGCACCCAAATCACACAGTCCTACATCACAGAGCCCCCAATCACACAGTCTCCCATCACAGAGCCCCCAATCACACAGTCCACCATCACAGAGCCCCCCAATTACACAGTCATCATCACAGAGCCCCCAATCACACAGTCCACCATCACAGAGCCCCCAATTACACAGTCCACCATCACAGAGCCCCCCAATTACACAGTCCCCCATAAGAGAGCCCCCAATCACAGTCCACCATCACAGAGCCCCCAATCACACAATCCTCATCACAGAGCCCCCCAATTACACAGTCCTCCATCACAGAGCCCCCAATCACACAGTCCTCCATCACAGAGCCCCCAATCACACAGTCCACCATCATAGAGCCCCCCAATTACACAGTCCTCCATCACAGAGCCCCCAATCACACAAGCCTCATCACAGAGCCCCCAATCACACAGTCCACCATCACAGAGCCCCCAATCACACAGTCCTCCATCACAGAGCCCCCCAATCACACAGTCCTCCATCACAGAGCCCCCAATCACACAGTCCTCCATCACAGAGCCCCCAATCACACAGTCCACCATCACAGAGCCCCCAATCACACAGTCCTACATCACATAGCCCCCAGTCACACAGTCCACCATAACAAAGCCCCCAATCACACAGTCCCCATTTACAGAGCCCCCAATCACACAGTCCCCATCACAGAGCACCCAATCGCACAGTTCCCATCACAGAGCCCCCAATCACACAGTCCCCCATCACAGAGCCCCCAATCACACAGTCCTCCATCACAGAGCCCCCAATCACACAGTCCTCATCACAGAGCACCCAATCGCACAGTTCCCATCACAGAGCCCCCAATCACACAGTCCCCCATCACAGAGCCCCCAATCACACAGTCCTCCATCACAGAGCCCCCAATCACACAGTCCTCATCACAGAGCCCCCAATCACACAGTCCCCATCACAGAGCCTCCAATCACACAGTCCCACATCACAGAGCCCCTAATCACACAGTCTCCCATCACAGAGCCCCCAATCACACAGTCCCCATCACAGAGCCCCCAATCACACAGTCCCCATCACAGAGCCCCCAATCACACAGTCCTCCATCACAGAGCCCACAATCACACAGTCCCCATCACAGAGCACCCAATCGCACAGTTCCATTCACAGAGCCCCCAATCTCACAGTCCTCATCACAGAGCCCCCAATCACACAGTCCTCCATCACAGAGTCCCCAATCACACAGTCTCCAATCACAGAGCCTCCATTCACACAGTCCACCATCACAGAGCCCCCAATCACACAGTCCTCCATCACAGAGCCCCCAATCACACAGTCTCCCATCACAGAGCCCCCAATCACACAGTCTCCAATCACAGAGCCTCCATTCACACAGTCCACCATCACAGAGCCCCCAATCACACAGTCCCCATCACAGAGCACCCAATCGCACAGTTCCCATCACAGAGCCCCCAATCTCACAGTCCTCATCACAGAGCCCCCAATCACACAGTCCTCCATCACAGAGTCCCCAATCACACAGTCCTCCATCACAGAGCCCCCAATCACACAGTCTCCCATCACAGAGCCCCCAATCACACAGTCTCCAATCACAGAGCCTCCATTCACACAGTCCACCATCACAGAGCCCCCAATCACACAGTCCACCATCACAGAGCACCCAATCGCACAGTTCCCATCACAGAGCCCCCAATCTCACAGTCCTCATCACAGAGCCCCCAATCACACAGTCCTCATCACAGAGCCCCCAATCACACAGTCTCCCATCACAGAGCCCCCCAATCACACAGTCCTCCATCACAAAGCCCCCAATTACACAGTCTCCCATCACAGAGCCCCCAATCACACAGTCTCCAATCACAGAGCCTCCATTCACACAGTCCACCATCACAGAGCCCCCCAATTACATAGTACCCTCTAGGCTGCATGGTGGACACAGGTGAAGAAACATTGATGGACGCAGGTGAAGTTGTTGTTAATATTTATTTTTATGACTTAATTATGCATAAAACATTTAAGTGTAATTTCATGAGATAATTTATGAGGGCGTGTTTAGGGGCAGAATTCGGGGCAGGGTAGGGGTCAGGTGGGGTAACTGTTGGCTAGTAACCCTTGATACCTGGCTAGTAACTCAGGACTTTTGAGCCCTGGTGTATGAGCCTGTATGCTGAGGTGAAATCAGAGGAAGCAATTTCAGTCCAGGAGAGAAATGGTACAACTGTGCAAGACTGGGGAGGATGAGGGAGGATTTTTAATGTTTTAGCATTTTTAACCGCTTAACAACCAACATACTTATTAAGACATCCTTTTGGCAATTGGTTACATCATGTCTATGGCTGCGGCCACGATCCTGATATCATTTTTTCAGCTGATGACCAATTTTCTTAATAATAGTAATAAGGACAACAATCAATTTCAAAAGCTCTCTATAGGTTTCCCCCCTCCTACTGCTGCCCACGCGGGTTCTACATCCCTCTGTTCCTCTCCCCGGGAAGCACAAGACCACAGTTAGCAGTTTGGATGTCTCCCCACAGAGGAGATGGAGGAACATCTTTTTGCCATTCACCTCTGTGATGAATGAACCTGGAAGCAACAATGATTTAGTCACTTCCTGTTTAGAGCTGTCATTTCCTGGCTGTTACAGCCACAAAAGCAGATAATTAAGAACAATCTGTGCCTGGTTAGCTATTTTGGAGGACAGGGGTTGACGGACAACTCATGGGGCCCCCAGGTAATAGAAGTTTATGGGGCCCCCTGTGTCCCATCCACACTCAAGCCCTAGCTACATATTGCACTACCCACATAAAACACATTCATCACAGAACTGGGATGGGAGAGAGAGGGGGCAAGAGAGAGAGAAGGGGTAGATGGGGGAGAGAGAGGGGAGAGAGGAAAGAGGGGGGTGGGAGAAAGGGGGGGCGAGAGAGAGGGAGGGTCAAAGTGAGAGGAGAGAGAGGGGTGAGAGAGAGAGTGAGAGAGGGGGGAGAGAGGGGGTGAGAGAGAGGAGAGAGAAGGGGGAGAGAGAGAGAAGGGGGAGAGAGGAAAGAGGGGGTTGAGAGAGAGAGAGGGGTGAGACAGTGAGAGAGGGAGGGTCAAAGCGAGAGGAGAGAGGGGGTGAGAGAGGGGGGAGAGAGAGTGAGAGAGGGGGGAGAGAGAGTGAGAGAGGGGGGAGAGAGAGTGAGAGAGGGGTGAGAGAGGGGGGAGAGAGGGGGTGAGAGAGAGGAGAGAGTGGGGTGAGAGAGATGAGAGAGTGGGGTGAGAGAGAGAGAAGGGGGAGAGAGAGGGGTGAGAGAGAGAGGGGGCGAGAGAGGAAAGAGGGGGCGAGAGAGGAAAGAGGGGGTTGAGAGAGAGAGGGGGCGAGAGAGGAGAGAGGGGGGTGAGAGAGAGGAGAGAGGGGGTGAGAGAGAGGAGAGAGGGGGTGAGAGAGAGAGGGGTGGGGAGAGAGGGGTGAGAGAGAGGAGAGAGGGGGTGAGAGAGAGAGGGGTGGGGAGAGAGGGGTGAGAGAGAGGAGAGAGAGAGGAGAGGGGTGGGAGGGGAGAGAGAGGGGGAATAAGAGAGAGAAGGGGAGAGAGAAGGGGAGAGAGAGAGGGGAGAGAGAGATGGGAGAAAGAGAAAGAGGGTAGAGAGAGGGGGTTGGGGGCGGGAGACAAAAGGGGTGAGAGAGAGGGGTTGAGAGAGAGGGGAGAGTGGGGTGAGAGAGAGCGAAGGGGGAGAGAGAGGGGTGAGAGACAGAGGGGGGAGAGAGAGAGGGGGCGAGAGAGGAAAGAGGGGGTTGAGAGAGAGAGGGGGTGAGAGAGGAGAGAGGGGGGTGAGAGAGAGGAGAGAGGGGGGTGAGAGAGAGGAGAGAGGGGGTGAGAGAGTGAGAGAGACAGGTGGGGAGAGATGGGTGAGAGAGAGGGGAGAGAGAGGGGTGGGAGGGGAGAGAGAGAGGGGAGAGAGAGAAAGAGGATAGAGAGGGGGGGTTGGGGGGCGGGAGACAGAAGGGGTGAGAGAGAGGGGATGAGAGAGAGGGGAGAGAGAAATAAAGAGGGGGAGAGAGGGGTGAGAGAGAGAGAGTGAGAAGGGAGTGAGAGAGAGGTGAGCAAGAGTAGGGGGTAAGAGAGTGAGAGATGGGTGAGAAAGAGGAGAGCGGAGAGAGAGGGATGAGAGAGAGGGTGAGAGAGAAGGGAGAGATAGAAAGAGGGGGAGAGAGGGATGAGAGAGAGGTGGGGAAGAGTAGGGGGGTAAGAGAGTGAGAGAGGGGTGAGAAAAAGGAGAGAAAGGTGAGAGAGAAGGGAGAGAGAGAAAGAGGAAGATAGAGGGGGTGAGAGAGAGGAGAGGGGGTGAGGGAAAGAAGGGGAGAGAGAGAGAGGGTAGAGAGAGAAAGAGTAGGGGAGAGGAGAGAGGGGGGAGGGAGAAAGGGATGAGAGAGAGGAGAGAGGGGAACAGAGAGGGGGTGAGAGAGAAGGGGAGAGAGAGGGGGTGAGTGAGAGGAGAGAAAGAGAGAGGGTGGGTGAGAGTGAGATGGGCAAGAGTAGGGGGGTAAGAGAGTGAGAAAGGGGTGAGAGAGGGAGAGGGAGGTGAGAGAGGGATGTGGGAGGGGAGTTATATGAGGGGGGTGTGGGAGAGAATGAGAGAGGGGGGTAAGAGAGGGGGTGAGAGAGAGAGAAAGAGACTCCTTAGCCCTGTCACTGCTCTGCAGTCCCTTCTGTACCCAAATGATTAGTCCACCCCGGGGGAGATATCAGAGAGGGTTTACAAGACTCCTGATGTCTCCATAAAGAGCACCTGTCACCAGCCCAAACCACATAGGGCGCCTGTGTGCCCCATTGTAATAGCAATAAAGTTAAATGAAAAAAGTATGTAAATAAAAATAATGAAAAAATTAACACCAACCCCCCCTCCCCCCCCTCCTGCACACAAACATGCATGTAGGTCCTGCACTCATATGTAAACAGTGATTGCACCACACATTGGAGGTATCACTGGGAATATCGGGGTGAGAACAATAATTCTAGGGCGATGATTCATGATTAAGCCTGGGTTCACACGGGTGCATACAAAACCCCGCATGTGATTCGCATCGAAATCCCCCATGTGAACACCCATGTGATATAATTCTGGCAATCGCACTGCATTTTTCAATCTGTTTTGGGGTGTCATTGATTGAACATTGACACCCGCAGCCGATCGCATTGCTTTGGAGTGCAATACGATGCGGGGGAAACACAGCAAACCTTGTATGATTCCCACACCGCATGGACCAGGCCTCACTCTAAAAACTGATGCGTCACTTTCGGATGATTTTAGGTGCCGTCGTTTGCTGACATTTCTCAGGTGTGCGCAATTTCTAAATCGTGTTTTGTATCTGTTTACTCCGCACGGCATCGTTTGTTATATTGTACAGCAAATTATGTATTATACTGTGTTTGGGTGCGCCAAATTCATTTTAAGTTTATTTGTGTTTGCAACAGCTGCAGAAACGATTGTGTGACATAAAACACATCAACAGCCGCCATTTTATTCCCTGGGTCATGTTTGGGGGTTCTAGCAAAAAAAAAAAAAAATGCTGATTTTGCAATGTGTGCAAAAAAATTAATAAATTGCCGGCGTAGGTGAGCTACACCGATCTTTATACTTCTCATTTATCGTTGGATAATCCAAATGTGGGTCAGTCCAGAGACGTGTCCTCAACTTTACATCCACTGGTTGTGTCATGAAGAAAACGTCATGTACAGTGCCTTGAAAAAGTATTCACACCCCTTGACATTTCCCACATTTTCTCATGTTACAACCAAAAACGTAAATGTATTTTATTGGGATTTTATGTGATCGACCAACACAAAGTGTCACATAATTGTGAAGTGGAAGGAAAATGATAAATGATACAAATAAATATGTGAAAAGTGTGGGGGGGGGGCATTTGTATTCAGCCCCCTTTACTCTGATACCCCTAACTAAAATCTAGTGGAACCAATTGCCTTCAGAAGTCACGTAATTAGTAAATAGAGTCCACCTGTGTGTCATTTAATCTCAGTATAAATACAGCTGTTCTGTGAAGCCCTCAGAGGTTTGTTAGAGAACCTTAGTGAACAAACAGCATCATGAAGTCCAAGGAACACACCAAACAGGTCAGGGATAAAGTTGTGGAGAAGTATAAAGCAGGGTTAGGTTATAAAAAAAATCTCCCAAGCTTTGAACATCTCACGGAGCTCTGTTCAATCCATCATCGGAGAATGGAAAGAGTATGGCACAACTGCAAACCTACCAAGACATGGCCGTCCACCTAAACTGACCGGCCGGGCAAGGAGAACATTCATCAGAGAAGAGCCAAGAGGTCCATGGTAACTCTGGAGGAACTGCAGAGATCCACAGCTCAGGTGGGAGAATCTGTCCACAGGACAACTATTAGTCGTGTTCTCCACAAATCTGCCCTTTATGGAAGAGTGACAAGAAGAAAGACATTGGTGAAAGAAAGTCATAAGAAGTCCTGTTTGTAGTTTGTGAGAAGCCATGTGGAGGACACAGCAAACATGTGGAAGAAGGTGATCTGGTCACATGAGACCAAAATTCAACTTTTTGGCCTAAAAGCAAAACGCTATGTGTGGGGAAAACTAACACTGCACATCACCCTGAACACACCATCCCTACCGTGAAACATGGTGGTGGCAGCATCATGTGGTGGGGATGGTTTTCTTCAGCAGGGACAGGGAAGCTGGTCAGAGATGATGGGAAGATGGATGGAGACAAATACAGGGCAATCTTAGAAGAAAACCTGTTAGAGTCTACAAAAGACTTGAGACTGGGGGGGAGGTTCACCTTCCAGCAGGACAACGACCCGAAACATCCAGCCAGAGCTACAATGGAATGGTTTAGATCAAAGCATATTCATGTGTTAGAATGGCCCAGTCACAGTCCAGACCTAAATCACATTGAGAATCTGTGGCAAGACTTGAAAATTGCTGATCACAGACGCTCTCCATCCAATCTGACAGAGCTTGAGATATTTTACAAAGAAGAATGGGCAGAAATGTCCTCTCTAGATGTGCAAAGCTGGTAGAGACCCCCCCAAAAAGACTTGTAGAGAAAGGGGGTTCTACAAAGTATTGACTCCGGGGGGCGCCATACAAATGCCCCTCCCCCCACACTTTTCACATATTTATTTGTATCATTTATCATTTTCCTTCCACTTCACAATTATGTGACACTTTGTGTTGGTCCATCACATAAAATCCCAATAAAATACATTTACATTTTTGCTTGTAACATGAGAAAATGTGGGGAATGTCAAGGGGTAGGAATACTTTTTCTACGCACTGTAGGTACCTTGTGTATTACATTAAATTAATCAGAACATTTTCCACATTTAATTTGCTCTCATAGTGGCTCCAAAAACTCCCTCTAAGACGGAAATCACCTGTGCTGGAGGTGGAGGGCAATTATAGGTAATGAGGAGAAGAAACCACCTGAAAGGAGATTGGCCTGGGTTGGGAAGGTGAGTTAACATTTTCCATAATTCCAATCAGTTACATCCATTGAGTCAGTGAATGAGCGGGGTCCAAGAGAGATCTGCTTTACTGAGGGACATGGGGTGCAGGGGATTATGGGACAAGATATCTCCCCCAGGAGGGAGAGACTGACAGTCCAGGAAATGACATGTGGAGATGTAGGGATCACAGAGGTGCTCAGGGCCACATTGGAATCATAGGATGACACAGAATGCTCTGGGGTCACTGGGTGACACAGGGGGTTCTGGGGTGCACTAAGATTCATAGGAGTCACAGGGGGTCAAAAGAGACACAGGGGTCACTGGGTGACACAGGGGGCTCTGGAGTGCACTAGGATTCATAGGAATCACAGGGGGTCACAGGGGTCACTGGAGGCACAGGGGGCTCTGGAGTGCACTAGGATTCATAGGAATCACAGGGGGTCACAGGGGTCACTGGAGGCACAGGGGGCTCTGGGGTGAACTAGGATTCATAGGAATCACAGGGGGTCACAGGGGTCACTGGAGGCACAGGGGGCTCTGGGGTGCACTAGAATTCATAGGAGTCACAGGGGGTCACAGGAGGCACAGAGGTCACTGGGTGACAGGGGGCTCTGGGGTGCACTAGGATTCCTAGGAGTCACAGGGGATCACAGGAGACACAGAGGTCACTGGAGGCACAGGGGGCTCTGGGGTGCACTAAGATTTATATGGATCACAGGGGGTCACAGGTAGCACAGAGGTCACTGGGTGACAGGGGGCTCTGGGGTGCACTAGGATTCATAGGAGTCACAGGGGGTCACAGGAGGCACAGGGGTCACTGGGTGACACAGGGGGTTCTGGGGTGCACTAAGATTCATAGGAGTCACAGGGGGTCAAAAGAGACACAGGGGTCACTGGAGGCACAGGGGGCTCTGGGTTGAACTAGGATTCATAGGAATCACAGGGGGTCACAGCGGTCACTGGAGGCACAGGGGGCTCTGGGGTGCACTAGGATTCATAGGAATCACAGGGGGTCACAGGGGTCACTGGAGGCACAGGGGGTTCTGGGGTGCACTAGAATTCATAGGAGTCACAGGGGGTCACAGGAGGCACAGAGGTCACTGGGTGAAAGGGGGCTCTGGGGTGCACTAGGATTCATAGGAGTCACAGGGGATCACAGGAGACACAGAGGTCACTGGAGGCACAGGGGGCTCTGGGATGCACTAGGATTCATAGGGGTCACAGGGGGTCACAGGTAGCATAGAGGTCACTGGGTGACAGGGGGCTCTGGGGTGCACTAGGATTCATAGGAGTCACAGGGGGTCACAGGAGGCACAGAGGTCACATGAGGCACAGGAGGCTCTGGGGTGCACTAGGATTCATAGAAGTCACAGGGGGTCAGAGGAGACACAGAGGTCACTGGAGACACAGGGGGCTCTGGGGTGCACTAGGATTCATAGGAGTCACAGGGGGTCACAGGAAACACAGAGGTCACTGGGTGACAGGGGGCTCTGGGGTGCACTAGGATTCATAGAAGTCACAGGGGGTCAGAGGAGACACAGAGGTCACTGGAGACACAGGGGGCTCTGGGGTGCACTAGGATTCATAGGAGTCACAGGGGGTCACAGGAAACACAGAGGTCACTGGAGACACAGGGGGCTCTGGGGTGCACTAGGATTCATAGGAATCACAGGGGGTGACAGGAGACACAGGGGTCACTGGAGGCACAGGGGGCTCTGGGGTGCACTAAGATTCATAGGAGTCACAGGGGGTCAAAAGAGACACAGGGGTCACTGGAGGCACAGGGGGCTCTGGGGTGCACTAAGATTCATAGGAGTCACAGGGGGTCAAAAGAGACACAGGGGTCACTGGAGGCACAGGGGGCTCTGGGGTGCACTAAGATTCATAGGAGTCACAGGGGGTCAAAAGAGACACAGGGGTCACTGGAGGCACAGGGGGCTCTGGGGTGAACTAGGATTCATAGGAATCACAGGGGTCACTGGAGGCACAGGGGGCTCTGGGGTGCACTAGAATTCATAGGAGTCACAGGGGGTCACAGGAGGCACAGAGGTCACTGGGTGACAGGGGGCTCTGGGGTGCACTAAGATTCATAGGGATCACAGGGGGTCAGAGGAGACACAGAGGTCACTGGAGGCACAGGGGGCTCTGGGATGCACTAGGATTCATAGGGATCACAGGGGGTCACAGGTAGCACAGAGGTCACTGGGTGACAGGGGGCTCTGGGGTGCACTAGGATTCATAGAAATCACAGGAGGCACAGAGGTCACATGAGGCACAGGGGGCTCTGGGGTGCACTAGGATTCATAGAAGTCACAGGGGGTCAGAGGAGACACAGAGGTCACTGGAGGCATGGGGGCTCTGGGGTGCACTAGGATTCATAGGAGTCACAGGGGGTCACAGGAGACACAGAGGTCACTGGGTGACACAGGGGGCTCTGGGGTGCACTAGGATTCATAGGAGTCACAGGGGATCACAGAAGACACAGAGGTCACTGGAGGCACAGGGGGCTCTGGGGTGCACTAGGATTCATAGAAGTCACAGGGGGTCAGAGGAGACACAGAGGTCACTGGAGGCATGGGGGCTCTGGGGTGCACTAGGATTCATAGGGATCACAGGGGGTCAGAGGAGACACAGAGGTCACTGGAGGCACAGGGGGCTCTGGGGTGCACTAGGATTCATAGGAGTCACAGGGGGTCACAGGGGGCTCTGGGGTGCACTAGGATTCATAGGAGTCACAGGGGGTCATAGGAATCACAGGAGGTCACAGGAGGCACAGAGGTCACTGGAGGCACAGGTGTCTTAAGCTGGCCATACACTGACTGAAATGTGTTTAGTTCAGCAGGGACGGGCTGAACTTTGATCCGCATGCGGCCATCCCTACTTAGCAAAAGTCAACCAAATGATCAACTTCTAGTGAAGGAATATACTGATTGGATTGGCTGTGTTAGTGATTGGTCAATCTGAACCTACCACCCTCCTCACGGGTTGGATTTAAGGGCTAGTAATGTAATGTTAAGTAGCAAAGGGGTCCTTAAGGTTCTCCTTCCCGACCCCGGTGACCTCTTGTCCTTGAATGAATGGACCAATAGTCACCTTTCATTGATAATCTGACACACCCATCAGCCTTCACTGGCTGCATGATATTAAAGTGTATCTATAGCCCAAACTTTTTTCAGCTTTGCATGGAATGGGGGAGGATTGAACCCCTGTCAGGTTTTTACTGGAATCCAGGGCTCTTCTTCTTCCTTACTTCTTGTCTCGTGACCCGTAATGGGTCGAACACCCCCCCCCACGTTTGGTTTGCACTAGAACTCCTGAAGAGGGAAAAAGTCTTGACCAGAGCCGAAAAATCCATTGAAGTCCATGGGACCTGAACATGAAAAAGGAAAAGTCCCCATTTTGAAGGCTTATATGCAAGTAATTGGCCATAAAAATGGTATAGGGGCATGAGGGTACTGCCCTGGGGGACATGTATCAATGCAAACATTTTTTTTTAAATATAATTTTTTTAAGGAGCAACAATTTAGTGAAACAATAAAAATGAAAAAAATCCTTTAAATATAGTGCCTGGGGGTTCCCTAAGTCTGCCTGGAAAGTGGAGCATCTGTAGTGTGTATAGAACCTGCTGCAGCAAAAATGACATTTCTAAATAAAAAAAAAATTACATTTAAAATGATTTTTCCCCCCAAAAATGCAAAAAAATAAATAAAAAACAAACCAATTTCCCTGCAATAGAAAAAAAAAAGCGTGGGGGTCCCCACCAAATCCATACAAGTCCCTTTGTGTCTGGTATGGATTTTAAGGGGAACCCCATACCAAACCCCTCCCGTTTTGAGGGCATGTGGCCTGATATGGTTCAAGAGGGGGGTGCTTGCTCATCCCCTCCCTCTTTCCTGGCCTGCCTTGCTGCATGCTGAGATAAGAGTCTGGTATGGATTTTGGGGGGGGACCCTACACCATATTTGTTATTTATTTTGGTATGGGGGTTTCCCTCAAAATTTATACCAGACCCAACAGTCTGGTACGGATTTTGGGGGGACCCCACACCATTTTTTTTTTCATTTGGTGTGAGGTCCCCCTTAAATCCTATACTAGACCCAAAGATCCAGGTATGGATTGGGAGGGGGGGGGGATCCTCACACCATTTAAAAAAAAAAAAATTCTATTGCTGGCGAATTCGGCATTGTATTTTTCTTCCATTCAGCTGTCCACAGGGAAGCCCGCTGACAGCTGATGACTCATCCGTTGTTAAGGATGCAGCGGCCAGCTTCCCAGCCCTGCCCCTTAGCAACCAATTGACTATGTGCTTGGCGGGCGAACATCCCCCCGAGTGCACAGAAAATTTGGGTGATTGGCGAACACCAAAACGGGCGATGTTCGGGCCGAAGTTTTGCTTGGCCCAAACCGCTTGCCCACATCTACCGGTGACACCATTGTCACTATAATGGTAATTGGGGGGAAAACTTCTATATATTATTCTATACAACTTACAATTATTTTCTTGTCAAATTTGTTTATTGATTTTGAAAATATAAACATTGGTACAATTAACAAAATATTGATTACATGAAATGGTAGCATTAGTTGAATTTACATATCAGGTCTTAGTATTTCTTGTAGTTACAAGCAATGAAAGACTTAAATAGGCTACATGTTTTAGAAAGACGAAGGTGTTACAATCAATTTTAACAATTATATAATCACGAGCAACAAAAAATGTAAAAGTTGTTAAGCTTTTAACTTTGAGTAATATGTAATAAAGAAATAATATTAATTACCACAAGATTCAGTTATTTAGAATAGAACATTAGAGCTTACTATCTATTATTGTATTATAATTGAACATTATAAAAGTGAATGTTTCTCTAACATTTCGTTATATAAAAATAAATAGGAGGAGACAGGATAGAATAAGGAGAAAAGAAAAGAATTAAAGGAAAGTAAAGATAAGAAGAAAAAACACAAAAAAAGTCTGGATTAGTAGAGATTTTCCCGGGGATTTCTTAGTAACAATATATACATAGTATCTTTTTTATCAGTTATTCAAAACAAAGTTATATAGTTACCAAGGTCTTAGTAAAGAAGTGTCAAAATTAGGAGAAAGAAAGTGGGTCACCCAAGGACTCTAAATTTTAGTTACAATTATTTTCTATACATTTATTTAAACTGTTATTTAGTTGTTTGGCTGGAGCTTACTTTTATGTATTTGTTATACGTCAATGGGGTCTTTGGGTCAGCTTGATTCCATGGTGTCCACTTATAGTAGTCCAGGTCACTACTTTGACACATTTTTCGTGGAGATGATAATTTTGGCCTTTTCACAAACCAATAGAACTGATCTGAAAATTCTCTTTGCCTCATTTTTATTTTAGGTGAAAATAATCTGATATCCACCAACAGCTAATACCTGGAAGACGGAGCTCTGTGCAAAGGGAAAAAGGGAAAGGAGGAATGGAATGCAGTATAAAAGAAAACAAATAATAAAAGAGATATAAGATACATCTAGGAACTATCTACAGATAGGCAGATACACTATGTGATGGGAATGGCCGTATCACGAGTCGGGGGTCTGTTTCTTAACTTAGGGTTCCCCTGGATTGAGATGGCAGCTTGAAATGAAGGGTAAGATGTAATGATTGTAAAAAACACGACATTAACAACGGTTCCTGTGCTGATGGGAAACAGGAGATTGTTACAGAAAGTCAAATACAGAGCCAAGCAAAGGCAGATCTGGAGGATCATGGTCCTGACTGCTCGGAGGTGACCCTCTAGTTGTGGAGATGAGCTGAACTGAGATGAATTGTGACGGATCTGGTGGACATGACTCAGGAGAGACCTCACACTGAGCCCAATGCAGATGAAGATCAGAAGGAACGGGAGAAGAGAACCAAACACTATATAAAGGGGACTGTATTGAACATCTATATCAATATGTGGAAGTGTATAGTTCATTCCAGATGGATCTTTGATTATTTTGTGATCCAATTGCAAGGTCCAAGGAAGTGGAAGAGTTATGAAGAATAATCCCACCAAGGAGACCCCAAGTATCTGTGTGATAGAAGAGGACAATCTTCTCTGTAACTGAAGGAAAATGCGGTGGGAAAACTTGACCAGTTTCAGGCAGTAATAGATGGAAAGCCAAGCCGTGTTCCAGAGGTTCTCATTCAGCAGAAAAATGTTAAAAACATCAATATAAATTTGAAGTGACTTGCCCTGTGATGAGTGAGACCCAAAGTCAAATTTCAGAACTTCGATGGAGAAAGTGATTTGGAAGACGATCCCGGTGAGAGCCAACAAGAGGACAATTCTGTCAGGCACATTGAAGCCTTTTTTCTTCCTCCATTCCCGGACATACACAGCGACTATGTAGGAATTCAGAGTCAGTCCTGACACCAAGTTGAAGAAAATGGAGACAAGTCTAATTATATCTGCTACCAGCCACATTCTTTTGTCAGAGAGGTTCTTCTGTTAGACTCTCCAGATCAGTGTCAATGGATGAAATAAATGATTACACAGATCTAGTACAGAGAGAGATGAAGAGACGAGACATGCAAATCCCCATCATATTTGATTTCATGGCTGCCTGTGTTTGTATAGTGAGATAACTGGAATACGAGACCAGTGAGGGTATTTTTTTTTCATGTAGACTTTTTCATAAAGCAGTGTCAGTGGTTTGTAAGCAGGTGCTTCCAAGAGGGGTTTTAAGTGTCAAAAAGTTTCTTCTGCTGTGTTCATGCTCTGAGGTTAATCAGGTCAACTATGTTTATGTGTTAAAACAAATTTTTTACGATGTAGACTTGTTGCACTGTGCCCTTAGGTTGACCTGCAGAGCTGGTGCTTCCTGAGAAGGAAGGGTTAATGTTGCTGGCCAGGTTTTCCTGCTCTTTTCAGGACGGTTTCGCCCCTGTAGATCATACCATATAAATAGGGGCTTATTATTGCCCAGAGGAGCTGATTAGCAAAAAGACTGCCAAAATGTAGCTGTGATGCTGTCAGACTGAACCCCCGCCTGGGGGGGATCCCAGTCGGGTTCCAATTGGGGTCCGGAACTAATGGACGCATATAAACTTAAGCTACCACTTGTATATTTACTGCCTAACATGGACTCTTGCCTTGAGAAGGACTCTTTATGGACTTTGCCATCTGCCTAAGGTATGACCACCTCATGAGGCGCTATTCAGGGGCACTAGAGAACTGCGTACAGGAAAGTGTGTGAAGATGTCTTTGAGAACTGTCTGTTTGTTCCTCAGTAAAAAAGATCTCTACTGTTCATCATTTTGGCCATATTGTATAAGTGTAATCAGTGGCGGCCGGTGGAAAACATTTTTTTGGGGGGGCAGAAAACAGTATGCCACCCCACGGGTCAGTCAGTCAGTTGGTAGCACTTACCCCATCACCGGCGACTTCCCCTGCTTGGCGGCGGAGGCCTCCTGTTCTCCTGCTCTCCGTGGGTCATCACGGCGGCGGTGGCTTCCATTTCCTCTCCCCTCCTTGGCGGCCAATCGGGAGTCTTCTCTTTTCGACCATGCAGAAAACGGGTCTCACACCCACTTCTGATTGCCAGGATTGAGGGTCAGTGTTTCAGCAGCAAATATTTATTCGCTGTTGGAATCCATGAATCCGGCATCCTGAAAGGGGCCTGGGGGATTGGATAGGGAGGACGGCGGTGGTGGATAGGGGAGGCCGCGCCCGTGCGCCCACAATGGATGGGCTGCCCCTGGAGATAAGGAGAGGGGGAGCCCTTCTGTAGTCTAGCAGGGGAGAGCAGGACAGGGAAATATATAGCTTGCAGGTATATTTATGTACTTGCACAGAGGAATTCATAAAGGGTGTCTAAGACATTGGGGGGGGGGGCACACATTGCGTGCGGAATGTCTATAAGGCCATCCTCGGTACAGCTGAGCTTCCTCATTGCAGCTGAAGCTGTCAGTGCAGCGATGGCGGAGATTTGTATCAGGGTGGAGCCTGATGGGGAAGCTGAAAAGCTACTTCCCTATCAGGATCGCTCCCTTTGTGATTGACAACAGACAGTGGGCAGGTCCTTAGCCAATAGAAAACCTGCTATTGGCTATAGAATCCGTCCACTGCCTGCTGTCAATTACAAAGAGAGGGCGGATCTGATGGGGGACTAGCGTCTCAGATTTCCCATCGGACTCCACCCACTGTTATGGAAATTTGCCTGTAAGCTATGCACACAGCCATATCTCATGTGCTAATAAGCACCCATTTCCATCTTAATGATACAACGTACCTTTCGATCGAATGTCTCCCCTCTGGTTCCCCATTCCCCAGTAAACATCACCGCACTCTTACGTTCTCATCCCAGCATGGCTGCCTTTTCTCAGCCAGCCAGCCCTTTTATTTTTACAACATCTCAAAAGCTATGACAAACAGGAAGTGATGGCTACAACAGCCAATCACTCCCTCAATACATCATGACATCACAGGAAATGGACAACACAGAGGAAATGACCATATAAGGATGTAACACGGAATGTGAATTCAGAAACCCTTCCAACAGGGTTAAATACAGAACCAATCAAAGACATGTATACATTCAAATAGGAATACAGTAGTGACGTGTGCAGATGGTGGTGTGCAAAACCATATGGCAAGCACATGGCTTTGAACACGACCGCGTGCACACTCCCACTGCTACCAGTGATGCGAACCGTACAAAACCATGGCTCAGTGAGCCATAATTTTCATATAGTCATGCTATAGTTCCCATGTACGCAGACATGTATGCTCGGAGTCATTAATGCAGTCTCCATGAGGTGGCCAGTCTCTTGGTGAGGCATAAACTAACATCCCTAAAAGAGCAAACAGATCTGCCGTGTCCACAGGAAGGTTTCCGCAGCCAATGGTCTTCCACCAGCGTCTGTATGTGTGAATCTCCTCACATGAGCGTATTACAGCAAAACTCACACTGGGGGACATCTGACAACATACATTCATAACAATTTCCACAACACCACTGCAGCTTCCCTGGTTGCTAGGAGGCTGTCAGCTGTGAAGCACCCTTAACCGCTTAAGGACCGCCCCACATACACATACTGTGGCAGGGCAGCCCTTAGGCGCAAAATCACGCACCTGTACGTGTTTCCTTTCTTCGGGCCCAGGGCGCACGCGCGCCCTGCTGGTGACCCGCTCCCGATGTGATTGGACACAGCGGGAGCCAGTCAGCGGGTCTGGAGGACCCCGATGTCTGCCGGCACCACGCGCATGTTCCCGAGGCAGACAGAACTGCGGTCTGCCTATGTAAACAAGGCAGATCGCCGTTCTGTGAGAGGAGAAGATGGAGATCTTGTGTTTCTGCTAAGCAGGAACACGGATCTCTGCCTTCCCCCCAGTCAAAGCACCTCCCCCACACAGTTAGAAAGCACCCCCTAGGCCTAGCGACACACTTAACCCTTTAATCGCCCCCATTTGATCGTCATATACTGCGGCAGGGCGGGCTTGAAGCGCTAAATCACGTACCTGTATGTGATTTCTTTTTCTGAGCCCGGTGCGCACACGCGCACCGCTGGCAACCTGCTCCCGATATGATTGGACACAGCGGGAGCCAATCAGCGGGTATGGCGGACCCCAATGTCTGCCGACACCCGGCAATTGTTCCCGAGGCAGACAGAATTGTGGTCTGCCTATGTAAACAAGGCAGATCGCCGTTCTGTGAGAGGAGAAGATGGAGATCTTGTGTCTCTGCCTTCCCCCCAGTCAAAGCACCTCCTCCCCACACAGTTAGAAAGCACCCCCTAGGGACACAATTAACCCTTTGATTGCCCCCTGACGTTAACCCCTTCCCTGCCAGTGTCGTTAGTACAGTGACAGTGCATATTTTAAACACTGATCACTGTTTTAGTGTCACTGGTCCCCAAAAAATGGCAGTAATGCCCTGTACACACGGGCGGACTTTTCGGCATCAAAGGTCCGACAGTCTTTCTGACGGACTTCCAACTGACTTTTGACGGACTTCCGACAGACTTTCTAATGAACGGACTTGCCTACACACGATCCCACCAAAGTCTGACAGATTTGTACGTGATGATGTACGACCGGACTAGAATAAGGAAGTTGATAGCCAGGAGCCAATAGCTGCCCTAGCGTCGGTTTTCGTCCGTCGGACTAGCATACAGACGAGCGGATTTTTCGACCGGACTCGAGTCCGTCGGAAAGATTTGAAACCCGTTCCAAATCTAAAGTCCGTCTGATTTTCGACCGAAAAAAGTCCGCTGCAGGTCCGATGGAGCCCACACACGGTCGGATTGTCCGACGGATTCGTCCCGCCGGACCAGTCCGGTCGTAAAGTCCGCCCGTGTGTACACGGCATTAGTGTCCGATTTGTCCTGCTAAAAATCGCTGATCGCCGCCATTACTAGTAAAAAAAAAAGTCCATAAAAACATTCCATAGTTTGTAGACGCGATAACTTTTGAGCAAGCCAATCAATATTCGCTTATTGGCATTTTTTTGTTTACCAAAATCATGTAGCAGAATACATATTGGCCTAAATTGATGAAGAAATTTGTTTTTTACATTCTTTTATTGGATGTTTTATAGCAGAGAGTAAAAAAAAATTGTTTTTTTTTTCATAATTGTCGGTCTTTTTTTGTTTATAGCGCAAATAAAAACCGCAGAGGTGATCAAACACCACCAAAATGAGGGGAATTGATGAATTGGTTAACCATTAGGGATGAGCTTCGTGTTCAAATCAAACCCATGTTCGACTCGAATATCGTCTGTTCGCCCGTTCGCTGAATTGTGAACGATATGGGCCGCTCGCGCCAAATTCGCGTGGCGCGTCACGGCCCATAATTCACTGCGGCATCGCAGTGCATTGCTGGCTGATGATTGGCCAAGCATGCACTATGACCCGCATGCTTGGCCAATCACAGCGCCTTCAGTAGAGAGAGCTGTAATTGGCCAAAGCCAGAGTGGCTTTGGCCAATTATGGCTCGGGGGGTTTAGAACACGCCCCACACTATATAAGGCTGCCTGCACGGCGGCCCTGTGTAGTGTGTGTTCCGGTGTGCTGAGAGATAGAGAGATAGACAGAGAGACAGTGTGATTTCATTTGAGTTAGATAGATTAGGCAGGACAGTCAGTTTAGCTGCACTTACAGTGTATTGTGTATATATATGCATCCCAGGTGTTGCATATATATATATATACACTGTATTCAGTTTAGCTAAATCCGTTCCTGTTATCTTCCTACTGACAGGCAGGCTTGTCTTGTTACAGTATTTACAGCTACCTGAAGAAAATTACTGGTGTTCTTTTGATCCTATTAGTACCACAGTCAGGCAGCTAGACTATTTACAGTTAGTGTAGTGCATCATGCTCACAGTGTTCAGCTAAAGCTACAAGTTAGTGCAGTGCGTCCTGCTCACAGTGTTCAGCTAAAGCTACAAGTTAGTGTAGTGAGACCTCTGCACAGTGTTCTTCTAAAACTACAAGTTAGTGCAGTGCGTCCTGCTCACAGTGTTCAGCTAAACCTACAAGTTATTTTTTTGCGAGCTCTGCACAGCCAATAAGAGAGGGCAAGCAGGCTCTGTGTCTAGTGCTGGTCGTGGAGACGGTGCATCCTCATCAGCACGTGGCCGTGGACGCTTGGCTTTTTTTCAGCAGCTGGCTGTGTTGAGCCGCAACATGCAGAAGACTTGGTCGAGTGGATGACCAAGCCGTCCTCATCCTCCTCATCCTCTCTCACCCATGCCCAGGGTACTTTGTCTGGCAAAGCAGCAGCCTCTTCCCTCGGCTCAATGTCATCAGTGACTCCTTCCCTAGCCCCACCATGTCCTCCTGAGGAGTCCCTCGAACTGTTCGACCACAGTGTTGGGTACATGCTCCAGGAGGATGCCCAGCGTTTGGAAGGCTCTGATGATGATACTGAGCTCGATGAAGGCAGTAACATGAGCACGGACAGAGGGGGTGCCCAAGAAGGACAGCAATCTGGCAGTCATGCTCCCTCTGCTGCAGCATACTGCCAGGTTTGCTCCAGTGATGAGGAGGGAGGGGATGATGAGGTCACTGACTCAATGTGGGTGCCTGATAGGAGAGAGGAGGAGGAGGAGGAGGAGGAGGCGGCACATCACCAACGAGGCAGGATGCCCTCCAGGGGCCAGCCTAAGGGCAGCATCTTGACTGCATCACACCCCAAAGCTCCGCATGTGCAGGGCGCTGCAGTCTCTGCGCATTATTCAAAAAGTTCTTTGGTGTGGGCCTTTTTTGAGACGAGTGCATCAGATCGCACCGCTGCTATTTGCAACATATTTCTCAAGCGTATCTCGCATGGCCAAAACATCTCCCGCTTGGGTACCACATGCTTGACCAGACATATGTTGGCCTGCCATGCAGTTCATTGGCAAGCATATCTAAAAGACCCACACCAAAGAACAAAGAGGACCTCTCCTTGCTCCTCATCAGCTGAGATCTCCAACCCCACTATACCTTCAGTCCTCTCTGAGACCTGCACTGAGAGAAATGAAGGTGTAGAATTAGGTGTGTCACAGCCAAGTACTTGTGGACAATCTGCTTTTGGTACACCGACGTCAGATTGTACCAGGCAAATTTCCCTGCCCCAGCTGCTGCACCGCCGAAAGAAGTTTGCTCCCAGCCATCCACATGCCCAGCGGTTGAATGCTAGCTTGGCAAAATTGCTAGCACTTCAACTGCTACCTTTTCAGTTGGTAGACTCTGCCCCCTTCCGTGAGTTTGTGGAATGTGCGGTTCCTCAGTGGCAGGTACCCAAACGCCACTTTTTCTCACGGAAGGCGATTCCGGCTCTCTACCGGCATGTGGAAGGCAATGTCCATGCCTCGCTGGACAGGGCGGTCAGCGGTAAGGTGCATATTACCGCTGACTCATGGTCCAGCAGGCATGGACAGGGACGTTACCTAAGTTTCACGGCGCATTGGGTGACTCTGCTGGCAGCTGGGAAGGATGCAGGACAAGGTGCAGTAGTATTGGAGGTTGTTCCGCCACCACGCCTCCAAAATGCTAATGATTGTGACACACCTCTCTCCTCCACCCCCTCCTCTTCTTCTTCCTCCATGGCCTCTTCCTGTGCTTTGTCCTCGGAGCCAGCGGTGCTCCGTAGCCGTTCAAGGGGCTACGCAAGTACGCAGGCCAAAAGATGCCATGCGGTGCTTGAGCTGGTGTGCTTGGGGGACAGGAGCCACACTGGGGCAGAGGTTCCGTCAGCTCTGCAGGGGAAGGTTCAGAGGTGGTTGACGCCACGCCAACTTAAGGCAGGAATGGTGGTTTGGGACAATGGCACCAACCTCCTCTCTGCCCTCTGACAGGGACAAATGACCCATGTGCCCTGTTTGGCTCACGTCCTTAACTTGGTGGTGCAGCGGTTCTTGGGCAGGTACCCGGGCTTACAGGATGTCCTGAGGCAGGCCAGGAAAGTCTGTGTGCATTTCCGCCGGTCATATAATGCCAGTGCTCGGCTGACGGACCTCCAAAAGGAGTTTAACCTGCCCAAGAACCGCCTAATCTGTGACATGCCCACCAGGTGGAACTCAACGTTGGCCATGCTTCAGCGGCTGCACACGCAGCAGAGGGTACCTGTGTGACTATGGCACCAGGACAGGGTCAGGGGAGCTTGTTTTTTTTTCCCCACGCCAGTGGGCCATGATCAGGGATGCATGCACTGTCCTGTCACCATTTGAGGAGGCCACGAGGATGGTGAGCAGTGACAGTGCATGCATCAGTGACACTATCTCCCTTGTCCACCTGTTGGAGCACACGCTGCGTGGAATAATGGACAGGGCACTTGAGGCAGAACAGAGGCAGGAAGAGGAGGACTTCCTTAGCTCTCAAGGCCCCCTTTATCCAGACAGTGTTCCTGCGTGCCCGCTGATCACACAGGAAGAGGACGAGGAGGAGGAGGAGGAGGAAGATTGTGTCAGTATGGAGGTGGAGCCTGGTACTCAGCATCAGCAGCAGTCTTTAAGGGATCAGTCCCAAGAAACACATGGACTTGTACGTGGCTGGGAGGAGGTGGCTGCGGACCATGTCGTCCTTAGTGACCCAGAGGACTCCGGACCGAATGCCTCAGCAAACCTACGCTGCATGGCCTCCCTGATCAGGGGGTTGCAGTGTTGTGGGGTTGCAGTGTTGTGGCACCAGCACCTAAGGCCTAATTTTTCAGCCCTTGTTTAACAGGGGCATGTAATTACAATTCTTGATCTAATATTTCACAGCAGGGCCCTGTGAGGGCTTACAGTGTTGTGACCACAACAACACCTAAGGCCCAAATTTCTGCTGAGTATATAGGGCAGGCCCCTACTTTCAAACATCTAACTTACAAACGACTCCTACTTGCAAACGGAAGGAGACAACAGGAAGTGAGATGAAATCTACCCCTAGGAAGGGAAATTCTCTCCTGTAAGAGTTAATATGGGAAAAAAGTGTCTCCTATCCACTGATGCTTTCCAATCCTTGTTCCACAAAAAAACCCAAATTTTCAAAAAACATTTGTCATTGGGACAAAAAGTGAGGTGAAATCTTCTGAAGAGGAGGAAAGACAGCAAAACAAATGTCACAGGGGTGATAACCCTTCCCTATGTTTTCCAAAAAGCTTAAAAAAGATTTTTTGGCTGGAGCTAAACGCGTTAAAAATGTACCCGTTCAAAATGACAAACAGATTCTACCTAACAACAAACCTACAGTCCCTGTCTTGTTTGCACCGCCTGTATACTGCTGTTCGGAGTATATAGGGCCTGGGGGCCCCACACCTTTCCTTATTTTAATTTGGGTGCGGGGTTCCCCTTAATATCCATACAAGACCCAAAGGGCCTGGTAATGGACTGGGGGGTACCCATGCCGTTTGTCTCACTGATTTTCATCCATATTGCCGGGACCCGACATTACATTAAAGCCGCAAGCAGTTTTAAATGAGATTTTTTCCTTTAAAAATGACATTTGGTGCAGGGACTGTTCTAAACACGGGAAACATGCGTCACTTTACAGGCATACTATAGACACCCCCCAGGTACAATATTTAAAGGAATATTTCACTTTTTTTTTTTTATTTAAGCATCATTAAAATCACTGCTCCCGAAAAAACGGCCGTTTTTAAAAGTTTTTTTTGCATTGATACATGTCCCCTGGGGCAGGACCCGGGTCCCCAAACACTTTTTAGGACAATACCATGCAAATTAGCCTTTGAAATGAGCACTTTTGATTTTGAACGTTCGAGTCCCATAGACGTCAATGGGGTTCTAACGTTCGTGCGAATTTTCGGTCCGTTCGCAGGTTCTGGTGCGAACCGAACCGGGGGGTGTTCGGCTCATCCCTATTAGGAACCCTATGTATCGGAATTCGAGTCCTTTTTTTTTGCTCAGCCTAATGGTTGAAAGAAGAAAATTACTTGTGTGTGGGCTACCTTACTCATATACATGGGGTCGGTGATATAAGGGAAATTCCAGATTCCAATAAACCCCCAGACCCCCACAGCCATGAGGCCAGGGTTGTGGGGAAGAGGCCCTTGTCCCCATGTACATGGGGGGATGGTGCTTTACAGGGGTGAGCTGGATGAGCTGTATTCTCCTCCAAATACCTTACATATTCCCCATGTTCTTATCATGATGATGATGATGAACGGGTTACATGAGAATTGTTATGTGTTTATTTTCTAAGCAACCAGATAACATGATATTGATTATTTGCATATTTACGACTTGTGTTCCTCTCATTATTGAAATGAAGGTACTTGTATTGTACATATCATACTTTGCATGGCGTTCCTCTCCTTATACAAATGATCAGAACTTGGAAGCTGTGAGGGAAATCCCTTGTAATCCTATTTATGGTGGAGATAAATGATACACTGGAAATAGTTGTGTAGACGCTTCTACCTTCCCACATTCCAGCTCTGCCCGGTCTCAGACTCCGAGGCCACCGACACCTTTATACAACACATATATACTGTATAAAAGGTAGAGGGATGCACCTGACACCCAGCAAGAGCACAATGGCAGCTGAAGGTAGCCAGTGCGTCCCGGCACCCAATTCAACCAACTGTACAAACACATGGCAACCACCCCAACCTATAACTAGCCTTTGCAGCAAGGAGCACATGGAAGGGCGAAGCAGATTAAAAACAAAAATTGTCCAGCTCACTTACCAGCTGCAGAGGCCACGTCAAAGCTACCCCAGTGTACTGTGGTCCTAACGCTCTAATTTGAGAGTCTCCCAAGTTGGAGCACATATAACAATGAAAAGATTAAGGGACAGGCCTCCGCATCCAATAGGCTAAGATTATGAGGAAAAGCCTTTGCCCTCATCAACATGGGGGCTAGTTGCTTTGCCAGGGGCCCTCCTCATGTTGAGACCATGTGACCTTGTATGGTTCAGGAGGCAGGAGGTGCTGCAGTCTCTTGGCTCTCCTTTTTTTTTTGGTCAGCCAGACTGCATGCTCGTATAAGGGTCTGGTATGGATTTTTGGAGGACTACACCTTTTTTGTGACAATCCCTCTTAAAATCCGGATCCTCACAAAAAAACACTGCAAGAAAAACAGCTAGGAATCCCTCCAAAAATCTGTATGAGGTCCCCCCCAAATTCTATACCAGGCCCTTTAGGTTAAAAAGGTCAATACCTTTTAATGTGACAATTTAGCACAAACACAACTATCCCATGAAGACCAAATGGTTCAGGACCACAAATTTCATCTTATCTGCTCTTGTAGACATTTGATTATTAAAGTGTACGTAAACCCAAACGATGAACTTCTCCTACCTGACCCCTTTTGGTCTGGTAAATATCCCATGGAAAGCTTTTTGTTATATCTGTTTAATAAGTGCAACAACAATATCCTTTGATTTCACCCTAAAGGGGGAGTTCTGCTTAATGTCCTCCTTTTGGTGGGTGATGTTGGTTTGCCTTTCCGCCCCCCCCCCCCCCAAAATATTGAGCACGGGCCCCACCACCGATGGAAAGACTTTTATCCGTTCGATAAGTGCAACAAAAATATCCATTGATCCTGCCGGAAATCAATAAAACGTATAAGTTCTTGTAGTAAGCTGCCAATGCTGCACCTAAAGTAGAAGTCTGGTATGAATATTAAGGGGAATCCCGAAACAAACAAAAAAAAAAATTGCGTGGGGTCCCTCTAAATCCCATACCAGTCCCTTCAGGTCTGGTATGGATTTTAAGGGGAACCCCCGCGCCAAAATTTAAAAAAAAAATGGCATGGGGGTCACCCCAAAAATCCACACCAGACCCCCTCCTGAACCATACCAGGCCACATGGCCTCAACATGGGGAGGGTGCTTTGGGGTGGCCCCCAAAGCACCTTGTCCCCATGTTGATGGGGACAAGGGCCTCATCCCCACAACCCTTGCCCGGTGGTTGTGGGGGTCTAACGGGCGGGGGGCTTATCGGAATCTGGAAGCCTCCTTTAACAAGGGAACCCCCAGATCCAAGCCACCCCCTGTGTGAAATGGTAAGGGGGTACAAAAGTACCCCTACCATTTCACAAAAAAAGTGTCAAAATGGTAAAAATTACAAGACATGGCTTGGGACAAGTCCTTTATTAAAAAGGACATAACAGACTCCTCCCACTGTAAGTCTGTGATACTTATGTACAATGGAGGAGTCTGTGATACTTATGTACAATGGAGGAGTCTGTGATACTTATGTACATGGGAGGAGCCTGCAATACTTATGTACATGGGAGGAGCCTGCGATACTTATCTACATGGGAGGAGCCTGTGATACTTGTGTACATGGGAGGAGTCTGTGATATTTATGTACATGGGAGGAGTCTGTGATATTTATGTACATGGGAGGAGCCTGCGATACTTATGTACATGGGAGGAGCCTGTGATACTTGTGTACATGGGAGGAGTCTGTGATATTTATGTACATGGGTAGTTTGTTATTCTTTTGAATTTTCGTATTTTCCTTCTTATTTTTTCATTTTCAAATTTACAAATTTTTGAATTCATGAATTTTCGAATTTTCGCATTTATAAATTTTTGAATTTACGATTTTTCGGAAATATTTGTTAAACGGGTTTTTGTTAATTTGGATATTTCCTAAAATGTAATAGTTAGTTATTGTTAGTTAGTTATTCTTTCAAATTTTTGGATTTCCTTTCTTATTTTTGGATTTTGAATTTACAAATTCACGAATTTTCGAATTTATGAATTTATGAATTCCGATCCTAACTAATGACCTCGAAAAAAAAAAAAAATGAACAAAATGAAAGCTAAGACGAACAAATTTTTTGGCAGTGCACGTCTTCCTCCACCGCCGGGTCAATTAGAAAGCACAGCGCGCTTTGCGCATTCACAGTAGGGAACCGGCTGCTGTGAAGCCAAAAGGCTTAACTGACAGTTTTCCTTACCATGAATGGTGGCGGCCGAGAGCCAATCCGAAAATCAGCTGGGGTGCCGACATCATGGGAACTCCTCTTTAAGGAGCACAGGGCTTTAGCCAGCTAAATGTCGATCAGTGAGGGCTTACATTCTACAAAAAAATCCATGGAGTCCTTCAGATATAGAGCCAGATAGAAGACATCGGGATCAGTCCTGCTTTGCCTTCACCTACACATACAACTAACCTGAATATTTTCAAACCAGCTAAGATTGTTTCCATGCAAATCTGTGGTTGACACTCGCCCTCTGAGTTGTCAGGATAATCCCTGGTTCAGGCTTTTCTCTGGCAGTTACCGTTATCTGCTGGAGATGGATGCAAATCTTTGTGGTTTTTGTCCCTCTGTGCATTGAGTGGAGGATAGAAGAAGAATTATGTGCCACAATCCACCCCTCATAACAACATCCTACAACCCTCTGTCACGGGTTTTAATTGGTGAAGTTGAAGTGGTTGTAAAGTCAATGAGAGGTTCCTGCTAGCCCCTCTGTTCTACCAAGCTATACTACACCTTGTACATGTTTGTATAGCATGATGCCTCTAAATACCTTCTTTCAGATCTCTTCTGGCCAGTCACGTGACCTCCAGCCGCTCTCCTTTCCACATCTAAGGGCTACAGCGGGAGGGGCTGAGATCCCCTTTCTGACGTGTGTTGCCTGCTCAGCCCCTCCCACTGTAGCCCTTAGATCGGGAGAGGAGAGCGGCCAGAGATCACATTCCCTGGAACCCTAGCTGAGAAATGCTGGCCTAGAGGCTCAAAAATGTCCAATCCAGAGGAATGTTGTAAGAGTCCAGGGCTTACTACGCATGCACCAATGGCGTGTTGCTGCAAGAGGAAATCCGTGCCAACTGAGCATGCGCCAAAGGCGCCTCAGTGCGCCAACCCACACCTGCGCCGAAGACCTAATGGAAAAAGGCAGGAAAATGCCCAGGAGCCGCACTGGAAGTGACCTCAACCTGATGGAAAAAGGCAGGAAAATGCCCAGGAGTCACACAGGAAGTGACCTCAACCTGATGGGAAAAGGCAGGAAAATGCCCAGGAGGCGCACAGGAAGTGACCTCAACCTGATGGGAAAAGGCAGGAAAATGCCCAGGAGGCACACAGGAAATGACCTCAACCTGATGGGAAAAGGCAGGAAAATGCCCAGGAGGCGCACAGGAAGTGACCTCAACCTGATGGGAAAAGGCAGGAAAATGCCCAGGAGGCGCACAGGAAATGACCTCAACCTGATGGGAAAAGGCAGGAAAATGTCCAGGAGGCGCACAGGAAGTGACCTCAACCTGATGGGAAAAGGCAGGAAAATGCCCAGGAGGTGCACAGGAAGTGACCTCAACCTAATGGGAAAAGGCAGGAAAATGCCCAGGAGGCGCACAGGAAGTGACCTCAAACTTCCCTATATAAGCCCAGCCCAGACACTGCCAAATTGCTGGATTATCTTCAGCCCCCCCTTGTTCCTGTGCTAGTGTGTGATCTGTCTGAACTTTTTGTGACCTGGAATCCTATTTGTCTACTTTTGATTGCTGCTTGCCATTGACCTCGGATTTGTACCTTGACCAATCTACTTTTTTGCCCCTTTTGTACATAGCTGCCAGATTGGAACCGACCCCGGCTTGGATCTCGACCATTCTTCTTCTGATTAACCCTTTTATACTTTGTTTTGGACTTGACCTCGGCTCAGATCTCGGACTAGGGCTTGCACAGTGCTCCGCACCCCTGGCACCCTTGCCACTCGGTGTCCACCAAGTTTCTGTCTCCATCTCCAGAGGCTTCAGGGACCCGAAGCTTCAGGGAGGCCTCCCCACTACTTCGGTCTCATCTCAGGTACGTGGCCCGCATGACAAATGTTAATGTCCTTTCATATTATTGAAAAACAAGAAAAATAGAAAGAGAGGATTCTGGGATGTGGATCTGTTTTTCAAAGAAATAGCTGAACACATTTGGTTTTTAATAGAAAGGAGTGTATGTGGCTGGTTACCACTTTAACCGAAAGGGGAATCACATTTATTGATTTATGTTTAAAACCTCAAAATCATAATATATCAGGACATGCATTATTGATGGAAAAAAAGACGCAATTACATTGAATAATATACATGTCAAGGTATTTTTATTGACCCACTTCTAAAGAGATATAGCACACAATGAAGGTTTTGGAGAGTTCCACCAGTGAAAGAGTCACCCATCCACCAATAGACACTGAGAAGAGAAAACACACAGCCCCCCTCCCCCAAATCAGAGATAATGGGAATCATAACCAGAACAACTACATACTATATCCAAACACATCACTAAACTCTAAATCAACACCCCAATAATAAAACTGAAGGGAAGTTGTAGAGCTGAGGAGAGTTTTGGAGATCTTTTCCTCTTCAATCCTTCTTCCTCGGAACAGAGGAACTTGGATGGAATCTGCTTCCCTGGAAACCCATTTCCTGATCTCCAGACAATAAAACCCGGGGAGATAGATACACCAATCTTTCTATTTCCCATTTATCTTTGGAAGATCCAAATATGGGTCTGTCCAGAAATTCACAATCATCTGGTTAGTCAATAAAACAAAATGTGCTTTTAGGTAAGTTGTATATGAAACCTAAACCAGAATAAACTCAATGAGCTCCCATAATATCCCCCCAAACTCCCTCTGTGCAGGAGAATTTATGATCATTGATGATGAAGAGATCAAACCACCTGAAAGGAGATTGGTCTGGGTTGGGAGGTCTGCCATCAGTCAATGTTTACTGCAACCCCAATCAGTTCTGATCATTGGGATCCAAGGGAGGTCCTCTTTATTGAGGGACATTGAGATTATGGGATGAGATGTCCCCATTGTATCTACTAAAGTATTGTATATTACTCTGAGGTCCTGATCTAGAAAGTAGGTATTTCCTTCCCAACCACATGCTGTGCTACTAAAGAGCTAAAGAATTTCCTGACTAGTAATTGGAGAACCTGCTGGGCTGGGGACCTGTGTTCCTCAAGGGAACATAGGCAGAGGGAACTGATAAGGGGTCACCTAATATACTAGGCACCAGAGGCATAACTAGAACCTTCAGGGCCCTGTTGAAGGAAACCATGACCGGGGGGCCTTTCCTCTGAGCCCGGTGACAGAACGCCAGGGCCTGGTCAAGAGTGTGATCTTTGTGACCCTGGTAGCTTCGCCACTGGTGTCAGTAATTTTTTATTTTTGTTATTTTACTTTTTTTTATATTTTTTACCATTTTATTTTATTTACAATTGTATTTGTTATTATTTTTTATAACTTTTTTAGAAGCCCCATGAGGGACTTTGGTAAAATTTCAGGGTTCTAAACAGACCTCTGATGTTTCACCTTTGAGACACAGAAAGGAGATTGAGGACACGGCTCTCAATCGCCATCTTTGCAGACTCAGCTGTGCAGAATGAATGGACAGGAAGAGCGCTCTGTACAGAGGCTTCCCGTTCATTCACAGACTGAAGCATAGTAAACACATAGTTATGAATAAACACAGTTTACTATGCTTCAGTTATGAATGGACAGAGTCAGTGATCTGTAACGATCATTGATGCTGCCCATTCAGAAAAGCAAGGGGCAAGTACATGACTATTTACCAGCCCCTTCACTGATGTCCGTCCTGTCATATACCCTGCAGCAGCTGGGGGGGGGTCGCAATTCTGTCCCAGCCCCATGCTCCGGGGGGCCTGTGTGGGTTCCCATGTACACCTGGATTGGGACATCCTGACAAATACCCTGCAGCAGCTGGGGGGGGGGGGACTGGTAGCGCTATGGGGGACGGGGGGCAGGGGAGCACACAGGGGCCTGGGGGAAGCAGAAAGAAGATGAAGTTGGATAGGAGGGGTAGCAGGGGCATCATATAGAGGGTCCAAACTCCTCCATTTTCCTCCTGCAGCCACTGGATGCCTGCGGATAGGAGAGGAGGAGAAGCAGGCTTTCAGCGGCTGCAGGGGGAAAACGGAGGGGATCGGTTCCTCTATATGATGCCCCTGCCACCCCTCCTATCCATCTTCATCTCCTTCAACACAATTCGCAAGGAGATATCCAGCATTAAAATTCCTCCCCTACCCAACATATCAGGTCCAACACCACACTCAATACTCTCCTCCTTTTGCCCAGTTACCACAGAAGAAGTTGATAAACTCCTCTCCATGGCCCACCTCACTACATGTCCCCTGGACCCTGTCCCCTCTCAATTACTGCGACCACCTTCCCACTCTATCCTCAACTCCCTAACCCACATCTTCAACCTCTCCCTCTCCTCCGGCACCTTTCCTTCCCCGCTCAAACATGCACTGGTTACCCCCATACTCAAAAAACCCTCACTAGACCCCACCTGTTTGAATAACTTAAGACCCATCATCTCCCTTCTCCCATTTGCCTCCAAGCTCATTGAACGCCTTGTTCATGACCAAATGAGTAGCTACCTCACGGACAACAACCTTCTCGACCCCCTACAGTCTGGCTTCCGCCTACAACATTCGACTGAAACTGCCCTACTAAAAATCACCAATGACCTAATAACTGCCAAAACCAATGACCACTACTCCATACTCATACTTTTAGACCTCTCTGCTGCCTTTGACACAGTTGACCACCTGCTGCTCCTCAGCAAACTACACTCCCTTGGCCTCCGTGATTCTGCATTATGCTGGTTCTCCTCCTACCTATCTCAGCACACTTTCAGCGTCACTTACAACTCCATCTCCTCCACTCCCCTTCCTCTTTCTGTTGGGGTACCCCAAGGCTCTGTCCTTGGGCCTCTCCTTTTCTCACTCTATACCTCTTCCCTGGGCCAGTTGATCACCTCCCATGGCTTCCAATACCACCTCTATGCTGATGACACACAGATCTATCTCTCCACACCTCAACTCACCCCCTCTGTCTCCTCACCGATCTATCTCTCCACTCCTCAACTCACCCCCACTATCTCCTCACCGATCTATCTCTCCACTCCCCAACTCACCCCCACTATCTCCTCACGGATCTCAAACTTACTGAATGACATATCGGTATGGATGTCACACCACTTCCTCAAACTTAATCTTTCTAAAACTGAGCTTGTTATATTTCCTCCTTCACGGTCCCCCCCTGTGACTTCACCATTAATATCAACAACACAACCATTGGTCCCTCCACACATGCCAGAGTCCTGGGTGTAATCCTTTACTCTGACCTCTCCTTCTGTCTCCACATCCAATCACTGGCTAAATCCTGCCGTCTTAACCTCCGCAACATCTCCAAAATTCCACCCTTCCTGACTAATGACACTACAAAACAACTTATTCACTCCTTGATTATTTCCCGCCTGGACTATTGCAACTCTCTCCTTAATGGCCGACCCTTAAGCAGGCTATCCCCCCTTCAGTCTATTATGAATGCTGCTGCTAGACTAATACACCTTACTAATCGATCCGTGACTGCTGCTCCTCTCTGCCAATCCCTTCACTGGCTTCCCCTACCCCACCGTGTAAAATTCAAAATGCTAACCATAACATACAAGGCCATTCACAACATCGCCCCCATCTACATCACCAACCTCATCTGCAGATATCGCCCAAATCGCCCCCTCCGCTCCTCTCAGGACCTCCTGCTCTCTAGCTCCATTGTTACCTCCTCCCATGCTCGCCTTCAGGACTTCTCCAGAGCCTCTCCCATCCTCTGGAATTCCCTGCCCCAGTATGTCCGATCAGCCCCTACCCTGTCCGCCTTTAGGAGATCCCTGAAAACCCATTTATTCAGGGAAGCCTATCCCACACCCACATAACTGTCCCTGAGCCACCCCCATCAAATCATTCTTTGCAGCTATTACCTTTTGTACCACCACCCCCTCCCTTTAGAATGTAAGCTCTACGAGCAGGGCCCTCCTGTACCTTTTGTATCGTACTGTAATTGTGTTGTCCCCCTTATACATTGTAAAGTGCTGAGTAAACTGTTGGCGCTATATAAATCTCGTATAATAATAATAATAATCTCCTTTCCTCTTCCCCCGGGCCCCTGTGTGCTCCCCTGCCCCCCTGTCCCCCCCGCTGCGCTACCGCCCCCCCCCGGCTGCTGCAGGGTATATGTCAGGATGTCCCAATCCGTGTGTACATGGGAACCCACATAGGCCCCCCGGAGCATTGGGCTGGGACAGATTTGTGACCCCTGTGACCCCCGTAGTTACTCCCCTGCTATGCACCATTTTTAATTTTCTTGGAATTGATCATTTCTGACTTTTTTTTTTTTTTACAAATTGATAAAACTGACCCGAGTATTCTCTCACCCCATTAAAATATTCTGATATATAACAAAAGCTTAAAGTCTTAGTTCACATTTACCAAAAAACTGTCTATGCAGGTGAGGGGAGTCTGTAGATAAAAACAAAATGTGCAGCTTTGACCAAAGTTGGATAACGTCCTTGCTATAGATGTAGGCCATTTACATAGCTCATTAATCCTGGCTGGAAAACTCCTAGGACGTTGCTATGTACCTTACTAAGAGACTCCCAGCTGATCGGGGATCCCCTCCACCATTACAGGAGTGAGTCCTCAAACACTGAGCTCAGAGCTTCTACATCAGGGAGGAGAACCATCAAATGAGGGGGACGAATCAGAGAAAGAGCTCACCCCTGTGATATGGTGGAGGTCAACAGTAACAGCTAGGCATATCTTAGAAACATCCCTAGCAACATCCTAGGAGTTTTCCATTCAGACTTCATGAGCTACACAAATTGGCCTACACCTTTAATAAGAGCATTATTCGACTTTGGTTTATCTACAAATACCCCTTATCTGTGTAGACTGTTTTCTGGTAAAGGTGAACTATGCCTTTAAAGATTGAAGAAGAGGTTCCCCCTCACTGGAAAATGGTAAGGTGTGGTGAAAGGCAATAATAAAGGAAAAAAAAATAGACATAAAATACACTATATCACCAAAAGTATTGGGACGCCTGCCTTTACACGCACATGTGCACTTTAATGACACCCCAGTCTTAGTCCGGAGGGTTCAATATTGAATTGGCTCCGCCCTTTGCAGCTATAACAGCTTCAACTCTTCTGGGAAGGCCGTCCACAAGGTTTAGGAGGGTGTCTCCTAATGGGAATGTTTGACCATTCTTCCAGAAGAGCATTTGTGAGGTCAGGCACTGATGTGGATGAGAAGGCCTGACTCGCATTCTCCACTCTTATTTATCCCAAAGGTGTTCTATGGGGTTGAGGTCAGGACTCTGTGCAGGGCAGTCAAGTTCCTCCACCCCAAACTCGCTCATCCATGTCTTTATGGACCTTGCTTTGTACACTGGTGGGCAGTCATGTTGGAACAGGAAGGGGCCGTCCCCAAACTCCTCCCACAAAGTTGGGAGCATGAAATTGTCCAAAATGTCTTGGTATGCTGACGCCTTAAGAGTTCCCTTCCCTGGAACTAAGGGGCCAAGTCCAACCCCTGAAAAACAACCCCAGACCATAACCCCCCCACACCATAATTCCCCCTCCACCCCCCCTGACACCATAATCCCCCCTCCCCCCACACCATAATCCCCCTCACCCCACCATAATTCCCCCCTCCCCCACACCATAATCCCCCCTCCCCTCCCCCGACACCATAATCCCCCCTCCCCTCCACACCATAATCCCCCTCCCCCTGACACCATAATCCCCCCTCCGCCCACACCATAATCCCCCCTCCCCCACACAATAATCCCCCTCCCCCCCAAACCCTAATTCCCCCCTCCCCCACACCATAATCCCCCCTCCACTAAATGATTTGGACCAGTGCACGATGCAAGGTCCATAAAGACATGGATGAGCGAGTTTAGGGTGGAGGAACTTGATTGGCCTGCACAGAGTCCTGACCTCAACCCGATAGAACATTTATGGTATGAATTAGAGTGGAGACTGTGAGCCAGGCCTTCTCGTCCACATCAGTGCCTGACCTCACAAATGCTCTTCTGGAAGAATGGTCAAACATTCCCATTAGGAGACACCCTCCTAAACCTTGTGGACGGCCTTCCCAGAAGAGTTGAAGCTCTTATAGCTGCAAAGGGAGGAGCCAACTCAATATTGAACCCTCCGGACTAAGACTGGAATGTCATTAAAGTGCACATGTGCGTGTAAAGGCAGGCGTCCCAATACTTTTGAAAATATATTGTATATCTAGGTAGGGGGTCTGTTTCTTAAATTGGGGTTCCCCTGTATTGAGATGACAGCTAGAGCAGAAGGGTAGCTTGTAACGAATATGAAAATAGATACACTTACATCCAATCCTACATATGGGAGGAATAGGAGCATGCTAAAGGCAGACAGATACAGAGCCAAGCAAAGGCAGACCTGAAGGATCATGGTCCTGACTGCTCGGAGGTGACCCTCTAGTTGTGGAGATGAACTGAACTGAGAAGAATTGTGACGGATCTGGTGGACATGACTCAGGAGAGACCTCACACTGAGCCCAATGCAGATGAAGCTCAGAAGAAACGGGAGAAGAGAACCAAAAACCATATAGAGGGGAACATAGCGGACATCAATTTCAATGTTAAAAGAATTTACAGATTGATTATTGCGAATGTTAGGATCATGAAAATGTAAGGTCCAAGGAAGTGGAAGAGTTATGAAGAATACTCCCACCAAGGAGACTATGAGAAGCTGTGAGATAGAAGAGGACAATCTTCTCTGTAACTGAAGGAAAATGCGGTGGGAAAACTTGACCAGCTTCAGGCAGTAATAGATGGAAAGCCAAGCCGTGCTCCAGAGGTTCTCATTCATCAGAAAGATATGAATTACAAAGGCAAATACATTTCGTCTTCTGCCATGTGGTGAGGAAGACCCAAGGATGAATATCAGAGGCTCAATGGTGCAAGAGCATTGGGAGGCGATCCCGGTGAGAGCCAACAAGAGGACGATTCTGTCAGGCACATTGAAGCCTTTTTTCTTCCTCCATTCCCGGACATACACAGCCACTATGTAGGAATTCAGAGCCAGTCCTGACACCAAGTTAAGGACAATAGTGACAAGTCTAATTATATCTGCTACCGGCCACATTCTTGTCGTGTTGGTTGTCGGAGAGGTTGGGTTGTCAGGCTGTGCAGCTCAGTGTCAGTGGATGAAATAAATGATTACACAGATCTAGTACAGAGAGAGACACAGAGACGAGACATGCAAATCCCCATCAAATCTGATTTCATGGTCACCTGTGTTTGTATAACGAGATAAAAGGATTATGAGACCACAGGAACGTATTACCGAGACCTTCTGAAAACATGAACATTATTTTTTCATTGAAGGCACAGCGGGGGGGGTTTATTTATTTTTTATTTCATTTTCTTTGAGCTTTAAATAACTGTTGAGTATACCTTTCACAGGGCAGTTGGTAGCAACCACCTTCCTCCACCTAGAAGCTGATACTCTATTGATGTGTGGGGGTGGAGAAGAGTCCAATGATCATCAATGATGAGTCTGAGTGCTTTCCCTTTTAAGGGGGATTCCAGGTTACAGTTAGTATGACGGAAGACTAACATGCTCGACCACCTTCCAGGTTTAGGGATAATAGCCTATACTTTGGGTAAGATCTTTTTAGCTGTGGGGACACTCTACTGTGTTATGGCAGGAGGACCACTCATGAAGCCAGGGGTACAAATCCTCGCACATTCTGATGTATTTCACACTCACAACTTAGAAGACCAAAGCAGAGACTTTAAGGGTCACAATAGAGCCCACCTCCCCCCTGCAGCACTTAATAGTCTCTTTGAGGTGAATCTTTTAGAGTAGCCCCAATCTCTGCAGACATCAACCAACCTATTCACATTTGTCTCAGCATCAGCTCAGGAAGCCTCTTACCTCAACTCCTTCCAGGAGTTCTTTAGGTGGGGTGCAGCGGGCTACGGCAGCAATAACACACATGGTCCAAGTGCAATGAAAGAACTTGTATTGAAATAATGCAGACAGACAGTGGGAAGGCAACCCAACCAGGAAAACTCATGGGTCCAAGAGTGTGTAGAGAGCAGGTTTCAGCTGAACTGCCAGCACCTGTTAGGAGGGACAAAGTGCAGCCTGGCTGTCTCTTGCCCAAGCGGGAAGATGTCCAGAGAAGTTGCAAGCCCTATGCTTTCCCACCTAATCAGGAACCTTTCCCTGCCACAAGTTCTGTCCCCACCAGGTGGGCATCTTTCCCTACTCTACCATTCACAAAATAACACCAAACCTGGAAGCCAGGGCCACGAATAGGCTCTGCCTGACCCAAGATGGCTACTAGAGTCACATGGGGCAGCAACATCCAATTGAATAGCTTCCCCAGAAGTTATCTCTATCACTGGCTCCTCTCCACTCAACATTTGGTGGCCTTTCCCCTGATCACTCACACCTGACCATCACTCATATCTGATCATCACTCACACCTGATCATCATTCATATCTGATCATCACTCACACCTGATCATCATTCATATCTGATCATCACTCGCACCTGATCATCATTCATATCTGATCATCACTCACACCTGATCATCGTTCATATCTGACCATCACTCACACCTGATCATCATTCATATCTGATCATCACTCACACCTGATCATCATTCATATCTGACCATCACTCACACCTGACCATCATTCATATCTGATCATCACTCTCACCTGACCAACATTCATATCTGATCATCACTCGCACCTGACCATCATTCATATCTGATCATCACTCTCACCTGACCAACATTCATATCTGATCATCACTCGCACCTGATCATCATTCATATCTGACCATCACTCACACCTGACCATCATTCATATCTGATCATCACTCTCACCTGACCAACATTCATATCTGATCATCACTCGCACCTGACCATCATTCATATCTGATCATCACTCGCACCTGACCATCATTCATATCTGATCATCACTCGCACCTGATCATCATTCATATCTGATCACTCGCACCTGACCATCATTCATATCTGATCATCACTCGCACTGTTAAGGATATGATTAAGAGCTCTAATCGAGCCCAAGGTTATCTGCTGCTGTCTCTAATTGGAAAGTGTTGATATGCATGCATATAAAAGTAAACACTCTGAGACACGCTCAGAACTGCTAACTCATTACACTTGTGTTTTATTCAAGGCGGTGTTAATGTTTTATACACACAAATACGTCATTGCTATGTTAGTCTAATAGGTACATCTCATTGGTTAAGATAGAAAAGAAGATGGAGAATTTTCATAACGAGGTTTGGCTGTCCTTGGTTTTATCTTCAGTTCCGCGTTCTTCTGATGTGTGGGATGTAGGGGGTACACGCCATCTTGAGAAAATATAGGAACAGAGCAAACCTGTATACTTATATAATGAGTAAGGAGAAAAATATGTATGCACATAAGAAAATAGACATTTTCAGATTATTATTATTATTATCTACATCACATTCCTTCACAATCCCCCCTAAAATGACTATTTTCTCTTTTCTGTCCCTAATACTAAAGGTCCCACTTTGGCCTGGCCCTTCTCCTCAGCAACTCTCTTAGGCTGTATATAGAATTGGGCAGCAACTGTTCACTTCCCTCCTCGATACAGCTGGAGAGGTGCAGTCAGGCGCTATCTATCCCTATAACCCTATAGGATTGCGAGATTATGGACAGGGAGTGACTGTAGAGGAGTGAAGGGTTTGTCATCTTCCATCATAAGGGGGTCCTCTTCTTCTTGGTGGAGAAATGTAGGTCTGCTATTGTCTACAGCCTTGCTCATTAACTTTTTACAAAAGGTAGAATACAGCATACAATCAGGGCTAAAAGATCCAGGATTATTAATACCCTTACCCCTATCTGGGCGAGCACCTTCTGCCACCCACTCATCCAGCTAAAGTATTGATCCCATGGGTCTGTGATACCTGAATTCTTCTTCAACTCCAATGACAGATCTTCTAATTTCTTTATAGCTAGAGTAACCTTACCATTTGGGCCAGTATTATCAGAAATGTATGGACAACAGGTTCACGTTTTTTCCTATGATTTTACAAAACACCTCCTTTCCCAGCTTGCACCATGTCTAAGGCCATCCGGTCCTGGAATGTCATGTAGGAAGTGGGGGCTAACTGGTCAGCAATTCCCTGGAGGGCATCTTTAGAGTAATTTACAAATCTCTGTTGGTTATAATATGTGTAGTGTCAGGTCACCTAGAGGCTGGGTGACAGATGCACACCGTTGGGATCAGGAGTGCACCGCAAGGTAGTGGACCCTACGGCTGACTGCTGCGGATTAAACCCTGGGAGGTTCAGGAACCAGGTCTACTGGATCACTGACACAGATCCCACTGGGAGCTAGAGCATAGATTCCCCAGGGCGCGGAGTCTAAGAGCCAGCAGGTGTTCACCAGAGCCTCTAGTGGTGAGGGTGGACTGCGCTGCAGTCTGCCTCCAGGTCGCGGCCCCCAGGGTCTCACAGCTCACGCTCACGGTAGACTACAGGAGAAGTGGAAAGAGGCAGCAGGCTGGAAGAACAAGGAAAGTAAGGGACAAGCCAAGGTCGGGGCCACAAGCAGACAAGGAAAACAGAGTACACGCCAAGGTTCAGGGTCACAGGCAAGCAGGGATGGTCGGGAACTTGCCAAAGGTCAGGGTCACAGGAATCAGATGTAGGAAACACAGCAAGTACACACAGAGGCTAACACACAATGGTTGATCAGCACTGCTGGCTTGCATTGCACAGGTTAATATAGGGTTCCCTAATAGGGCCTGGGGTGGGGCCATGCTTAGAGGAGAGGTTACAAAAGCAGTCAGGTGAGGGTCAGCTGGTCTCTAGAGATGAACACATGGAGACAGGTATGCTGATCGACAAACTCTATTGCATAACCATGACATGTAGTTAATCCAATCTACATTCTTGTTGACAGTTGTTATGGGGATCAAAGACTCAAAACCAGCTTTTACCTGATCCCTGGCTTTAAATTCATCAGGGACCCCCCTTGGAACCCCTATGTCATCTATGTATATATGAGGGTCAAAGCTTCCAGAGAGAACTACTCGCTTCCTCCTCTGACTGTGTGCTGGGTCAGTGTATGTATCAGGGGTATCTTCGGTTAGGAGATGGGGCTTTCTATTTTCATTTTTTTTGTCTAATGCACTTTGTGGTCGCCCAGTCTGGCCCTGTGTTCCAACCCACTGGCCCCCCCCTGGAACCAAAACTCTGTCCCCAGTAACTGTCTGTGTGGCATACATATATGTCCTTACCATCAGGGATATCACTGTACCAATGGCATCACCATGAAGGGTCAAACGGACAAGGTACTATGTCACAGTAATCTAAAGTAAAGGTGGTCACATGCGTACCTGAAGAGTTACCCCAAAACGTAATTATGTTATCATTTTTGTGATGGCCACCTCCTGGGCCCCTCCCCCCTAGAGCAAACAGAAAAAGGATATGCAGCACCCGAAAACACGCTCTCCTGCAGTGATAAGCGTGCATTCAGGTGTTCTTCTTGGCCAACTTGACTGAGGTGGCTGTGGTCAGCAAAACTTGGAATGGACCATCATAACTTGGCTCAAGGATCTCCAGACAGTAGTTGGTGTGTTCCTGTATCTAATTCAGGATCTGGAATGGAAGAAAACACCTGGACATGCATTCAGGTTAATTCTCGTGATAATGTGGTTACATAATTAGTCAACACATCAGACTGTAACTGTAACTGTTGTGGAAAGTAACAACCAAGTCTGGGAGCTGAACCAAACAAAATTTCATAAGGGGATAGGGCATGTTTCCCCTGGGGGTGAGTCTGACACTGAACAGGGCAATGGGCTAACTGTCTGGCCAACTCATGTTAGTCTCTTGGGCCATCTTTAACATCCTGTTTTTAGTGTCCCATTCATCCTTTCTACCTTCCTGCTACTTTGAGGGTGGTATGGGGTGTGTAGTGCCAACTGAACCCCCAGTGCTGCCCAAATCTCTTTAGTAAGGGTTGCTGTTAAGGCTGTTCCCTGATCTCTCAATATCACCTCTGGGGCCCCAAATCTACATACTATCTCACTCAGTAGTTTCTTAGCTGTGGTCCTGGCAGTCGTGACCACTTCCACTAGGGCGTATTCGAATCTGCCACTTCTTGGCACTTGAGAATGATCAATTTGCATCCTCTGGAATGGGGTATAGGGCTTTTGCCAGGTGCTTCTTCTGTGCATCTTCTGTGTATCCTGGGTTACATTTGGTGCAGATAATGCATGATCTGCAGAAGTTGTCGGTCAGTGGAGTAACTCTTGGTGCAACACTTGTTGATAAGAGAGTTCATAAAAGTCTTTGTCAAGTGGGCAGTTCCATGTGCCCATTGCACCACGGCTGGGTACATACTCCCGGGTAGACAAGGCTTCTTGTTGCACTCGAATAGTCCATTTCTGAGAGTTGCTCCTCTCCGTTTCCAGCTTTCCTTCTTATCTGGACTTGCTGTTTCCTGTAGTTCTTTTAGATAAACTCTGTCCACTGGGAAAGTCTGTAAGGTAAGCACAGGGTGGTCTTCTTCTACCACCCTGCTGTCCACTTCTCGTGGACCACCAGCTGTCTGTTTGGCAGCTGAATTGGCTAGATGATTGCCTCGAGCTTTCATTCAAAGTGGGTCAGCACTGAAAATTGGTCTGGATAGGAGGGGGGTTAAGTGCCCAGTAAGCAAGTTGTTAATCAAAATATCATTAAACATAGGATATATATATAATTTTTTTTATTACACCCACACAAATATAGATACAATTTGTGCAGCTGCTACTAACAATGTGTTTAGGTTATAACAATAGTCAAAAAACATATTTCTCCATTTACATGAAGGTCAGCGTAATATAACCCAACACAGAGTTCCCCCTTACATCAGAGTCTGCAGGATCCCCCCTTACAGTGCAAGGGGAAATTTTATGTAAAGGGGAATGCTGCAGATCATGATGTAAGAGGGAATGCTGCAGACTGGTGTAAAGGGGAACTCTGATGTAAGGGGGCTCTGGTGACCAGAGATTACCTTATATCAGAGTGCACAGCATTCCCCTTTACATCAGGGTCCGCAGATTTCCAACTTGCATCTAAAACAGGAACTCTGATATGGAGGGGACTCTTGTGACCACAAACCACCTTCCACAGAGTGAATGCACTAAGGTAAGGGGGGGGGGTACTGATATCAGGGGGAACTTTTAAATCAGTGCCCTTTTACCTTACTGTATTCACTCCCCCTTACATCAGTGATCCCCCTCAGACTGGCCCTGCAGTACTGTCACTGACCTCCTCTCAGGTGTACCTTGCATGGCTCTCAGATGGTACTCTCTAGGCTCCAGCTTGGTGACTCTGGTTTCATCCTATATTATCCTCTCCACATTCTGCACACATCTGACTCCTCACGTGACCCCTGTCCTGGCAGCGCTCCCACTCTTGACTCCTCTGTAGACCCCCCCCCAGAGACTGCAGACATGATACAAGAGATGGTCAGGGACTCTGCGGATATGATACAAGAAATGGTCAGAGACTGTGCAGACATGATACAGGAGATGGTCAGAGACTGTGCAGACATGATACAGGAGATGGTCAGAGACTGTGCAGACATGATACAGGAGATGGTCAGAGACTCTGCGGACATGATACAAGAAATGGTCAAAGACTGTGTGGACATGATACAGGAGATGGTTAGAGAATGTGCAGACATGATACAGGAGATGGTCAAAGACTGTGCAGACATGATACAGGAGATGGTCAAAGACTGTGCAGACATGATACAGGAGACGGTCAGAGACTGTGTGGACATGATACAGGAGATGGTCAGCGACTGTGTGGACATGATACAGGAGATGGTCAAAGACTGTGCAGACATGATACAGGAGACGGTCAGAGACTGTGTTTACATTATACAGGAGATGGTCAGAGACTGTGTGGACATGATACAGGAGATGGTCAGAGACTGTGTGGACATGATACAGGAGATGATCAGAGACTGTACGGACATGATACAGGAGATGGTCAGAGACTGTGTGGACATGATACAGGAGATGATCAGAGACTGTGCGGACATGATACAGGAGATGGTCAGAGACTGTGTGGACATGATACAGGAGATGGTCAGAGACTGTGTGGACTTGATACAGGAGATGGTCAGAGACTGTGCGGACATGATACAGGAGATGGTCAGAGACTGTGTGGACATGATACAGGAGATGATCAGAGACTGTGCGGACATGATACAGGAGATGATCAGAGACTGTGCGGACATGATACAGGAGATGGTCAGAGACTGTGTGGACATGATACAGGAGATGATCAGAGACTGTGTGGACATGATACAGGAGATGGTCAGAGACTGTGCGGACAGCTACAGAAGATGGTCAGAGACTGCAAACATGCTGCAGAAGATGGTCAGAGACTATCCGGTTATGATACAGGAGATGGTCTTAGACTGTGTGGACATGATACAGGAGATGGTCAGAGACTGTGTGGACATGATACAGGAAATGGTCAGAGACTGTGCGGACATGATACAGGAGATGGTCAGAGACTGTGCGGACAGCTACAGAAGATGGTCAGAGACTGCAAACATGATGCAGAAGATGGTCAGAGACTATCCGGTTATGATACAGGAGATGGTCTTAGACTGTGCAGACAGGCACCAAACACTAGAGCCATAGCCACAGATGATACCGCCACAGACAGGGTGCAGAGCAGACAGATGATCCTTCTATACACTCCTTGGTTCCTACTACAAGCAGTGAAAAAGAAGAAGCGGAGACGTTCGCTTTGAGCACCATTCTGGTAGATGTAGTCTCTGCAGAGTGCAGGCACCGGTGGGCCAAGTCTAGTGTGTGGTGTGGAGAACTACAACTCCCGCCATGTAATGTGGTGCTGGGCAAGGTCATCCAGTGCCCAGGGCAAAGGTGTTAACCTGCACCCCACTCCCCAGGTGGAGTAGGGGCTGGGGTGCAGTTTGTAGCGACATGCACAGTTTAATAGCAGTACGCATTTTATCCTGCAGTAAAGCTTTGGGCCAACAGTGATGCAGAAAAAAATGTATCAGTGTGAGGAAAAATGCCTTTGTGTGTTGTGTCACTAGAAGGAATCGGTGCCCCTGCTTCTGTGGTGTGAGTCTAAAGCGAAGTAGGCACAGTTCGTTTTTTTTGTTTGTTTGTGCAGCTGCGGAAGAAAAGATAAATGAACGGATTCACCCCAACCACACAAATGAGACAGATGGAGGAATCCTCCCCTTCTGTGCCATTGTAGTCTGACAGTGGGACCCCCCCCCCCCCGATGTCAGAATACACTGATCAGTCTGCAACCATTTCGCTTTGGCCGCTGATTGAAAGAAAGTTTTCTAGCATGGCCGTTCGACAGAAGTTGATCTACTGATTGATTTCTGTTGAATAGAAAGGGGGAAGGCCACACACAGACTGAAATTTGTCTGGTCCCTAGTGAACTGGCCGGTTTCTGCTCTGTGTGCGCCCAGCTTAAGGGGCTCTGTGTAATTGTGAAGGAGGAGCGGTGCAATCAGAGGGAGAGGGCGACTCTGGTGCTAAATTTTGTGTTCTATTGTCAGCCTAAAATTCAGATTCATTGGTATAGATTAGCAGCTACACACTGATATCACAAAATGATTGATAATGAGTCACTGTAGAGAGTTTTTTTACATTTATAACTGCATATGTCACTGAGGATCACAGGCTTGGGGCTTAATTCTAGTAGACCCTCACCTCCTTTGCAAGCAAAACACATAGCCTTTAGTAAATGTCCAGTAAAGTTTTCTGAGCCTGAGAAGTAGTGAAGTTTTCCTGGTCTGTGATCTCATCAGAGTTGCAGGATACTGATAATTTAACAATAATCTGCAAGCACTGATTGCAGACTGACACAGCCAGGAAGTTTTACACACTAGTAATCCAGCAGGAAATACATGAGCACCTCACCTTACTAGCAGCTCCCATGGATTGAATGAAGATCTTGTGTGCTGGTCTGGGGAGAGCTCTGGTGACTGCTGGGCTGGACAGTGATCGGTGCTGCAGAGTGTACAGTGTGATGGACTTTCTTAGCCTGCTCCGCCCACCTCTCCTGCTGCTCAGACTGTGCAAGCTCCGATCCAGCCAGGCAAACCCAGGAGGATCGTCCATCTCCTGTATGAGCACTGGTATGGCTGCAGCTACAGAGAGGAGGCCCGCAGTGTGCACAGTGTACACAACCTCAGCTCAGGCCATTTCTCCTGCACTGAATGAGCATAGTGCAGCTCGCAATCCAGACCCCCTCCCTCCCCACCTTCCAGCTCTGGTGTCGGCTTTCTGAGAAGGCTAGGAGGCAGTAGAGATCATGAGCTGTTCTCCGTGTGAGAGGGATGTTACCGCCGACACAGCTGGAACTTGCATGGCTTTACCCGCTGACCAGGGACATTCCCCTCTCATTCACGTTCTGCAAAGTAGGCGGGTTTTGCGAGGCCCCTGTGAGTGCAAGGCCTTAGGCCACCGCCTACTTTGCCTAATTAGAGAGCCGCCTCTGGTCTCAAGTGTCTGGTAGTGGACAATAGGGATGAGCTTCATGTTCGAGTCGAACCCATGTTCGACTCGAACATCGGCTGTTCGGACGTTCACCGAATTGCGAACGCTATGGGCCGTTCGCGCCAAATTCGTGTGGCGCGTCACGGCCCATAATTCACTGCGGCATCGCAGTGCATTGCTGGCTAATGATTGGCCAAGCATGCATTATGGCCAATCACAGCGCCGCCTGAACAGAGAGCCGTAATTGGCCAAAGCCAAGGAGGCTTTGGCCAATTATGGCTCAGGGGATTTGGTACACGCCCCACACTATTTAAGGCCGCCTGCACAGCGGCCCTGTGTAGTGTGTGTTCCGTCGTTCATTGAGAGAGAGAGAGAGAGACAGACAGTGACATTTGATTTGAGTTAGATAGATTAGCAGAACAGTCAGTCAGTTAGCTGCACTTACAGTGTATTGTGTATATATATGCGTCCCAGGTGTTGCATATATATATATACACTGTATTCAGTTTAGCTAGATCCGTTCCTGTTATCTTCTAGACTATTTACATTTAGTGCAGTGTGTCCTGCTCACAGTGTTCAGCTAGATCCGTTCCTGTTATCTTCCTACTGACAGGCAGGCTTGTCTTGTTACAGTATTTACAGCTACCTAAAGAAAATTACTGGTGTTCTTTTGATCCTATTAGTACCACAGTCAAGCAGCTAGACTATTTACAGTTAGTGCAGTGCGTCCTGCTCACAGTGTTCAGCTAAAACTACAAGTTAGTGGGGTGCGTCCTGCTCACAGTGTTCAGCTAAAACTACAAGTTAGTGGGGTGCGTCCTGCTCACAGTGTTCAGCTAAAGCTACCTGTAGAAGGTTGGTGGTGTTCTCATACTACAGGCAGGCAGTTGATTTTGCTAGCTGCAGTATCAGTACATATATATATATATATATATATATATATATATATATATATATATATATCCCAGCTTAGTGCAGCTACAGGTCATTAGTATGTCTGGAAGGCCAAGAAGGAGAGGCAGACAGTCACAAGCCAATAGGAGAGGGCAAGCAGGCTCTGTGTCTAGTGCTGGTGGTGGAGACGGTGCATCCTCATCAGCACGTGGCTGTGGGACACGCTTGGCCTTTTTTTCGGCAGCTGGCCGCGTTGAGCCGCAACATGCGGAAGACTTGGTCGAGTGGATGACCAAGCCGTCCTCATCCTCCTCATCCTCTCTCACCCATGCCCAGGGTACTTTGTCTGGCAAAGCAGCGGCCTCTTCCCTCGGCTCAATGTCATCAGTGACTCCTTCCCTAGCCCCATCATGTCCTCCTGAGGAGTCCCTCGAACTGTTTGACCACAGTGTTGGGTACATGCTCCAGGAGGATGCCCAGCATTTGGAAGGCTCTGATGATGATACTGAGCTTGATGAAGGAAATAACATGAGCACGGACAGAGGGGGTGCCCAAGAAGGACAGCAATCTGGCAGTCATGCTCCCCCTGCTGCAGCATACTGCCAGGTTTGCTCCAGTGATGAGGAGGGAGGGGATGATGAGGTCACTGACTCAACGTGGGTGCCTGATAGGAGAGAGGAGGAGGAGGAGGGGGAGGAGGAGGAGAAGGCGGCACATCACCAACGAGGCAGGATGCCCTCCAGGGGCCAGCCTAAGGGCAGAACATTGACTGCATCACACCCCAAAGCTCCACATGTGCAGGGCGCTGCAGTCTCTGTGCGTTATTCAAAAAGTTCTTTGGTGTGGGCCTTTTTTGAGACGAGTGCATCAGATCGCACCGCTGCTATTTGCAACATATGTCTCAAGGCCAAAACATCTCCTGCTTGGGTACCACATGCTTGACCAGACATATGTTGACCTGCCATGCAGTTCGTTGGCAAGCGTGTCTAAAAGACCCACACCAAAGAACAAAGAGGACCTCTCCTTGCTCCTCATCAGCTGAGATTTCCAACCCCACTATACCTTCAGTCCTCTCTGAGACCTGCACTGAGAGGAATGAAGTTGTAGAATTAGGTGTGTCACAGCCAAGTACTTGCGGGCAATCTGCTATCTGTACACCGACGTCAGATTGTACCAGGCAAATTTCCCTGCCCCAGCTGCTGCACCGCCGAAAGAAGTTTGCTCCCAGCCATCCACATGCCCAGCGGTTGAATGCTAGCTTGGCAAAATTGCTAGCACTTCAACTGCTGCCTTTTCAGTTGGTAGACTCTGCCCCCTTTCGTGAGTTTGTGGAATGTAAGGTTCCTCAGTGGCAGGTACCCAAACGCCACTTTTTCTCACGGAAGGTGATTCCGGCTCTCTACCGGCATGTGGAAGGCAATGTCCATGCCTCGCTGGACAGGGCGGTCAGCGGTAAGGTACATATTACCGCTGACTCATGGTCCAGCAGGCATGGACAGGGACGTTACCTAAGTTTCACGGCGCATTGGGTGACTCTGCTGGCAGCTGGGAAGGATGCAGGACAAGGTGCAGTAGTGTTGGAGGTTGTTCCGCCACCACACCTCCAAAATGCCACTACTAATGATTGTGACACACTTCTCTTCTCCACCCCCTCCTCTTCTTCTTCCTTCATGGCCTCTTCCTGTGCTTTTTCCTCGGAACCAGCGGTGCTCCGTAGCCGTTCAAGGGGCTACACAAGTACGCAGGCCAAAAGATGCCATGCGGTGCTTGAGCTGGTGTGCTTGGGGGACAGGAGCCACACTGGGGCAGAGGTTCTGTCAGCTCTGCAGGGGCAGGTTCAGAGGTGGTTGACGCCATGCCAACTTAAGGCAGGAATGGTGGTTTGCGACAATGGCACCAACCTTCTCTCTGCCCTCCTACAGGGACAAATGACCCATGTGCCCTGTTTGGCTCACGTCCTTAACTTGGTGGTGCAGCGGTTCTTGGGCAGGTACCCGGGCTTACAGGATGTCCTGAGGCAGGCCAGGAAAGTCTGTGTGCATTTCCACCGGTCATATAATGCCAGTGCTCGGCTGACGGACCTCCAAAAGGAGTTTAACCTGCCCAAGAACCGCCTAATCTGTGACATGCCCACCAGGTGTAACTCAACGTTGGCCATGCTGCAGTGGCTGCACATGCAGCAGAGGGCCATCAATGAGTACCTGTGCGACTATGGCACCAGGACAGGGTCAGGGGAGCTTGTTTTTTTTCCCCACGCCAGTAGGCCATGATCAGGGATGCATGCACTGTCCTGTCACCATTTGAGGAGGCACGAGGATGGTGAGCAGTGACAGTGCATGCATCAGTGACACTGTCCCCCTTGTCCACCTGTTGGAGCACACGCTGCGTGGAATAATGGACAGGGCACTTGAGGCAGAACAGAGGCAGGAAGAGGAGGACTTCCTTAGCTCTCAAGGCCCCCTTTATCCAGACAGTGTTCCTGCGTGCCCGTCGATCACACAGGAAGAGGATGAGGAGGAGGAGGAAGATTGTGTCATTTTGGAGATGGAGCCTGGCACTCAGCATCAGCAGCAGTCTTTAAGGGATCAGTCCCAAGAAACACATGGACTTGTACGTGGCTGGGAGGAGGTAGCTGCGGACCATGTCGTCCTTAGTGACCCAGAGGACTCCAGACCGAATGCTTCAGCAAACCTTTGCTGCATGGCCTCCCTGATCCTGCAAAGCCTGCGTAAGGATCCTCGTATTCGTGGTATCAAGGAGAAGGACCAATACTGGCTGGCAACCCTCCTTGATCCACGTTAAAAGGGTAAGGTTGCGGACCTTATCTTGCAGAAAGGTCTGTGCAACGCGTTTCCAGAGACTGGGAGGTTACAAACTCCTGTTTCTGGACAACGTGTTGCTGAGGCTTCAGTAAGTCAAAGAAGGAGCGGTGGAGAAGGTGGCGGTCTGACCAATGCGTTCAGACAATTTTTTGGTCCGCAGCCCCAAGGTATGATCGGTTCCAGCAACCATCGCCAGCGTCTATTTTACATGGTGCAGGAATACCTAGGGGCAAGATCTGACTTGGACACCTTTCCCACCGAAAATCCTCTGGGTTACTGGGTCTTGAGGATGGATCACTGGCCAGAGCTTGCACAGTATGCAATTGAGCTACTGGCCTGTCCTGCATCCAGCGTTCTTTCGGAACGCACATTCAGTGCTGCTGGAGGCGTGGTAACTGATCACAGGGTGCGTCTGTCCACCGACTCGGTCGATCGACTGACCTTCATAAAAATGAATCAGTCTTGGATCACCACCAGCTACCAAGCACCTGATGCTGATGTAACCGAATAATTTTTTTTGAAATCTCAGATCCCTTCAAAGACTGCCTATGCTGATGCTGAGTGACTATCCCTGAGTAATTATCCTCTTCCTCCTCAATGATCACGCTGATAGCTTGTTAGAACATTTTTGGTTCTGGGGCCACCACCAGTGCCTAAGGCACAATTTTTCAGCCCCTGTTTAACAGGGGCGTGTAATTACAATTTTTGATGCAATACTTTGCAGCAGGGCTCGTTCCTGCGTTCCAACTAGAGTGTCTGTGAGGGGTTGCAGTGTTGTGGCACCAGCACCAGTGCCTAAGGCCTAATTTTTCAGCCCCTGTTCAACAGGGGCATGTCATTACAATTCTTGATCTAATATTTCACAGCAGGGCCCTGTGAGGGCTTACAGTGTTGTGGCCACAACAACACCTAAGGCCCAAATTTCTGCTGAGTATATAGGGCAGGACCCTACTTTCAAACATCTAACTTACAAACGACTCCTACGTGCAAACGGAAGGAGACAACAGGAAGTGAGATGAAATCTACCCCTAGGAAGGGAAATTCTCTCCTGTAAGAGTTAATATGGGAAAAACATTTCTCCTTTCCACTGATGCTTTCCAATCCTTGTTCCACAAAAAACCCCAAATTTTCAAAAAACATTTGTCATTGGGACAAAAAGTGAGGTGAAATCTTCTGAAGAGGAGCACAGACAGCAAAACAAATGTCACAGGGGTGATAACCCTTCCCTATGTTTTCCAAAAAGCTTAAAAAAGATTTTTTGGCTGGAGCTAAACACGTTAAAAATGTACCCGTTCAAAATCACAAACAGATTCTACTTAACAACAAACCTACAGTCCCTGTCTTGTTTGCACCGCCTGTATACTGCTGTTCAGAGTATATAGGGCCTGGTGGCCCCACACCTTTCCTTATTTTAATTTGGGTGCGGGGTTCCCCTTAATATCCATACAAGACCCAAAGGGCCTGGTAATGGACTGTGGGGTACCCATGCCGTTTGTCTCACTGATTTTCATCCATATTGCCAGGACCTGACATTACATTAAAGCCGCAAGCAGTTTTAAATGAGATTTTTTCCTTTAAAAATGTCATTTTGTGCAGGGACTGTTCTAAACACGGGAAACACGCGTCACTTTACAGGCATACTATAGACACCCCCCAGGTACGATATTTAAAGGAATATTTCACTTTTACTTTAAGCATCATTAAAATCACTGCTCCCAAAAAAACGGCCATTTTTAAAAGTTTTTTTTGCATTGATACATGTCCCCTGGGGTAGGACCCGGGTCCCCAAACCCTTTTTAGGACAATACCATGCAAATTAGCCTTTAAAATGAGCACTTTTGATTTTGAACGTTCGAGTCCCATAGACGTCAATGGGGTTCTAACGTTCGTGCGAACTTTCGGTCCGTTCGCGGGTTCTGGTGCGAACCGAACCGGGGGGTGTTCGGCTCATCCCTAGTGGACAAGTGTTTCGGCTGGATCTTGGTTGAATATGGCAACAACGTCATGGGGGGCAAGCAGAACGAGGCAGTGTCCGAGGACCAAGTTCAAAGTTTTGTCAAGCAAGGCTTGTGTAGCAAAGCCAGCTCACAGACACAATAGGCCTCCTCTTGCTACCGCATCCATCCGACAGGAATAATATCCTATGGGGTGTAGGCTGATGCCGTGTGACTGGGTGAGTACATCTGCAGCATGTCCCAGACGTTTGGATACAAAGAACTTGAGCGTTTTGTCATAGTCTGGGAGCCCTAGCGCTGGAGGTGGCGCACTTAAGGGCCTCAAACTTAGATAATTCTTCGGGAGATATCTGGAAGGGTCTGATTGCAGAGCATCACTAGGAAGGCTTCTGGAATCCATGCTCCGCACTAGGAAATTAGTCCAAGGAAGGCATGAAGGGATTTCTGGCCTTGTGGCAGTGGGATGTCAGAGATTACTTGCACCCTGTCTTCAGTGGGGTGTCTTGCCCCATGGGACAAACAGTGTCCAAGGAAAATGACAGATGTTGAGCACCACTGCAATTTGGGCTTTGAGGCTCTGCACCCCTGGTTGGCAAGATAGCACAACAGGCTTTCTGAGGTGACTTCAACAGGGGGTAAGTCAGCTGCACAAAGGAGAAGGTCATCAACATGTTGGAAGAGAATCACTTCCGGGTGTTCCTCTTGTCATGTGTCAAGGATGATAGCCATAGCTTTTGCAAACTGGCTTGGAAAGTTCTGTGCCCCTTGCGGCACAACTGTTTAGCTATGTTGTTGTTTCTTTCCGTGGATGAATGCAAAAAGGTACCAGCAGGAGGGGTGAGGGTGGACACTGAAGAAAGCGTTTGTAAGGTCCACCTCTGTGAGGTCCTTTGCAGTCAAAGGCATCCACCGCAGGTACCTGGTTCTCTTCTTGGGGTTCTTGTGGTTTTCGGGGCAATGATGCGCCCTCTTTTAGCTTGACTGAAACTGGTGGCACCTTTAAATGACCGTTGTCTTCCGGTCCTGTGGACCTTAGGCACGCAGGGATTCTGTCAAGTACCTCCTGCAGTTATTGCTTCATGAAGTGTCGTCAGGAGAGGCAGAGCTGTAAGCAGATAAGTCTTCTAAAGATAGGGGAGTATGTAACTTCATTCCCCCTTCAGGCGTGTGCATGATTGAGGCCTGTAGTCTGGACAACACATCAGCTCCTAGTAGATTCAAGGGACATGTAGAGGACACGACGAATCTAGCAAGCAAATCAGGAAATGTCCCCCTTGGGGTGGCTCAACAAATGGACTGGAGCGGGGCACCCCATCCACTCCCACGCAGGAAACGTGTGTGTCTCTTTTCATAGTGGGAGAAACTCAGATCATCAAAGGCCTGTACGAGTCTAGCATGATACTTCTTCACAGACTCCCCTTTATCTTGGGTTATATCTTGGATTGTGGTCTTCTGATCCGTCAATTTCTCCTTTGCCCAGTCGTGGAGTTGTGCACAGAACTCCACTCCTGAGGCGTAGGAAGTGGCACTTGTCAGGCAGGCATCATTGAAGGCCGTCTGCATGACTGGCCAAAAGACATGTCCTGCTTTGATTTGGCATAGGCTGATCAAGTCTCTCCAGGCAGCTGAGTAAGTCTCTTGTATCTGCACTATCCTGTGGTAGAAGGGAATTGGCTGCTTCTCTGGGTCAGGCAGACTTGTCACTAAGGCCGCTGCTTGTGATGGAGTAAAAGCGACATACATCACTGGTGCCCCTTCTGGTAACCGAGACTGTTGTTGGGGCGGGGGCTGGCAAGGGGAACTGTTCTTTACGGTTGCCAGCATGTGTTTGAGATCCTCTCGGAACTGTGAGTTCGGAGCCGGATTGGGGGTTAAATCAGTGGGTGGCCTTGATGCCTGCTGTTGGGCTTCCCACTCAGATGCTTCTTCATCATTAACATATCCGGCCTGGGAATGTGGTGCTCCCGTATTGGGGAAGACAGGTGTGTGGTATGAACCATCTTGGTTTAAAACAGGGAGGGCTGGGTACAGGCTGTGTTTAAGCTTACTGGGTGTACCAAGATGGCCGTCGGCAGGAAGTGCACTGGGCTGGGTAGAAAGTGAAGGCATGGGTGCACTAAGATGGCCGCCGGCAGGAAGTGCACTGGGCTGGGTAGAAAGTGAAGGCATGGGTGCACTAAGATGGCCGCCGGGCTGAATTGTCACAGTGGGTTATGCTTGGGTGGTGAGAAATGAGTGGTTGTTAGACGGAGGGCAGTGCTGTCCCTCCCCTCCTTTTGTTTCAAGTTCCAACATAGCGTGGTCATTTCACATACTGTATCATCAACTCTGTGATACACATACATAATACAATCGCCATCTTTCTTAACTTCCTTTATCCAATTTTCTTTATCACACAGGATTTTTCTCCCTGTTTCTTTAGCATTATAACTTTCGCCACTTCCTTCAGTTTTGTTAACTATTTCAACATCTTCTCTCCTCTTCACAATATCACATTCCTCACAATATCACATTCTTTTCTCTCTCTGTTTCTCGGCTAAGGGCTTGAGAGGAGAATACGTACAACTAATGGGTTAATATTCTTCTCAGTGCTCCTTATCAACAAATTCCTTGGGTGGGGGCACATAAGGTGGTGCTCCTAGCTGCTACTGTCTGCTATAACCCTGTAATGTACGGTTAATCTCAGAACAAGAACAAACGCGATAGGGGTAGTGAGGAGCAACGGCCCGCGACCCAACAGATCCCCCGGGCAGCCCCCCCCCCGACCTTAACCAGTCCCTACCCCAACCCCTCTCGTGTATAGCAAACAGTAAACCACAAATACACTCACGACAGGACATTACACCTGCCACACTTCGAACTGCAAAATTTCAGCAGGCTAAGATAACCCTCAAAAGCCCGACAAACCTTGAGTAATCCGTTTATAGCCGTCTATTACACCTCTACCCCAAGAGGCCGACAGCTCGTCTGGGGGTGAGACTTCTGTAACACTTTCAGACTGCGGGGGGCTCCAGCAGCTGAGATAACCCTCAAAAGTCCGACAAACCTTGAGTAACCCGTCTATAACCGTCTGGTACAAGGAAAAACCTCTTCCCAGAGGCCGACAGCTCGTCTGGAGATGAGAACACATAAACACACATGTAGCACTTTTAGACTGCTGGGTTTCGCAGCCCAAAGAATGGCAGACAGTGAACAAATACAGACAACAGAAACCCATTGGCAGGTTCGTTAAAACAGCCTCAGGCGAGGAAATACCTGTCTCTAAAACAGTTTTAGCATACCGACAGTATCCAGCAGTCAACCGAAAGATAAGAAAGTCATACAGTGGTAAGAATATAAAAAAGACTTACCGTACTGTTAGGGCTGCGCAAACCCCCTTTTATCTATCAATTAACGCTCGAATCCTTATCGCGGTATAGCTTCGACTGTAGCCTGAAGGTCCCGGGTTTCGGCACCAGCTGTTAAGGATATGATTAGGAGCTCCAATCGAGCCCAAGGTTATCTGCTGCTGTCTCTAATTGGAAAGTGTGGCTATGCATGCATATTAAAGTAAGACTCTCTGAGACACGCTCATAGCAGGATTACTTGTTACACTTCTAATTTATTCAAAGCGGTGCTAATGTTTTATACACACAAATACGTCATTGCTATGTTAGTCTAATAGGTACATCTCATTGGTTAAGTTAGAAAAGAAGATGGAGAATTTTCATAACAAGGTTTGGCTGTCCTTGGTTTTATCTTCAGTTCCGCGTTCTTCTGATGTGTGGGATGTAGGGGGTACCCACCATCTTGAGAAAATATAGGAACAGAGCAAACCTGTATACTTACATAATGAGTAAGGAGAAAAATATGTATACACATAAGAAAATAGACATTTTCAGATTATTATTATTATTATCTACATCACATTCCTTCACAAGTCTCTAATAGCTTTTTAAACATTTCCTCTCCTTGGCGGGCGGAACATTTGGAGTTGGTAAACCAAACTTTCCGTTACTTGGGAACATGTTTCATGATGTCAACTGTAGGCACCAATAAACATGAATTGTCAATAGATGGAAATTGTCTGTGTATGATGTACTGTTAATGGTAACCTGCAATGGAAACACCTGAACACTATCACTGGGTGGGGGTTCACAAACTTTTGGTATACTGTATAGTGGATGCAAATATGAGCCTGTATGCTGGATGCTCTGGGTTGGTAGTCTTCATGGATAAGGGAACTACAGATCTCCTTTCACTTATGGAGATAAGCAGTGGTGGCTGGTGGTTATTTGTTTGGGGGGGCCGTAAACAACCACCCCTCCCCAGCACCTCAAACCCCCCCTCACTCTCTGCCGGTCCACCAGCATTTACCCCATCTAGGCGGTGGGCACATCAGGCAGCGGTGAGGATTGGGCATTGGTGGGCACATCGGGCAGTGGTGGGGATCAGGCATTGGTGGGCACATCGGGCAGTGGTGGGGATCAGGCATCGGTGGGCACATTGGGCAGTGGCGGGGATCAGGGCATCGGTGGGCACATCGGTCAGTGGCGGGGATCAGGCATCGGTGGGCACATTGGGCAGTGGCGGGGATCAGGGCATCGGTGGGCACCTCAGGCAGTGGCAGGATCAGGCAGCGGTGGGCACATTGGGCAGTGGCGGGATTAGGCAGCGGCGGGCACATCGGGCAGTGGCGGGGATCAGGCATCGGTGGGCACATCAGGCAGTGGCGGGGATCAGGCAGCGGTAGGCACATTGGGCAGTGGCGGGGATCAGGCATCGGTGGGCACATCGGGCAGTGGCGGGGATCTGGCATCGTGGGCACATCAGGCAGTGGCGGGATCAGGGCATCGGTGGGCACATCGGGCAGTGACAGGGATCAGGCATTGTGGGCACATCAGGCAGTGGCGGGATCAGGCAGCGGCGGGCACATCGGGCAGTGGCGGGGATCAGGCAGCAGCTCCTGTATCTTCTTGTCTTCGCTTCCACCATGCGTCTCCTCCCCTCCTCTTAGGCGCCTGTGCTTTCAACCAATTGGGTGACCCGCTTCCCGATTGCCTAGGAGGAAGATCAGTGTTGCAACAGCGAATATTCATTTGCATTTGCAACACACCTGGGTGGGCTCCGGATGCAGTGCTTTGCACTCTGAGCCCACCCTATTTTGAAGCCTATTAAAGGCTCTAATCAGGTGCTTCAAAAAACACCCCACATTGGAATCCATGCATCCGGCATCCTGAAAGGGGGAGGCGGTGGTGGATAGGGGAGGCGGCGTCCGTGCGCCCACAATGGATGGGCTGCCCCTGGAGATAAGGAGAGGGGGAGCTGTTCTGTAGTCTAGCAGGGGAGAGCAGGACAGGGAAATGTATAGCTTGCAGGTATATTTCTTTGCCTGCCCGAGGGAATTCATAAAGGGTGTCTGAGAGACGGGGGGGGGGGCACATTGCATGCGGAATGTCTATAAGGCCATATTGTATCCTCGGTACAGCTGAGCTTCCTCATTGCAGCTGAAGCTGTCATTGCAGCGATGGCGGAGATTTGTATCAGGGTGGAGCCTGATGGGGAAGCTGAAAAGCTACTTCCCTATTGGGATCGCTCCCTTTGTGATTGACAACAGACAGTGGGCAGATCCTTAGCCAATAGAAAACCTGCTATTGGCTATAGAATCCATCCACTGCCTGCTGTCAACGTGATGTGATTGGACACACAATGGGAGCCAATCAGCGGGTCTGGTGGACCCGATGTCCGCCGGCACCACGCGATTGATCCCGAGGCAGACAGAACTGCGGTCTGCCTATGTAAACAAGGAGAAGATGGAGATCTTGTGTTTCTGCTAAGCAGGAACACGGATCTCTGCCTTCCCCCCCAGTCGAAGCACCTCCCCCCCACACAGTTAGAAAGCACCCCCTAGGGACACACTTAACACTTTAATCGCCCCCTTTGATCGCCATATACTGCGGCAGGGCGACCCTGAAGTGCGAAATCACGTACCTGTACGTGATTCCTTTCTTCGGGTCCAGTGCGCACACGCACGCCTCTGGCGACCCGCTCCCGCTGTGATTGGACACAGAGGGAGCCAATCAGCGGGTCTGGCTGACCCCAATGTCCGCCAGCACCCCACGATTGATCCCGAGGCAGACAGAAATGAGGTCTGCCTACGTAAACAAGGCAGATCGCCGTTCTGTGAGAGGAGAAGACGGAGATCTTGTGTTTCTGTTAAGCAGGAACACGGATCTCTGCTTCCCCCCCCAGTCAAAGCACCTCCCCCCACACAGTTAGAGAGTACCCCCTAGGGGACACACTTAACCCTTTGATTGCCCCTGACGTTAACCCCTTCCCTGCCAGTGTCATTAGTACAGTGGCAGTGCATATTTTAAGCACTGATCATTGTTTTAGTGTCACTGGTCCCCAAAAAATGTCAGTAATACCCTGTACACACGGGCGGACTCTTCGGAATCAAAGGTCCGACAGTCTTTCCGACTGACTTTTGACGGACTTCCGACAGACGTTCGAACGAACGGACTTGCCTACACACGATCACACCAAAGTCCGACGGATTCGTACGTGATGACGTACACTGGACTAGAATAAGGAAGTTGATAGCCAGTAGCCAATAGCTGCCCTAGCGTCGGTTTTTGTCCGTCGGACTAGCATACAGACGAGCAGATTTTTCAACTCGAGTCCATCGGAAAGATTGGAAACATGTTCCAAATCTAAAGTCCATCTGATTTTCCACCGAAAAAGTCCGCTGCAGGTCCGATGGAGCCCACACACGGTCAGATTGTCCGACGGATTCGTGCCATTAGACCAGTCCGGTCGAAAAGTCCGCCTGTGTGTACACGGCATTAGTGCCCGATTTGTCCCCCGCAATGGCGCAGTCCTGCAAAAAAACGCTGATCGCCGCCATTACTAGTAAAAAAAAAAAAGTCCATAAAAACATCCCATAGTTTGTAGACGCGATAACTTTTGCGCCAGCCAATCAATATACGCTTATTGGCATTTTTTTGTTTACCAAAATCATGTAGCAGAATACATATTGGCCTAAATTGATGAAGAAATTCGTTTTTTACATTCTTTTATTGGATGTTTTATAGCAGAAAGTAAAAAAAATATTGTTTTCTTTTTTCAAAATTGTCGGTCTTTTTTTGTTTTCAGCGCAAATAAAAACCGCAGAGGTGATCAAACACCACCAAAATAAATCTCTATTTGTGGGGAAAAAAGGACATCAGTTGTATTTGGGTACAGCGTCGCACGACTGCGCAATTGTCAGTTAAAGTAATGCAAAAAATGGCCTGGTCATAAAGGGGGGGGACAAATCTTCCAGAGGTGAATTGGTTAACCATAAATGAGAGGTGGGGAGGGGGCAGCCACAACAAATGTGCTACTCCGCTACACTGAGTACAGAGGCAGGCACTCTGCCCGTCTCTGTATGCCAAGTTAGATTTGCTTTTTATTGCCTACAACCTGGGGGGGGAGGGGTATTTATTTTTCAATCTGGTGCAGTATACAGCCAGGAAAGCAGACCGGTCAGACCGATCCATGTACAATCGGCTGCATTGGAGGACAGAGGAGAGATTTGGGGTCTAATAGACCTCTGATCTCTCCATAAAGAGGACCTGTCACAGCATATGCTGACACAAGGAGTTTTGTTCATCCCTTGTGATAGCAATAAAGTTAATACAAAAACAATAGTTTTAGATGAAAAAAATAAAAATTTGAAGCGTCCCCGTCTCCACGTGCTTATGGGCAAATACGGATGCATGCGTAAGTCCAGCACGCATATGTAAACAGTGACCACACCACACATGTGAGGTATCATCACAAACGTCAGAGCGAGAGCGATAATTCCAGCACCTCCTCTGTAACTCTAAACTTGTAACCTGTAAAAAAAAAATTAAATCTTCAACTATGGAGGAATTTAGGTACTGTAGTTTGGCGACATTTCTCGGGCATACGCAATTTTAAAGCGTGACGTGTTCGGTATCTATTTACTCGGCATAAAAATTATCTTTTACATCTTACCAAAAAATTGGGTATTATATCTGTATGCAATAAAATTCCATTTGGCTGGGAGAAGCAATTTTAGAAATTCTTAAAGTAAAGCATTAAAAATGCAAAACTCGGGGGGTGGGGGGTGCCCTGACCCTTCCTGTGAAGTGGCTCCTCCGTACGATGTATACAACCTACCGCTTCCCAATGCCCAACGGATAAAAAAATTCAAAATATAAACATACAAAGCCGTTTACAATTCCGCCCCGAGCGACGTCACCAATCTTGAATGAATGAATGACTTGTATAGCGTTACATATGCGAACTAAATCGCCTCAAGGCACTTTTGCCTCCAGTGTCCGTCTGGGTCTTCAGAAGAGATGGGTCTTGAGCTTCTTCCTGAAGGCCAGATGGTTTTCTTCCGAGCGGATGTCCGCGGGTAGAGCGTTCCATAGCCGTGGTCCTTGGACTGTGAACCTTCGTTCGCCTTTTTAATTTATAACGGGTCTTGGGGATGTGGAGGAGGTTCTGGTTAGTTGGCCGGACGGGGCGACCTGGGGGTGTAGTGCTTTATTTTGTCGCAGAGGTATTTCAGGGATTTTTCCTTGTGTACATTTGTGAGTGAGGCAGAGGGTCTTAAATGTAACCCGGTCCTTCATGGCTAGCCAATGGAGGGTCCTCAGAGACGGGGGGGTTTAATTCCCAGGAGTTTTTTCCAGTTACCAGTCTGGCTGCTGTGTTCTGGACTTTTTGTAGATGGGACATTTGGTATTTTGCAAGTCCTAGGTAGAGGGAATTTGTGTAGTCGAGTCGGGAATTGATGATTGTTCCAACTACTGCTGCTGTATCTCCTTCCAGGATGAAGGGAATGAGTCTACGCCAGGGGTCTCAAACAGGCGGCCCTCTAGCTGTTGCAGAACTACAATTCCCATGAGGAATTGCAAGGCTGACAGTTACAATCATGACTCCCATGGGCAGAGACATGATGGGACTTGTAGTTCCGCAACAGCTGGAGGGCCGCCAGTTTGAGACCCCTGGTCTACGCAATAGGCGAAGAAATATCTCCAATGTCTCCAAATATCACCCAAACCGCCCTCTCTGCTCCTCCCGAGACCTCCTGCTCTCTAGCTCTCTTGTCCCCTCCTCCCATGCTCATCTTCAGGACTTCTTCAAAGCCTCTCCCATCCTCTGGAACTCCCTACCCCAATCTGTCCAGTTATCTCCCTACTATGTCCAGTTTTAGGCGATCCCTGAAATCTCATCTTTTCAGGGAAGCCTATCCTGCCTTCAGCTAATAATCAAATCTTCTACTTCTCCCATCAATTCATCCCTCGCAATTATTACCTTCCGTACCACTTAATAAAAAAGGGTGACATGCCATGCTAAAATTGAATGTGCTATAATGTGAAATGAGGACTACATCGATTAACCAAGTGATATAAACCAGGTAACATACATAAACCAAATAAAATCATGCTAGTAAATAAATATAAATAAAAGTAATACTTATATTTAAGTGGAACATAATAAAGTGCAAAAAAGACAAACAAATAATGAAGGCACTTCAAGATATAAGTATAAGTGAGTCCTTTAAAATTGATCAAAAGAGTCCAAGAATAATAAATGTATATTTCACCACCAAGTGACTTGATGCAGAATTTTCTGTGGCACCCTACATACAGCAGTCAGGGACTCCTACCGGATAGCGGGGACCAGCTATCTCTAGGATGGTCAAACAGGCAAGCAGAATGACCTCTGTCAGTGTGTAGCTCCGCCCGACATGCTTCGTCACACGTGACGTCTTCCCCGGGAAGACGTCACGTGTGACAAAACATGTTGGGCGGAGCTACACGCTGATGCCATCGCGCCCCACATGACCCCGGAAATGTGCGGGTGATTGCTTTTTCTTTGCCGGCAAATTATTTGATTCTATGTAAGATTTTTTTTACGTTGTAAGTAGCCATTTGGCTTTACTTTTTCAATAAACCTTAATGGTATTACACTATTGGAGCTTTTTTTCTTTGTATGATCATCTCCTTTTTCTGGATGATTGGGTTGTCCCGCTGTGTGGGGAGATTATGGTGAAGAACGCATCCACCATCTCATTGACCCAGGGGCTTGGTTTTTGCTACCCCGCAGAGGTAATTCTGCTTGCCTGTTTGACCATCCTAGAGATAGGTGGTCCGGGCTATCCGTTAAGAGTACATGACTACTGTGTGTGGGGTGCCACAGAAAACTCTGCATCAAGTCACTTGGTGGGGGAATATGCATTTATTATTCTTGGACTCTTTTCTACCACTTGCCTCCCCAGATTAGATTGCAAGCTTTAATGAGCAAGGCCATCCTAACCGTCTTGTATTGAAGTGAATTATTGCCGTAATGATTTCCTTTATATTGTAAAGTGCTGCACAAACTGTTGGAGCTATATAAATCCTGTATAATAATAATAATAATAATAATAATAATAATAATAATAGTTACATAGAAAAGTGTGTATTTAATTGTTTGGCAAAATGACAGTTCCCTACCTCTTTGTTCTGTTTCATTTTTATCCTGGATGAGGGTCTCCTAAGAGATGTAAATGGGGCACCCCCACACAAAAAAACAGCATGAATTTTAAGGGGAGCACCATGCAAAAAAAAAAATCAAAATCAAAACGTATCTAAGCAATGCAGCCAGGCAGGCCAGGAATAAAAAGTGCGCCCCTCCTGAATAATACCAGGCCCTTTACTCTCATTGTAGGGGTTACCTTGCCAAAGGCCTCTTACCCACAGCTGTGGCCGGGTGGTTGGGCTAAGGGGGTTATCAGAATCTGGAAGCCCTCTATAACCAAAAGAGGAGACCCAGATACCAGCCATTCTTATGTGTGTTAGGAACCCTATGTATCGGAATTCGAGTCCTTTTTTTTTTGCTCAGCCTGATGGTTGAAAGAAAAAATTACTTGTGTGTGGGCTACCTTACTCATGTACATGGGGTCGGTGATATAAGGGAAATTCCAGATTCCAATAAACCCCCAGACCCCCACAGCCATGAGGCCAGGGTTGTGGGGAAGAGGCCCTTGTCCCCATGTACATCGGGGGAAGGTGCTTTACCGGGGTGATCTGGATGAGCTGTATTCTCCTCAGTGGGATATTCCAAATGCCATACATATTCCCCATGTTCTTATCATGATGATGATGATGATGAACGGGTTACATGAGAATTGTTATGTGTTTATTTTCTAAGCAACCAGATAACATGACATTGATTATTTGCATATTTACGGCTTGTGTTCTTTTCATTATGGAAATGAAGGTACTTGTATTGTACATATCATACTTTGCATGGCGTTCCTCTCCTTATACAAATGATCAGAACTTGGAAGCTATGAGGGAAATCCCTTGTAATCCTATTTATGGTGGAGATAAATGATACACTGGAAATAGTTGTGTATACGCTTCTACCTTCCCACATTCCAGCTCTGCCCGGTCTCAGACTCCGAGGCCACCGACACCTTTATACAACACATATATACTGTATAAAAGGTAGAGGGATGCACCTGACACCCAGCAAGAGCACAATGGCAGCTGAAGCTAGCCAGTGTGTTTCCGCACCCAATTCAACCAACTGTACAAACACATGGCAACCACCCCTAACTATAACTAGCCTTTGCAGCAAGGAGCACATGGAAGGGCGAAACAGATTAAAAACAAAAATTGCCCAGCTCACTTACCAGCCGCAGAGGCCACGTCAAAGCTACCCCAGTGTACTGTGGTCCTAACGCTCTAATTTGAGAGTCTCCCAAGTTGGAGCACATATAACAATGAAAAGATTAAGGGACAGGGCCCCGCATCCAATAGGCTAAGATTATGAGGAAAAGCCTTTGCCCTCATCAACATGGGGGCTAGTTGCTTTGCCAGGGGCCCTCCTCATGTTGAGATCATGTGACCTGGTATGGTTCAGGAGGCAGGAGGTGCTGCAGTCTCTTGGCTCTCCTTTTTTTTGGTCAGCCAGACTGCATGCTCGTATAAGGGTCTGGTATGGATTTTTTGAGGACTACACCTCTTTTTTGTGCCAATCCCTCTTAAAGTCCATTACAGACCCTCACAAAAAAACACTGCAAGAAAAACAGCTAGGAGTCCCTCCAAAAATCTGTATGAGGTCCCCCCCAAATTCTATACCAGGCCCTTTAGGTTAAAAAGGTCAATACCTTTTAATGTGACAATTTAGCACAAACACAACTATCCCATGAAGACCAAATGGCTCTATCAGGACCACAAATTTAATCTTATCTGCTCTTGTAGACATTTGATTATTAAAGTGTACGTAAACCCAAACGATGAACTTCTCCTACCTGACCCCTTTTGGTCTGGTAAATATCCCATGGAAAGCTTTTTGTTATATCTGTTTATTAAGTGCAACAAAAATATCCTTTGATTTAACCCTAAAGGGGGAGTTCTGCTTGATGTCCTCCTTTTGGTGGGTGATGTTGGTTTGCCTTGCCACCCCCCCCCCCAAAATATTGAGCACGGGCCCCACCACTGATGGAAAGACTTTTATCCGTTCGATAAGTGCAACAAAAATATCCATTGATCCTGCCGGAAATCAATAAAACGTATAAGTTCTTGTATTAAGCTGCACCTAAAGTAGAAGTCTGGTATGAATATTAAGGGGAATCCCGAAACAAACAAAAAAAAAATTGCGTGGGGTCCCTCTAAATCCCATACCAGTCCCTTCAGGTCTGGTATGGATATTAAGGGGAACCCCATGCCAAAATGAAAAAAAATGGCGTGGGGTTCACCCCAAAAATCCATACAAGACCCTTATCTGAGCATGCAACCTGGCAGGCCGCAGGAAATTAGAGGGGACAAGAGAACATCCCCCCTCCTGAACCGTACCAGGCCACATGGCCTCAACAAGGGGAGGGTGCTTTGGGGTAGCCCTCAAAGCACCTTGTCCCCATGTTGATGGGGACAAGGGCCTCATCCCCACAACCCTTGCCCGGTGGTTGTGGGGGTCTGCGGGCAGGGGGCTTATCGGAATCTGGAAGCCTCCTTTAACAAGGGGACCCCCAGATCCCAGCCTCCCCCCTGTGTGAAATGGTAACGGGGCACAAATGTACCCCTTCCATTTCACAAAAAAAGTGTCAAAATGGTAAAAATGACAAGACATGGTTTGGGACAAGTCCTTTATTAAAAAGGACATAACAGACTCCTCCCACTGTAAGTCTGTGATACTTATGTACAATGGAGGAGTCTGTGATACTTATGTACATGGGAGGAGCCTGCGATACTTATGTACATGGGAGGAGCCTGCGATACTTATGTAGATGGGAGGACTCTGCGATACTTACGTACTTGGGAGGAGTCTGTGAAACTTATGTCCATGGGAGGAGCCTGCGATACTTATGTACATGGGAGGAGCCTGTGATACTTATGTACATGGGAGGAGCCTGTGATACTTGTGTACATGGGAGGAGCATGTGATACTTATGTACATGGGAGGAGTCTGTGATATTTATGTACATGGGAGGAGTCTGTGATATTTATGTACATGGGTAGTTTGTTATTCTTTCGAATTTTCGTATATTCCTTCTTATTTTTTGATTTTCAAATTTACAAATTTTTGAATTCATGAATTTTCGAATTTTCGCATTGATGAATTTTTGAATTTACGATTATTCGGAAATATTTGTTAAACGGGTTTTCGTTAATTTGGATATTTCCTAAAATTTAATAGTTAATTATTGTTAGGTTTTTTTTTTTTCAAATGTTTGTATTTCCTTTCTTATTTTTGGATTTTGAATTTACAAATTTACAAATTTTCGAATTTATGAATTTATTAATTCCGATCATAACGAATGACCTCGAAAAACAAAAAAAATAATAATAAAAAATGAATGAAATTAAAGCTAAGACGAACAAATTTTTCAGCAGTGCACGTCTTCCTCCACCGGTCAATTAGAAAGCACAGCGCACTTTGCGCATTCACAGTAGGGAACCGGCTGCTGTGAAGCCAAAAGGCTTAACTGACAGTTTTCCTTACCATGAATGGTGGCGGCCGAGAGCCAATCCGAAATCAACTTGGGTGCCGACATCACCGGAACTCCTCTTTTAGGAGCACAGGGCTTTAGCCAGCTAAATGTTGATCAGTGAGGGCTTACATTCTACAAAAAATTCCATGGAGTCCTTCAGATATAGAGCTAGATAGAAGACATCGGGATCAGTCCTGCTTTGCCTTCACCTACACATACAACCAACCTGAATATTTTCAAACCAGCTAAGATTGTTTCCATGCAAATCTGTGGTTGACACTCGCCCTCTGAGCTGTCAGGATAATCCCTGGTTCAGGCTTTTCTGATGCAAATCTTTGTGGTTTTTGACCCTCTGTGCATTGAGTGGAGGATAGAAGAAGAATTATGTGCCACAATCCACCCCTCATAACAACATCCTACAACCCTCTGTCACGGGTTTTACTTGGTGAGGTTGAAGTGGTTGTAAAGTCAATGAGAGATTCCTGCTAGCCCCTTTGTTCTACCAAGCTATACTACACCTTGTACATGTTTGTATAAAATGATGCCTCTAAATACCTTCTTTCAGATCTTTTCTGGCCGGTCACGTGACCTCCGGCCGCTCTCCTTTCCCGATTTAAGGGCTACAGTGGGAGGGGCTGAGATCCCCTTTCTGACGTGTGTTGCCTGCTCAGCCCCTCCCACTGTAGCCCTTAGATCCGGGGAGGAGAGCGGCCAGAGATCACATTCCCTGGAACCCTAGCTGAGAAATGCTGGCCTAGAGGCTCAAAAATGTCCAATCCAGAGGAATGTTGTAAGAGTCCAGGGCTTACTACACATGCACCAATGGCGTGTCGCCGCAAGAGGAAATCCGTACCAACTGAGCATGCGCCAAAGACGCCTCAGTGCGACAACCCGCACCTGCGCCAAAGACCTGATGGAAAAAGGCAAGAAAATGCCCAGGAGCTGCACAGGAAGTGACCTCAACCTGATGGAAAAAGGCAGGAAAATGCCCAGGAGGCGCACAGGAAGTGACCTCAACCTGATGGGAAAAGGCAGGAAAATGCCCAGGAGGCGCACAGGAAGTGACCTCAACCTGATGGGAAAAGGCAGGAAAATGCCCAGGAGGCGCACAGGAAGTGTCCTCAACCTGATGGGAAAAGGCAGGAAAATGCCCTGGAGGCGCACAGGAAGTGACCTCAACCTGATGGAAAAAGGCAGGAAAATGCCCAGGAGGCGCACAGGAAGTGACCTCAACCTGATGGAAAAAGGCAGGAAAATGCCCAGGAGGTACACAGGAAGTGACCTCAACTCAGCTACTCACATTTCCATATGTTTTCTCACTACGGGGCGCACGTGAGTGTATCGCACAGCGATTTGCTGGTGTACTATATTTAGATCATTGCGCAATGAAGTTTTTCTTGTTTATTTGCCTTACATATATCCAACGGGGGTGAGAACCATACACTATGAGGCTGGAATTGGATGGCAATATCGCTCAGGAATGATAAGCGAAAACTCCAATTAAGCAATTCAAGAACATCAACCACTGGGACTAGTTTTAAATTGCCATTAGAATTAGCTGTCTTTTCTTCTTCCATATTTTAACCACACTATCAGCGTGTTTATTTAACTATAATCACTTGTTTATTTTAAATCACTTTTTATTAACACTTATGTTTTGATGGATGATTGTCTTGGTTCTATACTTCACTATATATTTATATATTTTTACATATTTTTATATATGTGCAATATTATCTCACTTTCACATAAGTATTTAAATTGTTTCTGATACATGTTGTCACATAATTTGAGTTTATTTATGTGTGGGATGAACTAATTGTCCACAATTATTTTAGTTTACTGATCGATCACTCAATGAAGCGCTTCAAATTGTTTAAGTGTATGTGGCTGGTTACCACTTTAAACGAAAGGGGAATCACATTTATTGATTTATGTTTAAAACCACAAAATCTTAATATATCACAACATACATTATTGATGGAAAAAAAGTCACAATTACATTGCATAATATACATGTCTAGGTATTTTATTGACCCACTTCTAAAGAAAAATAACACACAATGAAGGTTTTGGAGAGTTCCACCAGTGAAAGCGTCACCCATCCACCAATAGACACCGAGAAGAGAAAACACACACAGCCCCCCTCCCCCAACTCAGAGATAATGGGAATAATAACCAGAACAACTATATACTATATGCAAACACATCACTAAACTCTAAATCAACACCCCAATAAAAAAAAACTGATAGGAAGTTGTAGAGCTGAGGAGAGTTTTGGAGATCTTTTCCTCTTCAGTCCTTCTTCCTCGGAACAGAGGAACTTGGATGGAATCTGGTTCCCTGGAAACCCATTTCCTGATCTCCAGACAATAAAACCCGGGGAGATAGATACACCAATCTTTATATTTCCCATTCCCTTTGGAAAATCCAAGTGTGGGTCTGTCCAGAAATTCACAATCATCTGGTTAGTCAATAAAACAAAATGTCCTTTAGGCAGGTCGTATATGAAACCTAAACCAGAATAAACTCAATGAGCTCCCATAATAGCAAGGGGCAAGTACATGACTATTTACCAGCCCCGTCACTGCTGTCCATCCTGACATATACCCTGCAGCAGCCGGGGGGGGGGGTCGCAATTGTGTCCCAGCCCCATGCTCCGGGGGGCCTGTGTGGGTTCCCGTGTACACCTGGATTGGGACATCCTGACAAATACCCTGCAGCAGCCGGGGGGGGGGACCGGTAGCCCTACGGGGGACAGGGGGGCAGGGGAGCACACAGGGGCCTTGGTGAAGCAGAAAGTTGAAGAAGATGGATAGGAGGGGTGGCAGGGGCATCATATAGAAGGTCCAAACTCCTTCATTTTCCTCCTGCAGCCGCTGGATGCCTGCGGAAAGGAGAGGAGGAGAAGCAGGCTTTCAGTGAAAATGGAGGAGTTTGGTTCCCCTATATGATTCCCCTGCCGCCCCTCCTATCCATCTTCATCTCCTTTCCTCTTCCCCCAGGCCCCTGTGTGCTCCCCTGCCCCCCTGTCCCCCAAATCGCTTCCAGTCCCCCCTCCGTCTGCTGCAGGGTATATGTCAGGATGTCCTAATCCGTGTGTACATGGGAACCTACACAGGGCCCCCCGGAGCATGGGGCTGGGACAGAACTGTGACCCCTGTGACCCCCGTAGTTCCTCCCCTGCTATGCACCATTTTTAATCTTCTTGGAATTGATCATTTCTGACTTTTATTTTTTACAAATTGATAAAACTGACCCGAGTATTCTCTTACCCCATTAAAATATTCTGATATATAACAAAAGCTTAAAGTCTTAGTTCACATTTACCAAAAAACTGTCTATGCAGGTGAGGGGAGTCTGTAGATAAAAACAAAATGTGCAGCTTTGACCAAAGTTGGATAACGTCCTTGCTATAGATGTAGGCCATTTACATAGCTCATTAATCCTGGCTGGAAAACTCCTAGGACGTTGCTATGTACCTTACTAAGAGACTCCCAGCTGATCGGGGATCCCCTCCACCATTACAGGAGTGAGTCCTCAAACACTGAACTCAGAGCTTCTACATCAGGGAGGAGAACCATCAAATGAGGGGGACGAATCAGAGAAAGAGCTCCCTCCTGTGATGGTGGAGGTCAACAGTAACAGCTAGGCGTATCTTAGAAACATCCCTAGCAACATCCTAGGAGTTTTCCATTCAGACTTCATGAGCTACACAAATTGGCCTACACCTTTAATAAGAGCATTATTCGACTTTGGTTTGTCTACAAATACCCCTTATCTGTGTAGACTGTTTTCTGGTAAAGGTGAACTATGCCTTTAAAGATTAAAGAAGAGGTTCCCCCTCATTGGAAAATGGTAAGGTGTGGTGAAAGACAATAATAAAGAAAAAAAATAGACATAAAATACACTATATTACCAAAAGTATTGGGACACCTGCCTTTACACACACATGAAATTTAATGGCACCGCAGTCTTAGTCCGTAGGGTTCAATATTGAGTTGGCCTACCCTTTGCAATTATAACAGCTTCACCTCTTCTGGGAAGGCCGTCCACAAGGTTTAGGAGGGTGTCTATAGGAATGTTTGACCATTCTTCCAGAGGAGCATTTGTGAGGTCAGGCACTGATGTTGGACAAGAAGGCCTGGCTTGCAGTCTCCGCTCTAATTTATCCCAAAGGTGTTCTATGGGGTTGAGGTCAGGACTCTGTGCAGGCCAGTCAAGTTCCTCCACCTCAAACTCGCTCATCCATGTCTTTATGGACCTTGCTTTGTACACTGGTGTGCAGTCATGTCAAAACAGGAAGGGGCCATCCCCAAACTGTTCCCACAAAGTTGGGAGCATGAAATTGTCCAAAATGTCTTGGTATGGTGATGCCTTAAAAGCTCCCTTCACTGCAACTAAGGGACCAACCCAACCCCTGAAAAACAACCCCACAGCATAATCCCCTCTCCCCCCCACACCATAATCCCCCCCCACACCATAATCCCCCCCCCCCACACCATAATCCCCCGTCCACCAAATGATTTGGACCAGTGCACAAAACAAGGTCCATAAAGACATGGATGAGTGCGTTAGGGGTGGAGGAACTTGATTGGCCTGCACAGAGTCCTTACCTCAACCCGACAGAACATTAATGGAATGAATTGGAGCGGAGACTGTGAGCCAGGCCTTCTTATCCAACATCAGTGCCTGACCTCACAAATGCTCTTCTGGAAGAACGGTCAAACATTCCCATAGACACCCTCCTAAACCTTGTGGACGGCCTTCCCAGAAGAGGTGAAGTTGTTATAGCTGCAAAGGGCGGAGCCAACTCAATATTGAACCCTACGGACTAAGACTGGGATGCCATTAAAGTGCATGTGTGTGTAAAGGCAGGTGTCCCAATAATTTTGGTAGTATAGTGTATATCTAGGTAAGGGGTCTGTTTCTTAAATTGGGGTTCCCCTGTATTGAGATGACAGCTAGAGCAGAAGGGTAGCTTGTAACGAATATGAAAATAGATAGACTTACAACCAATCCTACATATGGGAGGAATAGGAGCATGCTAAAGACAGACAGATACAGAGCCAAGCAAAGGCAGACCTGAAGGATCATGGTCCTGACTGCTCGGAGGTGACCCTCTAGTTGTGGAGATGAGCTGAACTGAGATGAATTGTGACGGATCTGGTGGACATGACTCAGGAGAGACCTCACACTGAGCCCAATGCAGATGAAGCTCAGAAGAAACGGGAGAAGAGAACCAAAAACCACATAGAGGGGAACGTATCGGAAATCAATTTCAACGTTATAAGAATTTACAGATTGACTATAGCTCATATTAAGATCATGAAAATGTAAGGTCCAAGGAAGTGGAAGAGTTATGAAGAATACTCCCACCAAGGAGACTATGAGTATCTGTGTGATTGAAGAGGACAATCTTCTCTGTAACTGAAGGAAAATGTGGTGGGAAAACTTGACCAGTTTCAGGCAGTAGTAGATGGAAAGCCAAGCTGTGCTCCAGAGGTTCTCATTCATCAGAAAGATATGAATAACAAAGGCAAATACATTTAGTCGTCTGCCATGTGGTGAGGAAGACCCAAGGATGAATATTAGAGGCTCAATGGTGCAAGAGCATTGGAAGATGATCCCGGTGAGAGCCAACAAGAGGACAATTCTGTCGGCCACATTGAAGCCTTTTTTCTTCCTCCATTCCCGGACATACACAGCGACTATGTAGGAATTCAGAGCCAGTCCTGACACCAAGTTAAGGAAAATAGTGACAAGTTTAATTATATTTGCTGCTGACCACATTCTTGCCGTGTTGGTTGTCGCAGAGGTTGGGTTGTCAGGCTGTGCAGCTCAGTGTCAATAGATGAAATAAATGATTACACAGATCTAGTAGAGAGAGAGATGAAGAGACGAGACATGCAAATCCCCATCATATCTGATTTCATGGTTACCTGTGTTTGTATAACGAGATAAAAGGATTATGAGACCACAGGAACGTATTACCGAGACCTTCTGAAAATATGAACATTATTTTTTCATTGAAGGCACAGCGGGGGGGGTTTATTTATTTTTTATTTCATTTTCTTTGAGCTTTAAATAACTGTTGAGTATACCTTTCACGGGGCAGTTGGTAGCAACCACCTGCCTCCACCTAGAAGCTGGTACTCTATTGATGTGTGGGGGTGGAGAAGAGCCCAATGATCATCAATGATGAGTCTGAGTGCTTTCCCTTTTAAGGGGGATTCCAGGTTACAGTTGGTATGACGGAAGACTAACATGCTCGACCACCTTCCAGGTTTAGGCATAATAGCCTATACTTTTGGTAAGGTCTTTTTAGCTGTGGGGACACTCTACTGTTTATGGCAGGAGGACCACTCATGAAGCCAGGGGTGCAAATCCTCGCACCTTCTGATGTATTTTACACTCACAACTTAGAAGACCAAAGCAGAGACTTTAACGTTCACAATAGAGCCCACCTCCCCCCTGCAGCACTTAATGGTCTCTTTGAGGTGAATCTTTTAGAGTAGCCCCAGTCTCTGCAGGCATCAACCAACCTATCCACATTTGTCTCAGCATCAGCTCAGGAAGCCTCTTACCTCAACTCCTTCCAGGAGTTCTTTAGGTGGGGTGCAGCGGGGTACGGCAGCAATAACACACATGGTCCAAGTGCAATGAAAGAACTTGTATTGAAATAATGCAGACAGACAGTGGGAAGGCAACCCAACCAGGAAAACTCATGGGTCCAACAGTGTGTAGAGAGCAGGTTTCAGCTGAACTGCCAGCGCCTGTTAGGAGGGACAGAGTGCGGCCTGGCTGTCTCTTGCCCAAGCGGGAAGATGTCCAGAGAAGTTGCGAGCCCTATGCTTTCCCACCTCATCAGGAACCTTTCCCTGCCACAAGTTCTGTCCCCACCAGGTGGGCACCTTTCCCTACTCTACCATTCGCAAAATAACACCAAGCCTGGAAGCCAGGGCCTTAAATAGGCTCTGCCTGACCCAAGATGGCTACTAGAGTCACATGGGGCAGCAACATCCAATTGAATAGCTTCCCCAGAAGTTATCTCTATCACTGGCTCCTCTCCACTCAACATTTGGTGGCCTTTCCCCTGATTCCCCTGATCACTCACACCTGACCATCATTCATATCTGATCATCACTCGCACCTGACCATCATTCATATCTGATCATCACTTGCACCTGACCATCATTCATATCTGATCATTACTCACACCCGACCATCATTCATACCTGATCATCATTCATATCTGATCATCACTCGCATGTGACCATCATTCATATCTGATCATCACCCACACCTGACCATCACCCACACCTGACCATCATTCATACCTGATCATTACTTTAATTGGCAGATTTCATCAAATATCATCAAGGACCATCAAGGTCCTTGTCCAGGAACTTCCCGTTATGGAGTGACCACTATCTCCCTGTAGTGTGCCCCCTGGTGGGGTGGAGACTACAGGGAGCTGCGCAAGCCCATTGCTCGGGCATAGTCCCCTGTTGTTCAGAGCAAGCATGAGCAATCAACACTGGAGGGGAGGCATGTAGACAGGAAGATAAGGTTGGCAAGGTGAATGTCATTCATTTGGAGATTACATTTCCCAATAAATTCCACCCAGAGAGAAGACATTGAGACCAGTCCTCCTGATTTACCTGCAGCTACACGTGTAACTCAACCTGAATGTTTGCAGGTAACATTGTTTCCATGCAAATCTGTGGTTGGCCCTTGTCCTCTGAGCGTTCAGAATGACACCTGGCTCCTCCCTGGCCGTTACCGTTACATTGGAGAGGGATGCAAGTCTTGGTGGTTTCTGTCCCTCAATGTGTGGAGGATAGAAGAAGAATAACGGGTCACAATCCGCCCCTCATAACAACATCCTACAACCCTCCGTGACTTTTTATATTTGGTGAGGCTGAACTTTTCTCATACATCGGATAAGATGGGAGAACATTCTATTCAACCCAGAAGATCATGTGGTCAACCTCAGCCAGGGTGTAGCTGGAAATCACAAGACATCCAGAACAAAATGTTTAATAATGAGCTTCAACAGGAAAAAAAAGAAAAAAACCACATTGGACCTCCATCAGTGTGGACCCCTCTGTGCCAGCCCATCCAAGCACTGGTGTCACTCTTGTAAACACAGAGGCTGGCAGAGGCTTTCACTGCCCACATCATTTGTAGTGCCCTTCATTAGAGGATCTCCACAGTTTAAGACACAGAGGAAGCGAGTAATGGAATACTTCCTGTGCCAGCTTCTGTGTTTACAAGTGGCAGCACCAATCAGAAAAGCTGTGCCGGCTTCTGTGTTTACAAGAGACAGCGCCAATCAGATAAACTGTGCCGGCTTCTGTGTTTACAAGAGACAGCACCAATCAGATAAACTGTGCCGGCTTCTGTGTTTACAAGTGGCAGCACCAATCAGAAAAGCTGTGCCGGCTTCTGTGTTTACAAGAGACAGCGCCAATCAGATAAACTGTGCCAGCTTCTGTGTTTACAAGAGACAGCACCAATCGGATAAATTGTGCTGGCTTATGTGTTTACAAGAGACAGCACCAATCAGATAAACTGTACCAGCTTCTGTGTTTACAAGAGACAGTACCAATCTGATAAATTGTGCCGGCTTATGTGTTTAAAAGAGACAGTGCCAATTGGATAAACTCTCCCGGCTTCTGCCTTTTGATATTGTAACTATGAGATTGTATCTCTCTCTAGATGTATTGGTTGACTCCTCCTGAAGAAGTGAGATATGTCAGGAAACATGTTGAGGTACAGATGTGAAACACTGACGTAGGTACAGATGTGATCCTCAACCATTTCGTGACATATGTCACTTCCTCAGGAGGAGTCAACCAATACATCTAGAGGGAGATACAATCTCATAGTTACAATATGAAAAGGCAGGTACAGAAACATCATTGTAGCAGGGCTACCAATAAACCTTTAATTACGGAGTATTGTGAAAGTAACGTAACTCACCAATGGCAGCCCAAGTGATGATTCTGTACCTGCCTTTTGATATTGTAAGTATGAGATTGTATCTCCCTCTAGATGTATTGGTTGACTCCTCCTGAGGAAGTGACGTATGTCACGAAACATGTTGAGGGTTACGTCTGTACCTACATCAGTGTGTTCCCGCTCATCAGATGGGTTCTTTATCTTTTAAGTGCTAATTTAATGCAACTACATACCACAATTCTACTTTTGTCTTGTTGATACTGTATTTTATGTATTTTTCCCTTAATAAATGTGTAATTTTTTAAATCTAAACATGTCTTATTTATTGGGTACCGAGATAGTCCTCAACCATCACAGGCATTATAGGGCATTTTTTTTTCGAGTAGCCCCCATTAACCCGCTCCCTTTTCCATTGTCTAAATATAGGATGATGGTACCCATCCCCACTCTCTATTTATTCTAAGTGAGGCAATACCCGTTTAATATACAATACATTAGTACATACAGTATAAAATTATAAAATTGTCATACATGAATACAAAGTCTTAGACATCAAAGAAATTCTGGACAGCCGCACTCCAAAAATATTTTCCTTTATTCAATAAGGTGTCATCCAAAATACAGGTCACAGCAAAATGGAACAAAGCTTACGCGTTTCGCACTACAAGGAACTACAAAGCGAAATGCGTAAGCTTTGTTCCATTTTGCTGTGACCTGTATTTTGGATGACACCTTATTGAATAAAGGCAAATATTTTTGGAGTGCGGCTGTCCAGAATTTCTTTGTCTGACTGCTATAGCATTGCCAGCACCTGGACTTCTAGACTGAGGGAGATGCCTTTTACCTTGATCTGACCCACCTGGAGCCGTGATACTCTCTCTCTACCTGATTACAAAGTCTTACATTATAAGTATAGATATAACATAGACAAAGAAACAGTTTTACCTTGTTGTGTTGGACATGCTGGGGTCGTTTCTCTCAGAGATCCAATAGGATAGGGCAGAGATAGGCAACCTTGAAGCGGTGGAGATCCACCAGAACAACAGGGGAGAAGTCAAGGATCATCGGGCAAAGTGTTGCCGGCTCACACCGGATTTCAACTTTTAATTGCCGTACTACCATGTTGGAATGGCATGCATTGCACGGCAATCATGGGCACCCTGCAACTGCACCCTTTTGTGGGGTCCAAGGGGTTAAACTTTCACACGGATCAGCTGTGGTCTACCTGCACCTTGAGCGCATGCGCAGTGCATCTGCAACTTTCCCGGGCTAGCTGCGCTTTGCCCCATAGGCTTCTATTATAGCCTGCAGGTGTGGTGCACGTTCTGAAAGTGCACTAAAACTTCTGCATTCTGAAGAAGAAGTCTATGGTTCTAAGCTCAGTAAACCCCCAGGAAAGCTGCAGGTACCCTGCACTACACCCGTGGTGTGGGTAAACCGCAGCACATAAGTGTGAAAGCAGTATTATACTATTATGCCCGGTATATTTCTTCACACTGACCTGAAGATCTCTTCTTTTCCTGCTGCTGGCACCACTCTGGAGACCACTAGCTGGGATAAGAGGTGGAGTACATTTGGTATCACTCCGCATGGGACAGGAGCTGACACTACAGAGGAGGAGTCGGCTTATGAGGCTCTTGGTCTCTACTACAGCTCCAACAGATGTAGCACCCTGGAGTTTAGGCAGGGAGCTCCTCACAAATTTATTCGCCAGGAGTGTAACGAGCCCCCCTGCTCGCTCGGTTCCACTCTCCCGACACTCCTCTGCTGCTATAGAATCAGACTGCAGATCGCAACATCTGATTGTTCGGTCATCCGATGCTCCGGGACTAGAACTACAGCTATGTGCCGTTCTCATCCAGTTGTGTAGCTCAGAACAAACACCAGGCAGGCTGTATGTAAGTTCAACCAGGAATCTCTTTTATTGACAGGAATACAGTCTCTTTTATACAGTAAAAGAGGAGGTGGGTACCTCCTGCTCATATTACTCTGAACATACACCTGTGACCAGAAACCTAATTAACATGAGCTAATTAATTAATCCCTTTAGACAGCCTAGATGACTCAGACATGACCTTTAGGCCAGACTGGCCATCTTGTAGCTCAGAAACCCCAATCAACATTATCACAATAGCAGAGTTATTTAACACAAACAACAATGGGGATCGAATGACTCTTAGATCCCATACTAGAGACTTATTTACAATACACATTCTAGCAGGCAACAGACAGACAGGTGGCTGGAATATACATCAGCATCTCCTAACAGTATTTGTCCCAGCATTATGGATCAGCTACTATTTCTAATATGGCTAATCCAGGGTCCCCAGAGTCTGTGTGTCCTGGGGGACTAGGACCCGAATCCACAGTAATACCACCTCAAGGATCCCCAGGCATACAGCTCACAAAGAGCACCGTTCCCCCAAATGCCAGGGCCCACGATCGATCGGCAAGAGGCTAGCATTCAGTCCCCTCCAAAAGTCTCTCTCCCGGCTAGGTCTGTCACAAGGAGTAGTTATCCTGGTCAATTGTTAGAGGTCTAATGATTTCTTCCTAAGTTTGGCCTTGTTGCACTTTTCTCTTCTACCACTAGGTGGCGGGGTACTTGGTGGTACTAGATATGAGAAGGACAACCCAAGGTCAGGTTATGGGTATGTTTGGTATCTCAGCCTATGGGCAGGAGTTTTCTTGAATACCTTGGCCTGCTGGGAGAACCTATATATTTGGGCAGAGTCAGGTGATCGGGGTTCTGTGCCACTTGGATGGCTGTCTGGGTGGACGTGTGTTGTATTCCCTGGGCTGCTAGGCTGGAGATTGGGCCTAACCCGGGGGCATCTGGCTGCTAGGCTGTCTGAGGGCCTATCCAGAAGCAAGAGAGCAGCGTAGGGTTGGGATTGCAGCTTGCAGTCCAACCAGAAGTGACGGTTCTGCCAGCCAGAGAACCTGTCGTGGACGGAGGTAGAGGGGAAGCTGTCGCCACTAAGGGACCATCCACCTTATTACCAGGGACCTCAGTGAGTAACTGAAGCAAGTCCCGGAGCAACATTCTCACCAACCGGGGACGGTGAAGAATCGGGAAACTTCAGCAGGTGCCAAGCCAGGGACCCAACCAGCAGAGGTGACGCTTGCTGAGCAGCCTTGTGTGTCAAGCCAGGGACCGAGCAGGCCAGAGGGAGTGAAGCTTGAAGAGTATTTGGAGTGCCAAGCCAGGGACTGAGCAGGCCAGAGGGAGTGAAGCTTGAAGAGTATCTGGAGTGCCAAGCCAGGGACCGAGCAGGCCAGAGGGAGTGAAGCTTGAAGAGTATCTGGAGTGCCAAGCCAGGGACTGAGCAGGCCAGAGGGAGTGAAGCTTGAAGAGTATCTGGAGTGCCAAGCCAGGGACTGAGCAGGCCAGAGGGAGTGAAGCTTGAAGAGTATCTGGAGTGCCAAGCTAGGGACCCAGCAGGCCAGAGGGAGTGAAGCTTGAAGAGTATCTGGAGTGCCAAGCTAGGGACCCAGCAGGCCAGAGGGAGTGAAGCTTGAAGAGTATCTGGAGTGCCAAGCCAGGGACCGAGCAGGCCAGAGGGAGTGAAGCTTGAAGAGTATCTGGAGTGCCAAGCTAGGGACCCAGCAGGCCAGAGGGAGTGAAGCTTGAAGAGTATCTGGAGTGCCAAGCTAGAGACCCAGCAGAGAGGCGGGGGTCTAATGGTGGAACGCAGCTGGAGCGCAGCGGACCGCTGCTGTCCTCATCTAGGGTTTTTTACATGTTCATTTTAGATCCTGTTGCAGCCTGTTTTCACCGCTGTCTAGAAGCTGGCTGCATACATATATGACTTTTTGAATGTGTTTTTTTTTTTGCTGATTTTATCCGTTTTTTAAATAAATGAACATACTTCTATCTTACTACACTATGGGAGTCTATTTTTTTTTCTCCCTTGAGGGGTTTAATAAGGATCACTCCCGTTTTACCTGGAGACAGAGGAACGCTTTGGGAACAGTGACAGCAGACACCGCGGTGAAACGATCGCATCGGTTATATCTACATGTGTGTTGCCCCTGTTGGGGTGATTGGATTCGGTGAGTGGGGACCCTTGAGGGGGAGCACAAAAAGTCACCGATAGTTTTTCTGCCATACACCTGAGCATTTCCAGATTTACACCAGATACGAACTGTTTTTTCAATTGATATGAGGAGCGATCCCTTAGCATGCATGCGGGGCGCATATATGCCTTTGTAGTGTGGTTTAACCCTTCGGGACTGCGCTATACGCCTATAATGTGGTTACCACACCGGTGACCACCTGATACAAACAATGTTTCCTTTTGGATGTGTTTTCACTTGTCTATATCTTTTTGTTTATTTTTCACTCTTTATCCTGAGGTCGGAATTGTTGTATTGTGTGTATCACCTTTTATGCACTTGTGGTATGTAGTCGCTAGGATGTACATGCCACTCTTTCAGGTACTAGGCCATTTTGGACCGTGTTTTTACCTTCCACATTAGGGGTGCACTTGCACTGTAGTTCACTTACACGTCTGACAGTGCGTGTGCCCTTTATTATTACACTTATTTATATGACATAGTGATACCTACGCATGAGCTATTCATTCCTTATCCTAGTTTGGGGTTTCAGGAAAAGTACGCCGGTGAGGCATGTACACTCACGGTGCAGTCCCTTCACTCTCCCCCTATACACCCGTGGGCCCCTGACTACTAGGTAGAGCCATACACCCCCTGCATCTGTTTGTTTTTTCACTAATGTGAGTTCCCCTAGGGGAGCTTTATTAGGGGAGGCAGCAACCTTTTTTTCTCCTACCCTTATCCTAAGCACGGTTGATTTCTTCATAACGTGACTCTTTATGTTGGTGGTTGGTATAGAAGGGCCCCTTTATATTGGTGGTTAGTATAGAAGGGCCCCTTTATATTGGTGGTTGGTATAGAAGGGCCCCTTTATATTGGTGGTTGGAATAGAAGGGCCCCTTTATATTGGTGGTTGGAATAGAAGGGCCCCTTTATATTGGTGGTTAGTATAGAAGGACCCTCTTATATTGGTGGTTGGTATAGAAGGGCCCCTTTATATTGGTGGTTGATATAGAAGGACCCCTTTATATTGGTGGTTGGTATAGAAGGGCCCCTTTATATTGGTGGTTGGTATAGAAGGGCCCCTTTATATTGGTAGTTGGTATAGAAGGACCCCTTTTTATTGGTGGTTGGTATAGAAGGGCCCCTTTATATTGGTGGTTGGTATAGAAGGACCCCTTTATATTGGTGTTTGGTATAGAAGGACCCCTTTTTATTGGTGGTTGGTATAGAAGGACCCCTTTTTATTGGTGGTTGGTATAGAAGGGCCTCCTTATATTGGTGGTTGGAATAGAAGGACCGCTTTATATTGGTGGTTGGTATAGAAGGACCCCTTTTTATTGGTGGTTGGTATAGAAGGGCCCCTTTATATTGGTGGTTGGTATAGAAGGGCCCCTTTATATTGGTGGTTGGTATAGAAGGGCCCCTTTATATTGGTGGTTGGTATAGAAGGGCCCCTTTATATTGGTGGTTGGTATAGAAAGACCCCTTTATAATGATGGTTGGTATAGAAGGACCCATTTATATTGGTGGTTGGTATAGAAGGACCCCTTTATATTGGTGGTTGGTATAGAAGGACCCCTTTATATTGGTGGTCAGTGTAGATCATCCATACCTTTGTGATCATCACAGAAGTGCCTCAATATGCTGATGGGTAATAAAGATGGACCCCTTTATATTTATGGTTGGAATAGAAGGGCCACTTTATATTGGTGGTTGGTATAGGAGGGCCCCTTTATATTGGTTGGTATAGGACGTGGTTGGTATAGGAGGGCCCCTTTATATTGGTGGTTGGTATAGAAGGGTCCCTTTATATTGGTGGTTGGAATAGAAGGGCCCCTTTATATTGGTGGTTGGTATAGAAGGGCCCCTTTATATTGGTGGTGTTTATAGAAGGACCGCATTATAATGATGGTTGGTATAGAAGGACCCCTTTATATTGGTGGTTGGTATAGAAGGGCCCCTTTATATTGGTGGTTGGTATAGAAGGGCCCTTTATATTGGTGGTTGGTATAGAAGGGCCCCTTTATATTGGTGGTTGGTATAGAAGGGCCCCTTTAGATTGGTGGTTGGTATAGAAGGACCCCTTTTTTTGGTGGTTGGTATAGAAGGGCCCCTTTATATTGGTGGTTTTTATTGGTGGTTGGTATAGAAGGACCCCTTTATATTGGTGGTTGGTATAGAAGAACCCCTTTTTATTGGTGGTTGGTATAGAAGGACCCCTTTATATTGGTGGTTGGTATAGAAGGACCCCTTTATATTGGTGGTTGGTATAGAAGGGTCCCTTTATATTGGTGGTTGGAATAGAAGGGCCCCTTTATATTGGTGGTTGGTATAGAAGGGCCCCTTTATATTGGTGGTGTTTATAGAAGGACCGCTTTATAATGATGGTTGGTATAGAAGGACCCCTTTATATTGGTGGTTGGTATAGAAGGGACCCTTTATATTGGTGGTTGGTATAGAAGGACCCCTTTATATTGGTGGTTGGTATAGAAGGGTCCCTTTATATTGGTGGTTGGAATAGAAGGACCCCTTTATATTGGTGGTTGGTATAGAAGAACCCCTTTTTATTGGTGGTTGGTATAGAAGGGACCCTTTATATTGGTGGTTGGTATAGAAGGGCCCCTTTATAATGATGGTTGGTATAGAAGGACCCCTTTATATTGGTGGTTGGTATAGAAGGACCCCTTTATATTGGTGGTTGGTATAGAAGGACCCCTTTATATTGGTGGTTGGTATAGAAGGGCCCCTTTATATTGGTGGTTGGTATAGAAGGGCCCCTTTATATTGGTGGTTGGAATAGAAGGACCCCTTTATACTGGTGGTTGGTATAGAAGGACCCCTTTATAATGATGGTTGGTATAGAAGGACCCCTTTATATTGGTGGTTGGTATAGAAGGACCCCTTTATATTGGTGGTTGGTATAGAAGGGCCCCTTTATATTGGTGGTTTTTATTGGTGGTTAATATAGAAGGACCCCTTTATATTGGTGGTTGGTATAGAAGGGTCCCTTTATATTGGTGGTTGGAATAGAAGGACCCCTTTATATTGGTGGTTGGTATAGAAGAACCCCTTTTTATTGGTGGTTGGTATAGAAGGACCCCTTTATATTGGTGGTTGGTATAGAAGGGACCCTTTATATTGGTGGTTGGTATAGAAGGGCCCCTTTATATTGGTGGTTGGTATAGAAGGACCCCTATTTATTGGTGGTTGGTATAGAAGGGCCCCTTTATATTGGTGGTTGGTATAGAAGGACCCCTATTTATTGGTGGTTGGTATAGAAGGGCCTCTTTATATTGGTGGTTGGAATAGAAGGACCCTTTTATACTGGTGGTTGGTATAGAAGGACCCTTTTATAATGATGGTTGGTATAGAAGGACCCCTTTATATTGGTGGTTGGTATAGAAGGACCCCTTTATATTGGTGGTTGGTATAGAAGGACCCCTTTATATTGGTGGTTGGTATAGAAGGGCCCCTTTATATTGGTGGTTGGTATAGAAGGGCCCCTTTATATTGGTGGTTGGAATAGAAGGACCCCTTTATACTGGTGGTTGGTATAGAAGGACCCCTTTATAATGATGGTTGGTATAGAAGGACCCCTTTATATTGGTGGTTGGTATAGAAGGACCCCTTTATATTGGTGGTTGGTATAGAAGGGCCCCTTTATATTGGTGGTTTTTATTGGTGGTTAATATAGAAGGACCCCTTTATATTGGTGGTTGGTATAGAAGGACCCCTTTATATTGGTGGTTTTTATTGGTGGTTAATATAGAAGGACCCCTTTATATTGGTGGTTGGTATAGAAGGACCCCTTTTTATTGGTGGTTGGTATAGAAGGGCCCCTTTATATTGGTGGTTAGTATAGAAGAACCCCTTTTTATTGGTGGTTGGTATAGAAGGGCCCCTTTATATTGGTGGTTTTTATTGGTGGTTAATATAGAAGGACCCCTTTATATTGGTGGTTGGTATAGAAGGACCCCTTTTTATTGGTGGTTGGTATAGAAGGGCCCCTTTATATTGGTGGTTAGTATAGAAGAACCCCTTTTTATTGGTGGTTGGTATAGAAGGACCCCTTTATATTGGTGGTTGGTATAGAAGGACCCCTTTATATTGGTGGTTGGTATAGAAGGGCCCCTTTATACTGGTGGTTGGTATAGAAGGACCCCTTTATAATGATGGTTGGTATAGAAGGACCCCTTTATATTGGTGGTTGGTATAGAAGGACCCCTTTATATTGGTGGTTTGTATAGAAGGACCCCTTTATATTGGTGGTTGGTATAGAAGGGCCCCTTTATATTGGTGGTTGGTATAGAAGGGCCCCTTTATATTGGTGGTTGGTATAGAAGGGCCCCTTTATATTGGTGGTTGGTATAGAAGGGCCCCTTTATATTGGTGGATGGTATAGAAGGACCCCTTTTTTTGGTGGTTGGTATAGAAGGGCCCCTTTATATTGGTGGTTTTTATTGGTGGTTGGTATAGAAGGACCCCTTTATATTGGTGGTTGGTATAGAAGAACCCCTTTTTATTGGTGGTTGGTATAGAAGGACCCCTTTATATTGGTGGTTGGTATAGAAGGACCCCTTTATATTGGTGGTTGGTATAGAAGGGCCCCTTTATATTGGTGGTTTTTATTGGTGGTTAATATAGAAGGACCCCTTTATATTGGTGGTTGGTATAGAAGGACCCCTTTTTATTGGTGGTTGGTATAGAAGGACCCCTTTATATTGGTGGTTGGTATAGAAGGACCCCTTTATATTGGTGGTTGGTATAGAAGGGCCCCTTTATATTGTTGGTTTTTATTGGTGGTTAATATAGAAGGACCCCTTTTTATTGGTGGTTGGTATAGAAGGGCCCCTTTATATTGGTGGTTAGTATAGAAGAACCCCTTTTTATTGGTGGTTGGTATAGAAGGACCCCTTTATATTGGTGGTTGGTATAGAAGGGCCCCTTTATATTGGTGGTTGGTATAGAAGGGCCCCTTTATATTGGTGGTTGGTATAGAAGGGCCCCTTTATATTGGTGGTTGGTATAGAAGGACCCCTTTTTTTGGTGGTTGGTATAGAAGGGCCCCTTTATATTGGTGGTTTTTATTGGTGGTTGGTATAGAAGGACCCCTTTATATTGGTGGTTGGTATAGAAGAACCCCTTTTTATTGGTGGTTGGTATAGAAGGACCCCTTTATATTGGTGGTTGGTATAGAAGGACCCCTTTATATTGGTGGTTGGTATAGAAGGGCCCCTTTATATTGGTGGTTTTTATTGGTGGTTAATATAGAAGGACCCCTTTATATTGGTGGTTGGTATAGAAGGACCCCTTTTTATTGGTGGTTGGTATAGAAGGACCCCTTTATATTGGTGGTTGGTATAGAAGGACCCCTTTATATTGGTGGTTGGTATAGAAGGGCCCCTTTATATTGTTGGTTTTTATTGGTGGTTAATATAGAAGGACCCCTTTTTATTGGTGGTTGGTATAGAAGGGCCCCTTTATATTGGTGGTTAGTATAGAAGAACCCCTTTTTATTGGTGGTTGGTATAGAAGGACCCCTTTATATTGGTGGTTGGTATAGAAGGACCCCTTTATATTGGTGGTTGGTATAGAAGGGCCCCTTTATACTGGTGGTTGGTATAGAAGGACCCCTTTATAATGATGGTTGGTATAGAAGGACCCCTTTATATTGGTGGTTGGTATAGAAGGACCCCTTTATATTGGTGGTTTGTATAGAAGGACCCCTTTATATTGGTGGTTGGTATAGAAGGGCCCCTTTATATTGGTGGTTGGTATAGAAGGGCCCCTTTATATTGGTGGTTGGTATAGAAGGGCCCCTTTATATTGGTGGTTGGTATAGAAGGGCCCCTTTATATTGGTGGTTGGTATAGAAGGACCCCTTTTTTTGGTGGTTGGTATAGAAGGGCCCCTTTATATTGGTGGTTTTTATTGGTGGTTGGTATAGAAGGACCCCTTTATATTGGTGGTTGGTATAGAAGAACCCCTTTTTATTGGTGGTTGGTATAGAAGGACCCCTTTATATTGGTGGTTGGTATAGAAGGACCCCTTTATATTGGTGGTTGGTATAGAAGGGCCCCTTTATATTGGTGGTTTTTATTGGTGGTTAATATAGAAGGACCCCTTTATATTGGTGGTTGGTATAGAAGGACCCCTTTTTATTGGTGGTTGGTATAGAAGGACCCCTTTATATTGGTGGTTGGTATAGAAGGACCCCTTTATATTGGTGGTTGGTATAGAAGGACCCCTTTATATTGGTGGTTGGTATAGAAGGACCCCTTTATATTGGTGGTCAGTGTAGATCATCCATACCTTTGTGATCATCAGAGAAGTGCCTCAATATGCTGATGGGTAATAAAGATGGACCCCTTTATATTTATGGTTGGAATAGAAGGGCCACTTTATATTGGTGGTTGGTATAGGAGGGCCCCTTTATATTGGTTGGTATAGGACGTGGTTGGTATAGGAGGGCCCCTTTATATTGGTGGTTGGTATAGAAGGGTCCCTTTATATTGGTGGTTGGAATAGAAGGGCCCCTTTATATTGGTGGTTGGTATAGAAGGGCCCCTTTATATTGGTGGTGTTTATAGAAGGACCGCTTTATAATGATGGTTGGTATAGAAGGACCCCTTTATATTGGTGGTTGGTATAGGAGGGCCCCTTTATATTGGTGGTTGGTATAGAAGGGTCCCTTTATATTGGTGATTGGTATAGAAGGGCCCCTTTATATTGGTGGTTGGTATAGAAGGGCCCCTTTATATTGGTGGTTGGTATAGAAGGGCCCTTTATATTGGTGGTTGGTATAGAAGGGCCCCTTTATATTGGTGGTTGGTATAGAAAGGCCCCTTTATATTGGTGGTTGGTATAGAAGGACCCCTTTTTTTGGTGGTTGGTATAGAAGGGCCCCTTTATATTGGTGGTTTTTATTGGTGGTTGGTATAGAAGGACCCCTTTATATTGGTGGTTGGTATAGAAGAACCCCTTTTTATTGGTGGTTGGTATAGAAGGACCCCTTTATATTGGTGGTTGGTATAGAAGGACCCCTTTATATTGGTGGTTGGTATAGAAGGGCCCCTTTATATTGGTGGTTGGTATAGAAGGACCCCTTTATATTGGTGGTTGGTATAGAAGGGCCCCTTTATACTGGTGGTTGGTATAGAAGGACCCCTTTATAATGATGGTTGGTATAGAAGGACCCCTTTATATTGGTGGTTGGTATAGAAGGACCCCTTTATATTGGTGGTTGGTATAGAAGGACCCCTTTATATTGGTGGTTGGTATAGAAGGGCCCCTTTATATTGGTGGTTGGTATAGAAGGGCCCCTTTATATTGGTGGTTGGTATAGAAGGGCCCCTTTAAATTGGTGGTTGGTATAGAAGGGCCCCTTTATATTGGTGGTTGGTATAGAAGGGCCCCTTTATATTGGTGGTTGGTATAGAAGGGCCCCTTTATATTGGTGGTTGGTATAGAAGGGCCCCTTTATATTGGTGGTTGGTATAGAAGGACCCCTTTTTTTGGTGGTTGGTATAGAAGGGCCCCTTTATATTGGTGGTTTTTATTGGTGGTTGGTATAGAAGGACCCCTTTATATTGGTGGTTGGTATAGAAGAACCCCTTTTTATTGGTGGTTGGTATAGAAGGACCCCTTTATATTGGTGGTTGGTATAGAAGGACCCCTTTATATTGGTGGTTGGTATAGAAGGGCCCCTTTATATTGGTGGTTTTTATTGGTGGTTAATATAGAAGGACCCCTTTATATTGGTGGTTGGTATAGAAGGACCCCTTTTTATTGGTGGTTGGTATAGAAGGACCCCTTTATATTGGTGGTTGGTATAGAAGGACCGCTTTATAATGATGGTTGGTATAGAAGGGCCCCTTTATATTGGTGGTTGGTATAGAAGGGCCCCTTTATATTGGTGGTTGGTATAGAAGGGCCCCTTTATATTGGTGGTTGGTATAGAAGGGCCCCTTTATATTGGTGGTAGGTATAGAAGGACCCCTTTTTTTGGTGGTTGGTATAGAAGGGCCCCTTTATATTGGTGGTTGGTATAGAAGGGCCCCTTTATATTGGTGGTTGGTATAGAAGGGCCCCTTTATATTGGTGGTTGGTATAGAAGGGCCCCTTTATATTGGTGGTTGGTATAGAAGGGCCCCTTTAAATTGGTGGTTGGTATAGAAGGGCCCCTTTATATTGGTGGTTGGTATAGAAGGGCCCCTTTATATTGGTGGTTGGTATAGAAGGGCCCCTTTATATTGGTGGTAGGTATAGAAGGACCCCTTTTTTTGGTGGTTGGTATAGAAGGGCCCCTTTATATTGGTGGTTTTTATTGGTGGTTGGTATAGAAGGACCCCTTTATATTGGTGGTTGGTATAGAAGAACCCCTTTTTATTGGTGGTTGGAATAGAAGGACCCCTTTATATTGGTGGTTGGTATAGAAGGGTCCCTTTATATTGGTGGTTGGAATAGAAGGGCCCCTTTATATTGGTGGTGTGTATAGAAGGGCCCCTTTATATTGGTGGTGTTTATAGAAGGACCCCTTTATACTGGTGGTTGGTATAGAAGGGCCCCTTTATATTGGTGGTGTGTATAGAAGGGCCCCTTTATATTGGTGGTGTTTATAGAAGGACCCCTTTATACTGGTGGTTGGTATAGAAGGGCCCCTTTATATTGGTGGTTGGTATAGAAGGGCCCCTTTATATTGGTGGTTGGTATAGAAGGGCCCCTTTATATTGGTGGTTGGTATAGAAGGGCCCCTTTATATTGGTGGTTGGTATAGAAGGGCCCCTTTATATTGGTGGTTGGTATAGAAGGGCCCCTTTATATTGGTGGTAGGTATAGAAGGACCCCTTTTTTTGGTGGTTGGTATAGAAGGGCCCCTTTATATTGGTGGTTTTTATTGGTGGTTGGTATAGAAGGACCCCTTTATATTGGTGGTTGGTATAGAAGAACCCCTTTTTATTGGTGGTTGGAATAGAAGGACCCCTTTATATTGGTGGTTGGTATAGAAGGGTCCCTTTATATTGGTGGTTGGAATAGAAGGGCCCCTTTATATTGGTGGTGTGTATAGAAGGGCCCCTTTATATTGGTGGTGTTTATAGAAGGACCCCTTTATATTGGTGGTGTTTATAGAAGGACCCCTTTATACTGGTGGTTGGTATAGAAGGGCCCCTTTATATTGGTGGTTGGTATAGAAGGGCCCCTTTATATTGGTGGTTGGTATAGAAGGGCCCCTTTATATTGGTGGTTGGTATAGAAGGGCCCCTTTATATTGGTGGTTGGTATAGAAGGGCCCCTTTATATTGGTGGTTGGTATAGAAGGGCCCCTTTATATTGGTGGTTGGTATAGAAGGGCCCCTTTATATTGGTGGTTGGTATAGAAGGACCCCTTTTTTTGGTGGTTGGTATAGAAGGGCCCCTTTATATTGGTGGTTTTTATTGGTGGTTGGTATAGAAGGACCCCTTTATATTGGTGGTTGGTATAGAAGAACCCCTTTTTATTGGTGGTTGGTATAGAAGAACCCCTTTTATATTGGTGGTTGCTATAGAAGGACCCCTTTATATTGGTGGTTGGTATAGGAGTGCCCCTTTTTATTGGTGGTTGGTATAGAAGGGCCCCTTTTTATTGGTGGTTGGAATAGAAGGACCCCTTTATATTGGTGGTTGGTATAGAAGGGCCCCTTTATATTGGTGTCTGGTATAGAAGGACCCCTTTATATTGGTGGTTGGTATAGAAGGGCCCCTTTATATTGGTGGTTGGTATAGAAGGACCCCTTTTTTTGGTGGTTGGTATAGAAGGGCCCCTTTATATTGATGGTTTTTATTGGTGGTTAATATAGAAGGACCCCTTTATATTGGTGGTTGGTATAGAAGGACCCCTTTTTATTGGTGGTTGGTATAGAAGGGCCCCTTTATATTGGTGATTGGTATAGAAGGGCCCCTTTATATTGGTGATTGGTATAGAAGGGCCCCTTTATATTGGTGGTTGGTATAGAAGGACCCCTTTATATTGGTGGTTGGTATAGAAGGACCCCTTTATATTGGTGGTTGGTATAGAAGGGCCCCTTTATATTGGTGGTTGGTATAGAAGGGCCCCTTTATATTGGTGGTTGGTATAGAAGGGCCCCTTTATATTGGTGATTGGAATAGAAGGGCCCCTTTATATTGGTGGTTGGTATAGAAGGGCCCCTTTATATTGGTGGTTGGAAGAAGGACCCTTTTTTATTGGTGGTTGGTATAGAAGGGCCCCTTTATATTGGTGGTTGGTATAGAAGGACCCCTTTATATTGGTGGTTGGTATAGAAGGGCCACTTTATATTGGTGATTGGAATAGAAGGGCCCCTTTATATTGGTGGTTGGTATAGAAGGGCCCCTTTATATTGGTGGTTGGAAGAAGGACCCTTTTTTATTGGTGGTTGGTATAGAAGGGCCCCTTTATATTGGTGGTTGGTATAGAAGGACCCCTTTTTTTGGTGGTTGGTATAGAAGGGCCCCTTTATATTGGTGGTTTTTATTGATGGTTAATATAGAAGGACCCCTTTATATTGGTGGTTGGTATAGAAGAACCCCTTTTTATTGGTGGTTGGTATAGAAGGACCCCTTTATATTGGTGGTTGGTATAGAAGGACCCCTTTATATTGGTGGTTGGTATAGAAGGGTCCCTTTATATTGGTGGTTGGAATAGAAGGGCCCCTTTATATTGGTGGTGTGTATAGAAGGGCCCCTTTATATTGGTGGTGTTTATAGAAGGACCCCTTTATACTGGTGGTTGGTATAGAAGGGCCCCTTTATATTGGTGGTTGGTATAGAAGGGCCCCTTTATATTGGTGGTTGGTATAGAAGGGCCCCTTTATATTGGTGGTTGGTATAGAAGGGCCCCTTTATATTGGTGGTTGGTATAGAAGGGCCCCTTTATATTGGTGGTTGGTATAGAAGGGCCCCTTTATATTGGTGGTTGGTATAGAAGGACCCCTTTTTTTGGTGGTTGGTATAGAAGGGCCCCTTTATATTGGTGGTTTTTATTGGTGGTTGGTATAGAAGGACCCCTTTATATTGGTGGTTGGTATAGAAGAACCCCTTTTTATTGGTGGTTGGTATAGAAGAACCCCTTTTATATTGGTGGTTGCTATAGAAGGACCCCTTTATATTGGTGGTTGGTATAGGAGTGCCCCTTTTTATTGGTGGTTGGTATAGAAGGGCCCCTTTTTATTGGTGGTTGGAATAGAAGGACCCCTTTATATTGGTGGTTGGTATAGAAGGGCCCCTTTATATTGGTGTCTGGTATAGAAGGACCCCTTTATATTGGTGGTTGGTATAGAAGGGCCCCTTTATATTGGTGGTTGGTATAGAAGGACCCCTTTTTTTGGTGGTTGGTATAGAAGGGCCCCTTTATATTGGTGGTTTTTATTGGTGGTTAATATAGAAGGACCCCTTTATATTGGTGGTTGGTATAGAAGGACCCCTTTTTATTGGTGGTTGGTATAGAAGGGCACCTTTTTATTGGTGGTTTTTATTGGTGGTTGGTATAGAAGGACCCCTTTATATTGGTGGTTGGTATAGAAGGGCCCCTTTATATTGGTGATTGGTATAGAAGGGCCCCTTTATATTGGTGATTGGTATAGAAGGGCCCCTTTATATTGGTGATTGGTATAAAAGGGCCCCTTTATATTGGTGGTTGGTATAGAAGGACCCCTTTATATTGGTGGTTGGTATAGAAGGACCCCTTTATATTGGTGGTTGGTATAGAAGGGCCCCTTTATATTGGTGGTTGGTATAGAAGGGCCCCTTTATATTGGTGGTTGGTATAGAAGGGCCCCTTTATATTGGTGATTGGAATAGAAGGGCCCCTTTATATTGGTGGTTGGTATAGAAGGGCCCCTTTATATTGGTGGTTGGAAGAAGGACCCTTTTATATTGGTGGTTGGTATAGAAGGACCCCTTTATATTGGTGGTTGGTGTAGAAGGGCCCCTTTATATTGGTGGTTGGTATAGAAGGGCCCCTTTATATTGGTGGTTGGTATAGAAGGGCCCCTTTATATTGGTGGTTGGTATAGAAGGACCCCTTTATATTGGTGGTTGGTATAGAAGGACCCCTTTATATTGGTGGTTGGTGTAGAAGGGCCCCTTTATATTGGTGGTTGGTATAGAAGGGACCCTTTATATTGGTGGTTGGTATAGAAGGGCCCCTTTATATTGGTGGTTGGTATAGAAGGGCCCCTTTAAATTGGTGGTTGGTATAGAAGGGCCCCTTTATATTGGTGGTTGGTATAGAAGGGCCCCTTTATATTGGTGGTTGGTATAGAAGGGCCCCTTTATATTGGTGGTAGGTATAGAAGGACCCCTTTTTTGGTGGTTGGTATAGAAGGGCCCCTTTATATTGGTGGTTTTTATTGGTGGTTGGTATAGAAGGACCCCTTTATATTGGTGGTTGGTATAGAAGAACCCCTTTTTATTGGTGGTTGGAATAGAAGGACCCCTTTATATTGGTGGTTGGTATAGAAGGGTCCCTTTATATTGGTGGTTGGAATAGAAGGGCCCCTTTATATTGGTGGTGTGTATAGAAGGGCCCCTTTATATTGGTGGTGTTTATAGAAGGACCCCTTTATACTGGTGGTTGGTATAGAAGGGCCCCTTTATATTGGTGGTTGGTATAGAAGGGCCCCTTTATATTGGTGGTTGGTATAGAAGGGCCCCTTTATATTGGTGGTTGGTATAGAAGGGCCCCTTTATATTGGTGGTTGGTATAGAAGGGCCCCTTTATATTGGTGGTTGGTATAGAAGGGCCCCTTTATATTGGTGGTAGGTATAGAAGGACCCCTTTTTTTGGTGGTTGGTATAGAAGGGCCCCTTTATATTGGTGGTTTTTATTGGTGGTTGGTATAGAAGGACCCCTTTATATTGGTGGTTGGTATAGAAGAACCCCTTTTTATTGGTGGTTGGAATAGAAGGACCCCTTTATATTGGTGGTTGGTATAGAAGGGTCCCTTTATATTGGTGGTTGGAATAGAAGGGCCCCTTTATATTGGTGGTGTGTATAGAAGGGCCCCTTTATATTGGTGGTGTTTATAGAAGGACCCCTTTATACTGGTGGTTGGTATAGAAGGGCCCCTTTATATTGGTGGTTGGTATAGAAGGACCCCTTTATATTGGTGGTTGGTATAGAAGGGCCCCTTTATATTGGTGGTTGGTATAGAAGGGCCCCTTTATATTGGTGGTTGGTATAGAAGGGCCCCTTTATATTGGTGGTTGGTATAGAAGGGCCCCTTTATATTGGTGGTAGGTATAGAAGGACCCCTTTTTTTGGTGGTTGGTATAGAAGGGCCCCTTTATATTGGTGGTTGGTATAGAAGAACCCCTTTTTATTGGTGGTTGGAATAGAAGGACCCCTTTATATTGGTGGTTGGTATAGAAGGGTCCCTTTATATTGGTGGTTGGAATAGAAGGGCCCCTTTATATTGGTGGTGTGTATAGAAGGGCCCCTTTATATTGGTGGTGTTTATAGAAGGACCCCTTTATACTGGTGGTTGGTATAGAAGGGCCCCTTTATATTGGTGGTTGGTATAGAAGGGCCCCTTTATATTGGTGGTTGGTATAGAAGGGCCCCTTTATATTGGTGGTTGGTATAGAAGGGCCCCTTTATATTGGTGGTTGGTATAGAAGGGCCCCTTTATATTGGTGGTTGGTATAGAAGGACCCCTTTTTTTGGTGGTTGGTATAGAAGGGCCCCTTTATATTGGTGGTTTCTATTGGTGGTTGGTATAGAAGGACCCCTTTATATTGGTGGTTGGTATAGAAGAACCCCTTTTTATTGGTGGTTGGTATAGAAGAACCCCTTTTATATTGGTGGTTGCTATAGAAGGACCCCTTTATATTGGTGGTTGGTATAGGAGTGCCCCTTTTTATTGGTGGTTGGTATAGAAGGGCCCCTTTTTATTGGTGGTTGGAATAGAAGGACCCCTTTATATTGGTGGTTGGTATAGAAGGGCCCCTTTATATTGGTGTCTGGTATAGAAGGACCCCTTTATATTGGTGGTTGGTATAGAAGGGCCCCTTTATATTGGTGGTTGGTATAGAAGGACCCCTTTTTTTGGTGGTTGGTATAGAAGGGCCCCTTTATATTGATGGTTTTTATTGGTGGTTAATATAGAAGGACCCCTTTATATTGGTGGTTGGTATAGAAGGACCCCTTTTTATTGGTGGTTGGTATAGAAGGGCCCCTTTATATTGGTGATTGGTATAGAAGGGCCCCTTTATATTGGTGATTGGTATAGAAGGGCCCCTTTATATTGGTGGTTGGTATAGAAGGACCCCTTTATATTGGTGGTTGGTATAGAAGGACCCCTTTATATTGGTGGTTGGTATAGAAGGGCCCCTTTATATTGGTGGTTGGTATAGAAGGGCCCCTTTATATTGGTGGTTGGTATAGAAGGGCCCCTTTATATTGGTGATTGGAATAGAAGGGCCCCTTTATATTGGTGGTTGGTATAGAAGGGCCCCTTTATATTGGTGGTTGGAAGAAGGACCCTTTTATATTGGTGGTTGGTATAGAAGGGCCACTTTATATTGGTGATTGGAATAGAAGGGCCCCTTTATATTGGTGGTTGGTATAGAAGGGCCCCTTTATATTGGTGGTTGGAAGAAGGACCCTTTTTTATTGGTGGTTGGTATAGAAGGGCCCCTTTATATTGGTGGTTGGTATAGAAGGACCCCTTTTTTTGGTGGTTGGTATAGAAGGGCCCCTTTATATTGGTGGTTTTTATTGATGGTTAATATAGAAGGACCCCTTTATATTGGTGGTTGGTATAGAAGAACCCCTTTTTATTGGTGGTTGGTATAGAAGGACCCCTTTATATTGGTGGTTGGTATAGAAGGACCCCTTTATATTGGTGGTTGGTATAGAAGGGTCCCTTTATATTGGTGGTTGGAATAGAAGGGCCCCTTTATATTGGTGGTGTGTATAGAAGGGCCCCTTTATATTGGTGGTGTTTATAGAAGGACCCCTTTATACTGGTGGTTGGTATAGAAGGGCCCCTTTATATTGGTGGTTGGTATAGAAGGGCCCCTTTATATTGGTGGTTGGTATAGAAGGGCCCCTTTATATTGGTGGTTGGTATAGAAGGGCCCCTTTATATTGGTGGTTGGTATAGAAGGGCCCCTTTATATTGGTGGTTGGTATAGAAGGGCCCCTTTATATTGGTGGTTGGTATAGAAGGACCCCTTTTTTTGGTGGTTGGTATAGAAGGGCCCCTTTATATTGGTGGTTTTTATTGGTGGTTGGTATAGAAGGACCCCTTTATATTGGTGGTTGGTATAGAAGAACCCCTTTTTATTGGTGGTTGGTATAGAAGAACCCCTTTTATTTTGGTGGTTGCTATAGAAGGACCCCTTTATATTGGTGGTTGGTATAGGAGTGCCCCTTTTTATTGGTGGTTGGTATAGAAGGGCCCCTTTTTATTGGTGGTTGGAATAGAAGGACCCCTTTATATTGGTGGTTGGTATAGAAGGGCCCCTTTATATTGGTGTCTGGTATAGAAGGACCCCTTTATATTGGTGGTTGGTATAGAAGGGCCCCTTTATATTGGTGGTTGGTATAGAAGGACCCCTTTTTTTGGTGGTTGGTATAGAAGGGCCCCTTTATATTGGTGGTTTTTATTGGTGGTTAATATAGAAGGACCCCTTTATATTGGTGGTTGGTATAGAAGGACCCCTTTTTATTGGTGGTTGGTATAGAAGGGCACCTTTTTATTGGTGGTTTTTATTGGTGGTTGGTATAGAAGGACCCCTTTATATTGGTGGTTGGTATAGAAGGGCCCCTTTATATTGGTGATTGGTATAGAAGGGCCCCTTTATATTGGTGATTGGTATAGAAGGGCCCCTTTATATTGGTGATTGGTATAAAAGGGCCCCTTTATATTGGTGGTTGGTATAGAAGGACCCCTTTATATTGGTGGTTGGTATAGAAGGACCCCTTTATATTGGTGGTTGGTATAGAAGGGCCCCTTTATATTGGTGGTTGGTATAGAAGGGCCCCTTTATATTGGTGGTTGGTATAGAAGGGCCCCTTTATATTGGTGATTGGAATAGAAGGGCCCCTTTATATTGGTGGTTGGTATAGAAGGGCCCCTTTATATTGGTGGTTGGAAGAAGGACCCTTTTATATTGGTGGTTGGTATAGAAGGACCCCTTTATATTGGTGGTTGGTGTAGAAGGGCCCCTTTATATTGGTGGTTGGTATAGAAGGGCCCCTTTATATTGGTGGTTGGTATAGAAGGGCCCCTTTATATTGGTGGTTGGTATAGAAGGACCCCTTTATATTGGTGGTTGGTATAGAAGGACCCCTTTATATTGGTGGTTGGTGTAGAAGGGCCCCTTTATATTGGTGGTTGGTATAGAAGGGCCCCTTTATATTGGTGGTTGGTATAGAAGGGCCCCTTTATATTGGTGGTTGGTATAGAAGGGCCCCTTTATATTGGTGGTTGGTATAGAAGGACCCCTTTATATTGGTGGTTGGTATAGAAGGACCCCTTTATATTGGACATCAATGAAGAATAATACACCACTTCTCAAACCTCAGAACCCCCCATGAAGACATTCCCGGAACCCTGGCTGAGAAATGCCGACCCAGCTCCTCAGAAATGTCCAGTGTGAGGTTTGTGTCCTTTTCATAGAGAAGATTCTCTGATCTGATTTTGGAAGTGATATCTGATGACATGTTGTGGTTGTGAATAGAAAGGAGATACCATTATATCGGAAGGGGGGATATCAGAGATCACAGTTATTGATTTATGTTTAAAATCTAAAAAATTATAACAGATCACAACATGTAATATTGATGGGGGAGAAAAGACACAACAACATTGAATATTATGTATGTTTAATTGTTTATTTCATTAAACGGCTTCTAGAGACAAATAACACACAATGAAGATGTTGGAGAATTTCACCAGTGAAAGTGTCACCCAACCACCGCTAGACAATGAGAAAACAGCCCCTCCCCCACATCATAGATAATAATAACAACTACAACTACATACTATATCCAAAAAAATCACTAAAATAATAATAATAATAATAATAATAATAATGTCAACAACAACAATTACATACTATATCCAAAAAAATCACTATAATAATAATATTAATATCAACAACAACTACATACTATATCCCCAAAAAAATCCCTAAAATAATAATAATAATAATAATAATAATATCAACAATAACTACATACTATATCCAAAAAAATCACCAAAATAATAATAATAATAATAATAATAATAATAATAATAATAATAATAATAATAATAATAATAATATCAACAATAACTACATACTATATCCCAAAAAAATTACTAAAATAATAATAATAATAATATCAACAACAACAATTACATACTATATCCAAAAAAATCACTAAAATATGACCTAATAATAATATTAATATCAACAACAGCTACATACTATATCCAAAAAAATCACTAAAATAATATTAATAATAATAATAATAATATCAACAACAACTACATACTATATCCCAAAAAAATCACTAAAATATGACCTAATAATAATATTAATATCAACAACAACAACTACATACTATATCCAAAAAAATCACAATAATATTAATAATAATAATAATAATAATAATAATAATAATAATAATAATAATAATGTCAACAACAACAATTACATACTATATCCAAAAAAATCACTATAATAATAATATTAATATCAACAACAACTACATACTATATCCCCAAAAAAATCCCTAAAATAATAATAATAATAATAATAATAATATCAACAATAACTACATACTATATCCAAAAAAATCACCAAAATAATAATAATAATAATAATAATAATAATAATAATATCAACAATAACTACATACTATATCCCAAAAAAATTACTAAAATAATAATAATAATAATATCAACAACAACAATTACATACTATATCCAAAAAAATCACTAAAATATGACCTAATAATAATATTAATATCAACAACAGCTACATACTATATCCAAAAAAATCACAATAATATTAATAATAATAATAATAATAATAATAATAATAATAATGTCAACAACAACAATTACATACTATATCCAAAAAAATCACTATAATAATAATATTAATATCAACAACAACTACATACTATATCCCCAAAAAAATCCCTAAAATAATAATAATAATAATAATAATAATATCAACAATAACTACATACTATATCCAAAAAAATCACCAAAATAATAATAATAATAATAATAATAATAATAATAATAATAATAATAATAATATCAACAATAACTACATACTATATCCCAAAAAAATTACTAAAATAATAATAATAATAATATCAACAACAACAATTACATACTATATCCAAAAAAATCACTAAAATATGACCTAATAATAATATTAATATCAACAACAGCTACATACTATATCCAAAAAAATCACTAAAATAATATTAATAATAATAATAATAATAATAATAATATCAACAACAACTACATACTATATCCCAAAAAAATCACTAAAATATGACCTAATAATAATATTAATATCAACAACAACAACTACATACTATATCCAAAAAAATCACAATAATATTAATAATAATAATAATAATAATAATAATAATAATAATAATAATAATAATAATAATATTAACAATAACAACTACATACTATATCCAAAATAATCACAAAAATAATAATAATATTAATATCAATAACAACTACATACTATATCCAAAATAATCACTAAAATATGACCCGACACCCCAATAATAAAACATAAGGAAAGTTGTAGAGATGAAGGGAGTTCTGGAAATCTTTTCCTCTTCAATAAATCTTCCTTAGAACTTGGGGGGGGGAGGGGAATCTGGTTCCCAAAAAATCCATTTCCTGATCTCCAGACAATAAAATCCGGGGAGATAGATACACCAATCTTTATGTTTCTCATTTATCTTTGGATAATCCAAATGTGGGTCTGTCCAGAAATTCACAATCATCTGGTTAGTCAATACAGCAAAATGTCCTTCAGGCTCGGTTCACACTACTGCAACCTGGAAGTTGCCCGACTTACAGTGTGAATTTGCCAGGTGACTTTCTGGCGACTTGAGTGCTACTTGAGTGCTACTTTGATGGAACTTGATGTGACAGGGAGGGGCTACACCCCAGGGAGGGTCTGGGTAATCTGCCTGTAATGTTGGATCCAAATCACAGCAATATAGAGGAGGATCTGATTTGGAGGTGACTTCCATTAAAGTCTATGGGCAGAAGTCAGATAGAAGTCACCTTGAAGTAGTACCGGAACCTTTTCCAAAGTAAGAGTGACTTCAGTAGCGCTAACTAAGACAGTTCTCATTGACTAACATGGGATTTCACATGTCATACCACTTGGGGTCTCACAAGTTGGATCCCAAGTCGCGGCCGTGTGAACCGAGCCTTGGGCACATCATATATATGAAATCTGAATCAGAATAAATTCAGTGAGCTCCCATAATATCTCCTCAAACACCCTCTGTCTGTGCAGGAGGCATCATGATTGATGAGGAAGCGATCAAACCACCTGAAAGGAGATTGGTCTGGGTTGGGAGGTTTATTGTCAGTCAATGTTTGCCACAACCCCCAATCAGTTCTGATCATTGGGAGGTCCTCTTTACTGAGAGACAATGGAATTTTGGGATGAGATGTGGAGATCTTGTATCTAATGAAGTATTGAATTTTACTCTCAGGTCTCGCTCTAGAAAGTAAAGTATTTCCTTCTCCTATCATTTATGTAACATAGTGGCTATAGAAGGAAATATAACATAGTGGATATAGAAGGAAATATAATGTCAATGACATCCAGTGCTTACTAAAGATTTATACAACACTCTGACTAGTGATGGGAGAACCTGCTGGGCAGGAGACCTGTGTTCCTCAAGGGGACATTGGCAGAGGGGAACTGATAAGGTCCCCCTCCATAAATGATACACCCAAACGGGGCTGTAGGGGATGGGACAATCACATTCAACTGCCTATATATTAGAATCCAATATGTCAGTCAAGTCTTCAGACGTGGACCACAGCATACCGAGCCTTTAACCCTAAATTGTGGACTACCTAAGATATAAGCCCTCAATTAACCACAAGACACCATCAGGTTTCCGGCAAGCTTCATAGGGGTTTTGGCTTATATGTAGTCCTTCCTCATGGATAATCACTCCAGACACACTCACCATTCCGTGCATATCAGGAAAAAGAAACAGAACCCCCTCATGGCGTAATATTAAAAGGCACTTCAACACTTGTTTAAAAACTCCAGAATACTCACACTATACACAATCAAAAAGAGCGTGTCATCAAAGCGTGAAAAGCTTGAAACCAACCTAGATGGCCGCGATCTTCGTGCGTTGTGATGTCACATGTGTCGTATTTCCACCGTACGCGTTTCATCATCATAAGACGTCATCAGGCCACCAACAAAATGCGTAGGGTGGAGCTGCGACACGTGATGTCACGCGTGTCTTAGCTCCACCATACGCGTTTCATTATGATAAGACGTTATCAGTCCCCCAACAAAATGTGTAGGATGGAGCTATGACGCGTGATGTCAGAACACGCCAGGGCCACGGCCATTTTGCTGGTTTGAAACTTTTCAGGCTTTGATGACATGCTCTGTTATTTTTCTGATATGCACTGAATGGCGAGTGATTCTGGAGTGATTATCCAGGAGGAAGGACTACATATAAGCCCTATGAAGCTTGCCAGAAAGCTGATGGTGTCTTGTGGTTAATAGAGCGCTGTTTGATCCCTTATCTGATACTACACCATGAGGGGGGTTCTGTTTTTTTTTTTTCTGATATGCATGGAATGGCGATCAGATTTTTGGAGTGATTATGCATGAGGAAGGACTACATACAGGCCAAAACCCCTATGAAGCTTGCTGGGAATCTGATGGTATCTTGTGGTTAGTTGAGCGCTGTTTGACCGCTTATATCTTAGGTGGTCCACCATTTAGGGTAAGAGGCTCTGTGTGCTGTGGTGCAGGTGGAGGACTCCTTCTCTCTTACTATTTTCTTGAGATATTATATAGACACCCGAGGTGCCTTCCATGTTCCTAGCTTGATTGGACTCTGTATGGACTCTTGTGAAGGACTTTGATCACATATGTAAAGGAGCGCCTCATTTTATCTTACTTATTGATGTTTGTTACCTGCAAGTTGTGCTAGCTGCTTTTAATATGTGTATTTCTTTTTGATACCCTACCCAAAGCGCAGGTGCATCTATCTACATTTGTAAGTCTTTAGACGTATGCCGTATGAGAGCGTGTTCCAGACACTCTCTTACATCATAAATATATAATTAGCAAGGTGTTTCAATACAATAATCAACATCACCCTTTTGAATTGTCTTATGTAAAATGGAAATAATCATGGATTTTTCACACATGAAACGGTCCATGAAAATCTCTTCCCCATAAGATTAAAATATTCTGAAATCTAACAGAGTGAAGAGTGAAGAAAAAGAGTTAGGTAGAGGTTCTTCTCAAAGGGAAAATGGTTTGGAGAAAGGAAATAATAAAGAAAATAAATAAAAGAGAGATAAAAGGTATCTAGGTAGGTGGTCTGTTTCTTATCTTGGGGTTCCCCTGGATTGAGATGAGGGCTAGTGCAGAAGGGTAGCTGGTAACGATTATGAAAATAAATATTCTTACAATCATTCCTAAGTACGGGGAGAACATGATCATGCTAAAGACAGCCAGATACAGAGCCAAGCAAAGGCAGACCTGGAGGATCATGGTCCTGACTGCTCGGAGGTGACCCTCTAGTTGTGGAGATGAGCTGAACTGAGATGAATTGTGACGGATCTGGTGGACATGACTCAGGAGGGACCTCACACTGAGCCCAATGCAGATGAAGCTCAGAAGAAACGGGAGAAGAGAACCAAAAAACATACTGAGGGGAATGTATCGGAAATCAATTTCAATGGAATGGCGATTTGACGATGGATCATTGGTCGTGTTATGGTAATAAAAATCTAAGGTCCAAGGAAGTGGAAGAGTTATGAAGACTGATCCCACGAAGGAGACTATGAGAAGCTGTGTGATAGAAGAGGACAATCTTCTCTGTAACTGAAGGAAAATGCGGTGGGAACACTTGACCAGTTTCAGGCAGTAGTAGATGGAAAGCCAAGCCGTGTTCCAGACGCTCTCATACGTAATAAAAATATAAAAAGCAAAGGCGAGTAGGTTTTGTCTTTTGTCATGCGATGAGGAAGACCCGAAAAAGAATATCAGATTATCAACGGTGCAAGAGCATTGGTAAACGATCCCGGTGAGAGCCGACAAGAGAGCAATTCTGTCGGCCACATTGAAGCCTTTTTTCTTCCTCCATTCCCGGACATACACAGCCACTATGTAGGAATTCAGAGTCAGACCTGACACCACGTTAAGGAAAATGGTGACAAGTCTAATTATATCTGAGACCAGCCACATGCTTGCCGTGTTTGTTGTCAGAGAGGTTCTGCTGTTAGGCGGTGCAGATCAGTGTCAATGGATGAAATTAACGATTGGCTGGATGAAATAAATGCTTACACTGATATAGTACAGAGAGAGATGAAAAGAGAGATATGCAAATGTCCATAATGGATTTAATGGCTACCTTTGTTTGTGTAGTAAGGTAAAAAGAACTTGAGACCATAGAGACATATTACAAGAACCGTCTGAAAACCTGAATAATATTTTTCATTGAGCACAGTGTTTTTTTTTTTTTATATTTTTTTATTTTGAACTAAATTTATTTTGAGAAGTTTTGAGTATGTCTTTCACAGGGCAGTTGGTAGCAACCACTTGCCTCCACCTGGAAGCCCATACTCTATTACTGTTGAGGAGGTGTAGAAGAGCCCAATCACCATCAATGATGAGTCTGAGTGCTTTGGGAGAGGTGCCCCCCTTTTTATTACCTCTCCCATGGAGGGAATACAGGGTACAATTAGCATGAAGGGCTACCATGCGTGATCACCTTTGAGGTTTGGGAATCATGTTATGCCAAGAGAACTATTTATTAAGGGTTAAAGGGGATCATTACTCACATCTTAGGAGACCAAACCTATAACTTCAGGGTTCACTATTTGCCCCACCTTACCCCTGCAGCACTTAATGAGCTCTTTGAGTCGGATGTCTGAGAGTAGGCCCCAATCTCTGCAGGCATCAACTAGTCTTTTCTCATGTGTCCCATCGTCAGCTCAGGAAGTTTCTAATCTCAGCTTCTTCCAGGAGTGCATTACACATGACTATTCACCAAAGCACCAAACTGGAAGGATGAATGGCCCTTTCTCAGTGTAGCCATCTCCTGGAGGCTTCCATAAACAGTAATTTCCTCAGATTAAAAATAAAGGACTTCAATTAGTTCAGACTTTGTTATCTTGAAACATCCTTAATAGTCTCCCAGAGTCTGGTATGATCACGCTAAATACCAGGAATCTGGGGAGAGAAGGAATAAAGAGGGGAATTCCAAAAAATGCTCATCTGGCAGATACTGTTGTTTCTTACCACTTCAGAATATAAGGTATCACACTCAGTGGCTTCTCTTCACTCGCCAACTGGTGGCCTTTGCCAAAGCCCCCCAATGCAGCTCCTAAAAAAATTGTAAGAAGTAATAAAAAAAATTATGAATAAAAAAACTACTGACACCAACCTCTGCCCTACTGACAGCGACCTCTACCCTACTGACAGCAACCTCTGCACTACTGACAGCAACCTCTGCCCTACTGACAGCAACCTCTGCCCTACTGACAGCAACCTCTGCCCTACTGATAGCAACTTCTGTCCTACTGATAGCAACCTCTGTCCTACTGACAGCGACCTCTGCCCTACTGATAGCAACCTCTGCCCTACTGACAGCAACCTCTACCCTACTGACAGCGACCTCTGAACTACTGATGCCAACCTCTGCCCTACTGACGCCAACCTCTGCCCTACTGACACCAACCTCTACCCTACTGACACCTACCTCTGCCCTACTGACAGCGACCTCTACCCTACTGACAGCAACCTCTGCCCTACTGACAGCAACCTCTGCCCTACTGACAACGACGTCTGCCCTTCTGATGCCAACCTCTGCCCTACTGACAGCGACCTCTGCTCTACTGACGCCATCCACTGCTCTACTAACACCATCCATGTTTTTAATACATTTGGGGTGCACACCCTAAAGCAATAGGCTGGGCACACCTATGATCACAACACAGTGAAGAACAACACATAACTGCAGGAAACATAATTACAGTAATAACAATAGCATTTCAAACAGCATAATCATAGTATTTGCAGGAAGCTGTCAATGTTTGAATTGTATTGGGCAGTAGACCTCACTGTCCTCCACAAAATCATCTTCAAAGCTGTCATTTTCTGATCGGGGCCCTGAGACCTTGGGTGGTTGAGGGTCAACTGGGTCAGCTTAACTCTCTTCACCCAGGCTGCTGGCTGTACCCTCAGAAGAGTTCAAGAAATCAGCAGGACCAGCAGCCTCCATGGGGTGGTATCATGAGGCTGTATGTAGATGCATTGGGGTAATGGGGGTGCACTTTGATATAATGGAGGTATCATGTACTGGTGACAACTGGAATGTTGTGGAGGCCTCTCTTGCACCTCCTGCCCAACACTCCTGAAGATGGAGACAGAGAGTGTAAGGGCACGGAGTGGCATGAGTGCCGGAGTAGCTGGCTGGCAAAGTCCACTGTTTAGGTGAATGTAGATGGGGGTTGCAGTCCTCAGGACAGGATCCTAAAGCAGTTTGGCACCAGAGCAGAAGATGGTAGCAGAGCCGGTGTGCATGCAGCGATCAGCGACAGCCGGGCAACAAGGGACCGAGTCAGCAGGCACAGCAAGTCCAGGAACCAGGCCAAGGTCGGTAACAGCCAGGCAGCGCAGTACAGAATCAGCAGTTACAGCAAGTCCAGGAAGCAGGCCAAAGTCAGTAACAGCCAGGCAGTGCAGTACAGAATCAGCAAGTACAGCAAGTCCAGGAAGCAGGCCAAAGTCAGTAACAGCCAGGCAGCGCAGTACAGAATCAGCAGTTACAGCAAGTCCAGGAAGCAGGCCAAAGTCGGTATCAGCCAGGCGGCGCAGTACAGAATCAGCAGGTACAGCAAGTCCAGGAAACAGGCCAAAGTCGGTAGCAGCCAGGCGGCACAGTACAGAATCAGCAGGTACAGCAAGTCCAGGAAGCAGACCACGATCAGTAATAGCCAGGCAGTGCAGTACAGAATCAGCAGGTACAGCAAGTCCAGGAAGCAGGCCAAGGTTGGTAACAGCCAGGCGGCACAGTACAGAATCAGCAGGTACAGCAAGTCCAGGAAGCAGGCCAAGGTTGGTAACAGCCAGGCAGCGCAGTACAGAATCAGCAGGAACAGCAAGTCCAGGAAGCAGGCCAAAGTCGGTAGCAGCCAGGCGGCACAGTACAGAATCAGCAGGTACAGCAAGTCCAGGAAGCAGACCAAGATCAGTAACAGCCAGGCAGTGCAGTACAGAATCAGCAGGTACAGCAAGTCCAGGAAGCAGGCCAAAGTCGGTAGCAGCCAGGCGGCGCAGTACAGAATCAGCAGGTACAGCAAGTCCAGGAAGCAGACCAAGGTCAGTAACAGCCAGACAGTGCAGTACAGAATTAGCAGAAACAGCAAGTCCAGGAAGCAGGCCAAAGTTGGTAACAGACAGGCAGAGCAGTACAGAATCAGCAGGTACAGCAAGTCCAGGAAGCAGACCAAGGTCACTAACAGCCAGGCAGTGCAGTACAGAATCAGCAGGTACAGCAAGTCCAGGAAGCAGGCCAAAGTTGGTAACAGCCAGGCAGTGCAGTACAGAATCAGCAGGAACAGCAAGTCAAGGAAGCAGGCCAAAGTTGGTAACAGCCATGCAGCGCAGTACAGAATCAGCAGGAACAGCAAGTCCAGAAAGCAGGCCAAAGTCGGTAGCAGCCAGGCGACGCAGTACAGAATCAGCAGGTACAGCAAGTCCAGGAAGCAGACCAAGGTCAGTAACAGCCAGGTAGTGCAGTACAGAATCAGCAGGCACAGCAAGTCCAGGAAGCAGACCAAGGTCAGTAACAGCCAGGCAGTGCAGTACAGAATCAGCAGGTACAGCAAGTCCAGGAAGCAGGCCAAAGTTGGTAACAGCCAGGCAGCGCAGTACAGAATCAGCAGGAACAGCAAGTCCAGAAAGCAGGCCAAAGTCGGTAACAGCCATGCAGCGCAGTACAGAATCAGCAGGAACAGCAAGTCCAGAAAGCAGGCCAAAGTCGGTAGCAGCCAGGCGGCACAGTACAGAATCAGCAGGTACAGCAAGTCCAGGAATCAGACCAAGATCAGTAACAGCCAGGCAGTGCAGTACAGAATCAGCAGGTACAGCAAGTCCAGAAAGCAGGCCAAAGTCGGTAGCAGCCAGGCGACGCAGTACAGAATCAGCAGGTACAGCAAGTCCAGGAAGCAGACCAAGGTCAGTAACAGCAAGGCAGTGCAGTACAGAATCAGCAGGTACAGCAAGTCCAGGAAGCAGGCCAAGGTCAGTAACAGCAAGGCAGTGCAGTACAGAATCAGCAGGTACAGCAAGTCCAGGAAGCAGGCCAAAGTTGGTAACAGGCAGGCAGCGCAGTACAGAATCAGCAGGAACAGCAAGTCAAGGAAGCAGGCCAAAGTCGGTAGCAGCCAGGCGGCGCAGTACAGAATCAGCAGGTACAGCAAGTCCAGGAAGCAGACCAAGGTCAGTAACAGCCAGGAAGTGCAGTACAGAATTAGCAGGTACAGCAAGTCCAGGAAGCAGGCCAAAGTTGGTAACAGCCAGGCAGCGCAGTACAGAATCAGCAGGAACAGCAAGTCAAGGAAGCAGGCCAAGGTCAGTAACAGCCAGACAGTGCAGTACAGAATCAGCAGGTACAGCAAGTCCAGGAAGCAGGCCAAAGTCGGTAGCAGCAAGGCGGCGCAGTACAGAATCAGCAGGTACAGCAAGTCCAGAAAGCAGACCAAGGTCAGTAACAGCCAGGCAGTGCAGTACAGAATCAGCAGGTACAGCAAGTCCAGGAAGCAGGCCAAAGTTGGTAACAGCCAGGCAGCGCAGTACAGAATCAGCAGGAACAGCAAGTCAAGGAAGCAGGCCAAGGATGGTAACAGCCATGCAGCGCAGTACAGAATCAGCAGGAACAGCAAGTCCAGGAAGCAGGCCAAAGTCGGTAGCAGCCAGGCGGCACAGTACAGAATCAGCAGGTACAGCAAGTCCAGGAAGCAGACCAAGGTCAGTAACAGCCAGGCAGTGCAGTATAGAATCAGCAGGTACAGCAAGTCCAGGAAGCAGGCCAAAGTCGGTAGCAGTCAGGCGGCACAGTACAGAATCAGCAGGTACAGCAAGTCCAGGAAGCAGACCAAGGTCAGTAACAGCCAGACAGTGCAGTACAGAATTAGCAGAAACAGCAAGTCCAGGAAGCAGGCCAAAGTTGGTAACAGACAGGCAGCGCAGTACAGAATCAGCAGGTACAGCAAGTCCAGGAAGCAGACCAAGGTCACTAACAGCCAGGCAGTGCAGTACAGAATCAGCAGGTACAGCAAGTCCAGGAAGCAGGCCAAAGTTGGTAACAGCCAGGCAGTGCAGTACAGAATCAGCAGGAACAGCAAGTCAAGGAAGCAGGCCAAAGTTGGTAACAGCCATGCAGCGCAGTACAGAATCAGCAGGAACAGCAAGTCCAGAAAGCAGGCCAAAGTCGGTAGCAGCCAGGCGACGCAGTACAGAATCAGCAGGTACAGCAAGTCCAGGAAGCAGACCAAGGTCAGTAACAGCCAGGTAGTGCAGTACAGAATCAGCAGGCACAGCAAGTCCAGGAAGCAGACCAAGGTCAGTAACAGCCAGGCAGTGCAGTACAGAATTAGCAGGTACAGCAAGTCCAGGAAGCAGGCCAAAGTTGGTAACAGCCAGGCAGCGCAGTACAGAATCAGCAGGAACAGCAAGTCAAGGTAGCAGGCCAAGGTTGGTAACAGCCATGCAGCGCAGTACAGAATCAGCAGGAACAGCAAGTCCAGAAAGCAGGCCAAAGTCGGTAGCAGCCAGGCGGCACAGTACAGAATCAGCAGGTACAGCAAGTCCAGGAATCAGACCAAGATCAGTAACAGCCAGGCAGTGCAGTACAGAATCAGCAGGTACAGCAAGTCCAGAAAGCAGGCCAAAGTCGGTAGCAGCCAGGCGACGCAGTACAGAATCAGCAGGTACAGCAAGTCCAGGAAGCAGACCAAGGTCAGTAACAGCAAGGCAGTGCAGTACAGAATCAGCAGGTACAGCAAGTCCAGGAAGCAGGCCAAGGTCAGTAACAGCAAGGCAGTGCAGTACAGAATCAGCAGGTACAGCAAGTCCAGGAAGCAGGCCAAAGTTGGTAACAGGCAGGCAGCGCAGTACAGAATCAGCAGGAACAGCAAGTCAAGGAAGCAGGCCAAAGTCGGTAGCAGCCAGGCGGCGCAGTACAGAATCAGCAGGTACAGCAAGTCCAGGAAGCAGACCAAGGTCAGTAACAGCCAGGAAGTGCAGTACAGAATCAGCAGGTACAGCAAGTCCAGGAAGCAGGCCAAAGTTGGTAACAGCCAGGCAGCGCAGTACAGAATCAGCAGGAACAGCAAGTCAAGGAAGCAGGCCAAGGTCAGTAACAGCCAGACAGTGCAGTACAGAATCAGCAGGTACAGCAAGTCCAGGAAGCAGGCCAAAGTCGGTAGCAGCAAGGCGGCGCAGTACAGAATCAGCAGGTACAGCAAGTCCAGAAAGCAGACCAAGGTCAGTAACAGCCAGGCAGTGCAGTACAGAATCAGCAGGTACAGCAAGTCCAGGAAGCAGGCCAAAGTTGGTAACAGCCAGGCAGCGCAGTACAGAATCAGCAGGAACAGCAAGTCAAGGAAGCAGGCCAAGGATGGTAACAGCCATGCAGCGCAGTACAGAATCAGCAGGTACAGCAAGTCCAGGAAGCAGGCCAAAGTCGGTAGCAGCCAGGCGGCACAGTACAGAATCAGCAGGTACAGCAAGTCCAGGAAGCAGACCAAGGTCAGTAACAGCCAGGCAGTGCAGTATAGAATCAGCAGGTACAGCAAGTCCAGGAAGCAGGCCAAAGTCGGTAGCAGTCAGGCGGCGCAGTACAGAATCAGCAGGTACAGCAAGTCCAGGAAGCAGACCAAGGTCAGTAACAGCCAGGTAGTGCAGTACAGAATCAGCAGGTACAGCAAGTCCAGGAAGCAGGCCAAAGTTGGTAACAGCCAGGCAGCGCAGTACAGAATCAGCAGGAACAGCAAGTCAAGGAAGCAGGCCAAGGTTGGTAACAGCCATGCAGCGCAGTACAGAATCAGCAGGAACAGCAAGTCCAGGAAGCAGGCCAAAGTCGGTAGCAGCCAGGTGGCGCAGTACAGAATTAGCAGGAACAGCAAGTCCAGGAAGCAGACCAAGGTCAGTAACAGCCAGGCAGTGCAGTACAGAATCAGCAGGTACAGCAAGTCCAGGAAGCAGGCCAAGGATGGTAACAGCCATGCAGCGTAGTACAGAATCAGCAGGAACAGCAAGTCCAGGAAGCAGGCCAAAGTCGGTAGCAGCCAGGCGGCACAGTACAGAATCAGCAGGTACAGCAAGTCCAGGAAGCAGACCAAGGTCAGTAACAGCCAGGCAGTGCAGTACAGAATCAGCAGGTACAGCAAGTCCAGGAAGCAGGCCAAAGTCGGTAGCAGTCAGGCGGTGCAGTACAGAATCAGCAGGTACAGCAAGTCCAGGAAGCAGACCAAGGTCAGTAACAGCCAGGCAGCGCAGTACAGAATCAGCAGGTACAGCAAGTCCAGAAAGCAGACCAAGGTCAGTAACAGCCAGGCAGTGCAGTACAGAATCAGCAGGTACAGCAAGTCCAGGAAGCAGGCCAAAGTTGGTAACAGCCAGGCAGCGCAGTACAGAATCAGCAGGAACAGCAAGTCAAGGAAGCAGGCCAAGGATGGTAACAGCCATGCAGCGCAGTACAGAATCAGCAGGAACAGCAAGTCCAGGAAGCAGGCCAAAGTCGGTAGCAGCCAGGCGGCACAGTACAGAATCAGCAGGTACAGCAAGTCCAGGAAGCAGACCAAGGTCAGTAACAGCCAGGCAGTGCAGTACAGAATCAGCAGGTACAGCAAGTCCAGGAAGCAGGCCAAAGTCGGTAGCAGTCAGGCGGCGCAGTACAGAATCAGCAGGTACAGCAAGTCCAGGAAGCAGACCAAGGTCAGTAACAGCCAGGTAGTGCAGTACAGAATCAGCAGGTACAGCAAGTCCAGGAAGCAGGCCAAAGTTGGTAACAGCCAGGCAGCGCAGTACAGAATCAGCAGGAACAGCAAGTCAAGGAAGCAGGCCAAGGTTGGTAACAGCCATGCAGCGCAGTACAGAATCAGCAGGAACAGCAAGTCCAGGAAGCAGGCCAAAGTCGGTAGCAGCCAGGTGGCGCAGTACAGAATTAGCAGGAACAGCAAGTCCAGGAAGCAGACCAAGGTCAGTAACAGCCAGGCAGTGCAGTACAGAATCAGCAGGTACAGCAAGTCCAGGAAGCAGGCCAAAGTCGGTAGCAGCCAGGCAGCGCAGTACAGAATCAGCAGGTACAGCAAGTCCAGGAAGCAGACCAAGGTCAGTAACAGCCAGGCAGTGCAGTACAGAATCAGCAGGTACAGCAAGTCCAGGAAGCAGGCCAAAGTCGGTAGCAGCCAGGCGGCGCAGTACAGAATCAGCAGGTACAGCAAGTCCAGGAAGCAGACCAAGGTCAGTAACAGCCAGGCAGTGCAGTACAGAATCAGCAGGTACAGCAAGTCCAGGAAGCAGACCAAGGTCAGTAACAGCCAGGCAGTGCAGTACAGAATCAGCAGGTACAGCAAGTCCAGGAAGCAGGCCAAAGTTGGTAACAGCCAGGCAGCGCAGTACAGAATCAGCAGGAACAGCAAGTCAAGGAAGCAGGTCAAGGTTGGTAACAGCCATGCAGTGCAGTACAGAATCAGCAGGTACAGCTAGTCCAGGAAGCAGGTCAAGGTTGGTAACAGCCAAACAGCGCAGTACAGAATCAGCAGGAACAGCAAGTCAAGGAAGCAGGTCAAGGTTGGTAACGGCCATGCAGTGCAGTACAGAATCAGCAGGTACAGCAAGTCCAGGAAGCAGGTCAAGGTTGGTAACAGCCAGACAGCGCAGTATAGAATCAGCAGACAAAGACAAGTCAAGTAAACAGCCAAGGTCAGAGTGATCAGATGCACAAGGTTGATGCAGGAGCAAAGACTAAGTCCAGGGTGAAGCTGGGTCATACACAGGCAAGCAGGTTCTATGGATCAGGTCTCAGGAATATAGGTACAAGCTGAAGACCATTCAGCAATTGCTCATGATGACAGACAGGTTTAAATAGGCCACTGGGCTCCAAGTGCAGACGCTAATTGGTGTGCTCACGTGTGCGTGTACATGTGCAAAGGCATACACGAACACAAGCGCAGCAAACTGGAATGGTACATCTAACAATGCCTCTTTGCATGTGCACAAGTATGAGCATGTGAGTAATGTGCATGCGCACAAGTATGAGCATAAGCTGGCACTGGTTTTCTGGTGCTGGGAATCCAGTTTACCTTACAGGAGGGTGGGGAACTCTTGACTTCTGATGATGGGGGGGCTCTTGACATCTGAGGGTGCTCTGGACATCTAGTCTTACAGATACAGTTTAATCAGCCTTTGGAGGGCAATCATAATGCTGATGCTACCCATGATGAAATGGAGTTTGACACCCCTGATCTACAGTATATAAAACATCATTTCTTGGATGAGCTGTACACCTCTCAGTGTGACATTCCATATACCGTACAGATTTCTCATCATCTTCTCATGGTAATGAGTGTGACCGTGAGTTGAACTGGTTATAATACAACATTGTTTTGTATTTGTTTTCTAAGCAACCAGATAACATGAGATTGATTAATGGTTGGAGGTATTCTTCTCATTATGGAAATGAAGGTACTTGTATTGGACATATCATTCTTTACATGCCGTTCTTCTCCTTGTACAAATGATCTGAATTTGAAAGCTATGATGGAAATCCCGTGTAATCCTATTTAGGGCGGCACAGTGGCGCAGTGGCGCAGTGGGTAGCACTCTCGCCTAGCAGTAAGAAGGGTCGCTGGTTCGAATCCCGACCACGACACTACCTGCCTGGAGTTTGCATGTTCTCCCTGTGTCTGCGTGGGTTTCCTCCGGGTACTCCGGTTTCCTCCCACACTCCAAAGACATGCTGGTAGGTTAATTGGATCCTGTCTAAATTGGCCCTAGTATAGGTATGAATGTGAGTTAGGGACCTTAGATTGTAAGCTCCTTGAGGGTATAGGGACTGATGTGAATGTATAATATATATATGTAAAGCGCTGCGTAAATTGACAGCGCTATATAAGTACCTAAAATAAATAAATAAAATTTATGGTGGAGATTGTTGATACAATGCCAGCTCTCAGTGTCCCCCTCATTTTATTATGGAGTTTTCCCCTTAATTATAAAAATGTTTTTCATAGCAGAGAATTAAATTCCCAATGAGTGAGGGTCCAGACCAAACTTTGGCTGTTCAGGCATTTGGACGAACACCTGAACTCTTTGCCCATTGGGCCCTCTGTTCAACGGTCAAAGTGGTCAAAATACCACTTCTGTAATTTACAGATTCTCACTGTCTCTGGTTCCTAAGGAAACCATGGGTGTATGCACCTACCACGTCCCTAGGAGCCATTGACAGCATGGCACATTGCCCTACAGGGCTGGGATTCCCCTGTCACGTAAGCATAGTGGTGGGGATAGCAGCGACATCATAGTCCAAATATGGCCGCCAGGACCTGGATCACCTGATGGTAGTACTGTGATTCCCAAAGCAGAAGGCTGTAATTCCAGTGTGCACCAGCAGGTGTCTTCCAGCAGCCAGCATTAGGTGAAGACTGATGGTGGATGCCAAAACTACAACCTTCCGCTCTAGGAACCACAGTGCCACCAGCAGCTGATCCAGGACCCGACAATGGCCGCTGGCCAGTTGATTCAGTTAATGATGTCACCACCATTCCCCCCACATGTTCCCTTATATAGGGAGGGAGCTGTCATTCAGTCATGAGTACCATCGGGATTGGCCTAGTGTCACCCCCCCCCAGACTGGGGAGCTCTCCGTGGGCCCCGACAGCCTCCACACTCTCTAACTCCATCTCTTCCACCCGACAACTCCTCCCCAGCTGGGCTGACCACAGGTATTTAAGTAGGCCTTCCCCCTGCCAATCCAAGTTGGGGATTGGTCAAGGCTCCCCAGATACACCAGGCAGCTCCACCTCTCCTTCCCTTCTCTCCTTCCAGGACCTTCTAGAAGGAAGGGGGAGGTGATGCCACCTGTCAGTCACCCAACTCTCCCTGAGCCACTCCCAGACCAGAATGAAAACAAACAGGCCTAGCCATCAGCTAGGCCTGCCTAAATTTACCTACTCTACCAAAAAGTCCTCACATCTAGCATTCACTAACTAGAGAGTGCTACATATCTATACAGTACAGTGCAACAAGGTTCTCCATATGTCTAATGTCTTTTATTGAACTGTGTGTGTGCCCCTATCTTCCCCCCACAGGTAATGTGTCCCTACCTTTCTCAATCAGGTGTTGAGTCCCTAATGTGTCTCTGTCTTTCTTCATATTGATAAGTTCTCTTGTTGCCCTCTCAGGTGAAGAGCCTCCATCTTTCCCCCTCAAGTGATGACACTTTACCTACTCTCCCTGATGATGTGTCTCCATCTTTCCCCCTCAAGTAATGACTTTCCGCCTCCCCTCACCCCAGGTGATTAGTATCCACCTTTCCCCTCAGGTGATGTGTTCCCACCTCCTCTCTTTCTCATGATGCATCCCCACATCCCCCCTCAGATGATGTGTCACCACCTTCCTCCCTCAGGAGATAAGTCTCTACATCTCCCCATGGGTGATGTGTCTCTTCCTTTCCTGACAGTGAAGAGTCTCTGCCTTCCCCCTCCTCAGGTGATTAGTCTCCGCCTCCCCCCTCCTCAGGTGATTAGTCTCCACCTCCCCCTCCTCAGGTGATTAGTCTCCGCCTCCCCCCTTCTTAGGTGATTAGTCTCCACCTCCCCCTCCTCAGGTGATTAGTCTCCGCCTTCCCCCTCCTCAGGTGATTAGTCTCCGCCTCCCCCCTCCTCAGGTGATTAGTCTCCGCCTCCCCCCTCCTCAGGTGATTAGTCTCCTCCCCCCCCCTCAGGTGATTAGTCTCCACCTCCCCCCCTCCTCAGGTGATTAGTCTCCGCCTCCCCCTCCTCAGGTGATTAGTCTCCGCCTCCCCCTCCTCAGGTGATAAGTCTCCGCCTCCCCCTCAGATGATTAGTCTCCACCTGCCCCCTCCTCAGGTGGTTAGTCTCTGATTTCTTTCTCTGATAATGGGTCCCCACCTTCCTCTTCAGTTGATGTGTCCCAGCCCCCTTCCTCAGGTGATTGTGTCCCCGCCCTCTCTCTCTTTCTCTTGTGATGCATTCCCACTAAGCTTTGGCCCATCCACAATCTACCTCAGGCCTACCCAGTGACTTGGCGGTCCCACCCAGACCACTTCCACTTTTCAAAAAAGACCACCCAAGCCTTGTCTTTATCATGTAAGGACTGCCCACTTCTGGCCCCCTGGTCAACATAATAAGAGGTCTATGGAATTACTGCACATGTCCTATAACTCAAATAAGGGTGACATTGTGATTACAGGACAATGCCCAGGACCATCATCAAGACTGAGGTCCAAGATGTGGAACTGTCCTGGCAGACCTGGAACGCCTGGCATCTATAGAATTCCAACCAAAGAGCAATATAAACGGTATGGCAACGTTATTAGAAGTAAGACTTGATTCTTTTAGATCAGTGGTTCATAACCTCAGTCCTCAGATACCCCCAACAGGCCATGTTTGCAGGTTTTTCCTTAAATCAGAGTCAATGGTTTGGTATTTTGGACAGCTATTTTATCTAAGAGAAATTCCCAAAACATAGCTTGTTGGGGTTCCTTGAGGACAGAGGTTGAGAACCACTGCTTTAGATAATATTGAATCATGTGAACCGTATTCAAGAAGTATATGTACCCACGAGTACGATGTCCATATAATCTCTACAGTACAAAAGATGACCTCAGAGGGGCCATTTCCTGGATACGGCAAAGCTTCAAATAAATCTTTTAATGGAGACATCAATCTCATGAGAAGGTGAGATGAGGCGCCACCATGACCCGGTGCTATGGGAAGAGAGGAAAACATGAGAAGGAAGCAGAATCACGGCCTACAGTGGTCATCTACCTTCCGAGTTTATTGCAGATAGTTGGGAAGTAGAGGGTGGTCACCTCACTGTTTAACCATTTCAGGTCGCAGAAGGTTTTACCCCTTTCAAGACCAGGCCATTTTTTGCTATTCAGCACTAGACATGTACAATTTGTTTCGTTCCGAATTAGTTTTTTAACTAATTTCGACAAACTTGTTAATTCAGGAATATCCAAATTAACGAAAACCCGTTTAACACATTTTCCCGAATATTCGTAAATTCGAACATCCGTAAATTTGTAAATTTGAAATTCGGAAGTCCAGAAGTTCGAAAATTCGGAAATTCGAAAATCCAGAAATTAGAAAATCGAAAATTCGAAATCCAAAAATCAGAAAATCAGAAAATTTGGAAATTCAAAAATGTGAAAATCCAAAAATGTGAAAACTCCAAAAATCTAAAAAATAGATAATAATAAAAAAGAACGCAAATCTACAAATTTGTTAATTCAGGAAATATCCAAATTAACGAAAACCCATTTAACAAATTTTTCATAATATTCGTAAATTCGAATATTCGAAAATTCGTAAATTTCTGAATTTTTGAATTTCCGAATTTTCGAATGTTCGAATTTACGAATATTATGAAAAATTTGATAAACGAGTTTTCGTTAATTCGGATATTTCCAAATGAACTAATTTGTCGTTCTAACTCACGGAAATTCGAAAACCTGAAAATTCAAAAATCTGAAATAATAACTAACTAATAATAACTTAACTATTACTAATTAATAAATTATAGGTGTTGGAATTTCCTTTCAAATTTGGCTGTTAGTGAATGTAACGAATACAAATTTATCCAAAGTTACGAATTATCCGAAATAACGAATGCTGTATTTAAACAAATGGAACGTAGCAGATTAATAATAATAAATAACAATAATGATAAAAACTTTTTATTATTATTATTTATTATTAATTTGTACCACTCCATTTGTTCAAATGCGGCATTCGTTATTTCGGATAATTCGTAACTTCGGATAAATTTGTATTTGTTACGTTCACCAACAGCCAAATTTGAAAGGAAATTCCAATACCTATAATGTAATAGTTGGTTATTATTAGTTAGTTATTATTAGTTAGTTATTATTAGTTAGTTATTATTAGTTAGTTATTATTAGTTAGTTAGCTGTTCTTTCGAATTTTCAGATTTTCTTTCCTATTTCCTGAATTTTCTCATTTCAAATTTGTAAATTTGTGAATGTACAAATTTCGATCATAACGAATGACCCGAAGAATGAAAAAAAACAAAAAACGAATGAAACAAAAACAAACAAATTTTTCGGCACGGCACTACTGTGACTGGTTCACACAAATGTCACACTTTCTTTTGGTGGTATTTGATCACCTCTGCGTTTTTTGTTTTTGTTTTTATTATATAAATAAAAAAAAAATGAACATTTAAAAAAAAAAAAAATCATTTTTTTTTAATTTCTGCTATAAAACATCTCCAATAAAATCAAATTTCTTCATAAATCTTAACCAAAATGTATTCTGCTACTTTGGTAAAATAAAATCCCAATAAGTTTATATTGATTGGTTTGTGTGAAAGTCAAAGGATCTACAACCTATGGACTGCCGGTAAATCAGCAACTTATAATGGGACTGTGATAGTGCGGCAGGAAATCTGACACTAACTGACATTACCAGTGACACTAATATGGAGATCAGTGATAATACTATACACTGTCACTGTACTAATGACACCGGCTGGGAAGGGGGTAACATCCCGACTATGTTTAATGTGTGTATTATGTGCTGCTTTTCTTTTTTACAAAAAAAAAACCTCTTGGTTCTTTCTTCTTGCTTTTCAGGGAAAAGAAACCAAAAGATCGTTCCCTCTGTACAGCTCTGGGCTGTGATTGGACAGAGGAGAAGTTGGAGGGGGGGGGGTGTAAGAGGCCAACGACCTACAGGTAGGTTGCTGCGCCTGTAGGAGCCTCCCCATCCACAGTACAATGCGGGAGGGGGGTCCCAAAGAGGTTAATGCCCAATATAGCTACATTACAGTGGCGGCCCAAGCATTGTGGGCACATGGGCGCCGCCCCCCCCTAACACCGGCGCCGCCCTCCCTATGATGCGCCCGCCATCCTATGGTAGGTATGGGGGGGGTGTTTTTTGAAGCACATGATTAGAGCCAGAGGCTTTAATAGGCTTCAAAAAGGGTGGGCTCAGGACGCAGAGTACTGATTTCCGATCCCACCCAGTTGTGCGACCATAACGAATTAACTTTTCTCTATTTTCACACTAAATCTTCTCCCACCGATCAGGAAGCCCCGACCCCACACCCGCTAGCCTGGAGCCGCTGCCTGGACCCCGCACCCGCTAGCCTGGAGCTGCTGCCCGGACCTCACACCTGCTAGCCTGGAGCCGTTGTCCAGACCTTACACCCACTAGCCTGGAGCTGTTCCTGGACCCTGCACCCGCTAGCCTGGAACCGCTGCCTGGACCCTGCACCCGCTAGCCTGGAACCGCTGCCTGGACCCGGCACCCGCTAGCCTGGAGCCGCTGCCTGGACCTCACACCTGCTACCCTGGAGCCGCTGCCTGGACCCCGCACCCGCTAGCCTGGAGCCGCTGCCCGGACCTCACACCTGCTAGCCTGGAGCCACTGCCCGGACCTCACACCTGCTAGCCTGGAGCCACTGCCCGGACCTCACACCTGCTAGCCTGGAGCTGCTGCCCAGACCCCGCACCCGCTAGCCTGGAGCCGCTGCCCGGACCTCACACCTGCTAGCCTGGAGCTGCTGCCCGGACCTTACACCTGCTAGCCTGGAGCCGCTGTCCAGACCCTGTACCCGCTAGCCTGGAGCTGCTGCCTGGACCCTGCACCCGCTAGCCTGGAACCGCTGCCTGGACCCCGCACCCGCTAGCCTGGAGCCGCTGCCTGGACCCTGGACCCGCTAGCCTGGAGCCGCTGCCCGGACCTCACACCTGCTAGCCTGGAGCCACTGCCCGGACCTCACACCTGCTAGCCTGAAGCCGCTGCCCGGACCTCATACCTGCTAGCCTGGAGCCGCTGCCCGGACCTCACACCTGCTAGCCTGGAGCCGCTGCCCGGACCCCGCACCCGCTAGCCTGGAGCCGCTGCCCGGACCTCACATCTGCTAGCCTGGAGCTGCTGCCCAGACCTCACACCTGCTAGCCTGGAACCGCTGCCCAGACACTGCACCCACTAGCCTGGAACCACTGCCCGGACCCCGCACCCGCTAGCTTGGAGCCGCTGCCTGGACCCCACACCCGCTAGCCTGGAGCCAGTGCCTGGACACCACACCCACTAGCCTGCAGCTGCTGCCTGGACACCGCACCCACTAGCCTGGAACCGCTGCCCGGACCCCGCACCCGCTAGCCTGGAGCCGCTGCCTGGACCCCGCACCCGCTAGCCTGGAGCTGCTGCCCGGACCTCACACCTGCTAGCCTGGAGCGGCTGCCTGGACACCGCACCCACTAGCCTGGAGCTGCTGCCCGGACCCTGTACCCGCTAGCCTGGAGCCGCTGCCCGGACCCCACACCCGCTAGCCTGGAGCTGCTGCCCGGACCTCACACCTGCTAGCCTGGAGCCGCTTAACCAGACCCCACACCCACTAGCCTGGAGCCGCTGCCCGGACCCCACACCTGCTAGCCTGGAGCCGCTGCCTGGACCCCACACCCACTAGCCTGGAGCTGCTGCCCGGACTCCACACCTACTAGCCTGGAGCCGCTGCCTAGACCCCACACCTGCTAGCCTGGAGCCGCTGCCCAGACCCCACTGCGCTGGATGACACCCCCATCTATCTGGATCTATCTATCCAGATAAGTGGTGGACCAACTGGCAGACACACGTGGACGGGTATTGTTAGTGCCGTGACCACCAAGGGGGGTGGTTGTTTTGTTTGCCGCCCCCCTGAACAAAAAACCCACCAGCTGCCACTGCTGCATTATATATATATATATATATATATATATATATATATATATATATATATATATATACTGTAATAAACATTTCCTACTGCAGCTCCCTAATTTGCGTTGAGAAGAAATGGTTTCATGTAACATTCAATAACGCTTTATATTAAAAGTGCAACATTAATAAATCAAAACAACAACGTCGGTCGGTGTATTTCTGGAATGAATTTCTGCTCCCGTTGATGGCAGAACACACTGGAGTCACGGAACGTTCCTCAGATTAGATATCTCGGCCATTATATAACAGGATCCCGGTAGATGGTTTGGAAGAGTTGGTTTAGTTCTCCTCTCCATGGAAATGAAGGAGATTTGATTACACACAAAGTACTTTCCATTCCTCTCCTTCTCCTAACCAAATCATCAGAACTTGGAGGCTGTAACGATGTGTAATCCAGATCACGGAGGAGCTCCATGTTACTTCATCGCCTCCCAGAGGTCTCTTCATGTCATGGTAAGCAGAGACAGACGGAGCTGAGAAGTGTCCTCAAGAGGTGCACCAGATTTTGCACTCTTCACTTTTAGTAAATCAACCCCAAATAGTGCAGACATGATACAAACTGATACCAATCAAGGATAATCAATACAAACTGACATTAACAAAGGGTAATCAATATCAGAAATAAGACATTACTAGGGATGAGTGAAGCCTTTCACTGTGGACTGGGGATGGGCTCATGTATGTTCAGGTCCGAACCCGTCTGAGATTTCCGGCTGAGAAGCTGTAAAAGTAACAGCCAATCATAGGTGGAGGCATTCCCCAGCCTGAAGCTGCACATATGTGAGACTGGAGGTCAGGGAATGCCTTTGCCTCCTATGATTGGTTGCCTGTTTCAACATCTCCCAGGCTGGAAAGCTCAGGCAGGTTCAAACTCGTGTTCAAACACACCTGAGCTCACCCCCCCCTCCAGTTCAGAAATAGCACCGGCTGTTTGGACATTTGTTTGAGAACCAAATGTTTAGGGTGTTTGGGGGGGCAAACGTGGCAGCTCTCAGTGGTTCCTAAGAAAACAATGGGGGCTTGCACCTGCTGCACCCTTACCAACCACTGACATCACCCCTCCCCCCTCATGTGAATGAACCAGCTGTTGGCATCACCTGGTCCTTTCCTTCCATAGCCATCCCTGACCATGTAGGCAAGTAGGTGCAGAATGGAGCGAGTTCCATCATTGCCTGAATATAGACGCATGGCCATGTTTGGCCAATAACATTGCCCAAACAGAACCATGGGCATATGTGGGCGATGATGTCACCACTATCCTCGCCTCTTCCTTTATGTAGTTGACGAGGCGCATGAGCGGAAACATATTTGATCAACAACAAAAAAACAAGTTTATTGGAAATGCACACGACATAAAACATATACATGCACTAAATGGTTGGTTAAATCATCATCATAACCAATGGCCCAATGTTGGGTAATAACATGCAGAGGTATCAACACGGAGAAAAGTTGTATGAACATCACATGCTTTCGCTCCTGATGAGGTGATATAATCGCTGAAACGCGTCAAGATAGTAGGCTATCCGTCATGCATTATGCTTTTACATACGATGTCATTCACTCTATTGTAATGTCAACTCCCTTTTCTGTATGGAGCCAACCAGCCCAAGATGTTTATACCACTTTTCTTTGCTGGTTGGCTCCATACAGAAAAGGGAGTTGACATTAAAATAGAGTGAATGACATCGTATGTAAAAGCATAATGCATCATGGATAGCCTATTATCTCAACGCGTTTCAGCGATTATATCGCCTCTTCAGGAGCAAATGTATGTGATGTACATACAACTTTTCTCCATGTTGATACCTCTACATGGTTTGACTCAACATTGGGCCATTGGTTATGATGATTTAACTAATCATTTGAGCATGTATATATCTTATGTCGTGTGTATTTCTGATTAAACTTGGTTTTTGCTGATCAAATATGTTTCCACTCATTCAAAGTCCCAAACCTCCCCCCCCTTCTCGCAACTGATAGGGATGGAGGCACCTCATTCCCGGGGGTCTCATTTCAAGTCCCAGATTTTCCCTTTATAAGAAATGTATACAGCGGAGGACAATCCAGGGAGCTGTGATCTGGCTGTGTGTTGTGTAGAGATTGGTCGTGTACAACACATAGGCGGGGGCCGGCATTGTGATTGATGATGTATATACAATGAGGGACTTTTCTGGGGATTTTTATTGTCTTTTTATATATATATATATATATATAAAACATTTCAATCTCTTTATTTCTAAGTGACCTGTTTTTTTTTTTGTGTGCATGAGTAGGGGTACTATGTACCCCATACTCATTCACGTGAGGGGAGGTGCAGTATCTCTGTATATGATATCTGGGAGCCCCCTTATTATTAAAGGGGTCTTCCAGATTATGATAAGACCCCCGTCCACAACCTCTGGCCAGGGTTGTGGGGTAGAGGCCCTTGTTCCCATCAACAAGGCACTCCCCCATGTTGTGGGCATGTGTCCCGGTACGGATCAGGGGAGGGTCTGACATGAATTATTAGGGGGGGCTTTTTTTTGTGTAATTTACCCCTTTAAAGTGGTTCTAAAGTCATAAAGGTTTTTTTTTAGCTTAATGAATTCTATGAATTATGATTAAAAAAAATTTCTGTGGGCAGCAGCCCCCCCCCCCTCACCCCCCTAATGCTTACCTCTATCCAGCGATGTTTGTACGAGAGACTCAGCTGTCCGGGACTCTCCCTCCTGATTGACTGAGATACACAAGGGGAGCAATTTGTCTCCCGCTGCTGATGATCCAACTCAGTGAGCCAATGAGGAGAGAGAGGAGGAGGGGCCGAGCTGCGGCTCCGTGTCTGAATGGTTCGGGTGCCCCCTATAGGAAGCTGCTTGCTGTGGGGACACTCGGCAGGTGAGAGGGGCCAGGAGTGCCCCACCTGAGGGACCCCAGAAGAGGAGGATCCGGGCTGCTCTGTGCAAATCCATTACAGAAGAGGGAAGTAGAACATGTTTGTTATTTTTATAGAAAAAGAAATGAGGCTTTACAATCACTTTAGGGGCCTGGTATGGATTTTTAGGGGACCTCACTTTTTTTTTTGTACTCCCTTAAATTCCCAATCTTAAAAAATAATGTATTTTGGAGTGGACTCCATTTTTTTCATGTTTGATGTAGGATGTGGTACAATCGGGGGTTCGGGTTCGACATCCAAACCACTTTTCCCGAACCCCCTGCCTACCCAAACCCAAGTCAACTCAAATCACCGGACATTCCATTGTAAATGTTCTTCAAATATTATCCATCACATCTCACATCTGTTCTTAGAATGATGGATAGAAAGGAAGGTCTGCCAACCTATAGAAATGAAGATTATACACAAACATGTTCTATGTAGGACACAACAATACAGTGCCTGGAAAAAGTATTCACACCCCCTGAAATTTCCCACATTTTCTAATGTTACAACCAAAAACTTAAATGTATTTTATTGGGATTTTATGTGATAGACCAACACAAAGTGTCACATAATTGTGAAGTGGAAGGAAAATGATAAATGATACAAATAAATATGTGAAAAGTGTGGGGGGGGGGGGACATTTGTATGGCGCCCCCCGGAGTCAATACTTTGTAGAACCCCCTTTCTCTACAAGTCTTTTTGGGGATGTCTCTACCAGCTTTGCACATCTAGAGAGGACATTTCTGCCCATTCTTCTTTGTAAAATATCTCAAGCTCTGTCAGATTGGATGGAGAGCGTCTGTGAACAGCAATTTTCAAGTCTTGCCACAGATTCTCAATGTGATTTAGATCTGGACTGTGACTGGGCCATTCTAACACATGAATATGCTTTGATCTAAACCATTCCATTGTAGCTCTGGCTGGATGTTTCGGGTCGTTGTCCTGCTGGAAGGTGAACCTCCGCCCCAGTCTCAAGTCTTTTGTAGACTCTAACAGGTTTTCGTTTAAAGCCGTGTACACACGAGCGGAATGTCCGACAGAAAAGGTCAGATGGAAGCTTTTCATTGTCTATTCCAATCGTGTGTATGCCTCATCGGACTTCTTTTTTCGAAAATTCTGATGGACCTAGAAATGGAACGTGTTCTAAATTTTTCGGACGGAACCGATTCCTATCAGGAAAACCACTCGTCTGTATGCTGTTCCGACGTAACAAAAACGATACATGCTCTGAAGCAAGTACGAGACAGAAGCTATTGGCTACTGGCTATTGAACTTCCTTTTTCTAGTCCCGTCATACGTGTTGTACGTCACCGCGTTCTGGACGGTCAGACTTTGGGTTGACCGTGTGTAGGCAAGACCGCTTGAATGGAATTCTGTTGGAGTTCCGTCGGAGAAACCTTTGGGGTTTATTCCGACGGCAAAACCGGTTGTGTGTATGCGGCATATGATTGTCCTGTATTTGTCTCCATCCATCTTCCCATCATCTCTGACCAGCTTCCCTGTCCCTGCTGAAGAAAAGCATCCCCACCACATGATGCTGCCACCACCATGTTTCACGGTGGGGATGGTGTGTTCAGGGTGATGTGCAGTGTTAGTTTTCCCCACACATAGCATTTTGTTTTTAGGCCAAAAAGTTCGATGTTGGTCTCATCTGACCAGATCACCTTCTTCCACATGTTTGCTGTGTCCTCCACATGGCTTCTCACAAACTACAAACAGGACTTCTTATGACTTTCTTTCACCAATGTCTTTCTTCTTGTCACTCTTCCATAAAGGGCAGATTTGTGGAGAACACGACTAATAGTTGTCCTGTGGACAGATTCTCCCACCTGAGCTGTGGATCTCTGCAGCTCCTCCAGAGTTACCATGGACCTCTTGGCTCTTCTCTGATGAATGCTCTCCTTGCCCGGCCGGTCAGTTTAGGTGGACGGCCATGTCTCGGTAGGTTTGCAGTTGTGCCATACTCTTTCCATTTTCCAATGATGGATTGAACAGAGCTCCGTGAGATGGTCAAAGCTTGGGAGATTTTTTTTTATAACCTAACCCTGCTTTATACTTCTCCACAACTTTATCCCTGACCTGTCTGGTATGTTCCTTGGCCTTCATGATGCTGTTTGTTCACGAAGGTTCTCTAACAAACCTCTGAGGGCTTCACAGAACAGCTGTATTTATACTGAGATTAAATGACAAACAGGTGGACTCTATTTACTAATTAGGTGACTTCTGAAGACAATTAGTTCCACTAGATTTTAGTTAGGGGTATCAGAGTAAAGGGGGCTGAATACAAATGCCCCCCCCTACACTTTTCACATATTTATTTGTATCATTTATCATTTTCCTTCCACTTCACAATTATGAGACACTTTGTGTTGGTCTATCACATAAAATCCCAATAAAATACATTTACGTTTTTAGCTGTAACATGAGAAAATGTGGGAAATTTCAAGGGGTATGAATACTTTTTCAAGGCACTGTATATAGAGAAAATGCACAATAATATGTACTATATAGGGAGAATACATAACGCCCACCAAAACTTTCAATTCAGGCAGAATATATTCTTCCTATTAGTAACAAATGTCACACGACAAGGTGAAGTCTTCTATACATCATCTCTAGTAGAGGCCAGGATCACTTCCTCAATACAACTAGATAGATCCTTCAAACTCCGGAACAGGTTCAACATGTCTCTATGTAGACCAACTTTATATAGTATATAGACCTAGTTCTATTTACAATCACCGGCCCCTTTATTAGGTCCCCCTTGCTACCTTGATTTCCCATCCCCCACACCATTACACCCCCACCACCAGCCTGAACTGGTGATATCCCATCCCCCACACCATTACACCCCAACCACCAGCCTGAACCGGTGATACCCCATCCCCCACATCATTACACCCCCACCACCAGCCTGAACTGGTGATATCCCATCCCCCACACCATTACACCCCCACCACCAGCCTGAACCGGTGATATCCCATCCCCTGCACCATTACACCCCCACCACCAGCCTGAACCGGTGATATCCCATCCCCCACACCATTACACCCCCACCACCAGCCTGAACCGGTGATATCCCATCCCCCACACCATTACACCCCACCACCAGCCTGAACCGGTGATATCCCATCCCCCCACACCATTACACCCCCACCACCAGCCTGAACCGGAGATATCCCATCCCCCACACCATTACACCCCCACCACCAGCCTGAACCGGTGATATCCCATCCCCCACACCATTACACCCCCACCACCAGCCTCAACCGGTGATATCCCATCCCCCACACCATTACACCCCCACCACCAGCCTGAACCGGTGATACAAGGCATCAACAAGGCATTTTCCTCCACACGACTGCCGCTCACTGGATATTTTCTCTTTTTCCCAGCATTTTCTGTAATCCCGAGAGATGGTTGTGTGTGAAAATCCCAGAAATACTCAGACCAGCCCGTCCGCCACCAACAACCATGCCACGTTCAAAGTCACTTCAACCCTCTTTCTTCCCCATTCTGACGCTCGGTTTGAACTTCAGAAAGTCGTCTTCACCACATCTGGATGCCTAAATGCATTGAGCTGCTGCCATGTGATTGGCTGATTAGCGGTGAGCGTATATCCCCAGCGTTCAGATCTAGCAAAGCATTTCGTAGCAAGTCTGTGTGTTAGAACTCCCGGTTTCCATTCTCCAAGGACCTCAAATGACCATCAATATCTGATTTTTTTTCTTAGATTCAACAAATTTGTCATAAACGGAATCCTCTCATTTCTAATTCAGTCCTATATGAAGCCATGCCCTTATCTCTAATGGTACATATAGATGATGGTACTCATTGGAGGACTGAGGTCCTAGTTCTGGCCTCCCATAAATCTTCCAACACAGAACATTTGTGGAAACGCCTTCTTCAGCTTGCGGCTGGACTGGATAATAATGGCGGCTTCTGCCGAAGCAAAGGCAGTGACCATTAGGAGGATGATCAGTTGGAAAGATTGGCAGAGCAAACCTGTTGCCACCATTTTAACGATCTCAGCAACATTGACAAGGACAGAAAGTAGAAGAAATGATATCATGGTTCTCACAGCACTGACATGAGCCTGGAGGTTTGGAGGAGCAAATCCCGAGTCATTCTTCTTCACCTTCCAGATATGTCTGAAGAGAGAGGACATGGTCACCACGAGGGAGCCGAGGGTCACCAGGAAGGGCAGAAAGGAACAGAGAATGCTAATCAATAATACAATGGAGTCAGGTTTGGATAGATGAAATTTGGGTAAAATGGAGCTGAGGGTGGAGTTGTCATCGGAGATTTGAATGTGAATAGACCAGACTGACTGGACAGGCAGGATTAAAGACACAACCGCAGAGAGGAAAAGCAGGCGAGGCAAGAAGGAGTTAAGGGTCCTCTTCATCCAGATGAAGATTTGGTGTCTGATGTTGGTGATGGTGGTGCAGTAATAGGTGCTGAGCCAGGCAATGAGCCAATAGCTGAACTGTAAGTGGTAAGGGACTATAAGGATGAATATATAGAACAACCTTATATCATGATAAGTAGGGAACCATGAAGAAATTAAACTCCCGAGCATCGTTCCTCGCATGCTGATGTTAGTGGCTCCCATGACCAGCTGGAGGAGGCTGGAAGGGTTCAGCTTCCTTCCATTCCTGAGTCTTCTCACGTAGAAGACCACAATGTAGAAGTTGAAGTAAAAGGACAGAAGGCTTTCTAACAGGTGGATGGGCAGCAAGATAATCTGTATGAGCGACATCTTCAGTTCTGCTGCTCTCTGGCTCGCCAGAAGATATTTATGACAGCATATCCCGAGTTGATTATTGGAGTATAACCAATGCAAATGATTGTCTCTCCGTTCTGCGCCATACAGGGATACGATACCAGAGCGTGTTCACCTGTGTGTGTGCCGTGCTGACAAAGCTGAGGAACATTTGTAGATATTTTTTTCTTCTATAGCACGTTTTTTTTCCGGCATTCCTGTTGCCTTTAATAAATGTGACACTTTAAAGCGAACCTGTCCTGAGATTTTAATAAAGTGGTCCTTCCAAATCCCCCCTCTTTTTTTTTTCTTATCCCCGTCTTACCTTATTGAGGGTCCTGCACATCTAACATATACTTACCTGCCCACCAGATCCAGCATTGTCTGGCTGAGATCCCCCCTCCTTTCTGCCCCATGCTTGGTCAGCGCCGCCATCTTCATGCGTGACGTCATCGGAAAGCCACTGGCTATTTCGGGTTCAGCTAGTGGCTCTCCCAATTACTGCCCAGGCCTGCCACCTTCCTCTTTTCTCAATGCAAGCTAATGCCCTCTACCTCCCCCGTGCTCATCATTCGATATGCAAGTCACATATCCCCGGAGGCACAGCAGGCAAAGCGCACTTAACTTGCCCAGGCGAATGACGTGCACAGGGGCGGGCCAGAAGAGTTTGTAAAATTAATGCCGATTTCATAAGTGGAGGAGTGAAGATGAGTAAGAGGGTGAAGTGCAGCTTTTAGGTTGGTGCTTCCATGCTCAGTGTGTGTCCATGCTCTGATAAAACCTTCATCTGCTTCTCTCTCCAAAAGAAAGGAGACCTCTTCCATGGTCACCATCTACGTCCTGAACTGTGATGCTAACTCAGCTATGACACAATTGTGTAAGTGCCAATGTAGCGTTATACCCCCAACGAGGCTGCTGGTCTTAACTGGATCCTCCCTAACAGTACAGAGGCTGCCAGTCACCCAAGCGCCAGTCCACTCATTCCGGCTCCAATAAACAGTCTAGAGCTGTGCACAGACAATCGGACATTCCAACAACAAAACCATGGATTGTTTTCCGACGGATGTTGGCTCAAACTTGTCTTGCATACACACGGTCACACAAATGTTGTCGGAAATTACGAACGTTAAAAACGCGGTGACGTGCAACACGTACGACGAGCCGAGAAAAATTAAGTTCAATAGCCAGTGCGGCTCTTCTGCTTGATTCAGAGCATGCGTGGATTTTTGTGCGTCGGAATTGTGTACACATGATCGGAATTTCTGACAAGTTTTGTTGTTGGAAAATTTGAGAACCAGCTCTTAAACATTTGTTGTTAGAAAGTCCAACAGCAAATGTCAGATGAAGCCTACACAAGGTTGGATTTTCCGATAACAAGCTCCGATCGAACATTTGTTGTCAGAAATTCCGACCATGTGTACGAGGCATTGAGGTTGTCTATTTTTGTAGCCTATTGCTTAAAAATGTCAAACAGAGGATGGAGGATTAGGGCATGGGATACTTCAAAACGCTCAGAGGACAATCTTCCTCCGAAGTAACAGTGGGTGTTGGACAGTCTAAGACCTCACAGCTGAGGACCATGGAGCAAGTCTTTTTGGCATCCGGTTACCTTGCGCTGATGCACAAATGCTCGTATCCAGTGCGGTTTCCAGAACACGACACAGTCACAGGAATTAGTTTAGGGTCATTGCTCCCAGGTCCCCAGGACAGCATTCCACCACCCAGTATACTCCAGACATAGTCCAATGAGTGAGACGGCACCTCTCCAGACCAGATCCCCTTTGGTGAAGTTCTTCAAACAGCCTCTAGCACACCCCATCCAGGCTCTTGGCCTCCAGAACAACTGTCTGGCTCTGGAACCCTCAGGGAGAAGGAACCCAGCTTTCCAGTGTCTCAGACTATCACCATTCCAACCCCACTCTGGACACTCCTCTCCAGGGATTGGCTGGAACCTGATAAATATTCAGGCTGGATAATTTGAATCTCCCAATCTAAACTCTGGAAGCCTCCTCCAGAGGCAGCAGGAAGCAATCAAACTCTCAGCCTGTGAAACCCTGAACCGACCAGAACAACCAATTACTGCTCCCTTGATTACACAAGGAACCTAACATCCTACACTAGAAGGGTGCTACACCAGTGCCTGTTCAGTTCTTGGCTATGCTCACAAAAAATCTGACACAGATCAGCCCGGACTGCAGCCTCTCACATTGTTACTACAAAGGTACAAGAGAGCAACAGGAGACTGAGGAATTAATAACTGACGTGACCTTATGAGAGCCCTGGGATACTTCAAGTGGTTGTAAAGGCATTCTCTGCATTAAGGTAAAAAAAACACCTTACAATAGCAGTGAACTCCAGCGCCCCGCCCTACCATGTACATGAGTCCTGTATCCTTCCAAGGCTATGTCTGGCTTCAGTCCTTCTCTCCGCTCTCTGTGCTCTCACAAGGTTTGCTGAGAGCACCGGGAGCCATGGGATTCCACCGCTGTAAGTCAAATCATGTGAGGAAGGGGGTGGGACCGAGCTGCTCTGTGTGTGTCTCTGGATGCACACAGCCCGGCTTGGGAGCAAGGCTGCACATGTGCCCCCATAGCGGCTTGCTATGGGGGCACACAGAGAAAAGGAGGAGACAAGAGTGCTGGTGCAAGAGCGCTGGTGGGGGACCCCAGAAGCGGTGGTTCGGGGTTGCTCTGTGCAATACACAGAGCAGGTCAGTAAGAGATGTTTGTTATTAAAGAAAAAAAAAACAGCTTTTAGGATCCCTTTATCTCCTGGAGGTTCTGGTTGGAATTGAGGCTTTGATATGTGTGCCTCAAGTGATGTGTCTTACACACGAAGAGTTCAGTTCCAGAAGTGGTACTATTATTACTTGGTACAACTATTGGTAATTGGTAAATTAATATATCCAAAGCATTTTAGGAGATTAGGTCTCCTCCTTCTTCGGGGCACTAATGCCCCATACACACTATTAGATTTTCTGCAGATTTTTGTCTTCAGATTTACCACAACCATGTAGTGGAAGGGCCTGCCTGATTGCATACAAGTTGAAACTCTTAAGGTTTGACCTCATATTATACGGTTTTGGTAAATGTGAAGACAAAAATCTGCAGAAAATCTAATAGTGTGTATGGGGGGCCTTAGAGATGATATCAGAAATCTGCAGTGGAACCACTTCAGAGAACGTTCCGAGGTCTTGGTGTTTAACGGTGTCAATATGTCCAATCTCATCTCTAAGATCCCTGACGAAGGAGAATCCTAATCCTTTGAAGTGTGTTGGCTGTGTTCCATTTACTAATTGCCAATAAAATCCAGAACCAAACTTTTCTTAGAGATACAGAATTTTAACTTTGAGAATAAAAACATTGAGAGTAAAAGTATTTATAATATACTTGATGGTTTGTATATTGTCATTGTGGATGTCCTGAAGAACTCCAGGTAGCAGTTCTCTGGTCCTATAGGATATTATAAAACTTCAGCTGAAAAACAGAAACACTTCAATAAAACATTTGAAACTAAATAAGAAAGATGAGTCCCGGCACCACCCTTCAAGGGATGTGTTCCTACCCTCCCCCCACAGGGGCAAGTCAGTTCTTGCCTCTCCCCCTCTCAGGTGATGTGTATCTGCCTTTCCTCATGGTGTCAAGTCCTCACCTTACCCCCTCAAGTGATTAGTCTCTGCCTTTTTCCTCTGGAGATGTGTTCCCACCTTCCCCCTTAGGTTATGTAATACAACTTCCCCCCATGCTGAATCTTTGCCCTTCCCCCATTAGTTGACCTGTCCCTATCTTCCCTTCTCTAGAGATGAGCCCCACCCCTTCCTCTTAGGTAATCAGCCTCTGCCTTTCCTCTGCTCCCCCCCCTCAAAGTGACAATGTCTGCCTGCTTCACCCAAGGCTTGTGCCCCAGCCTTCCCACTTCAGGTGATGTGTATCTGCCTCCCCCCTCAGGTGATGAATCCCCTCTCCTCTACCTTAGGTAATGAGTCTCTGCCTTCCCTTCCTGGTGATGTGTCTCCACCTTCTTTCCTTAAAGTAATAAGTCCCCACTATTTAGTGTTTGGTGATGTGTCCCAACCTGTCCCCCTCAGGAAATGAGTTTCTACTGTGCTCTCAGGAGATGAGTTTTCTCCTCCCCCTTCGGGGGATTATCCCCCAGGTGATGAGCCTCTGCCTTCACCTCTCTGGTGATGTGTTCCCACCTGTCCCCCTCAGGAACTGAGTTTCTGCCTTGTTCTTCGGGAGATAAGTCTTCTCCACCCCATCTTTGCAGGATTAGCCTCCACCTTTCTCCCCCCCGTGATGAGCCTCTGCCTTCACCTCTCTGGTGATGTGTTCCCACCTGTCCCCTTCAATAAATGAGTTTCTGCCTTCTCTCTCAGGAGATGAGCCTTCTCCACCCCATCTTTGTGGGATTAGCCTCCACCTTTCTCCCCCATGTGATGAGCCTCTGCCTTCACCTCTCTGGTGATGTGTCCCCACCTGTCCCCCTCAGGAAATGAGTTTCTGCCTTGTTCTTCAGGAGATGAGTTTTCAATCCCTCCCTTTTGGGGGATTAACCCCCAGGTAATGAGCCTCTGAATTCACCCCTCTGGTGATGTGTGCCCACCTGTCCCCCTCAGGAAATGAGTTTCTGCCTTGTTCTTCAGGAGATGAGTCTTCTCCACCCCATCTGTGGGGGATTAGCCTCCACCTTTCTCCCCCAGGTGATGAGCCTCTGCCTTTGTCTATCTGGTGATGTGCCCCAGCCCATCCCTTAAGGTGATGTGCTATAGCCCCCCCAAGTTGTAGGCAGGTGCCCTTTGTTAAAATTTGTTAAGGCTGGTAAATCATATAACTGTTTGTGTACCTTTAGTATTTGGATGATGCATGTAGGGGTTTTTATATTTTGTGACTAGGGATGAGCCGATCACCCCCCGGTTCGGTTCGCACCAGAACCTGCGAACGGACTGAAAATTCGCACGAACGTTAGAACCCCATTGACGTCTATGGGACTCGAACGTTCGAAATCAAAAGTGCTCATTTTAAAGGCTAATTTGCATGGTATTGTCCTAAAAAGGGTTTGGGGACCCGGGTCCTACCCCAGGGGACATGTATCAATGCAAAAAAAACTTTTAAAAACGGCCGTTTTTCGAGAGCAGTGATTTTAATGATGCTTAAAGTAAAAAAAAAAAGTGAAATATTCCTTTAAATATCATACCTGGGGGGTGTCTATAGTATGTCTGTAAAGTGGCACGTGTTTCCCGTGTTTAGAACAGTCCCTGCACAAAATGTCATTTTTAAAGGAAAAAATCTCATTTAAAACTGCTTGCGGGTTTAATGTAATGTCGGGTCATGGCAATATGGATGAAAATCAGTGAGACAAACGGCATGGGTACCCCCCAGTCCATTACCAGGCCCTTTGGGTCTTAAACCCCGCACCCAAATTAAAATAAGGAAGGGTGTGGGGCCACCTGGCCCTATATACTCTGAACAGCAGTATACAGGCGGTGCAAACAAGACAGGGACTGTAGGTTTGTTGTTAAGTAGAATCTGTTTGTAATTTTGAACGGGTACATTTTTAACGTGTTTAGCTAGAGCCAAAAAATCTTTTTTAAGCTTTTTGGAAAACATAGGGAAGGGTTATCACCCCTGTGACATTTGTTTTGCTGCCTTTCCTCCTCTTCAGAAGATTTCACCTCACTTTTTGTCCCAATGACAAATGTTTTTTGAAAATTTGGGTTTTTTTGTGGAACAAGGATTGGAAAGCATCAGTGGAAATGAGAAATGTTTTTCCCATATTAACTCTTACAGGAGAGAATTTCCCTTCCTAGGGGTAGATTTCATCTCACTTCCTGTTGTCTCCTTCCATTTGCAAGTAGGAGTCATTTGTAAGTTAGATGTTTGAAAGTAGGGGCCTGCCCTATATACTCAGCAGAAATTTGGGCCTTAGGTGTTGTTGTGGCCACAACACTGTAAGCCCTCACAGGGCCCTGCTGTGAAATATTAGATCAAGAATTGTAATTACATGCCCCTGTTGAACAGGGGCTGAAAAATTAGGCCTTAGGCACTGGTGCTGGTGCCACAAGACTGCAACCCCTCACAGACACTCTTGTTGGAACGCAGGAACGAGCCCTGCTGCAAAGTATTGCATCAAAAATTGTAATTACACGCCCCTGTTAAACAGGGGCAGAAAAATTGGGCCTTAGGCACTGGTGCTGGTGCCACAACACTGCAACCCCTCACAGATACTCTAGTTGGAATGCTGAAATGAGCCCTGCTGCAAAGTATTGCATCAAAAATTGTAATTACACGCCCCTGTTAAACAAGGGCTGAAAAATTGGGCCTTAGGCACTGGTGCTGGTGCAACAACACTGCAACCCCTCACAGACACTCTAGTTGTAACGCAGAAACGAGCCCTGCTGCAAAGTATTGCATCAAAAATTGTAATTACACGCCCCTGTTAAACAAGGGCTGAAAAATTGGGCCTTAGGCACTGGTGCAACAACACTGCAACCCCTCACAGATACTCTAGTTGTAACGCAGAAACGAGCCCTGCTGCAAGGTATTGCATCAAAAATTGTAATTACACGCCCCTGTTAAACAGGGGCTGAAAAATTGTGCCTTAGGCACTGGTGGTGGCACCCAGAACCAAAAATGTTCTTACAAGCTATCAGCGTGATGATTGAGGAGGAAGAGGATAATTTCTCAGGGATAGTCACTCAGCATAAGCAGTCTTTGAAGGGATCTGAGATTTCAAAAAAAATTATTCGGTTACATCAGCATCAGGTGAATGGTAGCTGGTGGTGATCCAAGACTGATTCATTTTTATGAAGGTCAGTCGATCGACCGAGTCGGTGGACAGACGCACCCTGTGATCGGTTACAAAGCCTCCAGCAGCACTGAATGTGCGTTCCGAAAGAACGCTGGATGCAGGACAGGCCAGTAGCTCAATTGCATACTGTGCAAGCTCTGGCCAGTGATCCATCCTCAAGACCCAGTAACCCAGAGGATTTTCGGTGGGAAAGGTGTCCAAGTCAGATCTTGCCCCTAGGTATTCCTGCATCATGTAAAACAGACGCTGGCGATGGTTGCTGGAACCGATCATACCACCGGCCACCTTCTCCACCGCTCCTTCTTTGACTGCCCGAAGCCTCAGCAACACGTTGTCCAGAAACAGAGGTTTGTAACCTCCCAGTCTCTGGGAACGCATTGCACAGACCTTTCTGCAAGGCCCCCCGAAGATGTTTCATCCTCTGCTCCCTCTGCGATGGCAAGATAAGGTCTGCAACCTTACCCTTGTAACGTGGATCAAGGAGGGTTGCCAGACAGTATTGGTCCTTCTCCTTGATACCACGAATACGAGGATCCTTACGCAGGCTTTGCAGGATCAGGGAGGCCATGCAGCGTAGGTTTGCTGAGGCATTCGGTCCGGAGTCCTCTGGGTCACTAAGGACGACACCTCCTCCCAGCCACGTACAAGTCCATGTGTTTCTTGGGACTGATCCCTTAAAGACTGCTGCTGATGCTGAGTGCCAGGCTCCACCTCCATACTGACACAATCTTCCTCCTCCTCCTCCTCCTCGTCCTCTTCCTGTGTGATCGGGCACGCAGGAACACTGTCTGGAACAAGGGGGCCTTGAGAGCTAAGGAAGTCCTCCTCTTCCTGCCTCTGTTCTGCCTCAAGTGCCCTGTCCATTATTCCACGCAGTGTGTGCTCCAACAGGTGGACAAGGGGGACAGTGTCACTGATGCATGCACTGTCACTGCTCACCATCCTTGTGGCCTCCTCAAATGGTGACAGGACAGTGCATGCATCCCTGATCATGGCCCACTGGCGTGGGGAAAAAAAAAAAGCTCCCCTGACCCTGTCCTGGTTCCATAGTCGCACAGGTACTCATTGATGGCCCTCTGCAGCATGGCCAACGTTGAGTTCCACCTGGTGGGCAAGTCACAGATTAGGCGGTTCTTGGGCAGTTTAATCTCCTTTTGGAGGTCCGTCAGCCAAGCACTGGCATTATATGACCGGCTGAAATGCACACAGACTTTCCTGGCCTGCCTCAGGACATCCTGTAAGCCCGGGTACCTGCCCAAGAACCGCTGCACCACCAAGTTAAGGATGTGAGCCAAACAGGGCACAAGGGTCATTTGTCCCTGTCGGAGGGCAGAGAGGAGGTTGGTGCCATTGTCGCAAACCACCATTCCTGCCTTAAGTTGGCGTGGCATCAACCACCTCTGAACCTGCCCCTGCAGAGCTAACAGAACCTCTGCCCCAGTGTGACTCCTGTCCCCCAAGCACACCAGCTCAAGCACCGCATGGCATATTTTGGCCTGCATACTTGCGTAGCCCCTTGAACAGCTACGGAGCACCGCTGGTTCCAAGGACAAAGAACAGGAAGAGGCCATGGAAGAAGAAGAAGAGGAGGGGGTGGAGGAGAGAGGTTTGTCACAATCATTAGCATTTTGGAGGCGTGGTGGCGGAACAACCTCCAACACTACTGCACCTTGTCCTGCATCCTTCCCAGCTGCCAGCAGAGTCACCCAATGCGCCGTGAAACTTAGGTAACGTCCCTGTCCATGCCTGCTGGACCATGAGTCAGCGGTAATATGCACTTTACCGCTGACCGCCCTGTCCAGCGAGGCATGGACATTGCCTTCCACATGGCGGTAGAGAGCCGGAATCGCCTTCCATGAGAAAAAGTGGCGTTTGGGTACCTGCCACTGAGGAACCGCACATTCCACAAACTCACAGAAGGGGGCAGAGTCTACCAACTGAAAAGGCAGCAGTTGAAGTGCTAGCAATTTTGCCAAGCTAGCATTCAACCGCTGCGCATGTGGATGGCTGGGAGCAAACTTCTTTCGGCGGTGCAGCAGCTGGGGCAGGGAAATTTGCCTGGTACAATCTGACGTCGGTGTACCAAAAGCAGATTGCCCACAAGTACTTGGCTGTGACACACCTAATTCTACAACTTCATTCCTCTCAGTGCAGTTCTCAGAGAGGACTGAAGGTATAGTGGGGTTGGAGATCTCAGCTGATGAGGAGCAAGGAGAGATCCTCTTTGTTCTTTGGTGTGGGTCTTTTAGATACGCTTGCCAACGAACTGCATGGCAGGTCAACATATGTCTGGTCAAGCATGTGGTACCCAAGCGGGAGATGTTTTGGCCACGCGAGATATGCTTGAGACATATGTTGCAAATAGCAGCGGTGCGATCTGATGCACTCGTCTCAAAAAAGGCCCACACCAAAGAACTTTTTGAATAACGCACAGAGACTGCAGCGCCCTGCACATGTGGAGCTTTGGGGTGTGATGCAGTCAATGTGCTGCCCTTAGGCTGGCCCCTGGTCATCCTGCCTCATTGGTGATGTGCTGCCTCCTCCTCCTCTTCCTCTCTCCTATCAGGCACCCAGTGACCTCATCATCCCCTCCCTCCTCATCACTGGAGCAAACCTGGCAGTATCCTGCAGCAGGGGGAGCATGACTGCCAGATTGCTGTCCTTCTTGGGCACCCCCTCTGTCCGTGCTCATGTTACTGCCTTCATCGAGCTCAGTATCATCATCAGAGCCTTCCAAACGCTGGGCATCCTCCTGGAGCATGTACCCAACACTGTGGTCAAACAGTTCGAGGGACTCCTCAAGAGGACATAGTGGGGCTAGGGAAGGAGTAACTGATGATATTAAGCCGAGGGAAGAGGCCGCTGCTTTGCCAGACAAAGTACCCTGAGCATGGGTGAGAGAGGATGAGGAGGATGAGGGCGGCTTGGTCATCCACTCGACCAAGTCTTCCGCATGTTGCGGCTCAACACGACCAGCTGCCGAAAAAAAGGCCAAGCCTGTCCCACGGCCACGTGCTGATGAGGATTCACCGTCTCCACGACCAGCAATAGACACAGAGCCTGCTTGCCCTCTCTTATTGGCTTGTGACTGTCTGCCTCTCCTTCTTGGCCTTCCAGACATACTAATGGCCTGTAGCTGCACTAAGCTGGGATATATATATATATATATATATATATATATATATATATATATATATATATATATATATATATATATATAATATATGTGTGTGTACTGATACTGCAGCTAGCAAAATCAACTGCCTGCCTGTAGTATGAGAACACCACCAACCTTCTACAGGTAGCTTTAGCTGAACACTGTGCAGAGCTCGCAAAAAACTAACTTGTAGCTTATTTAGCTGCCTGCCGTAGTGATAGGATCAGGAAAACACCACCAACCTTCTACAGGTAGCTTTAGATGAACACTGTGCAGAGCTCGCAAAAAAATAACTTGTAGGTTTAGCTGGATCAAAATAACACCAGCAATTTTATTCAGGTAGCTGTAAATACTGTAACAAGACAAGCCTGCCTGTCAGTAAGAAGATAACAGGAATGGATCTAGCTGAACACTATGAGCAGGACGCACTGCACTAACTTGTAGCTTTAGATGAACACTGTGCAGAGGTCTCACTACACCAAATTGTAGGTTTAGCTGAACACTGTGAGCAGGACGCACCCCACTAACTTGTAGTTTTAGCTGAACACTGTGAGCAGGACGCACCCCACTAACTTGTAGTTTTAGCTGAACACTGTGAGCAGGACGCACCCCACTAACTTGTAGGTTTAGCTGAACACTGTGAGCAGGACGCACCCCACTAACTTGTAGTTTTAGCTGAACACTGTGAGCAGGACGCACCCCACTAACTTGTAGGTTTAGCTGAACACTGTGAGCAGGACGCACCCCACTAACTTGTAGTTTTAGCTGAACACTGTGAGCAGGACGCACCCCACTAACTTGTAGGTTTAGCTGAACACTGTGAGCAGGACGCACTGCACTAACTGTAAATAGTCTAGCTGCCTGACTGTGGTACTAATAGGATCAAAAGAACACCAGTAATTTTCTTCAGGTAGCTGTAAATACTGTAACACCACCTGCCTGCCTGTCAGTAGGAAGATAACAGGAACTGATCTAGCTAAACTGAACACAGTGTATATATATATATATATATATATATATGCAACACCTGGGATGCATATATATACACAATACACTGTAAGTGCAGCTAACTGACTGACTGTTCTGCCTAATCTATCTAACTCAAATCAAATGTCACTGTCTGTCTGTCTCTCTCTCTCAATGAACGACGGAACACACACTACACAGGGCCGCCGTGCAGGCGGCCTTATATAGTGTGGGGCGTGTACTAACCCCCCTGAGCCATAATTGGCCAAAGCCTCCTTGGCTTTGGCCAATTACGGCTCTCTGTTGAGACGGCGCTGTGATTGGCCAAGCATGCGGGTCATAGTGCATGCTTGGCCAATCATCAGCCAGCAATGCACTGCGATGCCGCAGTGAATTATGGGCCGTGACGCGCCACACAAATTTGACGCGAACGGCCCATATCGTTCGCAATTCGGCGAATGGGCGAACAGACGATGTTTGAGTCGAACATGTGTTGGACTCGAACACGAAACTCCCTATTTGTGACATTGTTTCCTTTGCATGTGTGTCTGTTGTTGGGGCATTTATAGAGTGGAACTGACTTCATGGTGAGGAGTTCAGAGTAGGAGCCTGTGTCAGGACAAGGTCAACTAGAGCCCAGGGCGAACATGCCAAATTGCGACCCCCCCCCCCAAGATGTATGATTATTTGTCAGCAAAAATCCCCCCCCCCCAAAAAAAATAAAATAAGCACTAATCTGCATACCCCCTAAGCATAACTCCATCCTTCCTTCCAGTACAAATCCACCCCCTGCTAAAATCCCCCCCTCCTGGCACAAATCTTTGCACCCCCCAACCCACCCAGCTCAAATCCTTTCTCTCACCAAATGCCCCCAGTACAAATCCCCCCCCCCCCCAAAAAAAAACCCCTTCCCCTTTCTAGCACAAATCTTCTACCCCGCCAAGCACAAATACTTTATTTATTAAATTTTAACTGTTGTAAAATTAATAAAGTTAATTATCCTGAGCTACCTCTACAGGGGGAAGTTTCTAGGGGCTCTCGTACCCACTCTAACATGGTGATTAATCCCTACCCCTTCCCCCTCAGGCAATGTGTCTCTACACTCCTCTCTTCAGATGTGTCTGGAGATACAGGAGATAGCATCAGGAGATACATTTCTTCCTTTCCCCTCAGGTGATGAGTCTCCATCTGGTTATGTGATGCCATCTTCCTCCCATGGTTGATGAGTCTTCTTCTTCCCCCTCAGGTGATGAGTCTCCATCTGGTGATGTGCTGCCATCTTCCTCCCAAGGCTGATGAGACTTCTTCTTCCCCCTCAGGTGAGTCTCCATCTGGTGGTGTGCTGCCATCTTCCTCCCACGGTTGATGAGCCTCCTTCTTTCCCCTCACGTAATGAGTCTCCATCTGGTAATGTGCTGCCATCATCCTCCCATGGTTGATGAGCCTCCTTCTTCCCCCTCAGGTAATGAGTCTCCATCTGGTGATGTGCTGCCATCTCTCTCCCATGGTTGATGAGCCTCCTTCTTCCCCCTCAGGTGATAAGTCTCCATCTGGTGATGTGCTGCCATCTTCCTCCCATGGTTGATGAGCCTTCTTCTTCCCCCTCAGGTGATGAGTCTCCATCTGGTGATATGTTGCCATCTTCCTCCCATGGTTGATGAGTCTTCTTCTCCCCCCTCAGGTGATGAGTCTCCATCTGGTGATGTGCTGCCATCTTCCTCCCACGGTTGATGAGTCTTCTTTTTCTCCCTCAGGTGATGAGTCTCCATCTGGTGATATGTTGCCATCTTCCTCCCACGGTTGATGAGTCTTCTTCTTCCCCCTCAGGTGATAAGTCTCCATCTGGTGATGTGCTGCCATCTTCCTCCCATGGCTGATGAGTCTTCTTCTTCCCCCTCAGGTAATGAGTCTCCATCTGGTGATATGTTGCCATTTTCCTCCCACGGTTGATGAGTCTTCTTCTTCCCCCTTAGGTGATAAGTCTCCATCTGGTGATGTGCTGCCATCCTCCTCCCATGGCTGATGAGTCTTCTTCTTCCCCCTCAGGTAATGAGTCTCCATCTGGTGATATGTTGCCATCTTCCTCCCATGGTTTAAGAGTCTTCTTCTTCCCCCTCAGGTGATAAGTCTCCATTTGGTGAAGTGCTGCCATCTTCCTCCCATGGCTGATGAGTCTTCTTCTTCCTCCTCAGGTAATGAGTCTCCATCTGGTGATGTGCTGCCATCTTCCTCCCATGGTTGATGAGTCTTCTTCTTCCCCCTCAGGTGATAAGTCTCCATCTGGTGATATGTTTCCATCTTCCTCCCACGGTTGATGAGTCTTCTTCTTCCCCCTCAGGTGATAAGTCTCCATCCGGTGATGTGCTGCCATCTTCCTCCCATGGCTGATGAGTCTTCTTTTTCCCCCTCAGGTGATGAGTCTCCATCTGGTGATGTGCTGCCATCTTCCTCCAATGGTTGATGAGACAGAAGTAAAAATAAATCACACTTGTTTAATAATAATAATAATAATAATAATAATAATAATAAGGTAAACAGAGTAAGCGTAGTCAAAACAAGCCAGAGTTCAGTAACCGGATCGGGTAGTCAGCCAAGCAAATGTCAGAGAGCCAGAGATAAACTTAGTAGTACAGCAAGCAGGATCAGGAGCCAGAAGGAACGTCACTAGAGCAAGTCTTCGAAAGGAACGCAGGAGAAAGTCTCTGTGATGTTGACAAAGGCGAAGGCAGAGATCAAGTGAGTTGGACGGCTTTAAGTAGGCAGGACTGACGAGCAGAATCAACAACAGCTGCGTAACTGTGGAGAGAGATAGGAGCTGGCAATTAGCCCACAGCTGAGCGGCCAGCTCAGAGAAGGAAGGGCTGAGCCCAACCCTGACAATGCCATTGCCAGAAGGTTTGTTGTGCCTCCCAGTACAGTCTCAAGAGCATGGAGGAGATTCCAGGAGATAGGCAGATGCTCTAGGAGAGCTGGACAGGGCCGTAATAGGTCCTTAACCCATCAGCAGGACTGGTATCTGCTTCTTTGTGCAAGGAGGAACAGGTTGAGCACTGCCAGAGCCCTACAAAGTGACCTCCAGCAGACCACTGCTGTGAATGTCTCTGACCAAACAATCAGAAACAGACTTCATGAGGGTGGCATGAGGGCCCAACGTCCTCTAGTGGTCCCTGTGCTCACTGCCCGGCATGGTGGAGCTTGATTGGCATTTAGCATTGAACACCTGAGTTTTTTGATTGAAAATGTATACTTTATTTTGCAAGAAAATATACAAAAAAACAAATACTTAAACAGGGTACATTCAGTACTGCGACGCAGCGCATAAATACACTACATAACAGTACATTGCCAAGCATACAAATAAATTACATTCATCCTGCGGTATGATGCCTAATGTGTTGTGCAGAGTAATAATACCCCGAAACATCACATCATGCATGACGCCGCATTACCCTGAAAGCAGTACTTTAAAACCATTTCACAAAAAGTCCGGTCATACAGTCAAATAACATTCAAATGGGCAATGGGTGTGATGGGGGGGGGGGGTGGAGAAGGTGGGGTAGGGGAGGGAGTAAAGAGTTCACAGGCCCGAAGCTTTATTTGAACTGTCAAAGGATACACGGGTGGGAGGGGGGGGGGATGGGGAAAAGCATTGAACACCTGAGTTGGCAGGCCTGCCACTGGCACCCTGTGTTTTTCACAGAGAAGAGCAGGTTCACCCTGAGCACATGTGACAGACATGAAAGGGTCTGGAGAGGTCGTGGAGAACATTATGCTGCCTGTAACATCGTTCAGCATGACCGGTTTGGTGGTGGGTCAGTGATGGTCTGGGGAGACATATCCATGAAGGGACACACAGAACTCCACAGGCTAGACAATGGCATCCTGACTGCCATTAGGTATCAGGATGAAATCTTTGGACCCATTGTCAGACTCTACGCTGGTGCAGTGGGTCCTGGGTTCCTCCTGGTGCATGACAATGAGCTGCCTCATGTGGCGAGAGTGTGCAGCCAGTTCCTAGAGGATGAAGGAATTGATACCATTGAATGGCCCCCACGCTCACCTGACCTAAGTCTAATAGAACACCTCTGGGACATTATGTTTTGGTCCATCCGACGCCGCCAGGTTGCACCTCAGTCTGTTCAGGAGCTCAGTGATGTTCTCATCCAGATCTGGGAGAAAATACCGCAGGACACCATCCATTGTCTCATTAGAAGCATGCCGACGTTATTAGTCATGCATACAAGCACGCGGAGGACAACTTTGAGTTGCTGCAATGAAATTTCAGCAAAATGGACTAACCTGCTGCACCATTTTTTCACTTTGATTTTCGGGGTGTCTTTGAATTCAGACCTCTATAGGGGCTAATGACCCCTAATGCCGCTGTTAAAAGCAATCCAGCAACCAATCAGCTGCTTGGATATCACTTTTAGCGGTTAGAGAATTGCCAGCTGAAAAAAAACAATATTGGGGTTATGGTGTGTTTCTGCAGCCATAACCCTGGTATTCTTCTTCCAACCAAAGACATCTTTTGACTATGGCCACGAAAGAAGTGGTTTTAACTAAAGGTGCTGGAACTCAAGTGGTTAAGAAGGTTCCACCATGACATGGTGCTAAGTAAGAAGGTTATACCATGACCTGGTGCTAAGTAAGAAGGTTCCACCATGACCTGTTGCTAAGTAAGAAAGTTCCACCATGACCTGCTGCTAAAAAGGTTCTACCATGACCTGGTGCTAATTAAGAAGGTTCCACCATGACCTGATGCTAAGTAAGAAGGTTCTACCATGGCCTGGTGCCAAGTATGAAGATTCCACCATGACCTGCTGCTAAGTAAGAAGGTTCTACCATGACCCGGTACTAAGGGAAGAGAAAAAATCATGTTCCATAGTGGTCATCTACATTCTGTGTTTATTGTAGATGGTTGTGAAGTAGAAGGTTGACATATACTTAATACATCTGCATTGTATATATATTTATTATTATTATTATTATTAATAATAATTATTAATAACAATAATAATATAACTCTTGCAGCTTCCTAATTTCTGGTTAGAAGTAATGGTTTAATGGAACATTTTATACATCTTTATATTAAGTTCTAATATGGTGCAAAGTAAAATATGAATTCAGAAATAAATAAATTGGGTCGGTGTATTTCTGGAATGATTTTTCTTTGCTCCCGTCGATGGTGGAGCAGACTGGAGTCATGGAACGTTCCTCAGATTAGATTTCTCGTTCCATCATATAACGTGATCCCGGTAAATGGTCTGGAATAGTCTGTGGTGTTTAGTTCTCCTCTTCATGGAAATGAAGGAGATTTTATTACACACAAAGTACTTTCCATTCCTCTCTTCGAACCAAATCATCAGAATGTTTCTTCATTTCATAGTAATCAGAGATAGACGGAGCTGAAAAGTGTCCTCAAGAGGTGACTGTCCGTCCACTAAACCCGTCCTGTCCTGAGGGCACAAAGTGTGCAGAGCATCACAGACATTATACAAACTGATACCAATAAGGGATAATCAATACAAACTGATACCAATAAGAAATAATCGATATCAATAAATATCGGAAATAGGACATTACATTGTAAACATGTTCAGTCTCGGTATCTGTTCTTATTTGGATGGACTCTGCACACTACTGCTTCTCTTGTCTTGATAATGGGGAGAATTATAAATATAAAGGAAGGTTTGGAACCCTAAAAATGTGGAGATGTTTTGTAAAGTAAACGGCAGAAACAGCGGAAAAGTGACTTCCTACAACTCAATAATATATATATAGAGAGAGAATACAAAATAATACGGAGGATACTAGTTCCTCACCAAAAGATTGATTGAGGCGCAATATATCCTTCTTATTACTAACATATGTCACATGACAAGGTCAATAATTCTATACATCGTCTCTAATAAATCCCAACTGGGGGAATATGTGTCGGTAGCAGAACATTTATATAATGTTTTCCCAATAAAACTAGATTGATATCTTAACCACTTCGACACTGTGCACCAATGGGGTTTATTTTTTTATTTTTTGCTAAACAAATGAAAAAAGACAAAAAATTTAGAAAAAAAAGTTTTTCTTGGTTTCTGTTATAAAATTTAGCCAATAAGTAATTTTTCTACCTCACTGATGGGCACTGATGAGGCGGCACTGATGGGCACTGATGAGGCGGCACGGATGGGCACTGATGAGGCAGCACTGATGGGCACTGATTAGGCGGCACTGATGGGCACTGATGAGGCGGCACTGATGGGCACTGATGAGGCAGCACTGATGGGCACTGATGAGGCGGCACTGATGGGCACTGATGAGGCGGCACTGATGGGCACTGATGAGGCGGCACGGATGGACACTGATGAGGTGGCACTGATGGGCACTGATGGGTGGCACTGAAGGGCACTGATGGGCACTAGGGATGGGCCCGATTATGAACATCGGGTGTTCGCCTGTTCGCCGAATAGCGAACAATTTGGGGTGTTCGCGGCAAATTCGAAAGCCGCAGGAACACCCTTTAAAAGTCTATGGGAGAAATCAAAAGTGCTCATTTTAAAGACTTACATGCAAATTATTGTCCCAGGGGACATGGATCAATGCAAAAAAAAGTTTTAAAAACGGCCGTTTTTTCGGGAGCAGTGACCGGGTGGCCCCCGCTCCCCTCTGATGCTGTGGGAAAGCCATAGGGATGTCCCCATGTGTCAGAGGGGGGCGGGGTCACCCGGCAATGTCATTGTGTGGCCCCGCCCTCAGTTATAAAAGTTATAAAAGAACTGTCACCTGAGAGGTCCATCATTACTGCGGGTCCCTCCCATGGAGGCAAATCGTAGGCGGCTTGCAGCTTTTTTTTTTTTTTTCGGTCCATCGGAGCGAGAGAAGAAGAAGAACAAGACTTCGTGGAACAGTTTTGTTTTTTAATTATTTTAATAAAGGAGGCAAGATACAGGGGGGTCGGAATCTGGGGATCCCCTTGTTAAAGGGGGCTTCCAGATTCCGATAAGCCCCCCGCCCGCAGACCCCCACAACCACCGGGCAAGGGTTGTGGGCATGAGGCTCTTCTCCCCATCAACATGGGGACAAGGTGCTTTGGGGGCATACCCCAAAGCACCATTCCAATGTTGAGGGCATGTGGCCTGGTATGGTTCAGGAGGGGGGGTGCTCTCTCATCCCCCCTTATTTTCCTGCGGCCTTCCAGGTTGCGTGCTCAGATAACGGTCTGGTGTGGATTTTTGGGGGGACCCCATGCCATTTTTTAAAAAAAATTTGGCGCAGGGTTCCCCTTAAAATCCATACCAGACCTGAAGGGCCTGGTATGGAATTTGAGGGGACCCCCCACATTTTTTTTTTTTAATTTTGGTTCGGGGTTCCCCTGTGGAGAAATCCCATGCCGTTTTTATCAATGAACTTTTATGTGTATTGTCGGACCAACAATTCATTATAGCCGGCGCTACAAACTTTTTTTCGTTTAGAAATGTCACCCCCCAGGTACAAAATTTAAAGGAATATTTCACTTTTATTGTTTCACTTTAAGCTTTATTAAAATCACTGCTCCCGAAAAAAAACTTTTTTTTGCATTGATCCATGTCCCCTGGGGCAGGACCTGGGTCCCTAAACACTCTTTATGACAATAACTTGCATATAAGCCTTTAAAATTAGCACTTTTGATTATTCATGTTCGTGTCCTATAGACTTTAACAGTGTTTGCATGTTCAAACAAACTTTTTGCCTGTTCGCATGTTCTGGTGCGAATCGGGGGGGTGTTTGGAGGGTGGAGGGGGATTATGGATGGTGGGGGGGTGAAGGGGAGATTATGGTGTGGGGTGGAGGGGGATTATGGTGTAGGGGGAGGGGGGATTATGGTGTCGGGGAGGGGGAATTATGGTGTTGGGGAGGGGGGATTATGGTGTGGGGGGAGGGGGGATTATGGTTTTGGGGAGGGGGGATTATGGTTTTGGGGGAGGGGGGATTATGGTTTGGGGGATGGGGGATTATGGTGTGGGGGAGGGGGATTATGGTGTCAGGGGGGTGGAGGGGAGGATTATGGTGTGGGGTGGAGGGGGGGTTATGGTGTGGGGGGAGGGGGGGTTATGGTGTCAGGGGGGTGGGTGGAGGGGAGGGGGAATTATGGTGTTGGGGGATTATGGTGTGGGGTTGTTTTTCATGGGTTGGGTTTTGCCCCTTAGTTCCAGTGAAGGGAACTCTTAAGGCATCAGCATACCAAGATATTTTGGACAATTTCATGCTCCCAACTTTGTGGGAAGTTTGGGGACGGCCCCTTCCTGTTCCAACATGACTGCCCACCAGTGCAGGCCAGTCAAGTTCCTACACCCCGAACTTGCTCATCCATGTCTTTATGGACCATGCTCATGTGGACAGTGCTGACCAACCAGAAATCACCTAGCCAGTCCTGTCAGCGGGGGGGTAGAAGAAGAGAGAAAGCCGCAGGGATTTCAAATCCCTGGACCAGTAAAGTGGCGACCCGATGTCTTTTAATGGGTGATCACTGACCTCAGGTACAGCGGGACCGGGGACAATAATAAGAATAACAGAATAAGAAACACAGAAGAGAGATAACCACAAATTGATACATAACCTCGCAAGTATTTAGGCATGAATGGAAAGCAGTCAGACACTGCCAGCGTGACTCCTCCAAAGCAGCTGCTGCTGTTCTCGTAACGCGTAACAGCAAAGCTTGTCACTGGCTCCTCTCACGCGTTATGTCACCGACCACGTGACTTTCTCAAGTACCTGTGTATTGTCTTATTAAGTACCTGTGTATTGTCCTGTTGAGTACCTGTGTATTGTCTTGTTGAGTGTTATCATAATGGGGGATTTTAATTATCCAGACTGGGTGGAGGGAACCGCGCATTCTTCTAAGGCTCGCCAGTTGCTAAAAGTCTTGCAGGGCAATTTTATGGGTCACCAACAATACAGACCTGATCATGGATGTGGAAATACGGGGCAATTTAGGAAACAGCGATCACAGGTCAATTGGCTTCAGTATAGACCACACGAATAGGAAACATAAGGGGAATACAAGGACACTGAATTTCAAAAGACCCAACTTCCCTAAACTACGAACCTTGCTAGAAGATAATAATTGGGATAAAATCTTAGAAACAAAGAACATGAAGGAGAGATGGGTTTGTTTTAAGAGCATATTAAATAAAAGCCAGTGCATTAGCCAGTGCATCCCATTGGGTAATACATTTAAAAGAGCTAATAAAAGTCCTAGGTGGCTTAACTCCAATGTAAAAATGCATAAAAAAAGCAAAGGATAAGGCTTTAAAAAAAAAAAAAACAAGGCCGAGGAATCATCATCAGCATTCCTACTTTACAAAGAATGCCACAAGAAATGTGAGGGTGCAATCAGGGTGGCTAAAATAGAAGAGGAAAGGCACATAGTGGAGGAGAGTAAGAAAATCCCAAGAAATTCTTTAAGTACATAAATAGTAAGACTAGGAGGACAGACCATATTGGCCCCATAAAGACTGAGGAAGGACATCTGGTTACAAAGGATGGGGAGATGGCGAAGGTATTGAATTTATTCTTCTCCTCAGTCTTCACGGGGGAATCAGGGGGCTTCAGTAAGCAAAACTGCAGTGTTTATCCTCAGGACACAACACAGGAAGCACCTCCATGGTTAACAGAGGACAGAATTAAAATTAGACTTGAGAAACTTAACATTAATAAATCACCGGGACCAGATGGCTTGCATCCGAGGGTACTTAAGGAACTCAGTCAAGTAATTGCCAGACCATTGTTCCTAATTTTTACGAACAGTCTACTGACTGGAATGGTACCAGCTGATTGGAGAAAAGCCAATGTAGCACCAATATTTAAAAAGGGCCCAAAATACATCCCTGGGAATTACAGACCAGTTAGCCTAACATCAATAGTATGTAAACTCTTGGAGGGGATGATAAGGGACTATATACAAGATTTTAGTAATAAAAATGATATCATTAGCAGTAATCAGCATGGATTCATGAAGAATCGTTCTTGCCAAACCAATCTATTAACCTTCTATGAGGAGGTGAGTTGCCATCTAGATAAAGGAAGGCCCGTAGACGTGGTGTATCTGGATTTTGCAAAAGCATTTGACACAGTTCCCCATAAACGTTTACTGTACAAAATAAGGTCCATTGACATGGACCATAGGGTGAGTACATGGATTGAAAACTGGCTACAAGGGCGAGTTCAGAGGGTGGTGATAAATGGGGAGTACTCGGAATCGTCAGGTGTGGGTAGTGGGGTCCCCCAGGGTTCTGTGCTGGGACCAATCCTATTTAATTTATTCATAAACAACCTGGAGCATGGGGGAAACAGTTCAATCTCTGTATTTGTGGACGATACTGTTACGGACTTTGGGCTGCAGGATAACCATTCCCTGGAGAACTCTGTGTTTTAATGTGTTCTTAAGTTATATAGACAGATCTGGTCATTAAATTCTTTTGGCTTCTTATGCATAAGGTAGTCCTATGTGGGAGCCGGACTGTCTGGGGTGGTCATTGTCATGATAATAGGATTAGGTCTACTGTCTAAAGTGACCATTGTGTCACATAAAAAAAGCAAAGGGTGTCACATACAGGGGGCTGCACATACAGGGGGTTCTTCCAAAGAAGTGGGGTTCTTTAAATAAGTGGCACTTCTGCTCTTGCACCATCCATCTGAACATCTTCTTCTCTCTTCACAGGTAAAGCTGCGTTTATACCTCCACATACCTTAAAACTGAATATATTGACTGACTGCACAAATGCTTATTTGGTAAACCTGCGTTTATACCTCCACATACCTTTAAACTGAATATTGCCTGACTGCACAAATGCTTATTTGGTAAATCTGTTTGTCACCACTGTTTCAACTCCATCTGTAGCCATGCTCACATTATTTAAATGTTTATTTAGCCATTAGGTCTTACCTAAATTATGGGTTCCCTTATCTTTACAATTTTGGCCTTTTAGTCCCCTTGCAGTTTGATTGTGGTGTGAAAGTTATGCCCTGCTAGCTGTGTTCCTAATATCCCCTCCCCTCCTAATTGATTAATTGCCAGATTCAACCCACACCCAACACACAGTATAAAAACAAGGCCTTCCTTACGGGGGAACACATACAGGGGGCTGCACATACAGGGGTTCTTCCAAAGTGGCACTTCTGCTCTTGCACTTCAGCGATTTGCACAAAGCAAACTATAACAGACTGCAGGTGACCCCATTTGCAAATTTTATCATCTTCCCCTCTGAAACATGCACTCTTTACCTCTCCTCCTTTTCACAATTGCTGCCTCTCTCCTCAAGCTCTCTTTTCTACATCCCTCTGCTCCACCCCACAATCTGTACATGTCACCCTCACTTCTCCCCTCCCCCTATTACTGCACTCATCACCTCTTTCTAACTCTAAGCCCACTTGCTAACATACCCCCCAGGATACTGAAGCATGTCCCCTCATACAAATCATCTTCTCATATTACCTCCCTCACTCTTCTGCTTCTCCTAATCGCTGGAGATATTTCCCCAATCCCTGGGCCCCCCTTATTTAACTGTGCCCAACACACCCATCACCCTACACCCTCTGGCAGTAGTCGCAATCTACGCAATTTAGTCTCCATTCCTCTTCTTCCCAACACCAGCCTCCCTCTCTCCTGCGCCCTCTGGAACGCCCGCTCTGTCTGCAACAAACTCACTGCTGTTCATGACCTCTATGTCACTTATTCCTTTAATCTACTTGCTCTCACCGAAACCTGGCTCCACGAATCTGACACCCCTTCTCCTGCTTCCCTCTCCCAGGGTGGCCTTCACTGGACTCACTCCCCTAGGCCTAATGGACGCAAGGGAGGTGGAGTGGGATTCCTCCTATCCCCCCAGAGCACCTTCCAGGTTATTCACCCTCCTCCCTCTTTTTCCCTCTCATCATTCGAAGCCCACTGTATACGTCTATTCTCTCCTACTTCCCTAAGAATTGCTGTGCTCTACCGGCCCCCTGGACCATTATCGACTTTCCTTGATGAGTTTTCTGCCTGGCTACCCTACTTTCTCTCTTCGGATATTCCCACAATCCTTCTCGGTGATTTCAACATCCCTGCTAATACAAAAACTCCTGCTACTTCTAAACTTCTTAGTCTAACCTCTTCATTTGACCTGAAGCAATGGGTACAGGCTTCTACTCACTCTGATGGCAACACCCTTGACCTTGTATTCTCCTACCTATGCACTCCATGCAACTTCTCAAACAATCCTTTTCCTCTCTCCAACCACCACCTTATTAGTTTCTCTCTCCCCCTGTCTTCCACCATCTTCCCCTCCAATCGCCTAACCATCACCCGTAGAAACTTTCGCAACTTCAACTCCTCTCTCCTCTATTCTGCTACTGACCACCTCTATGACAAAATCTCTCCCCTGTCCTGTCCCAACCAAGCCATGTCCATCTACAATAAATCGCTGTCCTCCACCATGGACAAGCTCGCTCCCCTCACTACACGCAGAATCAGGCCTCGACCACTACAACCCTGGCAAACGGATGACACTAAAATTCTCAAAAAACGTAGTCACGCTCTTGAGTGTCTGTGGCACAAGACTAAGTCTCTCAGAGACTTCAACCAATACAAATCTGCCCTCCAAAAATACTATTCTTTCCTCCACACTGCCAAGCAAACCTATTTTACAACTCTTATTAACACCTCATCCAATCCCCGTAAACTCTTCTCTACCTTCAACTCTCTACTTTGTCCTCCACCGCCTCCACCCACTGACTGACTTACTGCCCAGGAAATCGCTAATCACTTCAAAAACAAGATTGATACAATCCGTGATGAAATCTCCACTCTACAGGTAGCTCCCCCAGCTAAAACCCCATGTCAACAGATACAACTAACACTCCCCCTATTCAAATCTGCTACTCCAGACGAAGTTGCTAAACTCCTTTCTATCGCCTACCTAACCACCTGTCCCCTGGACCCTATTCCCTCTCAAATGATACGGTCACCCTCTGACTCCATCCTACACTCTCTAACCCACATCTTCAATCTCTCCCTCACCTCTGGCATCTTCCCCGATGCTCTAAAACATGCACTGGTCACTCCCATACTCAAAAAGCCGTCCTTGGACCCTACCAATCATAACAACCTACGCCCTATCTCCTTGCTCCCCTTTTCCTCTAAACTCCTTGAATGCCTGGTTTACAACCAACTGAGTGACCACCTCATTAAAAACAACCTTCTTGATCCCCTTCAATCTGGATTTCGCCCTCAACACTCCACAGAAACTGCTCTTTTAAAACTTACAAATGACCTACTAACTGCAAAAACCAACGGACACTATTCTGTATTCCTACTTCTGGATCTTTCTTGACCACCCCCTCCTCAAAAAAAAACTTGACTCCCTCAGTCTCCGTGACTGTGCTCTTCAGTGGCTCTCATCCTACCTATCCCAGCGCACCTTCAGTGTCACTCACAATTCTACTTCCTCCACTCCTCTTCCCTTCTCTGTCGGGGTCCCCCAAGGTTCTGTTCTTGGACCTATTTTATTTTCAATCTACACCTCTTCCCTGGGTCAATATCATTTCTACGCTGACGACACACAAATCTATCTCTCCGCCCCTCAACTCACTCCATCAGTCTCCTCACGCATCACTAACTTACTAACCGACATATCTGTATGGACGTCACACCACTTCCTCAAACTCAACTTGTCCAAAACCGAGCTTATAATATTTCCTCCCCCACGTGCCACTTCCCCTGACTTCTCTGTGAAGAGCAATGGCAAAACCATCCACCCGTCCCCACATGCCAGGGTGCTAGGTGTTATCCTGGATTCTGAACTCTCCTTTCATCCCCACATCCAATCAATTTCCAAAGCTTGCCGCCTCAACCTCCGCAACATCTCTATACTATGTCCCTTTCTAACCAATGAAACCACAAAGCTCCTGATTCACTCCCTGGTTATCTCTCGCCTTGACTACTGGAACTCACTCCTCATTAGCTTACCATTAAATAGACTCCTCCCCCCTTCAGTCCATCATGAATGTGGCTGCCAGATTTATCCACCTTACAAACCGCTCAGTGTCCGCTACCCCTCTCTGCCAATCCATTGGCTACCACTCGCCCAACAAATTAAATTCAAAATAATAACAATAAGTTACAAAGCCATCCACAACTCTGCCCCCAATTACATCACTAACCTAGTCTCAAAATACCAACCTAATCGCCATCTCCGTTCCTCCCAAGACCTCCTGCTCTCTAGCTCCCTCATCACCTCCTCCCATATCCACCTCCAGGACTTCTCCCGAGCCTCGCCCATCCTCTGGAATCCCCTACCCCAATCTGTTAGACTGTCTCCAAATGTATCCACTTTTAGGCGATCCCTGAAAACTTTCCTCTTCAGAGAAGCCTATCCTGCCTCCATCTAATAACAGCACTATTTTCTCCATTAGCTCATCCCCCACAGCTATTACCCTTTGTATAACTTGACCCTCCCGCCAAGATTGTAAACTCTAACGAGCAAGGCCCTCTGATTCCTCCTGTATTGAATTGTATTGTACTTGTACTGTCTGCCCTCATGTTGTAAAGCACTGCATAAACTGTCGATGCTATATAAATCCTGTATAATAATAATAATAATAATAATTGTGTCAGATAATGGGAGTAGCCCTTATCTGATGGTTTTCTGCATAAATTCGGTGTGTTTCTCAAATAAAGCAGTTCTTATTCTAGTTCACTCCATGTCTGGTGTTGTCTGGTTTTGGGGTTTCTATAGCCATATCCATGGTTCTCATGTTCCAGGACTTGGGAAGCAGCTTCTTGGCGGAAATACCCAACAGGGAATCCGGATTCCATCACAGATACTAAGCTTAGCAGGGCAATAACTTCTCCGCAGGATGTGGAAACCTTGCAAGAAGATCTGAAATGAATGGGGTGGGCAACTACATGGCAAATGAGGTTCAATGTAGAAAAATGTAAAATAATGCATTTGGGTGGCAAAAATCTGAATGCAATCTATAGACTGGGGGGAGAACCTCTGGGGGATTCTAGGATGGAAAAGGACCTGGGGGTCCTAGTGGATGATAGACTCAGCAATGGCATGCAATGCCAAGCTGCTGCTAACAAAGCAAACAGAATATTGGCATTAAAAAGGGGATCAACTCCAGAGATAAAACGATAATTCTCCCGCTCTACAAGACTCTGGTCCGGCCGCACCTGGAGTATGCTGTCCAGTTCTGGGCACCAGTCCTCAGGAAGGATGTACTGGAAATGGAGCGAGTACAAAGAAGGGCAACAAAGCTAATAAAGGGTCTGGAGGATCTTAGTTATGAGGAAAGGTTGTGAGCTCTGAACTTATTCTCTCTGGAGAAGAGACGCTTGAGAGGGGATATGATTTCAATATATTATATATATATAAATGCCGGACCGGTGACCCCACAATAGGGAGAAAACTTTTTCAGCGGAAGGGAATTTAATAAGACTCGTTGCCACTCATTAAAATTAGAAGAAAAGAGGTTTAACCTTAAACTACGTAGAGGGTTCTTTACTGTAAGAGCGGCAAGGATGTGGAATTCCCTTCCACAGGCGGTGGTCTCAGCGGGGAGCATCGATAGCTTCAAAAAACTATTAGATAAGCACCTGAACGAACATACAGGGATATACAATGTAATACTGACACATAATCACACACATAGGTTGGACTTGATGGACTTGTGTCTTTTTTCAACCTCACCTACTATGAAATACTAGGTAATTGTAAAGTCTCATCTTTTTAAGAATAATTAAACATGTTCTACTTACTTCCTCTGTACAGTTGGATTTGCAGCCCCGATCCTCCTCTTCTCAAGTCCCTTTTTGCTGCTCCTGGCCCCTCCCTCCTGTCGAGTGCCCCTCACAACAAGCAGCTTGCTATGGGGGGCACCTGAGCCGAGCCACAGCTCCCTGTGTCCATTCAGACATGGAGCCCTCACCTGGCCCCGCACCCTCTCTCTCTTGATTGGCTGACTGACTTAGACTGACAGCAGCGGGAGCCAATAGTGCCACTGCTGTGTCTCAGCCAATCAGGATGGAGATTCTCGGATGGCTGAGGGACTCGTGGACATCTCTGGATAGAGATGGGGTTCAGGTAAGTATTAAGGGGGGGTGCTGGGGGGGTGGGGTGCTGCACACAGAAGATTTATTATCTTAATGCATAGAATGCACCTTCTGCCTTTACAATCATTTTAACCACATTTCCGGACTGCCACGCGCAGATGTACGTTCTTACTTTGGGGACGGATATTGTTGTTATGGCTGCAGCTAGCTGCCATAACCCCGGTATCCTCGTGTTTGGCCGGCTGTCCGGTACAAGATAAAAGTGGTCTTTGCGGCGGTCCGGTACAAGATAAAAGTGGTCTCTGCGGCGGTCCGGTACAAGATAAAAGTGGTCTTTGTGGCGGTCCGGTACAAGATAAAAGTGGTCTCTGCGGTGGTCCGGTACAAGATAAAAGTGGTCTCTGCGGTCAGTCCGGTACAAGATAAAAGTGGTCTCTGCGGCGGTCCGGTACAAGATAAAAGTGGCCTCTGCGGTCCGGTACAAGATAAAAGTGGTCTCTCCAGGGGTCCGGTACAAGATAAAAGTGGCCTCTGCAGTCGGTCCAGTACAAGATAAAAGTGGTCTCTGCGGCGGTCTGGTACAAGATAAAAGTGGTCTCTGTGGCGGTCCGGTACACGATAAAAGTGGTCTTTGCGGTCGGTCCGGTACAAGATAAAAGTGGCCTCTGCGGTCAGTGCAGTACAAGATAAAAGTGGCCTCTGCAGTCAGTGCAGTACAAGATAAAAGTGGCCTCTGCGGTCGGTCCGGTACAAGATAAAAGTGGCCTCTGCAGTCAGTGCAGTACAAGATAAAAGTGGCCTCTGCGGTCGGTCCGGTACAAGATAAAAGTGGTCTCTGTGGCGGTCCGGTACAAGATAAAAGTGGCCTCTGCGGTCGGTCTGGTACAAGATAAAAGTGGTCTCTGCGGCGGTCCGGTACAAGATAAAAGTGGTCTCTGTGGCGTTCCGGTACAAGATAAAAGTGGTCTCTGCGGCGGTCCGGTACAAGATAAAAGTGGTCTCTGCCGTCGGTCCGGTCCAAGATAAAAGTGGTCTCTGCGGTCAGTCCAGTACAAGATAAAAGTGGTCTCTGCGGCGGTCCGGTACAAGATAAAAGTGGCCTCTGCGGTCCGGTACAAGATAAAAGTGGTCTCTCCAGGGGTCCGGTATAAGATAAAAGTGGCCTCTGCGGTCGGTCCGGTACAAGATAAAAGTAGTCTCTGCGGCGGTCCGGTACAAGATAAAAGTGGTCTCTGCGGCGGTCCGGTACAAGATAAAAGTGGCCTCTGTGGTCTGGTACAAGATAAAAGTGGTCTCTCCAGGGGTCCGGTAAAAGATAAAAGTGGCCTCTGCGGTCGGTCCAGTACAAGATAAAAGTGGTCTCTGCGGCGGTCTGGTACAAGATAAAAGTGGTCTCTGCGGCGGTCCGGTACAAGATAAAAGTGGTCCTTGCGGTCGGTCCGGTACAAGATAAAAGTGGCCTCTGCGGTCGGTGCAGTACAAGATAAAAGTGGCCTCTGTAGTCGGTGCGGTACAAGATAAAAGTGGTCTCTGTGGAGGTCCGGTACAAGATAAAAGTGGCCTCTGCGGTCGGTCCGGTACAAGATAAAAGTGGTCTCTGTGGCGGTCCGGTACAAGATAAAAGTGGCCTCTGCGGTCGGTCCGGTACAAGATAAAAGTGGTCTCTGCGGCGGTCCGGTACAAGATAAAAGTGGCCTCTGCGGTCCGGTACAAGATAAAAGTGGTCTCTCCAGGGGTCTGGTACAAGATAAAAGTGGCCTCTGCAGTCGGTCCAGTACAAGATAAAAGTGGTCTCTGCGGTGGTCCGGTACAAGATAAAAGTGGTTTCTGCGGCTGTCAGGTACAAGATAAAAGTGGTCTCTATGGCGGTCCGGTACAAGATAAAAGTGGTCTCTGCGGCGTTCCGGTACAAGATAAAAGTGGTCTCTGTGGTCGGTCCGGTACAAGATAAAAGTGGTCTCTGCGGCGGTCCGGTACAAGATAAAAGTTGCCTCTGCGGTCCTTTACAAGATAAAAGTGGTCTCTCCAGCGGTCCGGTACAAGATAAAAGTAGTCTTTGCGGCGGTCCAGTACAAGATAAAAGTGGTCTCTGCGGCGGGCCGGTACAAGATAAAAGTGGTCTCTGCGGCGGTCCGGTACAAGATAAAAGTGGTCTCTGCGGCGGTCCGGTACAAGATAAAAGTGGACTCTGTGGTCAGTCTGGTACAAGATAAAAGTGGTCTCTCCGGAGGTCCGGTACAAGATAAAAGTGGTCTCTGCGGTGGTCCAGTACAAGATAAAAGTGGTCTCTGCGGTCCGTCCGGTACAAGATAAAAGTGGTCTCTCCGGCGGTCTGGTACAAGATAAAAGTGGTCTCTTTGGCGGTCCGGTACAAGATAAAAGTGGTCTCTGCGGTCGGTCCGGTACAAGATAAAAGTGGTCTCTGCGGCGGTCCGGTACAAGATAAAAGTGGTCTCTGCGGTCAGTCCGGTACAAGATAAAAGTGGTCTCTGCGGTCGGTGCGGTACAAGATAAAAGTGGCCTCTGCGGTCAGTCCAAGACAAGATAAAAGTGGTCTCTGCGGCGGTCCGGTACAAGATAGAAGTGGCCTCTGCGGTCAGTCTGGTACAAGATCAAAGTGGTCTCTGTGGCGGTCCGGTACAAGATAAAAGTGGCCTCTGCCATCAGTCCGGTACAAGATAAAAGTGGTCTCTGCGGCGGTCCGGTACAAGATAAAAGTGGTTTCTGCAGTGGTCCGGTACAAGATAAAAGTGGTCTCTGCGGTCGGTGCGGTACAAGATAAAAGTGGCCTCTGCGGTCGGTGCGGTACAAGATAAAAGTGGCCTCTGTGGTCGGTGCGGTACAAGGTAAAAGTGGCCTCTGCGGTCGGTCCGGTACAAGATAAAAGTGGTCTCTGCGGCGGTCCGGTACAAGATAAAAGTGGTCTCTGCGGTCAGTCCGGTACAAGATAAAAGTGGTCTCTGCGGTCGTTGCGGTACAAGATAAAAGTGGCCTCTGCGGTCGGTCCGGTACAAGATAAAAGTGGTCTCTGCAGCGGTCCGGTACAAGATAGAAGTGGCCTCTGCGGTCAGTCTGGTACAAGATCAAAGTGGTCTCTGTGGCGGTCCGGTACAAGATAAAAGTGGCCTCTGCCGTCAGTCCGTTACAAGATAAAAGTGGTCTCTGCGGCGGTCCGGTACAAGATAAAAGTGGTTTCTGCGGTGGTCCGGTACAAGATAAAAGTGGTTTCTGCGGTGGTCCGGTACAAGATAAAAGTGGTCTCTGCGATCGGTGCGGTACAAGATAAAAGTGGCCTCTGCGGTCGGTGTGGTACAAGATAAAAGTGGCCTCTGTGGTCGGTGCGGTACAAGGTAAAAGTGGCCTCTGCGGTCGGTCCGGTACAAGATAAAAGTGGTCTCTGTGGCGGTCCGGTACAAGATAAAAGTGGTCTCTGCGGTCGGTCCGGTACAAGAAAAAAGTGGTCTCTGCGGCGGTCCGGTACAAGATAAAAGTGGCCTCTGCGGTGGGTCCGGTACAAGATAAAAGTGGCCTCTGCGGTCGGTCCGGTACAAGATAAAAGTGGTCTCTGCGGCAGTCCGGTACAAGATAAAAGTGGTTTCTGCGGCGGTCCGGTACAAGATAAAAGTGGTCCCTGCAGCGGTTTTGCCGCAAGATCACTTTTATAGGCGGCGGGAGAGGGCCCCTCCCTCCCGCCGCGATCCGGTGCCCTCCGCCGCTTACCAGAGCCGTCGCCAACGGTGGAGGCAATCGCATCCTTCCCGTGGCTGTGTATGGAGACGAGTGAGGGGAAGATGGTCCCCACCTGTCTCCATGACACTGCAGGGCTGAAGCCCGTCAAAACGTCACTTCCGCCCATAGCTCTTAAAGGGCCATTTTTTTTTTCATTTTTTAAATGACATTTTTTTTATTGCATTTTAGTGTAAATATGAGATGTGAGGTCTTTTTGACGCTCCCCGTTTAAACGCTCCCTGTCCCGACAAGCTCGCACGCAGAGACAAACGCATACGTGAGTAGCGCCCGCATACGAAAACGGTGTTGAAACCACACATGTGAGGTATTGCCGTGATCAGTAGAGCAAGAGCAATAATTCTAGCCCTAGACCTCCTCTGTAACGCAAAACATGCAACCTGTAGAATTTTTTTAAATGTCATCTACGTATATTTTTAAGGATAAAAGTTTGTCGCCATGGAGGAGATTTTAATGTTTGTATGTCACCAACTAGGGATAGACTCATCCTTTTTTCACATGCTCCATCCCCTCAGGTTCAGAAGCTTTCCACCTCATAAATTATATACCAGATTAGATCATTTCTTTGTCTCAGCTCCCCTTCTACCCTATGTGGTAAACTCCGAAATACATACTATAACTTGGTCAGATCATGCACCCATTGCTGTAGATCTCCTTCTGTCAAAGCCCACACCTAGAACATGCCATCGGTGCCTTAATGAGTTTCTTCTCAAGATACATGAGATTCATCTCCATTTACAGGGAAAGTTGAAGGAATTCTTTGGATTTAATGAGGGTTCAGTCTCTGGGGCGTCCAACCTATGGGAAGCCCATAAGGCTTTTTTTAGAGGAGAGTGCATCTCTGCAGGCTCTCGTTACAAACGAGATCGTGAACTTCAGAGATCATCCCTTTTAGATGATCTATCTAAAGCAGAGAACCGCCTACTCAGCCTCCCTATGGTGTCCCGCCTTAGAACTGTGGTCTCACTGCGTAATCGCATCAAATCCTTGGACCTGACCAAATTTACCAAATCCAATCTATGGTCCAAGCGAAAGTTTTATGAGTTTGCAAACAAGCCTCATAGAATGTTGGTTAACAAACTGAGACCTAGAGCATTTACATCCACTCCTGACCATTTAATACAGTCTAACGGTGAACCCACATATTGTCCTCGTAATATGTCAAGGGTCTTTGGTGACTTTTACCAAGGTTTGTACAACTGTCTATCAACAGACCCGAATTTTCAATTTATCCAGGAAAAATTTGACTCCTTCGTAGAATCTTTGAGACTCCCCACAATATCCACTGAGGACCGCATAGGTCTAAATGCCCCCATTTCTGTTGAAGAGATTACTAAGGTAGTGAATCAGCTTCCTAATCACAAAGCTCCTGGCCCTGATGGACTTTCTTACCCTTACTTCAAAGGTTTCCTCCCAGTTCTATTACCCCATATGGCTAATCTGTTCTCTTCGCTAATGTCAGGTACAATACCCCTCTCCCAATTTCTTCACGCCTTCATTACAGTCATTCCAAAGCCCGGGAAGGATCCCTCTTTACCAAATAATTATCGCCCCATTGCCCTTCTTAATTCTGACTATAAAATGTTCACTAAAATCTTGGCCAATAGACTTTCCTCTCTCCTCACATCGCTTGTGCATAGGGACCAGGTCGGGTTTGTCCCCGCTAGACAGGCAGGAGACAACACTAGGAGAACAGTTGATCTTATTGATCTCCTGACGAAAACTTAAAAGCCTGCCTTGATTCTTAGCCTAGACGCTCAGAAAGCGTTTGACCGCTTGAATTGATCATTCATGTTTGCTATTTTACATAGCTATGGCTTCTCTGGCCCCTTTGTACAAGCACTAAAAGCACTTTATTCCTCACCCTCGTCCCAAGTGCAGATGGCTTCCCATGTGTCTCCATCATTTACTCTAACTAATGGTACTCGCCAGGGTTGCCCCCTCTCTCCCCTTCTTTTTATCCTTAGCTTAGAACCCCTAGCAGAGGCTATCAGATCCCATCCAGACATAAGTGGAGTTCAGTTGAGACAACGGGAATACAAACTATCACTTTTCGCGGACGACATCCTCTTAACTTTACCTCACCCTCACATATCACTTCCTTCACTACACACAACCTTGGCCTTATTTGGAGATATTTCAGGTTATAAAATCAACTCATCCAAAACTGAAGCGCTCCCTATAAATATTTCAGCAGATGTACTCTTGACCCTTCAAGGCAATTTTAATTATCGATGGTGTCCTCAGTCGCTAAAATACCTTGGGGTCTATTTGACTCCTTCGTATTCTACCCTTTTCCAAGCAAATTTCCCTCCTATGTTCACTGAAATCAACAATCTATTGAAAACCTGGACGAAATTCCCTCTCTCCCTTCTAGGTAGGGTAAACGTCCTAAAAATGTTGATTCTCCCAAAACTTTTATATCTCTTTGAAACCTTGCCAGTGATGGTCCCGATGTCTCAGCTCAAAATCCTCCAGAGAAGTTTTTTGAATTTTATATGGGATAATAAATCCCATAGAATAGCCCGCTCAATTCTCCTTACATCCCCAGCTAGAGGTGGCCTAGGAGCGCCGGACATAATCAAATATTATTATGCTACACACCTGAGGGCTATAGCCTCTTGGACCTCTAGATTTGTACCTAATCGTTGGTCCGAAATTGAGATGAGCATTACAATCCCAGCTCATCCATGTAGCTTGTTATGGCCATCTACTGATAAATCTTTCACCCAACTGCGTAAGATATGCCTAAATCCAATGCTTTTTACTCTCTCAATTTGGAAAAAATGTTCGGGTAAATATTCACTTACATCCCCATGTTCTCCTTTAACAAAATATCACTTTTAACCCAGAAATCCCTGATAGTCTATCCTTCGAAGCTATGTTACCTTGGACAAAAGCAGGTATATTCCAGCTACGTCATATAGTCCATCCGTTGACACATAGACTATATACCTTCCCAGAACTACAATCTAAGCATGGAATCCCGAAGAATCTCTTTTACTCATTTCTTCAAATTAAACATTTTTTCTCCAAAAAATTACCACAACTGACACTTTCCATACCCACACAATTTGAACTGACGTGCTCCAGAGGTCCTCACGAACCCAGTCTAATTTCCACTATATATAAAATATTGCAAGAAACCCCTCCTATTACGGAGCACACCCACCCATACATGCGTAAACGGTCCCACATCTTAGATCGGCCTATTGCTCTACAAGAGTGGAGAGAGATCTGGGACGCTACTTCTAAAGTATCCAGATGTGTGACCCAAAAGGAAACTGCCTAAAAAATCTGTATGTTTTGGTATAGGGCTCCAGATTTCTTGATGGAACATAAATTGACAACTTCAGGTTTATGTTGGAGAAGTGGGGTGTCCGTAGGCACTCATTATCATATATTTTGGGATTGCCCCGTATTGTTGCCTTTTTGGACACAGATTCACACATTATTAGAGAAGATATTGAACCTTTCCATCCCTTTCCAACCAATACATCTTCTGCTAGGCCTCCCGATCCAAAAAATGTCCAAGCTTCTCAGGAAATTGATGGCCTTCATTTTGCTAGCAGCTAAAAGGGCCATTCCCCAGTGCTGGTTGACCAATGCTCCCCCTACTTTTGCACAATTTCTAAATATCATAGGGGATATTCGTAGGATGGAACATCTTATGGCTATTATTGAGGAAACTCTTCCTAGTTTTGATAAAATCTGGGAACCCTGGGATGCTTCTGAATACAATTTGGAGAAACCCAAACAGACATGACGCTCACGTAGTTAACCAATATCTTGAATAAATTTTTGCTGATTTCTTTTTGAATTAACTTTTCTCCCCTCCACCAGATGTGTATATTTTGTCTGTCAATCACTTGTTACTTTATTTCTATCCATGATTATTCATAGAGTGTGATGATGTGGATTCCTTGAGATGGACTTTCTCCTTACGTTATTTCATTTGATTTGCATGTGTATTGCTATATCATTGTCTAACATTGTAAACTTTCCATAAACAAACAATTTAAAAAAAAAAGTTTGTCGGCATTCCACGAGCGGGCGCAATTTTGAAGCGTGACATGTATCAATTTACTCGGCGTAACACTATCTTTCACAATATTAAAAAAAATGGGCTACTGTTGTCTTATTTTTTAATTCAAAAAAGTGTATTTTTTTTTTTTTAAAAGTGCGCTTGTATGACCACTGCACAAATACGGTGTGACAGAAAGTATTGCAATGACCGCCATTTTATTCTCTAGGGTGTGTGAAAAAAAAGTATAACGTTTGGGGGTTCCAAGTAATTTTCTAGCAAAAAAAACTGTTTTTAATTTGTAAACAACAAGTTTACAAAAAAAGAGGCTCGGTCCTTAAGTGGTTAATTAGTGTAAACTCCGCCCCCTCCCATGCTATTTTTAATACACTCTGCCTTGCCTGTTAGCCCATAAAATGGACATTTTTAATCCTACAGGTTCTTTCCTGTTGTTTTAAGTTGGGTTCAACATCTGAACTTCTTTGAAGTTTTCCAAACCTATACCAGACCGAACCCTGGGGGGGAGTTTGGATCATCACCTGGTGAATGTGCTTCCAAATAGAGTGAATGTTACTGAGCAATCAGATCCTTTGTAAATACGTCTCTCTCTGTACTTTCAATGAGGGATTTCGCAGAAGATACAATTAATAAGAATTTTCTTTTTCAGATGAACCCGGAACCATCACATGAGCCTGGCTTTGGTTTTCCAGGCAGTCGGAGAACACGATCCGAAGAGACAATTTCACAGTCACAGTGGAGATCTCCTCCATCTTTATGGAAATGAAGGTTATTTTTATGAGACGTATCGTACTTCATCTCTATGTTCTTCTTTATACAAATGATCTGTACTGAGCTCCGTGTAATCCTAGTCATGGCGGAGATTCGTGTTACCTGTCGGCACTCCGGTGTCTTTGGATATTTCTGTCTGTGTGTCTGTCTAAGGAAAATTAAACAGATGCTATGGGGGGCTGGACACTGCAGTGGGGGACATATAGCAAAGTATGAAGTACAACAATAAATAAAATTGTATTCAGCACAGAGCAGCTCTTATAATAATGCCTAAAGGGTTACTAAACCCTCGTTTTTTTTTTAAATAACAAACATGTCATACTTACCTCTAGGAATGAGCTGAACACCCCCCCCCCCCCGGTACAGTTCAGTTCACACCGTTAAAGTCTATGGGACACGAACATGAAAAATCATAAGTGCTAATTCTAAAGGCTTATATGCAAGTGATTGTCCTAAAATGTGTTTGGGGACCCGGGTCCTGCCCCAGGGGACATGGATCAAAGCAAAAAAAAAATGTTTTTCGGGAGCAGTGATTTTAAGAATGCCTAAAGTGAAACAATAAAAATTAAATATCGTGCCTGGGGGTGTCCATAGTATGCCTGTAAAGTGGCGCATTTTTCCTGTGTTTAGAACAATACAACAGCAAAATGACATTTCTAAAGGAAAAAAAGTCATGTAACACTGCTTGTCGCTGTAATGTATAGTCGGGTCCCGGCAATATACATGAAAATCATTGAGAAAAACGGCATGGGTCCCCCCCAGCCCATTACAAGGATCTTTGGGTCTGGTATGGATAATAAGGGGAACCCTGCACCCAAATTTAAAAAATAAAATGGTGTGGGGGCCCCCAGGCACTATATATAATCTGAACAGAAGTATATATACTATACGGCCTGCCCTATAGACTCTGCAGAAAATTGGGCCTTAAGTGGTGGCAGTGCCAGAACACTGTAAGCCCTCAGTTACACTTTTTGGGCGAAGGAACGGGCCCTGCTGTGAAATATTTGATCAAAAATTGTAATTACATGCCCCTGTTAAACAGGGGCAGAAAAATTAGGCCTTAGGCAGTGGTGGTGGTGCCCTAAACCAAAAATATTGTTGGTCAGCTAGCATCATCAAGATTGAGGAGGAATAGGATAGTCACTCCGGATAGGCAGTCTTCAAGGGATCCCTCGTCCATAGAAAAATCAATCAGTTACATCAGCATCAGGTGTTTGATAGCTGCTGCCGATCCAAGACTGATTCATTTTTATGAATGTGAGCCTATCAATGGAGTCTGTGGACAGGCGCACTCTATGATCCGTTACAAACCCTCCAGCAGCACTGAATGTGCATCCAGAAAGAACGCTGGACACAGGACAGGCCAGTAGCTCAGTTGCATATTGAGCAAGTTCCGGCCAGTGGTCCATCCTCAAGACCCAGTAACCCAGTGGATGGTCTTTTGGAAAGGTCTCCAAGTCTACTCTTGCCCCAAGATATTCCTGCACCGTGTAATGCAGACGTTGACGATGGTTGCTGGAACCGATCAGACCTTGGCGCTGAGGACTAAAAAATTGTCTAAAGGCATCGGTCAGCCAGCCACCTTCTCCACCGCTCTTCCTCTGACTGACCGAAGCCTCAGCAACATGTTGTCCAGCACCAGGAAATTGTAACCTCACAGGATCTGGAAACGCATTGCACAAACCTTTCTTCATGGCCTCCTGAAGATGTTTCATCCTCTGCTCCCTCTGAGAAGGCAGGATGAATTCTGCAACCTTACCTTTGTAACGTGGATCAAGAAGGGTTGCCAGCCAGTAATGATCCCTCTCCTTGATACCACAAATCCTAGGGTCCTTTTGCAGGCTTTGCAGAATCAGGGAGGCCATGCAGCGTAAGTTTGCAGACACATTCAATTGTGAGTCCTCTGGGTTACTGAGGATGACGTTGTCAGAAACTACCTCCTTCCAACCATGTACAACTCCTTGGGTTTCTAGGGACTGAAAACCATCCCTTGAAGACTGCTGCTGAGTTTTATCCTCCATGCCCATGCTGACACAATCCTCCTCCTCCTCTTCTTCCTGTGTCTTTGGCGGGCCCACAGAAATACTATCTGGATAAAGGGGGCCTTGAGAGGTAAGGAAGTCCTCCTCTTCCTCACGCTGTTCTGCCTCAAGTGCCCTGTCCATTTTTCCCTGATTCTTGTGCTCCAACAGGAAGACAAGAGGGACAGTATCACTGATGCATGCAATGTCGCTGCTCACCATCCACGTGGCCACCTCAAATGGTGACAGGACAGTGCATACATTCTTGATCAGTAGCCACTGGTGTGGCGAAAAAAAGTAAAGCTCCCCTGACCCTGTTCCACCTGGTGGGCATGTCACAAATGAGGCAGTTCTTGGGCAGGTTGCATTCCCTTTGAATGTCAGACAGCCGAGCACTGGCATTGTATAACCGGTGGAAATGACCACAGACTTTTCTGGCCTGCCTCAAGAGATCCTGTAAGCCTGGGTACCTGCTCAAGAACCACTGCACAACCAAATTCAGGACGTGTGCCAAACATGGAACATGGGTCAAGTGTCCCTATCGGAGGGTGGAGAGAAGGTTGGTGCCATTGTCGCATACAACCATTCCTGGCTAAAGCTGGCTTGGCTTCAACCACCTCTGAGCCTGCCCCTGCAGAGCTGACAGAATCTCTGCCCCAGGGTGACTCCTGTCCCCTAGGCAGACCAACTCAAGCACCGCATATCATCTTTTTGCCTGAGTGCTTGCATAGCCCCTTGAACGCTTACAGAGCACCGCTGGTTCAGAGGACAAATCTGCAGAAGAGGCCATAGAGGAAGAAGAAGAGGAGGGGGTGGAGGAGAGAGGTGTGGCAAAATCACCACTAGCATTTTGGAAGCGTGGTGGCGGAACAAGCTTCAACAATACTGAACCCTGTCCTGCTTCCTTCCCAGCTGCCAGCAGAGTTACCCAGTGCACCATGAAAGAAAGGTAACGTCCCTGTCCATGCCTGCTGGACCATGAGTCAGTGGTAATATACACCTTACTGCTGATCAGCCTGTCCAACGAGGCCAAAACATTGCCTTCCACATGCTTGTAGAGAGCCAGAATGGCCTTCCGTGAAAAGAAATGGTGTTTTGGAACCTGCCGCTGAGGTACAGCACATTCCACAAATTCACAGAAGGGGGCAGAGTCTACCAGCTGAAAAGGCAGCAATTGCAGCAATTTGGCCAGGCTAGCATTCAGATGGTGAGCATGTGGATGGCGGGGACCGAAATTCTTTTTACGGTTCAGCAACTGGGGTAGGGAAATTTACCTGCTAAAATCAGATGGAGGTGTACTGATGGCAGATTGGCTGCAAGTACTCGGGACACCTATTGTTATACCTTCATTCCTCTCAGTGCAGGTTTTTGAGAGGACTGGGGGTATAGTAGGGTTGGAGATCCCAGATGAGGAGCAAGGAGAAGTCCGCCTTTTTCTTTGATGTGGGTCTTTCAAGTGCTGTTGCCAATTGACTGCATGGGAGGTTGTTATATGTCTGGTCAAACATGTGGTGCCCAAGCAGCTGCTGTTTTGTCCATGCTTGATCCACTTCAGACATAGGTTGCAAACAGCAATGGTGCGATCTGCGACCCACACCAAGGAACTTATCAAAATCAGCAGGGAGTCAGCAGCGCCCTGCACCTGCGGAGCTCTGCGGTGTGATGCAGTAGGGTGGCTGCCCTTAAGCTGCACCCAAGAGGACATCCTGCTTCATTGGAGTTGTGCCTCCTCCTCTCTTTATATCAGGCACCCAAGTTGAGTCAGTGACCTCATCATCCCCTCCCTCCTCATCACTGGAGCAAACTTGGCAATATGCTGCGGCTGGGGGAACATGACTGCCAGTTTCTTGTCCTTCTTGGGCACCCCCTCTCTCTAGGCTCACGTTACTCCCTTCCTCAACCTGGGAACCAACATTGTAGCCTTCTAATCACTGCGCATCCTCCGGTAGCATGTACCCGACACTGTGGTCAAATAGTTCGGGGGACTCCTCCATGCATGATGGTGGGGCTACGGAAGGAGTGACTGTGGACAAGGAGCCGGTGGAATAGGCTGCTTTGGCAGCTGCATTGGAAGACAAACTACTCTGAGCCTGGGTGACAGAGGATGAGGAAGGCTCTGTTATCTACTTCACCTACTCTTCTGCATGTTCTGGCTCAACAAAACGGCCAGCAGCAGAAAAAAAGGATAAGCGTGCCCCACAGCCACCTGCAGAAGGTGCACAATGTTCATGACCAGCACTGTTGGCCTGCTGTGAGCGTCTGCCTCTGCTTGGTGGCCTTCCAGACATGATGTATATTTTGTTTGACAAAACCACACTGCACTGTACTGTGTACTGTGTACACCACCAGAAAAGTAGTAACAACTGCACTACAGCTGCACTGTATTGTGTACTGTGTATGTTACCAGAAAAGTAGTAGAAACAGTAAACCACGGAATGCACTGTAGGTATAGGCTACACTGGTTGCTGCAGAGTGTATATATATATATATATATACTAGACTGTCTGTATATATATATCAAATACACTACCTGAAGTAGATTAGAAATAGTACACCACAGAATGCACTGTAGAATGTAGATCTCTAAGCTACACTGACTGGATGCAGAGTATATATATATATATATATATATATATATATATATATATATATACAAGACTGACTGTATATATATATATATATATATATATATATATATATATATATACTGTATATATCATTATTAAATACACTGCCACTAACTGAATAACCTTCCTGATGATCTAAATCACGCTATGACTCCGTCTACGCTAACAACACTACACAGGGCCGCCATGCAGGCAGCCTTATATAGTGTGGGGAGTGGATTTAGTCCCCCTGAGCCATGATTGGCCAATGGAACCCTGCCTTTGGCCAATTATGGCTCTCTTAGCTGAGGACGCAATTGAATTTCCCGCGAACGCCCCATATTGTTCAATATTCAGCGAATGGGTGAAACACCCGATGTTCGAGTCGAACTCATGTTCGACCCAAACATCAAACTCATCCCTACTTACCTCCTCTGTGCGAACTCATGTTCGACCCAAACATCAAGCTCATCCCTACTTACCTCCTCTGTGCAGTTGGTTTTGCAGAGAGTGGCCGCCGATCCTCATTTTCAGGGGTCCCTCATCGGCGCTGGTGGCTCCTCCCTGCATCGAGTGCCCACGTCGGAGAAGTGCTCTCCTTTGGTGGACACCCATGCGGGCGCTCTCCCGAGTCCTGCGCCCATAGACACAGAAAGCAAGACTAAGCCCGCTCCCCGTCTCCCACGTCAATGGGTTTGATTGAGAGCAGCGGGAGCCAATGACTGCTATTAATCTATCCAATCAGGACACGAGACACCAGCTAGAGCTGGTGTGCTCGTCTCCGGGGAGAAGAAATCCGGGTTCAGGTATGTAAAACGGGGGCACTGAGGGCGCTGCAGCACTACAGAAGGTTTTTCACCTTAATGCATGGAATGCATTATCTGACCCATAGGAAAGCCCGAGAGCAATCCGATGCTGCCATTAGCTGAGTATTGAGAAGAGTGGGGCCAAGCTGGCCATCACTTGTCTCTGTGCCCTTGGAGGACCAAAGCAACGTCTGACATCAATTCCTGCTCCCGGGTCATAGTAAATCTTTTTTTGTTTTTTTTGTTAAAGCAACAGTTTTTGATCCTTTGCTTTTAAAGTTAAAACGGAGTTCCACCCAAAAATGAAACTTCCGCTTTAAGGGAGGTGACCCCCTGACATGTTACATTTGGCATGTCATTTTTTGGGGGGAGGGCGGAAACTCTCTTTTCAGAGGGTCCCAGCTCCCATTTCCTCCCGGGGCACTGCGGCACTGGAAGGGAGATCACCTCTTCCCCCTCCCTCTCGGCAATCATCTGGGACATGTCAGGACATGGATTACTGGAACCATGTCCTGTGGTCTGATGAGACCAAGATAAACTTATTTGGTTCAGATGGTGACAAGCGTGTGTGGCAGCAACCAGGTGAGGAGGACAAAGACAAGTGTGTCTTGTCTACAGTCAAGCATGGTGGTGGGAGTGTCATGGTCTGGGGCTGCATGAGTGCTGCCGGCACTGGGGGGCTACAGATCATTGAGGGAACCATGAATGCCAACATGTACTGTGACATACTGAGGCAGAGCATGATCCCCTCCCTTCAGAGACTGGACCGCAGGGCAGTATTTCAACATAATAACCACCCCAAACACACCTCTAAGACCACCACTGTCTTGCTAATGAAGCTGAGGGTAAAGCTTATGGACTGGCCAAGCATGTCTCCAGACCTAAACCCTATTGATCATCTGTGGGGCATCCTCAAACAGAAGATGGAGGAGCTCAAGGTCTCTAACATCCACCAGCTCTGTGATGTCGTCATGGAGGAGTGGAAGAGGACACCAGTGACAACCTGTGACGCTCTGGTGACCTCCATGTCCAAGAGGGTTAAGGCAGTGCTGGAAAATAATGGTGGCCACACAAAATATTGACACTTTGGGCCCAATTTGGAGATTTTCACTTAGGGGTGTACTGACTTTTGTTGCCAGCGGTTTAGACATTAATGGCTGTGTGTTGAGTTATTTTGAGGGGACAGCAAATTTACACTGTTATACAAGCTGTACACTCACTACTTTTTATTGTAGCAAAGTGTCATTTCTTCAGTGTTGTCACATGAAAAGGTAGAAGAAAAGATTTACAGAAATGTGAAGGGTGTACTCACTTTTGTGAGATACTGTAAGTATCACAGCTTTTGCCATGGCACTCAGAATTAAACTCAGGTGCATTCTGTTTCCACTAATCATCCTTGAGATGTTTCTACAACTGGATTGGAGTCCACCTGTGATAAATTCAGTTGATTGGACATGATTTGGAAAGGCACACACCTGTCTATAGAAGGTCCCACAGGTAACAGTGCATATCAGAGCACAAACCAAGCCATGAAGACCAAGGAATTGTCTGTAGACCTTCGAGACAGGATTGTATGAAGGCACAGATCGGGGGAAGGGTACAGAAACATTTCTGCACCATTGAAGGTCCCAAAAAGCACAGTGGCCTCCGTCATCTGTAAATGAAAGAAGTTTGGAACCACCAGGACTCTTCCTAGAGTGGGCCACCCGGCCAAACTGAGCATTAGGGGGAGAAGGGCCTTAGTCCGGGAGGTGACCAAGAACTCTATGGTCACTCTGACAGAGCTCCAGCGTTTCTCTGTGAAGAGAGTAGAACCTTCCAGAAGAGCAACCATCTCTGCAGCACTCCACCAATCAGGTCTGTATGTTAGAATGGCCAGACGGAAGCCACTCCTTAGTAAAAGGCACATGACAACTCGCCTGGAGTTTTCCTAAAGTCACCTGAAGGACTTTCAGACCATGAGAAACAAAATTCTCCGGTCTGATGAAACAAAGATTGAACTCTTTGGCCTGAATGGCAAACGGCATGTCTGGAGGAAACCAGACACTGCTCATCACCTGGTCAATACCATCCCAACACTGAAGCATGGTGGTGGCACCATCATGCTGTGGGGAAGTTTTTCAGCGGCAGGAACTGGGAGACTAGTCAGGATCAAGGGAAAGATGAATGCAGCAATGTACAGAGACATCCTTGATGAAAACCTGCTCCAGAGCGCTCTGGACCTCAAACTGGGGCAAAGGATCATCTTCCAACAGGACAACGACCCTAAACACACAGCCAAGATAACAAAGGAGTGGCTACAGGACAACATTGTGAATGTCCTTGAGTGACACAGCCAGAGCTCAGACTTGAACCTGATTGAACATATCTGGAGAGATCTGAAAACGGCTGTACACCGACACTCCTCATCCAACCTGATGGACCTTGAGAGGTCCTGCAAAGAAGAATGGGAGAAACTGCCCAAAAATAGGAGTGCCAAGCTTGTAGCATCATACTCAACAAGACTTGAGGCTGTAATTGGTGCCAAAGGAGCTTCACCAAAGTATTAAGCAAAGGCTGTGATACTTATGTACATGGGAGGAGCCTGTGATACTTATGTACATGGGAGGAGTCTGTGATACCTATGTACACGGGAGGAGCCTGTGATACTTATGTACATGGGAGGAGCCTGTGATACTTATGTACATGGGAGGAGTCTATGATACTTATGTACATGGGAGGAGTCTGTGATACTTATGTACATGGGAGGAGTCTGTGATACTTATGTACATGGGAGGAGTCTGTGATACTTATGTACATGGGAGGAGTCTGTGATACTTATGTACATGGGAGGAGTCTGTGATACTTATGTACATGGGAGGAGTCTGTGATACTTATGTACATGGGAGGAGTCTGTGATACTTATGTACACGGGAGGAGCCTGTGATACTTATGTACATGGGAGGAGCCTGTGATACTTATGTACATGGGAGGAGTCTGTGATACTTAAGTACATGGGAGGAGCCTGTTATATTTAGGTACATGGGAGGAGCCTGTGATACTTATGTACATGGGAGGAGCCTGTGATACTTATGTACATGGGAGGAGCCTGTCATACTCATGTACATGGGAGGAGTCTGTGATACTCATGTACATGGGAGGAGTCTGTGATATTTATGTACATGGGAGGAGTCTGTGATACTTATGTACATGGGAGGAGTCTGTGATACTTATGTACATGGGAGGAGCCTGTGATACTTATGTACATGGGAGGAGCCTGTCATACTCATGTACATGGGAGGAGTCTGTGATACTCATGTACATGGGAGGAGTCTGTGATATTTATGTACATGGGAGGAGTCTGTGATACTTATGTACATGGGAGGAGTCTGTGATACTTATGTACACGGGAGGAGCCTGTGATACTTATGTACATGGGAGGAGCCTGTGATACTTATGTACATGGGAGGAGTCTGTGATACTTATGTACATGGGAGGAGCCTGTTATATTTAGGTACATGGGAGGAGCCTGTGATACTTATGTACATGGGAGGAGCCTGTGATACTTATGTACATGGGAGGAGCCTGTCATATTCATGTACATGGGAGGAGTCTGTGATACTCATGTACATGGGAGGAGTCTGTGATATTTATGTACATGGGAGGAGTCTGTGATACTTATGTACACAGGAGGAGTCTGTGATACTTATGTACATGGGAGGAGTCTGTGATACTTATGTACATGGGAGGAGCCTGTGATACTTATGTACATGGGAGGAGCCTGTGATACTTATGTACATGGGAGGAGTCTGTGATACTTATGTACATGGGAGGAGCCTGTTATATTTAGGTACATGGGAGGAGCCTGTGATACTTATGTACATGGGAGGAGCCTGTGATACTTATGTACATGGGAGGAGCCTGTCATACTCATGTACATGGGAGGAGTCTGTGATACTCATGTACATGGGAGGAGTCTGTGATATTTATGTACATGGGAGGAGTCTGTGATACTTATGTACACGGGATGAGTCTGTGATACTTATGTACATGGGAGGAGTCTGTGATACTTATGTACATGGGAGGAGTCTGTGATACTTATGTACATGGGAGGAGCCTTTGATACTTATGTAAATGGGAGTTTTTCCTTTTTTATTTTTAATAAATTTGCTAGGATTTCAAACAAAAATAATGAATGTAATCTATTTTGGAATAAGGCTAACAAAATGTGGAAAAAGTGAAGCGCTGTGAATTCTTTCCGAATGCACTCTAATTTGGAGAATATTCTGATGTTCATGTTGCTCTGGTATAAAATGGGTAAATGGTACAAGGATCTTTTTTTTTAGAACAACAAATGTTTTTTTTTGTTTGTTTCTTCACCCAATAAAAATGTGTCAGCACATCCTGTATAAATACATTGATGCATTTTTTTTGAAGGATTCCACAACATATACAAAACGTTTTTTCTCATTGGATTAACCTGGACCCATCACACAAGTCTGGTTTTGGTTTTCCAGGCAGTCAGAAGACATGATCCGGAGAGATGGTTTACAAGTCACAGTGGAGATCTCCTCCATCTTTATGGAAATGAAGGATATTTTTATGAGACGTATCGTACTTCATGTCTATGTTCTTCTCCTTATACAAATGATCTGTACTGAGCTCCATGTAATCCTAGTCATGGCGGAGATTTGTGTTACCCGCCAGCAACAATGATGTCTTTGGCTTTTATCAGAGACTAGTGAGCAGGAAAGATTTCTGTCTGGGGGCTCTGTCCATCCTGGTACAATACGCCTTCAATGGACACCAGAGGCGTGACTAGAAATAGCAGGGCCCCATAGCAAAATGTTGTATGCCCAATACAGCATGACCTGTGCCCCATACAGCGTGACCTGTGCCCCATACAGCGTGACCTGTGCCCAATACAGCGTGACCTGTGCCCCATACAGCGTGACCTGTGCCCAATACAGCCTGGTCTGCCTGTGCCCCATACAGCCACACTTATGCAGAGGAAGAGGCAAGCCACCCGGATCAGCAGAGAGCGGGATTGCCCACTGTAATAGCTTTCATTTGAATTTCCTGTCTTCCCGGGGCTCATCGTCACATAGCCCCACCTCTTGGCCTGACGCCTTTGATGACGTCACATGTCCCGCATTGGATTGGCGTTCTGTCTATCAAAGGCACCAGGCCAAAAGGTGGAGCTATGTGACGTGAGCCCCGGGAACACTGGAAGTTCTAATGAAAGCTCTTACATCGGGCAATTCAGCTCTCTGCTGATACGGACAGCTCGCCTCTTCCTTTCCTCTCTCTTCCCCTGGCTGGGAGACTGTGCCGGCGGTGCTCTTATCCTCACTGGGCCCCACTCGGCTGCGGGCCCCATAGCGCCCGCATGGGTCGCTATGGCGGTAGTTACACCCCTGATGGACACCATAAACCTAAAAAAAGAAAAAAATGGAAATCCATAGAGGGGTTTATAATTAATATATTTTTTTATATTTGTACTTTTTTTTGTTCAAGGAAAGAAAATACTCCCCATGACTGTTAGATATTTATCACTTTCAGCCACCAGTTTGTGGGCTCCACATCACAGTCAAGGACCTGTATCCACAGGGAGAGAGAAAATACAGGAGAGCACCTGAAGATGTGTGGAGGCACGGGTCTGACGGAGGTGCACTGTGAGCACTGGAGTTACAGGATGACAAGGATACTCTGGGGTCACCAGGTGACATGGGTTGCAGAGGAGTCACAAGGGAAACTGGACAGGCAGGGGGTCACTGGAGACAAGGATCAATGTAGACACGGGTGTGACTGGAGACACAATAGCCAAGGAACACCAGGGTCACCAGAGACACAGGAATCACATGAAACACAGGAGTGTCCAGGGGTCACTGGAGATACCGGGGTCACAGGAGTGAAAGGCGTCATAGAGTCACTGAATGCACTGGAGTGCTGGTTTCACTAGAAACACTGGGGCCAAAGGAATGAACAGGGGTTAGAGTCACTGAAGTTACAGGAGCACGGCGGTCACTGGAGACACTGAGGTTATAGAATTGAAACGGGTCACAAAGTTAATGAAGGCACAGGACTGCTGGGGGTCACAGAAGACACTGGGGTCACAGAAGACACTGGGGTCACTGAATACACAGGGGTCAGGGATATGCTGGGGTCACTGGAGACACAGGGGTTACAGGACTGCACATGGTCTACAGAGTCACCAAAGGCAATGGAACGCACAGGGGTCACAGGAGTGCACATTGTGACGGAACTGTCCAGCACCCAGCTTGAGTGCTTCAGTCAGTATACCTCTTCATCCATTCTGGACATAAGAACCAGATATTATATCTGAATAATGCATAGTATACAAGACTAGCCGACAACCGCTTGTACATGCAAACTGGAACTCTTTGTTGAAAACTCACACAGAATTTATATACTACACAATCAGGTGAGGGTTGATCATATTACCCTAACAATCCAAACTGTAAACATTAAGCTAATTAAACAACTAGCCACCTAGGTGACTCATTGTCCACCCCGACAATGTTGTGATTCACCCCACCCCAGGTCAGACTGCCGGCACCGAGCCCACAAAATGCATTACACATTATCATAAGCATAAACATATAGACAGACAGAAACAATAGGTGACCCAATTAACCGTGAAATTTACCCTCTCTGGTAATGAGTCTCCTCCATCTTTCCCTCCTCAGGGGACGTGTCTCCACATTCCTCCCTCAGGTGATGAGTCTCCATCTTCCCCCCTCAGGTGATGTCTCCACCTTCCTCCCTCAGGTGATGAGTCTCCACCTTCCCCCCTCAGGTGATGTCTCCACCTTCCTCCCTCAGGTGATGAGTCTCCACTTTCCCCCCTCAGGTGATGAGTCTCCACCTTCCCCCCTCAGGTGATGAGTCTCCACCTTCCCCCTCAGGTAAAGAATCTCCACCTTCCCCTCTTAAGTGATAAGTCTCCACCTTCCCCCTCAGGTGATGAGTCTCCACCTCCCCCCACAGGTGAATAGTCTCCACCTTCCCCTTTAGCAGATTAGTCTCCACCTTCTCCTCTCTGGTAATATGACTGCACCTTTCCCTCCTCAGATGATGAGTCTCCACCTCCCCCCTCAGGTGATGAGTCTCCACCTCCCCCCTCAGGTGATGAGTCTCCACCTTCCCCCCTCAGGTGATTAGTCTCCACCTTCCCCTTTAGCAGATGAGTCTCCACCTTCTCCTCTCGGGTAATATGACTCCACCTTTCCCTCCTCAGGTGATAAGTCTCCGCCTTCCCCCCTCAGGTGATGAGTCTCCACTTACCCCCTTCAGGTGATGAATCCCCCCCCAGGTGATGAGTCTCCACATTCCCCCCTCAGGTGATGAGTCTCCACCTCCCCCCTCAGGTAAGGAGTCTCCACCTTCCCCCCTTAGGTGACGAGTCTCCACCTTCCCCTCTTAAGTGATAAATCTCCACCTTCCTCCCTCAGGTGATAAGTCTCCACCTTCCCCCCTCAGGTGATGAGTCTCCACCTTCCCCCCTCAGGTGAGGAGTCTCCACCTTCCCCTTTAGCAGATGAGTCTCCACCTTCCCCTCTCAGGTAATATGACTCCACCTTTTCCTCCTCAGGTGATGAGTCTCCACCTTCCCCCCAGGTGATGAGTCTCCACCTTTCCCTCCTCAGGTGATGAGTCACCGCCTTCCCCCCTCAGGTGATGAATCTCTACCCCCCTCAGGTGATGAGTCTCCACCTCCTCCCCCCAGGTGATGAGTCTCCACTTTTCCCCCCTCAGGTGATGAGTATCCTCTTCCCCCCTCAGGTGATGAATCTCCACCCCCCCTCAGGTGATGAGTCTCCACATCCCCCCTCAGGTAAGGAGTCTCCATCTTCCCCCTTAGGTGATGAGTCTCCACCTTCCCTCCCTTGGGCGATGACTCTGCACCAGACCCAGGCTGGGACAAAAAATAGATTTAGCCTGAGCAGCCAATTCTCCAGCAACCGCCGTTCGCGAGGGCGGTTGGTGACGGGATAATCACGGAGTCGGTCCTCTGCACTGTAATGTAACTAATGGGCCACTGTGATATAAAGGGGACTGCACTGTAAAGGAAACTAATGATTACAATCCCCCTTTACAGTACAGTTCCCTTTTCATCACAGTGCCCCTACCAATCACAGCCCCCCATTACAGTGCCCCTTGCAGTCATGCCCCCTCTTTTTTCTCTGTAATCACACTGGCCCCTTTTACACTCTGCCTCCCCTGTACAGGCCTACCTTTGGCAGGGCGTTTTTTATTATTCTTCGTGTTCTTTTATTTTTATCCTTTATTTTTTTTTCTCTTTTTTTTCTTTTCTTTTCATTATTATTTATTTTTATATTTTTATTTTATTTTTATTCACATTTATTTTTTCACACTTTGTTTTTTATTTTTTTCTTACTTAGGTAATTTTCATTACTTGTTTTTTTCAGTTTATTTTCCAACATTTTTCTCAGTTGCACTTTATCCTCTTAATTTGTCTTCTTTTCCCACTCATTTCTTCCTTTTTCCTATTCTCATTTCTCTATCTTTATCCTTTTTTATTTTTCACCTGCATTTTTTTCTTATTTTCCTCTCCTTTCTCTCTTTTTTTCTGTTTCTTTTTCTCGCTCTTTCTCCTTTTTTTCCTTATATATCCCCCCTTTTTTCTGTCTGTTCTTCTTCCCTCCTTCCCCTCTTCTTCCCCCTTCCTTATCTCTTTTTGCTGCCATTCATTTTTATCTAATGTACACTTTCCTGTGTCCTCCATTACTCCTTGTTCTGCCTTTTCTCCTTTACCTTCTGTGTCTCCTTTCCTTGTATGCACTCCCGATCTGATGGCTTCACTTCTCGCGTTTACTGTCTCCTTCACTCCCCTTGGTTTTTTGAATGGACGTAATCTTCCTAGGTGGGTGGGGTCTCCTGACATCACACGTTTCCATGACATTAGTGGCCCCAGCCCTGGCAGCCCCCCCGCTGCCTAGCTATCGCCGGCCGTAGACAGCAATCACTGTTTTAATTGGATCCGACCTGCTGCCCAGGCTGTTCAGTGTACAGATCTCCGGCTCCTCCCACCCCTGCTTATAGATGATATCGTTGGCAGGGTAGGAGAGCCTGGAGAGGAGACACAGACACGTCCGAAAGAGCGGGAGGCGAGCGGCGAACGTGGCCTGTGTTAACCCTCTCCAGGCCACGGTCGCCGCTTACCTACCGCTGTGCGACCCGGTCAACAACAGGCATCGGACCACGGCAAGAGGTTGAGCCTGACGGCCCCGGCCCACCGGGCACATGCCCGGTGTGCTCTATGGCCAGTCTGGGCCTGCTCTCCACCTTCTCCCATATAGTGATGAGTCTCCACCTTCCCCCCTTAGGTAATGTGTCTCCACCTTCCTCCCTCAGGTGATGAGTCTCCACCTTCCCCTCACAGGTAATGTGTCTCCACCTTCCCTCCTCAGGTGATGAGTCTCCACCTACCCCTCTTAGGTAATGTGTCTCCACCTTTCTCCCTCAGGTGATGAGTCTCCACCTTCCCCTCTCAGATAATGTGTCTCCACCTTCCCCTCTCAGGTGATGAGTCTCCACCTTCCCCTCTCAGGTAATGTGCCTCCACCTTCCCCTCTCAGGTAATGTGTCTCCACCTTCTCCTCTCAGGTAATGTGTCTCCATCTTCCCCTCTCAGGTAATGTGTCTCCACCTTCCTCCCTCAGGTGATGAGTCTCCACCTTCCCCTCTCAGATAATGTGTCTCCACCTTCCCCTCTCAGGTAATGTGTCTCCACCTTCTCCTCTCAGGTAATGTGTCTCCATCTTCCCCTCTCAGGTAATGTGTCTCCACCTTCCTCCCTCAGGTGATGAGTCTCCAGCTTCCCCTCTCAGGTAATGTGTCTCCACCTTCCTGCCTCAGGTGATGAGCCTCTACCTTCCCCCCTCAGGTAATGTGTCTCCACCTTCCCCTCTCAGGTAATGAGTCTCCACCTTCCTTCCTCAGGCAATCTGTCTCCACCTTCCCCTCTCTGGCCATGTGCCTCCACTTTCCCCTCTCAGGTAATTTGTCTCCACCTTCCCCTCTCAGGTAATGTGTCTCCACCTTCTCCTCTCAGGTAATGTGTCTCCATCTTCCCCTCTCAGGTAATGTGTCTCCACCTTCCTCCCTCAGGTGATGAGTCTCCACCTTCCCCTCACAGGTAATGTGTCTCCACCTTCCCTCCTCAGGTGATGAGTCTCCACCTACCCCTCTTAGGTAATGTGTCTCCAGCTTTCTCCCTCAGGTGATGAGTCTCCACCTTCCCCTCTCAGATAATGTGTCTCCACCTTCCCCTCTCAGGTGATGAGTCTCCACCTTCCCCTCTCAGGTAATGTGCCTCCACCTTCCCCTCTCAGGTAATGTGTCTCCACCTTCTCCTCTCAGGTAATGTGTCTCCATCTTCCCCTCTCAGGTAATGTGTCTCCACCTTCCTCCCTCAGGTGATGAGTCTCCACCTTCCCCTCTCAGATAATGTGTCTCCACCTTCCCCTCTCAGGTAATGTGTCTCCACCTTCTCCTCTCAGGTAATGTGTCTCCATCTTCCCCTCTCAGGTAATGTGTCTCCACCTTCCTCCCTCAGGTGATGAGTCTCCAGCTTCCCCTCTCAGGTAATGTGTCTCCACCTTCCTGCCTCAGGTGATGAGCCTCTACCTTCCCCCCTCAGGTAATGTGTCTCCACCTTCCCCTCTCAGGTAATGAGTCTCCACCTTCCTTCCTCAGGCAATCTGTCTCCACCTTCCCCTCTCTGGCCATGTGCCTCCACTTTCCCCTCTCAGGTAATTTGTCTCCACCTTCCCCTCTCAGGTAATGTGTCTCCACCTTCCCCTCTCAGGTAATGTGTCTCCACCTTCCCCTCTTAGGTAATGTGTCTCCACCTTCCTCCCTCAGGTGATGTGTCTCCATCCCCCTTAAGTGATGAGTCTCCACCTTCCTCCCTCAGGTGATGAGTCTCCACCTTCCCCTCTCAGGTAATGTGTCTCCACCTTCCCCTCTTAGGTAATGTGTCTCCACCTTCCTCCCTCAGGTGATGTGTCTCCACCCCCCTTAAGTGATGAGTCTCCACCTTCTCCCCTCAGGTGATGAGTCTCCACCTTCCTCCCTCAGGTGATGAGTCTCCACCTTCTAACCCTCAGGTGATGAGTCTCCACCTTCCCACCTCAGGTGATGAGTCTCCACCTTCCCACCTCAGGTGATGAGTCTCCACCTTAAGGTCCCTTTCAGATGAAGCAGATCCACATGCTCAGTGGTGGATCTCTCTGCTGATCCACGCTGAGCAGGTGGGTAACAGATCCATGTCCGCTCTGACAGACACAGCCCATTCTCCCCTATGGGGCTGTCGGATGAAAACTGACTGCATGTCCGTTTCCATCTGATTGTCATCCGATCCGATTCTTTAGACGGATGGGGAGCGTATCGCCATACTTCTGTTTTCAGCATATTTTATGGAATCAGATGCTCGGCGGGTGTCAGCGGACACATGTCCACTGACATCCGCCGCCCCATAGAGAACAATCGGTAGTCCGATCGGGCCTGACTGAAAAACGGTCCGGCGGATCCGATCAGTCTGCTGGTGTGAAAGGGGCCTTAGGGGATGAGTCTGAACCTTCTTCCGTCAGGTGATGAGTGTCTACCTTCCCCTCTCAGGTAATGTGTCTCCACCTTCCCCACTCAGGTGATGAGTTTCCACCTTCCCCCTCCCCCGTAATGAGTCTCCTTCTTTCCCCCTCCGGTAATGTATTTCCACCTTCCCCCTCAGGTGAGGAGTTTCCACCTTCCCCCTTCCGGTAATGAGTCTCCACCTTCCCCCCTCCGGTAATAAGTCTCCATCTTCCTCCCTCAGGTGATGAGTTGCCACCTTCCCCCCTCCGGTAATGAGTGGCCATCTTCCCCCCTCCGGTAATGAGTGGCCATCTTCCCCCTCCTCCGGTAATGAGTCTCCATTTTCCCCTTCCGGTAATGAGTCTCCATCTTCCCCCTCCGGTAATGAGTCTCCATCTTCCCCCTCCGGTAATGAGTCTCCATCTCCCCCTTCAGGTAATGAGTGTCCACCCCCCCTCCGGTAATGAGTCTCCACCCCCCCTCCGGTAATGAGTCACCATCTTCCTCCCTTAGGTGATGAGTCTCTACCTTCCCCCCTCCGGTAATGAGTCTCCATCTTCCCCCGCCGGGAATGAGCCTCCATCTTCCACCCTCCGGTAATGAGTCTCCACCTTCCCCCTCCGGTAATGAGTCTCCATCTTCCCCCCTCCAGTAATGTCTCCATCTCCCCCCCTCAGGTAATGAGTGTCCATCCCCCCTCCGGTAATTAGTCTCCATCTTCCTCCCTCAGGTGCTTATAATCTGGTTTACATTCGTGAGGGGGACGAGTGATAGACGGCATTCCGAACACATTTCGGACACTTTGAATATTTGGTGATGCCGCTTGGACTCGGACTTTTGTAACGCTCCAGTCACGTTCCAGCACTTTGTGAATGATATTTTTGGAGGCTATATTGATAACTTCATCATTGTATATCTGGATATTATCCTTGTCTTCTCAGCCACCCTGGAAATCCATAGAGTCCACATGAAGAAGGTACTAGCTATCCTAAGAACGCATGGATTATACATCAATGCTGAAAAATGCAACTTTGAGAAGGGGTCAATTCAGTTCCTGGGACTTGTCATCTCTACTAAGTGAGTGGCCATGGATTCCCAAAAAGTCAAAGCGATCCTGGAATGGCCTGCCCCTTCAGACAAGAATGGTGTTCTAAGATTTGTCGTTTTTTCAAATTTCTACAGAAGATTTATACTTTTCAGTCATTATAGCACCCATTACTCAACTAACCCGTTTGCATTCCAGATTCCAGTGGTCCCCGGAGGCTCAGGCAGACTTAAAGCTGTATTTGTTTCGGCACCAGTTCTTCAGCACCCTGACCCTGCATTGCCCTATTCTGGAAGTCGATGCATCGGAAGTGGCCACAGCAGCTGTCCTTTCCCAACGACAGGACCCCAAATCATTGTTACATCCTGTAGCCTTTTCTTCATGAAAAATGACTCAACCAGAAAGAAATTACGATGTCGGAGATCAGGAGCTTTTGGCCATTAAAACGGCTTTGGAGGAATAGAGATACTTGCTTGAAGGTGCAGCACATCCCATCATGATCTTTACTGATCATAAAAACTTAGAGTATCTAAGGACTGCCAGACATCCGAAACCACGTCAAGTGCGGTGGACATTATTTTTTTCGAGATTTGATTTCCATATCACTCGCCTGGATTCAAGAATGGAAAGGCTCGGATGTTCCCAGACACCCTAGAAGAAACCACTCCTGGTACAATCCTGTATACACAGAACTGTTTTATTAATACAACCAGACCTTAGGGCATCTATTGTACAAGCCTCCCTTCAATGCACAGAGCCAGGAATTTCAACCTTAAAGAGGAGTTCCACCCAGGGGGTCCAGTAAAAAAAAAAAAAAATTAAAAGTCAGCAGCTACAAATACTGCAGCTGCTGACTTTTAATTGAACACTTACCTGTCCCTGGGTCCAGCGATGCGGGGGATTGAAGCCCCGCTCTTCTCCCACCTCCATTCAGCGGCGCCGGCATTGCAACTGTGGGCGCCGGGCTGTGGCTTCACAACCTGGCACCCACTGCGCATGCGCGAGCAGCGCCGCGTACCGTGATTGGCCGCTCAGTCACCTGGGACCTGTAATGGGTCCCAGATGATTGACAGGAGGGAGGGAGCAGAGCGGAGCCCTTCCTGTGCCGAGGGGGAAGTGATGTCACCAGCCCAGGCACTGGAAGGGCAGACTACGAGGGACCCCCTAGCAACAGGGATTTAGAGGTAAGTTAAAAAAAAAAAATATCCAAATTTTTTTTGTTTGTTTTTTTAGGATTTTTCATGTATTTTTGTTTTTTTTGGGTGGAACCCCACTTTAAGTTGTCACGAAGGGTTCCTGTGGCATGAGGACAACATTTTTGTTCCCCAGGAAGTCAGATTGCAGACCTTGAAAAAGTTTCATGATCACCATCTTGCCGGGCATTTCGGGGTTCGGATGACGATCGACCTTGTCCAGCGATACCTGTGGTGGCCTTCCCTAAAATCGGATTGCAAGAAGTACGTTAATTCATGTCTGATTTGCCAGCACAACAAAGTTGCTGGCAAAACTAATACCAAGTCTTGGGGTCTGTTAAAGCCCTTACCAGTCCCAGAGCAACCCTGGAAGAATATCTCTATGGACTTTATAGTTGATCTCCCTCCATCATAAAATTTCACAACGATCCTGGTGGTAGTGGACCGACTGTCAAAAATGGCTCACTTCCTACCCATGCTTGGTACACCTTTCGCTATGGACAGGACAAGAATCTTTGTCAAGGAACTAGTCAGATTACACAGACTACCTGATAATATTGTCTCTGATAGAGGGGTACAATTCACCTCTGGTTTCTGGAGGAACCTTTGCAAGATCCTGTCAATTGAGGTATGTCTCTCTTCTGCTTATTATCTTCAGAGTAATGGCCAGACAGAGAGGACAAACCAAACCTTGGAGTAATATCTGCAATGCTTCTGCTTGTTCTCCCAAGATGACTGGGCCTCCTTGATGCCTTGCGCTGAGTTTGCATACAACTCCATACACACGGCCACCAATCAGTCACCCTTCTGGGTGAACTATGGCTTTCACCCTTCCTTCCTACTCAACACCATTCCTGAATCTCCTGTACTAGCTGTTCAAGACAGAATAGGCTTCTTTCAAACAAATTACCAAGTCCTCCAAGAAACCATGCGAAAGGCTCAAGAAGACTTCAAGAGGCAATATGACAAGAGAAGGAGAGGGAACCCCATCTACAAGGTGGGAGACAAGGTATGGCTGTCCTCCATTAACCTCAAACTCTCTTGTCCTTCCAGGAAGCTAGGTCCAAGGTTTGTGGGTCCATTCAAGATCAAAAGGGAAGTGAACCCCATGGCTTTTGAACTTGTTTTGCCTGCCTCCTACAAGATCCATCCGGTGATCCATGTCTCTCTATTGAAACCAGCTGTGCCAAGCCCATTTTCAGGGAGAGAAGAGTTGCCACCTCCACCAGTTACTATAGGTAACGACACGGTATACGAAGTGGAAGCCACCCTGGACTTCTGGAGAAGAGGTAGGCAAACTCAATTTCTTGTTAAGTGGAAGGGGTATTCTTCAGAAGAAAATTCCTGGTAACAGGCAGATAACATACATGCTCCTAGACTGTTGCGGAACCTCCGCAACAGGTACCCAGAGAGATGGTCTAGTTTGGACATCCAGAGGCTGCCCCTGTGGGGGGGTCACTGTCAGGGGCATGGCTGTCACAGAACTGGCAATGTTGCCCAAAACCAACATGGATGCCCACAGAGAGTTCTGAGACATGCAGGGGGTGCGCAGGCCACTCAGGCACGGGAGGACATCAATAGAGGCAAAGCAGGTGAGCGATTTAGCCGTCATTCGGCTATAGTGCGGATCTGAAGTAGTTAAGCCAGCCATTGACAACAGAACATTGCTGGATTATCTCAGCTTCCCTGCGTGCCTTGTGACTCTGTTTCCTGATCTGTGGATTACCCGTTGTTGACCCGGCTTGCCTTGATCTCCCAGTTTGACCTCTGGCTTGCCTCTGGACCCAGTTTCTGTTCCTGATCACCCGGTTTGACCTTTGACTTGCATCCGGACTTTGCTTCTGTTCCTGTCTTCCGTGTATGACCTTGGCTCACCCCTGTTTATGCTCTGGACTGACTTATTCTGTATGACCTCTGGCCTGGCTCCTGGTTCCTCCACTTCTCAAACACAGCAAGTTCAGCTCAGCCTGCTACAGTAATCCCTCAGTGGCCAGCTCATCTGACTACAAGCAAGCACCTGGCAAACTGTGCTTCTTTGAGCAACGCGCTCCCTGTTTCCAACTTCAGGGGCACGCTGCACTTAGCCGCAAGAGGAGCCCTCTTAGCATCTCGATCTCCATACCTAACTATACCAGTGTCCCGAATAGTATAGTTTCCACCCACAAAAACTTGAGACATGTAGCAAAATACATTTTGGCCTAAATTTATGAAGAAATTAGATTTTTATTGGATATGTTTAAAAACAGAAAGTAAAAAATATTTATTTATTTTTTCCAAAGATGTTTGATAGAGATAGCCTTGGCTTGGTGCATGTCATCCTCCAAGGAGGAGACCCGCTGTTTTGCCTGTTGGTTACGGCTGGTCTGCTCCTGCAAGTCAATGCAAAACCATGTCAGGCCCTGTAGAACTGCTCTGTCTACTGCCTTAGTAATCTTGGATGTAAGGAGCTCTATTAATGTCAAATCAATCCGGGTGTAGAGTCTCCCTCCAGAGCCAGAGGCAGAGGAGAGTGGGGGTCAGTGCTTTCTGTGCCTGGAGGAGCGGCCATTATGGGATTCGGCTCAGCTGCACTCTCAAGAGGCCAGCTGGTGAGAGAGCTGGAGTGAGCGGCGAGCGTTCCAGAAACCTTTCTATATGATACAGTACCACAGATACTGGGTGCTGAGTGGGAGGTAAGCCGAGGAGGTGTAGGGCACTTGCGCGGCTTTGTACAGCAAATTTGGTGGGGCTTGGCAGGAGCTATATGGACTCTCTGCATCCTCAGACAGCGCCAGAACCAGAAGCCTCCCTGAGCAAAGTTTTTATGTGGCCATAGCACAGAGGGATGCTGCTTCCAGATGTTGGGTTTGATCTCATCTGAATGCTCTAGTCCAGCCACCTCTAGCTGCCCATCCAAATGAGCCCCTACATCTACTTTAAAAGATCACCATGTTCACTATGACTAAAATACAAAGCAAAACTGTGCTGAGCTTTTTTTGCTTTATAGAACGTGATTTATTTCTTTTGAATATGTTCCTAAGCTTACCGGTACAAACCAAACAAGGATCAGATGAAGCGAGTGATTTGATATACAACCTGATGAGATGTTTCCTGGCCATCAAACCCGACAACCAAATCCCAGAGAGATTTGCATTCCATGATACGTCTTCTCTGAATCTCTGACAGATTTCACTTTATATCTGTACTATTATTTTATCCAGCTTCTCTCTGCAGAAGGAGAATCCAACAAACACTCTTCCTTGTTCCACGATGTTCACAGCTCAAGAAATGTTCATATTTGTGTTTTCACTTCTCACTGGCCTATCCGGGACACTGACCAATTCTTTACTTCTAACTTTGTATTTGTTAAAATGGAAAAACAGCGGAAATTCTGTTGTCTGTGACCAAATCCAAATGTCTTCAGCGCTTACCAATATTTTCCTGCAGGTCTGGCTGTCATTTGATGGCATGCTGGACACTCTGGTGAGGTTCTTCAACATTAGTAAGAATATATTTCTTTTAATGTTTACCCTACAGTTTATTTTCTTCTATGCCAGTGTCTGGAACACCACTTGGCTCTGCATGTTCTACTATGTCCGATTGGTGAACTTTACCCACCCTTATCTTCTGAGGATGAAAGCCATATTCCTGTCTTCTGTTCCTCAGCTCATAGTGGGGTCAGTTCTTGGCTCAATCATCATCGCTTTGCCACTTTTCTGGTTCACAGAAGCCAATCTTATACAAAACGGAACTTTGTTTTCCATTTATTTTGATACTACAATAAATTTCACTTACACCATGTTAAACCCAATCTTTGGATGTATTCTTCCCTCCATTCTGACTTGTCTCTGCATCGGTCAATGTGTCACATCACTGCTGAGACACGTCTGGAGGATAAACCTCAGTGAATCTCACCTAACGTCATCTCAGCTCCAGGGACACATCCGGGCCACCAGGATAATGATAATGAGACTTGTCCTGGACTTGACTTTTTATCTTTCAGTTGCAGCAGCAATATTGACTTCTTACCAACATCATCCTTTTACAGTTTGTTACTGGATACTTTTCCTGATGTACCCAACTGCTCAAAGCCTCCTTTTAATTCATGGAAACCCGAAGCTAAAAATTAAATTATGTAGACAACGTGCCCATAACTAAGCACCTTATGCGATTATGTTTGTAATATAGATAGAGCTTGGCCAAATTTATGTAGAAAAGGTAACGAGCAGCAACTGCAACGAGATCACTGGGACCAGAAGTGAAGGGATCTTCTGCACCAAGGAGAGGAAAAAAAAATAGAAAATCCTAGTATAAGTATACTGTAATAATAATACTACTTCTAATAATAATATTCATAAAATAGAATATATATATATATATATATATATATATATATACATATATAAAGGAAAATGTAAAATAAAAATTGTGTGTGCATTCTTTATACAATAATTATTATGATTAATGATACATTAGAACATATATAGGGAAATGTAAAATAAAAATGATGTACCTGCTCTATACAATAAAGTCATCATACATCATGTCCCCGTCTGTGTTTTCATCCGTATTTTTCCAACCACCAACCTAATGCCGCGTACACACGGTCGGACTTTTCGGCTACAAAAGTCCAACAGCCCATCTGACAGACTTTCGAAGGACTTTCGACGGACTTTTGGCGGACTTGCGGCGGACTTTCTAACGAACGGACTTGCCTACATACGATCACACAAAAGTCCGACGGATTTGTACGTGATGACGTACACCGGACTAAAACGAGGAAGTTGATAGCCAGTAGCCAATAGCTGCCCTAGCGTCGGTTTTTGTCCGTCGGACTAGCACACAGACGAGCGGATTTCTGGGTCCGGCGGAGTTACGACGTAAAGATTTGAAGTATGTTTCAAATCTAAAGTCCGTCAGATTTGCGGCTGGAAAAGTCCGCTGAAAGTCCGGGGAAGCCCACACACGATCGAATTGTCCGCCGGATTTGGTCCGTCGGCGTCCGTCTGACTTTTGTAGACAAAAAGTCAGACCGTGTGTACGTGGCATTATACACACAGACCATGGACATTTAATGGGAAATGAAGACTTACCTGTATCTGCTTCAACAGTTGGATCCAGTGGCGGCTGGTGCTCCAAATTTTTTGGAGGGCAAAAACAAACTGAAAAATACTGAACCCCCCCATCAATTGCAGCCTCACTGTGCCTATCAAATGCAGCCTCACTGTGCCCATAAAATGCAGCCATTGTGCCCATCATATGCAGCCACTTGTTCTCATTATATGCAGCCACTTGTTCCTGTCAAATGCAGCCACTTGTACCCAGTATATGCAGCCACTTATGGCAATCAAATGCAGCCACTTATGGCAATCAAATGCAGCCACTTGTGCCCATCAAATGCAGCCACTTGTGAACATCAAATGCAGCCACTTGTGCCCATCAAATGCAGCCACTTGTGAACATCAAATGCAGCCACTTGTGCCCATCAAATGCAGCCACTTGTGAACATCAAATGCAGCCACTTGTGCCCATCAAATGCAGCCACTTGTGCTTATCATATGCAGCCACTTGTGCCCATCATATGCAGCCACTGTGCCCCATCATATGCAGCCACTTGTGCCCCATCATATGCAGCCACTTGTGCCCATCATATGCAGCCACTTGTGCCCATCAAATGCAGCCACTTGTGCCCAGTATATGCAGCCACTTGTGCCCATCATATGCAGCTACTTGTGCCCAGTATATACTTTCCATCATCCAAAACGCCAACACTCAAACGTAAAGGATTCAACCAACTCTTCCTTGGCCCAGGCCAAAAAAGAAAAATGCTGTCCTAACATCGATTAAAGACAGCCTCCAGTTCCAACTTCACCATTCTTATGTGGACCCCCAACGTTGGTGCTTAATCCTGATGATTCAATGTAGGACAGACCACCTACACCCTGGTAAATACATATTGAGCGAATACTTAAACAACTCCACTACAAACACCTATGTAAAAAAACAACCTAAAAAGAGGAAGCCTTATCCTAGGGGGTGACTTAAACATAGTCGGTGACCCCTCCATGGACATCTCTACACACAATGACAGCATTCTGCATTGAACCCCTTCCTTTGGGCATCGGACCTTTTTGACATGTGGAGACGTCAGCATGGATCGGAAAAAGACTACACCTATTTCTCCCCTCACAGATGACCTATTCACGCATCGACATGTTTGTGGTAGATAAATGGACTTTGCAGAACATCAGGAGCTCTGAAATTAGCACTATCTCCTGGTCCAATCACGCCCCAATATCTATAACCTTGGATGATCAACGACTAAGACCACCAAGAAATATAGAGACTCAACTGCACTATTCTGGCGGTCAAAAAAATTCATCAAGAACTCATTTGTGAGCATCACTCTTTCTTTGAACTGAATGATCTTCCTGATACTAACCCCTGTACACTTTGGTCAGCATATAAGGCTACGTGTGTGGGACCTTTATAAAACAAAATAAGAGAACAAAGAACCAGAGGAACAGGCAGATTGACAAGATCGTGCTCCAAATAGAAAAAAATTAGAAAAGCAAAATAAAACCCACCCTTCTCACAAATTATCTAGTGAACTCCTAGAGCTGAGGCAAGCCCTCAGATCCCTATTCCTGTAAAAAGTTGAAAACAATCCTAAATACACTAAAGCTAACTATTACGATATACAAGCGATGTCTTGATACACGAGTAGCATCACATCACAACTGAGTACAAAAGAGAAGAGAGACGCTTCTAAGTGTAGCAATATGTATACATTTAATAAAGGTACAATATTTAGCAACTCACATGGTTGATGATTAAAAGAGGCACATCTAAGCCTCGCTTTCAGATCGCTCTACTGCAGGGTAGTCTTCCAGGTCACAATTGCAGACTGACAGCTGTGAGAGCCTGCGGTGCGGAGGACGGTCTATGTGGACAGCTTTACCCCGGATGCCTGCATACTTACAGTATCTCACAAAAGTAAGTACACCCCTCAGTCACATTTTTGTAAATCTTTTCTTGTGACAACACTGAAGAAATGACACTTGTCTACAATGTAAAGTAGTGAGTGTACAGCTTGTATAACAGTGTAAATTTGCTGTCCCCTCAAAATAACTCAACACACAGCCATTAATGTCTAAACCGCTGGCAACAAAAGTCAGTACACCCCTCAGTGAAAATCTCCAAATTGGGCCCAATTAGCCATTTTCCCTCCCCGGTGTCACGTGACTCGTTAGGGTTACAAGGTCTCAGGTGTGTATGGGGAGCAGGTGTGTTAAATTTGGTGTTATCGCTCTCACTCTCTCATATTGGTCACTGGAAGTTCAACATGGCACCTCATGGCAAAGAACTCTCTGAGGATCTGAAAAAAAAAATAGTTGCTCTACATAAAGATGGCCTAGGCTATAGGAAGATAGCCAAGACCCTGAAACTGAGCTGCAGCACGGTGGCCAAGACCATACAGCGGTATAACAGGACAGGTTCCACTCAGAACAGGCCTCGCCATAGTCCACCAAAGAAGTTGAGGTCACGTGCTCAGCGTCATATCCAGAGTCTTTGGGAAATAGACGTATGAGTGCTGCCAGCATTGCTGCAGAGGTTGTAGGGGTGAGGTGTCAGCCTGTCAGTGCCCAGACCATACGCCGCACACTGCATCAAATTGGTCTGCATGGCTGTCATCCCAGAAGGAAGCCTCTTCTAAAGATGATGCACAAGAAAGCCCACAAACAGTTTTCTGAAGACAAGCAGACTAAGGACATGGATTACTGGAACCATGTCCTGTGGTCTGGTGAGACCAAGATAAACTTATTTGGTTCAGATGGTGACAAGCGTGTGTGGGGGCAACCAGGTGAGGAGGACAAAGACAAGTGTGTCTTGTCTACAGTCAAGCATGGTGGTGGGAGTGTCATGGTCTGGGGCTGCATGAGTGCTGCCGACACTGGGGGGCTGCAGATCATTGAGGGAACCATGAATGCCAACATGTACTGTGACATACTGAAGCAGAACATGATCCCCTCCTTGCAGAGACTGGGCTGCAGGGCAGTATTCCAACATGATAATGACCCCAAACACACCTCCAAGACCACCACTGCCTTGCTAAAGAAGCTGAGGGTAAAGGTGATGGACTGGCAAGCATGTCTCCAGACCTAAACACTATTGAGCATCTGTGGGACATCCTCAAACAGAAAGTGGAGAAGCGCAAGGTCTCTAACATCCACCAGCTCCGTGATGTCATCATGGAGGAGTGGAAGAGGACTCCAGTGACAACCTGTGAAGCTCTGGTGACCTCCATGCCCAAGAGGGTTAAGGCAGTGCTGGAAAATAATGGTGGCTCTAATAGGCTTCAAAATAGGATGGGCTTGGGGAGCAGAGACTGCACTCGGAGCCCACCCAGGTGTGTTAGAATAGCGAATGAATAAAAAAAAACAAAACAAAGAAAGGACACAAAAGAGAGGAAAGGTGTGCTGCTCACCCCTGTTATTGAAAACATATTTTACATAATATTGAAAATATTTTACATAATATTGATTTGATAATTGTATCTTGCTGCCTAAAAACCCCAAACCTGGGGAAACTTTCTCTCTAGAATAGCGAATGAATATCCGCTATTCTACCACTGATCCTACTCCCGGCCATTTAGGAAGCGGGTCTGAGACTCGTCACCTGATTGGCTAAAAGTATAGGCAATCCTATTGGACACCTAGGAGGAGGGGAGGAGACGCACAGCCACGGTAATGGAGGAAAGGGACACAGGAGCCGCTGCTCGCTGCTCGCTGCTCGATGCCTGCTGCTTGATGCCTGCTGCCCGATGCCTGCTGCTCTATGCCTGCTGCCCAATGCCTGCTGCTCGATGCCTACTGCTCAATGCCTGATGTCCGATGCCTGCTGCTCTATGCCTGCTGCCCGATGCCTGCTGCTCAATGCCTGATGTCCGGTGCCTGCTGCCCAATGCCTTATATCCGATGCCTGCTGCCCAGTGCCTGATGTCCAATGCCTGCTGCTTGATGCCTGCTGTTCGATGCCTGCTGCCCGATACCTGCTGCCCACTACCCAATGCCTGCTGCCTGATGCCTGCTGCTCGATGCCTGCTGCTTAATGTCTGATGTCCGATGCCTGCTGCCCAATGCCTGCTGTTCGATGCCTGCTGCTCGATACCAGCTGCTCGATGCCTGCTGCCCGATGCCTGCTGCTAAATACCTGCTGCCCAATGCCTAATGTCCGATACCTGCTGCTCGATGCCTTCTGCTCGATGCCTGCTTCCTGATGCCTGCTGCTCAATGCCTGCTGCCTGTTTCCTGCTGCCCGATGCCTGCTGCCCGATGCCTGCTGCTCGATGCCTGCTGCCCAATGCCTAAAGTCCGATGCCTGCTGCTCAATGCCTGCTGCTTGATGCTTTCTGCTTGATGCCTGCTTCCCGATGCCTGCTGCCCAATGTCTGCTGCTCGATGCCTGCTGCTCGATGCCTGCTTCCCGATGCCTGCTTCCCGATGCCTGCTGCCCGATGCCTGCTTCCCAATGCCTGCTTCCCGATGCCTGCTGCCCGATACCTGATGTCCGATAGCTGCTGCCCGATGCCTGCTGCTCGATGCCTACTGCTTGATGCCTGCTGCCTGCTGCCTGATATCCAATGCCCACTGCCTGATGTCCAATGCCTGCTGCCCAATGCCTGCTGCTCGATGCCTGCTGCTCGATGCCTGCTGCCCTATGCCTGATGTCCGATGCCTGCTTCCCGATGCCTGCTGCTCAATGCCTGCTGCCCGATGCCTGCTGCTAGATGCCTGCTGCCCAATGCCTAATGTCCCATGCCTGCTGCTCGATGCCTTCTGCTCTATGCCTGCTTCCCGATGCCTGCTGCTGGATGCCTGCTGCCCGTTTCCTGCTGCCCGATGCCTGCTGCTTGATGCCTGCTGCTCGATGCCTGTGCCCGATGCCTGATGTCCGATGCCTGCTGCTCGGTGCTTTCTGCTTGATGCCTGCTTCCCGATGCCTGCTGCCCAATGTCTGCTGCTCGATGCCTGCTGCTCGATGCCTGCTGCTCGATGCCTGCTTTCCGATGCCTGCTGCCCAATGCCTGCTGCCCGATGCCTGATGCCCGATAGCTGCTGCCCGATGCCTGCTGCTCGATGCCTACTGCTCGATGCCTGCTGCCTGATGCCTGATATCCAATGCCCACTGCCTGATGCCTGTTTCCCACTGCCTAAATGGGGTAAGTCCTGGGCTGACTGGCAGAAGGGGAGTTTGTTTGCCGACACCCCAAATAAAAAAAGTCAGCCGCCACTGCATTTTATGGTTAGACAACCTAACACATTGCTATAATCTTTTTATATGGACTATAAACTGAAGGATTTATGAATGAATGGTCGTGGAATGAATCATCTGAGTTTCCATTATTTCTTATGAGGAAATTTGCTTTGGATTACAAGCATGTTTCCTGGAATGAATTAAGCTTGCAATCCAAGGTTTTACTGTACCACCAAAACAAAGCTCTATTTGTGGGGAAAAAAAGGACATACATTTATTTGGGTACAGTGTCGCATGACCGTGCAATTGTCAGTTAAAGTAACGCAGTGCCATATCGCAAAACAATGACCAGGAATTCCCAGCCACATAGAGAAGGGGCGGAGATAGTGGTGACATCACTGCCCAAATATGGTCACTGGCCATATTTGCAGAATGACATTGACCAAAAATGCCCATGGCTATATTTAATCAGTGACGTTACCACTATCTCCGCCCCTTCTCTATATAGCTGATGACAGCTCAGTCCTGTGTGCCGTGTCAGTCGGGTTTTTCATTTAGTGACACGTGTCAGTCGGGTTTTTCATTTAGTTTCGGAGGCTCAGGGTGTTTTAGATTTCTTTTTTTAAATAAATACATTTTTTAATATTTGGGTGTCTTTATTTATAGTTTTCAATTTTTCTTTATGTGAATGAGTAGGGGGTACTATGTATACTTTATTCATGTAGGTGGGGCTGGTATCTGGGGAGGCTCCCTTATTTTTAAAGGCGGTTTACAGATTATGCTAAGCCCCCTGCTTGCAGACCCCCCACAACCACCAGCCAGGGTTGTGGGGAGGAGGCCCTTGTCCTCATGAACATGGGGACACGGTGCTTTGTTAGAGGGGTCCCTCCTGGAAAGGCACCCCCTCATGTTCAGGGTATGTGGCCTGGTATGGTTCAGGAAGGATGGGGGGGGACATGTTCATCCTCTCCCCTTACTTGCCTTGGTGGGGGGTACCCCATGTAAAAAAAGAAAAAGAAATGCAGCTGTGATTTTTGAGAATCATTCAGAAATCATAAAAAAAACATTTAAAGATTAAATTTGTGTCTGTTATTTTACCAGAAACCAACTACTCTTCCTCTTTCTACAGACCTCTTCAACTGGTCCAACCCAAATCCTCCTCATCTGTATACAGTATATACTGTATACTATGATTTCAGCCTTAGGGGAAAACACATTATAAGTGTTGTTTGATTGTTACGTTGAGATAAAAATTTCTAAATTTATTATATATTTAAAACAAAGTTATATTTTTAAAAGACATAAGCTTAAACCTAAGGATGTGGCTCATAAACTTGTTTAAAGTGGCATAGTGTTGAATCCTGACATGTTTCGTCCTATGTATTGGGTTTCCTCAGGGGATGCTATCCGCATTGGGTATCAGCCTTTTAGATTAAGCAGTATATAATGGCCGGAGACATGTGGGGAGACATGCAGTTTACGGGATCTGTTGCAGTATAATATCTGAACCAACCTGCTTTGTAATCCCTGCCCCCGCTGTCATTCATATATACAGCTTAACCTAAAAGGCTGATGCCCCATGCGGATAACATCCCCTGAGGAAGCCCAATACACAGGACGAAACATGTCGGGATTCAACACTGTGCCGCTTTAAACAAGTTTATGAGCCACATCCTTAGGTTTAGGATTATGTCTTTTAAAAATTGTTTTAAATATATAATACATTTTGAAAATTTTATCTCAACGTATTTTTCTTTGGTTTGTTTCTTGCACTGCTTCAGTCCCATCCTTTGTTACATTTACTCCAATAACCCCAGGGTGAGGTGTTTTATATTGTGTGAATCTATCCACATCGGTCTACATTCTACGTTGTTTGATTGTTGTTTTTGCTTAACCAGTTCCCGGCCGACCACAGTACATTCACTGCGACAGGGCAGCACGGGCAGGCTGGATCACCTACATGTACATCATCCAGCCTGTTCCGGGTTAGGGGTGCGAATGCCGATGCCTGCTGCTAACCCACACTTTTACTGGCTACAGCGGGATTTTGTCAGCAGGTCCTGGCAATGATTTATGGCTGAGACCTGCTGATCTGCTGTAGCCAATCACAGCTTTACACACTGAGCAGCAATCTGGCTGTTTCTTCTCCCTGCAAAACAGGGGGGGATGCCCAGCACACATTACACTTGTTAGGCACACAGAGTTAACCCCTTAAATGCCCCTTGATGTTAACCTCTTCCAGCCAGTGACATTAGTACAGTGTACAGTATTATCACTAATCACTGTATTAGTGTCACTAGCAGTGCCGGCTGGCCCCTACATGAGATGGACGGGAAGGCAGTGATCAACCCCCCCCATGTGAGACGGATTGGAAGGCAGTAGGGATGAGCTGAACACCCCCCGGTTCGGTTCGCATCCAGAACATGCGAGCAGGCAAAAAATGTTTTCGAATACGCGAACACCATTAAAGTCTATGGGACACGAACATGAATAATCAAAAGTGCTAATTTTAAAGGCTTATTTGCAAGTTATTGTCATAAAAAGTGTTTGGGGACCTGGGTCCTGCCCCAGGGGATATAGATCAATGCAAAAAAAAGTTTTAAAAAGGCCGTTTTTTTGGGAGCATTGATTTTAATAATGCTTAAAGTGAAACAATAAAAGTGTAATATTCCTTTAAATTTCTTACCTGGGGGGGTGTCTATAGTATGCCTGTAAAGGGGCACATGTTTCCTGTGTTTAGATCAGTCCGAGAGCAAAATGACATTTCTAAAGGAAAAAAAGTCATTTAAAAGTACTATCGCTACTATCACTACTAACTAGTGTAAAACTACTATCGCTACTGCCGGCTATAATGAATTGTCGGTCTGGCAATACACATAGAAGTTCATTGATAAAAACGGCATGGGATCCCCCCACAGGGCAACCCCGAACCAACATTTAAAAAAAATGCATGGGGGTCCCCCTAAATTCCATACCAGGCCCTTCAGGTCTGGTATGGATTTTAAGGGGAACCCTGCGCCAACATTTTTTAAAAAATGTCGTGGGGGTCCCCCTCAAAATCCATACCAGACCCTAACCGTTCAGGTCCGGTATGGATTTTAAGGGGAATTTCATCCCAGACCCTTATGCGAGCATGCAACCTGGCAGGCCGCAGAAAAAGGGGGGGACGAGAGAGTGCCCCCCCCTCCTGAACCGTACCAGGCCACATGCCCTCAACATTGGGAGGGTGCTTTGGGGTAGCCCCCAAAGCACTTTGTTCCCATGTTGATGGGGAGAAGGTCCTCATCCCCACAACCCTTGCCCGGTGGTTGTGGGGGGTCTGTGAGCGGGGGAGCTTATCGGAATTTGGAAGCCCCCTTTAACAAGGGGACCCCCAGATCCCGCCCCGTGTGTGAATTGGTAATGGGGTACAAATGTACCCCTACCTTTTTACAAAAAAAGTGTCAAAAAGGTTAAAAAACACAAGAGACGGTTTTTGACAAATCCTTTATTCATTTCTTCTTCTTCCACCTTCTTTCTTCTGGTCTTCTTCTTCTTCCTCCATCTTCTCCATCTTTTTCTTCCTCCGCTCTTCTCGTCCCGCTTCATCCTCCGGCTTCTTCTCCGCGCGTACATCAGAGGAGTGCGTCAGGAGTGCGGGTGGCCCCACCCTCCGTTATATAAGAAGTGTCAGAAGAACCGAAGCATCACACGGCGGAAGACTTCCACTGAGGCGGATCGTGAGGACGGAGCAGAGAAGAAGGCGGAGGAAGATGCGGGACAAGAAGAGCGGAGGAAGAAGAAGATGGAGAAGAAGAAAATGGACAAGAAGAAGATGGAGGAAGAAGAACACCGAAGGAAGACCAGAAGAAAGAAGATGGAAGAAGAAGAGATTATTAAAGGACTTGTCAAAAACCGTCTCTTGTGTTTTTTAACCTTTTTGACACTTTTTTTGTGAAATGGTAGGGGTACATTTGTACCCCACTACCAATTCACACGGGGGGCGGGATCTTGGGGTCCCTTGTTAAAGGGGGCTTCCAGATTCCGATAAGCCCCCCGCCCGCAGACCCCCACAACCACCGGGCAAGGGTTGTGGGGATGAGGCCCTTCTCCCCATCAACATGGGGACAAGGTGCTTTGGGGGGCTATCCCAAAGCACTCTCCCAATGTTGAGGGTATGTGGCCTGGTATGGTTCAGGAGGGGGGGGCACTCTCTCATCCCCCCTCTTTTCCTACGGCCTGCCAGGTTGCGTGCTATGATAAGGGTCTGGTAAGGATTTTTGGGGGAACCCCAAGCCATTTTTTTAAAATTTTGGCGTGGGGTTCCCCTTAAAATCCATACCGGACCTGAAGGGTTAGGGTCTGGTATGGATTTTGAGGGGGACCCCCACGCCATTTTTAAAAAAATGTTGGCGCAGGGTTCCCCTTAATATCCATACCAGACCTGAAGGGCCTGGTACAGAATTTAGGGGGACCCCCACGTATTTTTTTTTTAAATTTTGGTTCGGGGTCCCCCCGTGGGGGAATCCCATGCTGTTTTTTATCAATGAACCTTTATGTGTATTGCTGGACCGACAATTCATTATAGCCGGCGCTAGTGATAGTAGTTTTACATGACTTTTTTCCTTTAGAAATGTCTATTTGCTGTCAGACTGTTCTAAACACGGGAAACATGCGCCCCTTTACAGGCATACTATAGACACCCCCCAGGTACGAAATTTAAAGGAATATTACACTTTTATTGTTTCACTTTAAGCATTATTAAAATCACTGCTCCCGAAAAAATGGCAGTTTTTAAAACTTTTTTTTGCATTGATCCATGTCCCCTGGGGCAGGACCCGGGTCCCCAAACACTTTTTATGACAATAACTTGCATATAAGCCTTTAAAATTATAGACTTTTAAAGGGTGTTCCACGGCTTTTGAATTTGCCGCAAACACCCCAAATTGTTTGTTGTTCGGCGAACAGGCGAACAGCCAATGTTCGAGTCGAACTCATGTTCGACCCGAACATAAAGCCTATCCCTAGAAGGCGGCAATCAACCCCCACGTGAGACTGGCATTAAGGCAGTAATCAACCCCCCCACATGAGACAGGCAGGAAGGGCGGCAATCAACCCTCCCACATGAGACAGATGGGAAGGCAGCGATCAACCCCCCCACATGAGACAGGCAGGAAGGCATCGATCAACCCCCCCATGTGAGATGGATGGGAAGGCGGCAATCAACCCCCCCCATGTGAATGGTCAAACATTCCCATAGACACCCTCCTAAACCTTGTGGACGGCCTTCCCAGAAGAGTTGAAGCTGTTATAGCTGCAAAGGGCGGAGCCAACTCAATATTGAACCCTACGGACTAAGACTGGGATGTCATTAACTACTTCAATACCGGGCACTTACACCCCCTTCCTGCCCAGGCCAATTTTCAGATTTCAGCGCTGTCGCTGTTTAAATGACAATTGCGCGGTCATGCTACATTGTACCCAAACAGAATTTTTATCATTTTGTTCCCACAAATAGAGATCTCTTTTGGTGGTATTTGATCAGCTCTGCAGTTTTTATTGTTTGCTAAACAGATAAAAAAAAGACCGAAAATTTTGAGAAAAAAAGTTTTTCTTTTGTTTCTGTTATAAAATGTTGTAAATAAGTACGTTTTCTCCTTCACTGATGGATACCGATAAGGCGGCACTGACAGTCACTGATAAGGTGGCACCGATGAGCTGGCCCCAATGAGGTGGCACTGATGGGTACTGACGATGAGCACTGATAGGCGGCACTGATGGGCACTGGTAGGCGGCACTGATGGGTGGCACTGATATGCAGCACTGATGGGCATTAATAGGCGGCACTGATGGGCACTCATGGGTTGCACTGATGGGCACTGATAGGCGACACTGATGGGCACTGAAAGGCTGCACTGATGGGTACTTATGGGTGGCACTGATAGGCGGCACTAATGGGCACTGATACGTGGCACTGATGAGCACTGATATGCGGCACTGATAGATGGCTTTGATAGGCATCACTGATGACACTGGCAGGCATTGGGGATGGGCACTGATTGGCAGCTGCCTGGGCACTGATTGGCATTTCCCTGGTGGTCCAGTGTGGTGGCCATCCCTGGTGGTCCTGGCAGCATCCTGGTGGTCCTGGGAGGGCATCCGAGGGGGGGGGGCTGTGCTGATAAACAATCAGCACAGACCCCCTCCCCCCTGTCAGGAGTGGAATCTACTGAACACAATGACCATAGCAGTCTCATTGTTGGGGGAGGGGGGAGTGATGAGGTCAGAGGACGTTACAGGCAAAGTGGATCCAGCTGTTTTATCCCACAAATCCTCATCCCCATTACCTGTCCATGTATTGTGTGTATTAGGGTGTTGGTTGAAAAAATACAGTTGAAAACACAAAGACCAGGGACATAATGTATGATGACTTTATTGTATAGAGAAGGTACACACAATTGTTATTTTACATTTCCTATATATGTTTTATTTATTTATACTATTAATATTTTAAATGGTACATAGCGAGGACACACAGCGACTTGATAATATACATCATATACACACATTTTTAAAATATCTTTCCAATTCGTTTGACAACAAAATGTTCACATTTCTGTAAATTGGAGCTCACTAGAGACCTGAAAGAGGTTCTATTGTAACCTTCAAGACTACAATTTTTTTTATTTTATTTTTTTGCTCTCATTGTCTCCTTGGGGTGGATAATCTCTTCATTTCTGGTCCGAGTGGTCTCATTTTACCTATATATGTTCTTTTTTAAATTATTATTATTACTTTGAGATGTACAAAGTGAGGACACACAGAGACCTTATAACATACACCTGTAGGACCCTGCTTGTAGGCAGGGTTGCTAACAAATTTAGTTTGCTAGGTGGTAACTAGCCTGGCTAATTGTTAGGGGGATCCACTGACTTTTCTCTAATTCTGGATTTGATGCACCTCTCTCTTCTGTCACTAGGTGGTGTTGTTGCCTGTGGCGTTAGAAAGACAAGGGTATAGTGAATTCAGACTAGGAGTGGATGGGTTGTCTCAGCCAATTGGCAGGGGTTTCTTTGGCCCCTTTGCCTGCTGGGAGAGCCTATTGATCACATGATCGGGGTTCTGTGCCACCTGGATGGCTGTCTGGGTGGACGTGTTTTGCTAGGCCAGTAGACAGAAGCGTATCCCGGGAGCACCTGGATGCTAGGCTACCTGAGGCCTATCCAGATTTTAGAGAAGCAGTGCGGGGTTGAGGGTTCAGGCCAGAAGCACAACCAAGTTGCGGAGTTTCCGCCGGATGGGGGAACCAAATTGTTGCCAGCGGTGAGGGAGAAACAGTTGTCATAAGGGACGACCACTCCTGTCACCAGGGGCAACTGAGGATCAAGGTCAGAGGTAAAGGGGAAGCAGTCGCCAGCAAGGGACAACCATTTCTGTTATCAGAGGCCAGTGTATGGAAGTCTGAAGAAGTACCAGAGCAGCCTTTTCACCAGCCCGGGACGGTGAAGAAGTGGGAAAGCTTCAGCAGAGTGACAATCCAGGAACCCAGCAGGTTAGCAGGGGGAAGCTTGAGGAGTACACAGCAGGTTAGCTGTGGAGCTCAGTGAGTGAAGATCTACAGTAGGATGAGATGTGATAGAAGATCTGTTATGGGTTACGTGTATAGATCTCTATTGACTGTTGAAAGTTCAGTTGCCATAGGAGACAGCAATTCTACAAATGCAGTTGCTGCATCCAGCTTAAAGGCCCTCCACCTGTATAGCTGTCTGCCTATTATTTTTGGCTCAGAGTCTGCCAATTGCTATTGCATCTGCCTAAGGGTGTCCTGACCCTAACCCTCTCTCCACCAGTTCTTTTTAAAAGATAATAAATCTCTTTTCTTGCATTCAAAAAGTGACTGGCGCCCATGTTTCCAACTTGCATTACACCCACCATGCCTAATAACCCACACTACAAGGAAGGATGTCAGCTCTCCCTGACTCTGGAGGTCACCATTAGGCCTTTATGGGTGTCGGGGACACCGCTACACATCATATACATTCTTTTTTAAAATATCTTTCTCTGATTCGTTTGACAACAAAATGTTTACATTTCTATAAACTGAAGTTACAGCCAAAATTTTTTCGGGATCTCCCCAACAAGGACACAGAGCTCTCTAGAGATCTGAAAGAGATTCTAACCTTCAACACTACTATTTTTTGCTCTCATTGTCTCCTTGGGGGAGATCCCTTCATTTCTGGTCCTAGTGATCTCATTGTAGTTGCTACTTTTTCTACATAAATACAGAAATTAGGCCAAGAATTATATATATTACAAATATAACAACATGACATGTTTAGTTAAAGTTGCATTGTCTACATAACTTGCTTTTCAGTTGCGGGTTTCCATGGATTAAAATGAGACTTTGAGCAGTTGGGTACATCAGGACAATCACCCAGGCACACCATCCAAATGCATCATCTTGGAATGAAGTAAGTAAAGCTGCCATAACTAAAAGATAAGACGCCAAATCCAGGACAAGTCTCATTATCATTATCCTGGTGGCCCGGATGTGTCCCTGGAGCTGAGATGACGTTAGGTGAGATTCACTAAAGTTTAACCTCCAGACGTGTCTCAGCAGTGATGTGACACATTGACTGATGCAGAGACAAGTCAGAGTGGAGGGAAGAAAACATCCAAAGAATGAGTTAAACATGGTGTAACTGAAATTTACTGTAACATTTATGGAACTAAAAGTTCCATTTTGTATAGGATTGGTTTCTGTTAACCAGAAAAGTGGCAAAGTGATGATGACTGAGCCTAGAAATGACCCCACAATGAGCTGAGGAACAGAAGACAGGAACATGGCTTTCATCCTCAGAAGATAAGGGTTTGAAAAGTTCACCAATCGGACATAGTAGAACATGGAGAGCCAAGTTGTGTTCCAGGTACTAGCATAGAAGAAAGAGAACTCTAGGGTAAGCATTAAAATAAATATTTTCTTACCAAGGTTGAGGGACATCTCAAGAGTGTTCAGCATGCCATCAAATGACAGGCAGACCTGCCGGAAAATATTTGTGAGCACTATGGACATTTGGATTTGGTCACAGACAACAGAATTTCTGCTATTTTTCCATTGTAACAAATACGAAGTCAGAAGTAAAGAATTGATCATTGTCCCGGATAGACCCGTGAGAATTGAAAACACAAATATGAACATTTCCATGGCTGTAACCATCTTAGAAGAAGGAAGAGTGTTTGTTGGATAATCCTTCTGCAGAGATAAGCTGGATAAAATAATATTCTAGATATAAAGTGGAATCTGTCAAAAAAGATTCAGAGAAGACGTATCATGGAATATATGCAAATCTCTCCAGGATCTGGTTGCCGGGTTTGATGGGAAGAAAACATCTCATCAGGTTTCATAGCAAATCACTCGCTTCATCTGATCCTTGTTTGGTTTGTACCGGAGAGCTCAGGAACATATTCTACAGAAATAAATCACGTTCTATACAAAAAAAAATGCACTGTTTTACCTTGTGTTTAGAATGACGACAAACATGGAGGTCTATTAAAGGAGATGTAGGGGCTCATTCAGATAGGTGGCAGCATTCAGATGCAATTAAACTCGACATTTGGAAGCAGCATCCCTCTGCGCTATGGCCAACATTAAAAAAAAACTTTGCCCAGAGCAAAGATGCCAACCTGCACCCCCATCCTCAAAAAGTCTGACCAGACCACCCGCACTCCACAATCCCTTGGCAAATTTGCAAATCACCTCCCTTTAAACTGTTGAATTAGATTGGCCCCCAAGGGCCAAGGTGGTGTTGCATAAAATGAACACAGCAAAGAGTAATTAGCTATCCTTTTGGTATGTAGAATATGGCAGGCCTTGTCAATGTGTCAGCTTGTATGTCTGGTCTGTCTTAGACATGTGCACTGCTTTTTTTGGGTCATTCGTTCGCAATTGATCGTGATCGCAATTTGTAAATTCGTAAATTTGTAAATTCAAAAATTCGTAAATTTGAAAATTCGTAAATTCGTAAATTAGAAAATAAGAAAGAAAATCCCAAAATTCGATATTGGAATTTCCTTTCAAATTTGGCTGTTAGTGAACGTAACGAATATGAATTTATCCAAAGTTACGAATGCCATTTCTAAACGAATGGAACGTAATGAATTAATAATAATAAATAACTATAATAATAAAAATAAAAACTTTTTATTATTATTATTATTTATTATTAATATTGTTCTGTTCCATTTGTTTAGATGCGGCATTCATTATTTTGAATAATTTGTAACGTTTGATAAATTCGTATTTATTAGGTTCACTAACAGCCAAATTTGAAAGGAAATTCCAGTACCTATAATTTAATAGTTAGTAATAGTTAAGTTATTATTAGTTAGTTAATTATTTCCGAATTTACGAATTTACGAAATTGCGAATTTACGAATTATAGAATGTTCAAATTTACGAATATTTAGAAAAATTTGTTAAATGGGCTTTCGTTAATTCGGATATTTCCAAATGAACAAATTTGTTGAAATTTCTTAAAGAACTAATTTGGAAGGAAACGAATTGCACATGTCTCGATCGAAGACTACCCAACCACCAGATATTGAGCCAAATTTGAAAGGAAATTCCAATGCCTATAGTTTAATAGTTAGTTATTATTAGTTAGTTAGTTAGTTATACTTTGGAATTTTCTGATTTTCGTTCTTTAGAAATTTTCAGATTTTCTTTCTTATTTTCGGATTTTCGAATTTACGAAAATTACGAATTTTCGAATTTACGAATTTAAGAATTGCGATCATACCGAATGACCCGAAAAATGAAAAGACAAAGACAAAAAACAAAATGAATGAAACGAAAATGAACAAATTTTTCGGCAGTGCACATCTTCTACCAAGTACCTTGTCATCTACCCTGTCTGTACCGCTGTGCTGTGCTGGGACCCAATAAATGCATCTCTCTGGAAAAGAACTATTGACCTCCTTGCTGTGGAGATTCGTCTAATAATAATTATCATCATCATCATTTATATATGACAACAATTGGTCATTACTAAAAGATGGTGTTTTGTTCTTCATCATCTTTAGTCTGTAGAGGTGTAATGAAAAGGTGGTGGAAGCCGTGGTCACCATACTGATTAAAAAGAGAATGAAGCTCCAGACAAACAAGATGTAGAGGTTGTTATTAGTGATTAGGGATGAGCCGAACACCCCCCCGGTTCAGTTAGCACCAGAACCTGCGAACAGACTGAAAATTTGTGCAAACTTTAGAACCCCATTGAAGTCTATGGGACTCGAACGTTCGAAATCAAAAGTGCTAATTTTAAAGGCTAATTTGCATGGTATTGTCCTAAAAAGGGTTTGGGGACCCGAGTCCTGCCCCAGGGGACATGTATAAATGCAAAAAAAAGTTTTAAAAACGTTTTTTCGGGAGCAGTGATTTTAATGATGCTTAAAGTGAAAAAAAAAAGTGAAATATTCATTTAAATATCGTACCTGGGGGGTGTCTATAGTATGCCTGTAAAGTGACGCGTGTTTCCTGTATTTAGAACAGTCCCTGCACCAAATGTCATTTTTAAAGGAAAAAATCTAATTTAAAACTGCTTGCGGGTTTAATGTAATGTCGGGTCCTGGCAATATGGATGAAAATCAGTGAGACAAACAGCATGGGTACCCTCCAGTCCATTACCAGGCCCTTTGGGTCTTGTATGGATATTAAGGGGAACCCCGCACCCAAATTAAAAAAGGAAAGGCGTGGGGCCCCCAGGCCCTATATACTCTGAACAGCAGTATACAGGCGGTGCAAACAAGACAGGGACTGTAGGTTTGTTGTTAAGTAGAATCTCTTTGTAATTTTGAACGGGTACATTTTTAACGTGTTTAGCTCCAGCCAAAAAATCTATTTTAAGCTTTTTGGAAAACATAGGGAAGGGTTATCACCCCTGTGACATTTGTTTTGTTGTCTCTGCACCTCTTCAGAAGATTTCACCTCACTTTCTGTCCCAATGAGAAATGTTTTTTGAAAATTTGGGGTTTTTAGTGAAACAAGGATTGGAAAGCATCAGTGGAAAGGAGAAACGTTTTTCCCATATTAACTCTTACAGGAGAGAATTTACCTTCCTAGGGGTGGATTTCATCTCACTTTCTTCGGACTGTAAATGATCCCTTGAAGACTGCTGCTGATGCTGAGTGCCAAGCTCCACCTCCATGCTGACACAATCCTCCTCCTCGTCCTCATCCTCTTCCTGTGTGATTGGCGGCCACGCAGGAACACTGCCTGGATAAAGGGGCCTTGAGAGGTAAGGAAGTCCTCCTCTTCCTCCCTCTGTTTTGCCTCAAGTGCCCTGTCCATTTTTCCACGCAGCGTGTGCTCCAACAGGTGGACAAGGGGGACAGTATCACTGATGCATGCACTGCTCACCATCCTCGTGGCCTCCTCAAATGGTTACAGGACAGTGCATGCATCCCTGATCATAGCCCACTGGCGTAGGAAAAAAAACAAGGTTCCCTGACCCTATCCTGGTGCCATAGTCGCATAGGTACTCTGCTGCATGTGCAGCCACTGCAGCATGGCCAACGTTGAGTTAGACCTCGTGGGCATGTCACAGATTAGGCGGTTCTTGGGCAGCTTAAATTCCTTTTGGAGGTCAGCCAGCCGAGCACTGGCATTATATGACAGGCGGAAATGCACACAGACTTTCCTGGCCTGCCTCAGGACATCCTGTAAGCCCAGGTACCTGCCCAAGAACTGCTGCACCACCAAGTTAAGGACGTGAGCCAAACAGGGCACAAGGGTCAATTGTCCCTGTCAGAGGGCAAAGAGGAGGTTGGTGCCATTGTCGCAAACCAACATACCTGCCTTAAGCTGGCATGGCGTCAACTACCTCTGAACTTGCCCCTGCAGAGCTGACAGAATCTCTGCCCCAGTGTGGCTCCTGTCCCCCAAGCACACCAGCTCAAGCACCGCATGGCATCTTTTTGCCTGCATTCTTGCGTAGCCCCTTGAACGCCTACGGACCACCGCTGGTTCCGAGGACAAATCAGCACAGGAAGAGGCCATGGAGGAAGAAGAAGAGGAGGGGGTGGAGGAGAGAGGTATGGCAGAATCACCACTAGTAGAATTTTTGGGGGGCGTGGCGGTGGAAAAACCTCCAACACTACTGCATCCTGTCCTGCATCCTGCCCAGCTGCCAGAAGAGTCACCCAGTGTACAGTGAAAGACAGGTAACGTCCCTGTTCATGCTTGCTGGACCATGAGTCAGCGGTAATATGCACCTTACCGCTGACCGCCATGTCCAGCGAGGCCAAGACATTGCCTTCCACATGTCGGTAGAGAGCCGGAATCACCTTCCGTGAGAAAAAGTGGCGTTTCGGAACCTGCCACCGAGGAACCGCACATTCCACAAACTCATGGAAGGGGCAGAATCTACCAACTGAAAAGGCAGCAGTTGAAGTGCTAGAAATTTTGCCAAGCTAGCCTTCAACCGTTGGGCTGTGGATGGCTGGGAGCGAACTTCTTTCGGCGGTGCAGCAGCTGGGGCAGGGAAATTTGCCTGGTACAATCTGACATTGGTGGACCGATAGCAGATTGCCCACAAGTACTTGGCTGTGACACACCTAATTCTACACCTTCATTCCTCTCAGTGCAGGTCTCAGAGAGGACTGAAGGTATAGTGGGGTTGGAGATCCCAGCTGATGAGGAGCAAGGAGAGGTCCTCTTTGTTCTTTGGTGAGGGTCTTTTAGGTACGCTTGCCAACGAACTGCATGGCAGGTTAACATATGTCTGGTCAAGCATGTGGTGCCCAAGCAGGAGATGTTTAGGTCACGCGAGATACGCTTGAGACATATGTTGCAAATAGCAGTGGTGGGATCTGATGCACTCATCTCTAAAAAGGCCCACACCAAAGAACTTTTTGGAATAACGCGCAGAGACAGCAGCATCCTGCACATGCGGAGCTCTGCGGTGTGATGCAGTCAGTGTGGCCCCTGGAGGGCATCCTGCCTCATTGGAGATGTGCCTCCTCCTCCTCCCCTCTCCTATCAGGCACCCACGTGGAGTCAGTGACCTCATCATCCCCTCCCTCCTCATCACTGAAGCTGGCAGTATGCTGAAGCTGGGGGAACATGACTGCCAGATTGCTGTCCTTCTTGGGCACTCCCTCTGTCTGGGCTCATGTCACTGCCTTCCTCTAGCTGAGTACCATCATCAGAGCCTTCAAAACGCTGGGCATCCTCCTGGAGCATGTACCCAACGCTGTGGTCAAACAGTTCGTGGGGACTCCTCAGGAGGACATGGTGGGGCTAGGGAAGGAGTCACTGATGCCATTGAGCCAAGGGAAGATGCCGCATTGGCAGCTGCTTTGCCAGACAAAGTACCCTGAGCCTGGGTGAGAGGGGATGAGGACGGCTTGGTCATCCACTCTACCAAGTCTTCCGCATGTTGTGGCTCAACACGGCCAGCTGCCGAAAAAAAGGACAAGCTTGTCCCACGGCCACGTGCTGATGAGGATGCACCGTCTCCACGACCAGCACTGTTGCCTCTAGACACAGAGCCTGCTTGCCCTCTTTTATTGGCTTGTGACTGTCTGCCTCTCCTTGTTGGCCCTCCAGACATACTAATGGCCTGCAGTGAGATGTAGCTGCACAAAGCTGGGATGTATATATATATATATATACCGATTATACTGCAGCTAGCAGAATCAACTGCCTGCCTGTAGTATTATTAGTATGAGAACACCAGCAATTGTCTTCCGGTAGCTTTAGGTGCACACTGTGCAGAGGACACAGTACACTAACTGTAAATACTGCAGCTGCCTGCGGTACTAATAGGATCAGAAGAACACCACCAATTGTCTTCAGGTAGCTTTAGGTGCACACTGTGCAGAGGACGCACTACACTAACTGTAAATACTGTAGCTATAAGGACTAATAGGATCAGAAGAACACCAGCAATTTTCTTCAGGTAGCTGTAAATACTGTAAAAACACCTGCCTGCCTGTCAGTAGGAAGAGAATAACAGGAACAGATCTAGCTAATACACACTGAATACTGTGTGTATATATATATATATATATATATATATATATATATACAACACCTAGGATGCATATATATATATACACAATATACTGTAAGTGCAGCTAACTGACTCGCCTGCCTACTCTATCTAACTTAAATCAAATGACACTGCCTCTCTCTCTCTCTCTCTCTCTCTCTCTCTCTCTCAACGCCAGAACATATATATATATATATATATATATATATACATATATACATATATACATATATATATATATACATATATACATATATATATATATACATATATATATATATACATATATATATATATATATATATATATATATATATATATATATATATATATATATATATATATATATACATATATATATATACATATATATATATATACATATATATATATATATATACATATATATACATATATATATATATATACATATATATATATATATATATATATATATATATATATATATATATATATATATATATATATATATATATATATATATATATATATATATATATATATATATATATATATATATATATATATATATATAGTGTGTGGGGCGTGTACTAAACCCCCTGAGCCATAATTGGCCAAAGCCACCCTGGCTTTGGCCAATTACGGCTCTCTGTACAGATGGCGCTGTGATTGGCCAAGCATGCGGGTCATAGTGCATGCTTGGCCAGTCATCAGCCAGCAATGCACTGCGATGCCGCAGTGAATTATGGGCCATGAGGCACCACTCGAATTTTGTGCGAACGGCCCATATCATTCGCAATTCTACGAACGGTCGAACATGCGATGTTTGAGTCGAACATGGGTTCAACTTGAACTCGAAGCTCATACCTATTAGCAATGAGTCAAACACCCCCCCCCCCGGTTCGGTTCGCACCAGAACATGCAAACAGGCAAAAAATACCGTATTTATCGGCGTATAACACGCGTTGTCATATAACACGCACCCCAAGTTTAGGAGGGAAGTTTAAGGAAAAAAAACTTACATTTTAAATGCTCTTCAATGCAGCCTTGCACACTGTTCACCTGCAGCCTTCCCCAGTGTCCACCTGCAGCCTTCCACTCTCCATCTGCAGCTTTCCAGTGACCATCTGCAGCATGTTTTTGTTTTAAATTTAGCGCTGCCACCACCGCCCCACAGCTGAGATCTTCGGCTCCTCTCGCGCCTACATAGACCGAGCCGAGTGTGCTCGTGTCTACTCGGCTACTCAGCTCCACTTGCAGTAACTCCCCCATCCCGCCCCTTGGCCCAGCTCCTATGGTGGACACAACACCAGTCCAATGGCGGAACGTAAAGGCTAGGAGGCGGAACTGGGCGTGACTGCGAGCGGAGCTGAGTACACAGTACACTCGGCTCGGTCAATGTCGGCGGCGATCCACAGACAGCAGAGATCGGCGGGGATCGGCATATAACACGCACCCATGATTTTAAGGGGAGAAAAAGTGCGTGTTATACGCCGATAAATACGGTATGTACGAACACCGTTAAAGTCTATGGGACATGAACATGAAAAATCAAAAGTGCTAATTTTAAAGGCTTATATGCAATTTGTTGTCATAAAAAGTGTTTAGGGACCCGGGTCCTGCCGGGGACATGGATCAATGCAAAAAAAAAAGTTATTAAAACGGCTGTTTTTTCAGGAGTAGTTATTTTAACCTGTTTAAGACCAGCCGCCGTCGTTTGACAAAATAGCGCAAAAAATAAAAACCGCAGAGGTGATCAAATACCACCAAAAGAAATGACTATTTGTGGGGAAAAAAAGGACGTCAATTTTGTTTGGGTACAGATTACGACCGCGTAATTGTCAGTTAAAGTGACGCAGTGCCGAATTGCAAAAAATGCTCTGGTCATTAAGGGGGTAAATCCTTTCCGGGGCTGAAGTGATTAATAATGCTTAAAGTGAAAAAAAATGAAATATTCCTCTAAATATCGTGCCTGGGGGTCCCCGTAGTAGGCCTGTAAAGTAGCACATCTTTCCCGTGTTTAGAAAAGTACCACAGCAAAATGAGATTTCTAAAGGAAAAAAGTCATTTAAAACTGATTGCGGCTGTAATGTATTGTCGGGTCTCGGCAATATAGATAAACAATAATTAAGAAAAATGGCATGGTTCCCCCCCCCCCCCCCCGGGTCCATACCAGGCCCTTTGGATCTGCTATGGATATTAAGGGGAACTGCACACCATTTTTTTTTAAATGGCGTGGGGGTCCCCCCAAAATCCATACCAGACCCAAAGGGCCTGGTATGGATGGGGGGAACCTATTGCCATTTTTTTCTTAATTCTGTCATAGAGCTCCCCTTAACCACTTCAATACACTGTATTATATATTGTACACTGCACTATAGTATATACCCTGCACTGTATTATATATACTACATTGAGTGCACTATATACTCTGAACTGCATTATATACAGTACACTGACTGCACTATATACTCTGAACTGCAATATATATACTATACGGACTGCACTGTATACCCTGCACTGTATTATATATGCTACACTGACTGCACTATATACTCTGAACTGCAATATATATACTATACGGACTGCACTATATACCCTGCACTGTATTATATATGTTACACTGAGTGCACTATAAACCCTGCACTGTATTATATATGCTACACTGAGTGCACTATATACTCTGAACTGTATTATATATACTACACTGAGCGCACTATATACTCTGAACTGTATTATATATGCTACACTGACTGCACTATATACTCTGAACTGCAATATATATACTATACGGACTGCACTATAAACCCTGCACTGTATTATATATGCTACACTGAGTGCACTATATACTCTGAACTGTATTATATACAGTACACTGACTGCACTATATACTCTGAACTGCAATATATATACTATATGGACTGCACTATATACCCTGCACTGTATTATATATGTTACACTGAGTGCACTATAAACTCTGAACTGCAGTATATATACTATACGGACTGCACTATATACCGTGCACTGTATTATATATGCTACACTGACTGCACTATATACTCTGAACTGCAATATATATACTATACGGACGGCACTATAAACCCTGCACTGTATTATATATGCTACACTGAGTGCACTATATACTCTGAACTGTATTATATACAGTACACTGACTGCACTATATACTCTGAACTGCAATATATATACTATATGGACTGCAATATATACCCTGCACTGTATTATATATGTTACACTGAGTGCACTATATACTCTGAACTGCAGTATATATACTATACAGACTGCACTATATACCCTGCACTGTATTATATATGCTACACTGACTGCACTATATACTCTGAACTGTATTATATATACTACACTGACTGCACTATATACTCTGAACTGCAATATATATACTATATGGACTGCACTATATACCCTGCACTGTATTATATATGTTACACTGAGTGCACTATAAACTCTGAACTGCAGTATATATACTATACGGACTGCACTATATACCGTGCACTGTATTATATATGCTACACTGACTGCACTATATACTCTGAACTGCAATATATATACTATACGGACGGCACTATAAACTCTGCACTGTATTATATATGCTATACTGAGTGCACTATATACTCTGAACTGTATTATATACACTACACTAAGTGCACTATATACTCTGAACTGCAATATATATACTATACGGACTACACTATATACCCTGCACTGTATTATATATGCTACACTGACTGCACTATATACTCTGAACTGTATTATATATACTACACTGACTGCACTATATACTCTGAACTGTATTATCTATATATACTACACTGAGTGTACTATATACTATACAGACTGCACTATATACTCTGCACTGTATATATATATATATATATATATATATATATATATACATATACTACACTGAGTGCACTATATACTCTGAACTGCATTATATTTACTATACAGACTGCACTATATACTCTGCTGAGAAATTGGGCCTTAGGTGTTGGTGGTAGCAGAAGACGGTAACCCCTCACAGTTATTCTTGTGGGGCGCAGGAACAGGCCCCTCTGTTAAATGTTATTTCAAAAATTGTAATTACATGCCCTAGACTGTGTACACTGAATATATAGTCTATGCTAAATGCAGAGTATATATATATATTAGACTACTAGACTGACTGTATATATATATATATATATATATATATATATATATATATATCAAATACACTGCCACTAACTGAATAACCTGCCTGCCTAATCTAAATCAATCTATCTCACCGTCCACACCAACAACCCTACATGGGGCCGCCGTGCAGGCAGCCTTATATAGTGTGGGGGGGTGGACTTAGTCCCCCTGAACCATGATTGGTCAAAGGCACCCTGCCTTTGGCCAATTATGGCTCTTTCAGCAGAGCGCGCTGTGATTGGCCAAAGTATGCAGGTCAGATTAATGCTTTGGCCAATCATCAGACAGCAATGCACTGCGATCTCGCAGTGCATTATGGGGCGTCCCGCTCGAATTTCCCGTGAACGCCCCATAATATTCGCTGTTCGGCGAACACCCAATGATCGAGTCGAACTTCGAGCTCATCCCTAATGAAGACTAACATCTCCTGACAGCACTGAATGTTTCAAAAAGTCCTCCAGGTGAGATGAGCTTATTCCTCGGCGCTCCTTCGAACACATCCACGATTTTACTGTCTGGCAAGGGCTTCCTTTGTTGCTATCAGAGAGGTAACAGCTGAGGACCAGAACAGGGACCACAGGACTAGATTTTAATCACAGATTTGCTTCTTTGAAGGAAAAAAAAATCACTTTACGGTAGATCCATCAAAACCAATTTTGACTTCTATCCAACGCTATCACACACACATCGGGCATTCCTGTTGCATAGAAAGGTATATGATATAATAATATAAGTGTATTGGTTTTATGGTACTATAGTTATGTAGAAGGTAATATAGAGTCTTGCATGTTTGATTGATTATTTAGCTCTTGTGATCCTCCTAAAATAGTAAACAATTTTTGTAGACAACCCAATAAATGTTTGACTACCCCAAACATTCATCTTCCACGCTCATTTCTACTAGACAAAGGTGCTTTAATTCAGCAACGGTTGTGTTATGAGTATTGGTGGGGGTGGGGTTGTCAGCCATTCATCCCATAGTTTTAACCCCTTCAATACCGGACACTCTTACCCCCTTCCTGCCCAGGCCAATTTTCATCTTTCAGCGCAGTCACACTTTGAATGACAATTACGTGGTCAAGTGACACTGTACCCATATGACATTTTTATCATTTTTCTCACACAAACAGAACTTTCTTTTGGTGGTATTTAATCACCGCTGTTTTTTTTTTAATTCTTAAATAAACAAACAAAGACCATTTTTTTTTAAATGTGTTTTTCTTGGTTTCTGTTATAAAAGTGTTTACGTCCGCCCTAGACCCTAGAAGTGATGTTATGACGTTGATCCGGTCCTCCAAAACCATAGAGCCGAGCACAGACGATCTGGTCTCTGGTAAGCTCTATGGACAGCCGTGTGACCCTCTGGATCGTTTGTCGGGTGCACTGGTAAAAACGGTAAGCCAGAGAAACACCGGTGAGCGGCGGGAGGGGCGACCTTGCCCGCTGCTTCGGATAGCAATCCCGCAGCAAATTAGCCGCTCAGACTGCTTTCATGAGAAAGCCGGCCGCTGACTGAAAATAAAAATACAGAGGTTATGGCTGATATCTTCAGCCAAAAACCCCCCCCAGCAAACCACCTGCAAGCCGCAACATGTATATATATATATATATATATATATATATATATATATATATAATATATATATATATATAATATATATATATGTATTGTGGTTGGCAAGTGGTTAAAATATGACAGGTTTCTTTAAAGAGGCAATACATTTTTTATTTTGAGTTGGAGCATTTGGAGATGCGATTAGCTAAAGGAGTAGTATGGCCAAGACTCTTTTGGCTATCCTTCTCCCGTGGGTCACAGGAGTACCCTTAGTTCTGCTCTAATATGTGACCCAGATTCAGCCAACAGTGGGATAAACCCTGCTGACGTCACAGAGCTGGTCCAGGCTCCGCAGGGCTCCTGACAATAATGTTGGGATCCATCCACCCATCCACAGCCCGGCGCTCCAGTGAGAGATGAAGGGGCAGAGCACAAAGCAGAGACTGACAGTCATCACTCAGAGCCAACCCAAGAACTGAGTGATCAGAGGTCTATGATTGCTCAGTTCTCGGTGTAGATTCAGTGGAGGGCAACTGAAGCTGGGATTGGTGCTGCAGCCATCTAGGAGAGGGTTTTTTTTTTTTTAATATCCCGCACTTCTGTTTTACACCTTTTCACAAAAGGTGAAATGATGAATTAACTCCCAAAATGCTGGCCACCCTTCCAGACCCCGCTGCACATAGCAGACATCATGCCCCATTGTCTACAGCCGCCTGTGTGTCCCGAGACCCGGTGACCGTGTGATTCTGTATCTAATTCCAGTTACCAACCTAACTACTTCTTGAACTCTGCCTGCACTGACCTCTGCTTGTCTCCTGACCTCCGCTTCCGTCTGCTCCCATTGCTGCTGTTCCGCTGACCTGCTACCGATTCTGGCCTGCACCCTGACTATGGTCCTGTCTATGCATCTGCACCTGATCTGTCTGCCAGTGTATGACTCGGCTCGCCTGACTCCGCTACCATTCCTATTAATGCTTGCACCTGCCTACCACCTATCAGTGCCTGCTTACCTCTTGTCTGCTATTAAGTTGGGCCTTACCTGTCTGCTCTCGCCAGAACCTGCCTGCCTCTGCCTGCTGCTCACCAGCTACTACACAGCTCACCCACCTCACTGAGGACCACTGAATTTTTTCTCTTCCTGGCGCATTTGCCTGCCCTGCTGCTAGCAAGACCTACAGGCACTCACGCCACACTGCTCTCCTGCACCTCCTGTTCTCTCTGCCAGGGGCCCCAAGTCAGAAGTGTATGTAGCACTGTCCCCGTACAGCTTGCTGAGTGTTGACTTCATAGGCCTCTCCCTGGTTACCTGCAGCTGGGTGCTAAGGGTTTCCACTTGGTTGCGAGGGGTTTCCACTTGTCCCACCCTTACTCCCGCTTGCTCATTACTCAATGTCCAGTCCAGGGTATTTGTGCTTTTGTATTTTATTTTGGAACCTGGATGGGAAAAGGGATGAGTGGGATACTCCAACTGAAACTATTCACAATGGATAAGGACACTCTCACCTGGCCTCACTGGATTATCTGTGGAAGCAGACACACTGCTTTGACCATACTGCCACATGTATGGAGGAATTAAGTCTTCGTGCCCTCTCTAGCACTAGACTTGATGCACTACATTATCTTCAGGATACTCTCTAGCATCCCCTTTACTGACACCTGTCCACTGACTCTTCTAGCTGAAGGGGGTGGCCCTCACTCGACAGGTCCTAAAGATACCGATCTGTACTCACTGTAGGCAGAATCAGATCCTTGCTGGTGTCTCCCTTCCAGTCAGCTCTGCAGGACCTCTGGGTTCAGCTCCACTCTGACTCTCCAAATCTAGGCCCTTGGGTCAACCACCCAAGCCCACACGACAGCCTCTACAGAGGAGGGGCAGCTGCTCCTCCTTCCCGGACTCTGCTCCCCCACTCAGCTCCTGAGCACATGTACTCTTGGCTTTTATACAGTATCCCAACATGCAACGCAACACTTCTCCTCTGCCAATTGCCAGGATTGTAACAAAGCCTGTGCACCCACCTGTCAGGCCCCCTCCCACTTTCCAATATGCTTCCCTATTGGACCAGTGTTGGACAGTCAAACAAGCTGAGCTGCACCTGAGCACAATGAGCAGACATAACCAATAGATCCTGTTCCCTGGTGGAAAATACCTAGTACAAATACCGTGTAACATAAAAATTTGCAAAATCCAACACTGTATTCTCCAGGGCCTCTGCTACAAAAATATATAATGTTTGGGGGTTCTAAGTAATTTTCTAGCAAAAATACATATTTTTACTTGTAAACAAAGCATCAGAAGAAGGCCTTGTCTAAAAGTGGATAACGCCTGAAGGTGCTCCTTGGATGTTGGGCCTTTCTATGTGGCCAGGCTGGGAAAAAGTCTCACACATGTGGTACCGCCATACTCAGGAGGAGTAGCAGAATTTATTTTGGGATGTATTTGTAAGTATGCCTATGCAGTGTGTGAGAAAAAAACTTGTTAATATGACAATTTTGGGAAAAAAAATAAATACATTTCTTTATTTTCCAAAGAATTGAGGGAAAAATTATAACTTCAAAAATCTCACCATGCCTCTTACTAAATACCTTGGACTGTCTACTTTCCAAAAAGGGGTCATTAGGGGGGGGTATTTGTACTGTCCTGGCATGTTAGGGTCTCAAGAAATGAGATAATACATCAGGTCTGATCAATTTTCAGTGATTTATACCATGGCCTGTGTAGCGCTTACCCCCGAAGAAGCGGCTGAATAAATGTTATGTCCGTAATTCACATTTACCACCCAACCCATCGCAGCCCATAAATTCAGAAACACAGTCCATATTGAATTTTCTCTTGCTTTATTTAATAACATGAACTGGGATAGGAGAAGGACTTCTTCTGAGATGCTCTTTTGTTGCATTATCATCTTTCATTGTCTCTTATGGAAGAACTAGAATCATTTGCGGATAATAGGAAATCACTTTGTGTGATCTCTTCAATCAGGGAAAATGGAAGTAGATTTGATAGAGAATAATAGATAAAGAGTCACTCTGAATAACATCTTCATCTGCAGAACTTTTCAAGAACAGTCTGTATCTCTATATGTGTGCTTGCAGCTTTACCGCTACCTCTTTACCACTACTTCCCATCTGCATGGTACTTCCAAGTTGAGCTAAAGAAAAGTCACTCTGAATAACTTCTCCCGCTTGACTGATTGGAATCCCCGGGGCATTGCTGAACCCAAAGTCACAGGCCATCACCGCCTGTCTCACTGACTTGCGTACCAACATCCCTCAGCCTCTGGCAGTACCCTTCCCTTGGGCTTTCACTAACGTGATCAATAGTCCATGTGCCACTCATAAACGATCGATCGCCCAGTTTCCTTCTGCTTTGTTGCTACTTCTTCCGCAATGATTCATTGTCCCCTTTTCTCCTTTCTGGCCGTTCCCTTCCCCGCAGGGGCGGCCAATGGCACCAGTGACTACATGCTGTACGGTATCGTCTCTTTCTCTATGGAGACCGGTTCCCCCCTACTGGCAAGGGGGGGGGCTCAGTTGGCTCCCCGGAGGGGGAACCTCTCCCCCCCAGGGAACAAGGCTGGCTTCTCTCCAAGCTCGAACTGGACACTCTGCTCCCACGTGACCAGGCTTTTTTATGAGAGTCCTGGGGAGTTTCCAAACAAATTAATGATTGGCCGAGACTCGCATACCAACTACCTGCCACTCAAATCCTAAATGAACAAACAGGCCTGCTGTAATGGTACAAGCCTGCCTAAATTTACCTGGAATTGTAAACTAGCAAAAAGGTCACCTACATAAAAGTAGGTGCCCGCTACACTTGTATACTCTATAACTTTCACAAACACCAAGTAATATACAATGATTTTTAATAATGAACTTGTTAAAAAGTAGTGAGATATCACACATCAAAAAAAAAATCAACCTACATCTCATGCAAAAGAGATTTTCTTCTGCCAAGCATCATGTAAAGCACCTCGTGATGTGATCATATTCCATAATGTCAGATATAGAAGATTCAGTGAGTATTTGTGTTTCCAGCTGACAACCTCAGGTCACCTCACACTGACGGAGCCAGGATCCCGGGCAGGACAGGACATGTCTCCTCTCTGGTGGATTTGGTCGGCATTTTGCCTCTTGGAATGTGTGGTGACAATTTATTTAAATTCCTACATTGTCTTCTTCAATGGGAGAAGCCTGACAGAAGGTGGTAAGAGGAATCCAGTTAGCCTCATCCAGATCATCATGGGAATAAATAAACTGACTATGCGCTGCATATGGATTGTAAATGATGTGGCTTTTTGGTTACCAGATATTTTTGAATCACCTCCTTATAATGCTGTAGCTTTTCTTATTGCCTTCCACATGTATTTCAGCTACTGGCTGTTGGCCTGGCTCTGCATCTATTACTCCATCTTCATCACCAACTTCAGCCACCGAATGTTTCTCTGGATTAAAAGGAATCTGCTGGCTTTCCTGAATCGGGTGCTCTTCCTGACGGGAGTCGGGTCACTGCCCATAGCTCTTCTTGTATACATGTGGAGATGTACGGTACATTCCCTTGTCAAAAATTCTGCGAATGGAACAACCATTGAAGATGTTTCCATTACTTATTTTTATAAGACCGGTGCCATCATCCTTGGCTCCTTCCTTCCATTTACTGGCATTGCCATCTCCCTCGTGGTCTCCTTGTCATCTCTTCTGAAGCACGTCAACAACATCAGCCAGGCTGGTTTCAATGTTCAGGTCCATGTCACCCTCATAAAATCAATAGTCATGTTTCTCATTCTTTCAGTCTCTTACTTCCTTATTTACATCATTAATCTCACGGCAGAATTTAAGTTTAAAGATCCTTTGCAATGTATCATCTGGTTACTGATAGTGCTGGCTCCAACGATGGAAACCATAATCATTATACAGGCCAGTCCTAAAATGAGGAAGAACTTTCCAGGATGGTTCTGTGCCAGGGGGACTGGGGGCAGTTCAGTGGATGCATTTTGAAGAATTCGAAAGACAACCCGAGTCACAGAAAAGACGGAAATCTGTATGTCATAAAGACTTATTGAAGACTAATTATCAGCAAGCTAAACTCGAGTTCTCCATGATCACCACTCCAAAGCCAGGGGAGCATGTGCCAGGTGGGCCTTTTTTCTTCTACCCAGTGTGACAAACAGCCCCAGTGGGTCCAGGGCAGTGTCATGGATGGGGTTCACCTGTTGCCAAGACTCTGACATTTTATTAAAAGAGTAAGTGATAGTGGTAGGTCTGTGTAGTAAAATTGTATTTTTTAAAATTATATCCAAGATATGCTGACCATGACCTTTGACCCCAGCCTTGAGCTTTGACCCTGATCTTGACCCTAACACTAACTCTGGCAAACCTTCATCTTGTTATTGTTTTCTTAATTTTTTGAATCCTTATTTTTCATTAGTTTATTTTATTATTTTACACACTTTTGTTTGTGTATATCTTACTCTCCTGCAAGAAGATAAAGATACAATGTATTTCCTTTTCATGCAGAAGAGGAAGTAAACACAGGGGTGGGCTCACAGTGACTGATCACTGTGATAGCCAATCAGAGGCTATCAACAGCGATCAGGTGATCTGGAATCGGGAATGCTGGGTCCCAATCAATAGTATGAGACCCAGGACTCTCAGTGAGAGCCAAGTCTCTGTGCTGTGAGCATGCTGTGCGGCGCTCTCCCAGCACAAAGATAGAGCTATGCATATAAGCAGCCCCATGGAAAAAGACCCACTTCTGTGAGGCCACATATATGCGTATGGGTGGCAGGAAGGGGTTAAGTTGCAGCTGAAATAAAAAGAACACTGTAAAGGCTACCAGGATTGGCTTCAACTCACAGCCTTGATGTGGAGCTGTCACTTAGTTGCTCATGACCACTGGGTAACAGTCACAACTCTGGAATCCTCCAGAGATTGATCAGCTGTGGGGGGCTTCACCAATACCTGGATCTCAAACCCCAGAATGACATAAGAACTGCCCTGATGAAGGGTGTTTTTGGCTCCCAAAATGTGTTGGATTTATTCTGCTGTCAATTTTAAAATTAAGTCATCAGGGACTCTTGACCATCTGGCGCTCTCATTAGCTGGAATATACATGTTTTACGTCTGACTGTTTTCGTCAATGACTTGCAAAATTTGTAGAAATGAGAGTGGCACTGAGTTAGACAGTTAGACTTCTTTATTCCCTCCAAGCAGTTTGGATCCTTATCAGACTTCTCACACCCACTAAATGATTGAGTTCAGGTGTTTCCAGTCTGCCTAAGTGAGGTATTTTGGAATTTTTTTAGTCCTCGTCGCCCAGGGCTGTCAGCTTCCACATCCCATCGGCAGCGTCTGCATCACATGGTGGACGATTACCACGAGGGACAAAACAGAGATAGAGAGCTTTCCGGCTGACGATCCACTGACTTACTGGGTCATGAGAATAGACCACTGGCTAGAACTTGCCCAGTATGCTATTGACTTGTTGGGCTGCCCTGCATCCAGCGTGCTTTCAGAACAGGCATTCAGTGCTGCAGGAGGTTTTCGTTACTGATCATAGAACGCATCTGTCCACAGACTCCATGGACCATTTCACATTCATAAAAATGAATCAGTCCTGGATTACCAGCTATGAAGCCCCTGAAGACAGATGTCACAGATTAAGACTTTTTGGGATGTGGAATCTCTGCAGGACTTCGAGTCTGCCTAGCTTTGAGGGTGTTCAATCATCTCATCTGGAAGAATGCTTTTGGTACAGGTTTCATGGGCACAATTAACACCCAAAGACCAGTTTTTCAGCACCTGTTTGACAGGTGCATATCATTGCAATTTTGTTTTTGCGTTCATCAAGAGCACCTCCATAGGATTATGGTGGAAAGGCGCCCCCGACACCCAAAGAGCAATTTTTCTGCACCTGTTTGACAGGTGCATTTCATTGCAATTTTTTACAGCAAGGCCAATTCTTGGTTTCTTAGAGTTACCTCTATAGGGTTACAGTGGTAAAGCGCCACAGACACCAAAAGACCAATTTTAATGCACCCGTTACTTCTATCCAAAGTCAAAGTGACACCAGAATGTATCCAAAGAATCTCTAATCTTGTTCCCAGTGCACTACATTGTGGCCTCATCATACACATTGGCTCCCCAGCTGTTGCTGAGCAAAATAAAGGCAGCTTGCAGGGAAAATGTCTTCTTTGTTTGGCTTTATAAATGCAATTATTTCTGCAGCAGATTCTTGACATGGTACAGATCTGCCACTTTACAGGTAGACTAAGGGGACCCCCCAGGCGCTATATTGGAAGGAGTTTTTCATTTTTATGCTTTCACTTTAAAAATCAAAAAATCAATGCTCATTTAAAAATGACGTTTTTCACGAACTTTTTTTTATTGATTCACGTCCACCAGGGCAGGACCGGGACCCCTATAACCATTATATGCCCAAATACTTCCATAAAAGCTTTCAAAATGGGCACTTTTGATTTGTGATGTTCATGTCCCATTGACTTTATTGGGGTTTCGTTATTCGGTGTTCGAAAGTTCTGGTTTGAACCGAACAGGGGTCCGTTCGGCCTATCCGTAATTGTGAAGCAGGTATTCTCATCCAACATTGGTACCTGGCCTCAACTCTACTGAATACCTTTGGGATGAATTAGAACATAGATTGTGAGCCAGGTCTTCTCATTCAGCATCACTACATGACTTCAACCCTACTGAACACCTATGGAATAGACCTTTGGGATGAATTGGAGCACAAATTGTCAGCTAGACTTTCTCATCCAACATCAGTACCTGGCCTTAACCCAACTGAATACTTGGGGATAAATTGGAACGCTAATTGTGAACCAGGTCTTCTCATCCAATGTTAGTACCTGACCTCACAAATGAACATTTTGGATGAACCCTCTGCACACTGCATACCATTTGTAGGAAACTTTGCTATAAAGGGTATGTGTTGATTTGTGATGGAAAAGGGAATTTGGGGGGCAGCAGGGGGTAAGTATTTATTTTAGGAGGGGAAAGGGGGAGCTATCAGTACATATAACTTTAGGTTAATAAGGTTTAAAGCAGGGGTCTTCAAACTTTTGAAACAAAGGACCAATTTACTGCCCTTCAAATTTTAGGAGGGCCGGACTTTTGCCAGTGGGAGTAGAAAATGCCTTGGCATCGGTGGGAGCAAACAATGCCATAGGCTTGGTGGTCAATGGGAGTAAAAAAATACATCACTAGCATCAGTGACAGCAGTGAAGAAATAATGCCCCATCACTGGTGTCAGTGGGAGGAATAGTGCCCCATCATTGGTGTCAGTGGGAGAAATAGTGCCCCATCATTGGTATCAGTGGGAGAAATAGTGCCCCGTAATTGGAGTCAGTAGAAGAATTAGTTCCCCAACTCTGGTGTCAGTGGGAGGAATAGTGCCTCATATCAGTGAACAGAATAGTTTCCAGAGGGCCAAATAATGGCAAGCAAAGGGCCACATCCAGCCCAAGGGCCACAGTTTGGAGACCCCTTGTTTAAAGTAAGGAACTGGTTAAAAAGTATTGACTTATCACTATCATGTGGTGGAAAAAAATCAACCTGCATCTCATGCAAAATAGATTTTCTCCTACCAAGCATCATGTAATCATATTCCATAATGCCAGATAGAGAAGATTCAGTGGGTATTGGTGTTCATCGGCTTCCCGATGACAACCTCAGGTCACCTCACTAGGGATGGGCTGTCTGTTCGACTCCAATATTGGCTGTTCGCCCGTTTGGGTTGTTCGCGGCAAATTTGAAAGCAGCGGAACACCCCAAAACTGTGATTTTAATAATGCTTAAAGTGAAACAATAAAAGTGAAATATTTCTTTAAATTTTGTACCTGGGGGGTGTCTATAGTATGCCTGTAAAGTGGCACATTTTTCCCGTGTTTACAACAGTCTGACAGCAAAATGACATTTCTAAAGGAAAAAAAAAAGTCATTTAAAAGTGCTAGTGCCGGCTATAAATGAATTGTCTGTCCCGACAATACACATAAAAGTTCATTGATAAAAACGACATGGGATTCCCCCACAGTCCATTACCAGGCCCTTTGTGTCTGGTATGAATATTAAGGGGAACCCTGAACCAACATTAAAAAAAAAAATGCATGGCAATCCCCTCAAATTCCATACCAGGCCCTTCAGGTCTTGTATGGATATTAAGGGGAACCCAGCGCCAAAATAGGAAAAAAATGGCGTGGGGGTCCCCCTCAAAATCCATACCAGACCCTTATCCGAGCATGCAACCTGGCAGGCTGGAGGAAAAGAGAGGGGGACGAGAGAGCGCCCCCCCTCCTAAACCATACCAGGCCACATGCCCTCAACATGGGGAGGATGTTCCCATGTTGATGGAGACAAGGGTCTCATCCCCACAAACCTTGCCTGGTTGTTGTGGGGGTCTGCGGGTGGGGAGCTTATCGGAATCTAGAAGCCACCTTTAATGAGGGGACAGATCCTGGCCCCCCCCGTTTGAAATGGTAATGGGTACATTGTACCCCTACCATTTCACAAAAAAAGTGTCCAAATAGCAAAAAAAAACCAACACAAATGTCCCACGTAGTCCATTCACCTCAGCCAACGGAACTAAAAAAAAAATAAAGCTCTGCCTCCATGGGAGGCACATGCCATATGACGTGTCCTCGCAGGTGACAGCTCTTTTATAACTGAGGGCGGGGCCACATGTGACGTCGTCGGGTGACCCCACCCCCCTCTGATGCACGGGGACACCCCTATGGCTTTCCCCTTAGGGGGGCGGACCCTCTGACATACCATAGAAGTGTATGAAATTAAGAATTTATTTATCAGCTAAACTAAAGTCCTCCATGATCACCACTCCATGGGACCAAGCCATGGGAGTATGTACCGAGTGTGCCTTTTTTCTTCTATAGCCCCGGTAGGCCCAAGGCAGCATCATGGATGGAGTTTACCTGCTGCAAAGGACATTTAAAAAAATAAGTGTGTGATAGTGGTAGTAGTGTGCAGGGATTAATCACTGGCCACACCTTTTTCTCCCCCAAGCTGGGGTATCATTCCTCCCTGGGTCTCAGGACCTGGATCACCTGTGAGTGGCACTGTAGTACTTAGAGCTGAAGGTTGTAATTCCGGTGTCGACCAGTGTGTTTTTCCAGGGACTAAATACCCTCCCAACAGCCAGCATCAGGTGAAGACTGATTGCTGGGATCTGCTGGCTCCTGGAAGGGTTTTTAGTCCCTCCTCTACTATTTATTCTTGCTTCAGTGTTTTGCCTGATACCGCTTGCTGATTTATCCTGAGCCTAGATCCTGCTCCTGCTCCTGCCATGTATCTGTACTTTGTACCCTGCTGCCTTGTTCCCAGTCCTGGTTCCCCTTCCTGATAGTTTCTTGCACCTCCAGCTTTAACCTATTGATCCTTGCTACACTTCTGTCCTGTATAAATTGTTAGTTTGTTAGTAAATCTTCATGTTTGCTGTGTATTGTATTTGTTGGTGTTTGGATGGGTTTTGTTACACTGTTAATAAATCTTATTTGAAGTGATATTAAAGCTTCTATTATTTTTATTGAAATAACAAATATGTCATACTTACCTGCTCTGTGTAATGGTTTTACGCTGAGTATCCCTGATCCTCCTCTTCTTGGGTCCCCTGCTGGTGCTCCTGGCTCCCCCCCCCCCCGGCTGAGTGCCCCCATAGAAAGTTGCTTTCTATGGGGGCAGTTATGTGGGCTAGCTCCCAAGTCACCCTGTCTACATCTATTGACACAGACAGGGGTCCCACCCCCTGCCCCCTCATCATAAGATTTTGTTGATGGAGCCAATGGCTGCTGCTGCTATCTTTCTGCCCAGTGAGGAGGGACAGGGAGATCCACTGCTCTCATGCACAGTGTTGGATGGAGACCGGGCTCAGGTAAGTATAAGGGGGCTGAGGGCTTCAGCTACATGAATCTGGTCATCCCTGCTGCCGGATGCCTGCTCTTTGTATCCCTGACACTGGGATAAGTATGGGTGTGCATGATAGAGGGACCGCATGCAGCAGGTGCTGATATCTGTGGTGCTCATCCAAGCACGATATGTAGTCTGAGATGGAAGGACGCCACACTCCTAAAGCCGTCAATAGACAGTTCAAACCATGTATGGGCAATCTGAATGTATCCAAGATCGATCAATCAGCTTGGGTACAACCAGCCTGCCAGATTTTACATGTGATTATTGCCAGCAATAATCACTGTGTTCTCCTGGTGGGGATGGCTTCACCCCCCAATCAGGAGAACACAATGGCTCCACGGGAGGGATTCCCCTGTCAGAACAGTCTGTGTTGATGGGGGAATCAAGCAATTTGGGAGCAACCACAGTTTGCAGGAAAGAAAATTGTACCATCTATGGCCGTCCTAACAAACCTGTGGTAAGTTTAAGTGAACAGTGACCTCGGTCTAGGCTCCACCTAGGCCATGTCCCCTGATGTTTTTCACCCCGCTCATCAGGCTTGAACACAGAGGTGGGCCCAACCCCATGGATGGGACGAAACGCATCAGGGAGTAAGGCCTAGGAGGAGCCTAGGCTAAGGCCGCTCTTTACTGAAACTTACACATGGGTTGTTAGGAAGGCGGCGTCCTTCCATCTCAGACTGAATACCGTGCTTGGATAAGCACCACAGACGCCAGCACCTGCTACATAGTGGATCGTCGGAGAGGATCGATCGGGCTTGGAGCAGCACTCAAAACCATTTGATGGGATTTGCACTTTACTCTTATGTATTGTGATCAGTGTAGTGAACTAAAATGAAATATATATATTGTGATCAATGTATTTGTTTTCTCTCTGACCAATCACAGGGAGCCGGCACAATGTCTTTGAACCGAGTCCCAACACCAACATTGATGGGCTCACTTGCTGCCCAAAGGCTATTTCTGGAGTGATGTTCATAAAATGGCACCCCAAAAATAGATGTCCATAGCTCAGCCATATGTTTTATTATTACTTTTTTACATACATCTAATCTACATGCAGGGTGCCGGACACATGGATTTCAATGGGGCTTTTTTATTTTTTGAAGCACATGATTACAGCCAGAGGCTCTAATTGGCTTCAAAAAAGAGTGGGCCCGGGGTGCAGAGCACTGTGCCCTGAGCCCACGCAGTTGTGTGACAATAGCAAATTAAATGATGTTTACATTCATTATAGACCCCAGATCTCTCCATAAAGAGAACCTGTCACCACCTATTACTGTCACATGGGATGTTTACATTCATTATAGACCCCAGATCTCTCCATAAAGAGGACCTGTCACCTCCTATTACTGTCACATGGGATGTTTACATTCATTATAGACCCCAGATCTCTCCATAAAGAGGACCTGTCACCTCCTATTACTGTCACATGGGATGTTTACATTTATTATAGACCCCAGATCTCTACATAAAGAGGACCTGTCACCTCCTATTACTGTCACATGGGATGTTTACATTCATTATAGACCCCAGATCTCTACATAAAGAGGACCTGTCACCTCCTATTACTGTTACATGGGATGTTTACATTCATTATAGACCCCAGATCTCTCCACAAAGAGGACCTGTCACCTCCTATTACTGTCACATGGGATGTTTACATTCATTATAGATCCCAGATCTCTCCATAAAGAGGACCTGTCACCTCCTATTACTGTCACATTGGATGTTTACATTCATTATAGACCCCAGGTCTCTCCATAAAGAGGACCTGTCACCGCCTATTACTGTCACATGGGATGTTTACATTCATTATAGACCCCAGATCGCTCCATAAAGAGGACCTGTCACCACCTATTACTGTCACATGGGATGTTTACATTCATTATAGACCCCAGATCTCTCCATAAAGAGGACCTGTCACCTCCTATTACTGTCACATGGGATGTTTACATTGATTATAGACCCCAGATCTCTCCACAAAGAGGACCTGTCACCCCCTATTACTGTCACATGGGATGTTTACATTTATTATAGACCCCAGATCTCTCCATAAAGAGGACCTGTCACCCCCTATTACTGTCACATGGGATGTTTACAATCATTATAGACCCCAGATCTCTCCATAATGAGGACCTGTCACCCCCTATTACTGTCACATGGGATGTTTACATTTATTATAGACCCCAGATCTCTCCATAAAGAGGACCTGTTACCCCCTATTACTGTCACATGGGATGTTTACAATCATTATAGACCCCAGATCGCTCCATAAAGAGGACCTGTCACCTCCTATTACTGTCACATGGGATGTTTACATTCATTATAGACCCCAAATCTCTCCATAAAGAGGACCTGTCACCCCCTATTACTGTCACATGGGATGTTTACATTCATTATAGACCTCAGATCTCTCCATAAAGAGGACCTGTCACCCCCTATTACTGTCACATGGGATGTTTACATTCATTATAGACCCCAGATCTCTCCATAAAGAGGACCTGTCACCACCTATTACTGTCACATGGGATGTTTACATTGATTATAGACCCCAGATCTCTCCATACTGTCACATGGGATGTTTACATTAATTATAGACCCCAGATCTCTCCATAAAGAGGACCTGTCACCTCCTATTACTGTCACATGGGATGTTTACATTGATTATAGACCCCAGATCTCTCCATAAAGAGGACCTGTCACCTCCTATTACTGTCACATGGGATGTTTACATTCATTATAGACCCCAGATCTCTCCATAAAGAGGACCTGTCACCTCCTATTACTGTCACATGGGATGTTTACATTGATTATAGACCCCAGATCTCTCCACAAAGAGGACCTGTCACCTCCTATTACTGTCACATGGGATGTTTACATTCATTATAGATCCCAGATCTCTCCATAAAGAGGACCTGTCACCTCCTATTACTGTCACATGGGATGTTTACATTGATTATAGACCCCAGATCTCTCCACAAAGAGGACCTGTCACCCCCTATTACTGTCACATGGGATGTTTACATTTATTATAGACCCCAGATCTCTCCATAAAGAGGACCTGTCACCCCCTATTACTGTCACATGGGATGTTTACAATCATTATAGACCCCAGATCTCTCCATAATGAGGACCTGTCACCCCCTATTACTGTCACATGGGATGTTTACATTTATTATAGACCCCAGATCTCTCCATAAAGAGAACCTGTCACCCCCTATTACTGTCACATGGGATGTTTACATTTATTATAGACCCCAGATCTCTCCATAAAGAGGACCTGTTACCCCCTATTACTGTCACATGGGATGTTTACAATCATTATAGACCCCAGATCTCTCCATAATGAGGACCTGTCACCCCCTATTACTGTCACATGGGATGTTTACATTCATTATAGACCCCAGATCTCTCCATAAAGAGGACCTGTCACCGTCTATTACTGTCACATGGGATGTTTACATTCATTAAAGACCCCAGATCTCTCCATAAAGAGGACCTGTCACCACCTATTACTGTCACATGGGATGTTTACATGCATTATAGACCCCAGATCTCTCCATAAAGAGGACCTGTCACCTCCTATTACTGTCACATGGGATGTTTACATTCATTATAGACCCCAGATCTCTCCATAAAGAGGACCTGTCACCTCCTATTACTGTCACATGGGATGTTTACATTCATTATAGACTCCAGATCTCTCCATAAAGAGGACCTGTCACCTCCTATTACTGTCACATGGGATGTTTACATTCATTATAGACCCCAGATCTCTCCATAAAGAGGACCTGTCACCTCCTATTACTGTCACATGGGATGTTTACATTCATTACAGACCCCATATCTCTCCATAAAGAGGACCTGTCACCACCTATTACTGTCACATGGTATGTTTACATTCATTATAGACCCCAGATCTCTCCATAAAGAGGACCTGTCACCGTCTATTACTGTCACCTGGGATGTTTACATTCATTATAGACCCCAGATCTCTCCATAAAGAGGACCTGTCACTGTCTATTACTGTCACATGGGATGTTTACATTCATTATAGACCCCAGATCTCTCCATAAAGAGGACCTGTCACCTCCTATGACTGTCACATGGGATGTTTACATTCATTATACACCCCAGATCTCCCCAAAAAGAGGACCTGTCACCTCCTATTACTGTCACATGGGATGTTTACATTCATTATAGACCCCAGATCGCTCCATAAAGAGGACCTGTCACCACCTATTACTGTCACATGGGATGTTTACATTCATTATAGACCCCAGATCTCTCCATAAAGAGGACCCGTCACCTCCTATGACTGTCACATGGGATGTTTACATTCATTATAGACCCCGGATCTCTCCATAAAGAGGACCTGTCACCCTCTATTACTGTCACATGGGGTGTTTACATTCATTATAGACCCCAGATCTCTCCATAAAGAGGACCTGTCACCTCCTATTACTGTCACATGGGATGTTTACATTCATTATAGACTCCAAATCTCTCCATAAAGAGGACCTGTCACCTCCTATTACTGTCACATGGGATGTTTACATTTATTATAGACCCCAGATCTCTCCACAAAGAGGACCTGTCACCCCCTATTACTGTCACTTGGGATATTTACATTCATTATAGACCCCAGATCTCTCCACAAAGAGGACCTGTCACCACCTATTACTGTCACATGGGATGTTTACATTCATTATAGACCCCAGATCTCTCCATAAAGAGGACCTGTCACCTCCTATTACTGTCACATGGGATGTTTACATTCATTATAGACCCCAGATCCCTCCATAAAGAGGACCTGTCACCGTCTATTACTGTCACATGGGATGTTTACATTCATTATAGACCCCAGATCTCTCCATAAAGAGGACCTGTCACCTCCTATTACTGTCACATGGGATGTTTACATTTATTATAGACCCCAGATCTCTCCACAAAGAGGACCTGTCACCCCCTATTACTGTCACATGGGATGTTTACATTCATTATAGACCCCAGATCCCTCCATAAAGAGGACCTGTCACCCCCTATTACTGTCACATGGGATGTTTACAATCATTATAGACCCCAGATCTCTCCATAATGAGGACCTGTCACCCCCTATTACTGTCACATGGGATGTTTACATTTATTATAGACCCCAGATCTCTCCATAAAGAGAACCTGTCACCCCCTATTACTGTCACATGGGATGTTTACATTCATTATAGACCCCAGATCTCTCCATAAAGAGGATCTGTCACCTCCTATTACTGTCACATGGGATGTTTACATTCATTATAGACCCCAGATCTCTCCATAAAGAGGACCTGTCACCGTCTATTACTGTCACATGGGATGTTTACATTCATTATAGACCCCAGATCTCTCCATAAAGAGGACCTGTCACCACCTATTACTGTCACATGGGATGTTTACATTCATTATAGACCCCAGATCTCTCCATAAAGAGGACCTGTCACCTCCTATTACTGTCACATGGGATGTTTACATTCATTATACACCCCAGATCTCCCCATAAAGAGGACCTGTCACCTCCTATTACTGTCACATGGGATGTTTACATTCATTATAGACCCCAGATCTCTCCATAAAGAGGACCTGTCACCACCTATTACTGTCACATGGTATGTTTACATTCATTATAGACCCCAGATCTCTCCATAAAGAGGACCTGTCACCGTCTATTACTGTCACCTGGGATGTTTACATTCATTATAGACCCCAGATCTCTCCATAAAGAGGACCTGTCACTGTCTATTACTGTCACATGGGATGTTTACATTCATTATAGACCCCAGATCTCTCCATAAAGAGGACCTGTCACCTCCTATGACTGTCACATGGGATGTTTACATTCATTATACACCCCAGATCTCCCCATAAAGAGGACCTGTCACCTCCTATTACTGTCACATGGGATGTTTACATTCATTATAGACCCCAGATCGCTCCATAAAGAGGACCTGTCACCACCTATTACTGTCACATGGGATGTTTACATTCATTATAGACCCCAGATCTCTCCATAAAGAGGACCCGTCACCTCCTATGACTGTCACATGGGATGTTTACATTCATTATACACCCCAGATCTCCCCATAAAGAGGACCTGTCACCTCCTATTACTGTCACATGGGATGTTTACATTCATTATAGACCCCAGATCTCTCCATAAAGAGGACCTGTCACCACCTATTACTGTCACATGGTATGTTTACATTCATTATAGACCCCAGATCTCTCCATAAAGAGGACCTGTCACCGTCTATTACTGTCACCTGGGATGTTTACATTCATTATAGACCCCAGATCTCTCCATAAAGAGGACCTGTCACTGTCTATTACTGTCACATGGGATGTTTACATTCATTATAGACCCCAGATCTCTCCATAAAGAGGACCTGTCACCTCCTATGACTGTCACATGGGATGTTTACATTCATTATACACCCCAGATCTCCCCATAAAGAGGACCTGTCACCTCCTATTACTGTCACATGGGATGTTTACATTCATTATAGACCCCAGATCGCTCCATAAAGAGGACCTGTCACCACCTATTACTGTCACATGGGATGTTTACATTCATTATAGACCCCAGATCTCTCCATAAAGAGGACCCGTCACCTCCTATGACTGTCACATGGGATGTTTACATTCATTATAGACCCCGGATCTCTCCATAAAGAGGACCTGTCACCCTCTATTACTGTCACATGGGGTGTTTACATTCATTATAGACCCCAGATCTCTCCATAAAGAGGACCTGTCACCTCCTATTACTGTCACATGGGATGTTAACATTCATTATAGACCCCAAATCTCTCCATAAAGAGAAACTGTCACCTCCTATTACTGTCACATGGGATGTTTACATTTATTATAGACCCCAGATCTCTCCACAAAGAGGACCTGTCACCCCCTATTACTGTCACATGGGATATTTACATTCATTATCGACCCCAGATCTCTCCATAAAGAGGACCTGTCACCGTCTATTACTGTCACGTGGGATGTTTACATTCATTATAGACCCCAGATCTCTCCATAAAGAGGACCTGTCACCGTCTATTACTGTCACGTGGGATGTTTACATTCATTATACACCCCAGATCTCCCCATAAAGAGGACCCTTCACCACCTATTACTGTCACATGGGATGTTTACATTCATTATAGACCCCAGATCTCTCCATAAAGAGGACCTGTCACCTCCTATTACTGTCACATGGGATGTTTACATTCATTATAGACCCCAGATCTCTACATAAAGAGGACCTGTCACCTCCTATTACTGTCACATGGGATGTTTACATTCATTATAGACCCCAGATCTCTCCATAAAGAGGACCTGTCACCTCCTATTACTGTCACATGGGATGTTTACATTCATTATAGACCCCCGATCTCTCCATAAAGAGGACCTGTCACCTCCTATTACTGTCACATGGGATGTTTACATTCATTATAGACCCCAGATCCCTCCATAAAGAGGACCTGTCACCACCTATTACTGTCACATGGGATGATTACATTCATTATAGACCCCCGATCTCTCCATAAAGAGGACCTGTCACCGTCTATTACTGTCACATGGGATGTTTACATTCATTATAGACCCCAGATCTCTCCATAAAGAGGACCTGTCACCTCCTATTACTGTCACATGGGATGTTTACATTCATTATAGACCCCAGATCTCTCCATAAAGAGGACCTGTCACCTCCTATTACTGTCACATGGGATGTTTACATTCATTATAGACCCCAGATCTCTCCATAAAGAGGACCTGTCACCTCCTATTACTGTCACATGGGATGTTTACATTCATTATAGACCCCAGATCTCTCCATAAAGAGGACCTGTCACCTCCTATTACTGTCACATGGGATGTTTACATTCATTATAGACCCCAGATCTCTCCATAAAGAGGACCTGTCACCGTCTATTACTGTCACATGGGGTGTTTACATTCATTATAAACCCCAGATCTCTCTATAAAGAGGACCTGTCACCTCCTATTACTGTCACATGGGATGTTTACATTCATTATAGACCCCAGATCTCTCCATAAAGAGGACCTGTCACCTCCTATTATTGTCACATGGGATGTTTACATTCATTATAGACCCCAGATCTCTCCATAATGAGGACCTGTCACCGCCTATTACTGTCACATGGGATGTTTACATTCATTATACACCCCAGATCTCTCCATAAAGAGGACCCGTCACCACCTATTACTGTCACATGGGATGTTTACATTCATTATAGACCCCAGATCTCTTCATAATGAGGACCTGTCACCTCCTATTACTGTCACATGGGATGTTTACATTCATTATAGACCCCAGATCTCTCCATAATGAGGACCTGTCACCTCCTATTACTGTCACATGGGATGTTTACATTCATTATAGACCCCAGATCTCTCCATAAAGAGGACCTGTCACCTCCTATTACTGTCACATGGGGTGTTTACATTCATTATAGACCCCAGATCTCTCCATAAAGAGGACCTGTCACCTCCTATTACTGTCACATGGTATGTTTACTGTTTACATTTCTTTGTCACAGCAATAAAAGTCATCAGATTTTTTTATTTTTAAAAAGAAAATGTAAAAAAAAAAGAAATAATAATAATAAAAAAATAATAATTTTAAAGCGCCCCCGTCCCCACGTGCTCTTGCAGCAAAGAAATTGCATGCGCAAGTCGCGCCTGAAAATGTAAACGATGCTCAAACCACATATGTGAGGTCACGCTGCGATCGTCAGAGTGAGAGCAATAATTCCAGCACCAGACCTCCTCTGTAACGCTAAACTGGTAACCATTAAAAATGTTAAAGCGTCACCTATGGAGACTTTTAGGTACTGAAGCTTGGCGCCATTCCACAAGTGTGCACGATTTCAAAGCGTGACATGTTAGGCATCTATTTACTCGGCATAACATCATCTTTCACATTATATACAAACATTGGGCTAACTTTACTGTTTTGTTTTTTAATTCATGAAAGTGTTTTTCTTCCCAAAACAATGCGCTTGAAAGACCGCTGCGCAAATACATGTGACATAAAATAATATATATATATATATATATATATATAATGTTTGGGGGTTCTGAGTAATTTTCTAGCAAAAAATACAGATTTGAACTTGTCCCTCGGTACCCTCTGTCCCATCCTCAGCGGGATCTGGGCTGGAGGTTAAAAAGAGGCCAACCTCATCATTTCACTCTTCGGTCATGTACTTGACATGAGCAATCAAGTGACTGATGATCGCTCAGTTCTCAGGTCCGCTCTGAGCAGAGAGCCATCACTGTCAATCATCAGCACACTGCTCTGTCCCTCCAATGGTCACTGCAGTACTGGGATGTGAAATGTACAAGATCAGCTGGCTCAGGCTCTCAGTGGTGTGCTGGGAGCCTGACTCAGCTGTTGGTCAAGAATCTGGGTGGACCTCAACATTATTGTAGGGATCCTCTCAGAGACCTAATCTGTCAACTGGGTCACAGGAATGCAAAATTAAGTGCAGCTCAAGCTCAAGCTATATAAAAAATTGTAAAATTCGGAAATCTGAAAACCAGAAAATTTGAAAATCCGAAACTAAGAAAGAATAACTATTAATAACTAACTATTAAATTATAGGTATTGGAATTTCCTTTCAAATTTGGCTGTTAGTGAACATAATGAATACAAATTTATCCGAAGTTACGAATTATCAGAAATAACGAATGCCACATCTAAACGAATAGAACATACCAAATTAATAATAATAAATAATAATAATAATAATAAAAATGTTTTATTATTATTATTTATTATTAATTTGTTCCTTTCCATTTGTTTAGATGCAGCATTCGTTATTTCAGATAATTCGTAATTTTGGATAAATTCGTATTTGTTACGTTCTCTAACAGCCAAATTTGAAAGGAAATTCCAACACCTATAATTTAATAGTTAGTTATTAATAGTTATTCTTTCTTATTTTCGGATTTTCAAATTTTCAAATTCACAAATTTTCTAACTTTCTAATTTACAAATTGCAATCATAATGAATGACTCGAAAAAATAAGTAAAAAGAATGAAACCCACAGACCCACATGCGCCCCCTGAAGGCGGAAGTGCAGAATCACCTATATATATATACATGATCCTGCACAGGAGAGTCACCCTGTAGCAGTAAATCTGCTATAGGGCAGACAGGAAGTGCCATGGCGTACTGCAATGCATGTGTGGTGTGCGTTGGGGTGCCATTAACAATGAATGGCATCAAGGCGGAGTGGGTTTATTTTCGGGGAGTCCTTCGTCATTTTGTTTAAGACCAAAATATTTACATTGGATCCAGTTGCTTAACAGAGCCCCTAGAGCATGAGTTCATATCAATGACTGGATAATGCCGGGGGGGGGGGGACCCGTCAGAGCTGCCCGCTATCCCCTAGTTTATTTGCTCTGAAACCCCTGGCTATGTTAGTTAGGGAGTCTCCGGAAGGCAAGGGACTGAGAGAGGGTGCCGCAGAAGAAAAGTTATCCCTACAGTATCTCACAAAAGTAAGTACACCCCTCACATTTTTGTAAATCTTTTCTTCTATATTTTCATGTGACAACACTGAAGAAATGACACTTGTCTACAATGTAAAGTAGTGAGTGTACAGCTTGTATAACAGTGTAAATTTGCTGTCCCCTCAAAATAACTCAACACACAGCCATTAATGTCTAAACCGCTGGCAACAAAAGTCAGTACACCCCTAAGTGAAAATCTCCAAATTGGGCCCAAAGTGTCAATATTTTGTGTGGCCACCATTATTTTCCAGCACTGCCTTAACCCTCTTGGGCATGGAGTTCACCAGAGCTTCACAGGTTGTCACTGGAGTCCTCTTCCCCTCCTCCATGATGACATCACAGAGCTGGTGGATGTTAGAGACCTTGCGCTCCTCCACCTTCCGTTTGAGGATGTCCCACAGATGATCAATAGGGTTTAGGTCTGGAGACATGCTTGGCCAGTCCATCACCTTTACCCTCAGCTTCTTTAGCAAGGCAGTGGTATATGCGGATGATGCTCCGTTATATCTTAAGCCCTTCCTGCCTAAGGGTAAAACAAATGTTAATGCCTAAGCACAATTTTGCAACTTTTACATGTGTTTGTAAAACATATCATCACAACTACTTTTTCAGGACAAATTGGGCTTTCATTTGGTGATAAATGGTAATGGATATCTCCTGATTTTTTTTTATCAGCGGGAAGGAAAACTGTTCCAAACTAGAAAAAAAATAAAATATATATAACCAAAATAAATTCTTCTTCTCCTGACAATGGTCCATCTAAGCAAATGTCCATACCTACCAGAACCCAGGGGATTTTCAGGATCCATCTACCGTGGAGACACCTGAGAGATTGGTCTTCCATATTTGATGTGTAACCATCCCTGCCTGTGTGACTCATTGCCGCAAGGTACTTAGGTCCACACCTTCTGGTAAGGGCACTCATAATATCCAATGGTGGTGGGGTTGTCACGCTGGTGGTCATCGGCATCTGTCGATTTTTATTCCAAGCACTTGTGTTGATTCCATTGCTTATGGACACTTCTTTGATGGCTGTTTTGTGGATTGCCTTCACTTTGCACTTTTTATTTGTTTCATTATTTTCAGTTTGATGCCATCACTCATTTTATGTGATGTATATGTTTATATATATGGTTGCCTTACGTATTATTTGGGGCTGCACTTGTGTGATTTATAATAACATGAATGGCATTTCATGTTCACTATCTCAGTATTTATGAATGAGCACCAGGTGATCAACACTGATCATCTTGGTGTTCATTCAGATAGGCAACAAATTGGTAAATAAGACACTTACATGTATTTATCTTCTTTCAAATTTTAATTAATAATTAGTAATAATAATAATAATATTTGTTATATTACAAATTAAAATATGAAATAGGATCTGTAAATATAAGTGTCATATTATTATTGATATTATTATTATTATTATTATTATTATTATTATTATTATTATTATTATTATTATTATTTGATACACATGAATTAATAATTATTACATTTATTATTGTAAGTGTTATTATTATACTAATTAATTAATACAAAATAATATTATTAATATACTACTTTCCTATTTTAACCTCCCTGGCGGTATGAATATTTCGGATTTTAGGTGCTGAAAGCGGTACAATTATTTTGCATGGAAATTTGGTGTTTTATATTGTAGGTCTGTAAATCTTAACAATAACACACTTAAATCTGTCCAAACAAGAGTCTAGTAGATATCCCGGGTATGATAAAGTTTGAAACACAAAAACATAAATTATAATATAATAAATAAAAATAAATAATTAAAAAAAAAAAAATAGTAACAAAATAAATTTCCCCACAATTCACTATCGCTCAATTCTGCAAGTGTTCTAATTTACTATTGCTGTTTTCTAGCTGGTCTAAAGCCACTTTTGACGTAAAGGGACACTTTTTGGTTGCTATGGACAATCTCCAGTTTCCAGGCAGAAAGAACAGTGTATATCATGTAAAACTGCATGCAGGGCATGGGCCAAAGCACTGGGGACAAAAGGGATGTGAAATCATTTCATACAGTACTGTAATCTGTAAGATTACAGTACTGTATGTGTTATGATTTTTACTTTTTTTTAAATTTGCCACCAGGCTCCGCCCCGTGCGTTGCGCCGCTCGCAGGGAATGGAGCCTGGCACGAAGAGGCTTCGGAGGAGGACGGAGCCCTCGGACACTGCAGGTGACATCGCAGGATCCCGGGGACAAGGTAAGTAACGCCGCCCCAGGATCCTGCAATGCGATCCCGAGTGTGGCTCGGGGTTACCGCTAATGGTCCTGAATTTTAACCCCGAGCCACACTCGGGAATACCGCCAGGGAGGTTAAATCATAATACCCGTATATACTCGAGTCAAGCACTTTTCTGCAGCAAAACATTTCATTTTCCGATCTGAATTTGGGGCCCCGTATCTCAGGGCCGCTTTATGCTAGGAACCCCAAATTTGGTGTGCAAACCCAGTGGAACTGGTACCAAAACATATCCAAAGCTGGGGTTCCTAGCACTAAGTAGCCCCGAGATACGGGGCCCCAAATTCGGTTCGGAAAATGTAATTTTCTGCTGCAGAAAAGCGCTTGACATTTTCTAAACCCATTTTTGGGGCCCTGTATCTTGGGGACACTTGGTGGTAGGAACCCCAGGTTTGGATATTTTATGGTGCTAGTTCAACTGAGTTTGCACACCAAATTTGGGGTTCCTAGCACTAAGTGGCCCTGAGATATGGAGCCCCAAAGTCGGTAAACTGTGTCCATCTGCAGCAATGTCATTTCGGGACCATTTGGGTTCAGAGACCCCAGATTTTGGCTGCAGCTAGAGGGCATCTAGGAACCCTTAACTACCGAGTTTGAAGTTCAGGGGACCTATGGCTGCAAATGGGCACAGTGAGGCTGCAAATGGGCACAGTGAGGCTGAAAATGGGCATTGTTGACCCTCTTTTCCACTTACAGTAGCTGTGCATTTCTCACGCTCGTCTTATACACGAGTCAATAAGTTTTTCCCATTTTTTTGTGGTAAATTAGGGCCTCGACTTATACTCAGAACGACTTATACTCGAGTATATACGGTAAACTTTTTTAATTCATTTTATTTTTTAATTTCATTTTTTTTTAAGTGTCTGTTTTCAGTGTCTTTACTTCTATTGTACATACTGTTGCAATGCCTTGTACCAGAATCATAATTTTAGTGTCATTTTACAAATTACTCTGTTACTGTATTGTAAAAAAGTAATAATAAAACATATGGCAGAGCCCTGGACATCTATTTTTGGGGTGCCATTTTATGAACATCTTTCCAGAAATAGCCTTTGGGCAGCAAGTGAGCCCATCAATGTTGGTGTTGGGACTCGGTTCAAAGACATTGTGCCGGCTCCCTGTGATTGGTCAGAGAGAAAACAAATACATTGATCACAATATATATATTTCATTTTAGTTCACTACACTGATCACAATACATAAGAGTGAAGTGCAAATCCCATCAAATGGTTTTGAGTGCTGCTCCAAGCCCAATCGATCCTCTCCGATGATCCACTATGTAGCAGGTGCTGGCGTCTGTGGTGCTTATCCAAGCACGGTATTCAGTCTGAGATGGAAGGACGCCGCCTTCCTAACAACCCATGTGTAAGTTTCAGTAAAGAGCGACCTCAGCCTAGGCTCCTCCTAGGCCTTACTCCCTGATGCGTTTCGTCCCATCCATGGGGTTGGGCCCACCTCAGTGTTCAAGCCCCATGAGGGGGGTGAAACACATCAGGGCACATGGCCTAGGTGGAGCCTAGACTGAGGTCACTGTTTATTTAAACTTACCACAAGTTTGTTAGGCCGGCCATAGATGGTACAATTTTCTTTCCTGCAAACTGTGGTTGCCCACAAATTGCTTGATTCCCCCATCAACACAGACTGTTTGTACAGGGGAATCCCTCCCTAGGAGCCATTGTGTTCTGATGGGGGGGGTGAAGCCATCCCCACCAGGAGAACACAGTGATTATTGCTGGCAATAATCGCATGAAAAATCTGTCAGGCTGGTTGTACCCAAGCTGATTGATCGATCTTGGATACATTCAGATTGCCCATACATGGTTTGAACTGTCTATTGACGGCTTTAGGAGTGCAGCGTCCTTCCATCTCAGACTACATATCGTCCTTGGATGAGCACCACAGATACCAGCACCTGCTGCATGCGGTCCCTCTATCATGCACACCCATACTTATCCCAGTGTCAGGGATACCAAGAGCAGGCATCCGGCAGCAGGGATGACCAGATTCAGGTAGCTGAAGCCCTCAGCCCCCTTATACTTACCTGAGCCCGGTCTCCATCCAACACTGTGCATGAGAGCAGTGGATCTCCCTGTCCCTCCTCACTGGGCAGAAAAATAGCAGCAGCAGCCATTGGCTCCTGTCAACAAAATCTTATGAAGAGGGGGCAGGGGGTGGGAACCCTGCCTGTGTCAATAGATGTAGACAGGGTGGCTTGGGAGCAAGCCCACATGACTGCCCCCATGGAAAGCAACTTTCTATGGGGGCACTCAGTGGGGGGAGCCAGAAGCACCAGCAGGGGACCCAAGAAGAGGAGGATCAGGGCTACTCTGTGCAAAACCATTACACAGAGCAGGTAAGTATGACATATTTGTTATTTCAATAAAAATAATGGAAGCTTTAATATCACTTCAAATAATATTTATTAATAGTGTAACAAAACCCATTCAAGCACCAACAAATACAATACACAGCAAACATGAAGATTTACTAACAAACTAACAATTTATACAGGACAGAAGTGTAGCAAGGATCAATAGGGTGAAGCTGAAGGTGCAAGAAACTATCAGGAAGGGGAACCAGGACTGGGAACAAGGCAGCAGGGTACAAGGTACAGATGGCAGCTACATGGCAGGAGCAGGAGCAGAATCTGAACTCAGGATAAATCAGCAAGCGGTATCAGGCAAAACACTGAAGCAAGAGTAAATAGTAGAGGAGGGACTAAAAACCCTCCCAGCAGCCAGCAGATCCCAGCAATCAGTCTTCACCTGATGCTGGCTGTTGGGAGGGTATTTAGTCCCTGGAAAAACACACTAGTCGACACCGGAATTACAACCTTCAGCTCTAAGTACTACAGTGCCACTCACAGGTGATCCAGGTCCTGATACCCAGGGAGGAATGATACCCCAGCTTGGGGGAGAAAAAGGTGTGGCCAGTGATTAATCCCTGCACACTACTACACAGACCTACCACTATCACCCACTTATTTTTTTAAATGTCCGAGTCTTTGCAGCAGGTAAACCCCATCCATGATGCTGCCTTGGGCCTACCGGGGCTGTAGAAGAAAAAAAGCACACTCGGTACATACTCCCATGGCTTGGGCCCAAAGAGTGGTGATCATGGAGAACTTTAGTTTAGCTCATAAATAAATTCTTAATTTCATACACTTCTACAACCAAGTGAGTTCGTAGCTAGATCAGCTGACTTGGATTGTCTTTGGCATTCTTCAAGATGCATCCACTTTACTGCTCCCAGTCCCCCTAACACTGAAGCAGCCTGGAAAGTTCTTCCTCATTTTAGGACTGGCCTATATGATGATTATGCTTTCCATGGTTGGAGCCAGCACTATCAGTAACCAGATGATACATTGCAAAGGATCTTTAAGCTTATATGCTGCTGTGAGATTAATGATGTAAATTAAGAAGTAAGAGACTGAGAGAATGAGAAGCATGACCATTGATTTTATGAGGGTGACATGGACCTGAACATTGAAACCAGTCTGGCTGACATTTTTGACATGCTTCAGAAGAGATAACAGGGAGACCACGGGGGAAATGGCAATGCCAGTAAATGGAAAGCAGGAGCCAAAGATGATGGCACCGGTCTTATAAAAATAAGAAATGGAAATACCTTCAATGGTTGTTCCATTTGTAGAATTATGGACAAGGGAAAATAGCTTGTGTTTCCACATGTATGCAAGAAGACCTACAGCCAGTGACCCGACTCTCGTCAGGAAAAGGATCCGAGGCAGGAGAGCTAACAGATTCCTCTTAATCCAGAGAAACGTTCGATGGCTGAAGTTGGCGGTGAAGATGGAGTAGTAGACGCAGACCATCAGCCAGTAGGTGAAATGCATGTGGAAGGCAAAAGCTACGCCATTATATAGAGAGGTGACCCAAAAATATCTGGTAGCCAAAAAGCCACATCATTAACAATCCATATGCAGCGCATAGTCAGTTTATTTATTCCCAAGACGATGAGAATTAAGCTAACTGGATTCCTATTACCACCTATGTAAAACTTCTTGTGAGCCTCCACTAACTAAAATGCCTAAATGGCACCGTAGAACAGCTGCAAGCGTTAAACACGTCTCATAAAGCCATGCAGATATAAACAAAATAAATACATGCGCTGTGCTTCCACAATACCTCTACACATTCAGTATATGTGATAACCAAAGTGCATAAAAAATCATACAGTGAAAAACACAGTCTCTGCCGACTGTAAATAGTGACAATAGTGCAGCAAATAAAAAATAAAAATATATAAAAATATGTAAAAACTTTTGGAATGAATAAATGATGATGAACAAATATGCTAGTATAAAGTGCTAACGTGCATCCATGTGGTAAATAATTATACCAAAATGAATAGTGTCCATAGGATCATATATGATATATAATTTGATCCACTAGAGAAAGATATAAAGAAAAGTGCTTCTGTGTGCACATGTGACATCCAATTCTATCAATTCACAGGTGCTTTAAAGTTCATGCGATTCAAAAACTGCTATGTGGATAATTCAAAGCAAGCTTCAGTGATCACACTCAGGTGCTCCCCCCTAGGTATTAAATGCTCACCTCAGAGCGTGTGACTTTACACTTGAGCTCAGTCATAACACGCCTGTGAACCAACTCTGGACTCTGCAGTTTTAACCAGACTCCTGAATCCATCAACGCAATACCTCGGTTTAGTAAAAAAAGGACTGGATGGTGTAATATAGTTTTAACAGTTTATTAATTACAAAAACCCCCTGTGAGGTACTCACATAGATCAGGTGCGTCAGTGCGCCACTCTACTCTATCAAACAGGGGGAATTATCATAATTCCCCCTGAAGAAGATACGAAAAATACCTGCATCGACACGCGTTGGAGAGGGGACAGGACAGACGTTCAGAAGGTGATCAGTCCGGAAGGAATCCCATACAATCCCGATACCGGCCCCGTATTTTTAGACGCTTTCGTTTGATGTGGAGTGGCGCGCCTTATCTATGTGAGTACCCCACAAGGGGGGTTTTTGTGATTAATAAACTGTTCAAACTATATTAAACCATCCAGTCTTTTTTTTACTAAATCGAGGTATTGTGTTGACAGATCCAGGAGTCTGGTTAAAACTGCAGAGCCCAGAGTTGGTTCACAGGCGTGTTATGACTGAGCTTAAGTGCAAAGTCACACGCTCAGAGGTGAGCTTTTAATACCTATGGGGGAGCACCTGAGTGTGATCACTGCAGCTTGCTTTCTATTATCCACACAGCAGTTTCCGAATCGCATGGACTTTAAAGCACCTTTGAATTGATAGAATTGGATGTCACATATGCACACAGAAGCACTTTTCTTTATATCTTTTTCTAGTGTAGGGATGAGCTTTATGTTAGGGTTGAACATGAGTTTGACTCAAAGATTGGCTGTTCGTCCGTTCACCGAATAGAGAACAATTTGGGGTGTTCGCTGCATATTCGAAAGCCGTGGAACACGCTTTAAAAATCTATGGGAGAAATCAAAAGTGCTAATTTTAAAGGCTTATATGCAAGTTATTTCATAAAAAGTGTTTGGGGACCCGGGTCCTGCCCCAGGGGACATGGATCAATGCAAAAAAAGTTTTAAAAACGTCTGTTTTTTCAGGAGCAGTGATTTTAATAATGCTTAAAGTGAAACAATAAAAGCGTAATATTCCTTTAAATTTCGTACCTGGGGGGTGTCTATAGTATGCCTGTAAAGGGGCACATGTCTCCTGTGTTTAGAACAGTCTGACAGCAAAATGACATTTCAAAGGAAAAAAAAGTCATTTAAAACTACTGGCGGCTATTAATGAATTGCCGGTCCGACAATACACATAAAGTTCATTGATAAAAACGGCATGGGAATTCCCCACAGGGGAACCCCGAACCAAAATTAAAAAAAAATTATGTGGGGGGTCCCCCTAAATTCCATACCAGACCCTTCAGGTCTGGTATGGATATTAAGGGGAACCCCGGCCAAAATTTAAAAATAAAATGGCGTGGGGGTCCCCCTCAAAATCTATACCAGACCCTTCAGGTCTGGTATGGATTTTAAGGGGAACCCCAAGCCAAAATTAAAAAAAAAATGGTGTGGGGTCTCCCCAAAAATCCATACCAGAACCTTATCCAAGCACGCAACCTGGCAGGTCACAGTTCTTTTATAACTGAGGGTGGGGCCACCCGCTGATGTCCCCGGGTTACCCTGCCCCCCTCTGATGCATGGGAACATTCCTATGGCTTCCCCGTAGTGTCAGAGGGCGGCGGGGCCACCCGTTGATATCCCCGGGTGACCCCGCCCCCCTCTGACACACAGGGACATACCTATGGCTTTCCCGTAGCGTCAGAGGGGGATGGGGTCACTGGGTTATGCCAGTGGATGGCCCCGCCCCTTCAATGCTAGGGGGAAGCCATAGGGATGTCCCCGTGCGTCAGAGGGGGCGGGGTCACCCGGGGATGTCAGCGGGTGGCACCACCCTCAGTTATAAAAGAACTGTCACCTGCAAGGATTGGTTACCCCGTTACCATTTCACACAGGGGGGAGGCCGGGATCTGGGGGTCCCCTTGTTAAAGGGTGCTTCCAGATTCTGATAAGCCTCCCTCCCACAGACCCCCACAACCACCGGGCAAGGGTTGTGGGGATGAGGCCCTTATCCCCATCAGCATGGGGACAAGGTGTTTTGGGGGGCTACGGTGGCCTGGTATGGTTCAGGAGGGGGGTGTTCTCTCTTCCTCTCTCTTTTCCTGCAGCCTGCCAGGTTGTCGGATAAGGGTCTGGTATGGACTTTTGGGGGACCCCAAGCAATTTTTTTTATATTTTGGCACGGGGTTCCCCTTAAAATCCATACCAGGCCTGGAGGGTCTGGTATAGATTTTGAGGGGGACCTCCCACATCATTTTTTTTTAATTAAAACTGGCGTAACCTGGTGACCCCATCCCCCTCTGAGGCTACGGGAAAGCCATAGGGATGTCACTGTGTGTCAGAGGGGGGCGGGGTCACCCGGGGATATCAGCGGGTGGCCCCGCTGCCCTCTGACACTACGGGGAAGCCATAGGAATGTTCCCGTGCATCAGAGGGGGGCAGGGCCCCCAAGGGGACATCAGTTATAAAAGAACTATGACCTGCGAGGACGCATCATACGGCGGCTGTCTCCCATTGAGGCAGGTTGGTGCAGAAGAAGAATGGACTAAGTGGGACATTTTTATTTATTAATAAAGGACTTGTCCCAAGCCGTGTTTTGTCATTTATAACATTTTAACATTTAACATTTTTAACATTTTCACACTTTTTGTGAATTGGTAGGGATACATTTGTACCCCGTTACCATTTCACACGGGGGGAGGCCGGGATCTTGGGGTTAAAGGGGGCTTCCAGATTCCGATAAGCCCCCCACCCGAAGACCCCCACAACCAGCGGGCAAGGGTTGTGGGGATGAGGCACTTGTCCCCATCAACATGGGGACAAGGTACCCCAAAGCACCCTCCCCATGTTGAGGGCATGTGGCCTGGTACAGTTCAGGGGGGGCGCTCTCTCTTCCCTCATTTCCTGCGGCCTGCCAGGTTGCATGCTCAGATAAGGGTCTGGTATGGATTTTTAAATTTTGGCACGGAGTTCCCCTTAAAATCCATACCAGACCTGAAGGGCCTGGTATGGAAATTGGGGGGACCCCTACGCAATGGGGGAATCCCATGCCGTTTTTTTTCAATGACTTTTATGTGTATTGCCGGTACCGACAATTCATCCTTTCGTGTCCCATAGACTTTAGAGGTGTTCGCATGTTCGAACAAATTTTTTGCCTGTTCGCATGTTCTGGTGCGAACCGAACCAAGTGGGGTGTTCGGTTCATCCCTACTCTAGTGGATCAAATGATATATCATATATGATCCTATGGACACTATTCATTTTGGTATAATTATTTACCACATGGATGCATGCTAGCACTTTATACTAGCATATTTGTTCATCATCATTTATTCATTCCAAAAGTTTTTACATATTTTTATAGATATTTTTATTTTTTATTTGTTGCACTATTGTCACTATTTACAGTCAGCAGAGACTGTGTTTTTCACTGTATGATTTTTTTATGCGCTTTGGTTATCACATACACTAAATGTGTAGAGTTATTTTGGAAGCGCAGCGCATGTATTTATTTTCCTCTTACCACCTTCTTTTAGCCTTCTCCCATGGAAGAAGACAATATTCTGTAGGAATTTAAATAAATTGTCACCACACATTCCAGGCAAAATGCCGACCAAACCCACCAGAGAGGAGACATGTCCTGTCCTGCCCGGGATCCTGGCTCTGTCAGTGTGAGGTGACCTGAGGTTGTCAGCGGGAAGCTGATGAACGCCGATATTCACTGAATCTTCTCTATCTGACATTATGGAATATGATCACATGACGAGGTGCTTTACATGATGCTTGGCAGAAGAAAATCTCTTTTGCATGAGATGCAGGTTGATTTTTTTCTACCACATGATAGTGATATCTCAATACTTTTTAACCAGTTCGTTACTTTAAACCAGGGGTCTCCAAACTGTGGCCCATGAGCCGGATGTGGCTCTTTGCTTGTCTTTATCTGGCCCTCTGGAAACTATTCTGTTCATTGATATGAGGCACTATTCCTCCCACTGACACCAGAGTTGGGGAACTAATTCTTCTACTGACTCCGATTATGGGGCACTAATTGTCCCACTGGCACCGCTGATGGGGCACTATTCCTCCCAGTGGCACCAACAATGGGGCACTATTTCTCCCACTGGCACCAATTATGGGGCACTATTGCTCCCACTGGCACCAATTATGGGGCACTATTCCTCCCACTGGCACCAATTATGGGGCACTATTCCTCCCACTGGCACCAATTATGGTGCACTATTCCTCCCTCTGGCAACAATGATGGGGCACTATTCCTCCCACTGGCATCAACAATGGGGCACTATTCCTCTTTCTGACATCAACAATGGATTACTATTCCTCACACTGACACCAGAGATGGGGAACTAATTCTTCTACTGACACCAATTATGGGGCACTATTCCTCTCACTGACATCACTGATGGGGTACTATTCCTCCCATTGGCACCAACAAAGGGGCACCATTCCTCCTACCGACACTAACAATGGGGCACTATTCCGCTCACTGACACCAGTGATGGTGCATTATTTCATCACTGGTGTCACTGATGCCAGTGATGTAATTTTTTACTCCCATTGACCACCAAGCCTATGGCATTGTTTGCTCCCACCGATGCCATGGCATTTTCTACTCCCACTGGCAAAAGTCCGGCCCTCCTAAACTTTGAAGGGCAGTAAATTGTCCCTTTGTTTCAAAAGTTTGGAGACCCCTGCTTTAAACCTTATTAACCTAAAGTTATATGTACTGATAGCTCCCCCTTTCCCCTGCTAAAATAAATACTTACCCCCTGCTGCCCCCCAAATTCCCCCTTCCAACACAAATCAACACATACCCTTTATAGCAAAGTTTCCTACTAATGGTATGCAGTATGCAGAGGGTTTATCCAAAATTTTCATTTGTGAGGTCAGGTACTAACATTGGATGAGAAGACCTGGTTCACAATTAGCTTTCCAATTCATCCAATTCAGTATTTATTGGGGTTAAGGCCAGGTACTGATGTTGGATGAGAAAGCCTAGTTAACAATTTGTGCTCCAATTCATCCCAAAGGTCTATTCCATAGGTGTTCAGTAGGGTTGAAGTCATGTAGTGATGCTGAATGAGAAGACCTGGTTCACAATCAATGTACTAACTCATCCCAAAGGTATTCCGTAGGGTTAAGGCCAGGAACTAATGTTGGATGAGAAGACCTGCTTCACAATCAGCATTCCAATTCATTCCAAATATGCTCAGTAGGGTTGAGTTCAGGTCTCTGTGTAGGACACTTGAGTTCCTCAACACCAAACTGGTCACACCATGTCTTTTTGAGCTGTCTCACCATTGGGGTTTCAATTCAGGTGTTCAGTAGGGTTGATAATAGGGATCGGTGCAGGCCGCTTGAGTTCCTCCACACCAAAATGGCCAAACCATGTCCTTATGGAGCTGGCTTTGTGGGCAGACATTCTTGACTCAAAACAGCCTCCCCAAAACTGTCACCACAAGGTTGAAAGCACACACTTGTCTGTAATGCCTTTGTATGTTTTAGTATTAGCAATACCCTTCACTGGGAACACCTGAACTCAACCATTTAGTGGGTGTGAGAAGTCTGATAAGGATCCAAGCTGCTTGGAGGGAATAAATAAGTCTAACTGTCTAATTCAGTGGCACTCTCATTTCTCCAAATTGTGCAAGTCATTGATGAAAACAGTCAGGTGAAAAACATGTATATACCAGCTAATGAGAGTGCCAAATGTCCAAGAGTCCCAGATGACTTAATTATAAAATTCATTAACAGCAGAATAAATCCAACACGTTTTGGGAGCCAAAATCACCCTTCATCAGGGCAGTTCTTATGTCATTCTGGGGTTTGAGATCCAGGTATTGGTGAAGCCCCCCACAGCTGATCAATCTCTGGAGGATTTCAGAGTTGTGGTTGTTACCCAGTGGTCATGAGCAACTTAGTAACAGCTCCGCATCAAGGCTGTGAGTTGAAGCCAATCCTGGTAGCCTTTACAGTGTCCTTTTTATTTCAGCTGCAACTTAACCCCTTCCTGCCAACTGTATGCATATATGTGGCCTCACAGAAGTGGGTCTTTTTCCATGGGGCAGCTTATATGTGTATCTCTATCTTTGTGCTGGGAGAGGTCCGCACAGCATGCTCAGAGCACAGAGACTTGGCTCTCACCGAGAACCCTGGGTCTCATACTATTGATTGGGACCCAGCATTCCCGCTTCCAGGTCACCTGATCGCTGTTGATAGCCTCTGATTGGCTATCATAGTGATCAGTCACTGTGAGCCCACCCCTGTGCTTACTTCCTCTTCTGCATGAAGAGGACATACATTGTATCTTTATCTTCTTGCAGGAGAGGAAGATACACACAAACAAATGTGTGTAAAAAAATAAAATAAACAAATTAAAAATAAGGATTAAAAAAACAAAGAAAACAATAACAAGATGAAGGTTTGCCAGAGTTAGTGTTAGGGTCAAGATCAGGGTCAAAGATCATGGTCAGCAAATCTTGGGTATAATTAAAAAAAAAAATTTACTACACAGACCTACCACTATCACTGACTCGTTTAATAAAATGTCAGAGTCTCGGCAACAGGTGAACCCCATCCATGACCCACTGGGGCTGTTTGTCACATTGGGTAGAAGAAAAAAGGCACACCTGGCACATGCTCCCATGGCTTTGGAGTGGTGATCATGGAGAACTCGAGTTTAGCTTGCTGATAATTAGTCTTCAATAAGTCTTACATATGACATACAGATCTCCGTCTTTTCTGTGACTTGGGTTGTCTTTCGAATTCTTCAAAATGCATCCACTTAACTGCCCCCAGTCCCCCTGGCACAGAACCAGCCTGGAAAGTTCTTCCTCATTTTGGGACTGGCCTGTATAACGATCATGGTTTCCATCATTGGAGTCAGCACTATCAGTAACCAAATGATACATTGCAAAGGATCTTTAAGCCTAAATTCTGCTGTGAGATTAATGATGTAAATGAGGAAGTAAGAAAATGAAAGAATGAGAAACATGACTATTGATTTTATGAGGGTGACATGGACCTGAACATCGAAACCAGCCTGGCTGACGTTGTTGACGTGCTTCAGAAGAGATGACAAGGAGACCACGAGGGAGATGGCAATGCCAGTAAATGGAAGGAAGGAGCTAAGGATGATGGCACTGATCTTATAAAAGTAAGTAATGGAAACATCTTCAATGGTTGTTCCATTCGCAGAATTATTGACAAGGGAAAATACCGTACATCTCCACATGTATAGGAGAAGAGCTATGGCCAGTGACCCGACTCCCGTCAGGAAGAGCACCTGATTCAGGAAAGCCAACAGATTCCTTTTAATCCAGAGGAACATTCGGTGGCTGAAGTTGGTGATGAAGATGGAGTAATAGATGCAGAGCCAGGCTAACAGCCAGTAGTTGAAATACATGTGGAAGAAAAGAAGAAAAGCTACGGCATTATAAGGAGGTGATTCAAAAATATCTGGTAACCAAAAACCCACATCATTTACAATCCATATGCAGCGCATAGTCACCTTATTTATTCCCATGATGATCTGGATCAGGCTAACTGGATTCCTCTTACCACCTTCTGTCAGGCTTCTCCCATTGAAGAAGACAATGTAGGAATTCAAATAAATTGTCACCACACATTCCAAGAGGCAAAATGCCGACCAAACCCACCAGAGAGGAGACATGTCCTGTTCTGCCCGGGTTCCTGGCTCTGTCAGTGTGAGGTGACCTGAGGTTGTCAGCTGGAATCCAGCGAACGCCGATACTCACTGAATCTTCTCTATCTGATATTATGGAAATTGATCACGTGATGAGGTGCTTTACATGACGCTTGGCAGAAGGAAATCTCTTTTGCATGAGATGCGAGTTGATTTATTTATTTTTTAATGTCTGATATCTCACTAGTTTTTAACAAGTTCATTACCTAAAACATAGGTTCTATGTACGTTCTATGTACTGATAGCTCTTTAACCACCTCAATACAGAGCACTTTCACCCCCTTCCTGCCCAGGCCAATGTTCAGCTTCCAGTGCTGTGAGATTAATGATGTAAACTTTGAGTGATAATTACTCAGTCATGCAACATTGTACCAATATGACATTTTTTTTCACACAAATAGAGCTTTCTTTTTGTGGTATTTAATCACCACTTGGTGTTTTTTATGCTATAAATGAAAAAAAGACCTACAATTTTTGAAAAAAATATATGTGTTTTTCTTAGTTTCTGTTATAAAAGTTAGCAAATAAGTAATTTTTCTTTATACATTTTGACCAAAATTTAAACTGCTACGTTTCTATGGTATAAAAAACCCAAATCATTGTATATTACTTGGTCTTTGTGAAAGTTATAAAGTCTACAAGCCATGGTGCCAATCACTGAAAATTGATCACACCTGATGTACTGACCCTAACATGCCAGGACAGTACAAATACCCCCATAATTACTTTTTGGAAAGTAGACAGTCCAAGGTATCTAATAAGAGGCATGGTGAGTTTTTTGAAATTGTAATGGACATGGGGGGTGGGATTGGGCTGTGCAGTGGACATCAATGCCAGTAGAGAGGAAAGTTGTGGCGGCAGCACCCAAGAAAGAGGGTTGGTGTTGCTAATGCGCCAACGTGGGGCATACCGATCTTGCAAACTGGAAGCCGTTCTGTGCTGACAAATGCCTTATGGTGTTGCCAGAAATAAGTTAAACACAGTGGAGGCTGATGCTCAGTGGGGGGGAAACAAACACCCCCCCCCACGGGAGACGGATGGGAAGGCGGCAAACCCCCCTTCCCACGTGGGAAATGGACGGAAAGGCGGGGATTAATGCCCTCCCCACGGGAGATGGACGAGAAGGCGGCGATCAATGCCCCCCCACAGGAGATAGACGGGAATGCAGAGATCAACAACCCCCCACAGGAGATGGAGGAGGAGGTAGCGATCAATGCCCCCCCACAGGAGATAGACGGGAAGGTAGCAATCAATGCCCCCCCCCACGGGAGATAGACGGGAAAGCAGGGATCAATGCCCCCCCCCATGGGAGATGGAAGGGAGGTGGCACTCAATGACTGGGAGGAGAATCAGGAAGACATTGAATATTAATTCGCTATTGTCACACAACTGGTTGGGCTCAGGGCACAGTGCTCTGCGCCCGAGCCCACCCTCTTTTGAAGCCAATTGGAGCCTCAGGCTCTAATCATGTGCTTCAAAAAAATGCCCCATTGAAATCCATGTGTCCGGCACCCTGCATGTAGATTAGGGGACGGGCGCATGGATTAGGGCCTCTTATGGACGGGCCGCCACTGGCTAAACCCCTTGTTAGCCTTTCGTTTACCTTAATCAGCCCTAATTAACTACTTCTTCCCCTTTCCCCTTAACTATTATAGTCCTGGGGTTGTTTATATATATTTTTCTAACCCTTTTTTCAAATATTTTTCTAAACATATGTAAACTTTTTTTATTCATTTAATTTATTTACTTATTTTTTTCTTTAGTGTCTAATTTTAATGTTCTTGTTTCAATTGTACATACTGTTGCAATGCCTTGTACCAAAATCATAATTTTAGTGTCATTTTACAAATTTCTATGTTACTATATTGTAAAAAAGTAATAATAAAACATATGGCAGAGCCATGGATATCTATTTTTGGGGTGCCATTTTATGAAAATCTTTCCAGAAATAGCCCTTGGGCAGCAAGTGAGCCCATTAATGTTGGTGTTGGGACTCGGTTCAAAGACATTGTGCCGGCTCCCTGTGATTGGTCATAGAGAAAACAAATACATTGATATATTTCATTTTAGTTCACTACACTGATCACAATACATAAGAGTAAAGTGCAAATCCCATCAAATGGTTTTGAGTGCTGCTCCAAGCCCGATCAATCAATGATCCACTATGTAGCAGGTGCTGGCGTCTGTGGTGCTTATCCAAGCACGGTATTCAGTCTGAGATGGAAGGACGCCGCCTTCCTAACAACCCATGTGTAAGTTTCAGTAAAGAGCGACCTCAGCCTAGGCTCCTCCTAGGCCTTATTCCCTGATGCGTTTCATCCCATCCATGGGGCTTGGGCCCACCTCTGTGTTCAAGCCCCATGAGCGGGGTGAAACACATCAGGGGACATGGCCTAGGTGGAGCCTAGACCGAGGTCACTGTTCACTTAAACTTACCACAGGTTTGTTAGGACGGCCATAGATGGTACAATTTTCTTTCCTGCAAACTGTGGTTGCTCACAAATTGCTTCATTCCCCCATCAACACAGACTGTTCTGACAGGGGAATCCCTCCCGTGGAGCCATTGTATTCTGATGGGGGGGTGAAGCCATCCCCACCAGGAGAACACAGTGATTATTGCTGGCAATAATCGCATGTAAAATCTGGCAGACTAGTTTTACCCAAGCTGATTGATCGATCTTGGATACATTCGTATTGCCCATACATGGTTTGAACTGTCTATTGACGGCTTTAGGAGTGCGGCGTCCTTCCATCTCAGACTACATATCGTGCTTGGATTAGCACCACAGATACCAGCACCTGCTGCATGCGGTCCCTCTATCATGCACACCCATACTTATCCCAGTGTCAGGGATACCAAGAGCAGGCATCCGGCAGCAGGGATGACCAGATTCAGGTAGCTGAAGCCCTCAGCCCCCTTATACTTACCTGAGCCCGGTCTCCATCCAACACTGTGCATGAGAGCAGTGGATCTCCCTGTCCCTCCTCACTGGGCAGAAAGATAGCAGCAGCAGCCATTGGCTCCTGTCAACAAAATCTTATGAAGAGGGGGCAGGTGGTGGGACCCCTGTCTGTGTCAATAGATGTAGACAGGGTGGCTTGGGAGCAAGCCCACATGACTGCCCCCATGGAAATCAACTTTCTATGGGGGCACTCAGCGGGGGGAGCCAGGAGCACCAGCAGGGGACCCAAGAAGAGGAGGATCAGGGCTACTCTGTGCAAAACCATTACACAGAGAGGGTAAGTATGACATATTTGTTATTTCAATAAAAATAATAGAAGATTTAATATCACTTCAAATAAGATTTATTAATAGTGTAACAAAACCCATCCAAACACCAACAAATACAATACACAGCAAACATGAAGATTTACTAACAAATTAACAATTTATACAGGACAAATGTGTAGCAAGGATCAATAGGTTAAAGCTGGAGGTGCAAGAAACTATCAGGAAGGGGAACCAGGACTGGGAACAAGGCAGCAGTGTGCAAGGTACAGATACATGGCAGGAGCAGGAGTAGAATCTAGACTCAGGATAAATCAGCAAGCGGTATCAGGCAAAACACTGAAGCAAGAGTAAATAGTAGAGGAGGGACTAAAAACCCTCCCAGCAGCCAGCAGATCCCAGCAATCAGTCTTCACCTGATGCTGGCTGTTGGGAGGGTATTTAGTCCCTTGAAACACAAACTGGTCGACACCGGAATTACAACCTTCAGCTCTAAGTACTACTGTGCCACCCACAGGTGATCCAGGTCCTGAGACCCAGGGAGGAATGATACCCCAGGTTGGGGGAGAAAAAGGTGTGGCCAGTGATTAATCCCTGCACACTACTACACAGACCTACCGCTATCACCCACTTATTTTTTTTAAATGTCCAAGCCTTTGCAGCAGGTAAACCCCATCCATGATGCTGCCTTGGGCCTACCGGGGCTGTAGAAGGAAAAAGGCACACTCGGTACATACTCCCATGGCTGGGGCCCAAGGAGTGGTGATCATGGAGAACTTTAGTTTAGCTGATAAATTCTTAATTTCATACACTTCTACAACCAAGTGAGTTCGTAGCTAGATCAGCTGACTTGGATTGTCTTTGGCATTCTTCAAGATGCATCCACTTTACTGCCCCCAGTCCCCCTAACACTGAAGCAGCCTGGAAAGTTCTTCCTCATTTTAGGACTGGCCTGTATAATGATTATGCTTTCCATGGTTGGAGCCAGCACTATCAGTAACCAGATGATACATTGCAAAGGATCTTTAAGCTTATATGCTGCTGTGAGATTAATGATGTAAATTAAGAAGTAAGAGACTGAGAGAATGAGAAGCATGACCATTGATTTTATGAGGGTGACATGGACCTGAACATTGAAACCAGTCTGGCTGACGTTGTTGACGTGCTTCAGAAGAGATGACAAGAAGACCACAAGGGAAATGGCAATGCCAGTAAATGGAAGGCAGGAGCCAAGGATGATGGCACCGGTCTTATAAAAATAAGAAAGGGAAATACCTTCAATGGTGGTTCCATTTGTAGAATTATGGACGAGGGAAAATAGCTTGTGTTTCCACATGTATGCAAGAAGACCTACAGCCAGTGACCCGACTCCCATCAGGAAAAGCACCCGAGGCAGGAAAGCCAACAGATTCCTCTTAATTCAGAGAAACGTTCGATGGCTGAAGTTGGTGATGAAGACGCAGACCATCAGCCAGTAGTTGAAATGCATGTGGAAGGCAAAAGCAAAAGCCATGCCATTATAGAGATGCGACCCAAAAATATCTGATAACAAAAAAGCCACATCATTTACAATCCATATGCAGCGCATAGTCAGTTTATTTATTTCCATGATGATCTGGATGAGGATAACTGGATTCCTCTTACCACCTTCTGTCAGGCTTCTCCCATTGAAGAAGACAATGTAGGAATTTAAATAAATTGTCACCACACATTCCAAGAGGCAAAATTCCAACCAAACCCACCAGAGAGGAGACATGTCCTGTCCTGCCCGGGATCCTGGCTCCATCAGTGTGAGGTGACCTGAGGTTGTCAGGAAGCTGATGAATGCCGATACCCACTGAATCTTCTCTATCTGACATTATGGAATATGATCACATGACGAGGTGCTTTACATGACGCTTGGTAGGAGAAAATCTCTTTTGCATGAGATATAGGTTTATTTTTTCCACCACATGATAGTAATATCTCAATACCTTTTAACCAGTTTGTTACTTTAAACCAGGGGTCTCCAAATTGTGGCCCTTGAGCCAGATGTAGCCCTTTGCTTGTCTTTATCTGGCCCTCTGGAAACTATTCTGTTCACTGATAGGAGGCACTATTCCTCCCACTGACACCAGAGTTGGGGAACTAATTCTCCTACTGACTCCGATTACGGGGCACTATTCCTCCCACTGGCACCAATGATGGGGCACTATTCCTCTCACTGGCTCCAATGATGGGGCACTATTCCTCTCACTGACACCAATGATGGGGTACTATTCCTCCCACTGGCACCAATGATGGGGCACTATTCCTCTCACTGACACCAATGATGGGGTACTATTCCTCCCACTGGCACCAATGATGGGGCACTATTCCTCTCACTGACACCAATGATGTGGTACTATTCCTCCCACCGACACCAATGATAGTACACTATTCCTCCCTCTGGTAACAATGATGGGCCACTATTCCTCTCATTGGCAATAATGATGGGGCACTATTCCTACCACTGACATCAACAATGGGGCACTATTCCTCCTTCTGAAACCAACAATGGATTACTATTCCTCACACTGACACCAGAGATGGGGAACTAATTCTTCTACTGACACCAATTATGGGGCACTATTCCTCTCACTGACATCACTGATGGGGCACTATTCCTCCCATTGGCACCAACAAGGGGGCACCATTCCTCTTACCGACACTAACAATGGGGCACTATTCCTCTCACTGACACCAGTGATGGTGCATTATTTCTTCACTGGTGTCACTGATGCCAGTGATGTAATTTTTTTTACTCCCATTGACCACCAAGCCTATGGCATTGTTTTCTCCCACCGATGCCATGGCATTTTCTACTCCCACAGTACAGCCCCCCTGAAGTTTGAAGGGCAGTAAATTGGCCCTTTGTTTCAAAAGTTTGTAGACTCCTGCTTTAAACCTTATTAACCACTTGCTGACCAGCTGCCGCAGTTGTACTGCAGCAGAATGGCACGGCTGGGCAAAACAATGTTATGTTACGTCGCTTCGCCCTGTGGCCACTAGGGGCGCACGTGTGCGCCCGCTGCTCGCCCCCGGAGCCGATGCGAGTGCCCAGTGGTCACAATCACCGCCGGGCTCCCGCAATCGCTGCTGGCACATGGAGAACCAGGATCTGTGTGTGTAAACACAGTTTCTGGTTCTCTGAGGGGAGAAGAGACAGATCGTCTGTTCATACAGAGTATGAACAACGATCTGTCATCTCCGATAGACAGTCCCCTCCCCCCTTCAGTTAGAACACACACTAGGAAACACAATTAACCCCTCCCCGCCCCCTAGTGTAAACCCCTCCCCTGCCAGTGACATTTTTACAGTAATCAGTGTATTTTTATAGTACTGATCGCTGTATAAATGACAATGGTCCCAAAGATGTGTCAAAAGTGTCCGATGTGTCATAATAATGTCGCAGTCCCGATTAAAAAAAAGCAAATCGCCGCCATTACTAGTAAAAAAAAAATAATAATAAAAAGGCCATAAAACTATTCCCTATTTTGTAGATGCTATAACTTTTGCGCAAGTAATCAATATACGCTTATTGCGAACCCCACAACCACTGGGCAAGGGTTGTGGGGATGAGGCCCTTTTCCCCATCAACATGGGGACATCCTCCCCATGTTGAGGGCATGTGGCCTGTTTCAGGGGGGGGGTGCTCTCTCGTCCACCCTCTTTTCCTGTGGCCTGCCAGATTGCGTACTCAGACAAGGGTCTGCTGTGGATTTTTGGGGGAACCCCACGCCATTTTAAAAAAAATTTTGGCACGGAATTCCCCTTAAAATCCATTCAGGTCTGGTAGAGATTTTTGTAGTGAACCCCACGCCATTTTTTTTTATTTTGGCGCGGAGTTCCCCTTAAAATCCATACTAGACCTGAAGGGTCTGGTATGAAATTTTAGGGGACCCCCACGCATTTTTTTTCCAATGACTGTCAATGACTTTTATGTGTATTGTTGGGACCAACAATTCATTAATAGCCAGCACTAGCGCTAGTACTTTTAAATTACTTTTTTTTTTCTTTAGAAATGCCATTTTGCTCTCGGACTGTTATAAACACGGGAAACATGCTCCCCTTTACAGGCATACTATAGACACCCCCCAGGTATTACATTTAAAGGAATATTTCACTTTTATTGTTTCACTTTAAGCATTATTAAAATCACTGCTCCCAAAAAACGGCCCTTTTTAAAACTTTATTTTGAATTGATACATGTCCCCTGGGGCAGGACCCGGGTCCCCAAACACTTTTTATGACAATAACTTGCATATTAACCTTTAAAATTAGCACTTTAGATTTCTCCCATAGACTTTTAAAGGGTGTTCAGCTGCTTTTCGAATTTTCCACGAACACCCCAAATTGTTCGCTGTTCGGCGAACGGGCAAACAGCCCATGTTCGAGTCGAACTCGTGTTCGACTCGAAAAGATAGCCCATCCCTAATGCTGAATGAGAAGACCTGGCTCACAATCAATGTTCTAAATCATCCCAAAGGTATTCAGTAGGGATGAGCTGAACACTTCCCGGTTTGGTTCATATCCAGAACATACGAACAGGCAAAAAATTTGTTCGAACACGCGAACACCGTTAAAGTCTATGTGACACGAACATGAAAAATCAAAAGTGTTCATTTTAAAGGCTTATATGCATGGTATTGTCATAAAAAGTGTTTGGGGACCCGGGTCCTGCCCCAGGGGACATGGATCAATGCAAAAAGAAATTTTAAAAATGGCTGTTTTTTCGGGAGCAGTGATTTTAATAATAAAGTGAAACAATAAAAGTGTAATATTCCTTTAAATTTCGTACCTGGGGGGTGTCTATATATGCCTGTAAAGGGGCGCATGTTTTCCGTGTTTAGAACAGTCTGACAGCAAAATTACATTTTTAAAGGAAAAAAAGTCATGTAAAACTACTATTGCTAGCGCCGGCTATAATGAATTGTCAGTCCGGCAATACACATAAAAGTTCATTGATAAAAACGACATGGAATTTCCCCACAGGGGAACCCTGAACCAAAATGTAAAAAAAAAAAATGCGTGGGGGCCCCCCTAAATTCCATACCAGGCCCTTCAGGTCTGGTATGGATATTAAGGGGAACCCCGCGCCAAAATTTAAAAAAAAATGGCGTGAGGTCCCCCCCAAAAAAACATCCCAGTCCCTTATCCGAGCATGCAACCTGGCAGGCCGCAGGAAAAAAGGGGGGAGATGAGAGAGCGCCCTCTATCCTGAACCATACCAGGTTACATGCTCTCAACATTGGGAGGGTGCTTTGGGGTAACCCCCCAAAGCACCTTGTCCCCATGTTGATGGGGAGAAGGGCCTCATCCCCACAACCCTTGCCCGGTGGTTGTGGGGGTCTGCGGGCGGGGGGCTTATCAGAATCTGGAAGCCCCGTTTAACAAGGGGATCCCCAGATCCTGCCCCCCCGTGTGAATTGGTAATGGGGTACAAATGTACCCCTACCATTTCACAAAAAGTGTCAAAAAGGTTAAAAAACACAAGAGACGGTTTTTGACAAGTCCTTTATTAATTTCTTCTTCTTTCCGCTTCTTCTTCCATCTTATTTCTTCTGGTCTTCATTTGGTGTTCTTCTTCTTCCTCCATCTTCTTCTTCTCCATCTTCTTCTTCCTCTGCTCTTCTCATTCCAAATCTTCCTCCGGCTTCTTCTCCACTCTGTCCGCACGATCCGCCTCAGTGGGAGTCTTCCGCTGTGTGACGCTTCGGTTCTTCTGACACTACTTATATATCAGAGGGTGGGGCCACGCGGTGACCCTGCCTTCCTCTGACGCACAGGGACTTCACAGGGACCTCCATATGGCTTTCCCCGTGTTGTCAGAGGGGGGCGGGGTCACGCGGTTACATAAACGGGTGACCCCGCACCCCCCTGACATCACAGGGGAAAGCCATAGGGAAGTCCCCGTGCGTCAGAGGAGGGCCGGTTCACCGGGTGGCCCCACCCTCCGTTATATAAGAAGTGCCAGAAGAACCAAAGCGTCACACAACAGAAGACTCCCACTGAGTCGGATGGTGCGGACAGAGCAGAGAAGAAGCCAGAGGAAGATGCAGGACGAGAAGAGCGGAGGAAGAAGAAGATGGAGAAGAAGAAGATGGAGGAAGAAGAAGAACACCGAAGGAAGACTAGAAGAAAGAAGATTGAAGAAGAAGTAGGAAGAAGAGGAAATTAATAAAGGACTTGTCAAAAAACGTCTCTTTTTTTAACCTTTTTGACACTTTTTTTATGAAATGGTAGGGGTACATTTGTACCTCATTACCAATTCACACAGGGGGGGCCGGGATCTGGGGGTCCCCTTGTTAAAGGGGGCTTCCAGATTTCGATAAGCCCCCCACCCGCAGACCCCAACAAACACCGGACAAGGGTTGTGGGGATGAGGCCCTTCTCCCCATCAACATGGGGGACAAGGTGCTTTGGGGTAGCCTCCAATGTTGAGGGCATCTGGCCTGGTACAGTTCAGGGGGGCGCTTTCTCGTCCTCCTCTCTTTTCCTGCAGCCTATCAGGTTGCGTGTTTGGATAAGGGTCTGGTATAAAATTTTGGCCAGGGTTCCCCTTAAAAGCCATACCAGACCTGAAGGTTCTGGTATGGATTTTGAGGGGGACCCCAACGCCATTTTTTAAAAAATTTTGGCGCGGGGTTTGCTTTAATATCCATACCAGACCTGAAGGGCCTGGTATGGAATTTAGGGGGACCCCCATGCATTTTGGTTCGGGGTTTCCCTGTGGGGAAATTCCATGCTGTTTTTATCAATGAACTTTTATGTGTATTGCCGGATAAACAATTCATTATAGCCGGCGCTAGCGATAGTAGTTTTACATGAGTTTTTTTTTCCTTTAGAAATGTCATTTTGCTGTCAGACTGTTCTAAACACGGGAAACATGTGCCCCTTTACAGGCATACTATAGACACCCCCCAGGTATGAAATTTAAAGGAATATTACACTTTTATTGTTTCACTTTAAGCATTATTAAAACCACTGCTCCCGAAAAAACGGCCGTTTTTAAAACTTTTTTTGCATTGATACATGTCCCCTGGGGCAGGACATGGGTCCTCAAACACTTTTTATAACAATACCATGCATATAAGCCTTTAAAATTAGCACTTTTGATTTCTCCCACAGACTTTTAAAGGGTGTTTGAATTTGCCACGAACACCCCAAATTGTTCACTGTTCGGTGAATTGGCAAACAGCCATAGTTCGAGTCGAACTCATGTTCGACCCGAACATAAAGCCCATCCCTAGTATTCAGTAGGGTTGAGGCCAGGTACAAATGTTGGATGAGAAGACCTGCTTCACAATCAGCATTCCAATTCATCCCAAATTTGCTCAGTAGGGTTGAGTTCAGGTCTCTGTGCAGGACATTTGAGTTCCTCAACACCAAACTGGTCACACCATGTCTTTTTGAGCTGTCTCACCATTGGGGTTCCAATTCATCTCAAAGGTGTTCAGTAGGGTTGATAACAGGGATCGGTGCAGGACACTTGAGTTCCTCCACACCAAACTGGCCAAACCATGTCCTTATGGAGCTGGCTTTGTGAGCAGTCATTCTTGACCCAAAACCACAAGGTTGAAAGCACACAATTGTCTATAATGCCTTTGTATGTTTTAGTATTAGCAATACCCTTCACTGGAAACACCTGAACTCAACCATTTAGTGGGTGTGCGAAGTCTGATAAGGATCCAAGCTGCTTGGAGGGAATAAAGAAGTCTAACTGTCTAACTCAGTGCCACTCTCATTGCTCCAAATTGTGCAAGTCATTGATGAAAACAAGCCTCCCACAGCTGATCAATCTCTGGAGGATTCCAGAGTTGTGGCTGTTACCCAGTGGCCATGATTAACTTAGTGACAGCTCCACATCAGGGCTGTGAGTTGAAGCCAATCCTGGTAGCCTTTACAGTGTCCTTTTTATTTCAGCTGCAACTTAACCCCTTCCTGCCAACCGTACGCATATGTGTGGCCTCACAGAAGTGGGTCTTTTTCCATGGGGCTGCTTATATGCGTATCTCTATCTTTGTGCTGGGATAGGTCCGCACAGCATGCTCAGAGCACAGAGACTTGGCTCTCGCCGAGAACCCTGGGTCTCGTACTATTGATTGGGACCCAAGATTCCCGGATCGCTGTTAATAGCCTCTGATTGGCTATCATAGTGATCAGTCACGGTGAGCCCACCCCTGTGTTTACTTCCTCTTCTGCATAAAGAGGAAATACATTGTATCTTTTTTTTCTTGCAGGAAAGGAAGATATACAGAAACAAAAGTGTGAAAAATAATAAAATAAACAAATTAAAAATAAAGATTAAAAAAATAAAGAAAACAATAACAAGATGAAGGTTTGCCAAAGTTAGTGTTAAGGTCAAGGTCAGGGTCAAAGCTCAAGGCTGGGGTCAAAGGTCATGGTCAGCATATCTTGGGTATAATTTAAAAAAATGCAATTTTACTACACAGACCTACCACTATCACTCACTCATTTAATAAAATGTCAGAGTCTCAGCAACAGGTGAACCCCATCCATGACGCCGCCCTGGACCCACTGGGGCTGTTTGTCACATTGGGTAGAAGAAAAAAGGCACACCTGGCACATGCTCCCCTGGCTTTGGAGTGGTGATCATGGAGAACTCGAGTTTAGCTTGCTGATAAATAGTCTTCAATAAGTATTTATGACATACAGATCTCTGTCTTTTCTGTGACTTGGGTTGTCTTTCGCATTCCTCAAAATGCATCCACTGAACTGCCCCCAGTTTCCCTGGCACAGAACCATCCTGGAAAGTTCTTCCTCATTTTGGGACTGGCCTGTATAATGATTATGGTTTCCATCGTTGGAGTCAGCACCACCAGTAACCAGATGATACATTGCAAAGTATCTTTAGGCTTAAATGCTGCCGTGAGATTAATGATGTAAACGAGGAAGTAAGAGACTGAAAGAATGAGAAACATGACTATTGATTTTATGAGGGTGACATGGACCTGAACATCGAAACCAGCCTGGCTGACGTTGTTGACGTGTTTCAGAAGAGATGACAAGGAGACCACGAGGGAGATGGCAATGCCAGTAAATGGAAGGAAGGAGCCAAGGATGATGGCACTGATCTTATAAAAGTAAGTAATGGAAACATCTTCAATGGTTGTTCCATTCACAGAATTTTTGACAAATACTGTACATCTCCACATGTATACGAGAAGAGCTATGGCCAGTGACCCGACTCCCGCCAGGAAGAGCACCTGATTCAGGAAAGCCAACAGATTCCTTTTAATCCAGAGAAACATTCGGTGGCTGAAGTTGGTGATGAAGATGGAGTAATAGATGCAGAGCCAGGCTAACAGCCAGTAGTTGAAATACATGTGGAAGGCAATAAGAAAAGCTACGGCATTATAAGGAGGTGATTCAAAAATATCTGGTAACCAAAAAGCCACATCATGAACAATCCATATGCAGCGCATAGTCACTCTATTTATTCCCATGATGATCTGGATGAGGCTAACTGGATTCCTCTTATCACCTTCTGTCAGGCTTCTCCCATTAAAGAAGACAATGTAGGAATTTAAATAAATTGTCACCACACATTCCAAGAGGCAAAATGCCGACCAAACCCACCAGAGAGGAGACATGTCCTGTCCTGCCCGGGATCCTGGCTCTGTCAGTGTGAAGTGACCTGAGTTTGTCAGCTGGAAACACAAATACTCACTGAATCTTCTATATCTGACATTATGGAATATGATCACATCACAAGGTGCTTTACATGACGCTTGGCAGAAAAAAATCTCTTTTGCATGAGATGCAGGTTGATTTTTTTTTCTTTTGATGTGTGATATCTCACTACTTTTTAACAAGTTCATTACCTAAAGCATACGTTCTATGTACGTTCTATGTACTGATAGCTCTTTAACCACCTCAATACAGAGCACTTTCACCCCCTTTCTGCCCAGGCCAATTTTCAGCTTCCAGTGCTGTGAGATTAATGATGTAAACGTTGAGTGATAATTACTCAGTCATGCAACACAGTACCAATATGACATTTTTTCATATAAATAGAGATTTCTTTTTGTGGTATTTAATCACCACTGGGTTTTTTATGCTATAAATGAAAAAAAAAGTGTTTTTCTTAGTTTCTGTTATACAATTTTGCAAATAAGTAATTTTTCTTCATACATTTTGACCAAAATTTATACTGCTACATTTCTTTGGTATAAAAAACCCCAAATCATTGTATATTATTTGGTCTTTGTGAAAGTTATAGAGTCTACAAGGGTCTTATGACACCTTTTTGGAAAGTAGACAGTCAAACGTATTTAGTAAGAGGCATGGTGAGTTTTTTGAAGTTGTAATTTTTCCCACAATTCTTTGGAAATTGAAGAAATATATTTTTTCTTCACAAAATTGTCATATAAACAAGTTTTTTTTTCACACACGGCATAGATATACTTACAAATACATCCCAAAATACATTCTGCTACTCCTCCTGAGTATGGCGGTACTACATGTGTGAGACTTTTTCCCAGCCTGGCCACATAGGGAGGCCCAACATCCAAGGAGCACCTTCAGGCAATATCCACTTTTAGACAAGGCCTTCTTTGGATGATTTGTTTACAAGTAAAAATATGTATTTTTGCTAGAAAATGGCTTAGAACCCCCAAACATGATATATTTTTGTAGCAGAGGCCTTAGAGAATTAAATGGTGGATTTTGCAAATTTTTATTACACAGTATTTGCGCAGCGGTTTTTCCTAATTTTACAATTTTACACATTAAGCAAAAATACATTTTAACAAATTTGAATGCACACAAGAACAAATATAACACCAACATTTTTGCTAAAATATAAAATATGGTGTTGTGCCAGGTAAAAAAAATGCCAAAAATCTCATGCTTTAAAATTGCACATGCTTGTGAAATGGCGCCAAACTTTGCTATTTAAAAATCTCCACAGTCGAGGCTTTATAAGTCTTTCTTGGTTAGCAGTTTAGAGTTAGGAGGTCTGGTGCTAAAATTATTGCTCTTGTTCTGATGTTCACGCCAATACCTCACATGTGTGGTGCGATCGCCAGTTACATATGCGTACGGGATGCCTGCATGCAAGATAGGGGAGCTTTACATTTTTTATGTATTTATTGGTGGGACACTGGTACACTGGCAGATGTTTTTGTGCATTTGTACACTTTGACAGATGTTGATCATCCATCGGAGGACACTGACAAGTGTTGATGTTGCAATGGAACACTATTGCATTATTGCAGATGTTTTGTACACTGGTACAGATGTTGATGGGACACTGTGACAGATGTTTTGTACACTGGTACAGATGTTGATGGGACACTGTGTCAGATGTTTTGTGCACTGGTACAGATGTTGATGTGACACTGTGACAGATGTATTGTACACTGGTACAGATGTTGATAGGGACACTGTGACAGATGTTTTGTGCACTGGGACAGATGTTGATGGGACACTGTGACAGATGTTTTGTGCACTGGTACAGATGTTGATGGGACACTGTGTCAGATGTTTTGTGCACTGGTACAGATGTTGATGTGACACTGTGACAGATGTATTGTACACTGGTACAGATGTTGATAGGACACTGTGACAGATGTTTTGTGCACTGGTACAGATGTTGATAGGACACTGTGACAGATGTTTTGTGCACTGGTACAGATGTTGATGGGACACTGTGACAGATGTTTTGTACACTGGTACAGATGTTGATGGGACACTGTGACAGATGTTTTGTGCACTGGTACAGATGTTGATAGGACACTGTGACAGATGTTTTGTGCACTGGTACAGATGTTGATGGGACACTGTGACAGATGTTTTGTACACTGGTACAGATGTTGAAGGGACACTGTGACAGATGTTTTGTGCACTGGTACAGATGTTGATGGGACACTGTGACAGATGTTTTGTACACTGGTACAGATGTTGATGGGACACTGTGTCAGATGTTTTGTGCACTGGGACACATGTTGATGGGACACTGTGACAGATGTTTTGTACACTGGTACAGATGTTGATGGGACACTGTGACAGATGTTTTGTACACTGGTACAGATGTTGATGGGACACTGTGACAGATGTTTTGTGCACTGGTACAGATGTTGATAGGACACTGTGACAGATGTTTTGTGCACTGGTACAGATGTTGATAGGACACTGTGACAGATGTTTTGTACACTGGTACAGATGTTGATGGGACACTGTGACAGATGTATTGTACACTGGTACAGATGTATTGTACACTGGTACAGATGTTGATGGGACACTGTGACAGATGTTTTGTACACTGGTACAGATGTTCATGGGACACTGTGACAGATGTTTTGTGCACTGGTACAGATGTTGATGGGACACTGTGTCAGATGTTTTGTACACTGGTACAGATGTTGATAGGACACTGTGACAGATGTTTTGTGCACTGGTACAGATGTTCATGGGACACTGTGACAGATGTTTTGTGCACTGGTACAGATGTTGATGGGACACTGTGACAGATGTTTTGTACACTGGTACAGATGTTGATAGGACACTGTGACAGATGTTTTGTGCACTGGTACAGATGTTAATGGGACACTGTGACAGATGTTTTGTGCACTGGTACAGATGTTGATGGGACACTGTGACAGATGTTTTGTACACTGGTACAGATGTTGATAGGACACTGTGACAGATGTTTTGTGCACTGGTACAGATGTTCATGGGACACTGTGACAGATGTTTTGTACACTGGTACAGATGTTGATAGGACACTGTGACAGATGTTTTGTACACTGGTACAGATGTTCATGGGACACTGTGACAGATGTTTTGTGCACTGGTACAGATGTTGATGGGACACTGTGTCAGATGTTTTGTACACTGGTACAGATGTTGATAGGACACTGTGACAGATGTTTTGTGCACTGGTACAGATGTTGATGGGACACTGTGACAGATGTTTTGTACACTGGTACAGATGTTGATAGGACACTGTGACAGATGTTTTGTGCACTGGTACAGATGTTAATGGGACACTGTGACAGATGTTTTGTGCACTGGTACAGATGTTGATGGGACACTGTGACAGATGTTTTGTACACTGGTACAGATGTTGATAGGACACTGTGACAGATGTTTTGTACACTGGTACAGATGTTGATGGGACACTGTGAGAGATGTTTTGTACACTGGTACAGATGTTGATGGGACACTGTGACAGATGTTTTGTACACTGGTACAGATGTTGATAGGACACTGTGACAGATGTTTTGTACACTGGTACAGATGTTGATGTGACACTGTGACAGATGTTTTGTACACTGGTACAGATGTTGATGGGACACTGTGACAGATGTTTTGTGCACTGGTACAGATGTTGATAGGACACTGTGACAGATGTTTTGTACACTGGTACAGGTGTTGATGGGACACTGTGACAGATGTTTTGTGCACTGGTACAGATGTTGATGGGACACTGTGACAGATGTTTTGTACACTGGTACAGATGTTGATGGGACACTGTGACAGATGTTTTGTGCACTGTGACAGATGTTGATGGGACACTGTGACAGATGTTTTGTACACTGGTACAGATGTTGATAGGACACTGTGACAGATGTTTTGTGCACTGGTACAGATGTTGATAGGACACTGTGACAGATTTTTTGTGCACTGGGACAGATGTTGATGGGACACTGTGACAGATGTTTTGTGCACTGGTACAGATGTTGATGGGACACTGTGACAGATGTATTGTACACTGGTACAGATGTTGATAGGACACTGTGACAGATGTTTTGTGCACTGGTACAGATGTTGATGGGACACTGTGTCAGATGTTTTGTACACTGGTACAGATGTTGATGGGACACTGTGTCAGACATTTTGTGCACTGGGACAGATGTTGATGGGACACTGTGTCAGACATTTTGTGCACTGGGACAGATGTTGATGGGACACTGTGTCAGACATTTTGTGCACTGGTACAGATGTTGATAGGACACTGTGACAGATGTTTTGTACACTGGTACAGATGTTGATGGGACACTGTGACAGGTGTTTTGTGCACTGGGACAGATGTTGATAGGACACTGTGACAGATGTTTTGTGCACTGTGACAGATGTTGATGGGACACTGTGACAGATGTTTTGTGCACTGGTACAGATGTTGATAGGGACACTGTGACAGATGTTCAGTGCACTGGTACAGATGTTGATGGGACACTGTGACAGATGTTTTGTGCACTGGGACACATGTTGATGGGACACTGTGACAGATGTTTTGTACACTGGTACAGATGTTGATAGGGACACTGTGACAGATGTTTTGTACACTGGTACAGATGTTGATGGGACACTGTGACAGATGTTTTGTGCACTGGTACAGATGTTGATGGGACACTGTGACGGATGTTTAGTGCACTGGTACAGATGTTGATAGGACACTGTTACAGATGTTTTGTACACTGGTACAGATGTTAATGGGACACTGTGACAGATGTTTTGTACACTGGTACAGATGTTGATAGGACACTGTGACAGATGTTTTGTGCACTGGTACAGATGTTGATAGGACACTGTGACAGATGTTTTGTGCACTGGTACAGATGTTGATGGGACACTGTGACAGATGTTTTGTACACTGGTACAGATGTTGATGGGACACTGTGTCAGATGTTTTGTGCACTGGGACACATGTTGATGGGACACTGTGACAGATGTTTTGTACACTGGTACAGATGTTGATGGGACACTGTGACAGATGTTTTGTGCACTGGTACAGATGTTGATAGGACACTGTGACAGATGTTTTGTGCACTGGTACAGATGTTGATAGGACACTGTGACAGATGTTTTGTACACTGGTACAGATGTTGATGGGACACTGTGACAGATGTATTGTACACTGGTACAGATGTTGATGGGACACTGTGACAGATGTTTTGTGCACTGGTACAGATGTTGATGGGACACTGTGACAGATGTTTTGTGCACTGTGACAGATGTTTTGTACACTGGTACAGATGTTGATAGGGACACTGTGACAGATGTTTTGTGCACTGGTACAGATGTTGATGGGACACTGTGACAGATGTTTTGTACACTGGTACAGATGTTGATGGGACACTGTGACAGATGTTTTGTGCACTGGTAATGATGTTGATGGGACACTGTGTCAGATGTTCAGTGCACTGGTACAGATGTTGATAGGGACACTGTGACAGATGTTTTGTACACTGGTACAGATGTTGATGGGACACTGTGTCAGATGTTTTGTGCACTGGTACAGCTGTTGATGGGACACTGTGTCAGATGTTTTGTGCACTGGTACAGATGTTGATGGGACACTGTGACAGATGTTTTGTGCACTGGTACAGATGTTGATGGGACACTGTGACAGATGTTTTGTGCACTGGTACAGATGTTGATGGGACACTGTGACAGATTTTTTTTGCACTGGGACAGATGTTGATGGGACACTGTGTCAGATGTTTTGTGCACTGGGACAGATGTTGATGGGACACTGTGTCAGATGTTTTGTACATCGGTACAGATGTTGATGGGACACTGTGTCAGATGTTTTGTACACTGGTACAGATGTTGATGGGACACTGTGACAGATGTTTTTTGCACTGGTACAGATGTTGCTGGGACACTGTTGTTATGGAAATTTTTATTAATGTATGTTGTCAGATGTCCACCAGTGTCAGTTTTGCTGTAATAAGCTCATGTGAGCGTATTCGCACATACAGACGTTGGTGTAAGACCATTGGCTCCAGAAACCTTCCCGTGGACACGGCAGATCTGTTTGCTCTTTTAAGGATGTTTGTTTATGCCTCACCAAGGGACTGGCCACTCCATGGTGACCGCATCTAAACTCCTAAGTAAGCAGATCTGCGTACATGGGAACCATAGCATAACCATACAAAATTATGGCCCACTGAGCCATGATAGAGCATGGCACGCATCATTGGTAGCAGTGGGAATGTGCACACGATCGTGTTCAGAGCCATGTAAGTAGTGTTCAAATTGTGAGACACTCTGTGTCTTACAAAGACGCTTGCCGCATGGCCCTACACATGACCATCTGCACACATCACTACTGTATTTCTATTTGAATATATACATTCTGCTATGCTCAACGTGATACCGGCATCTGTGTCTGTGTTACTTGGAGACATACAAGCGAGCTTTCCCAGCATTATACCAGAGAGCTGTTTTTGTGCTTTTAAGCGCAAATAGATTATTTGCTTTTAGGGAGAAGCTTAAAATTTCTCGGACACTGTGACAGATGTTTTGTTCATTGGTACAGATGTTGATGGGACACTGTGTTGCAAATCATCACAGGCTGCAGCATCCCCCCCCGCACTGAGTTCAGCGGGAAGAACTGACACAGAGACACCCGTCTCTGTTTACACTTTGAGGGCTGTGATTGGACACAGCCATCACATGATCGGGAGAGCTAAACACAGTGCCTATATCCTGATCTGTGATGTATCTGAGGATCACAGCCATCACAGGATCTCACCGTTGTGCGGCCTCCCATTCTGAGTGTTGTACAGGAACGTCTACTGAGAGCAAGGAAGCTCCCACTCAACTGTTTATGTACATTGGCCGGGTGGGAAGCAATTAAAAGGGAAGTATGGCCTGAGCGTAAGCTGCACTTAAATTTTGCAGCCCTTTGGCCCAGAATCAACCAACAGCGGGCTAAAGCCCTCAGTCGTCTGAAGTCGCAGAGTCTCTTAGGTCTCTGAGAGGATCCCAACGATAAAATTGTGGTCCACCCAGATTCTTGACCAACAGCTGGGTCAGCCTCACTGAGCCAGCTGCTCCTGCCACTCCACAGCTCCAGTGAGCATTGGAGGGACAGTGTGACTGTGATTGACAGTCATGGCTCTCTGCTCAGAGTTCTCTGCTGGGCGATCATCAGTGACTTGATCTCTCATGTCACTTACCTGATCAAAGACTGAAATGATGAAGCTTGCCTATCTTGTATCTCTAGTCCAGGTCCCGCTGAGGAAGGAACAGAGGGTGCAGAGGGACAGGAGTAACAGGAGTGCCAGCAGGTATTGATGGGAGAGCTTGCAGCAGGTGATGTGGTCCCAGGCTGGCTGGAAGAACATCAGGTCAGGAACAGGAACTGTGCATAGAGATCCAGCCTAAGTTAAAGGGGCACTCCACGTGGGCTGTAGGGTCTGGATGCAAAGCTTGTCAGAGGTCCCAGCAGACTTGAAACAGGAACTCACTTTGGTGAGAAGAGCTGGTACAGATGACAGCCAGGTAGGCACTCCAAAAGGATGTGGGAACCAAGCCAGAAACAGAAGTGTGGTCATGTTATATTCTTAACCACTTCAATACCTGGCACTTATACACCTTCCTACCCAGACCAATTTTCAGCTTTCAGTGCTGTCGCAGTTTGAATGACAATTGTGCAGTCATGCAACACTGTACCCAAACTAAATTTTTATCATTTTGTTCCACTCACCTCTGCATTTTTATTTTTTGCTAAACAAATAAAAAAGACTGAAAATGAAAAAAATTAAACTTTTGCTTTTGTTTCTGTTATAAAATTTTGTAAATAAGTAAGTTTTCTCTTTCACTAAAGTAAGTTTTCTCTTTCACTGATGGGCATTGATAAGGAGGCACTGACAGGCACTGATAAGGCGGGACCAAGGAGGTGGCACCAATGAGCGGGCACTGACGGGCACTGACGATGGGCACTGATATGCGGCACTGATGGGCACTGGTAGGTGGCACTGACGGGTAGCACTGATATGCAGCACTGATGGGCATTGATAGGCAGCACTGATGGACACTCATGGGTTGCACAGGTGGGCACTGATGGGCACTAATGGGCACAGAAAGGTTGCAAAGATGGGTTTTTATGGGTGGCACTGATAGGCGGCACTGCTGGGCACTGATAGGTGGCACTGATGGGCACTGATAGGTCGCACTGATGGGCATTGATACATGGCACTGATGGGCACTGATGTGTGGCACTGATATGAGGCACTGATAGGCATCCCTGGTGGCACTGGCAGTGGTAGGCATTGTGAGTGGGCACTGTTTGGCAGCTGCCTGGGCACAGATTAGTATTTCCCTGGGGGTCTAGGGGGGGCATACCTGGTGGTCCAGTGTGGATGGCCATCCTGGTGGTCCTGGGCGGCATGATGGTGGTCCTGGGTGGGATCCGAGGGGGGCGGTGCTGATAAACAATCAGCACAGATCCCCCTGTCAGGAGAGCAGCCGATCGGCTCTCCTCTACTCGTGTCTGTCAGACGCGAGTGAGGAAAAGCCGATCACCGGCTCTTCCTATTTACATCATGATCAGCACAGATCCCCCTGTCAGGAGATCAGCCAACTGTCTCTCCTCTATTTGCGTCTGTCAGACGCGAGTGAGGAAAAGCCAATCACCGGCTCTTCCTATTTACATTGTGATCAGCCGTGATTGGACACAGCTGATCAGTCTCTGACGGAGACTCTTTACCTAAATCGGAGTTGTGGTGGGTGTGTCAGACTGACACATCGCAACAACGATCGCCGTGATGCGCGCCCCCGGGGGGGCACAGCGGCTTAATATGCTGAGGACGTCATATGACTCCCAGTCAGGCTATTGAAACCACTTTGCCGCCGTCATTCTGCTATATGGCCGGCGACAAGTGGTTAATATCTAAATTTTAATTTGGTCCTATAAGTATATAAAAATATATAAAGTGATCTCGTGTAGTAATATAAAAATCACTGTAAAACACTGCAAAAATATTAAGGTGCACAAATATTGTGTCTCCACAATGAAGTGCAAAAAATAGTGCAATAAGTGTCCAAGTGTTGTTCAAAGTCCTGTACAAAATAATAGTGAATAAATTGCAAAAAGGGGGACCAAAATGTCACATACACTGCTGACGAAACCATGAGTGCTTCTCCAGCTATATGAATCCTCTACTGAGCCGTCCTGATCTGCCCCAGTATAGTACCACAGCAAAGGTGGGGGGGAAGAAAGAAAGCGAATGCCTCCAATGGTGTAGTATGTTAAAGGCTAAAAGTATATTTATTAAGGTGCCAAATAGGTGGACTCTTACATTGGCACCTTAATAAATATACTTTTAGCATTGTATGTCAACAGGAAAAGGTCCCAATAGGATTCTGTGGAGAGTCCAACTTACTTACTGATGTGATTTTCTTCATGTATATAAGGTGAGAGTTCTGTGAGACTAGATTACGAAGAGACAATCCGTGGAGTTAGTTATGGACAATATAATGTTATTCATCTGCTCATTTTACAATACATCTATGGATGCACCATTCTTTTAAACTTAGATTCTCCCTTAGCACTTTTATTCTCCTTATAGGACTTTTTGGTCCCATTTTTGCAATGTATTCACTATTATTTTGTACAGGACTTTGAACAACACTTGGGCACTTATTGCACTATTTTTTGTACTTTTTTGTGGAGACACAATATTTGTGCACCTTAATATTTTTACACTTTATTAATCCCTTTGAGGATTCTTCTGAGTGTTTTACGGTGATTTTTATATTACTACGCGAGATCACTTTATATATTTTCATTGGTTTATTTTGTGTATTGTGAACACTATTAGGTTTTGCTGCTGGTTTTGTATATTGTAATCAGAAAAAGGGAAGAGGGGGAAGGGGCTGAGGCGAGTGTGTGTAGATGGTCTGATCAGTCCAATACTGATCAGGTCCTGTCCATACACCTGTAAGGTGTAATTGCTGTAACCGATACAATAGCATAAGCAATGGGTAGGGGACCAGGGGACCGGTATAGAATTACCAATAGGAAAAAGTGGTTACTTTAAGCAATTAATGGTCAGTACATTGAAGATGATGTAAAAGGTAACATTTATTATTGAATGATAAAACACCTGGGTGAGGTGGACATACAATTGAATGATTAATGCACTAAAGAATACAATACCATCCTAGGTAAGGTGGCATAAAGGGGACTAACGACCACAACAGACAAAACACACACAGAACATGTAACGGCATAGACACTGTCCGGACTGGTTATATGCTGCTCGGTGGCCAGGCGATCAAATTAGATAATGACATATAAGTGTGTATCCAAATGGAAAATTTAATAGGATGCGCTGCCGAGAAGCATATTCATGGAGCGGGGAGAGGAAGCAGGAAGAGGGAGGACCCGGGCCCGGGGATGGGGATCAAAAGGTGACTAGACTGATCCTGGCAATTCAAGGTACCCGTAGGATGCTGAGTTGGAGTGGAGCTGTAGGTCTGAGTACAATGTAGTTCACTTGTGCAGTATAAGCAGTGATAAACGACCATATAAGCAGTAGAGTTGGTAAATCACAGTGATCAGTAAGCTTCAGGGCTATTCCTAAGGTGCAGGCAGTGGTTAGCAGGGGGCTCCCATGGCTATATGGTGCATGTAGAGTTTAAGCATACAGGAAGCTGTACAGAGTCCTCAACTTGTTAGTGAGTTAGTGGTGCTCGTACCTTAACTTCCTTGGGGATTCCTGGAGGTGGTTGCACAGGTCTTGCTAGAGGTAGCTTGCAGGGTCCGGAGGGTTGTGAGACCGGTGAATATGGCTGCAGCTGTGATCCTCCGTAGGGAATACCTGATCGGGTCCTGAGCGTGAAAGCCCTTGCTTGATGCTGGTAGCCAGAGCGGCTTCAGGTGCCGTCGAATTGTGCGATAGGCTACCTGGTATTGCACCGCTGCGCGGCTTCCGCCTCTCCGTCCGTTCGATAGACAGCGCTGATGCCGGTGATGACGTCAACGCGTTTCGCTGTTGCGTGGTAGCGTAGCTTCTTCCTGGACGTTTGATTGGAGAAGCCAGCACAAGCCTTTTTTATTTTGGCGAACTGGCTTCTGTGTAGCCAATCAGCTCTGTGATTGGTTTTAATTAGATTGTTGCTTAGTACAAAATAGCATGGACTGTGTGATTCGTTCATTCCCCTGCATATGCAGTGTTGTTATTGTAACAAAAGGATTTTACAGACGATATCGTCTGTTATGGGGGCTTATGGCAATTATGTATCACAAAAGTGCAGTTTATAAGCGTAAGGAGATACAGCGATATACAATGCTTATCATGGATGCGAAGAGATGAAACAGGAAAGGAACAGGAGGTGGGGACAGGGAAACATACATAATTCACAGTACATTGAGGGTATTTCAATAAGTGCATATAAAGGGGTTAAAGTCATTTATGTAGTGGACATCGTGAGACAAGCTGGTAGTTACCCTAAATTAAATCAGAATGAAAACAGAGATAGAGAGCTTAATCAATTTGGTCATATTTACAATTACAGTACTGAAGAATATACAGAACCCTTTTCTCTTTGAAGAACCCTTACATTATCTGTCCTTTGTTATTTGTTATTTATTTTTTTAGGGAAATTGATTCATGAATGTCATTTTTTGCCTAGTGTAAATTCCTAAAAGTGCATGAATGGCATTTATGTGCTTAGAAAAGCCTGCAGGTTTAGTTCTGTGTTTAGCCCCAGAGGGTCAACGATACACCCATCGTTTCTCTTTTTGCAAGAGAACACGATCGAAGTCACCGCGTCTGTTAGAAATTTTCAAGGTTTTGTATATTATTATCACTTTATTTCTGTTACTAGGCACATTGTACCAGTTACTCCAAAGTAGTGCGAGGGACACTTTCACATATTCACTTGTTCATTCCTATAAGTATATAACTGAGGTTATGAAATCCCCTGTAATTTTGTGTACATGAAAGGTCTTTTGAACTAATGACTTACAGTTGTGACATTTGAACTGAGTTCTCAATTTCAAGAAGCTGTCAAGACAATTTTGATTGATATTCTAAGTTTATATTTCTAAAAGGAATTCATATGTTACTGATATTCTGTTTGATAAATGATGTGTGTATTCATTCTGTGGCAGACAGATTATCATCCCCCACTTCCTGTGTCTGGTGTTAATTAGACATGCTGGTCGAATGGAATTCTTACTCCTTGCCCCCACCCTTGTGGGGAGTGGATGGGAGGTGATAATGGGAGTAATATGGGAGTGGTTAGTTTGGCGCAAAATTTAACAAAGGGATCAGGTTTATTTAAGTGAAGAGCTGCATGCAGGAAGGTCTCTTCTTCTACATTTCCTTCTTACTCTTCACTACTATAGAAGCCCAGCATACAAACCTTTTTTTACAGATGCTCTCAGAACAAAGGAAACAGCAGACATTTTAAGCACATGTCTTGAACTTATTTTTTGAAACAAACAACTTTATCTCATATCTTTGATGCTATCTGAAGCTACATTTATTTTGCATTTGAATGTGCAACTTTTGTAGGTGTTTTTGTAACTTTTGTGTAGAAATAAATCACACGGTTTGATTCAAGCTGACGTGCACACGGGCGTACTTTTCGACCGGACTGGTCCGACGGACATTCGACTGACTTTTGACGGACTTCCGATGGACTTTTGAATGAACGGACTTGCCTACACATGGTCACACCAAAGTCCAATGGATTCATACATGATGACGTACGACCAGACTAAAATGAGGAAGTTGATAGCTGCTAGACAATAGCTGCCCTAGCGTTTTCGTCCGTCGGACTAGCATACAGACAAGCGGATTTTTCGACCAGACCCGAGTCCGTCGAAAAGATATGAAACATGTTTCAAATCTAAAGTCCGTCAGATTTTTGACCGAAAAAGTCAGCTGCAGGTCCAATGGAGACCACACACGGTCGGATTGTCCGCCGGATTCGGCCCCATGGACCAGTCCGGAGGAAAAGTCCGCCCGTGTGTACACGGCATTAGACATTTGTCTCACAATCATCTAGAAAAGGCAGAAGAGTCTTTTCACAGCTACATTGACTTTTTACATTGGTGCATTCCAGCCAGTTTCAATTTGGCGGAAGTTTTTGTTTCCTTTCTTGATCAGAGGGGAGAAGTGGATGTACTATTCTGAACTATTAAATGAACCTAGCAGAAAAATCGATTAGTTGATGATTGTGAAAACCTGAGAATTTCGTGTGGAAATCAGAAGTCTTGAAAGATGGTTGTTTGAGATCAGCGCATAAAGGAAAAAGTCGGTGAGTAGAAATCATGGGATGTGTTGATTGTCCAGCTAATGAAAGCAAATTGGAATTTAAAGGTTTAGCGAATCATGTGTCTGTCACTATTTTGTGGAAATCAATGTATGAACAATATTTACAGGCGAATGTTTAAATTGATAAGGCTAGATTTTCATTATCTAAAACAAAGAATAAGATACGTAATGTAATGAAACTGGTTACTGTTTTTAATTCGATGGTTTATGATGTGCCAGAAAAACATATGATTTGTGTAGTGAACAAATCAGGAGGTGAAATGTTTTAGAAATGACACAAACAAATCAGAATTTATCTATTGTTCAAACATTAAAATTTTTTGTAACTATATTGGGCATTTGGAGAGTGAAATGGAAATGCAGGATGTTACAATTTCAAAAAACAAACATATCTCGGTGGTCAAGACAAGAAATATCAAAATGCAGTCAGAAACAGCAAAAGCATCTTATATACCAGATTCTCCTATTGAATTGAAGGAGGAGGCAAGTGAGGCGGACATACGCAAACAAAAGTTCTTAGATAAAGCATCTAAGCTTAAGTTGCAAATTCATGATCAGTTGAGGAAAATGTTAAAAAGATATCCCACACTATGATTTAAGAGCAAATGCGTTTCACAACGGGGATGTCTTTGAAAGTTTTTGTGATCGTTTCAACTTGAGTGATGATCAAAGAAATAGAGATTTCTGTCAATGGGTCCCAAAATTTATGGCAAGGAGTTTAATCAAATTACCATATCACCAAATCATGGAGCTGAAGTTCACAGTGATGCATCTGAGAGATTGCGCCAGTTATTACTGTGTATTACGGGGGAGGAAATGCAGACGGCTGAAATATTGGACTACTTAAGAGTTAAAATACATGATGACCCTTTTCATTTTAGAGAGAAATTGACATTTAAGATGGTATATGCGTTGGAGCAGTGGTCATCAACCCTGTCCTCAGGGCCCACTAACAGACCAGGTTTTATGTATTACTTTGGGGGAGATGCAGACTAGAATCCTGCAATCACTGAGCAGCAAATGATATCACCTGGGATGTATTTCAGTTATCTTGCAAACCTGGCCTGTTAGTCGGCCCTGAGGACAGGGTTGATGACCACTGCGTTGGAGGATGAAAATTTGGCTTTAATAAGGGCATATGTTCGAAAAATTACATATTTGGATCCTGCGTCGATGGTGTTGGCTAGTCAAAAAGAAAATTTAGATGAGGCAGCTTCAGTTATAGATATTGTAAGAAGACAATTAAAATGAAGTGATTCAAAAACCAAGATATTTGTCATTCAGAATAGCAATTTTAAAAGAGACACCCAGACTAGGTTTAAAGCAGGTGATGCTGCCCCCTTCAGGAATGACAGGGTAAGACAGTTTGATCGTAAAAAGCCACTTACTTGTTTCTATTGTCAACAAGTCGGTCACTATAAATCGCAGTGTAGGAAGAATTTAAGAGATATTGAGTTGAAAAACATTGGGAAAGAAAATGGATTGATATCTATTCAACCTTTTGCCCCACCTTCAGCAGAAGAAATCAAGACTTTTTCTCCTTACTCTCCTCTGAGGAAAGAGCTAAGAGAGATTGGTATGAATATAAATGCACATTCAACCAGTGAAATCAATGGGAGACAGCCATTATTGGCTTCTCCGTGACAAATAGAGGAAAAAGAATTAGTATCTCACAATCTAGATTATGTAGCTCCCACATTTCTAGACAAGAGTGGTCGTCCTTTTTTAAATGCTAAAATTAATGCACAAAAGGTGAGAACTTTATTGGATACAGGAGCTCAGCTCAGTGTCACTGGTTTGAAATTACCTGTTTTATTGGATGCAGCAATTTGTACAATTGTTGTGTTTAATGGAACAGGTGATTCTCAGGCTAAAATGTGTAAAAATGTTTCTTTTGAAATCCCAGGTTGTTTGCAAACTGAAATAGACATGTGGTTTTTGCCAGGGAGCAGAGAATATAAGCGGTACAAATATTTTGTTTCAAAGAGGGTGGATAATTGATTTAGGCAATGGAGTGATTCGGAAAGGACCAGCTAATCGTAAGCCTGTGGTAATTGATCCAGCCAATTATTCAGAAGTGGGAAACACCTGTTATGCCCCGTACACACAATCAGAAATTCGGCCAGCAAAAGACCGATGAGAGCTTTTGGTCGGAAAAAAAAAAAATCTTCCGTGTGTATGCTCCATCAGACTTTTGCTGGCTGAATTCCCGCCAGCAAAAGATTGAGAGCAGGTTCTCAATTTTTTGGTCGGAAACAATTCAGATCGGAAATTCCGATCGTCTGTACAAATTCCGACGCGCAAAATTTCTACGCATGCTCGGAAACAATTCAAAGTATGCTTGGAAGCATTGAACTTCATTTTCTCAGCTCGTCGTAGTGTTGTATGTCACCATGTTCTTGACAGTCGAAAGTTCAGCGAACCTTTGTGTGACCGTGTGTATGCAAGCCAAGCTTGAGCAGAATTCCGTTGGAAAAACCATCCAAGTTTTTTCCGACAGAAAATCTGCTTGTGTGTACGGGGCATTAGACAAAAGCAGTTCACACTGATTACAAATGGCCTGATACAGGAGATAATTTGAAGTTAAAACAAGTGGTACAGTCACAAAAAAAACTTTGAAGTCAGAAAAAGAACGAGGTTGGTTTATTTAACGGTATTGAGGTTAACATTGAAGGTAAAGACCATTTATTTATCAAGCCATACAAATTACCACCAGAGTCTGATGAACCTGTTTCAATAATTATTCAAGAGTTTTTTGGAACAGGGAATCATCAGGAAAGCTAATTCTGCAACAAATAATCCTTTATGGGTAGTGGCTAAATGACATGACCTTAGTGCATACAGACTCTTGATTGACTTAAGAATGCTGAAAAAATACATACCATGTTGTTCGCCTATTGTAGCAGAAACACTAGACATCATGTCGCAATTAAACACTAACGTAAAAGTGTTTTCTGTACTAGACATTGCAAATGGCTTTTTTTAGCATTGCTCTGGCCAAATGCTGTCAATATAAATTTTCATTAATTTACAGAAATGTCCAATATGTTTTCAATTGCCTTCCGCAAGGCTAACACAGTTCACCGTCTATATTTCATCAGGCATTGGCAAATGTTTTATCAAAATTCTCTAGACCAGATTGTTTAATTCAGTATGTAGATGACATACTTCTTTCAAGTGAAAATCAGGAGGAGCATTTGACTCTTCTGGCAGAACTGTTGACACTTCTGCAAGAAGAAGGTCTCAAGCTGAATACATGCAAAATTCAGCTCATGAAAATTGAAGTAAAATTTCTAGGAATTTAATTGGTCCAGGGAAGAAGCAGCCTTTACAGGAACGTATAGAGGCTAGTGCATCTTTACCTGTACCAACAACATGCAAAGCATTAGGACAGTTTTGGGTTTGGTAAATTTCTCCAGAGATTTTAGTGTCATTGGCAGAAAAGGCGAAACCGCTATATGATTTGTTAAAACATAAAGAGGAGAAAGAATTTGGTCCTTGGACAGAAGTCCAGCAAAAAGCTTTTGTAGTGTTGGAAAATGATTTGCAGTCAGCTCCTGCACTAGCTACTGTGTATAAACAAGCACCATTTGCTTTGCAAGTGCATGCTCCAGAAACTGCCATCTCAGCTGTTTTGCTTCAGAAACAGAGAGAAGAATTCTTGGGTATTTTTGTCGTTTGACCACCCCTGTGGAGAAGGTCTTCGAAAAATGTTTCTGGCAATTAATGGGTGTGCAATACACAGTAAAAGCAACAGAGCATATTGTAAGGTTTAGCAAAACCATTTTACAGACCCCACATAGTACGTTGAAGTTCCTTTTTGAGAGTCTCCAATCAAAGATTTTCTCAATGGTTGTTGGCTCTGTCAACTAAACAAATACAGGTTGAACACAATGCCAAGTATATCCTTCCTCAGTTGATGGAATACAATGGGCTAGAGCATGAATGTTTGTGTGAAGTCCATGAGACTCACTCTCCTCTTTTCCATAGAGAGGCAGAGAAAATTGATGAACCTCTATTTGTTGATGGTTCAAGATATTGTATGTTAGGTAATTATTACAGTGGGTATTCAATTTGGTATCCAGAGCATAATCTTGCCATATAACACAAGTTGCCAGGACATTTTCCAGCTCAGCAAGCAGAACTTGAAACAGTAAAAACAGTATTGACAATTGACAAGGAAGAGAATAGAAGTCCATTAGTGATCTATAGTGGCAGTTCATATGTTGTTCATTCTCTTACCGACTAGTGACTATCTACCTATTTGGGAACGTAGAGGTTTTGTAGATTCATCCAATAAGACTCTTGTGCAGAAAGAGACACTTGAATCAGTTTTTGAACTTGCAGAGAAAAATCCTCTTGCATATGCTAAATTCCATCACATAAAAAAGACAATAGTGAGTTAACTGTAGGCAATCGAACAGCAGACACATTAGCAAACGAAGCAGCTTTGCATGGACAATTAGTGATTCAACCTGAATAGGTTCCAGTTAATATTGTGAGGAAAACAGACACACAAATTCCCTCATTTTCAGAGGAACAGAAAAGGGATGCTTCTCTTTTCTCTTCTTCTCCGGTAGACCCAAAATCTTCTTTTGTTTGTGAAAATGGGATCATGTGTCATGACTTAGATGGGTTTCTGCATCCTGTTATACCACAACACCTACAGGTGGAATTCACTAAATTCAATCATGAAACTTTAAGTCACATTGGTAAACAAAAATTGCTTGAAATTCCTAAAGAGAAGTTTTATTGGGACAAAATGGAAGAGACCGCAGACAGTGCAATTAAATCTTGTCTAATTTGTGCACAAGTGAATCCTAGACCAAAGGGTCAGAAACCTCCTTTACAAAGACTTTCTCCAGCACACAGACCTTAGTCCTCTATACAAATCAATTTGATAGGACCATTACCATCAGGGAAAAATGGATTCAGATTTGCATTCGTTTTGGTTGATATTTTTTCAAAGTGGGTCGAGATCTTACCAGTTCGCAAAGATGATGCTTTAACACCTGCTAGGATGCTAATTAATCATGTTTTCCAGTTTGGGGTATACCAACAAACCTCAGTAGTGATAGAGGATCTCACTTTACAGGTAAAATCATGCAGGCAATGTGAATAGAACAGAGATTTCATGTACCATATCATCCACAGTCTGCAGGTATGGTGGAAAGAATGAATAGGACTATCAAATCTAGAATTGCAAAAATGTTGTTAGACAGAGGAAATACTTGGGTTGATGTTATACCATTTGTTCTGATGAGTGTCAGAAGCACAGCATCATCAGCAACACAGTGTTCTACTTTTGAATTAATGACAGGAAAGAAAATACCACTTGTGTTTCCCAATGAACCTTTTTTGTCTACGTCGCAAAGAGAGGCAATAGAGAAAACAAAATGGTTACAGATGTTACAGGACAATTTGAACAATATTTTGCCACATGCAGCTACTTGTATGCAAAAAATGGTCCCTACTCAGGAGGACAACTTATGATAAAAATTTTCAGGAAAAGTGGACCATGGCAAAGTAATTGGGAAGGTCCATTTGACATCTTGGATGTTTAAGGTGTAATGGTGTAAGTCCAAAGACCTCTCAATTCATTGAAAAATACAGGTAGACAACAAAAAATGTGGGTACACACTGATCAATGAAAATTGTATATTCCGAGATAATGATGCTCCATTTATTTTTCAGGAATGATCTCTAAAAATCTGACCTGGAGGAATAATGGATTTAAAAAAGAAGGAAAGATGACAACAAAAGAAAAGTAAAGTTTTAAAGAGAAAAGACTTATCATCATCAGGATTCATATTTTCTCTAGTAATAATTTTATCTGTGGTATAATATATCACGAACTGTTCCATCTGTGCGGAGGTTAACAGGATTGAAGATTTACACAACAAAGACATTACATTATTCAGAAACAAAAGAGATGTAGACATTGATATCAATATAGATAACAAAAGTGATAAAGACAATGATATCAATATAGATAACAAAAGTGAGCAAGATACTGATATCAATACAGATGACAAAAGTGATAAAGACAATGATATCAATATAGATGACAAAAGAGATACATTTAGATACACTAATATCAATACAGCTGAAGATTTGTTTGGATATGTACAGGGATATGATTGCTGTGTGGAATTGTATTTCATTCATAGTAATGATGTTGAAGTCAAAGTTTAAATAGAATCTAAAATTTGTTAAAATGCAGGGATCTTATCAACTAAATAACAGAACCGGAACCTTTGAATGTATTATAGTGGAAAGGGGTTTCTGGTCAGTATTTGTAAAAAAGGTAATGATTCAACAATTTGGTCTGGAGATGTTACTAATTATATGATAAGGTCTGGGAAATTACTTTACCCAGAAGAGCAATTTTATTACCTATGACAAAATTTTGTAAAAATATTAGATCCAGAACATTTAAATATAATAGGAGATGGAAAGGGGGACTTTGTAAGAATATGGGATTTTAAAGTAACAAGTAAATTAGCTCAGATAAGTGTTAGCATTAGTATTACCATGGTAGATATGATTGTTCCAGAAATTAAAGTGTCTCCACAGTCTTTAAAAATCATTGAAGACATAGATAGTTTGCATTTGGTATGTAGTAAACAAATATATTTACCTCAAAGTTCAATTTGGAAAAGGAATGGTGAATTTTTGGGTAGCTTTCTTCACAGTACTACTATTATAATTCATAAAGGAATTTTTGTGAATTGGATTAATGATACATTTATTTATCATCAAATAGGTGTATCTTTAAATGATACTGGTATATATGAGTGCTGCATATCAATAGAAAATTATCCGGTGAAATGTGCTAATGCAGGTGATGTTGTAATGTCTCCAAGGAAAACTCCATGTATTGATAAGAAAAGTGTTCCTGATAATCCTTTCCAGATTAACCATTTCCAATCCAGAGTTCTCTTGAGAGAAGGAAAGTTTGTCATGATATTGTGGAACTTTAATATTTAACAGAATGGAAAATTTCTACAAGGTTTTCACAATGTCAAGGACATTTGGTTAATATGGAATTGGGTATTGAAAGATGGTTTGGAATTAAGAGTAGGAATCATAACAGAAATATGTGTGGTTGTTGAATGTATTTTAGGAGGAGTCAGCACTATTGGAAGTATAACAAATAGTGCGGATATTAAAGTGGATGTATACCCTTTACGACCACTTTATACTACAGGCCAGCCTATAATTAGGCTTACCTGTAGCTACACTGGAAATCTCCTAAACCTGCACAGTTTAGGAGATATCCCTGTATTTGCATGTGCCAACGTCATCGGCACATGCGCACTTAAGCAAACTGAAGCAACGGCACGTACCTAACCAGAAGTAACCCTATGAAAGAAAAATTGCAGCTCAAAAAGCTCCAGACCTGTTCAAGACACCCGCCCTATTACGATCCTGCAGGTGCTGGCTCTGCTCAAATTTGGAAGAAAGGAAAAAATCCTGGACGGCCACACACTGCTAAAGGCATCTTTATTTAAACGATTAAAATCCAAAAACAGTTAAATCTTGTGCATAGAAGACAGGGAAAAAACCCAGCTAATGCATTTTACATCATGGATAGATGCTTAGTCATAACTGATAGACTAAGCATCTATCCATGATGTGAAATGCGTTAGCTGGTTTTCCCTGTCTTCTATGCACAAGATTTGACTGTTTTTGGATTTGCGTGAATCGTTTAAATAAAGATGCCTTTAGTGGTGTGCGGCCGTCCAGGATTTCTTCCTTTCACCCAGAAGTAACCCCCCGGGGAGATGTCGGGCGCCGGAGCAGTGAACATGGACCACTGCAGGGGCTTTGATCTCAGGTAAGTAATTCGTATTGAGCTAGTATGCTATGCATACTAGCTCATTATGCCTTTGTTTTGCAGGGTTGTTTTTTTTTTTAATTTTTTACAACCACTTTAACATTTTAAGGTCTGATCTCAAAACAGCTGGTTTAGTGGGAAGTAAAGGTATTAAGGTACAAAGTAATTTAAATCAGATACGGTTATTAAAACAGCTAATGTAATGGGTCCATCTATTTTACATCAAAATATTACTCTCAGTTTAATGACAAGTGAACAACATTCTAACATAGCCAGAGCATGCCTAGAGATCCAGAATGAATATTCCACTCATTTTAAAATAATTGCCCAAGCATTTCAGAGTGGAATAACTCCTCTTGCAGAATTTATCCAGAGAATATGTATATGCTATAAATCATACAGATTTATGGGTAAATAAATAAATAGGATGCAATCAGGATGCATGTTATAGTTCTTCTATGATTCCAATAGCAGGGAAAGAACGAATATTGGTTCCAATCACTGTCTTGGGATTACCGGTCAGTAATACACAATTATTATATTATAAATTACAGTATACAGATTTTGCATTTAACAATGACAATTCTGAATTAGAACAATTAGATCTGCCATCATGTTAACAATTCCAGTCTTAAGCTATTTGTTTACCTAATCAAGACAAAAGTATATTTTATTCTTGTTATTGTAATCATACATTATGTTTAGCAAGAATAGAAAAAGTTGAAACTATTTCTGAATTAATTACTCTTGTAGATAAAAAGAAGGTTTGTTTTCAGATCATGTCAGACACAGAAAGGGGTTAAAACTTTTTTTCTCCTCTTGTACAAATACAGGAAACCTAAATCAAGGCTTGTATTGTATAGAAGGAGACATTGTAGCAATACGTGTTAATGGGCCGAGAAAAAGTTTAACAAATATGCTTATGAAAAATATAAGTGCTCTTCCCTCACAATACTATATATCTCAGATAGATGAATTTCCTTGGGAAGAATGGGCAAATGTCATTTAAAAGGATAAAGGTTTATTAATAGCTTTAGCTAAGGAACTTGCAGAAATATTGTTTAAACATGAACAAGGAAATTTGCAAGAAATATCTCATCAATGGTCAGAGTTCTCAGGTAATAATTGTTGGAAAGAATTCAGTAATAGTGCATCAATTTGGGGGAAAACTTTAACCACTTCAATACAGGGCACTGAGACACCTTCCTGCCCAGACCAATTTTCAGCTTTCAGTGCTGTCGCACTTTGAATGACAATTGCGCAGTCATGCTACACTGTACCTAGACTACATTTTTATCATTTTGTTCCCACAAATAGAGCTTTCTTTTGGTGGTATTTGATCACCTCTGCGGCTTTTATTTTTTGCAAACAAATAAAAAAAGACTGAAAATTTAGAAAAAAAAAATTTTGCTTTTGTTTCTGTTTAAAAAATGTTGTAAATAAGTAAATTTTCTCTTTCACTGATGGGCACTGATAAGGCGGCACTGACAGGCACTGATAAAGCAGCAGCGATGAGGTGGCACCAATGAGCGGGCACTGACGGGCACTGATGATGGGCACTGATATGCGGCACTGATAGGCGGCACTGAAAGGTGGCACTGATATGCAACACTGATGGGCATTGATAGGCGGCACTGATGGGCACTCATGGGTGGCACTGGGTGGCACTGGTGGGCACTGATGGGCACTGATGGGCGACACTGATGGGCACAGAAAGGCTGCAAAGATGGGTTCTTATGGGTGGCACTGATGGGCACTGATAGGTGGCACTGCTGGGCACTGATGGGCACTGATAGGTGGCACTGCTGGGCACTGATGGGCACGGATATGTGGCACTGATGGGCACTGATATGCGGCACTGATACGCGGCACTGATAGGCATCCCTGGTGGCACTGGCAGTGGTAGGCATTGGCGTGGGCACTGATTGGCAGCTGCCTGGGCATTGATTGGCAGCTGCCTTTGCACTGGTTAGTATTTCCCTGGGGTTCTAGGGGGCATACCTGGTGGTCCAGTGTGGCTGGTTTCCCTGGTGGTCCTGGGTGGCTTCCCTGGTGGTCCTGGGAGGCTTCCCTGGTGGTCCTGGGTAGGATCCAAGGGGGGCTGTGCTGATAAACAATCAGCACAGACCCCCCTTGTCAGGAGAGCAGCCGATCGGCTCTTCTCTACTCACGTCTGTCAGACGCGAGTGAGGAAAAGCCGATCACGGCTCTTCCTATTTATATCGTGATCAGCCGTGATTGGACACGGCTGATCACGTGGTAAAGGGTCTCCATCAGAGACTCTTTACCTAGATCGGTGCTGCGGGGTCAGACTGACACCCCGCAACAACGATCGCTGCAATGCACGCCCCCGGGGGCGCGCAGCGGCTCAATATCCTGCAGACGTCATATAACGCCCAGTCAGGTTATTGAAACGACTTTGCCACCGTCATTCTGCTATATGGCGGGCGGCAAGTGGTTAATTACTTCTGCAGTAAGGAAATATTTTATCGCATACTATATTTATTATTTGTATTATATAATTCTTATGTTATGCATTATATTTCAGTTATGTTTGATATTTAGAATGGAAAAATTATATTTTCGAATTAGAAATGAAATCAGAGGTGATGATCTGTTGCAAAATATGCTTAAAAGAAGAATGGGTTCTGGAGTTGCAAACTCAGTTACAAATGACAAAACATTTGGAATTATTCGATCAAAGCCAGAGTATTTTATTTTATACATATTTTCTGGACCTGTCCATATATAATTATTTTTTGGGTGGAAGTGGTGGATTTATTGAATTCTATCACTTCCGCTCCTCTACCGACCTCAATGTTTATTGGGTTTGGTAGAGACTATTTTTCCAACAGCGTCTGAGCGAGTGTTTGCGAATATAGCATTATTCTATGCAAGAAAAGCTATTGCGTTGTATTGGAAGAAACCTCGTCCCCCTACGCTCTCATACTGGATGCAATTGGTAAACAATAATCTTCCACTGTATACGATAAAGTGTGGGCAAAGTGGTTAGATAAACCGTATACAGCATCGAATGCCCATGGGGGTTATTGTTATGCCGCGTACACACGAGCGGACTTTACGGCGGACTTTGCCCGGCGGACTTTTCGACGTACTTTCCGACGGACTTTCTGAATGAACGGACTTGCCTACACACAATCCACCAAAGTCCGTCGAATTCGTACGTGATGACGTACGACCGGACTAAAACAAGGAAGTTCATAGCCAGTAGCCAATAGCTGCCCTAGCGTGGCTTTTTTGTCCGTCGAACTAGCATACAGACGGCGGACTTTTCGACCGGACTCGATTTCAACGGATAAATTTGAAACAAGTTTCAAATCTAAGTCCGTCCAACTTTTGAGAAAACAAAGTCCGCTGGAGCCCACACACATCGAATTGTCCGACGAAATCCAGTCCGCCGGGCAAAGTCCGCCGTAAAGTCCGCTCGTGTGTACGCAGCATTAGACATGTGCACACTGAAATATTTTGTTTCGGAATTTCGTTTTCATACGAAAAATAAATGTATTTAGTTACTCCCAAAATTTGTTTTTTTTATATTGTTTTGTTAAAAAATGCATTCGTCCGAAAATCTGAAATAATTTAGGTTGAATCTGTCATTGAAGGCTTCTGGTGTCTGTTGAATGTTCTAAGAAGATTCGACGGAGCAGCTAAACTGTACGATGCCGCGATCGTACATTTCCGGTCAAATGTTCCACCTACAAGCTATAGTAGAATTCTAATGTTGTATGATACTAGTAATAATTATATTTATCAATTATTAATACTAGTCAACCAACTTTAGAATTCTTCTATAGCCTATGGGCGGAGCATTTGACCATAAATGTCCGCTCGTGGCGACTGCTTTGTCGAATTTTCATGTCAAATATTTTCTCTCTATGTCGAATAATCTTGGACTAATAGAGTTAGGTTAGGCACATTCGACCTTTTTTGCTATCTTTTCTCTCTATGTCAAATCTTTTCTCTCTATGTAAAATAATCTTGGACTAATAGAGCTAAGGTTAGGCACATTCGACCACAGGTTCGATGGACACAGATCACTATTGTCAGCGTCACGTCGAATCTTCTACCTATATCGAACTGTTGACGCAACGAAAACGAAAATAAAGCATTTGTTTATGTCGGATCTTTCGGTTTTCGGATTATGCATGTTCATCATCGTTTGATAAAACGATAACGAAAATACCCGAAATTCGGACGAAAATGCATTCGGACGAAAACGAATGCACATGTCCAGCTATTGTCTATAATAAATGCATTCTCATATGGGAAATGTTTGGGGTCATTGGTGAAAGAAGGAATTTAAGGTTTACTTTTTCCTCTATTAATTTCTCTTTCTTTTTTTTTCTTTCTTTCCTTTTTTTGTAGAATTAATAATTCTTATATTGGATTTTGGAAATTGTATAATTATATTTTTGGTTTAATGTGTATGATGTTTTTGTTGTGTCTTTTTGTGTTTTGTATTTAAATAATGACATTTAATACAAAGATTTAAAAAAAAGGCAGAGTATTTGTGATATGAATGGAGGTGTGAATGATATAAAATAAGAAATATGATTATTATTCATATTTAAGAGGGGAATGTTATATTCTTAATATATACATTTGAATTCGGTCCTATAAGTATATAACTGAGGTTATGAAATCCCCTGTAATGTTGTGTACATGAAAGGTCTTTTGAACTAATGACTTACAGATGTGACATTTGAACTGAGTTCTCAATTTCAAGAAGCTGTCAAGACATTTTGATTGATATTCTAAGTGTATATTTTCATAAAGGTATCCCTAAGTAACGGATATCTTGTTTGCGAAACTGGGTGTTTATATAACTACTCTGAGCCATACTGTCTCTCAAACTCACTTCTTGCTCTGTCTTTAATTAGTCATGCTGTTCATATTACATTCCTACTTTTAGCCCCTAACCTTAGAGCGGAGTGGAAGGGAGATGATGAGGGGAGTAATATGGGAATGTGTATTTTTAGGCTCGTTTTCAAACAAAGAAAATTAGATTATTTGAAAGAAAGATGCAGGCTTAGATGGCACTGCTGCAACACTTCTACTGCTTCTTCACTTCTAACATATCTACAGAAATTCAGCATACAAACATTTTGTATAGCTGCTCTAAGGACAAAGGAATCTTGAGCACATCTCTTGAACTTATTTTATGAAACAAACAACTTCATCTCGTATCTTTGATCTTATTTGAAGCTACATTTATTTAGTATTTGAATGTACAACTTTTGTAAGTATTTTTGTAACTTTTGTGTGGAAATAAATCACATGGTTTGATTCAAGCTGACTCAGTCATACAACTAAGAAATTTGTCTCACCATCATCTAGAAAAGGCAGAAGAGTCTTTTCACAGCTAAAGTTACTTTTTACAAAAGCCATCATAAGTCCCGTTTGGAGTTTGTGAGAAGCCATGTGGGGGACACAGCAAACATGTGGAAGAAGGTGCTCTGGTCAGATGAGACCAAAATGTAACTTTTTGGCCTAAAAAGCAAAACGCTATTTGTGGGGGAAAACTAACACTGCACATCACCCTGAACACACCATCCCCACCGTGATACATGGTGGTGGCAGCATCATGTGGTGGGGATGATTTTCTTCAGCAGGGACAGGGAAGCTGGTCAGAGTTGATGGGAAGATGGATGGAGACAAATACAGGGCAATCTTAGAAGAAAACCTGTTAGAGTCTTCAAAAGACTTGAGACTGGGGCAGAGGTTCACCTTCCAGCAGGACAACGACCCGAAACATACAGCCAGAGCTACAATGGAATGGTTTACATCAAAGCATATCCACGTGTTAGAATGGCCCAGTCACAGTCCAGACCTAAATCCAATCGAGAATCTTTTATTTACAGATACCTTATGCCCACTACTGTTTTGAAAATACAGTATATCACCAAAAGTATTGGGACGCCTGCCTTTACACAAGAATGAACTTTAATGGCATCCCAGTCTTCGTCCGTAGGGTTCAATATTGAGTTGGCCCGCCCTTTGCAGCTTCAACTCTTCTGGGAAGGCTGTCCACAAAGTTTAAAAGTGTGTCTATGGGAATGTTTAGATAATAAAAATGCAGCTCTAAGAGAATACAAGCACCCCCAAGGATCACCTTAGGGGTGAGTATTCAACTGGTGGATAATAAGTGATAGGAAATTATACAAATGTATAAAATACATTAAAAGTGTCAAGTGCATAAACAATGATGGGTGAACTCATGTGTACATGGCACAAACAAGTACTTAGAGTACATATAGTTGTACGAGTATAGTGAATTTACTGCGCCAATCCTATAAAAATGAGCAGCCAACACAACAATCAGACCAATTGTGTAGTAAAATGTGGAGTCTATTTGCTACTCCAGCTACTCTCTTACTGCGCTTTTTATTAGTTCAATTGAACCAAATTTTTATTGTTATTACTGCTTTTATCGGATGTTGGAAGATACATTTTTGTGAATAAACCCCTTATCGATTTGTTGGATTTAAACCATGTGGAGGCTCTCTTTTTTCTTTTATATTTTGGGAACTGCCATTTATTGAGAGGACTGTGGATGATGACCAAAGCCCTCTACATCTCAAAGTAAGTTCAATTCCCCTGGTGAGTAGAGTTCCAGGCCCTCCTCCCCGCTGGAATATTCCATCGATTTGGACCAGACCTACGTCCACTGCTTGGCGGTACAAGTGCATTTGACTCACCGCTCACGGCGTGTGAGTCCACCACCGCTGGTAAGAGTACCTCATCTTTACCTACCCTTTACTGCTATCAATATAAAGGATCTAAACCGAATGGCAGCTTCATCCTAGAGCTCTTGAGAAGCATACAGAGAAGTATTATTACAATATCCTTACTTATATGAACTTTTACTCTGTATAATAACATGAACTTTATATGCTAAATACCATGTCTGCATTATACAATTCAATTTATTGCATTTATTGTTCTTATTGTTATTTATTTATCCATTTTTCTACATTCAGCATTTGGTGACCTCTAGTATTGCCATCATGTAGAGAGCTGCTACACAGCTTCCCTTTTATCTTTTATCACAATTTTTTTTCCCACATACTTTAGGTTTTATATTTTGTGTGTTTTAAAGACACTACTACACATTTTTTACATTTATCACTGAGGGCTAGGGATGAGCTTCGTGTTCGAGTCGAACCCATGTTCGACTCGAACATCGGCTATTCAGTCGTTCGCCGAATTCCGAACGTTATGGGCCGTTCGCACCAAATTCGTGTGGCGCGTCACGGCCCATAATTTACTGTGGCATCGCAGTGCATTGCTGGCTGATGATTGGCCAAGCATGCACTATGACCCGCATGTTTGGCCAATCACAGTGTCGTCAGTAGAGAGAGCTGTAATTGGCCAAAGCCAGGGTGGCTTTGGCCAATTATGGCTCAGGGGGTTTAGAACACGCCCCACACTATATAAGACCGCCTGCACGGCATCCCTGTGTAGTGTGTTCCGGCATGCTTAGATAGAGAGAGAGAGAGAGACAGTGTCATTTTATTTGAGTTATCTAGATTAGGCAGGACAGTCAGTGAGTTAGCTGCACTTACAGTGTATTGTGTATATATATATGCATTCCAGGTGTTGCATATATATATATATATATATATATATATATATATATATATATATATATATATACTGTATTCAGTTTAGCTAGATCCATTCCTGTTATCTTCTTACTGACAGGCAGGCTTGTCTTGTTACAGTATTTACAGCTACCTGAAGAAAATTGCTGGTGTTCTTTTGATCCTATTAGTACCACAGTCAGGCAGCTAGACTATTTACAGTTAGTGTAGTGCGTCCTGCTCACAGTGTTCAGCTAAAACTACAAGTTAGTGTAGTGAGACCTCTGCACAGTGTTCATCTAAAACTACAAATTAGTGTAGTGCGTCCTGCTCACAGTGTTCAGCTAAAACTACAAGTTAGTTTAGTGAGACCTCTGCACAGTGTTCATCTAAAGCTACAAGTTAGTGTAGTATGTCCTGCTCACAGTGTTCAGCTAAAACTACAAGTTAGTGTGGTGCGTCCTCCTCACAGTGTCCAGCTAAACCTACATGTTATTTTTTTGCGAGCTCTGCACAGTGTTCAGCTAAAGCTACCTGTAGAAGGTTGGTGGTGTTTTCCTGATCCTATCACTACGAAGGCAGCTAAAAAGCTACAAGTTAGTTTTTTGAGAGCTTTGCACAGTGTTTAGCTAAAGCCACTTGTAGAAGGTTGGTGGTGTTCTCATACTACAGGCAGGCAGTTGATTTTGCTAGCTGCAGTATCAGTACATATATATATATATATATATATATCCCAGCTTAGTGCAGCTACAGGCCATTAGTATGTTTGGAAGGCCAAGAAGGAGAGGCAGACAGTCACAAGCCAATAAAAGAAGGCAAGCAGGCTCTGTGTCTAGTGCTGGTCGTTGAGACGATGCATCCTCATCAGCACGTGGCCGTGGGACACGCTTGGCCTTTTTTTCAGCAGCTGGCCATGTTGAGCCACAACATGCAGAAGACTTGGTGGAGTGGATGACCAAGCCGTCCTCATCCTCCTCATCCTCTCTCCCCCATGCTTAGGGTACTTTGTCTGGCAAAGCAGTGGCCTCTTCCCTCGGCTCAATGTCATCAGTGACTCCTTCCCAAGCCCCACCATGTCCTCCTGAGGAGTCCCTCTAACTGTTTGACCACAGTGTTGGGTACATGCTCCAGGAGGATGCCCAGCGTTTGGAAGGCTCTGATGATGATACTGAGCTAGATGAAGGCAGTAACATGAGCATGGACAGAGGGGGTGCCCAAGAAGGACAGCAATCTGGCAGTCATGCTCCCCCTGCTGCAGCATACTGCCAGATTTGCTCCAGTGATGAGGAGGGAGGGGATGATGAGGTCACTGACTCAACGTGGGTGCCTGATAGGAGAGAGGAGGAGGAGGAGGAGGAGGCGGCACATCACTAACGAGGCAGGATGCCCTCCAGGGGCCAGCCTAAGGGCAGCACACTGACTGCATCACACCCCAAAGCTCCACATGTGCAGGGCGCTGCAGTCTCTGCGCGTTATTCAAAAAGTTCTTTGGTGTGGGCCTTTTTTGAGACAAGTGCATCAGATAGCACCTCTGCTATTTACAACATATGTATCTCGCGTGGCCAAAACATCTCCCGCTTGGGTACCACATGCTTGACCAGACATATGTTGACCTGCCATGCAGTTCATTGGCAAGCGTATCTAAAAGACCCACACCAAAGAACAAAGAGGACCTCTCCTTGCTCCTCATCAGCTGAGATCTTCAACCCCACTATACCTTCAGTCCTCTCTGAGACCTGCACTGAGTGGAATGAAGGTGTAGAATTAGGTGTGTTACAGCCAAGTACTAGTGGGCAATTTGCTTTCGGTACACCGACATCAGATTGTACCAGGCAAATTTCCCTGCCCCAGCTGCTGCACCACCGAAAGAAGTTTGCTCCCAGCCATCCACATGCCCAGCGGTTGAATGCTAGCTTGGCAAAATTGCTAGCACTTCAACTGCTGCCTTTTCAGTTGGTAGACTCTGCCCCCTTCTGTGAGTTTGTGGAATGTGCGGTTCCTCAGTGGCAGGTACCCAAACTCCACTTTTTCTCATGGAAGGTGATTCCGGCTCTCTACCGGCATGTGGAAGGCAATGTCCATGCCTTGCTGGACAGGGTGGTCAGCGGTAAGGTGCATATTACCGCTGACTCATGGTCCAGCAGGCATGGACAGGGACGTTACCTAAGTTTCACGGTGCATTGGGTGACTCTGCTGGCAGCTGGGAAGGATGCAGGACAAGGTGCAGTAGTGTTGCAGGTTGTTCCGCCACCACGCCTCCAAAATGCCACTACTAATGATTGTGACACACCTCTCTCCTCCACCCCCTACTCTTCTTCTTCCTCCATGGCCTCTTCCTGTGCTTTGTCCTCGGAACCAGCGGTGCTCCGTAGGTGTTCAAGGGGCTACGCAATTATGCAGGCCAAAAGATGCCATGCGGTGCTTGAGCTGGTGTGCTTGGGGGACAGGAGCCACACTGGGGCAGAGGTTCTGTCAGCTCTGCAGGGGCAGGTTCAGAGGTGGTTGAAGCCACGCCAACTTAAGGCAGGAATGGTGGTTTGTGACAATGGCACCAACCTCCTCTCTGCCCTCCGACAGGGACAAATGACCCATGTGCCCTGTTTGGCTCACGTCCTTAACTTGGTTGCGCAGCGGTTCTTGGGCAGGTACCTGGGCTTACAGGATGTCCTGAGGCAGGCCAGGAAAGTCTGTGTGCATTTCCGCCAGTCATATAATGCCAGTGCTTGGCTGCAAAAGGAGTTTAACCTGCCCAAGAACCGCCTAATCTGTGACATGCCCACCAGGTGGAACTCAACGTTGGCCATGCTGCAGCGGCTGCACACGCAGCAGAGGGCCATCAATGAGTACCTGTGCGACTATGGCACCAGGACAGGGTCAGGGGAGCTTGTTTTTTTTTTGCCATGCCAGTGGGCCATGATCAGGGATGCATGCACTATCCTGTCACCAGAGGAGGCCACGAGGATGGTGAGCAGTGACAGTGCATGCATCAGTGACACTGTCCCCCTTGTCCACCTGTTGGAGCACACGCTGCGTGGAATAATGGACAGGGCACTTGAGGCAGAACAGAGGCAGGAAGAGGAGGACTTCCTTAGCTCTCAAGGCCCCCTTTATCCAGACAGTGTTCCTGCGTGCCCGCCGATCACACAGGAAGAGGATGAGGAGGAGGAGGAGGAGGAGGAAGATTGTGTCAGTATGGAGGTGGAGCCTGGCACTCAGCATCAGCAGCAGTCTTTAAGGGATCAGTCCCAAGAAACACATGGACTTGTACGTGGCTGGGAGGAGGTGGCTGCGGACCATGTCGTCCTTAGTGACCCAGAGGACTCCGGACCGAATGCCTCAGCAAACCTATGCTGCATTGCCTCCCTGATCCTGCAAAGCCTGTGTAAGGATCCTCGTATTTGTGGTATCAAGGAGAAGGACCAATACTGGCTGGTAACCCTCCTTGATCCACGTTACAAGGGTAAGGTTGCGGACCTTATCTTGCCATCGCAGAGGGCGCAGAGGATGAAACATCTTCGGGAGGCGTTGCAGAAAGGTCTGTGCAATGCGTTCCCAGAGACTGGGAGGTTACAAACTCCTGTTTCTGGACAACGTGTTGCTGAGGCTTCAGTCAGTCAAAGAAGGAGCGATGGAGAAGGTGGCCGTCTGACCGATGCGTTCAGACAATTTTTTGGTCCGCAGCCCCAAGGTATGATCGGTTCCAGCAACCATCGCCAGCGTCTGTTTTACATGGTGCAGGAATACCTAGGGGCAAGATCTGACTTGGACACCTTTCCCACCGAAAATCCTCTGGGTTACTGGGTCTTGAGGATGGATCACTGGCCAGAGCTTGCACAGTATGCAATTGAGTTACTGGCCTGTCCTGCATCCAGCGTTCTTTCGGAACGCACATTCAGTGCTGCTGGAGGCTTTGTAACCGATCACAGGGTGACTCGGTCGATCGACTGACCTTCATAAAAATGAATCCGTCTTGGATCACCACCAGCTACCAAGCACCTGATGCTGATGTAACTGAATAATTTTTTTTGAAATCTCAGATCCCTTCAAAGACTGCCTATGCTGATGCTGAGTGACTATCCTGAGTAATTATCCTCTTCCTCCTCAATGATCACGCTGATAGCTTGTAAGAACATTTTTGGTTCTGGGCGCCACCACCAGTGCCTAAGGCCCAATTTTTCAGCCCTTGTTTAACAGGGACGTGTAATTACAATTTTTGATGCAATACTTTGCAGCAGGGCTCGTTCCTGCGTTCCAACTAGAGTATCTGTGAGGGGTTGCAGTGTTGTGGCACCAGCACCAGTGCCTAAGGCCTAATTTTTCAGCCCCTGTTCAACAGGGGCATGTAATTACAATTCTTGATCTAATATTTCACAGCAGGGCCCATTTCTGCACCCACCAAAAGCGAGTGAGGACTTACAGTGTTGTGGCACCAGCACCACCACCACCACCAAAGGCCCAATTTTTCTGCCATTGTTCAACAGGGACACGTAATTACAATTCTTGATCTAATATTTCACAGCAGGGCCCTGTGAGGGCTTACAGTGTTGTGGCCACAACAACACCTAAGGCCCAAATTTCTGCTGAGTATATGGGGCAGGCCCCTACTTTCAAACATCCAACTTATAAATGACTCCTACTTGCAAACGGAAGGAGACAACAGGAAGTGAGATGAAATCTACCCCTAGGAAGGGAAATTCTCCCCTGTAAGAGTTAATATGGGAAAAGCATTTCTCCCTTCCACTGATGCTTTCCAATTCTTGTTCCACAAAAAACCCCAAATTTTCAAAAAACATCATTTGTCATTGGGACAAAAAGTGAGGTGAAATCTTCTGAAGAGGAGGACAGACAGCAAAACAAATGTCACAGGGGTGATAACCCTTCCCTATGTTTTCCAAAAAGGTTAAAAAAGATCTTTTGGCTGGAGCTAAAAACGTTAAAAATGTACCCGTTCAAAATTACAAACAGATTCTACTTAACAACAAACCTACAGTCCCTGTCTTGTTTGCACCGCCTGTATACTGCTGTTCAGAGTATATAGGGCCTGGTGGCCCCACACTTTTCCTTATTTTAACTTGGGTGCGGGGTTCCCCTTAATATCCATACAAGACCCAAAGGGCCTGGTAATGGACTGGGGGGTACCCATGCCGTTTGTCTCACTGATTTTCATCCATATTGCCGGGACCCGACATTACATTAAAGCCGCAAGCAGTTTTAAATGACTTTTTTCAGCACCAATCCACAGCTCAGGTGGGAGAATCTGTCCACAGGACAACTATTAGTCATGTTCTCCACAAATCTGCCCTTTATGGAAGAGTGACAAGAAGAAAGACATTGGTGGAAGAAATTCATAAGAAGTCCTGTTTGTAGTTCGCGAGAAGCCATGTGGAGGACACAGCAAACGTGGAAGAAGGTGCTCTGGTCAGACGGAGACCAAAATTGAACTTTTTGGCCTAAAAGTAAAACTCTTTGTGTGGCGGAAAACTAACACTGCACATCACCCTGAACACACCAAACATGGTGGTGGCAGCATCATGTGGTGGGGATGCTTTTCTTCAGCAGGGACAGGGAAGCTGGTCAGAGTTGGTGGGAAGATGGATGGAGACAAATACAGGACAATCTTAGAAGAAAACCTGTTAGAGTCTGCAAAAGACTTGAGACTGGGGCGGAGGTTCACCTTCCAGTAGGACAATGACCCGAAACATCCAGCCAGAGCTACAATGGAATGGTTTAGATCAAAGCATATTCATGTGTTAGAATGGCCCCGTCACAGTCCAGACCTAAATCACACTGAGAATCTGTGGCAAGACTTGAAAATTGCCATTCACATACACTCTCCATCCAATCTGACAGAGCTTGAGATATTTATATTTTACAAAGTACGGGCAAAAATGTCCCTCTCTAGATGTGCAAAGCTGGTAGAGACATTCCCAAAAAGACTTGCAGCTGTAATTGCAGCAAAAGGTGGTTCTACAAAGTATTGACTGAATACTGAATACAAAAGCTCCCCACACTTTTTACATATTTATTTGTAAAAAAATTGTAAAAAATGATGTGCCACTTTGTGTTGGTCTATCACATAAAATCCCAATAAAATACATTTACGTTTTTGGTTGTAACATGACAAAATGTGGAATTTCAAGGGGTATGAATACTTTTTCAAGGCTCTGTATATTGCACCCATATTTTCATTATTTCCATCAAGGTATATCTAAACCCAAGTGCATAAATGTCATACATTTCAGCTTAGCAGTCCTTGGATGTGATGGTAAGAATTTAAATTGAAGCATCACACCACTGCTATAAGAGGTCCAGATACAACTTTATTCCAAGTCAGGGGTACAACCCAGAAACGCAGCCAAATGCATTTTGGGGGTTCAAGCACCCCTTCATTACGGCTACTTTTGTGTACTGTACCCCTGATTTTTAATGGAGTAAAGTTGTATCTGGATCTCTTATAGCAGTGGTGTGGCGTTTCCATTTCAATTCTCGTTACATCCCACTATAAGTGAAGGAAACTGTGAAGATCCTCTGAGGTGTAGAAGCCACCTGCCCAGGAACCAGATCAATTACACCAACATTAATACCTTACGTTAACAATAGCAGTAAGTTAACCCTACGGGTCCAGCGCTATCTTTCCACTTTCCTCAACTCCTGGATGTCATTGCGGCATTTGTTTTTGGTTTCTAGATTTTTAACATCTGTTTGGGGGCAGGAGTCAATCTTTTTTTTTTGTTCCATAATGTTTATTGATAAACAAACAACATAAATAGTACAGAGACTGTTTGACACATATGGTTACATGCAGCAAAGGTGGCAAGGTATAATGAATGAAAGAATCTGCAGTACAGTATCAGAAAGTGTCATCAACCATAGGGTACATGCTATGAAATATTAGCATTATGAAGGGGTATGTGCCCAACAATATACAACAAAACAGAAACCAAAACAGGGTAAAGAGAATCCAATAACTGTTGAGTCAATAGAAAGTTTGCACCCCCGTAATGGAGGCGGCAGGGGTCAGGGTGTATCTCATGGGAGAACATGTCCAGTGTAGGTCCAATGGAGAGTATGAGGGATAAGGGGGAGGTAGGAAGGGGTAGAGGACCTGGGAAGGGAGGGGGAAGAGGAGAGGAAGGGGAATAAGGGTCAAGGGTAGGGGGTGATAAAATGGCAGGAGGGGTGTGTAGAGGAGGGGAGGATGGGGGGGAATCTCAGGGAGTACAAGCCAGCCTGCCACACATCTGTTTGGGAAAAGGTGGGTGTGATGGGAGTCACTCTGGGTGGAAGGCTTGTGGAACCCTGCCTACCTTAGAGAGGTCGGGAAACTCCTTGTCCAGCTCCACCAGCCCCTCTTATGTGTAAGTTTCCCTGTGCCTATTAGGGGCACAGGGTGACCTAGAACCCCAGTAGGGTCTGCACTAACCAGACTCACCGTACAACCACACCAGACTCATTTTGTGTTACCTCTGTTATCCTGGGCTCTATATGTGTGGTTTGTGGGTACAGAAAGAAGGGGCTCTTTCACTTGGAACAGTAATATTTATGAACAATATCGCTCCAGGAATATATGATGATAAATTCCACCTTTCATCTCAGACCATTGCTAGATGGTTTGAGTTGGGGTGGGGGGGTATGTGTTTGTTAAGTGTTCATATCCCATTGTTCTATTATTTCTGTCACATACACATACACATACCAAGTATTATGGGATGTATATGTGTATGTGGATTGGCTTACATGTTAATAAAACCTCTGTCAGCTATTAGATGTTAGGGGGGGATTTCTCCAGCAGCCCCTGCTAAAGACGGTCTACTGTTGGAAAGTTAAACACATCTGTGTGTCTTGTTACTCGAGATAGTAAAGTTTACCCCGGGTCATTATGTAAAGAAGGGTGGATTGTCCCCGGAGTGTATATCTCTTTTGTGCCTGTGTTTCAATAAACATGTTTGTTACCACCCTACACTGTTACCACCCTACACCGATGTCTCGACAAGTGACTGGGTGGGCTAAGGGATCTTGGATTGTGCTGGTACCGGGCAAGTGAAGCTTATACAGAGGACAGACTCTTCTTGAGTATGGTGGTCCATCACAATTTAGGCCTTGGAGGTGGAACTCACGGTTTAGGCCTGAGGTATATCGTTCAGAGTCAAATATTCATACACTCAGTCAAATTTTGATACATTTCTGAATTAAAAACATCCAAAACACGATAATGCCATCTACAGCTATCAAACACCCAATATCGTTGTTCACCATTCCCCTCATGAGATAAACCAGGTCAACTGTTTTCTTCTTACTGAGGTATCAGTTTTTTTTTTTTTAATTTACAAGTATGAAGGATGAATAAAATTTGGGGAATGCCCCATTGGTTCAATCCTTCCTTTGTATTGGGGTAATTACATATATGACATGTTTTAGGCAGAGAGATTCCCTCAACTGTGAGTCTAAAGTCTATGCAATCTACAGCACTGCAGAATGGAATTTGCCATTTCCATTACGTGATTGGTGAGGTCAGATCGGTTTGTGTCCAAACTACTTATCAAGTCATGGTATGAGTGTTTAAAAAAAAATTGCCATCATACTGTCCAGAAGATGAGCTGTGGTCAAGACAACTGACAAATCTCAGTGTCTTTTTGCAGCAGTCAGTACTGAAAATGGGTTTTTGAGCTTACCAAGGTTGACGTTCAGAGCTTGAACTGCATTGTTCTCTTCTTGAAGGGCTGAAATGTTTACTCTCAATGTCTCTTGCATTGTCTTAAAAAATGAAAGCCCAAAATCTAGACCAGTGGCCTCCAAACTGGGGACGGATGTTGCCCTTTGCTTTTATCTGGCCCTTGGGGCATTCACTGAAACCCCCCCCCCCCCCAAGTCTGAAGGACAGTATACTGGCCCTTTGTTTAGAATGTTTGAAGACCTCTGATCTAGAAGCCACTTTTTAGTTCAGAATTGAAAGGGTTAGGACTTCTGCCAACTAGCTCCAGAAGACTGGCTAAGCTCCACAGATCCAACGAGTAATAAAGGCACTGTATACATTGGATTTAAGAGTCTGCTCAGTGTTTATTCTGGATATAAGTGATATAGCATATCCCTCTTGGTCATTACAAAAAAAAAGGGTGCAATGTATGGGTTTTAAAAAACAGGCACGCTTTGTACATACCCCCATGGCTTTGAAGTGGTGATAAGCTGTGTGTATTTAAGGAGAAATGCTGGCATGTCAAGACATGGAGAATTTAAGTCTAATAAAAAGCATACATCATTTATTACACACATTTATACAACCATGAAAGTTCCTAGCTGGATCAGATGACTCAAAGACCCTTCTTCTGTGATTTTGATTATTTTTGGATTGCCCCAGGGATGCTTCAGCTTAATTCTCACCAGCTCTCCTGAAACAGAACCAGCTCAGAAAGTTCTTCCTCAGTTTGGGGCTTGCCTTGATGATGATTATGGATTCTAGTGTTGGGAAGATCAGCATTAGTGACTGGATGATAAAATACGAAGGATTATTAGACTTATTCAAATTTGTGAGGTTAATCATATAACAGGAGAAGGACAAGACTGAGAGAATGAGGAACATGACCATTGATTTTATGAGGGTGACATGGACCTGAACATCGAAATCAGTCTGGCTGAGGTTGTTGACGTGCTTCAGAAGAGATGACAAGGAGATCAGGAGGGAGATGGCAATGCCAGTAAATGGAAGGAAGGAGCCAAGGATGATGGCACCGCTCTTACATAAATAAGTAAGGGAAACATCTTCAATGGTTGTTCCATTTGTAGAGTTATGGATGAGAGAAAATACATTGTATCTCCACATGTATGCAAGAAAAGCTATGACCAGTGACCCGACTCCCGACAAGAAAAGAACCTGAGGCAGAAATGCCAACAAATTCCTCTTAATGCAGAGAAACATTCGGTGGCTGAAGTTGGTGATGAAGATGGAGTAATAGATGCTGAGCCAGGCTGTCAGCCAGTAGCTAAAATACACGTGGAAGGCAATAAATAAAAATGAGATATTGTAACAAGGTAAATCAGTAATATCTGGTAACCAAAATTTCACATCATTTACAATCCATATGCAGCGCATAGCCAGTTTATTTATTCCCATGACAATCTGGATGAGGCTAACTGGATTCCTCTTACCACCTTCTGTCAGGCTTCTCCCATTGAAGAAGACAATGTAGGAATTTAAATAAATGACCACCAAACCTTGCAAGAGGCAAAATGCCGACCAAATCCACCAGAGAGGAGACATGTCCTCCTGTCCTGCACGGGATCCTGGCTCCTGAGGCTGTCAGCTGGAAGCCGATGAATGCCAATTCTCAACGAATCTTCTGTATCTGACATTATGGAATATGATCGCATGACGAGGTGCTTTACATGATTTGCATGAGATGCAGGTTGGCTTTTATTTGTTTGGATATGTGATATCTCAATACCCTTTTAACCAGTTCATTACTTAAAACATACATTCTATGTACTGACAGCTTTTGAAGGGATTCATTTAAGGCACCTTTTGAGGTGTGTGCTACCAGCTGATCAAATTGGGGGTTTACTGGTAACATTAAATGTAAAACCTGCCGAGTGATCGTACATTTTAGACTAAACTGAAGTGTATATGTGTGATTGGATCTGTTTCTTGCTGGTTTAAAATGTAAAGAGTAATACGTACCTGTCCTGAAGTCCCTGTTACCTTATGCAATGCAGAAAACACCACCAGTATGGTATAGCCATACAATATATGAGAAAGTACTTTATGTGGATATACAATATCTCACAAAAGTAAGTACACCCCTCAGTCACATTATTGTAAATCTTTTCTTCTATCTTTTCATGTGACAACACTGAAGAAATGACACTTGTCTACAATGTAAAGTAGTGAGTGTACAGCTTGTATAACAGTGTAAATTTGCTGTCCCCTCAAAATAACTCAACACACAGCCATTAATGTCTAAACCGCTGGCAACAAAAGTCAGTATACCCCTAAGTGAAAATGTCCACATTGGGCCCAATTAGCCCAATTTTCCCTCCCCGGTGTCATGTGACTCGTTAGTGTTACAAGGTCTCAGGTGTGATAAATTGTGTGTTAAATTTGGTGTTATCACTCCCACTCTCTCACACTGGTCACTGGAAGTTCAACATGGCACCTCATGGCAAAGAACTCTAAGGATCTAAAAAAAAAAAAAAAAAAGCATTGCGCTTCATAAAGATGGCCTAGGCTATAAGATGATTGAGAAGCGTGTGTGGCAGCAACCAGGTGAGGAGTACAAGTGTGTCTTGCATACAGTCAAGCATGGTGGTGGGAGTGTCATGGTCTGAGGCTGCATGAGTGCTGCCGGCACTGGGGGGCTACAGTTCATTGAGGGAACCATGAATGCCAACATGTACTGTGACATACTGAAGCAGAGCATGATCCCCTCCTTTTGGAGACTTGGCCACAGACACACCTCCAAGACCACCACTGCCTTGCTGAAGAAACTGAGGGTAAAGGTGATGAACTGGACAAAGCATGTCTCCAGACCTAAACCCTATTGGGCTTTTGTGGGGCATCCTCAAACGGAAGGTGGAGGAGTGAAAGGTCTCTAACATACACCAGCTCCGTGATGTCATCATGGGGGAGGGGAAGAGGACTCCAGTGGCAACCTGTGAAGCTCTGGTGACCTCCATGCCCAAGAGGGTTAAGGCAGTGCTGGAAAATAATGGTGGCCACACAAAATATTGACACTTTGGGCCCAATTTGGACATTTTCACTTAGGGGTGTACTCACTTTTGTTGCCAGCGGTTTAGACATTAATGGCTGTGTGTTGAGTTATTTTGAGGGGACAGCAAATTTACACTGTTATACAAGCTGTACACTCACTACTTTACATTGTAGACAAGTGTCATTTCTTTAGTGTTGTCACATAAAAAGATATATATAAAATATTTACAAAATGTGACTGAGGGGTGTACTCACTTTTGTGAGATACTGTATGACCTTTACACCTATGTAAGCTTGTTGGACAAACCATCCTAAAACCATGGATATTAAACTTGAGTGGCCCCATTCTTTATGACCATAACAACCTCCACTCCTCTGGGAACGCTTTTCACAAGAATCTGGGGTATGTCTTTCGCAATTCGTGCCAGTTCAGCCAAGAGCCTTTGTGAGGTCAGTTGCTGATGTTGGGCAAGATCTAACTTGCAATTGACTTTCCAATTTATACGAAAGATATACACTAGTTGTCATGGTGAGTGGTCTGGCTTGGAGACAAGTAGCTAGAGCAGTAGAGAGGCTCCCATCAACCAGTAGAATAAGTACAGAAGCAAGTCACCCTTTCAGATGACACAACCACACCCAAGGTGCTGGGCCTAAGCACTAACCAGTATTCACCAGAGCTCCTGATGGTGGAGATGGGTTTTGCTGCATGTTAGTACCAGGTCAGGTGTAGAGTAATGTCACCAGCACACCCGGATCTCCAAAAATGGGTCCAAAACGTTAATTGATGATCACATATTTACAATAGAAAGCCATTTTGGGGGATCCTGGTGGGCTGGTGACATTAATCTACATGATTGTCTACGATTCCAGCCAGTGGTCACTTCAGCACCCAATTTTAAATATAGCCATTCTTACAGGAACGTGTGCCTTGGGAATATTGCATTGGAAGTACCAGGTCAAAGTCTCCAGAATCTCCCCACCAGGAGGTGAACAAACCGTGTTCCAGTAGCAGATATAGTGGGTAGAAATCAAGCAGAATTGTAGTCAGTAAACAAGCCAAGATCATTAACAAGTGGTTGCTGATTGGGATCAAGCAGAAGCATAGTTAAGGAACAAGTCAAAGGTCTGTAACAAGTGGTTGCCGATTGGAATCAAGCAGAGGCGTAGTTAAGAAACAAGCCAAAGGTTGGTAGTGAGAGGTAATGGAGTTAAAAACAGCTGCAGGTATTCAAAGGAGCAAGATATTTGCTGTAGAGAGCACAACAATCTAGCAAACAGGAAGTGCAGATTTATAGCTTAAATAGGAAGTTCATGGGAGGAGCAACGGGTTCAAGGTTCAGGAGAGACAAAACATAAGGGAAGTTTGTCTAAGGAGTCAGGCAGGGAGCTGTTCAATATTCCTGGTGGCACATTCAAAAGAGTTACTGTGGGGCGCAGCAGAGTTTGTGGGTTCAAATCCTGGTTCTGACACTAGGTTTGAAGACAGGGTTCTGTGCAGGCTGTCCCAGTGATCATAAGGATATTCAGTGTAGCTTTTTTTGAGATATGATGAGGTTCCAGCCTCTGCACTCCAACTGACAAGAGGAGTTTGGGGAAGTGACCTAATTTCAAATAACATGTCATCAGCATTCACTACACGATTCTTAGAGAGCTTAACTATTCCCAAAGCTTCTCAAGTTTCAGGTCTTTCGCACTACAAGGACAGCAATGATGTGTTGTCTATATCTTGGTGAATCCTGCACATCTCCCTGTTGTGGTTTCTGGATGTACCACTCCCCCACCCACAAACACTTTGGGTGTTTCTGCTCTTCTTGTTGTAAAATCCCTTTGGAAAGACCATAGCTGGTCCACAGGCCAAATGAGTCAAGAAAAGGGATCTCACCACCAGAGTCAACTCTCTGAATAGCCATATGGCCATAGCTGGTCTGCAGACCAAAGGAGTCAAGAACAGGGATCTCACCACCAGTAATTGTATGAAAATGTTATTGGAATATTAGGCCAGGGGAAGAAGATAGACATTTTTATCACAGAAGGGCATTAAAATGTAACAAATGAACATCAGAATGTAAAAACCAAAGGTCTCATACACAACACAACAAATGTCCATCAGGCTGCAGGATAATCCCAGAGGATACAGGTGCTGATCGACACGTAACATCAAACAGTTCAGCAATGTCTCTGAGCTGTTGTCAGTCAGTTAGTATGAGCTGCTGCTGAAATGAAGTCCATCAGCTCTCCAGAAAATCTTCCACATTGATGGAGGAGGACAATGCTTCTTGATGCAGTCCAGAATATGGTGGTTCTAATTCCCAAAGTCCTCCTTCTGTCTTCCTCATGAAATGGAACCAGAAGAGGGGCGTGCAGCTTATAAAGCCAAAGGAGCTCCTGAACTAACTGGGTTGACCATTAACTCAAAGCCATGTAGAGACTACAGCATTCAACAAGATGTCAAGAATCATGATGGTGCTGAAGCCCTGGATGTGGCTTTAGGCCCTTTCACATTTCTACAGTGCATTTCAATGTGTTACTAACCTGGGCTGAAGTAAGAACATGCTCAAATCCACAGCTCCACTTAAGAACTCTTATCATACACGGACAATCTGGGCACTGGTTCCTCTGCGTTCACCATCAACCATTCTACTAGCCATCACCACTCCTGGCTTGCTCACAAGGAAAGGCCAAGCAGGAGTGGTGAACCACATTTAGGATGGGTGGTTTTCAGGTGCAGACATGTTGTACACAGTCACTTTGCTGACAACCACATGGGTTAACATTCGGTATTTTATAAGTCAACACGCATTAAATCAAGGCAGTCCATGTATTTTAAATTGGTTGCCAATGCCCCACAAGCACAAAAAATGGATTTGCACTTTTTGTTTACACTTTTTTTACACTTGTCCAGCTTTAGGCCTCATAATAATACAGGTTGGTGGCTATCTGTGAGATCTCCTAAGCTGGGTCAGGTGACGCTGATAACACAAGGAAAGAACAGGTAAAGCTGTCCTAACGGGGGGGGGGATTGGATTTGGATGTGGAGGAAAGGTTTCCCTGCACAGAGTTTTTCCATGTCCAGGATGGAAGCTGATTGGCTCTTGGACTTGGCTCATTGGACTCCATCTGTTACAATGACACATTACTGCTGTTCTTAGGATTATATTTATCAGAGATTCCCTGGGGAACTCACCCAGTGAGTAATAAAATATATTCAAAACCACAAAATCTCTGCGCTTAGGACAGAGAAAAAGAAAAGAAAAAAGAAAAGAAAAAAGGGGAAGAAGAAAAGGGGGGAAGGCAGGGATGATAGAAACAAGGCGAAGGGAAAGGGAGAGGGGGGAAGGTTGAACCCCCTATAGAGAGGAAGGAACAGGGAAGAAGAGGAAAAAAAGGAGAGTTATTAAAGAAAAGAAAAGAAGGACTAAGGAAAAGGTGTGCTGCCTCCCCTAATTTGGACCCTCAAAGGGCTAACGAATGTATCAAAGTATAGATGGGGGTTTTGGCGCTCCCTTATGGGGGGTATATAAGTGAATACAGTGAATACTGAAAAAGATAATATAGTGAATATTAAAATACCATCACAAAAAGTAAATAAGTGCAACAAATCTCATTGCTCATACATTGATTAATACCATCAAAAAATTGAAAAATGTGAAAAAAATGATAAAAATAATGAAAACATCCCATCCGCATGTAATGGGTAGGTGTGAAGTATTAATCAGTTACAGGTGCTAACCATTGAGTGCTCTTAGTTATATATAGTGCATGTGCAACTCTATAATTAGTCCAACTTGTTCCAAAAGTAGATGACAAATGCAAGCCAGTAGGAGAAATTACTAATAAATAAAAAGAAAAAATAAATAAGGTAAAAAATTCAAATAAGGTAAAAAATCCAAAAAGTGTAATCAAAAGTGGTATATTCAAAAATATCAGAACAAAGTTCCAACTGCATTGGTGATTGTGGTGCCCACAAAGAAGGATATCCGTGACTTCTGTGCTCCCCCTTTTGGCTCCCCACTCACCGGCTCCCAATACCCCTGCAGGGGTGACAGACACTAAAAGATTCCAATGCCGTCCTCTTGGATGGTATCCTGTGGTTGCTGAAATATGGTTATCCTCTGTCTCAGGGTTTCTAGGTCGATCATCCATAACACCTTCCACCACCACGTCCAAGAAGGGGAATCGCCAGAGAAAAATCCTCACAAGAAAAGATATCACTTCATAGTGTAGTATAAATTAAAAGGGCTTTATTAAAATAAACTGATCCCCAAGTGGGAACAAGAATAAAAAAAATGCAAACACTACACCATGGGTGAAGCCGATACCAGGAAGAGCTTTCCCGCAGCGTGCGGTCCAGCTGCGTTCCAGGCTCACTAGCTCCGTACCCGGAAATGACGTAAGTGCGTAGCCCCGCCTTACGCGTTTCGTCATCGACGTTATCAAAGGCGGCGCCATCTTACTTCACCTCACAGGTTATATGGTAAGCGGACATGCTGGGTCCTCCCTTCTCCCATCGCTATAGGAGATGTGATTGGATGTTCAATCATAGAGCCCCCCTTCCAGGTACAGCCCCATTAGAAGAAATAAAATCCAAATAGTTTTGTCCATAGGCAAATATTGTCACGGACCCGTGCATCTCCGCTGACCCTTTCACAGAATGGCAGACACATTTAGCACAGAGTGACATTGGCATCATACATCTATTAATTGATATGTAATACAGATTGAATTGTCCAGGTAGGTATATCACATGGGCAGAATCCTCAGTGGTGAGTTCAGGTACTACATGTTCACCATCTTGCAAACCCAGTAACTATCTTGTAAAAGTACAATAAAATTGAATGCAAAACTAAAGTCCCGATAAAGGTATATATGCATATAAAAATAAAAAGTAATAAAAAAGAAGGTTCTGAATGTATCAATTACTGTCCTTTATGAGGTACCAGCCTCAGATCTCCAAACAAAAATGGAAATTTTACATCTAGAACATAAAGATTAGTGCAGACCGGTGTTTCTAAAATCATCCAAGTGTTACATACTAATAGCCACTTAAGTGTAAATACAAGGGATGTCAGTAAGAAAGATGTTCATAAACATCCCTATGGTGGACCGATATATTCCTGGGTACAAGTGTTACATAGGCATTTATAACTACAGAAAACTATCTTCGTATAGGTGATGTCCCACATGCAAAAACCTCCCAGTGGTACGTTCCGGTATTGCACGCTCTCCCCTGCAAACCCAGATATTACTTAGCAAACCTTCTCCAATATAATACCTGCGACCCCGGGGGGGGGGGGGGGGGGGGCCCTACATGTGTACTAGGGTGCTAGAAATTACTAGGACATAAAGTACATGATACCATACCGGGGATAGTTGCATGCAGGACATGAAGATTACAAAAGGAACGAACAACTTCAAGGAAGAGTGTTTCCAGAAAAAACATTAGTAGCAAGGTATATCCATATATGGAAGCAGTACCCATATACGTAAATATTGCACATAGCCCCGCATATCTGGGTATAGATACCAACGCCTGTCCCTATATATGAACATTTACCATATTGTTTATGTATGCTGATGCTGCTTGGTTTATTAACTATGTACAAACCCATACATCAAAACCATTCCCTAAACATCATTTATCGCGGCATTTTGCTGAATTCCATCAAAAAGACCCGAGGGGTCTTATCTTTTATGGCATTGATCAGGTGAAAGACCACTGGAGAGGGGGCAACAAAGAAACATTGGTCTCCAGGAATGAGACGGGTTGGATATATCGGTTGGGGTCTATTGCCCCCAGGGGCCTGAATTTGGATATAGACCTCAACTGTTTTATAGCTAACCCATAGATGTAATTAATATCATCAATATCTAGGGTGTAAAAAAAAACCACGTTTCTTCTGGTGTGTGTTCTTTGGTTTTTTTGCTTGTTTGCTCTTTTCCTTAAAAGGGGTATGATTACATTGTAATAATATGCTATGTCACCAGGTAATTCATCCACTGCCCTTGTAGTACATGCCCTGTGAGATAAATAGTGGATATATGGGACAGTAGTGGGTAACGCCATAGACATGACCTAAACGGTTTTGATGTGCTTATCCAGCTGGTCGGTGGGAGCCTCTCTACTTCTATAGCTACTGGTTTCAGAGTGTGGCCTCTGACCATGACATTCCCATTGTCACCATTGGAAAAATAGTAGAAGCTGATGGAAGGATCACCTGGTAATTGGGACATAAGACAGAAGAATTTGAATAACGGGCACATAGGGGTTAATTATTACTGCTAAATAGAAACTCTACCTGTAGATCTTTTATGACCTATTATGGGTTTACTGACACCTTATTCTCTCCCACAATGGAACAGTTGGGTTCAGCTGGGTTCAGAATAGCAACTTTTCACTTGGACAACCACATTAGTGGTGGGTCACACCTAGAGTGATACCATTTTTTTTTTTACCTCAGATTCACAAATTGAACATTTAGTATGAGATTTAAAGCCTAAAATAAAATCAGCAAAAGGTACATTACTTACCTTCATCGGCCCTTATGCTTCTGTGAGCTTCTTTAACCACTTGCTTTCTGGGCACTTAAACCCCCCTCCTGCCCAGACCAATTTTGAGCTTTCAGCGCTGTTGCACTTTGAATGACAATTGCGTGGTCATACAACACTGTACCCAAATGAAATTTTTATCATTTATTTCGCACAAATAGAGCTTTCTTTTGGTGGTATTTAATCACAGCTGGGGTTTTTATTTTTTGCTAAACAAACAAAAAAAATGGAAATTTTTGAAAAAAAAAATCATGTTTAATAGTTTGTTATAAAATTTTGCAAACAGGTAATTTTTCTCCTTCATTAATATGCACTGATGAGGCGGCACTGGTGGGCACTGATAGGCTGCACTGATGGGCACGGATAGGCACAGATAAGGCGGCACTGATAGGCACAGTTAAGGTGGCATGATCGGGTTTTTTTTTCCTCCTCACGCTGTCAGCGCGAGGAGGAAAAATAGCCGATTACTGGCTCTGTTTACATCACATGATCAGCTGTCATTGGCTGACAGCTGATCATGTGGTAAGGGGTCGGGACCAACCCCTTACTCTGATCTGTGATCAGGCGAGTCTCATAGACTCGCTGACCACCGAGCGTGCCGCGCGCGCCCTGCAGGGGGCGCGCAGGCCGCTCATGCACGGGACGACGTCAATAGACGTTGTCCCGGCAATTTATATCCGCGCTGTTGCCGTCATTTGGCAATGGCCCGGATCTGAAGCGGTTAAACCCTTGGTGCCGGATCCAGCCACCCCTTTAAGAGCTTTAGAATGCCGAGAGGTGGGGCGGGGCTTTTGGTCATGAGACCGCCGTGATTGGCTGTCACGTCAGTCACATAATCGGAGAACTCCCGATCGCAAGAAGCTATCGGGAAGTTTACGTTAGCCACCGATCACTGTGCCAGGAGCCATGTGCTCAAATATGTGGCTGCTGTATTTACTGCTTTTTTTTTCTGGCGAGGGGGGACCCAGGAGAGGATCACGCACAGTCACCTGAAAATCATCACTGCAACTGTTTACAAGTTCAACATACCACATTGGATGGACTTTATATGATTGCACTTTATACTTTTGCGCTTTATATTTGCACTGAGCACTTTATATTAGCAGCAGCTCAATTATATCACTACATATTGTTAGTTATATTTTCCAGAACAAGCTGCTTGTGCGATCCCCCTGGGGAGGGGTGCAGCGCTGCCTTTTGGTAGTGCGGTATGACCCCCCCTCACATACTGCATCTCCGATCTCAGTAAAGAGCCCATGACATACGTTCTTTACCATGTGATCAGCTGTGTCCAATCACAGCTAATCACAGTGTAAATAGGAAGTGCCGGATATCGGCGATCCTCTATTCTCTCTGATAGTACATGAGTAGAGGAGAGCTGATAAGTGGCTTTCCTGACAGGGGGGATCTTCCGGTATGGAAAGGGTTAAAAATATATATATATATTCTGAAGTTGTTGTTTTTTTTTTGTTGTCCTGGCTTCATCACAAAATGTTCCTTTCCACGAAAAAAAGAGCTTCTTCTGCTATTCAAATCTCCGGGGTTCTGGTTACACGGCAATCTGCTCCGTATAGTGAGGATTTTACTAACAACTTTGGTTTGCAAATGGAACATTTTCCGAGGCGTTTCTTTTATTTTTGCCTTTGTGTGTCCCAGCCTTTGATGAGCAGCAAACGTTTTAGGGATAAAAAATGAATGAGAACAATGAGATGTTTAATCATTTGACCCCCCCAGGTCAATTCTAACATATTTCACATACAGGTAAAAAAAAAAAGTGTTTTATATAAATCCTGTATAAAAATAATAATAATAATATAAATAATAATAATAATCTAACCACAAGAGATAAAAAGGCTTATTGTGACCTCTATGCAGCGCTACCCTCATAGGGGCCACTGATTTTAACTGGTTCTTCCCCAAAAGGGCAGAGGCTGCCTGTCCACCCAAACAACAATCCATTCACTCCATCTTCAATAAACAGTCTAGGGCGGGGGAGTGCCCAACCGGTGTCCCTCTGATGTGGCCTGCAAACTTCTGCTCTGGGATGGTGGGTCAGCAAGCTCAGATCACCCACCATCCCGGAGCACCAATGTTGGGGATGGAGCCGGCGGTAGAGTAAGCAGGCTGCTACGGAGGGGGCAGGAGCCGCATTAAGCCTATATGCTGTTGAGACAACCAATGTGCAGTTAGCATTTCCAGCATGCCGGGAATGTAATTGTTTTTTGAAAATGTTACATCGATGGGTTTACTTCCTCTTTAAGCAGAAAGGTGTCTTTGGTATCCACCGGAGGATGTAACAATAACCAAAATGTAAGCTCCTCTGAAAGAGGCGAGGTCCTAAAGACAGCGAGGTCCCAAATGGGACCAAGAGATGAAAGAAAAAGTAGAAAAGGGTTTGAATCAAGTAGAAAGTAGAAAGAGGGTGATAAGCTCTGGTGGTAGGTATTGATCACCTCTGGTGGTAGGTATTGATCACTTCTGGTGATAGGTATTGATCACCTCTGGTGGTAGGTATTGATCACCTCTGGTGGTAGGTATTGATCACCTCTGGTGGTACGTATTGATCACCTCTGGTGGTAGGTATTGATCACTTCTGGTGATAGGTATTGATCACATCTGGTGGTAGGTATTGATCACATCTGGTGGTACGTGATGATCACCTCTGGTGGTAGGTATTGATCACATCTGGTGGTAGGTATTGATCACATCTGGTGGTAGGTATTGATCACATCTGGTGGTAGGTATTGATCACCTCTAGTGGTACGTATTGATCACCTCTGGTGGTAGGTATTGATCACTTCTGGTGATAGGTATTGATCACATCTGGTGGTAGGTATTGATCACATCTGGTGGTACGTGATGATCACCTCTGGTGGTAGGTATTGATCACCTCTGGTGGTAGGTATTGATCACATCTGGTGGTAGGTATTGATCACATCTGGTGGTAGGTATTGATCACCTCTGGTGGTACGTATTGATCACCTCTGGTGGTAGGTATTGATCACTTCTGGTGATAGGTATTGATCACATCTGGTGGTAGGTATTGATCACATCTGGTGGTACGTGATGATCACCTCTGGTGGTAGGTATTGATCACCTCTGGTGGTAGGTATTGATCACATCTGGTGGTAGGTATTGATCACAGGTGGTTTGTTTGATCTGATAAGAATGTAGGTATTCTGAGCCTTAAGAAAAGACTATTCGTTGTGTGGTATACGGTAAGAAGCTGGCTTCTGTGTTCATGAGGTCCGAATATTGTTTGGATAATTTGAACAAGAACCATGTTGTCCAGTTATCATGAAATTGGTAGGTAGATGCATGAGCAATCGTCCTGGTCCTATGACCTTAGATAGAAGTGGTTGCAGGCGATTCGCTATAATTTTTTTTAGGAGCTTCAGATCAAGGTTCAAAAGTGAAATCGGTCTATAGCTCGAGCAATCTGTGGTGTCTTTGTGGCCATTCACATATGGGGGGGTGGAATATGGGGGTCTTCTTGTTAAAGAGGGATTCCAGATTCCGATAAGCCCCCCAACCAATGGCCATGGTTTTCGGGAAGAGTTTTGTCACCATCAACATGGGGACAAGTTGCCTTGGGGGACCCCCAAAGCACCCCCCCATGTTGAGGGAATGTGGTCTGGTACAGTTCCTGGTATCCTGACCTCCAGGCTGCATGCTCAGATAAGGGTCCAGTATGGATTTTGTGGGGACCCTACGCTGTTTCTTTCTCTTGATTTTTCATCTATATTCCAGGAGTACATTACAACTGTGAGCAAGTTTAAATTACATTTTTTCCTTTAGAAATGGCATTTTACTGTGGCACTGTTCTACACGTCGCACAGATGCTCCACTTTACATGCATACTATAGACACCCCCCAGGCATGATATTTAAATGAATATTTCATTTTTATTTTTTCACTTTTTAAGCATTATTAAAATCACTGCTCCCAAAAAAAAGGTACTTTTAAAAACATTTTTTGCATTGATCCATGTCCCCTGGGGCAGGACCCCGGTCCCCAAACACTTTTTATGGCAATAACTTGCATATAAGCCTTTAAAGTTAGCACTTTTGATTTTTCATACTAGTGTCCCATAGACTTTAACGGTGTTTGCATGTTCGCTAGAACTTTTTGCCTGTTCGTGGTGTTCTGGTGGGAACCGAACCGGGGGGTGTTTCGGACTATTCCCATTTCCTTGGATTACCGGTTCAGGCTGGGGGTGTAATGGTGTGGGGGATATTTTCTTGGCACACTGTGGGCCCCTTAGTACCAATTGAGCATGGTATAATCACCACGACCTACCTAAGTATTGTTGCTGACCATGTCCATCCCTTTATGACTACAGTGTACCCATTTCTACTTCCAGCAGGACAATGCACCATGTGTCAAAGCTCCAATCATATCACCACTGGACAATGAGGTCACTGTCCTCCAATGGCCTCCACACTCACCACATCTCATCCAATAGAGCACCTTTGGGATGTGGTGGGAGACTCAACTGTATGATGCTATCATGTCACTATGGACCAGAATCTCTGAGGAATGTTTCCAAAACTTTGTTGTATCTATGCCACCAAGAATGAAGGCAAAGGGGGGTCCAACCTGCTACTAGGAAGGAGGACCCAATAAAGGGGGTCCAACCCGCTACTAGCAAGGAGGACCTTATAAAGGGGGTCCAACCTGTTACTAGCAAGGTGGACCTAATAAAGGGGGTCCAACCCGCTACTAGCAAGGAGGACCTAATAAAAGGGGTCCAACCCGTTACTAGCAAGGTGGACCAAATAAAGGGGGTCCAACCCGCTACTAACAAGGGGGACCTGATAAAGGGGGTCCAACCCGCTACTAGCAAGGGGGACCTGATAAAGGGGGTCCAATCCACTACTAGCAAGGGGGACCTAATAAAGGGGGTCCAACCCTCTACTAGCAAGGGGAACCTAATAAAGGAGGTCCAACCTGCTACTAGCAAGGGGGACCTTATAAACAGGGTCCAACCCACTAATAGCAAGGGGGACCTGATAAAGGGGGTCCAACCCTCTACTAGCAAAGGGGACCTAATAAAAGGGGTCCAACCCGCTACTAGCAAGTGGGGCCTAATAAAGGGGGTCCAACCCTCTACTACCAAGGGGACCTAATAAAGGGGGTCCAACCCGCTACTAGCAAGGGGGACCCAGGCAGAGGTTCTCACTGATAGGTTTGTGGAAAAGGGGTTCTCGAGAGATTCCCTGTGCAGGACTTTGGATACTATCAAAGATATCATGAGACAGAACCAAGCCTCGTGTCTCAGAGCGAGGCTTGGTTCTGTATTTATGGTGGGGAGTCACTGCGCTGCCCGTTTCTCATTGACAACGTCTGCTGGCGACTAAACGCGTCTGGAGGAAAGGTATGCGGTGACGTCACCACGCGATCGGAGTAGGAGGACGGGCTCCGCTTGTTTGTGCCTGCCGGCATTCTTTTTAGCGATTATACTTCTTCCTAAATGTAAGTGCATTACTTGTATTAATAAACTATACTTTTAGCCGTTATTACACTATGGCCAGTCTTCTTTCTCCCTGAGCATCCACTCGATTAATGGACATATGGATAGAGGAAGGGATTTACACCACTCGATCCGCCGTCATTAGCGGTCAACAGCAAGTTAAAAGGCCTTGGCTGGGTTATAGCCATCCGCCCTTTTATGCTTGCCATCTGGTAAGCCGAACCTACAGCTACGGTGGTCGGTCACTTTTGTTTGGCATGTGTGCTTATTTGAATCTCCTGCCCTAAGCTCTGGAAACAACAGGGGGGAAGCAATCAAACTCCCAGCCTGTAAAATCCTGAACAGACCAGAACAAACAATTACTGCTCCCTTGATTATAGAAGGAGGCAAAAACAAAATTTGCCTAGCAACCTACGCTAAGAGGGTGTTACATCTGTAACACGCAGGTCATTATAAAAGGTGGGAGGACATCTTGGGTGTTGAGTGATCATGAGGTGGTTTGATGAAGTCAATCATGTTTCAGCACATGGGTCAATTATTTAAAAACTTTGCTTTGGTGTCATTGACCACCACAGATCAGCCATTATTTTTCAGCACATGGGATTATTATTTAAAATTTCACTACTTTGGTGAATTTTTGGATGTTTATAATAACTTGTGGTGGACTCGAAAGAAGCACATGGAGATTGATGGATTTTTTTTTTTGCGTTTATTTGTTTGATTGATGATTAGGAATACTAAACACATAGGCATGCTATATGTTGGTGTACAACATTGGTAACACAGCACTATTTGTATATATTCGATGACATCTGCTACTGCTTTATCAAAAAACAAGTTCATGAGATGTGGATAGAGATATTGAAGTGTCACGGAGGATTTTAATTTTTCATCTCTACAGATTATGTAGGAAAGATTTCCCGGAATCATGCAAACAACACTTATGTATGGTATAAATATGTAAAATTATTAGGAAATAATAGGCAAAATGATGTTCTCAATGTTCGCTCTCAAACTCAGGAGCACCAAAGACTGTTTTTTGGGTAAATTGAGGGTTGAGATATTCTACAAACTTTGGATCTCTTAAAAACTCCAGTGGGAGGTCTGTGCATTGTTGGAGATTCTACGGGGAAAGTAACAGAGCTTCTACAGCTCCAGAAATTAGAGTCTCCAACTGATATAAGAACCTGGAGAGTAGGGATGAGCTGAACACCACCCAGTTCGGTTCGCACCAGAACTTTGCACGAACGTTAGAACCCCATTGAAGTCTATGGGACTCGAACGTTCAAAATCAAAAGTGCTCATTTTAAAGGCTAATTTGAAAGTTATTGTCCTAAAAAGTGTTTGGGGACCCGGGTCCTGCCCCAGGGGACATGGATCAATGCAAAAAAGTTTTAAAAATGGCCGTTTTTTCGGGAGCAGTGATTTTAATAATGCTTAAAGTGAAACAATAAAATTGTAATATTCCTTTAAATTTTGTACCTGGGGGCTGTCTATAGTATGCCTGTAAAGGGGCGCATGTTTCCCGTGTTTAGAACAGTCTGACAGCAAAATTACATTTCAAAGAAAAAAAAGTCATTTAAAACTACTCATGGCTAATAATGAATTGCCGGTCCGACAATACACATACAAGTTCATTGATAAAAAAGGCCTGGGAATTCCCCACAGGGGAACCCCGAACCAAAATTAAAAAAAAAACTGGTGTGGGGGTCCCCCTAAATTCCATATCAGGCCCTTCAGGTCTGGTATGGATTTTAAGGGGAACCCCGCGCCAAAATTAGAGAACACCGGAGGAAGAAGCAGAGGATCGGAGGAAGAAGAAGATGGAGGAAGAAACCGAAGGAAGATAGAAGAAAGAAGAAAAAAGATAGAAGATGGAAAAAAGAAGACTTTAAATAAAGGAATTGTCGAAAACTGTCTCTTGTCATTGTTAACATTTTTGACAGTTTTTTTGTGAAATGGTAGGAGTACTTTTGTACCCCCTTACCATTTCACACAGGGGGTGGGATCTGGGGGTCCCCTTGTTAAAGGGGGCTTCCAGATTCCAATAAGCCACCCCGCCCGCAGACCCCCACAACCACCAGCCAAGGGTTGTGGGGATGAGGCCCTTGTCCTCATCAACATGGGGACAAGGAGTTTTGGGGGGCCGCTACCCCAAAGCACCCTCCCAATGTTGAGGGCATGTGGTCTGGTACGGTTCAGGAGGGGGGGCGCTCTCTCTTCCCCCCTCTTTTCCTGTGGCCTGCCAGGTTGCATGCTCGAATAAGGGTCTGGTATGGATTTTTGGGGGGACCCCACGCCAATTTTTTTTAAATTTTTGAGGGGGACCCCTACGTCATTTTTTTTAAATTTTGGCCGGGGTTCCCCTTAATATCCATACCAGACCTGAAGGGCCTGGTATGGAATTAAGGGGGACCCCCATGCCAGTTTTTTTTTAAATTTTGGTTCGGGGTTCCCCTGTGCAGAATTCCCATGCCGCTTTTATCAATGAACTTTTATGTGTATTGTCGGACCGGCAATTCATTAATAGCCGCGAGTAGTTTTAAATGACTTTTTTTCCTTTGAAATGTCATTTTGCTGTCAGACTGTTCTAAACACATGCGCCCCTTTACAGGCATACTATAGACACCCCCCAGCTATGAAATATAAAGGGATATTACACTTTTATTGTTTCACTTTAAGCATTATTAAAATCACTGCACCTGAAAAAATGGCCGTTTTTAAAACTTTTTTTGCATTGATCCATGTCCCCTGGGGCAGGACCCGGGTCCCCAAACACTTTTTATGACAAATAAGCCTTTAAAATTAGCACTTTTGATTTCTCCCATAGACTTTTAAAGGGTGTTCCGCGGCTTTCGAATTTGCCGTGAACACCCCAAATTGTTCGCTGTTCGGCAAACTGGCGAACAGCCGATGATGTTCGACTCGAACTCAAAGCTCATCCCTACTGGAGAGTAACCGACCAATGTCCCCTCAATAGAAATATCTGTTTTGGAAAGACCAGCAATTTAATACTATACAATGTTCCCCCGCTGGAGCAAATGGGATCATACTTTGGGTACAGGATTGTATATATGGAGGTTTTCTATTTGTGTGTGTGTTTTCTATATTGGTTGAACTGGGTGGAATTGTGTCTTTTTTCAACCAGATAAATTATGTAACTCCTGTAACTATGTATGGAAGGAAGGAAGGAAAAGAGAAAGAAAGAAAAAGAAAGAAAGAAAGAAAGAAAGAAAGAAAGAAAGAAAGAAAGAAAGAAAGAAAGAAAGAAAGAAAGAAAGAAAGAAAGAAAGAAAGGAGGAAAGGAAAAATCCAGTAAGGGTTTCCTATGGAGGTATTGTTTGTGAAGTAGAGTGTTCCAGCCTCCATACATTTGCATACACCTGGCAGACAGGTGTGTGAGTGACGGGCTCTTTGCGTGATTCCTCTTCTATAAATGGGATCTTGGAGAGCGGAGCTCCTGCTGTGTAGAGCTGAGGTCAGTACGGTGAGCCCAGAAGATGTCCAGTCTCTTGTGGATTGTGTTGATGGTCTTCTATTATGTGGAGTGTGTGTTGGCTCTCTCGTTAAACTCCTGCATTGTACTTCTGAATGGGAAGAGTCTGTACAATGGGACAAAGAAGAACCCTTCAGCTGTCATCCAGCTCATCATGGGGCTCATTAACCTCACCATGCGTGGTTTGTTGTTCACACAGTTTACTGCTATGTTCTTCCCCAATTTTCGCTTTGAGGGAATATATCATGTAGCATCATTTTTTCTACCATTCCAAATGTATTTCAGCAGCTGGCTGATATCTGGGCTGTGTGCCTATTACTGCATCCGCATTGTTCACTTCACCCACCAAGTCTTTATTTGGGTTAGGAGGACCCTCTCCTCTTGGCTTCCATGGGGACTTCTACTATCCGGAGTTGGCTCCATCGCACTGTCTGTCGGGAACATCTGGGCTGTTAAAATGACTCCAATGTATTACAACAGTACACTCCTTGTTACCAGTTATATTGAAATCATACCTTTAAGTCTCACATTCACAGCAATATCCATTTTCCTGGGCATCTGCCTCCCATTTATTATCAGTTCCGTCTCCCTGCTGACCACAGCGGTTTCTCTGTTTAGACACATCTGGAAAATAAAGCACCAAGATTCTGGATTCTCTCCTGCACAGGTCCAAGTCCATGTCAATGCCATCCGAACAATGATCCTCTTACTTCTATTGGATGTCATCTTCTACATAGCTGTAATGGCTGTGAACAATATTTTAAGCTATACAAATACTGTATCAATTGCCTGCTGGATTGTGATAACTGTCTTTCCAACATTGGAAGCCGTCATAATTATCCAGTCCAGCTCCGTACTGAGTAAGATGGTTCTGGGTAGACTCTGTGCAAGCAGAACAGTGGAAACTGAGAGTTAACGTGGGAATTTAGATTATGGCCTGCTCTTTTATACTGACACATGCAATACCCCATTACATACACTATACAGCCAAAAGTTTGCTTCACCAATACACCTGTATGGGCTTGCTGATTACTCCAGTTCAAAATCATGGGCATATATATGGAGTTGGTTTCCTTCCACTTTTCTGGGAAGGTGGGCCTCTCGCTCCAGTGTTTTGCTGTTGCCAGGATCAGGAAGATAGGTGTGCGCACAGGGTGTGCCAGGTGTGCCTGGGCACATCCTAATCACCCTGTACAGTGCAGTTTTCCCCTGTTTCCTGGCGCCCTGTCCCCCCCCTGCAATGCTACGAGCTTTCTTCCTCTCCCACCGGCTGATGCGGGGGATGTTTTAGGATGGAGAACCAGGAAGGTGCCGGTAAATATTTCATTTACCAGCCCCATCCTTTTCTGAACGAACACAGTTTGTGAATAAACAGGAAGCCTCTCAGCACAGAGCACTTCCTGTTAGTTCACTGTCCAGTGCAGCTGAGGCTGCAGCGAAAGGTACTGGGGAAGCTCTGTCTCAAATGTGAGACGTTAGGGGTCTGTTTAGACTCTTGATTGTTCACCAAAGACCCCCAACGGGGCTCCTAAATTAAATTTAAAAAAAATAATTATATTGTAAAATATAATTAAAACAACAAAATTGTAAAAAAAAAAATATAAAAATAAAAACTACTGACACCAATCTCTGCTCTAGTGACACTGTCCACTGCTCTGCTGATATACCGTACACGCATGTGTGCTCTGCAATAGGCTGCGCACGCCAATGATCAGGAAAAGGGGGGGGGGCAGGTACAAGGCAGCAAGGTACAGGGCATAAACAAGATCAGGATCAATGTCAAACTGAATCTGGCAGCACCAAAACCCTGAAGCAAGAGGCACTAGTACCTATATACCCTCCCAGCAGCCAGCATCAGATGGAAACTAATTACTGGGATTTGCTGGCTGCTGGGAGGGTATTTAAGTCTTCCCCTACTAGTGCCATTTGGACTCCCCTTATCAACAAAACAAAATCACCTAGCTCTTCAATATTCACCCACTCATACACGCAAGAAACAAATAATTGCCATAACACCTGTAAATGGGTCATACGAATTCAAGATGTCCTCATATTGTGTTCTAAGAGATATACTTTAATCAGAAAAATTCTAAAGGGCCCATAGAGCCTTCCAATGTTATTGTATATGTATGTTACATTTCCATGTTTACATTAGGTATATTGTACATCCCATTGCTCTTGTCACATACCTGGTAGGAGACTGAAATGACGAGGTCGCCCCCTCTTGTATCTCCAGCCCAGGCCCCACTGAGAGTGGAACGGATGGTCCCAAGGGACAGGAGGAACACGAGCGCCTGTAGGTGCTAGCTGCAGAGCTTGTGGCAGGAGTTGTAGACTCGGTGATTCAGGCAGAACACCAGCTCAGGAACTGCGATGATGTTGGGTAGATCAGCCAAGGTTAAAGGGGCACTCCACCAGGCCTGCAGGTTCAGGGTACGTAGCTTGCCAAAGCTTTGCGCAGTCTGGAGACAGGAGCACACTGTAGCTGGGATGAGGGGCAGCCTGCATAGGCACTCGGAGGTAACGTAGAGCCAAACAGGAGACAGAAGTGTGGTCAGCAGGATAGCCGGGGTCAGCAGCGAGCGGGAAGCAGGGTACCAGGACATCAAACAGGAGCAAGGTCAGGAGTAAGCCGAAGTCAGGAACCGATATTCAGGAGCATAAACAGAATCCAAGGTCAGGTCAATGGCAAGCCAGGTCAGCAGTGGATATCAAGCAGGGTTCAAGCAAGGAAACAGCTGAAGAGCAGTCAGCATTGAGCAGGGGTCAGAGCCCCCTTTAAATAGGACATCTGGCGCCAATGTGGACTGTGAAGCTCCTGCGAGCGTGCACATTCTTTCATGCATGTGCATTGACGCAAATGCAATTTTTTTTTCGCTTGTGCACAATTCTTCTAGCCACAGTATGCGCGTTCGTCCGACGTGTCTCGGCAGTTCTCTTACAGCTACATACTCATATGTGACATATATGCTTAGATCACTTGTAATATATTTATTGTTTTAAAACAATTATTTTTAATATAGTTTGTGGGTGCGCTTACTTCATTATGTTGATCGAGGGGATGGGGTGGCTCCTCAGTTTTTATTATCAGCCCCCCCCCTCTATATTGCATCATTTGACTCTATGAAAAGCAATGCAGGATACCATTTCTAACTTTTAATTAAAATTTAAAATTTTAATTACAATTTTAAATTTTAATTTTAAAATTTAAATTTTAAATTACATTTTAAAAATTTTAAAGTAACCATTTTTGTTTTCCATTTTGTTTATTTTTTTTATTTGTTTTTTGATTTATGATTTTTTAGCATGGAGTGTTGTAATACTGATAGACTAATTAAAAAAAAAAAAAAAAAAGGCGTGCCGTACATTATAGAGCAATTGGAATCACGGGTTGGTAAACTCCAGGAAAGCTCAGACACCCGTGGCAAAAAATGTATTTACAAAATTGATTTTCCATATTATTTCAGCTGGATGGAGATATTGTCTGGGAAGGAAACTTTACAAACATGAACTGTTAAAATCAATTATTGCTTATTAAAGGAAATAAATAAATATATCAATGTAATAAACAGATACGGTGTGATTGTGTCTTAGCTGTGTTGTAGGAGCTTTGTATCTTGTTTTGGTTGTAAAGCTGTTGTGTTACTTATTAAGCTTTTTTGCAAGTTGTGTTATATTACTAAAAAATATTTGTGTTTGGGCAGGAAATAAACCTTGACCAGTATAAAACATTTTCTCTGTCTTATTCTTTTGCCTTCCACATGTTCCTTCTATTTACCATAACATGATTAAAGGAAACCGCTACTAAGATTTATATGTAAATCTAAGATCGAAGCTTGGGGAGGTAATCATTCAGATATTATAATTATTTCACAACAAGATAAAAAATAAAAAAAACGTTATTATCAGGCAGCCAATGCATTTAGCTTGTTGTACATTGGGCATACTCCAAATGTCTAATAAAACTTAATCAAAGTAAAAAAAATAAAAAAAAGCTTAAAAAATGTGTTCCCATTTAACCCCTTATTAATCCTTAGTTTACAATAGATTATCCCTAATTAACTCCTTCTTCCCCTTCTCTTTGCTTCTCCCCACTGATTTTTTTTAATTTTTTTTTATTTCAATTTTTCTAACCAATATATTTTTAGCTTTTTTTTATTGATATATGTTTTGTTCATTAAGTTATGCCACCCTTAATATTGTCTCACCATTTTTGGAACATTTTAGAGGTTTTATTATTTTACCTTTGTCAATAATTTTATGATTATAAGTTTATCCTAAAACACTAAATTCATAATATTAATGTTTATATATATATATATATATATATATATATATATATATATATATATATATATATATATATATAAATATATATATAAAGCATTATGAATATTATATATATATCCATAATATATATATATATATATATATATATATATATATATATATAAAATGTTTTATATATTATATAAAATATATATTATGAATATAAATAAATCTGAGATTAAAGAGCCACTCCAAGTTATGAGTACAGATATATATTTTTTGTTCATTAAGTCATGCCACCATTAATATTGTGTCACCATTTTTGGAACATTTTAGAGGTTTTATTATTTGTCAATAATTTTATGATTGTCATGCTCTCCTAAAACACAAAAATCATAATATTAATGTTATAACATAACATAACATTAATTTTATATATATATATATATATATATATATATATATATATATATATATATATATATATATATAATGTTTTATATATTATATAAAATATATTTTATGAATATAAATAAATTTGAGATTAATGAGCAGAGTACAGAATACACTGACAAACACACACCTTATCTTTTGATGTCTTTGAGATTTATATATATAGAAGAAAATAGAAAAAAAATAATATCATATATATATATATAGTAAACAAAACAAAAGACCATAAAAAAAAAAACAAAAAACATTTTTTTACATTCTGCTATAAAACATCCAATTAAAAAATTATAAAAATCTAATTTCTTCATCAATTTAAGACAATATGTATTCTGCTACATATTTGTGGTAAAAAAAAAAAAAAATCCTAATAAGTGTATATTGATTGGTTTGCGTGAAAGTTATCACGTCTACAAACTAGGGGATACACAGTTTACTGGAATTTTTATTTAGTTTTTTTTTTTTATACTGATAATGGCGGCGATATGCGACTTATAGCAGGACTGTGATAGTATGGCGGACAATTGGACACTAAGTGATGCTTTTGAAACTTTGTGGGAACCAGTGACACTAATACAGTGATCAGTGCTAAAAATATGCACTGTCACTGTGCTAATGACACTGGCTGGGAAGGAGTTAACATCTAGGGGTGATCAAAGGGTTAACTGTGTGCCTAGCCAGTATTTTTTGTGTATTGTGTGCTTCTTTTACGAAGGGATATGCTTTGCAGTGGAAGAAAAAAAATTCACATCCCACGCTGACAAGGTCTGTTCTGTCTTCCTCCTCGCCGATCGGCGAGTGCCAGTGGTCATCCATTGGCGGGCACCCGTTGATTGGCTTGTGCTGTGACTAATCAAAGCACAACCAGCTCTCCGGTGGCGCACCTCCTAACTATACGTGATTCTGCGCAACTGGCCCGCACTGTAGCAATAAAGAGACACTGAACAGTTGGCAAGTGGTGAAATAATAATATATAATAATAGAATAGCACATAAAATATCCTATAATAATACATAATAACTATAGAATAGAATAATATCATGTAATATATATAATATAACAGAGAAATGTGAGATATACCACAACAAAATATTTGAACAAAGAAAAAGTTGCGCTAATTGTGTGTTAAAAAGCGAATAAAGTCCAACAGGTGATCTGGGTGATCCAATTCGATCAACAATGGGTGGTGCAATTCATAACAAATGGTATCCAGTGATATCCACCACCAAGTGACGTCACCAACGTTTAGTCAAGGTGGACTCTTACCCACATGGCGGTCCCTCTAATTATGGAAGGTCAATCTCGCTTATGATATATCTGCTGATATGGCCTCCAAAGCCGTATAATGCAGGTAGTCCACGTCTCTCCAGACCTTCCATAATTAGAGGGTCCACCATGTGGGTAAGAGTCCACCTTGACTAAACGTTGGTGACGTCACTCGGTGGAGGATATCACTGGATACCATTTGTTACGATATATAATAATGAATTAGTTCTACCTTCTATTGACTAGGACTAAGCAGGAAAGTTGTCAATGAAATAACAGAAAACAAAATTTAATGTTAGAAATGAAAGGCTGCTGCTTTTATTAACAGACAGAAAAATCAAACACATTTAAAAATCTAGCTACATGATCTTCTTAAATCTCCATACCACAAATACCCTCTCAGTGTAAAATAATACCGCAGGTCGCTGACAACCAGGGGGTCCCCAAAAAAGAGTAGACACAGGAGTGGAGCGGTGCTATTCACCATGGATGGTCTAACGGTACTTCTGTACAGTCATCATAATCTTGTCCATGGTAATGGTACAAAAACTGGACCTTCAAGAAACCCTGTGGGCCTCATCGCTCAGGACTCCCCCATCCATGCCTACTCACCTCCAACTACTGAGCTGCTCTGTAGGAGTCCTAGGGAAATACCTTGTACATTGGTACTTCCAGGTATAGGGGAGCATGTGACCTTATCCTCTTCCTGCAGTGCATGGTGCTTAAGCAGACAGTCTCTAGGCCTATGGGAGGGGAGGAGACCATCAACCCCGTGTATCCTCTGACACCATTCATCATGTAGCTTACCAGGGTTTGACTCCTGACTCTACTAGAGGCATAAAGCAGATGGGGAGAGCAGTGAAGGTCAGCATTATTAAACAAGGGCCGGGACAAGGGGGAGCAGGAGGGACGCAGGCATTATGTGATGTGGGGGGCGCACAGAGAGTTTCTGATTCTACAAGCTGACAGTGATAGCAGCTTTACTTCTCCTGTCAGCGTGGAAAGTGACAGGCTAAATCTTTAGAGGAGGAGAAAGCCGGGATTGGGCTGTGCTCTGCCTTCCCTCCAGCTCCCCACTGTTTGCAGCACTCCCGGATCGGGACTGTCAGATCGGGACTGTGCAGGGTTTGCAAAGAATGTGGGCTGGGGGCATGTAAACAAACCCTGCACAGTCCCGATCTGACAGCCAGTGGCATCGCTAGTGCAGGACCCCAGTCCCGCTATCCTTTCCCTGTAAAAAGTATTGCATGTCTGCATTCCCTAGGCTTCTCCCCAACTGTGACGTGTCAAGATGAGGAGGAGTCTGAGAGGAAGGACATGCCACAGTCTTCTGCCTCTCTGCATCTGAGGTCTGTGTGTTGGAAGGAGGAGAATGCTGGGGATAAGAATGTGCTAGTTGGGGGATTTTGTTCTAGGAGGGGTAATATAGGGGGAGGGGATTTGTGTTAGGAGGGGGGATGTGGGAAAATAATTTGTGCTAGGAGGGGGATTGAAGTAAATTTTTACTAGGCGGGGGATTTGTTTTAGGAACGGGGTTTTGGGGGGGGGGATTGAGCTGAGGGAAGAGATGGGGCAAAGATTTGTGCTGGGAGAGGGGGAATTTAGCAAGGGGTTGTACTGGTAGGAGGGGAACGTTTTTGTTTGGGGGGAGTTGTTTGCTGACACATAATGCTCATACATCTTGGGGTGGGCGCAGTTTGGAATCTTCGCTAGATGACTTTGTCCCATCACAGTAATGAAGAGGGTCTTTTTTATCTTTTACTGGACCCTTTAGTGAGCTCTGTAGCAGGCTACTTGTGAACAATCACCAGCCCATTGGACGGGATGTCTTTTGAGCTGAAGATCCTTTTGCATGCTTTCCAGAGTTTTGCATTCCCCGTTATTATGACAAAAGACTGCGTCATGGGGTAGAACAAGACAAAAAACCAAGAAAAAAACATAGCAGCCCCATCCACGTTGAAGGACTTTAAGAAAAAGGAAAAGACGGCACCATAAAAAGCCGTGTGCAGGGTGACCAGCAGAATCATGGTCTGGGCTGCCCTGACATGGGCTTGAGTCTGAGGGTGACACGAGCCAGTCTTATTTTTCTTTATACTCCTGGTGTGTCTCCAGAGAGAGGCCAGTGTCACTCCTATTGGGACCAGAGTCAGCAGGAGTGGCAGAATTAATCCCACAAAGGCAGTAATGAGATAAGCCTCTCTGATCCCAAGGGAGCAAATGTCCTCCGTAGAGTCACGGGTTGAATTTCCAGTGGAGCCTTGGTCGCAGTCAATATAGATGTTCCAGTTTGAGGGCATTGCCATACAGAAGGATAGGGCAACAGATGCAGCTAAAAGCTTTGGTACCAAGCCAGGAATTTTGATCTTCAAAGCCAGTAGAATCCTTTTGGAAAAGTTGACAATTTTCAGACAATAGTAAGAGCCGAGCAAAGTGGTGACCCAAAGGTTGCAGCTAACAAGGAAAACGCCAATACGGACTAATACCAGGTGAGATGAGGCATATGATTTGACAGGAAGGACATTTACGAGGCACATGTCCATGCTCAGCATGATCTGCAGTGGAATGTTGATTGCTGCCATGAAACTGAGAATTTGATCAGATGGGCTCAGGCGGAGACCGGATCTCCATTCCATAATATTAACATGTACAGTCCATGAATTGGAGGCACAGCCAAGGACTATGGCAGAAAAGCTGATCAGTAACATCAGGAGAGAAATGAGAGGCAACATGTTTGCTGTGTGTCGGTGTTCATCTACTCCTCTAATTATATCTGTAGAGGAGACCGGGGGCGTAGAGCTCAATGCAAATTGTTTTAGATCATCGAGTTACCTTTGTTGTTATTGTGTATTGTTTGTTGACATAGATATGGCCTGTAGCTGGAATGATTGATGACAATGATGACTTCTTTCATTATTTTTCTCAGAAAAATGTTTTTCTCTTTTTCAGTTGTGTAATTAGATGCATCGCTGACCAGCTGAAGTCACAAAATTCAATTTATAGAAAAAAAAAACAAGATTCACTCATTTTTTTAAACTCATTGACATTGTTGTCTTTGTAATACATTTTTAAAAAACCAAACAGTACTGGTAGTTAGGATACATTTACACTGGTGAATGTTCTCAACACCGTTAAGATGTGAGAAGCCCAGTGGGAGTTCCTGGCAATTGGCCGGGGGGAGGCAGCCCCTTTGAAACCAATGGGAAGACTCCTGGTTCCCTCAGCTTATCATGGTTGCTCGTATGTGGGTAGCACTGGGGTCTCCTGGATGCTACAATCCAGGAGACTATCATCCAGGAGACTATCATCTAGGAGACTATCATCCAGGAGACTATTATCCAGGAGACTATTATCCAGGAGACTATCATCTAGGAGACTATCATCCAGAAGACTATTATCCAGGAGACTATTATCCAGGAGACTATTATTCAGGAGACTATCATCCAAGAGACTGTTATGCAGGAGATTATTATCCCGGAGACTATCATCCAGGAGACTATTATCCAGGAGACTATTATCCAGGAGAATATCATCCAGGAGACTATCATCCAGGAGACTATTATCCAGGAGACTGTTATGCAGGAGATTATTATCCCGGAGACTATCATCCAGGAGACTATTATCCAGGTGACTATTATCCCGGAGAGTATCATCCAGGAGACTATTATCCAGGAGACTGTTATCCAGGAGACTGTTATCCCGGAGACTATCATCCAGGAGACTATTATCCAGGTGAATATTATCCCGGAGACTTATCCAGGAGACTATCATCCAGGAGACTATTATCCAGGACACCATTGTCCCGGAGACTATCATCCAGGAGACTATTATCCAGGACACTATTATCCAGGAGAATATCATCCAGGAGACTATCATCCAGGAGACTATTATCCAGGGGACTATTATCCCGGAGACTATCATCCAGGAGACTATCATCCCGGAGACTATCATCCAGGGGACTATTATCCAGGAGAATATCATCCAGGAGACTATCATCCAGGAGACTATTATCCAGGAGACTATTATCCAGGAGAATATCATCCAGGAGACTATTATCCAGGAGACTATTATCCAGGAGACTATTATCCAGGAGACTATTATCCAGGAGAATATCATCCAGGAGACTATCATCCAGGAGACTATTATCCCGGAGACTATCATCCAGGAGAATATCATCCAGGAGACTATTATCCCGGAGACTATCATCCAGGAGAATATCATCCAGGAGACTATTATTCCGGAGACTATCATCCAGGAGACTATTATCCAGGAGAATATCATCCAGCAGACTGTTATCCAGGAGACTATCATCCAGGAGACTATTATCCAGGAGAATATCATCCAGGAGACTATCATCCAGGAGACTATCATCCAGGAGACTATTATCCAGGAGACTATCATCCAGGAGAATATCATCCCGGAGACTATCATCAAGGAGACTATCATCCAGGAGACTATTATCCAGGAGACTGTTATGTAGGAGATTATTATCCCGGAGACTATCATCCAGGAGACTATTATCCAGGTGACTATTATCCCGGAGAGTATCATCCAGGAGACTATTATCCAGGAGACTGTTATCCAGGAGACTGTTATCCCGGAGACTATCATCCAGGAGACTACTATCCAGGTGACTATTATCCCGGAGACTATCATCCAGGAGACTATCATCCAGGAGACTATTATCCAGGACACTATTATCCTGGAGACTATCATCCAGGAGACTATTATCCAGGACACTATTATCCAGGAGAATATCATCCAGGAGACTATCATCCAGGACACTATTATCCCGGAGACTATCATCCAGGAGACTATTATCCAAGAGACTATCATCCAGGAGACTATTATCCCGGAGACTATCATCCAGGAGAATATCATCCAGGAGACTATCATCCAGGAGACTATTATCCCGAAGACTTTCATCCAGGAGAATATCATCCAGGAGACTATTATCCCGGAGACTATCATCCAGGAGACTATTATCCAGGAGAATATCATCCAGCAGACTGTTATCCAGGAGACTATCATCCAGGAGACTATTATCCAGGAGAATATCATCCAGGAGACTATCATCCAGGAGACTATTATCCAGGAGAATATCATCCCGGAGACTATCATCAAGGAGACTATCATCCAGGAGACTATTATCCAGGAGACTGTTATGCAGGAGATTATTATCCCGGAGACTATCATCCAGGAGACTATTATCCAGGTGACTATTATCCCGGAGAGTATCATCCAGGAGACTATTATCCAGGAGACTATTTACAGGAGACTGTTATCCAGGAGACTGTTATCCCGGAGACTATCATCCAGGAGACTACTATCCAGGTGACTATTATCCCGGAGACTATCATCCAGGAGACTATCATCCAGGAGACTATTATCCAGGAGACTATTATCCAGGACACTATTATCCTGGAGACTATCATCCAGGAGACTATTATCCAGGACACTATTATCCAGGAGAATATCATCCAGGAGACTATCATCCAGGACACTATTATCCCGGAGACTATCATCCAGGAGAATATCATCCAGGAGACTATCATCCAGGAGACTATTATCCCGGAGACTTTCATCCAGGAGAATATCATCCAGGAGACTATTATCCCGGAGACTATCATCCAGGAGACTATTATCCAGGAGAATATCATCCAGCAGACTGTTATCCAGGAGACTATCATCCAGGAGACTATTATCCAGGAGAATATCATCCAGGAGACTATCATCCAGGAAACTATCATCCCGGAGACTATCATCCAGGAGACTATTATCCAGAAGACTATTATTCTGGATGCTATCATCCAGGAGATCGCTCGTGTAGCAATGAATTACCGGTAATAATATTAATAAACTTTATATTATATAGCTGCCTCAAAGGTGGCTTCTCAAAGCGCTTTACAAGGAAAACTCAGGAAATACACAGGATAACATAATATAACGGAAAAAGGGACAATTAAATGAAAGTTTGTCTAAAGAAAAATAGTTTTTAGGAGAATATCATCCAGGAGACTATTATCCCGGAGACAATCATCCAGGAGAATATCATCCAGGAAACTAGTATCCCGGAGACTATCATCCAGGAGACTATTATCCAGGAGAATATCATCCAGCAGACTGTTATCCAGGAGACTATCATCCAGGAGACTATTATCCAGGAGAATATCATCCAGGAGACTATCATCCAGGAGACTATTATCCAGGAGAATATCATCCCGGAGACTATCATCAAGGAGACTATCATCCAGGAGACTATTATCCAGGAGACTATTATCCAGGAGACTGTTATGCAGGAGATTATTATCCCGGAGACTATCATCCAGGAGACTATTATCCAGGTGACTATTATCCCGGAGAGTATCATCCAGGAGACTATTATCCAGGAGACTATTATCCAGGAGACTGTTATCCAGGAGACTGTTATCCCGGAGAGTATCATCCAGGAGACTATTATCCAGGAGACTATTATCCCGGAGACTATCATCCAGGAGACTATCATCCAGGAGACTATCATCCAGGAGACTATTATCCAGGACACTATTATCCTGGAGACTATCATCCAGGAGACCAGGAGACATTTTTAAAACTTTTTTTTGCATTGATCCATGTCCCCTGGAGCAGGACCCAGGTCCCCAAACACTTTTTATGACAATAACTTGCATATAAGCCTTTAAAATTAGCACTTTTGATTATTCATGTTCGTGTCCCACAGACTTTAACGGTGTTCGCGTGTTCGAACAAACTTTTTGCCTGTTCGCATGTTCTGGTGCGAACTGAACAGAGGGGTGTTCGGCTCATCCCTACCGGTGATAGAAAAAACATTTTATTGAAAAAAACCACATAAAAATACAACAAATAGAAATTGCACCTCCATCACTTTCATTTAAGATTTGACAATGTTGTCAAGGCACAGGTAGCTACCACCAGGGCTTTTTTTCCCTGGAAGAATAGGTGCAGGAACTCCCCCCATCTGAGTCACCCCTTGTCTCTGCCCCCCTACCCACCTCTGACCACCGTCCCTTGATTCCACCCCCTACCCACCCACCAGTACCACCCCTTTTAGAGAATACAGAGCCAAGTATAATTTTGTGGTGCTAAATCATTTGTATGGAACATGTTGATGATAAAAAAAAAGCAGTAAAATGGATCCTCCAGCAGCCAACATCAATAGACCCTCCAGCACACCAAGCACCCCATGCTATTACATACATTTAGTGCTGGAGGTGCCGGAACTGCATTCTCCCCGCGTTCCCGCTGAAAAAAAGCCCTGGCTACCACAGGCATTCAAACTTCACACCCAAATCCTAAACAGCTGCTGCTGTCTCTAGAAAACAAACAGTCGCACATTGGTCTTCAGCGTAGGATAAAGAGAGGTGATCCAAAGATAAACATTTCATCAATCTATGGCTAGATAATCCTCAAAGCGGAACCTCAAAGCGCTGAGGTGACGGAGAATCTTCGTATTGTGTACGGAGCATTGATGTATGGATTTCGGCGGCGCCACGCCATTTTTAAAAAAGATTTTGCCGTCGGGTTCCCCCCATAATCCACACCAGACCTGAAGGCCTTTATATGGATTCTTTCTGAATTTTCTATTGCCGGCATTCATTTATTTACATCTCAGCTCTCAGCAGGGAATCCCGCTGACAGCTGACGAGTCATCGGTTGTTAAGGATGCGGCGGCCGGCTTCCTGGCTCACTCCTTAACAACCAGCTATTCTTCACGCAGAATTGGAAGCGGTCGATCATTTTTCGACCCATCTAAATTCGGATTGTTCAGGAAAATTTGAAATTCATTAGAAAACGAATAAACAAAATGTAACTAATTTCAATGAAATACGTTACTATTTAATTAGGAGATTCGGATACATCTGATTCTCCGAATAACCATAAAGTTGTCCGAATTTACATTCGGACCGAATCCAATTGCACATGTCTACTTCCTCAGCTAAGCATGGCTACTCTGCATTTTCTTGGGTTATACTTGTTTCTTTAAAGGTACATTTACACTTGAGAATGTACCCAACAGAGTTTAGATACAAAGACCCCAGCGGGGGTTCCTGGTGAATAGTTGGGGGAGGGGGCAGCCCATTTGAAGGTAATAGGAGGCTGCCAGCTCCCTCAGCTAATCATGGCAGCTCACATGTAATAACTCATGCATGGAGTACCTGCAAGTAACCAGCCCTAGACTGATATGTGGAATGAAAAAAGAAAACGGAAAAGCGGGACTTTAAATGAAACATGCACTCCAGGAGATAACAACTTAAAAACCATGAATGTGGCAAGTGTCCAAAAGACGACGGAACCAAAACATGTTGCATGGAAGTATCACATAACATCAATTGGCGCTCCATAGTTTATTAATATATGAATTGTAACAAAAAATAAAAATAATAATAACATGGTTCATAATATTATTAAAAAATCCTTATTCATAACGAGACAGGTTTTAAATTGTACATAAGGTATAGCATATATCCAGTTAATGACATGGTTAGTTCATATTGTACATACTGTAAAAAGCAAATAGATAAAAACCCGTCTCTATGATATTTCATTGTAAGCAGGGTGGACAAGTAAAATCCAATTAATCTGTAGGATGAATTAATATTGCAATTGTAAACATATGGGGGCGACCAATGGCTCACACCTCCATAATAGAACAACATGATTGGCTCATATTGGTACATACTGTAAATAGCCAGATTCACTGAAGTGTGTCTCCATAGTAGATAATTGTAGCTAAAATTAGTTGGTACAGTCCAATTGGTATAAATACGGTAGTAAAGTAATAGTAATGTAGTGTGGACACGGGGGCATCTATTGGCTCAACGCGTTTCGTGGCTACCGCCACTCTTCAGGAGCTGGTATGCAGTAGGTGTCTATAGATATTAAAAAAGCATATATATTAAAAAAAAGGCCTATAAAGTAAATCTGTGAGGGTGAGGAGAAAGGACGAGAAAGGGGGGGGTATAGCCCGATTCTCAAAACTACTTACAGGTAGTCCTATGAGTTTGGGCATGGACAAGGGGAGCTGGGGGCCGACCGAAGAAACATCAGCTCCCGGGAGCTGAGGTGGACTGACCCAGACCACAGCGATGAAAATTCAGTAACAAGTAACAGTCTCCAAGGATGTATCCTCATGAGTGTAAAAATTGTGTATGGTCCACGTGGTAATTATCTATAAGAAAAGGGGGGGTGTATGGTAAATATCTGTATGTGGAGACCAAGGGGATATGAATAGGGGGAGTAGTGGTGCAGATGTGTGCAGGTGTCAATAGGAGAGCAGAAAAAACAGCGGTGTGGATTAGTACTAAAGTGATAGAAAGGAACCATCACGCAGAGGAGAAAAGAAAAAGATTGGGAAAAAACATAAAAAATATTACCTGTAAACAAAGTAAGTGGGCAATTATAGATCTGAGGTGCCTGGATAACATGGGATGACCACCGTGCGGGGACTGGAATTGAACTGAAAGGAGTATAAATACTCCAGTGTGATAGTGGGTGTCCACCAACGCCACGTAGGCAGCCAATGGGAGGCGACGGCGCCAAGATAGGTGAGCGGCTTCAGCTGCCCGCCATCAGGCGGTAGTCACCTCGTGTAGGAAGCCAGATGGGATCAACAGCGGCGGCTCGCCGGCGTCATGGTGTGTGACGCAGAGCGCGCCGACGCTGGAAGCGTGACGTCGATGCGCAATTGGATGTGCGCCCGATCCTCTAACGTCACTCTGAAGAGGAGGAGGAAGGGGAGGGCCCCAGGAGCGCATCGCAGCTCCCGGGCGCTGAGCAAAACGGTCAGTATGGCCAGACCAGCTCTCCTCCCAGCCCAATATAGTATACATAGGAGGTGTGGCAGAGAACACACATTGTAAATACCGGTATTATGGTAAAATAATATAATGGACCTCCTCAAAAATTGGCAATATAAAAAGTAAAGACAATGCTGTAATATAAATAGACACCTAGATTATTGGTGGCAGTGGGGAGTACCAACATTAAAATAATATAGAAGGTAGGGGTGCATGTTTCCATCCCTTATATGAATACCTATTTGAAAACAGAGCAACAGGGTGGGACTTTGCATGAGACGCTAGGTGGGTAGAGCCAGGCGTCTCCATCCCCGATAATTGGAATGAAAAAAGAAAACGGAAAAGCGGGACTTTAAATGAAACATGCACTCCAGGAGATAACAACTTAAAAACCATGAATGTGGCAAGTGTCCAAAAGACGACGGAACCAAAACATGTTGCATGGAAGTATCACATAACATCAATTGGCGCTCCATAGTTTATTAATATATGAATTGTAACAAAAAATAAAAATAATAATAACATGGTTCATAATATTATTAAAAAATCCTTATTCATAACGAGACAGGTTTTAAATTGTACATAAGGTATAGCATATATCCAGTTAATGACATGGTTAGTTCATATTGTACATACTGTAAAAAGCAAATAGATAAAAACCCGTCTCTATGATATTTCATTGTAAGCAGGGTGGACAAGTAAAATCCAATTAATCTGTAGGATGAATTAATATTGCAATTGTAAACATATGGGGGCGACCAATGGCTCACACCTCCATAATAGAACAACATGATTGGCTCATATTGGTACATACTGTAAATAGCCAGATTCACTGAAGTGTGTCTCCATAGTAGATAATTGTAGCTAAAATTAGTTGGTACAGTCCAATTGGTATAAATACGGTAGTAAAGTAATAGTAATGTAGTGTGGACACGGGGGCATCTATTGGCTCAACGCGTTTCGTGGCTACCGCCACTCTTCAGGAGCTGGTATGCAGTAGGTGTCTATAGATATTAAAAAAGCATATATATTAAAAAAAAGGCCTATAAAGTAAATCTGTGAGGGTGAGGAGAAAGGACGAGAAAGGGGGGGGTATAGCCCGATTCTCAAAACTACTTACAGGTAGTCCTATGAGTTTGGGCATGGACAAGGGGAGCTGGGGGCCGACCGAAGAAACATCAGCTCCCGGGAGCTGAGGTGGACTGACCCAGACCACAGCGATGAAAATTCAGTAACAAGTAACAGTCTCCAAGGATGTATCCTCATGAGTGTAAAAATTGTGTATGGTCCACGTGGTAATTATCTATAAGAAAAGGGGGGGTGTATGGTAAATATCTGTATGTGGAGACCAAGGGGATATGAATAGGGGGAGTAGTGGTGCAGATGTGTGCAGGTGTCAATAGGAGAGCAGAAAAAACAGCGGTGTGGATTAGTACTAAAGTGATAGAAAGGAACCATCACGCAGAGGAGAAAAGAAAAAGATTGGGAAAAAACATAAAAAATATTACCTGTAAACAAAGTAAGTGGGCAATTATAGATCTGAGGTGCCTGGATAACATGGGATGACCACCGTGCGGGGACTGGAATTGAACTGAAAGGAGTATAAATACTCCAGTGTGATAGTGGGTGTCCACCAACGCCACGTAGGCAGCCAATGGGAGGCGACGGCGCCAAGATAGGTGAGCGGCTTCAGCTGCCCGCCATCAGGCGGTAGTCACCTCGTGTAGGAAGCCAGATGGGATCAACAGCGGCGGCTCGCCGGCGTCATGGTGTGTGACGCAGAGCGCGCCGACGCTGGAAGCGTGACGTCGATGCGCAATTGGATGTGCGCCCGATCCTCTAACGTCACTCTGAAGAGGAGGAGGAAGGGGAGGGCCCCAGGAGCGCATCGCAGCTCCCGGGCGCTGAGCAAAACGGTCAGTATGGCCAGACCAGCTCTCCTCCCAGCCCAATATAGTATACATAGGAGGTGTGGCAGAGAACACACATTGTAAATACCGGTATTATGGTAAAATAATATAATGGACCTCCTCAAAAATTGGCAATATAAAAAGTAAAGACAATGCTGTAATATAAATAGACACCTAGATTATTGGTGGCAGTGGGGAGTACCAACATTAAAATAATATAGAAGGTAGGGGTGCATGTTTCCATCCCTTATATGAATACCTATTTGAAAACAGAGCAACAGGGTGGGACTTTGCATGAGACGCTAGGTGGGTAGAGCCAGGCGTCTCCATCCCCGATAATTGGAATGAAAAAAGAAAACGGAAAAGCGGGACTTTAAATGAAACATGCACTCCAGGAGATAACAACTTAAAAACCATGAATGTGGCAAGTGTCCAAAAGACGACGGAACCAAAACATGTTGCATGGAAGTATCACATAACATCAATTGGCGCTCCATAGTTTATTAATATATGAATTGTAACAAAAAATAAAAATAATAATAACATGGTTCATAATATTATTAAAAAATCCTTATTCATAACGAGACAGGTTTTAAATTGTACATAAGGTATAGCATATATCCAGTTAATGACATGGTTAGTTCATATTGTACATACTGTAAAAAGCAAATAGATAAAAACCCGTCTCTATGATATTTCATTGTAAGCAGGGTGGACAAGTAAAATCCAATTAATCTGTAGGATGAATTAATATTGCAATTGTAAACATATGGGGGCGACCAATGGCTCACACCTCCATAATAGAACAACATGATTGGCTCATATTGGTACATACTGTAAATAGCCAGATTCACTGAAGTGTGTCTCCATAGTAGATAATTGTAGCTAAAATTAGTTGGTACAGTCCAATTGGTATAAATACGGTAGTAAAGTAATAGTAATGTAGTGTGGACACGGGGGCATCTATTGGCTCAACGCGTTTCGTGGCTACCGCCACTCTTCAGGAGCTGGTATGCAGTAGGTGTCTATAGATATTAAAAAAGCATATATATTAAAAAAAAGGCCTATAAAGTAAATCTGTGAGGGTGAGGAGAAAGGACGAGAAAGGGGGGGGTATAGCCCGATTCTCAAAACTACTTACAGGTAGTCCTATGAGTTTGGGCATGGACAAGGGGAGCTGGGGGCCGACCGAAGAAACATCAGCTCCCGGGAGCTGAGGTGGACTGACCCAGACCACAGCGATGAAAATTCAGTAACAAGTAACAGTCTCCAAGGATGTATCCTCATGAGTGTAAAAATTGTGTATGGTCCACGTGGTAATTATCTATAAGAAAAGGGGGGGTGTATGGTAAATATCTGTATGTGGAGACCAAGGGGATATGAATAGGGGGAGTAGTGGTGCAGATGTGTGCAGGTGTCAATAGGAGAGCAGAAAAAACAGCGGTGTGGATTAGTACTAAAGTGATAGAAAGGAACCATCACGCAGAGGAGAAAAGAAAAAGATTGGGAAAAAACATAAAAAATATTACCTGTAAACAAAGTAAGTGGGCAATTATAGATCTGAGGTGCCTGGATAACATGGGATGACCACCGTGCGGGGACTGGAATTGAACTGAAAGGAGTATAAATACTCCAGTGTGATAGTGGGTGTCCACCAACGCCACGTAGGCAGCCAATGGGAGGCGACGGCGCCAAGATAGGTGAGCGGCTTCAGCTGCCCGCCATCAGGCGGTAGTCACCTCGTGTAGGAAGCCAGATGGGATCAACAGCGGCGGCTCGCCGGCGTCATGGTGTGTGACGCAGAGCGCGCCGACGCTGGAAGCGTGACGTCGATGCGCAATTGGATGTGCGCCCGATCCTCTAACGTCACTCTGAAGAGGAGGAGGAAGGGGAGGGCCCCAGGAGCGCATCGCAGCTCCCGGGCGCTGAGCAAAACGGTCAGTATGGCCAGACCAGCTCTCCTCCCAGCCCAATATAGTATACATAGGAGGTGTGGCAGAGAACACACATTGTAGATATGACTGATATGTGTCCATGGCATCTGCTACATATTTGTGGTAAAAAAAAAATCCTAATAAGTGTATATTGATTGGTTTGCGTGAAAGTTATTGCATCTACAAACTATGGGATACACAGTATACTGGAATTTTTATTTTGTTTTTTTTTTATACTGATAATGGCGGTGATAAGCGACTTATAGCAGGACTATGAGAGTATGGCGGGCAATTGGACACTAAGTGACGCTTTTGAAACTTTGTGGGAACCAGTGACACTAATACAGTGATCAGTGCTAAAAATATGCACTGCCACCGTACTAATGACACTGGCTGAGAAGGGGGTAACATCTAGGGGCGATCAAAGGGATAACTGTGTGCCTAGCCAGTGTTTTTTGTGTATTGTGTGCTTCTTTTACGAAGGGATATGCTTTGCAGTGAAAAAAAAAAAAGTCACATCCCACGCTGACAAGCTCTGTTCTGTCTTCCTCCTCGCCGATCGGCGAGTGCCAGTGGTCATCCATTGGCGGGCACCCGCTGATTGGCTCATGCTGTGACTAATCACAGCACAACCAACTCTCCGGTGGCGCGCCCCCTACCTATACGTGATTCTGCGCAGCTGGCCCGCACTGTAGCAATAAAGAGACACTGAACAGTTGGCAAGTGGTAAAATAATATTATATAATAATAGAATAGCACATAAAATATCCTATAATAATACATAATAACTATAGAATAGAATAATATCACGTAATATATATAATATAACAGAGAAATGTGAGATATACCACAACAAAATATTTGAACAAAGAAAAAGTTGCGCTAATTGTGTGTTAAAAAGCGAATAAAGTCCAACAGGTGATCTGGATGATCCAATTCGATCAACAATGGGTGGTGCAATTCATAACAAATGGTATCCAGTGATATCCTCCACCAAGTGACGTCACCAACGTTTAGTCAAGGTGGACTCTTACCCACATGGCGGCCCCTCTAATTATGGAAGGTCAATCTCGCTTATGATATATCTGCTGATATGGCCTCCAAAGCCGTATAATGCAGGTAGTCCACGTCTCTCCAGCCGTTCCTCCCGCACTCCTCCGCTGATGCTTCCAGTAATGTCTACTCCTTTTTTTTGTCTGTAAGTGACATCACTTCCTGTCTTCATTCCATAGAGACTTCCTGTCTGGATAGAGATTAAATCACCACCTTGTTGGAGCTCAGAGGAACTGCAGTTCCAAGAAACGTCTCGTAGTGTGAACACGGCCACACTTACAAAGGAAAAAAGACCACGAGGTACAAAGTAGAGTGGGGACATTGCTGGAAGTGGCGGGAGGAACGGCTGGAGAGACGTGGACTACCTGCATTATACGGTTCTGGAGGCCATACCAGCAGATATATCATAAGCGAGATTGACCTTCCATAATTAGAGGGTCCACCATGTGGGTAAGAGTCCACCTTGACTAAACGTTGGTGACGTCTCTCGGTGGAGGATATCACTGGATACCATTTGTTACGATATATAATAATGAATTAGTTCTACCTTCTCCTGACTAGGACTAAGCAGGAAAGTTGTCAACAAAATAACAGAAAACAAAATTTAATATTGGAAATGAAAGGCCGCTGCTTTTATTAACAGACAGAAAAATCAAACACATTCAAAGATTTAGCTACATGATCTTCTTAAATCTTTATACCACAAATCCCCCCCCGAGTAAAAAAATCATTTGTGCTGGGGATGAGAATGTGCTAGTTGGGGGATTTTGTTCTAGGAGGAGAAATATAGGGGGAGGGGATTTGTGTTAGGAGGGGGGGATGTGGGAAAATCATTTGTGCTAGAAGGGGGGATTGAAGTAAAAATTTACTAGGGGGGGATTCATTTTAGGAACAGGGATTTGGGGGGGGGAAATTGAGCTGAGGGAGGAGATGGGGCAAATATTTGTGCTGGGAGGGGGGAAATTTAGCAGGGGGTCGTACTGGTAGGAGGGGAACGTTTTTGTTTTTGGGGGGGTTGTTTGCTGACACATAATGCTCACACATCTTGGGGGGCGCAGTTTGGAATCTTTGCTAATTGACTTTGTCCCGGCACTATTAATGAAGAGGGTCTTTTTTATCTTTTACTGGACCCTTTAGTGAGCTCTGTAGCAGGCTACTTGTGGACAATCACCAGCCCATTGGACGGGATGTCTTTTGAGCTGAAGATCCCTTTGCATGCTTTCCAGAATTTTGCATTCCCTGTTATAATGACAAAAGACTGCGTCATGGGGTAGAACAAGACAAAAAACCAAGAAAAAAGCATAGCAACCCCATCCACGTTGAAGGACTTTAAGAAAAAGGAAAAGACGGCACCATAAAAAGCCATGTGCAGGGTGACCAGCAGGATCATGGTCTGGGCTGCCCTGACATGGGCTTGAGTCTGAGGGTGACACGAGCCAGTCTTATTTTTCTTTATACTCCTGGTGTGTCTCCAGAGAGAGGCCAGTGTCACTCCTATTGGGACCAGAGTCAGCAGGAGTGGCAGAATTAATCCCACAAAGGCAGCAATGAGATAAGCTCCTCTCGTCCCAAAGGAGCAAATGTCCTTCGTAGAGTCACGGGTTGAATTTCCAGTGGAGCCTTGGTTGCAGTCAATATAGATGTTCCAGTTTGAGGGCACTACCATACAGAAGGACAGGGCAACAGATGCAACTAAAAGCTTTGGTACCAAGCCAGGAATTTTGATCTTCAAAGCCAGTAGAATCCCTTTGGAAAAGTTAACAATTTTCAGACAATAGTAAGAGCCGAGCAAAGTGGTGACCCAAAGGTTGCAGCTAACAAGGAAAATGCCAATACAGACTAATACCAGGTGAGATGGGGCATATGATTTGGCAGAGAGGACAATTACGAGGGACATGTCCATGCTCAGCATGATCTGCAGTGGAATGTTGATTGCCGCCATGAAACTGAGAATTTGATCAGATGGGCTCAGGCGGAGACCGGATCTCCATTCCATAATATTAACATGTACAGTCCATGAATTGGAGGCACAGCCAAGGACTATGGCAGAAAAGCTGATCAGTAACATCAGGAGGTAAATGAGAGGCAACATGTTTGCTGTGTGTCGGTGTTCATCTACTTCTCTTATTATATCTGTGGAGCAGACCGGGGGCGTAGAGCTCAATGCAAATTTTGTTAGATCATCGAGTTACCTTTGTTGTTATTGTATATTGTTTGTTGACATAGATACTGCCTGTAGCTGGAATGTTTGGTGATGATGATGACTTCTTTCATTATTTTTCTCAGAAAAAATGTTTTTCTCTTTTTCGGTTGTGTAATTAGAAGCATCGGTGACCAGCTGAAGTCACAAAATTCAATTTATAGAAAAAAAAAAAAACAAGATTCACACATTATTTTTTTACTCATTGACATTGTTATCTTTGTAATACATTTTTGAAATCCAAAAAGTACCGGTAGTTACGATACATTCACAATGGTGAATGTTCTCAGCACCGTTCAGATGCGAGAAGCCCAGTGGGAGTTCCTGGCAATTAGCCCGGGGAGGCAACCCCTTTGAAACCAATGGGAAGTCTCCTGCCTCCCTCAGCTTATCATGGTTGCTCGTAGGTGGTTAGCACCGGGTCTCCTGGATGCTACCATCCAGGAGACTATCATCCAGGAGACTATCATCCAGGAGACTATCACCTAGGAGACTATCATCCAGGAGACTATCATCCAGGAGACTATCACCCAGGAGACTATCATCCAGAAGACTATTATCCAAGAGACTATCATCCAGGAGACTATCACCCAGTAGAATATCATCCAGGAGACTATCATCTAGGAGACTATCATCCAGGAGACTATCATCCAGGAGACTATAATCCAGGAGACTATCATCTAGGAGACTATCATCCAGGAGACTATCATTCAGGAGACTATTATCCAGGAGACTATCATCTAGGAGACTATCATCCAGGAGAAAATCATCCAGGAGACTATCACCCAGGAGACTATCACCTAGGAGACTATCATCCAGGAGACTATCATCCAGGAGACTATCACCCAGGAGACTATCATCCAGAAGACTATTATCCAGGAGACTATCATCCAGGAGACTATCACCCAGTAGAATATCATCCAGGAGACTATCATCCAGGAGACTATCATCTAGGAGACTATCATCCAGGAGACTATAATCCAGGAGACTATCATCTAGGAGACTATCATCCAGGAGACTATCATTCAGGAGACTATTATCCAGGAGACTATCATCCAGGAGACTATCATCTAGGAGACTATCATCCAGGAGACTATTATCCTGGATCCTGGATGCTATCATCCAGGAGATCGCTCATGTAGCAATTAATTAATAATAATAAACTTTATATTATATAGTTCCGTCAAAGGTGGCTTCTCAAAGCGAGGAAAACTCAGGAAATACACAGGATAACATAACGGAAAAAGGGATAATTAAATGAAAAACAGTTTTTAGATTTGATTTGTATGAGTTTAGAGAAGACCACTCTCTGACGTTCTTAGGAAGTGAATTCCAGAGTTTCGGAGCTTAGCAGGAGAAGGCACTGTCCCCCATTGAGTGTAGGTGAGTAGGGGAGACACATAATAAACCAGAATTTGAGGAGTAGAGGTTACGAGGGGAGGGGGGGAGTAAGTTGATATAAGTTCAGAGAGATAATGGGGACCCAAGCAATGAAGAGCCTTATTAGTGAGCAAGAGGATCTTAAAGTCTATGCAAAACCTGACGGGTAGCCAGTGCAAGGGCTCCAGGATAGGGGCAATATGGTCACTTGTACCAGACCTAATCAGGATTCTGGCTGCAGAATTTTAAACATATTGAAGTCTAGTGAGTAGAGCATTGACGTAGTCAAGTCGGCAGAACACAAATGTATGGATCAGCTTCTCAACTACAGTGTATGATAGTACTGTGTATAGGCCCTGTATACATATTAGATAAAAATAAAAGCAGTCACTAGAGCTACACCACAGTAATTTTAGAATCTGAAGAGGAATAGTCAGCAAGAATTCCTAAATTCATTAAAAATACACCGTCACCTCAGTGATAAAGTGCAATGAGGTGTGTCTCTCTAGATCAGTGATTCTCAACCAGGGTTCCTTCAAAGGTTGCTATAGGTCTCTTCAGCAATGAGCAATTTCTGCCTCTCAGATAAGTTCCCACTGACACCATTGATCTGTTTAGCTATCTGTAAGGAGGTAATTCTTCCCACTGACCATCGCAATAATGTATCATGAGTTGGAGATATCTCATTTTCAGCAGAGGGTTCCCTGAGAATGGAGAACTATTTCAAGGGTTCCTCTGTGTTGAAAAGGTTGAGAAAGGCTGCTGTAGATCAAGGGCAGCATATATATAGAAAGTGGACAGAGTCCAAATTGAATCTTCAAGGAGAGACAGCTGGCGATAGAAAAAACACATAAAAATTCAACAAATAGAAATGCACCTCCACCACATTCATTTAAAATTTGACGACAACGTTGTCAAGGCACAGGTAGTGGGCTTGTGGCCTGGTATGGTTCAGGAGGGGGGGGCGCTTGCCATTTATTTTTTTAATTTTGCCGTCGGGTTCCCCTCAAAATCCATATCAGACCTGAAGGGCCTTATATCTGAATTTTCTATTGCCGGCATTCATTTATTTACATCTCAGCTCTCAGCAGGGAATCCCGCTGACAGCTGATCATCGGTTGTTAAGGACGCGGTGGCCGGCTTCCTGGCCCACTCCTTAACAACCAGCTATTCTTCACACAGAATTGGAAGCGGTCGATCATTTTTGGACTGATCTAAATTCAAATTGTTCAGGAAAATTTGAAATTCGTTAGAAAACGAATAAACAAAACAAAAATTAACAAATTTCAATGAAATACGTTACTATTTAATTAGGAGATTCGGATACATCGGATTCTCAGAATAACCGTAAAGTTGTTCGAATTTACATTCGGACCGAATCCAATTGCACATGTCTACTCCCTCAGCTAAGCATGGCTACTTTGCATTTTCTTATACTTGTTTCTTTCAAGGTACATTTACACATTGAGAATGTACCCAACAGAGTTTAGATGCAAGGACCTCAGCGGGGGTTCCTGGTGAATAGTTGGGGGAGGGGGCAGCCCATTTGAAGGTAATAGGAGGCTGCCAGCTCCCTCAGCTAATCATGGCAGCTCACATGTAATAACTCATGCATGGATTACCTGCAAGTAATCAGCCCCAGACCAATATGTGTCCATGGCTGATCACTTGCAGGTGACCACTGCATGAGCTCCTTCGATCAGCTGTGGAAGGCAGCAGTCTCCCATTGATTTCATTAGGTTTGCCTCCATCAGCTAACCGCCAGGAACCCCATTGGAGTTCTTGTACCCAAATGCTGTCGGGTACATCCTCAAGTGTAGTTCTAAGGAGCAACCAATGAGCTTCTAGTCAGGAATAAAAAATGATCTCCATCGGGCTGGCTATATTTCCCAAAATGTGGTGGTGTAGAAGGGTAAGTTTTGTGTGCCTGTCTCTTAAATGTCTGACAGAATATGTGGAATGGCGGATCTCACCTATTACCCAACATAGGGCATCACCTTGGCTTAGTGGTTATACCTTCTGCCTTGAAGCACTGGGGTCCCCTCGATGCTACCATGGAGTTTACATGTCCTCATGCTGCTTGCATGTTCTCATGGTGCTTGCATGGGTTTCCTCAAGGTAGTTTGATTTCCTGCCACACTCCAAACATTGGTTGAGGATCCGATTGAGGTATTTCAGGATTAAAAGGAAATATTATGGCCACTAGGGACCTGATTGAGGTATTTCATGAAAATATTGAATTATGGCCACTAGATGGAGCTGACAATCATAGGGATTAAGCAAACTGGAGACATTATTGATGGTGTAGAAGGGACAGTAGATGTGTAATGGTCTATCACACCTAGTAGCCAACATACACAACCTACCCAACATAGGGCAGCACAGTGGCTTAGTGGTTAACCCTTCTGCCTTGCAGCACTGAGGTCCCCAGAACCACGACAGCTGTGTGAATGCTGGGACATTAGCACAGCAAACATTTTATAAATAGACCCCTAAATGTAGTTATTGCACATAAGTGACCTAGTGTTTTTTTTTATGTGACTTGTGAACTTTTTGAGCTTGCTGTTCCATGTTGTGATTGTGTATTTCATGGACATATTTGTACAGGTATCTCTAGTGGTCATTTGTAGATGGTGGAATGTGGTGGGCATTAATCTGTAAGGACTTCAGAGATCATCTCGGTATTTCAGAGAATATATACCGAACACAGCAACAAGGACTGAATGCATATTAGTTACATTAACTAACTGACTAACCAACTATCTGCTTAGAAAGTTGACCTTTCATCAACGTCAAAGTGCACTGTCAACCCTTTATGGACAGTGGTAGTACCGGACACAGGATTTTCCGACAGGCCCCCCACAATTTTGAATTCCCTGTTACAATGACAAGAGACTGAATGGTTGGATAGGACAAGGTAAAGTACCAAGAAAAAAACATGGCGACATCAAGTGCACTGAAAGAATTGAAGACAAAATTAAGCACAGCACCACAAAATATCAAGTGGAAGGTGACCAGGAGGATCATAATCCGGGCTGCCCTAAGGTGGGCCGTCGTACGGGGGCGGCAGGAGTCTGTTTCCTCCCTCCTCATCCTCCTGACATGTCTCCAGAGAGAGGCCAGGGTCATTCCAATGGAGGCCAGAGTGAAGAGAAGTGGTGAAATGCATCCAACCAACATTGCATAGAGATATGGATGTTTTATCACCAGGCGAACCTTGTCCTCGGTGGAATTGAGTGTTGCGTTAGTGAAGGTGAACTGGGAGTTTTCTACTTGAATATTCCAGTAAGATAGTATGGCTAAACAGAGGGATTCAACTGTAGATATAACTAGGAGCCTTGGCAGGAGAACTGAGATTCTCATCTTCAGAAATAAAAGAATCCCTTTGGTGAAGTTGACAATTTTCAGGCAGTAGTAAATGGAAAGCCAAACGATGAACCAGAGGTTGCAGGAGACTAGGAACATCATCATCCCGAGGAAGGTCAGGTGAGCCTGGTCATATGTATCATAGTATTTGGTTTGTATCATTGCCATGTCGAGGCTCTGCACACTCTGTAAAAGAACATTTGTTGCCCCCATGAGGCTAAGAATTAAGTCACATGGGCTCAGTCTGATTCCTGTTCTCACGTCCTTAATGTTCACGATTAATATCCATGAGTTGGAGGTGATCCCAGATAGCCCACAACTGAAGCATAAAAAGAGTTTAAATCCCAGCAGAAGAGAATCATTCATAATGCCGATCTGCAAGAAATTCCTCAGCAGCTTTGACCGTGCTTTGTGTCAGAATAGAACACGGAGGTGTTGGATGCAAATCTGGATGGTGACTCGTTTTATTCTGTCATGTTCTGGGATTTGCATCATCCTGATATCCTCCTACCATTGCTGAAACACTAATCACAGAGCCATATACTCTATATATGATATTGTTCATGGTTTAGGACAAAGGTTGTCAAATTAAGACCTAAAGGGTGCCTCAAATATGGCCCCTGACATCACCAAAGGGTCACACATAATGTTCAGTATATGTAATGCTGGAGAGGAGTGTCAGAGACTGCAGATCTAATAGAGGGAATGATGGTCAGAGAGTGAGGACAGGATACATTGCAGTGTTGTCAACTTACCAGACTGAAATTTACTGACACCACACTCAAAATTTACTGGCACAGCCACGTTTTTACAGACATTTTCCAAAAGTTACATGATTACAGTTTTAAGTGCAAATTTCAGCACTTCAGCTATAAATATGTACAATATGCAATTAGCAATGTGATTTAAGATAGATATTAAGGTAAAAAAAATCATATTTCTTATGTTATTTTTGATATAACCGTTTGGATTTTGTCACCTGGAGAGATTTCTCCTTAATTTATGTTCCATAACCACCACAGAAAGTAAAGGGAAATTCCTGGTAGCCACTAAGATCACCTGAATTGTCCCCATCTCTCCATCACTCCTTTACCACCTGTCTCCATCACTTCCTGTTTCCATCCCTCCTATACCTTCTGTCTCCATCCCTCCATCACCTCCTGTCTCCATCTCCCCATCCCTCCATCACCTCCTGTCTCCATCTCCCCATCCCTCCTTCACCTCCTGTCTCCATCCCTCCTTCACCTCCTGTCTCCATTACTCCATCCCTCCTTCACCTCCTGTCTCCATCACTCCATCCCTCCTTCACCTCCTGTCTCCATCCCTCCATCCCTTCTGTCTCCATCACTCCATCCCTCCTTCACCTCTTGTCTCCATCACTCCATCCCTCCATCACCTCCTGTCTCCATCCCTCCTTCACCTCCTGTCTCCATCACTCCATCTCTCCTTCACCTCCTGTCTCCATCTCCCCATCCCTCCTTCACTTTCTGTCCCCATTCCTCCTTCACCTCCTGTCTCCATCTCCCCATCCCTCCTTCACTTCCTGTCCCCATCACTCCATCCCTCCTTCACCTACTGTCTCCATCACTCCATCCCTCCTTCACCTCCTGTCCCCATCACTCCATCCCTCCTTCACCTCCTGTCTCTATCACTCCATCCCTCCTTCACCTCCTGTCTCTATCACTCCATCCCTCCTTCATTTCCTGTCCCCATCACTCCATCCCTCCTTCACCTCCTGTCTCCATCACTCCATCCCTCCTTCACCTCCTGTCTCCATCACTCCATCCCTCCTTCACCTCCTGTCTCCATCACTCCATCCCTCCTTCACCTCCTGTCTCCATCACTCTATCCCTCCTTCACCTTCTGTCTCCATCCCTCCATCACCTCCTGTCTCCATCTCCCCATCCCTCCTTCACTTCCTGTCCCCATCCCTCCTTCACCTCCTGTCTCCATCACTCCATCTCTCCTTCACCTCCTGTCTCCATCACTCCATCCCTCCTTCACCTTCTGTCTCCACCCCTCCTTCACCTCCTGTCTCCATCTCCCCATCCCTCCTTCACTTTCTGTCCCCATCCCTCCTTCACCTCCTGTCTCCATCTCCCCATCCCTCCTTCACTTCCTGTCCCCATCACTCCATCCCTCCTTCACCTCCTGTCTCCATCACTCCATCCCTCCTTCACCTCCTGTCCCCATCACTCCATCCCTCCTTCACCTCCTGTCTCTATCACTCCATCCCTCCTTCACTTCCTGTCCCCATCACTCCATCCCTCCTTCACCTACTGTCTCCATCACTCCATCCCTCCTTCACCTCCTGTCCCCATCACTCCATCCCTCCTTCACCTCCTGTCTCTATCACTCCATCCCTCCTTCACTTCCTGTCCCCATCCCTCCTTCACCTCCTGTCTCCATCACTCCATCCCTCCTTCACCTCCTGTCTCCATCACTCTATCCCTCCTTCACCTTCTGTCTCCATCCCTCCATCACCTCCTGTCTCCATCTCCCCATCCCTCCTTCACTTCCTGTCCCCATCCCTCCTTCACCTCCTGTCTCCATCACTCCATCTCTCCTTCACCTCCTGTCTCCATCACTCCATCCCTCCTTCACCTCCTGTCTCCATCACTCCATCCCTCCTTCACCTTCTGTCTCCATCCCTCCATCACCTCCTGTCTCCATCTCCCCATCCCTCCTTCACTTCCTGTCCCCATCCCTCCTTCACCTCCTGTCTCCATCACTCCATCCCTCCTTCACCTTCTGTCTCCATCCCTCCATCACCTCCTGTCTCCATCTCCCCATCCCTCCTTCACTTCCTGTCCCCATCCCTCCTTCACCTCCTGTCTCCATCACTCCATCCCTCCTTCACCTCCTGTCTCCATCACTCCATCCCTCCTTCACCTCCTCTATCCATCACTCCATCCCTCCTTCACCTCCTGTCTCCATCTCCCCATCCCTCCTTCACTTCCTGTCCCCATCACTCCATCCCTCCTTCACCTCCTGTCTCCATCACTCCATCCCTCCTTCACCTCCTGTCTCCATCACTCCATCCCTCCTTCACCTCCTGTCTCCATCACTCCATCCCTCCTTCATCTCCTGTCACCATCACTCCATCCCTCCTTCACCTCCTGTCTCCATCACTCTATCCCTCCTTCACCTCCTGTCTCCATCACTCCATCCCTCCTTCACCTCCTCTATCCATCACTCCATCCCTCCTTCACCTCCTGTCTCCATCACTGCATCCCTCCTTCACCTCCTCTATCCATCACTCCATCCCTCCTTCACCTCCTGTCTCCATCTCTCCATCCCTCCTTCACTTCCTGTCCCCATCACTCCATCCCTCCTTCACCTCCTGTCTCCATCACTCCATCCCTCCTTCACCTCCTGTCTCCATCACTGCATCCCTCCTTCACCTCCTCTATCCATCACTCCATCCCTCCTTCACCTCCTCTATCCATCACTCCATCCCTCCTTCACCTCCTGTCTCCATCACCCCATCCCTCCTTCACCTCCTGTCTCCATCACTCCATCCCTCCTTCACCTCCTGTCTCCATCACTCCATCCCTCCTTCACCTCCTGTCTCCATCACTCCATCCCTCCTTCACCTCCTGTCCCCATCACTCCATCCCTCCATCGCCTCCTGTCTCCATCACTCCATCCCTCCTTCACCTCCTCTATCCATCACTCCATCCCTCCTTCACCTCCTGTCTCCATCACTCTATCCCTCCTTCACCTCCTGTCTCCATCACTCCATCCCTCCTTCACCTCCTGTCTCCATCACTCCATCCCTCCTTCACCTCCTCTATCCATCACTCCATCCCTCCTTCACCTCCTCTATCCATCACTCCATCCCTCCTTCACCTCCTGTCTCCATCACTCCATCCCTCCTTCACCTCCTGTCTCCATCACTCCATCCCTCCTTCACCTCCTCTATCCATCACTCCATCCCTCCTTCACCTCCTGTCTCCATTACTCCATCCCTCCTTCACCTCCTGTCTCCATCACTCCATCCCTCCTTCACCTCCTGTCTCCATCACTCCATCCCTCCTTCACCTCCTGTCTCCATCACTCCATCCCTCCATCACCTCCTGTCTCCATCACTCCATCCCTCCTTCACCTCCTGTCTCCATCACTCCATCCCTCCTTCACCTCCTATCTCCATCACTGCATCCCTCCTTCACCTCCTCTATCCATCACTCCATCCCTCCTTCACCTCCTCTATCCATCACTCCATCCCTCCTTTACCTCCTCTATCCATCACTCCATCCCTCCTTCACCTCCTGTCTCCATCACTCCATCCCTCCTTTACCTCCTGACTCCATCACTCCATCCCTCCTTCACCTCCTGTCTCCATCACTCCATCCCTCCTTCATCTCCTGTCACCATCACTCCATCCCTCCTTCACCTCCTGTCTCCATCACTCTATCCCTCCTTCACCTCCTGTCTCCATCACTCCATCCCTCCTTCACCTCCTCTATCCATCACTCCATCCCTCCTTCATCTCCTGTCACCATCACTCCATCCCTCCTTCACCTCCTGTCTCCATCACTCTATCCCTCCTTCACCTCCTGTCTCCATCACTCCATCCCTCCTTCACCTCCTCTATCCATCACTCCATCCCTCCTTCACCTCCTGTCTCCATCACTCCATCCCTCCTTCACCTCCTCTATCCATCACTCCATCCCTCCTTCACCTCCTGTCTCCATCTCCCCATCCCTCCTTCACTTCCTGTCCCCATCACTCCATCCCTCCTTCACCTCCTGTCTCCATCACTCCATCCCTCCTTCACCTCCTGTCTCCATCACTCCATCCCTCCTTCACCTCCTGTCTCCATCACTCCATCCCTCCTTCATCTCCTGTCACCATCACTCCATCCCTCCTTCACCTCCTGTCTCCATCACTCTATCCCTCCTTCACCTCCTGTCTCCATCACTCCATCCCTCCTTCACCTCCTCTATCCATCACTCCATCCCTCCTTCACCTCCTGTCTCCATCACTGCATCCCTCCTTCACCTCCTCTATCCATCACTGCATCCCTCCTTCACCTCCTCTATCCATCACTCCATCCCTCCTTCACCTCCTGTCTCCATCTCTCCATCCCTCCTTCACTTCCTGTCCCCATCACTCCATCCCTCCTTCACCTCCTGTCTCCATCACTCCATCCCTCCTTCACCTCCTGTCTCCATCACTGCATCCCTCCTTCACCTCCTCTATCCATCACTCCATCCCTCCTTCACCTCCTCTATCCATCACTCCATCCCTCCTTCACCTCCTGTCTCCATCACTCCATCCCTCCTTCACCTCCTGTCTCCATCACTCCATCCCTCCTTCACCTCCTGTCTCCATCACTCCATCCCTCCTTCACCTCCTGTCTCCATCACTCCATCCCTCCTTCACCTCCTGTCCCCATCACTCCATCCCTCCATCGCCTCCTGTCTCCATCACTCCATCCCTCCTTCACCTCCTCTATCCATCACTCCATCCCTCCTTCACCTCCTGTCTCCATCACTCTATCCCTCCTTCACCTCCTGTCTCCATCACTCCATCCCTCCTTCACCTCCTGTCTCCATCACTCCATCCCTCCTTCACCTCCTCTATCCATCACTCCATCCCTCCTTCACCTCCTCTATCCATCACTCCATCCCTCCTTCACCTCCTGTCTCCATCACTCCATCCCTCCTTCACCTCCTGTCTCCATCACTCCATCCCTCCTTCACCTCCTCTATCCATCACTCCATCCCTCCTTCACCTCCTGTCTCCATTACTCCATCCCTCCTTCACCTCCTGTCTCCATCACTCCATCCCTCCTTCACCTCCTGTCTCCATCACTCCATCCCTCCATCACCTCCTGTCTCCATCACTCCATCCCTCCTTCACCTCCTGTCTCCATCACTCCATCCCTCCTTCACCTCCTATCTCCATCACTGCATCCCTCCTTCACCTCCTCTATCCATCACTCCATCCCTCCTTCACCTCCTCTATCCATCACTCCATCCCTCCTTCACCTCCTCTATCCATCACTCCATCCCTCCTTCACCTCCTGTCTCCATCACTCCATCCCTCCTTCACCTCCTGTCTCCATCCCTCCATCACCTCCTGTCTCCATCACTCCATCCCTCCTTCACCTCCTGTCTCCATCCCTCCATCACCTCCTGTCTCCATCACTCCATCCCTCCTTCACCTCCTCTATCCATCACTCCATCCCTCCTTCACCTCCTGTCTCCATCACTCCATCCCTCCTTCACCTCCTGTCTCCATCCCTCCATCACCTCCTGTCTCCATCACTCCATCCCTCCTTCACCTCCTGTCTCCATCACTCCATCCCTCCTTCACCTCCTGTCTCCATCACTCCATCCCTCCTTCACCTCCTGTCCCCATCACTCCATCCCTCCTTCACCTCCTGTCTCCATCACTCCATCCCTCCTTCACCTATCCGTCTCTGTCACCCAGTCTATACCTTCATCCTTTACCTATTCCTCACTCTTTCCATCTCCCTCCCCATCACTCCACCACTCTGTCTTTCCAATATAAACACATAAAAATACTCTGGAGCGCTTCCACACTAAATGTGCTCACTGCTTACTCAGGTAAAAATATATGAATAAATAAACACCTCAAGACCATCAAGCACAATACATAATCAAATATGTTATGACCGTACAGTATACACACACTATACAGACACACTGTTGTACAAATACAATATACAGCAGCACTTTTCATCTGAAAATCAGCCTGATCATTTTGCTGCTGCCTCCCCTCTCCTGGCATGCTTGGATTTGTAGTGCCCCAGATACATGAGGTGGTAGTGCTGGAGAGAAGGCTGTGCCTGTGTACCCGACTGGTGAGCACTGCAGGTAATGGGTAGAGACTCTAGGAAGGTGTAATTGGGGGAGATCCCATAAAACATCCTCCCTTTAGAAGAAGAGCAGATCTCCCACACAAAAAAATGATCTACTGTGCAGAAGCCTGCTACAGAGCCCATCCTCTGCCCAACCCGCTCCTCCTGCCCACTAAGACAAGCCAATGACATGACTGCATTTTTCCCAGCTTAGCTAGCTTACCCTCTGCTAGGCTGAATACTGTCCAGCTCCACTGCAGGCTGTCTCCACTCCTCCCCCCTCCCTGTGCAGAAGTCAAATAAGGCGCGCTGTGGAAGGGTACAAGTAGCAGCAGTCAGTGCTGGGACAAGGCCATTTGGTGCCCAGGGCGAAGATGGCAAACTGCGCCCCCCCCCCATTTTTATTTAGATATCCCCGCACAAAGTCAAGGACGTTGTATGAAAACCGGCGGGCGGGAAGTGGTTAAAACGCATTTTTTTTTAACACAAAGTTGTCCATTTATACAATATTTCTAACACATAGCATGTACATACCAAAAATGATACCCCAAAATAGATTCTCCTACTCCTCCTGAGTATAGCGATACCACATGTGTGAGACTTCCACAGCCTGGCCACATACAGAGGCCGAGTACAGCCGAGTATGGCCGAGCATGGCTGGGTATGGCAGAGTATCGCAGAGTATGGCGGGGTATTGCAGAGTATAGCGGGGTATTGCAGAGTATGGCGGGGTATTGCAGAGTATGGCGGGGTATTGCAGAGTATAGCGGGGTATTGCAGAGTATGGCGGGGTATTGCAGAGTATGGCAGGGTATTGCAGAGTATGGCGGGGTATTGCAGAGTATGGCGGGGTTTTGCAGAGTATGGCGGGGTATTGCAGAGTATGGCGGGGTATTGCAGAGTATGGCGGGGTATTGCAGAGTATGGTGGGGTATTGCAGAGTATGGCGGGGTATTGCAGAGTATGGCGGGGTATTGCAGAGTATGGCAGGGTATTGCAGAGTATGGCGGGGTATTGCAGAGTATGGCGGGGTTTTGCAGAGTATGGCGGGGTTTTGCAGAGTATGGCGGGGTATTGCAGAGTATGGCGGGGTATTGCAGAGTATGGCGGGGTATTGCAGAGTATGGCGGGGTATTGCACAGTATGGCGGGGTATTGCAGAGTATGGCGGGGTATTGCAGAGTATGGCGGGGTTTTGCAGAGTATGGCGGGGTATTTCAGAGTATTGCACGGTATTGCGGGGTATTGCAGAGTAGTATTGCGGGGTATTGCAGAGTACTGCACAGTGTTGTGGGGTATTGCAGAGTATTTCGGGGTGTGGCAGAGTATTGCACAGTATTGTGGGGTATTGCAGAGTATTGCACAGTATTGTGGGGTATTGCAGAGTATTGCGGGGTATTGCAGAGTATTGCGGGGTATTGCAGATGATTGCGGGGTATTGCAGATGATTGCGGGGCATTGCAGAGTATTCTGGGGCATTGCAAAGTATTGTGGGGTATTGCAGAGTATTGTGGGGTATTGCAGAGCATTAGGGATAGCTGAGCATGGATGGCTGGATGTCACTGAGCAGCGCTGTGGGCACTACATATCCAGCCCACAGCACTGCGAGAGGGGAATTCTGGGAGGACGTCATAGTACATCCTCCCGGAGTTAAGCAACCAACCTGTAGCCGTCATTCGGCTATGGGCCGGTTGTTAAGTGGTTAAACAGCAGTGGTGGTCATTGGTCATTAACCTCGCCTCAGCCTCCTCCCCTCCCCCAATCCAGCCATTTATTAATCTGTTTTTTAGTGTTTACTTACACAAGTTCAGACTCAGAACTTCTGAGTCTGAACTTGTGTAAGTAAACACTAAAAAACAGATTAATAAATGGCTGGATTGGGGGAGGGGAGGAGGCTGAGGCGAGGTTAATGACCAGTGACCACCATTGCTGATGATCTGAGTCAGAACACTGGCAGTGGCACACACTGGCACTGCAATCGTCTACCTTCGCTTCCTTCCAGATTGAATCCAGCAGCAGCTACTAGAGCCAGCCAGGCAGGCAGCAGCTCCTCAGCTCAGCTCAGCTCGGCTCGCTCCTTGAGGTGACAGCACGCCGACACAGCTACCGCCTCCCTGCGCGCTGACACAGCTCCCGCCTCCCTGCGCACCGACACAGCTCTCGCCTCCCTGCGCGCCGACACAGCTCCCGCCTCCCTGCGCGCCGACACAGCTCCCGCCTCCCTGCGCGCCGACACAGCTCCCGCCTCCCTGCGCGCCGACACAGCTCCCGCCTCCCTGCGCGCTGACACAGCTCCCGCCTCCCTGCGCTCCTCTGCATCCTCCCACCTCACATCCGGCCGTGCTGTCTGTAACAGTGTAGTTGTGTGCTGAGGGAAGGGAGGATGCAGGAGCGCACAAAGGCAATTTGTACAGTGCTGCTGGGCGCTGTAAATGCACTTGACTGTAGACAGTAGTTGTACTATTGTACACACTGGCGGGCAGCGGCCGTGGCAGAATGTCACCTGCAGGCTGCGCCCCCCCCTTATAGCAAATGGTACCGCCCAGGGCACGTGCCCCTTCCGCCCCTGCCTTGTACCGGCCCTGGCAGCAGTGTCAGAAAGACCATCTGATGATCAGAGACTCTCGGCATGCTTCGGAACTGCACATGCGCAGTTCTGAGCTGGGACCGTCACAGCCTGGCAAGGTTTTTAGCTTACAGGCTTTTACGGGCATGAAAAAATAGCCCGTTTTTTACGGGCTGCCTGTAAAAACATGGGCGGTTGGCAACACTGATACATTGTTGGCTGGGGAGATGCTGCAGAAGACAATGCATAACCGGGAACATGTTACATGAGGCTGGTAAAGATCAATGCTATTACCCTAATTGATGTTAGCACTACAGACTGCTGAGGGCCGAAGGCTGCACATCATATACCAAAGGGCCACAGGTTGGGTATCGGGGGTATAGAAGATACAATAAGGTGAGGAGGAAAGGAGGGAGTAGCCCATTGTAAGCAAATGGTATATATTCATCAATACTCTGCTTGCAGAGGAACAGTCTATTTGGTGGTCATGGCCTATGGTATTTCATCTTTGTTCTGTCTATGTGGCCTGTAGGAACCCTGGAACCCCTCACCCTACATGGGTGAGAACTCCTGAGTACTCAACCAAGATCTTAAACTGCCCCCCCCCCCCCCCAAAAGGTCCACAACTCAAATATCAGGAAAATATACCTGCCGTTTAGGAAACATTCTCAGTGTCCTGTACAATAGTTAATATTTGACTGAACTTCCACCAAAAAAATGTATTATTCTGGGACAGTTTTCTTTAAATAAATAAAAAATTTAGGAGATTTCTATTTACCACCAAATGGAAGCCTAATCTGTCTTTAAAAAAACGCGGTATAATGCACCCGGATACAGTAAGTAGTTGATGATGATGTGTCTTGTGCTGTGTTTAGGTGTTAGGATTTGTTCTACTCTCCGTCATGAAGGAGTTAACCTTGAGTTGGTTGGAATCATTTTCTCTATAACTCTAAAATAAGTGTTTGACTGCTGAGAACATTGTGCAATTATGATCAACACTGGATACGGCTTTCCTGCTTTGTTAAAAAAATGAGGATATGAGTGCTGAATGGAAAGTGAGTTACAAGCATGTCCAATGGATGGTTCACCCCAATGACAATGTGAATGTATTACCAAAGAAACCTTCCTCCAGTTAGTTGGAGGTCATGTCCCCATATTCTTGATTTTGGTTCCATATTGAAAAGACCACCTTCCTGAACCTTAATCATCCCCTTGACATATGTAAAGATTTCAATCATGTCTCCCTTTTCCCTTCTTGCCTCCACACTGTACATATTACGTTCCTGAAGTCGCTCTCGATATGTTTTATCCCCCAAACCTTTCACTGTTTTTGTTACCCATCTCTGGACTCGTTCTATCTTATCATTATCTTTCTGTAAGTGAGATCTCAAGAACTGGACACAGTATTCTAAATGAGGTCACTAAAGATCTATATAGAGAAATCAGGACCTTCTTCCTCCTTCTGGTGATCTCTCTAGTGATATAAAGATCTATATAGAGGAATCAGGACCTCCTTCCTCCTGCTGGTGACCCCTCTAGTGATATAAAGATCTATATAGAGGAATCAGGACCTCCTTCCTCCTGCTGGTGACCCCTCTAGTGATATAAAGATCTATATAGAGGAATCAGGACCTCCTTCCTCCTGCTGGTGACCCCTCTAGTGATATAAAGATCTATATAGAGGAATCAGGACCTCCTTCCTCCTGCTGGTGACTCCTCTAGTAATATAAAGATCTATATAGAGGAATCAGGACCTCCTTCCCCCTGCTAGTGACCCCTCTAGTGATATAAAGATCTATATAGAGGAATCAGGACCTCCTTCCCCCTGCTGGTGACCCCTCTAGTGATATAAAGATCTATATAGAGGAATCAGGACCTCCTTCCTCCTGCTGGTGACCCCTCTAGTGATATAAAGATCTATATAGAGGAATCAGGACCTCCTTCCTCCTGCTGGTGATCCCTCTAGTGATATAAAGATCTATATAGAGGAATCAGGACCTCCTTCCTTCTGTTGGTGAACCCTCTAGTGATATAAAGATCTATATAGAGGAATCACGACCTCCTTCCTCCCGCTGGTGATCCCTCTAGTGATATAAAGATCTATATAGAGGAATCAGAACCTCCTTCCTCCTGCTGGTGACCCCTCTAGTGATATAAAGATCTATATAGAGGAATCAGGACCTCCTTCCCCCTGCTGGTGACCCCTCTAGTGATATAAAGATCTATATAGAGGAATCAGGACCTCCTTCCTCCTGCTGGTGACCCTTCTAGTGATATAAAGATCTATATAGAGAAATCAGGACCTCCTTCCTCCTGCTGGTGATCCCTCTAATGATATAAAGATCTATATAGAGGAATCAGGACCTCCTTCCCCCTGCTGGTGACCCCTCTAGTGATATAAAGATCTATATAGAGGAATCAGGACCTCCTTCCTCCTGCTGGTGACCCTTCTAGTGATATAAAGATCTATATAGAGGAATCAGGACCTCCTTCCTCCTGCTGGCGATCCCTCTAGTGATATAAAGATCTATATAGAGAAATCAGGACCTCCTTCCTCCTGCTGGTGACCCCTCTAGTGATATAAAGATCTATATAGAGGAATCGGGACCTCCTTCCTCCTGCTGGTGATCCCTCTAGTGATATAAAGATCTATATAGAGGAATCAGGACCTCCTTCCTCCTGCTGGTGACCCCTCTAGTGATATAAAGATCTATATAGAGGAATCGGGACCTCCTTCCGCCTGCTGGTGACCCCCCTAGTGATATAAAGATCTATATAGAGGAATCAGGACCTCCTTCCCCCTGCTGGTGACCCCTCTAGTGATATAAAGATCTATATAGAGGAATCAGGACCTCCTTCCTCCTGCTGGTGACCCTTCTAGTGATATAAAGATCTATATAGAGAAATCAGGACCTCCTTCCTCCTGCTGGTGACCCCTCTAGTGATATAAAGATCTATATAGAGGAATCGGGACCTCCTTCCTCCTGCTGGTGATCCCTCTAGTGATATAAAGATCTATATAGAGGAATCAGGACCTCCTTCCTCCTGCTGGTGACCCCCCTAGTGATATAAAGATCTGTATAGAGGAATCAGGACCTCCTTCCTCCTGCTGGTGATCCCTCTAGTGATATAAAGATCTATATAGAGGAATCAGGACCTCCTTCCTCCTGCTGGTGACCCCTCTAGTGATATAAAGATCTATATAGAGGAATCGGGACCTCCTTCCTCCTGCTGGTGATCCCTCTAGTGATATAAAGATCTATATGGAGGAATCAGGACCTCCTTCCTCCTGCTGGTGACCCCTCTAGTGATATAAAGATCTATATAGAGGAATCAGGACCTCCTTCCTCCTGCTGGTGATCCCTCTAGTGATATAAAGATCTATATAGAGGAATCAGGACCTCCTTCCTCCTGTTGGTGAAGCCTCTGGTGATGTATCCTAGAATTCTATTTGCTTTTCCCACGGCCTGGTCACACTGTTTGCTCATTTTGCAATCATCTGAAATAAGCACCCCCCAATCTTTTTCTTCTGTAGTGCTGGCTGACACTGTACCCCCAATGTTGTACTCTCTCGGGGGATTCTTTTTCCCTTGGTGCATTATTTTACATTTAGAAACATTGAACTCCAGTCTCCACTGCTTTGACCAATCTTCTAGCAATGCCAAATCACGTTCCATGTTACAGACGTCTCCAGGGATATCTCCCTATTACACACCTTTGTGTCATCAACAAAAAGACATACCTTGCCCAACAAACCTCCAGTTATATCACTTACATGTAGGTTACATAGAACAGGACCTAGTACTTAATATGGAATGTTTAATGCTGTAATCCAATAGATTGTGAACTTTTTATTAATGAAGTTAATTACTGTCTATTTCAAGCACCTTTAAAGTCCCAATCATCCTTTTTCAAAGCTTTCTATGTAGGGATGCGGTCCTGACAATAAGTTATCATCCGCCCACACCACCAATCAAATTTTTTAACTAGTCTTTGTAGTTAGGTGTACACAGAAGGGCAACGCACATTAAAAACATGCAAAAGTTTCAAGGCTCTTCTATATACTGCAGTCCTAACTCCAAGTTAGAGAATAGGGATGAGCTTCGTGTTCGAGTCGAACCCATGTTCGACTCGAACATCGGCTGTTCGGTCATTCGCCAAATTGCGAACGATATGGGCCGTTCGCGCCAAATTCGTGTGGCGCGTCACGGCCCATAATTCACTGCGGCATCGCAGTGCATTGCTTGCTGATGATTGGCCAGGCATGCACTATGACCCGCATGCTTGGCCAATCACAGCGCCGCGTGAACAGAGAGCCGTAATTGGCCAAAGCCAAGGAGGCTTTGGCCAATTATGGCTCAGGGGATTTAGTACACGCCCCACACTATATAAGGCCGCCTGCACAGCGGCCCTGTGTAGTGTGTGTTCCGGCGTTGAAAGAGATAGACAGAGAGACAGTGTCATTTGATTTGAGTTAGATAGATTAGGCAGAACAGTCAGTCAGTTAGCTGCACTTACAGTGTATTGTGTATATATATGCATCCCAGGTGTTGCATATATATATATACACTGTATTCAGTTTAGCTAGATCTGTTCCTGTTATCTTCTAGACTATTTACAGTTAGTGCAGTGCGTCCTGCTCACAGTGTTCAGCTAGATCCGTTCCTGTTAAATTCTAGACTATTTACATTTAGTGCAGTGCGTCCTGCTCACATTGTTCAGCTAGATCCGTTCCTGTTATCTTCTAGACTATTTACATTTAGTGCAGTGCATCCTGCTCACAGTGTTCAGCTAGATCCGTTCCTGTTATCTTCCTACTGACAGGCAGGCTTGTCTTGTTACAGTATATAAAGCTACCTGAAGAAAACTACTGGTGTTCTTTTGATCCTATTAGTACCACGGTCAGGCAGCTAGACTATTTACAGTTAGTGCAGTGCGTCCTGCTCACAGTGTTCAGCTAGATCCGTTCCTGTTATCTTCCTACTGACAGGCAGGCTTGTCTTGTTTAAGTATTTACAGCTACCTAAAGAAAATTACTGGTGTTCTTTTGATCCTATTAGTACCACGGTCAGGCAGCTAGACTATTTACAGTTAGTGCAGTGCGTCCTGCTCACAGGGTTCAGCTAAACCTACAAGTTAGTGGGGTGCGTCCACCTCACAGTGTTCAGCTAAAGCTACCTGTAGAAGGTTGGTGGTGTTCTCATACTACAGGTAGGTAGTTGATTTTGCTAGTTGCAGTATATATATATATATATATATATATATATATATATATATATATATATATCCCAGCTTAGTGCAGCTACAGGCCATTAGTATGTCTGGAAGGCCAAGAAGGAGAGGCAGACAGTCACAAGCCAATAAGAGAGGGCAAGCAGGCTCTGTGTCTAGTGCTGGTCATGGAGACGGTGCATCCTCATCAGCACGTGGCCATGGGACACGCTTGGCCTTTTTTTTGGCAGCTGGCCGTGTTGAGCCGCAACATGCGGAAGACTTGGTCGAGTGGATGACCAAGCCGTCCTCATCCTCCTCATCCTCTCTCACCCATGCCCAGGGTGCTTTGTCTGGCAAAGCAGCGGCCTCTTCCCTCGGCTCAATGTCACCAGTGACTCCTTCCCTAGCTCCACCATGTCCTCCTGAGGAGTCCCTCGAACTGTTTGACCACAGTGTTGGGTACATGCTCCAGGAGGATGCCCAGCGTTTGGAAGGCTCTGATGATGATACTGAGCTAGATGAAGGCAGTAACATGAGCACGGACAGAGGTGGTGCCCAAGAAGGAAAGCAATCTGGCAGTCATGCTCCCCCTGCTGCAGCATACTGCCAGGTTTGCTCCAGTGATGAGGAGGGAGGGGATGATGAGGTCACTGACTCAACGTGGGTGCCTGATAGGAGAGAGGAGGAGGAGGAGGCGGCACATCACAAACGAGGCAGGATGCCCTCCAGGGGCCAGCCTAAGGGCAGCACATTGACTGTATCACATGTGCAGGGCGCTGCAGTCTCTGCGCGTTATTCAAAAAGTTCTTTGGTGTGGGCCTTTTTTGAGACGAGTGCATCAGATCGCACCGCTGCTATTTGCAACATATGTCTCAAGCGTATCTCACGTGGCCAAAACATCTCCCGCTTGGGTACCACATGCTTGACCAGACATATGTTGACCTGCCATGCAGTTCGTTGGCAAGCGCATCTAAAAGACCCACACCAAAGAACAAAGAGGACCTCTCCTTGCTCCTCATCAGCTGAGATTTCCAACCCCACTAGACCTTCAGTCCTCTCTGAGACCTGCAGTGAGAGGAATGAAGGTGTAGAATTAGGTGTGTCACAGCCAAGTACTTGTGGGCAATCTGCTTTTGGTACACCGACGTCAGATTGTACCAGGCAAATTTCCCTGCCCCAGCTGCTGCACCGCCGAAAGAAGTTTGCTCCCAGCCATCCACATGCCCAGCGGTTGAATGCTAGCTTGGCAAAATTGCTGGCACTTCAACTGCTGCCTTTTCAGTTGGTAGACTCTGCCCCCTTCCGTGAGTTTGTGGAATGTGCGGTTCCTCAGTGGCAGGTACCCAAACGCCACTTTTTCTCACGGAAGGCGATTCCGGCTCTCTACCGGCATGTGGAAGGCAATGTCCATGCCTCGCTGGACAGGGCGGTCAGCGGTAAGGTGCATATTACCGCTGACTCATGGTCCAGCAGGCATGGACAGGGACGTTACCTAAGTTTCACGGCGCATTGGGTGACTCTGCTGGCAGCTGGGAAGGATGCAGGACAAGGTGCAGTAGTGTTGGAGGTTGTTCCGCCACCACGCCTCCAAAATGCTAATGATTGTGACACACCTCTCTCCTCCACCCCCTCCTCTTCTTCTTCCTCCATGGCCTCTTCCTCGGAACCAGCGGTGCTCCGTAGTCGTTCAAGGGGCTACGCAAGTACGCAGGCCAAAAGATGCCATGCGGTGCTTGAGCTGGTGTGCTTGGGGGACAGGAGCCACACTGGGGCAGAGGTTCTGTCAGCTCTGCAGGGGCAGGTTCAGAGGTGGTTGATGCCACGCCAACTTAAGGCAGGAATGGTGGTTTGTGACAATGGCACCAACCTCCTCTCTGCCCTCCGACAGGGACAAATGACCCATGTGCCCTGTTTGGCTCACGTCCTTAACTTGGTGGTGCAGCGGTTCTTGGGCAGGTACCCGGGCTTACAGGATGTCCTGAGGCAGGCCAGGAAAGTCTGTGTGCATTTCCGCCGGTCATATAATGCCAGTGCTCGGCTGACGGACCTCCAAGAGGAGTTTAACCTGCCCAAGAACCGCCTAATCTGTGACATGCCCACCAAGTGGAACTCAACGTTGGCCATGCTGCAGCGGCTGCACACGCAGCAGAGGGCCATCAATGAGTACCTGTGCGACTATGGCACCAGGACAGGATCAGGGGAGCTTGGTTTTTTTTCCCCACGCCAGTGGGTCATGATCAGGGATGCATGCACTGTCCTGTCACCATTTGAGGAGGCCACGAGGATGGTGAGCAGTGACAGTGCATGCATCAGTGACACTGTCCCCCTTGTCCACCTGTTGGAGCACACGCTGCGTGGAATAATGGACAGGGCACTTGAGGTAGAACAGAGGAAGGAAGAGGAGGACTTCCTTAGCTCTCAAGGCCCCCTTTATCCAGACAGTGTTCCTGCGTGCCCGCCGATCACACAGGAAGAGGACGAGGAGGAGGAGGAGGAGGAGGAGGAGGAGGAGGAGGAGGAGGAAGATTGTGTCAGTATGGAGGTGAAGCCTGGCACTCAGCATCAGCAGCAGTCTTTAAGGGATCAGTCCCAAGAAACACATGGACTTGTACGTGGCTGGGAGGAGGTGGCTGCGGACCATGTCGTCCTTAGTGACCCAGAGGACTCCAGACCAAATGCCTCAGCAAACCTACGCTGCATGGCCTCCCTGATCCTGCAAAGCCTGCGTAAGGATCCTCGTATTCGTGGTATCAAGGAGAAGGACCAATACTGGCTGGCAACCCTCCTTGATCCACGTTACAAGGGTAAGGTTGCGGACCTTATCTTGCCATCGCAGAGGGAGCAGAGGATGAAACATCTTCGGGAGGCCTTGCAGAAAGGTCTGTGCAACGCGTTCCCAGAGACTGGGAGGTTACAAACTCCTGTTTCTGGACAACGTGTTGCTGAGGCTTCGGTCAGTCAAAGAAGGAGCAGTGGAGAAGGTGGCCGTCTGACCGATGCGTTCAGACAATTTTTTGGTCTGCAGCCCCAAGGTATGATCGGTTCCAGCAACCATCGCCAGCGTCTGTTTTACATGGTGCAGGAATACCTAGGGGCAAGATCAGACTTGGACACCTTTCCCACCGAAAATCCTCTGGGTTACTGGGTCTTGAGGATGGATCACTGGCCAGAGCTTGCACAGTATGCAATTGAGCTACTGGCCTGTCCTGCATCCAGCGTTCTTTCGGAACGCACATTCAGTGCTGCTGGAGGCGTGGTAACCGATCACAGGGTGCGTCTGTCCACCGACTCGGTCGATCGACTGACCTTCATAAAAATGAATCAGTCTTGGATCACCACCAGCTACCAAGCACCTGATGCTGATGTAACCGAATAATTTTTTTTGAAATCTCAGATCCCTTCAAAGACTGCCTATGCTGATGCTGAGTGACTATCCCTGAGTAATTATCCTCTTCCTCCTCAATCATCACGCTGATAGCTTGTAAGAACATTTTTGGTTCTGGGCGCCACCACCAGTGCCTAAGGCACAATTTTTCAGCCCCTGTTTAACAGGGGCGTGTAATTACAATTTTTGATGTAATACTTTGCAGCAGGGCTCGTTCCTGCATTCCAACTAGAGTGTCTGTGAGGGGTTGCAGTGTTGTGGCACCAGCACCAATGCCCAAGGCCCAATTTTTCTGCTCCTGTCTAACAGGGGCGTGTAATTACAATTTTTGATGCAATACTTTGCAGCAGGGCTCGTTCCTGCATTCCAACTAGAGTGTCTGTGAGGGGTTGCAGTGTTGTGGCACCAGCACCAGTGCCCAAGGCCCAATTTTTCTGCTCCTGTCTAACAGGGGCGTGTAATTACATTTTTTGATGCAATACTTTGCAGCAGGGCTTGTTCCTGCATTCCAACTAGAGTGTCTGTGAGGGGTTGCAGTGTTGTGGCACCAGCACCAGTGCCCAAGGCCCAATTTTTCTGCTCCTGTCTAACAGGGGCGTGTAATTACAATTTTTGATGTAATACTTTGCAGCACTGCTCGTTCCTGCGTTCCAACTAGAGTGTCTGTAAGGGGTTGCAGTGTTGTGGCACCAGTGCCCAAGGCCTAATTTTTCAGCTCCTGTTCAACAGGGGCATGTAATTACAATTCTTGATCTAATATTTCACAGCAGGGCCCTGCGAGGGCTTACAGTGTTGTGGCCACAGCAACACCTAAGGCCCAAATTTCTGCTGAGTATATAGGGCAGGACCCTACTTTCAAACATCTAACTTACAAACGACTCCTACTTGCAAACGGAAGGAGACAACAGGAAGTGAGATGAAATCTACCCCTAGGAAGGGAAATTCTCTCCTGTAAGAGTTAATATGGGAAAAAAAATTCTCCTTTCCACTGATGCTTTCCAATCCTTGTTCCACAAAAAAACCCAAATTTTCAAAAAACATTTTTCATTGGGACAAAAAGTGAGGTGAAATCTTCTGAAGAGGAGGAAAGACAGCAAAACAAATGTCACAGGGGTGATAACCCTTCCCTATGTTTTCCAAAAAGCTTAAAAAAGATTTTTTGGCTGGAGCTAAACGCGTTAAAAATGTACCCGTTCAAAATTACAAAGAGATTCTACTTAACAACAAACCTACAGTCCCTGTCTTGTTTGCACCGCCTGTATACTGCTGTTCAGAGTATATAGGGCCTTTCCTTATTTTAATTTGGGTGCGGGGTTCCCCTTAATATCCATACAAGACCCAAAGGGCCTGGTAATGGACTGGGGGGTACCCATGCCGTTTGTCTCACTGATTTTCATCCATATTGCCAGGACCCGACATTACATTAAACCCGCAAGCAGTTTTAAATGAGATTTTTTCCTTTAAAAATGACATTTGGTGCAGGGACTGTTCTAAACACGGGAAACACGCGTCACTTTACAGGCATACTATAGACACCCCCCAGGTACGATATTTAAAGGAATATTTCACTTTTTTTTTTTTACTTTAAGCATCATTAAAATCACTGCTCCCGAAAAAACGGCCGTTTTTAAAAGTTTTTTTTTGCATTGATACATGTCCCCTGGGGTAGGACTCGGGTCCCCAAACCCTTTTTAGGACAATACCATGCAAATTAGCCTTTAAAATGAGCACTTTTGATTTCGAACGTTCGAGTCCCATAGACGTCAATGGGGTTCTAACGTTCGTGCGAACTTTCGGTCCGTTCGCAGGTTCTGGTGCGAACCGAACCGGGGGGTGTTCGGCTCATCCCTATTAGAGAACATATAGCAGTGGATAAATTAGGTGGAGGGGGCCCACTCTTCCTTAAAGGCACAGGGACACTGGACACCCAGCAAGAGCGCAATGGCAGCTGAGGGCATCCAATGTCTGCCAATGCCAAATCCTGTACCAAAAAAACGGCAACCATCCCAATCTATAACCAGATTTTGCAGTAAGGTGCACATGGAAGGGCAACACACATCACGAACAAACAAAAGTTTCCTGACTTTGGCACACTTGCCAATAAGTATGACGTCCTCTTGGCCAGCCCTCTACAGGAATAGAAATGTTTTACTCCAAAAGAAACCCACCAATATCAAACACAGGCACTGGAGTTTCCTTTCCTTTGGGGCGGATAACTGTTTTCATCCGGTTTCCTGGAACTGGTTTAGGATTTTTTAGGTTTAAAGCACATGATCAAAGTCTGAGGCTGGGGGCGCAGAGCACTGAGCCCACTAATTTGTGTGACAATAGCAAATTAATATTCGCTATTGTCTTCTTGCTTTTCCTCCTGGCCAATCAGGAAGTGGGTTCTGAGACCCGATTGGCCAAGAGGAGAAGCGACCGTATTGGCTGGTACCAGGGGAGGATGTACGGGGAGATCTGGATGATGCCCGTTCTCATTGGAGTGATGTGTCACTTTGCATCACTGTGAACAAACACAAGCCAGAGATGATGTATGGGGGGATACGGGAGATGGTCGTCCTCATCAGAGCCCGAACTCGTAAGTACCACCTGGGGGGGGCATGGAGGGGTGGGGGTCAGTGGGTTTGCCACCCCCTTCCAGCTGGAGCACCAGCTGCCACTGTTCTTTGATAAGGTTTACCTATGATTTCTATTCTAGAGACACAGCACATAGTGAGAGGAAACCTCCCAGAAGGGAAAGTTGCCACCAGAGCAGGTGACCCGTTGGAAACGTTCCCCTCTATTGCAATTGTGGTGCCAGCTGTAACATTTTGGATTTCCTTATGTATCCAAAGACAGTGAAAATATTACCGCTCGAATGCCCCCCAAACCTGTGTCAGCCAGATCAGCTTGTGAAAGAGACCGATGCAAGGCAGACTGGATTGGCTTGCCAGGCTCTAGTAGACTTCAACAAAATGGTGGCCATCTGCAGACAGACACCGACTCCCTGTTGCATAAATGTGAATAAGATGGGTAAAAGATGGCTTCAGCTCCTGTTCTCCACCTGTAGAGAACTCCTCTGATTGAGGCTCAATTGTACAGGTCAGGTGAGGATGGCCACCATTTTGGATTTCCTATTATTTACAGTCTCAGTGACACCAAGACAAGTAGAGAGGAATGAATTTTTTCAGTGGGGAGACAGAAAGCAATTAAAACACCTCAAATTGATCGACAAACAGGAGGAACACCAGACCAATTGATTAAAGAGTCCAAATTGCTTTATTGGTTATTAGTAACATCACATGAACAGCCAACGCATTTCAAGGGGCCAAACCACATCCCCCTTCATCAGGGCGATGAACTCTTACAAATATAAATGTAGAGATTATACAAATGACAACAGAAGGAGATGACATAGGATATAATAAATACATGTATAAGTGATCATAGAACAGATAAAAACGCAATTTGATGGCTTAACAAACACACATTATATTAAAGCAGGAGCAATAAAAGTCAAATATTATCCATATTCAGACACATCTCTAATGGGGTGCACATTAACCACTTCAGCTCCAGGCCAGTTCTGTGAGACTCACATATATGTAAAAAAATCTACTTTTTTATTTTTTTGCTAGAAAACTACTTAGAACCCCCAAGAATTATATATATATTTTAACAGAGGCCCTAGAGAATAAAATGGTGGGTGTTCCAATTTTTTTTTATGTCACATGGTATTTGCTAAAACATAAAAGATGATGTTATGTTGAGTTAAACAGAGCAGGCATGTCCCACTTCAAAACTACGTTCGCTCATGGAACTGCGCCAAACTACGGTACCTAAAAACCTCTCTAACTTTAAAAATCATAACAGGTTACCAGTTTAGGGTTACAGAGAAGGTCTGGAGTTGGAATTGTTGCTCTCCCTCTGATGTTCGTGGAGATACCTCACATAGGTGGTGCGATCGCCGTTTACATTGCACGCAGGACTGACACACTCATTCGCATTTATGTGTGAGCACGGGGGGATGGGGGGGCACTTTTCTTTTTTATTATTTATTTTTTTTAATCTTTTTTTTATTTTTTTCACTGTATATTTATATATTTATTTCCAGACTCTTTTATTGCTATCACACGGGATCCCTGTGATAGCATGGGCCATGACAGGTCCTCTTTATGAAGAGATCTGGGGTCTTTTAGACCCCAGATCTCTCCTCTGCCCTCCAAAGCATCTGATCAAACTGAGAAAACATTTTGTAAACAACAAACCGAAACAGGAAGTGACAAAATCCTTGTTGCTTTCTGTTTGTAACATCACACAGTGGGAGGAACAACATCAGTTCCTCTCACTGTATCCCAGGAACTGGATGCAACTGGTTTCACCCTTGCTGGACTCTGGAGAACATTGTAAAAATTGGAAGTGGTGGGAGGGGGGCAGTGGCGGCCGCTCCATTAGGGGCGCAGGGGCGCCGCCCCCTAATCCATGCGCCCAGCCCCTACTCTACATGCAGGTTGCTGGACGCATTGGATTTCAATGTTTTTTTTTTAAGCACATGATCAGAGCCTGAGGCTTTAATTGGCTTGAAAAAAAGGGTGGGCTCAGAGTTCAGAGCACTGCACCTGGAGCCCACCCAGTTGTGTGACATTAGTAAATTAATATTCACTAATGTCTTCCTGCTTCTCCTCCTGGCCAATCAGCAAGTAGGTCCTGAGACCCGATTGACCAGGGAGTCTTAGGACTTAGCACTTCCTGTTCGGCCGTCAGGAGAAGCAACGGCCCCTCGGCACTGATCGCTGCCTTCCCGACTCCATGGAGTTTGCACTGGGCACTGTCCTCCTAGCAGAGCCCATAGCTCCAACGAGCGGGCCCTCCCAGTCAGAAGCCCGGGCCAGGAGCGTGAATTGGCCGCAGCTCTCCGTCAGGGGAAGCCGCTCCCCCACCGCCGAGCAGGAGATTGCAGCAGCCCGAATCTCGAGCAGCCCCTTTAAGGAAAACAATGACCTGTGTGTGGGAAAAGGGGCCGCATACTAAGAATCGGGTTCATGTCTGAAGGGATGATGAGACAGAGCGGACGAATGCAGAGATTGCCCTGATTGTAGATGGGAGGATGAGCAGGAGCCGGTTGCGGAGAACGGGGAGCAGTGTGAGCACAGAGGTTGGCCTGTGCAAGTTTGGGGAGGTGGCGTTATGTGCGAGTGAGGGGGGCAGGTTTGTTTGTCGCCCCACAAAATATTGAGCATCGGCCGCCACTCGAGGGTGGACCTCCTTCTGCTACCCGTAAAAGTAAACCAGTGGCTCTTTAGCTGCTTGGATTACTCTTACTTTATTCAGCTTTTGCCAACTGGTCAAGCCAAGTCGTTAAAAGAACTGCTGTACACAGTGTTGCAAAGTTTAATGTTCAACCTTTTGTAACAAAAAATCACACACACACTTCCAACAGTATTGTGACTGAAAAACATAAAGCATTTAAGCCAAATAGATGCATACTGGAAGAACTGCAACTGCAATCCTTAATATTACTCCTATGTAAAAATGGCTAAAGCCTGCTGTTGGCTGACATCACTGAGCTGGTCCAGGCTCTGGAGAGATCAGGACTTTTAAGTAAGGATCCACTCAGATTCCTGACCAGCAGGTATCTCAACCTCTCAGCAAGCTGCTGAGAGCTGAGAGCAGGACCCGGCCGCTCTCCCTCTTCACACTCCACTGAGCACTGAAGGGGCAGAGCAGAAAGCCGGTGACTGATAGTCACCACGGTCTGCTCACTAAAGATGGAGAACTGAGCAATCAGTGGTCATTAATCGCTCAGTTCTTAGAGCTGGCAGTGGACAGATGCAGCATTAGACCAATCGCCTAGGTGAGTATGAATGTTTTTTTTTAATCCCATACTTCTCTTTGAAGCCCATACAGTTCAAAACTTAGGAACTAGAAATCAAAAGCTTTGTGTTTATTTTTGATTTTAGACCAAAGTTAAAAAATGTTCCTCTTCTTCAGGTTTTATTCATTGCCTTGTTTTCAAGCACAGAACCTTCCCAGGAACCTTCTCTCTTCATCTTTGAACTGGCCTGGATAATGATGGTGGCCTGGGCTGTTGGAAAAGACATGGCCACCAACTAGTTTGTTACTCTTACGATATGGGAGGTTTTGAACTTGGTCATTGAAAAAAGTATGTGCTGTTTCCATGTGTTAAAAGCTGGCCATGAGGATACCCACATTTCAAGTTCATCCTATTATAAATCAAAAGCTTTGTGTTTAATTTTGATTTTAGACCAAAGTTCAAAAATGTTCCTCTTCTTCAGGTTTTATTCATTGACTTGTTTTCAAGCACAGAACCTTCTCAGGAACCTTCTCTCTTCATCTTTGAACTGGCCTGGATAATGATGGTGGCCTGGGCTGTTGGAAAAGACATGGCCACCAACTAGTTTGTTACCCTTACGATATGGGAGGTTTTGAACTTGGTCATTGAAAAAAGTATGTGCTGTTTCCATGTGTTAAAAGCTGGCCACGAGGATACCTACATTTCAAGTTCATCCTATTATAAATTATAGAATGTATAACTTTACAATGGTTGCATTAGCTTTAGATATGTTCATTCTGGAAGTTTTGTATACAGTAGTTATTGTTGACTGAATGTCATCAAGTCCATAGAATTAGAGACTTAAGAACAAGAATTTACAAGCTTTGTGTTTATTTCTGAATATAGACCAAAGTTCAAACATGTTCCTCTTCTTTAAGTTTTATTCACCAACGTCCAGGCACAAAACCTTCCTAGGAACCATGTCTTCATCTTGGAATTGGCCTGGATAATGATGGCAGCCTGGGCTGTTGGATAAGACATGACCACCAACCAGCTTGTCATGTTTAGGATTTGGGAGATGTTGAGCTTGGGCTTTAAAAACAGCAGCAGCTCAGATAAATGGAAGCTTACAGAGAGAGTAAGGAACAGGATCATGGTTTTTGTAGCATTGGTCACCACCTGTAGGTTAGGTGGGCACATTCCAGAGGACTTCTGCTTCATTCTCCACATGTGTTTGATCAGAGAAGATGCCGTGATTCCAGTAGAGAGAAAGGATAGAGCAAAGGGTAGAATACAAGTGACAAGAAGGTTTACTGTAGTGTAAGCTGGGCTCAGCACAAGGACAACACTAAAAATCGAGTCCAGTGTACAAAGACCCGGGCATTGCACATGTAAGGCCACAGAAACGAACCAAATAGGCACAAGACTTAGTAAAAATGGCAATATAGATATTACAAAGACATGCAGCCGGAACGAAGAGAGAACTCTTTTCAGCCTCACTAAAACTGGATGGTTGATGTTGGCTATTGTCATACAATAATGGACACAAAGCCAGGCTGTGAGCCAAGAGCTGTACTGCATCAGACCCCAAAAAAGCGTGAAAAGTGTCAAATAAACTTCCCTCAGATTAAACAAATCTGGCCAGTTGATATAGAACAGATTCAGGATGGTCATCACAGCCTGGATGAATATGTTGGCAAATCCCATGAAAAAGTAGATTAATTCAGCCACATTGTTTTCTCTTTTTAGGTTTTCAGAGCTGACCACGAGGATACCCACGTTGAGCGTTTCTCCCATTATAAATTCTAGAATTGAAATGGTCACAATGGTTGCATTGGCTGTAGATATGGTCATGTTATCCATGGTGGAGGCTTCGTATAGTTCTGAGGCAGCTGATGGACAGCAAGCCCATAAAGGTGGTTTGAGTGATGCAAATAGTCTCCAAGCTTTGGTTACTGGTTTCCATAACGACATGGATAATAGTTCTATACTACTCAAGAGCCGAAGACACAAAATATATATTTAACTGTCTCCATGCTGAAGTCCTACTTGATTTTTACCCTCTGCGGAGCCTATTTATTAAAGGAAGGTCCAGACCTGAGGTTGTTGAGCATTCCTGAGATTTCAGACTTACACTATTATTTATAAGAGAACAAAACAAAAGTGGAGCACATCTTATGCCCTGTACACACGGTCGGATTTTCCGACGGAAAAAGTGCGATCGGATTGTGTTGTCGGAAATTCCAATCGTGTGTGGTCTCCATCAGACTTTTTCCGTCAGAATTTCTGACACACAAAGTTTGAGAGCAGGTTATAAAATTTTCCGACAACAAAATCCGATCGGTTAAATTCCGATCGTGTGTACACAAATCCGACGCACAAAGTGCCACGCATGCTCAGAATAAATTAAGAGACAAAAGCTATTGGCTACTGCCCCGTATATAGTCCCGACGTACGTGTTTTACGTCACCGCGTTCAGAACGATCGGATTTTCCGACAACTTTGTGCCACCGTGTGTATGCAAGACAAGTTTGAGCCAACATCCGTCGGAAAAATTCCCTGGGTTTTTGTTGTCGGAATGTCCGATCAATGTCCGACCGTGTGTACGGGGCATAAGAGAATCAGAAGATGAAACAGGTAAGTTGAAGTCAATGTATGCAACTCACTTGGGCAAGTGGCCAAGAAAGCACCAATGTGTGTCCCAGCTAGGGATGAGCCGAACACCCCCCGATTCGGTTCGCACCAGAACCTGCGAACGGACCGAAAGTTTGCACGAACTTTAGAACCCCGTTAAAGTCTATGGGACTCGAACGTTCGAAATCAAAAGTGCGAATTTTAAAGGCTAATATGCAAGTTATTGTCCTAAAAAGGGTTTGGGGACCCGGGTCCTGCCCCAGGGGACATGGATCAATGCAAAAAAATTGTTTTAAAAAGGGCCGTTTTTTCAGGACCAGTGATTTTAATGATGCATAAAGTTAAATAAAAGTGAAATATTCCTTTAAATATCGTACCTGGGGGGTGTCTATAGTATGCCTGTAAAGTGGCGCGTGTTTCCCATGTTTAGAACAGTCCCTGCACAAGATGACATTTTTAAAGGAAAAAATCTCATTTAAAACTGCTTGCGGGTTTAATGTAATGTCGGGTCCTGGCAATATGGATGAAAATCAGTGAGACAAACGGCATGGGTACCCCCCAGTCCATTACCAGGCCCTTTGGGTCTTGTATGGATATTAAGGGGAACCCCGCACCCTAATTAAAAAAAGGAAAGGCGTGAGGCCCCCAGGCCCTATATACTCTGAACAGCAGTATACAGGCAGTGCAAACAAGACAGGGACTGTAGGTTTGTTGTTAAGTAGAATCTGTTTGTAATTTTGAACTGGTACATTTTTAACGTGTTTAGCTCCAGCCAAAAAATCTATTTTTAAGCTTTTTGGAAAACATAGGGAAGGGTTATCACCCCTGTGACATTTGTTTTGCTGTCTGTTCTCCTCTTCAGAAGATTTCACCTCACTTTCTGTCCCAATGACAAATGTTTTTTGACAATTTTCAAATTATAAGTTTATTAAAGAGCAAGAGAGGACGTAGGTCCAACCTGGTAACATAAGGCATGTACATACATTCTTTTTTGAGGACACAGCCTCCAATGGTATAAAATCGCCTTATATATATACAGTAATGAATATTTCTTTGTAAGTAAACCAATGTGTAACACTAATAAGCCTTATATGTATGACTAGGACAAAATATGTGGGAGGAAACGAACCTCTCCGTTTCCAATTTTGTGTACCTATTCCTGTTAAAACTATAGAAAGAAAAAGAATCTAAATAGAGACAGAAAGATAGGAGATAGGAAGGAAGGGGGGGGGACAGGGGGGTTAGGGAAAGAGGGGAGGGAAAGGAGGGGACAGGGAAACTGCCACCTCGCACATTCCCTGGCAGGTTCGAGACTGACCAACGCTGTACGTTTTTCGCGAAGCGAAGCATATCATAGGTGGTCTTTCCTAATCAGATGAGTTCCCTTCCAGAAGCATCTGCCCTTCATCTGAAAAGATAAACATGTTCCACCCGGACCAAGTCCTGGAAAACAGTTCGCTTTGATTTCTAGAGGTCAGGATCAGATCCTCCATTCTCTTAATGTCTTCCACCTTTCTGATCCACATACCAACTGAAGGGGGCTGCGTAGATTTCCAAAGCAAGGGAATACACGCCTTGGCAGCATCTAGTAGATGCCGGATCAGTGATTTTTTGTACACTTTACTAGTCGAGGTGGTGGCGTGGAGCAGAAATAGGGCGGGATCATTTGACATTGTTCGTTCAGAGAACTTCTGCATAATGTTTTGGATGTCCCTCCAGAACCTCTCCAACAATGGGCATGTCCAGAAAATGTGGAGGATGGTGCCAAGATCACTAAGGCATCTCCAACATCTATCCGATGTGGAGGGGAACATCTTATGTAATTTTACAGGAGTATTGTACCACCTAGTGATCAGTTTGTAATTAGTCTCCTGCATTTTCGTGCAGATCGAGGATCTGTATGTGAAATGAATTATATTCTGCTTTTGACGTGACGTAAATTTACATTGTAGGTCCTGTTCCCAGGAGTCTAAGCTTTGCAAGCTGAAGTTGTCTGGGGGTGTAATTAACAATTGGTATGTGGCTGATAAGGTATGTGGCATGGTATCCTCTTCCGTGCAATATGTTTCGTATGCTGTCAGAGGCTGGTTAAAGCTATTGGGGGGTGGTAGTGTTTTGAGGAAATGATCTAGTTGAAGAGCTCTTAAAAAATCTAACTTAAACGGGCCAGCTGGGTTCCTAAGTTCCGTTATAGTAGGCCAGTTTCCGCTCAGGAGAAAGTGAGAGGCCTGGAAGTGATTAGAACTCTTTAGGGATATAAATAATGGATCTGTGTACCCTGGAGTGAACTCTGGCGTGCCTAAGATTGGACGGATCGGGGATATTGGTGATGTAAGGTGGAATTGTACGAATAGGGTTGAGCATATGCGCGTGGTCACACCTATAAGGGGATGTCTTTTCATGTAACTTGGAAGTAAGTTGTAGCACCATGGCGCTCTGATAAGGGGTATGTCACATTGTAATTGTTCCAAATTGGTCCAAAGTTTAGTAGACTGATGTCGATTCCAGTCTATAAGTATGACCAGATGAGTTGCGTAGTAATACTTACGGAGGTCTGGTACTGCTAGACCACCGTAAAGTTTAGGTAGGGTAAGGAGCTTCCTGGAGAGTCTGGGCTTTTTATTGGCCCAAATGAAGTCAGAAAATAATTTACTAGTTTGGGCAAAATATGTTGAAGGGATCTGAATCGGTAGAGCTTGTAACAAATATAAAAATTTGGGGAGTATACTCATCTTGAGAATATTGCATCTCCCGAACCATGAGTGTAGACCTGTCTGCCATTTGGTCAATAAGGACCGGATCGTATTTAATAGCGGGGGGAAATTTAGCGCAAATACGTGAGATATTTTGGAGGGGATGTGAGTACCTAAATATTTCAGAGCCTTAGTTGTCCATTTGAAACTGAAGCTTTCTCTAAGGGATGTAAGTAGTCGGGAATGTAGTCCTATGCCCATAGCTTCAGACTTGGTAAGGTTAATTTTCAGGTTAGATATATTACTATATTCTCTAAATTCCTGCAGAAGATTTGGGAGGGATATCATCGGGTCAGTAAGTGTGAACAACATGTCATCCGCGTACGCGGTTACCTTCTGTTGGGAATTACCTATCTCAACTCCATTTATGTCTTGATTAGCTCTTATAGTGCACAGGAAGGGCTCCAGTGACAGGGCGAAGAGAAGTGGGGATAACGGGCACCCTTGACGGGTTCCGTTTTTGATCGTAAACGAGTCGGACAGAATCCCATTAGCTCGAACCCGGGCCGTGGGATCTGAGTAGAGCGAGTTTATCCAGTTGAGCATCGTGTTGCCCAAGCCCACATAGCCCAAAACGGAGGTCATGTAGTGCCAGTTCACCCTGTCAAAGGCCTTCTCTGCGTCTATACTCAAAAGAACACATGGAGTCTTATTCTGATTAACTATGTGGACAAGGTTCAGCACTTTGATCGTGTTGTCCCTAGCTTCTCTGGTTGGGACAAATCCAACTTGATCCAAATGGATCAAATCTGGGAGGTGTTTTTGGATCCTGTTGGCTAGAATTTTAGTAAAGATTTTCAGGTCTACGTTGAGGAGAGAGATAGGCCTATAACTTCCACAGGCCGAAGGATCTTTCCCCTCCTTAAGTATCACTGCTATATAGGCGGCTAGAGTGTCCCTAGGGATGGTCGTACCTGAGCCTAATGAGTTAAAGAAATTAAGCATTGGTTCTCCCAGGGATTGGAGCAGGATTTTGTAATATTGCACCGTTAACCCATCAGGTCCCGGGGCTTTTCCCGATTTACTCGCACTTATTGCTACCTGTAGTTCTTCTATGGTTATCGGTTCCTCTAAGGACTCCCTAGTTTCAATGGGGAGTGTGGGTAGACCTGAGCCGTGAAGGTATGCGTCAATTTGGTCTTGTGGAGAGGGAGGCCGTTGTAGATTGTATAGTGATGCGTAGAAATCTCTAAATTCTTTAGCAATATTTCGGGGTAGTGTAACTTTCTGGCCTGAGGGTGTCATGACTTGGGGAATGTAATTCGCTAACACCTGTTCTTTTAGGGAGTTAGCTAGGAGTTTACCGCACTTGTTCCCTGATTCGTAATTTTTGCGTCGGCAGATCTGAATCGCCGCTTTGGCCCGAAATAACATGAGGTCCATAATTTTATTACGTAAAAGTAGGATTTCTGCCTCATTGGAGGGTGTTTGGGCGTGTTTGTGTCTAGCTTCAACTAAGTGCAACTCATCTAAAAGAGCTTTCATTTGTGTTGTGCGTTGTCTTTTAACCCGTGCCCCGTGTTTGATTAGGACGCCACGGATTACTGCCTTGTGTGCCTCCCAAATTATTCCGGGGTCACTGTTTGGGGTGATGTTGGTCTTGAAGTAAAAGTCTAATTCTCTAATTACATCCTTACAGATGTCTTCGTCCTGAAGGAGACTTTCATTAAGTCTCCACGTCCGAGTTTTGGAGGAAAGGTTGTCAGTCAGGGCATATGTTAGCAGTATTGGAGCATGGTCTGACCATGTAATTGATTCAATCGAGGAACTGCGGACAGCGTGTAGTTGGGGATGAGGGATTAGGAAGTAATCTATTCGGGAGTATATTTTATGTGGAGGGGAGTAGAAAGTGTAGTCTCTCTCAGTTGGATGAAGAAGTCTCCAAACATCAATCATTTGGGCTTTGTGTAGAGAGCGTGCAATACGCTTCTGGGTAGCCGGTGTGATTGAGGAATGACCTGAAGAGGTATCCTCTGCCGGGATCAACGGAATGTTGAAGTCCCCACCCAGGATTAACTGACCTCTCCAGAACTCCATCAAGGCCTCTATTGTTTTATTTATGAAATAGTCTTGTTGACTATTACGGTAGGTGCATACAAATTGGCCAGTGTTACTTCTATCCCCCCAATATCTCCTCTGAGGAACAGATAACGTCCCTCTGGGTCAGTTTTTGCTTCCGCGCATGTCCATGGGACCGAGCGGGAGATGAGGATGGAGACTCCTCGTGATTTAGCCTCAGCAAAAGTGGTGTGGTAGGCCCACGGGTACAATTTGTTTTTCAGGATTGGGAGGTTGCCACTTTTAAAGTGAGTTTCCTGTAGGAATGCTACCTTAGTTTTATGTCTACGAAGATCATTGATCAACATCCTCCTTTTCTCAGGCACATTAAGGCCCTTCACATTTAACGAGAACACATTCACCGTCTCCATGTCCCCCAGCTGAGAATTATAAAGTGGGAAGATATGTGGGGTCGGGTTTAGGAAGGGGGAGGGGGGGTGGGAAGAAGAGGAGAAAGAGAGAAAGGGAGTAGGAATAAATCAAATAAATAATAGCTAGAAAGAGATATATTAAGTTTGCACTCTTCAGGTGCAGTAGTGTTGAACTAAAGAGGTAGCACAATAGTGCTAATACGCTCACCAGTTAATTACTGGTAAACGAGCGTAATCCTAAGTGGAGGTGTGGGAAGCGACAGTCAGATTGGAACTCATCGACCTCTCTCTCCCAACTCACTGTAATTAGGTATGACAGTATTGGTATATAAACGGCTAGAAAACATTTTTAGGTAAGATTACAAGACAGGATAGAACATTAAAACAACCTGTCACAAACGGGATGTAAAACCATGTGTTGTGTCGCCATCAGGCAGTCACTTAACATTCCCGACTAGATCCTCCGCTAATTTCGGCTGAGCCCATAGAAGTAGTGGACCTACTCCCCCCGTGTATAGGTATGTGTGTTATTCCCCAATGTAGATTGCGGTTCTGTTTACCTTAAGCTGCAGTCTGGGAAAATAACACTCTAAAAACTGTGGCCATTTTCCTATTAGATTCCTCATAATGAGGCCGTAATCTTTTCCTATTTTCTATCACCACCTGAGTCATTAGGAGTCCTGTGTCATAGACCTCTCCTTACAAACATCTTTTGCAAAGGCATGCATATATCAAATGTACAGACATTTAAGAATACCAGAGAATGCTTCTAGCTCAGAGCATATAGTGTCCAGCTTGCTAGTGATAAAGATACTTTACGGTCTGCAAATGAACCTGTTCACCGCGGTCATAGAAACATGGGGAGTTCTAAGGACAGTATCTCCTTCTGGCAATGCAGGGAATTCTCTAGGATCTGCAAGTATAATCCAGTCCACGACCTTCACTGATGTTCTGGCTTTGAATCTGAGCCCAGATAAACACTCTAGGAATCAGGGGGCTAGTCAGGTTCTGAACATACTCCATCTGCCATGTCCCGTGAGCTGTTTAAACGTATCAAGTGGGGTGTTTGGCTGTAAATTTTTGGGGTGAGTAAGACTGCGGTCATTCATGTGGGGGTCTATTGGGTAAGCCGAGATCAAGGGCTCATTATAATAAAACAACTGGGTGGTGAGGATCAGGTCAGGGCAACATTGATATCAGGGAAGCTACGTTACAACTCACGTGTACCCTCGGCTGAGGTCGCCCGGTTTCGTCCCCTGGATCGTTGTTGGCGTGGAAGCTGAAAGTTCCGTTGGGAGGAGGAACTTGTGCGATCCGTTCTTCGCGGGAGTAGGGCCAGCCAGTTAGGAACCGGAATCGGTTCCGTTTCTAGGAAGGCAAAGAGGTCTGGCAGATCTTGGGGAGAACGTAAGCTGAAGGTGTTGGGTCCTTTACGGAAATTCACCGCTAAGGGGTATCCCCAGCGGTATGTGCATCCCTGCCGGTGAGCCATATCTAGGATTGGTCTCAGCTGTGCCCTTCTCTGTAGAGTTGCTCTCGAGAGGTCTGGTAGGATCTTGATCGTCGCTCCATCAAATTCCACCGCTCCTTGGTCCCAGGCCTTGCGCAGGATAAGTTCCTTCTGTGTGTAGCGGTGAATCCTGCAGATCACGTCCCTCGGTCTGTCCGGATCCGTTGATCTGGGCCCCAATGACCTGTGTACACGGTCTAATTCCAGTGAAGCCGGAGGGGCTCCTAGGACCTGTTGGAAGATGGCAGTTACTGATGCCTCCAGGTCTTCCGCTCCTGTAGCCTCGGGAAGGCCTCGCAGCCGCAGATTGTTGCGGCGGCTACGGTCTTCCATGTCCTCCAAACGCAGTTGGAACTCCACTGCTGTAGTCGCTTGTGAGTCTTGGGAATGTTCTAAGGCCGCAACCCGTTGTGTGAGAGCAGACAGAGAGGTTTCCCCCGAATCCACCCTCTCTGTAATTGTCTGGAGCTCTGCATTTTATTTCCTGCACATCGCGTGCGTGTGCCTCCTCCACCCGGGATATGAGGGCCTCAATATCTGATCTGGTGGGCAAGGCCTCAATGTCTGCCTTGGTAGGAAGAGCACATAGGATAGCCCGCAGCTCCTCCGGGATTTCGGAATGCCTTTGTGATGTGCCTGCCATAATAGAGCCAAGGATCGCTGGTGTGTCTGATAGACAATCTGAAGACACAGACATAGTTGGGGATAGAGGTGAGGCTAGCACGTCCGAGTCTGCCATAAAGTGTCCACGTGGCGCTGCAACTATGGCGCCTGGTGATCTCCTCTGCTGACCGCGGAAGTATCTCCGAATACTGCTCCGTGGGGTAGCTATCTGGCCTCCGTTTGTTGCAGATCTTGTTCTGTACCTTTTGGGGGTTAGCATTCCGTCTTCATATATTATTTAAGCCGTTAGGTTCGTGAGTGGGAGAGGGGATAGTCAGGAGCTCTTTGGAAGCACGTCCTCACTCCGCCATCGCTAGGCCACGCCCCCCGTTTTTTGACAATTTGGGGTTTTTAGTGAAACAAGGATTGGTGATAAAGCATCAGTGGAAAGGAGAAATGTTTTTCCCATATTAACTCTTACAGGAGAGAATTTCCCTTCCTAGGGGTAGATTTCATCTCACTTCCTGTTGTCTCCTTCCGTTTGCAAGTAGGAGTCATTTGTAAGTTGGATGTTTGAAAGTAGGGTCCTGCCCTATATACTCAGCAGAAATTTGGGACTTAGGTGTTGGTGTGGCCACAACACTGTAAGCCCTCACAGTTACTCTTTGTGGGGGCTGGAACGGGCCCTGCGGTGAAATATTAGATCAAGAATTGTAATTACATGTCCCTGTTAAACAGGTGCTGAAAAATTGGGCCTTAGGCACTGGTGGCGGTGTCCAGAACCAAAATTGTTCTTACAAGCTATCAGCATGAAAATTGAGGAGGAAGAGGATAGTCACTCAGCATAACATGATAGTCACTCAGCATCAGCATAGGCAGTCTTGAAGGGATCTGACATTAAAAAAAAAAATTCAGTTACATCAACATCAGGTCCTTGGTAGCTGGTGATCCAAGACTGATTCATTTTTAAGAAGGTCAGCCAATTGACCGATTTGGTGGACAGGAGCACCCTGTGATCGGTTACAAAGCCTCCAGCAGCACTGAATGTGCGTTCTGAAAGAACGCTGGATGCAGGACAGGCCAGTAGCTCAATTGCATACTGTGCAAGCTCTGGCCAGTGATCCATCCTCAAGACCCAGTAACCCAGAGGATTTTCGGTGGGAAAGGTGTCCAAGTCTGATCTTGCCCCTAGGTAATCCTGCACCATGTGAATCAGACGGTGGCGATGGTTGCTGGAACTGATCATACCTTGGGGCTGCGGACCAAAAAATTGTCTGAACGCATCGGTCAGACAGCCACCTTCTCCACCACTCCTTCTATGACTGACCAAAGCCTCAGCAACACGTTGTCCAGGAGGACCAGGAAATTGTAACCTCCCAGGCTCTGGAAATGCATTGTACAAACCTTTCTGCAAGGCCTCCCGAAGATATTTCACCCTCTGCGACAGCAAGATAAAGTCTTGTAACCGGGATCAAGGAGGGCTGCCAGCCAGTAATGATCCCTCCCCTTGATACCACGAATACGAGGATCCTTCCGCAGGCTTTGCAGGATCAGGGAGGCCATGCAGCGTAGGTTTGCTGAGGCATTCGGTCCAGAGTCCTCTGGGTCACTAAGGACGTCATGATCCGCAGCCACCTCCTCCTAGCCACGTACAAGTCCATGGGTTTCTTTGGACTGTAAATGATCCCTTGAAGACTGCTGCTGATGCTGAGTGCCAGGCTCCACCTCCATGCTGATACAATCCTCCTCCTCCTCTTCCTGTGTGAATGCAGGAACACTGTCTGGATAAAGGGGGCCTTGAGAGGTAAGGAAGTCCTCCTCTTCTTCCCTCTGTTCTACCTCAAGTGCCCTCTCCATTATTCCACGCAGCGTGTGCTCCAACAGGTGGCCTCCTCAAATGGTGACAGGACAGTGCATGCATCCATGATCATAGCCCACTGGCGTGGGGAAAAAAAACAAGCTCCCCTGACCCTGTCCTGGTGCCATAGTCACATAGGTACTCATTGATGGCCCTCTGCTGCGTGTGCAGCGGCTGCAGCATGGCCAATGTTGAGTTTCACCTGGTGGACATGTCACAGATTAGGCAGTTCTTGGGCAGGTTAAACTCCTTTTGGAGGTCCGTCAGCCGAGCATTGGCATTATATGACCGGCAGAAATGCACACAGACTTTCCTGGCCTGCCTCAGGACATCCTGTAAGCCCGGGTACCTGCCCAAGAACTGCTGCACCACCAAGTTAAGGACGGGAGCCAAACAGGGCACATGGGTTAGTTGTCCCTGTCGGAGGGCGGAGAGGAGGTTGGTGCCATTGTCGCAAACCACCATTCCTGGCTTAAGATGGCGTGGCATCAACCATCTCTGAACCTGCCCCTGCAGAGTTGACAGAATCTCTGCCCCAGTGTGGCTCCTGTCCCCCAAGCACACCAGCTCATGCACCGCATGGCATCTTTTGGCCTGCGTACTTGCATAGCCCCTTGAATGCCTACAGAGCACCGCTGGTTCCAAGGACAAATCAGCACAAGAAGAGGTCATGGAGGAAGAAGAAGAGGAGGGGGTGGAGGAGAGAGGTGTGGCAGAACTAGTAGACTTTTTGCGGCGTGGTGGCGGAACAACCTCCAACACTACTGCACCCTGTCCTGCATCCTTCCCAGCTGCCAGAAGAGTCACCAAGTGTGCAGTGAAAGATAGGTAATGTCCCTGTCCATGCCTGCTGGACCATGAGTCAGCGGTAATATGAACCTTACCACTGACCGCCATTTCCAGCGAGGCCAAGACATTGCCTTCCACATGCCGGTAGAGAGCTGGAATCACCTTCCGTGAGAAAAAGTGGCGTTTGGGAACATGCCACTGAGGAACTGCACATTCCACAAACTCACGGAAGGGGGCAGAGTCTACCAACTGAAAAGGTAGCAGTTGAAGTGCTAGCAATTTTGCCAAGCTAGCATTCAACCGCTGCGCATGTGGATTCGGCGGTCTAGCAGCAGGGGCAGGGAAATTTGCCTGGTACAATCTGATGTCGGTGTACCGAAAGCAGATTGCCCACAAGTACTTGGCTGTGACACACCTAATTCTACACCTTCATTCCTCTCAGTGCAGGTTTCAGAGAGGACTGAAGGTATAGTGGGGTTGGAGATCCCAGCTGATGAGGAGCAAGGAGAGTTCCGCTTTGTTCTTTGGTGTGGGTCTTTTAGGTATGCTTGCCAACAAACTGCATGGCAGGTCGAGATATGCCTGGTCAAGCATGTGGTGCTCAAGAGTGTGATGTTTTGGCCACGCGAGATACGCTTGAGACATATGTTGCAAATAGCAGCGGTGCGATCTGATGCACTCATCTCAAAAAAGCCCACACCAAAGAACTTTTGGAATAACGCACAGAGACAGCAGTGCCCTGCACACGCGGAGCTCTGCGGTGTGATGCAGTCGGTGTGCTGCCCTTAAGATGGCCCCTAGAGGGCATTCTGCCTCATTGGAGATGTGCCTCCTCCTCCTCCTCTCTCCTATCAGGCACCCACGTGGAGTCAGTGACTTCCTCATCATCCCCTCCCTCCTCATCACTGGAGCAAAGCTGGCAGTATGCTGCAACTGGGGGAACATGACTGACAGATTGCTGTCCTTTTTGGGCACCCCCTCTCTCTGGGCTCACGTTACTCCCCTTATCTAGCTGGGTACCATCATCGGAGCCCTGGAGCATGTACCCAAAACTGTGGTCAAACAGTTCAGGGGACTCCTCAGAAGGACATGGTGGGGCTAGGGAAGGAGTGACTGATGCCATTGAGCCGAGGGAAGAGGCCGCGTTGACAGCTGCTTTGCCAGACAAAGTACCCTGAGCCTGGGTGAGAGAGGATGAGGAGGATGAGCACGGTCTGGTCATCCACTCTACCACGTCTTCGGCGTGTTGCAGCTCAACACGGCCAGCTGCCAAAAGAAGGGACAAGCGTCTCCCGCGGCCACGTGCTGATGAGGATGCACCGTGTCCACGACCAGCACTGTTGCCTCTAGACACAGAGCCTGCTTGCCCTCTTTTATTATCTTGTGACTGTCTGCCTCTCCTTGTTGGCCTTCAAGACATACTAATGGCCTGCAGTGAGCTGGGATGTATATATATACCGATTATACTGCAGCTAGCAGAATCAACTGCCTGCCTGTAGCGATTATTAGTATGAGAACTCCAGCAATTGTCTTCAGGTAGCTTTAGGTGCACACTGTGCAGAGGACTCAGTACACTAACTGTAAATACTGCAGCTGCCTGCCTGTGGTACTAATAGGATCAGAAGAACACCACCATTTTTTTCAGGTAGCTTTAGGTGCACACTGTGCAGAGGACACAGTACACTAACTGTAAATACTGTAAATACTGTAAAAACACCTGCCTGCCTGTCAGTATTTTAGCAAGAGAATAACAGGAACGGATCTAGCTAAACTGAATACATTGTGTATATATATATATATAACACCTAGGATGCATATATACACAATACACTGTAAGTGCAGCTAACTGACTCGCCTACTCTATCTAACTTAAATCAAATGACACTGTCTCTCTGTCTATCTCTCTCTGCCACCACAACACACTACACAAGGCCGCCGCGCAGGCAGCCTTATATAGTGTGGGGCGTGTGCTAAACCCCCTGAGCCATAATTGGCCAAAGCCACCCTGGCTTTGGCCAATTACGGCTCTCTGTACAGACCGTGCTGTGATTGGCCAAGCACGCGGGTCATAGTGCATGCTTGGCCAATCATCAGCCAGCAAAGCACTGCAATGCCGCAGTGAATTATGGCCTGTGACGTGCCACTCGAATCTGGCACAAACGGCCCATAACGTTTGCAATTCGACGAACAGTCGAACATGGGTTTGCATTGAACTCAAAGCTCATCCCTAGTCCCAGCTAATCAGCTTAAATAGCAGTTAATCCACCGGAAATGTCAAAGAGGTCTTCAAAAACACATGCCAAGATTGGGTGTACCACGCTCAACAACAGTGCTGCTGGGTATTGGGAGTTCATAAGATGCAGATGAATAATTATTATTATTATTATACAGGATTTATATAGCGCCAACAGTTTACGCAGCACTTTACTAAATAAAAGGGAGACAGTACAGTTTAAATACAATAAAATACAAGAGGGTTAAGAGGGCCCTGCTCAAAAGAGCTTACAATCTAATAGGGTGGGACAAGTGGTACAAAAGGATATAACTGCGGGGGATGAGCTGATGGAAGTGATAAAAGTTCCGTTAGTTGTAGGCATGATAGGCCTCCCTGAAGAGATGAGTTTTCAGGGGTTGTCTAAAGGCAGCCAGAGTAGGAGTTAGCCCAAACAGATTGAGGTAGAGAGTTCCAGGAGGAGGGAGAGGCTCTGGAGCAGTGGCGGCCCATCCATACAGGGCGCACGGGTGCCGCCTCCCCTATCCATGTGTCCCCCTGATCTACATATCAGAGCATCGGACCATGGATTCCAAGGAGGGGTGGGTGATTTTTGAAGGATGTAATTAGAGCCAGAGGCTCTAATAGGCTTCAAAAAAGGGTGGCCTCGGAGCGCAGAGCATTGCGCACCGAGCCCACCCAGTTGTGTGATGAAAGCAAATTAATTTATGCTATTTTCACACAAGTTCTTCTCCACCAGTAAAACCTGTTTCCCGATTGGTCAAAGCATCAGGCTATTGGATGCCTAGGCCATGTTTCTGCACTTCCTGTTTGTCAGATTGTTGTGCTCTTTCCAGCCAATATCTTGCCCCTTTGTGTACCTGCAGCTGTCCTAATCTCTGCTACCTCTCGCTAACCAACCATTGGCTTGTTCCTCGAATAGGAAGCACAGAGACATGACTTAACCCCTTCCCGTCCACCCTATAGCCCCTAACCCTTAACCCTGACCCTAGCCCTTAACCCTAACCCATAACCCTGACCCTACACCCTAACCCTTAACCCTTAACTCTAACCCTTAACCCTAACCTTAGCCCTTAAGCCTAACCCTAACTCTAGCCCTTAAGCCTAACCCTAGCTCTTAACCCTAGCCCTTAACCCTAACCCTTAACTCTAACCCTAACCATTAACTTTAACCCTTGACCCTAACCCTTAACCCTACCCTAAAACCCTAACCCTGGCCCTTATGCCTAAATTGTAACACCAACCCTAGCCATTAACCCTAATCCTTAACCCTAATCCTAGTCCTTAACTCTAACCCTTAACCCTAACCCTTAACCCTGACACTAGCCCTTAACCCTAACCCCAGCCCTTATCCCTAACCATTAACTCCAACCCTAGCTCTTAACCCTAATCTTTAACCCTTAACCCTGAACTTAGCCCTTAACCCTTACCCTAATGCTAGCCTTTGGTCCTAACCCTTAATCCTAGCCCTAGCTCTTAAGCCTCACTCTTAACCCTACCCCTTAACCTTAGCTCTTAACACTTAACCCTAACCCTAGCCCTGAACCCTTACCTAATCCTGGATAAGATCCTTCTTTATTACCTTAACCTCTTCACACCCACCGTAGGCAAATATGCAGCCCCACTGCACTGGGCTTTTTCCTGTGGGGCCGCATGGCGCACTCCCAGCACAGAGACCGGGGTCTCACCAAAAGCCCAAGGCCCCATACTAACAATCTCCTGATTCCGGGTCACCTGATCGCTGTAGTAGCCTCTGGTTGGCTATCACAGTGATCAGTCACTGTGAAGTCTGCCCTCGTTTTTTTTTTCTCTGCTTGCAGAAAATAAAGTGTGTGTAAAAAAAAAAAAAAAATATAAAAAATACATAAAAATACCTAGATCAAGGTTTCATCTAGGTCAATGACAGGGTTAGTGTTTGGGTTAAGGTCAGGGTCAAAGGTCAGGGTCAGGGTCAGTATTTTTTTTTTTAGTATTAGTTTCAGTGTGTTTTAGGCAGAATAAAAAAAGCAAAATGTGCACTATTGTTTCTGGGCTGTACTTCGGGTACAAACAACAAATGAAATTCCACATATGTGGTATCATTGCGATCGTCAGAAGCAGGAGAATTTATTTTGGGTTATTCCTTGGTGGAAGGTTATGCCTGCAACAAGAAATATACAGCTACATTAAAAAATGATTTTTTAAAACTATTTTGGGCCAGTTGTCCTTAGATAATAAAAATAAATAAATAAAGAGATATCCATAACATTTACCACCAAATAAAAGCCCAATTTGTCCTGAAAAAATGCAGTATAATCCACTTGGATGCACAAAGTAGTTGTGATGATATGTACGGATTTGTTAACACGTGTCAAAGTTGCAAAATTGTGCTTAGGCATTTAGATTCCTTTTACCATTAGGCGTGAAGGGGTTAACAAAGTAACACAATTTATTTTATTATCAAGCTTTCCCAAAAAACATTTTGACACAACATTAACATAAACATATATGGCAGAATTGGGTGGTCATTTTTATTGGGGTTTATTGATTTTTCCAATAAACTGATAAAACAGATCACCTAACTAGAGACAAAACACAAGCAGCAATCTCTATCTGAATCCTCAGCCACTGCCCTGCTAGAGGCAAGGAAGAAATTACAACAAATCCTAGACACTAAAACAAAATGCCTGTTGTTCTTCAGAAAAAAAGGTGTATTATGAGGCGGGGGACAAATCAGGCAAGCTTCTAGCTAGGGCCTTACGAGAACCTAATACCTCTAAACACATCACGGGAATTAGGAACACAGGGGGGTCATTAGATGTTAAAACAGAAGATATTGCAAGACATTTCCACACATACTATACAGAGTTATATAACTTACCAACACAACCCAGGCCCCCAGGAATCTCAGTAGACAGAGCACAGCCCATACAGAACTATCTGAAACACAGTGGACTACCCCATCTAGATACAGAAGATGTAACCCAAGTAGATGAACAAATTACCCCAATGGAAATCCAACAAGCTATTAAAGCACTCAAACCTGGGAAAAGCCTGGGACCAGAAGGTTACACCGCCATTTACTACAAGACTTTCATTGACACACTAACAGACCCCCTGTTAAGAGCCTTTAACTCATTGGCTGACGTTAGACCCATCCCATCGGACGTCCTTTCCACACACATTACGATTATACCCAAGCCCGACAAGGACACAGCAAACTCCTCCAACTACAGGCCCATTTCTTTATTGAATATTGACCTATAGTTGTTAGCCAAAATCCTGGCAAATAGACTTCGACCACTACTAGCTAAAATAATAGGCCCCAAACAAGTAGGCTTCATGGCAAGTAGAGAAGCGAGAGACAATATTATAAAAGCTCTCCTTCTCACACAGGCATCACACTGCCTGCACATCGAAAGCCTTCTCCTGTCAACTGATGCAGGGAAGGCTTTCGACAGGGTAGCATGGGATTTTATGTTTGTGCACATGTGGGTCTTAAACCACGTATGATGGAGCAAGGAAAGATTAACGGTTCCCTGTCAGAAAAAGTAGAGATACTGAATGTCACGAGACAGGGCTGCCTCCTGTCCCCACTGCTGTTCATTCTCTCACTAGAACCATTTATTCAAACAATCAATAAAGACGACTCAGTAAAAGATATCACCATACAAGACAGGACATACAAGACAGCAGCGTATGCGGACGACCTCCTATTTTTTGTGGCAAGTCCACACACTACCCTCCCCAATCTCATGAAAGCTTTTGCACATTACGGGTATCTCTCTAACCTTATAAAATCTGAAGCCCTGAATGTCAATTTATCATCCACTAACCTGACCAAAACACAAGCCAACTTCCCATTTAAATGGGAAGGAAAAGCTTTAAAATACTTAGGAATATGGCTGACCCCAAAATCATCAATGCTATTTGAGGCTAACTTCCCTCCCCTACTCCTAAAGATACAAAAAGACTTAAAACTCTGGAAGGCAGGATATTTTTCATGGTTTGGGAGGGTGGCCATCTTGAAGATGGTAGTATTGCCTAGGCTTTTGTGTCTCCTGAGGGCACTGCCGGTCAAACTACCCCAGAAGTTTTTCAGAAGGCTGCACACCACATCACTAGGTTTCCTCTGGGCACATAAAAAAGCCAGGATTAAATTAACACTCCTGACCAGGCCTAAGGAACTAGGAGGAATGGGACTCCCAGACTTCAGGAAATATTACCAGGCAGCTCATCTCACGAGCGTGGTGGACTGGCACTGCCATGGGAGGGATAAAGACTGGGTGGACTTGGAAGGAAAATTGAGCCCATACCCCCTCCTCTTTACCCCATGGAACCCTGGATTACAGAAAAATATTAACCTAAAACAACAACCACTAATGAATACCACTCTATCCATCTACACAGAAGCAGCTAAACACCCAACACTGACCTCCTCACCGAGCCCTATCACTCCACTATCAGACAATCCGGACTTCCTACCGGGATTAAACAACCGACTACTTCTACAACCTCTCACTAACAGGACCTTACAAGCAGGAGAATGCTTCCATAATGGGAAATTCATAGATTATATGACCCTAAAGAAAGATAGCGGGATACACAACCTGCCAATCTGGACCTACTTCCAGATAGGCAGCTATCTAAACGGTGCAACCAGACAAGGACATTTCTCCAGACAGCTGACTGACCTAGAGAAAATTTGCCCTGAAGGAGAACAACTGCAAAAAACAACCTCAATCACATATAAGTGGCTCCAAAATTCAATTCCTGAAAAAGAAGACAGATTTAGAAAGAGCTGGTCTAAGGCACTTGATCGTACAATCACTGCCAATCAATGGTCAAAAGCCTGCCTCCTTGCGCATAGGTGCTCTATAAGTACCAAGACACAAGAAATGTCTCGAGCTATACTCTTCCCTACACTTGATTTTATCTTTTTACATGATCAAGCTATTTTAAACTGTTTTGATTATTGGTGTCATCCAATAAATACATCATTTGATCTGCACCATTGGCGCTTTCATATTTTTTTGAGAACCACCTATTCATCTGAGACTTCCATGCGGCTGGGACTCCCCTTCGGCCTTCCGGACTCGCAGTCGTGATTGGGACAACAGAAGGAAGATTCCCCTTGAGATCTGGGGTTTCTTGGACCAACCATTTCCATCTGGGATCTCTGAGCCTGTTTGATTCGGTGTCACCGGCATCTAAATCCACCATTTCTGGTAAGCGTATTTCAACTGTTTCCTATTCAAGATCGTATAACTAATGACATACAGACGTGAAGATTCTCCATTCTGGTTGGACTCATTCCACATATTTACCATTATGGGACTATCATTCCATTTTTACCTATTTGGACACCATTGAACTTTATTGGTTTATTGTGCCATATTAGTCACACTCACGTTTTTGTTTCAGTGGATATTACCTCTGACTGGTTCATTGTTATCATCATTAGCGCTACATTTATTTCTATTACATGTTTTAGAATATTGGTCATATTTGTATGTAGCTGCTCTTTTCTACACTTTGGGTTAGCGCAGTGTTATATACTTCTTTTTCAGTCTTACAAACTACTCACTGACTGGTATGTTACACCTGCTAAACTGCACTCATGGTATGCTCAGACCCCCAATGCTTGCTGGAGATGTGGGGGCGACGCAGGCACGCTAATGCACATTTGGTGGCATTGCCCCCTCTTGACCGCGTTTTGGCGACAGGTCAGAGACATAATCAAATTAATAACAGAAATCAGACTCATGCTGGATGCTGCTTGTTGTCTCCTGCACACCTCCTCATTCCCACCAAAACGATACAAGAATTCACTAACTAAACATCTGCTAAATGCAGCTGATTATTGCCCGTTGGAGAACCACACGAGCACCCACCATCCCGCAGTGGCTGGCAAAGGTCTCAGAAATCTGTGAAATGGAAGACCCTTTGGTTCAAGCCTCAGATAAGGTTGACGGGTTTCATAAAACTTGGACACCCTGGTTCGAATTCCGCTATTCAGATGCATACAAAAGACCTACAAAGAAACTGAACACACCATTACCTCTTCTCTTTATCTAAATAACACTTGAATACATGAGGTGATACCTGATTACATTGAAATAGCAATGCAACCCACAATGGTTACCCTTTCCTAAACCAATCCTTTTCTATCTCCACTTCATCTCGTTATACTCTTTACTTTGATTAATAGAATCACACTGGTATAGAAATATTTCGAGTATTTAAGGTATGTGCCTGTACAGGTTCTTATCGCACGTAAAGTTAACGATCTCAATTAGAAATTTTGAAACAATGAATCGATAACAGATGTCAGAATACTGAGAAACGATTGTTTGGTGTTCTACCCTGATCCCTGTAACAAAAGTTTTTTGTTAATTACAACAGCACTCTTCATTATGTTCGTCAAACTTTGTACAACTGACAGAAAGGTATATTTTTCATTTAATGTCTGTAAACATCTCTATATTATTGTTGAAGCTCAAAGTTTGAATGTTTAAAAAAAACATAAGCAGGAATTTTAACTTTAATAGAAAACAAAAGGAATAGTGCTGATAAGCAGGAACTTTGCTTTACAGTTTACTGGAAACAAAAATTCAAGATGTATATCAAATATCATTTAGAAAAAAAAAATAGATTTCATAGGTAAAGTAGGTATAGCACCCCCCCCCCCCCAGATCTCTGACTGTGATATATATATTTCACGAACCCTATGTTTTATTACACATTATATTCAACACCTTTATTATTTTGTAAATGGGTAATTATTTCATAGGGTAATTTGAAAAAAAAATAATTTCCAAAATTTTAATTTACCGGTACATTTTTTTTGTGAATCTCCAAGATTCTAAAAAAAAATCTCAGAAGTTACAGAATTAAATTCATGTTGATTTTATTTCTTTTTTATTATTGGAAGTTACATAATTGAATTCATGTTTATTTTATTTCTTTCTTATTTTTGGAAGTTACATCGTTTAATTGATGTTGATTTTATTTATTTCTTATCATTGGTAGTTATAGAATTAAATTAATGTGGATTTTCTTTCTTTTTTACTGTTGGACGTTACAGAATTTTATGCATGTAGATTTTAGCTTTTTCTTATATTTGAAGTTACCAAATTTAATTTGTGTTGATTTTATTTATTGTTTTACTATTGGAAGTTACAGAATTATGCTCATGTTGATTTTATCTTTTTCTTATTATTTGAAGCTACAGAATTAGATTAATGTTGATTTTTTTTTTTTTAGCTTTCTTTTAATATTTGAAGTCACAGAATTACATTCATGTTGACTTTATTTCTTTCTTATTGCTTAAATCCTTGTTGCTTATGTTTCTTTTTTACTAATGGAAGTTACAGAATTTTATCCATGTTGATTTTAGCTTTTTCTTAACATTTGAAGTTACAGAATTACATTCATGTTGATTTTATTTGAGCTTTTTCTTAATATTTGAAGTTACAGAATTACATTTATGTTGACTTTATCTATTTCTTATTGCTGGAAGTTACATCATTTAATTGATGTTGATTTGATTTATTTCTTAACATTGGAAGTTATAGAATTATATTCATGTAAATTTTATCTTTTTCTTAATATTTGAAGTTACTGAATTGTTGATTTTATTTATTTTTTTACTATTGGAAGTTACAGAATTGTATCCAAGTTGATTTTAGCTTTTTCTTAATATTTAAAGTTACAGAATTACATTCATGTTGACTTTATTTATTTCTTATTATTGGAAGTTACAGAATTATATCCAAATTCCTTTGAATTCTTTCTTAAAGCGGAGTTCCGCCCTTTTTTTTTTTTTTTTTAAGTCAGCAGCTACAAATACGGCAGCTGCTGACTTTTAAAATACAGACACTTACCTGTCCAGGGCGCCCGTAATATTCTGTCTGTCCCTCGGCTCTCGAGTGCTGCTGCCTCCATCTTCGGTAAGGGAATCAGGAAGTGAAGCCCTGCGGCTTCACTTCCTGGTTCCCTACTGCACATGTGCAACTTGCGCTGCGCATTCCCACTGGACCCTGCTGTCTCCTAGGACCCGTGTGTCACCCAGAAGACAGCGGGGGGGGAGTGGAATAGAATCTATGTCCGGAAGTGGGAGCTAAATACCTGTATTAGACAGGTATCTGCTCCCCCCGAAAGGTGCCAAATCTGACACCAGAGGGGGGGGGATTCCGAAAAGCGGAAGTTCCATTTTTGTGTGAAACTCCACTTTAATTGTGTTACAGAATTATTTTCAGGTTAAATTAATTTGTTTCCTAATATTTGAATTTACAGAATTACAGTGGAGCAAAAAAGTATTTAGTCACCACCAATTGTGCAAGTTCTTCCACTTAAAAAGATGAGAGAGGCCTGTAATTGTCATCATAGGTATACTTCAACTATGAGAGACAAAATGTGGAAACAAATCCAATCACATTGTCTGATTTTTGAAAGAATTTATTTGCCAATTATGGAGGAAAATAAGTATTTGGTGAAAATGAAAAGTTCATCTCAATACTTTGTTGTATCTCCTTTGTTGGCAATGACAGAGGTTAAACGTTTTCTGTAAGTCTTCACAAGGTTGTCACACACTGTTGCTGGTATGTTGGCCCATTCCTCCATGCAGATCTCCTCTAGAGCAGTGATGTTTTGGGGCTGTCGCTGGGCAACACGGACTCTCAACTCCCTCCAAAGGTTTTCTATGGGGTTGAGATCTGAAGACTGGCTAGGCCACTCCAGGACCTTGAAATGCTTCTTACGAAGCCCCTCCTTCGTTGCCAGGCGGTGTGTTTGGGATCATTGTCATGCTGAAAGACCCAGCCACGTTTCTTCTTCAATGCCCTTGCTGATGAGAGGAGGTTTGCACTCAAAATCTCATGATACATGGCCCCATTCATTCTTTCATGTACACAGATCAGTTGTCCTGTTCCCTTTGCAGAGTAACAGCCCCCAAGCATGATGTTGCCACCCCCATGCTTCACAGTAGGTATGGTGTTCTTTGGTTGCAACTCAGCATTCTCTCTCCTCCAAACATGACGAGTTGTGTTTCTACCAATCAGTTCTACTTTGGTTTATCTGACCCTATGACATTCTCCCAGTCCTCTTCTGGATCATCCAAATGCTCTCTAGCAAACCTCAGACGGGCCCGGACATGTACTGGCTAAGCAGGGGGATACATCTGGTACGGCAGTCCCTGGCGGCGTAGTGTGTTACTGATGGTATCCTTTGTTACGTTGGTTCCAGCTCTCTGCAGGTCATTCACTAGGTCCCCCCCGTGTGGTTCTGGGATTTTTGCTCACTGATCTTGTGATCATTTTGACCCCACGGGGTGAGATCTTGCGTGGAGCCCCAGATCGAGGGAGATTATCAGTGGTCTTGTAGGTCTTCCATTTTCTAATTATTGCTCCCACAGTTGATTTCTTCACACCAAGCTGCTTGCCTATTGCAGATTCAGTCTTCCCAGCCTGGTCCAGGCCTACAATTTTGTTTCTGATGTCCTTCGACAGCTCTTTGGTCTTCACCATAGTGGAGTTTGGAGTGTGACTGTTTGAGGTTGTGGACAGGTGTCTTTTATACTGATAACAAGTTCAAACAGGTGCCATTAATACAGGTAATGAGTGGAGGACAGAGGAGCCTCTTAAAGAAGAAGATACAGGTCTGTGAGAGCCAGAAATCTTGCTTGTTTGTAGAAGACCAAATACTTATTTTCCACCATAATTTGCAAATAAATTCTTTCAAAAATCAGACAATGTGATTGGATTTGTTTCCACATTTTGTCTCTCATAGTTGAGGTATACCTATGATGACAATTACAGGCCTCTCTTATCTTTTTAAGTGGGAGAACTTGTACAATTGGTGGTGACTAAATACTTTTTTGCCCCACTGTATATTCATGTTCATCTTAGCTTTTTCCTTTTATTTAAAATTCCAGAATAAAACTCATGTTGATTTTCTTTCTTTCAGAGAGAATTTCCCTGCCCCCCCCTCAAAAAAATGAAATAAAATGAGAATGTTTTATTAGCACAATATTCTACTTCACTGGAAGTGTAAAATCTCATTCTGAAATTCAAATAATTGATCACATTTCTAAATGAAGAATATTTGTTCATTTCCATTCTTGTTTTAACCTCAGATTATTTTCCTGCAGACAGTGTTGTTTGTGGATGTTGTCCGGTTGCCTGGTTTGTGAAATTGAATCTATACAAATCCTCGGAGCGTACATGAAGTGATGATATGGAAATGTGCGGGCGTTGTGTTACATTGTGTGACAGCAGAACCTCAGCTGATTTTACAGACAAATTATTTTCCAGGGTACAGAAAAAAAAAAGTAGATAAACAGAACCAGGAATTTTGCTTTACACTCTAACTGGTAAATATTCAAGATACAATTAAATATCATTTAGGAAAAAAAATAAAATACGTAGGTAAAGTAGGTATAAGGAAAAAAATGGAAGTCATATTGGAAGTCATAACATTATATTATATTCATGTTGTGTTTTTAGCTTTTTTCCTAACATTAGAAGTTACAGAAATAAATTCATGTTGATTTTATTTATTTTTTACTATTGGAAGGTACAGAAATGAATTAATGATGGTTTTATTTCTTTCTTACTATTAGACTTACAGAATTATATCCATGTTGATTTTAGCTTTTTCTTAATATTTGAGGTTACAGAATTAAATTTATGTTGATTTTTTTTTCTTTCTTACTATTGGAAGTTATTGAATTTTCTCCATGTTAATTTTAGCTTTTTCCTAATATTTGAGGTTACATAATTACATTTGTGTTGATTTTATGTACTTCTTATTATTGGAAGTTGCAGAATTTTATCCATGCTGTTTTTTTTTCTTTCTTAATATTTGAAGTTACAGAATTATATTTATGTTGATTTTACTTCTTTCCTAATGTTGGAAGTTACAGAATTATATTTATGTTGATTTAATTTCTTTCTTAATATTGGATATTACAGAATTATATTCATACTGATTTTAGCTTTTTCTATTATTCCAAATGACAGAATTAAACTCATGTTGATTTTATTTCTTCCTTATTATTTGAAATGACAGAATTAAACTCATGTTGTTTTTATTTCTTCCTTATTATTTGAAATGACAGAATTAAACTCATGTTTTTTTTTTATTTCTTTCTTAATTTTGGATGAACCTGATAAAGTCACAGAAGGAATTTCCCTGTGCCCCCCAAAAATTAAATGCAATAAAATGAGAATGCTTCATTAGTACAATATTTTACTTCACTGGAAGTGTAACATCTCATGCTGAAATTCAAATAATTGATCACATTTCCTAATGAAGAATATTTATTCATTTCCATTCTTGTTTTAATCTCTGACTCTCCAGATTATTTTCCTGCAGACGGTGTTGTTTGTGGATGTTGTCCGGTTGCCTGGTTTGTGAAATTGTATCTATACAAATCCTCGGACATGAAGTGAAGATATGGAAATGTCCGGGTGTTACATTGTGTGACAGCAGAACCTCAGCTGATTTTACAAACAAATTATTTTCCAGGGTACAGAAAAAAAAGTAGATAAACAGAACCAGGAATTTTTACACTCTGGCTAAAATTCAATATACAATTAAATATCATTTAGAAAATAAAATGTATATTACATAGATAAAGTAGGTATAAGAATAATAAATTGTACATTATATCCAACAGCTTTATTATTTAGTAAATGTGTGATTTTTTATCATTATGTTATTAAAAGTTGATTTCCAAGATGTTGTTAACTTAACCTTTTCTGTGACTCTCCGGGATTCTAAAATAAAATATCAGAGGTTACAGAATTAAGTTCATGTTGATTATATTTCTTTCTTATTATTGGAAGTTGCATAATGTAATTCATGTTTATTTTATTTCTTTCGTAATATTGAAAGTTACAGAATTAAATTTATGTTGACTTTATTTCTTTCTTACTATTTGAAGTTAAAGAATTATATTCATGTAGATTTTAGCTTTTTTTTAATATTTCAAGTTACAGAATTAAATTCATGTGTATTTTATTTCTTTCGTAATATTGAAAGTTACAGAATTAAATTTATGTTTATTTTATTTCTTGTTTACTATTGTAAGTTACAGAATTTTATCCACGTTGATGCGTTGATATTAGTTATTTCTTAACCACTTGCCAACTGCCTCACGATTAAATACATTGACAGAATGGCACGGGCAGGCAGAGTAAAGTATGGGTACGTTACTCCCCTCTTGCGGGCGGGGGGTGCAATCGTTTCACCCCCCGGTGCCTGAGGCGGTTGGCATAATTTCAGGAGCGATCCGTCCTGAGGGGGAGGCCACTGATTCATGGCCTCTCCCTCACGATCGCTCCTGGTGAATGAGAAGCTTCCTCTGCTTCTGAAATGTAAACAGAAGTGATGTCATCTCTCCTAGTGGAGCCTTTTCGTCCCGGCTTCCGATGAGAGAAGACATCTACAGCAGTGTTGCCAACCGTCAGTATTTTTACTGGCAGTCAGTAAAAAACAGGCAATTTTCTCCTGCCAGTAAATGCCAGTAAAAGTAAAAGGTTGCCAGTAAAATATATGGCTGTGACACGCGGCTTGGTCTGGAGCCGGCTGAGACCATCCGAGTGCCTGTTACAGTGTGATCGGTCGGCTCTGGCGGAGGTGGTGCCTGAGCATGTCGTGTGATGTCATAGTGCAATGAAGCCAAGCAGAGCGGCCAGAGCCCTGTGAATGGGAGCAAGGCATACTGGGACAGGGACCATCAGTGCTATTTAGACTGGAGGGACCACTTGGCTTGGAGCAGGGGTCTCAAACTGGTGGCCCTCCAGCTGTTGCGGAACTACACGTCCCATGAGGCATTGCAAGGCTGACAGTTACAAGCATGACTCCCACAGGCAGAGGCATGATGGGACTTGGAGTTCCGCAACAGCTGGAGGGCCGCCAGTTTGAAACCCCTGGCTTGGAGAGAGAATGTGACTCAGGAGGTGACGTGTCAGTGAGGTCTCATCATCTGTGCTGCTGCACACTGGTGTCATTGTGAGAGTCAGTTTCATATGTGTGTGTCGCCCATTCCAATTTCTTGCCCTCCTGAGGCCCGTCCCTGAGCTATTTACTTAATATATCGAAAATAAAATAGGAAATATATTTTTTTGACTTATTATCCACCTTAAATCATATTGCTAATTGCATATTGTACTTGTTTGTAGCCTAAATACTCTAATTTGCACTTAAAACTGTCATTTTGTAACTTTTGGAAATGTCAGTAAAAACGTGGCTGTGCCAGTAAATTTTGGGTGTTGTGTCAGTAAATTTCAATCTGGTAAGTTGGCAACACTGATCTACAGTGAGTCTGCACCAACACTACACTAACACTAGCACACATAAGCACATAAACCCCCCGATCACCCCCCAATCAACTCCCCCTGCACCCCCTGCCACCCCCTGTCACAGTGACACCAATAGCAGTTTTTTTTTTACTGATTACTGCATTGGTGTCATTTATGACTGTTATAAGTGGTAGGGCAGTTAGTGGTAGGCCACTTTAGGTCTAGGGTACCTTCCTAACCCCCCTTAATAAAGGTTTAACCTCTTGATCACCCCCAGTTAACTCTTTCATCCCCTGTCGCCAGTGTCACTAAGCAATCTTTTTTCTGATCGCCGTATTAGTGTCACAGGTGAATATGTTCAGGTGATTTTAACTAGCCTTGCAAGAAATGTCATTCTTGTATGTATGCGCTGTAAAATATTTTGTACTGTTTGTAGGTCTTAAAGCAGCACCATCTTGAATTTAAATGCATTGTATGGTGTGCCCCCCAAATATGTTCTTGTATATTGTAATAGACCCTGACCAGGTTTTTTTTGGCTGGAGCACCCCTCCTCATTACCTCTTATTTAGTGGCCACCAGTGCATAGGATGTATCCCCTTCAGTTCTCCCACACAGAGGAGTTCAGCTCCCATGGTTGAGACAAAGGATCTTCCATTCTATTACTAGAGTAGGACCCACTAATTCAGGGTACTTTGTCGCAGTAAGTGGACTTAGCACTATATGACCATATAGTGTGACCAAACCCCCGTATTTTTTGAATATGTTCAGGTGATTTTAACTAGCCTTGCAAGAAATGTCATTCTTGTATGTGTGCGCTGTAAAATATTTTGTACAGTTAGTTATTTAGGTTCACCGTCAGCTTTTTATAGTGTCAGGGACCCCCATATACTACCTAATAAAGATTTTAACCCCCTGATTGCCCCCTAGTTAACCCTTTCCCCATTGATCACCGTATAACTGTTACGGGTGACGCTGGTTAGTTTGTTTTTTATACCCGCAGTTTATTACCCAGTAAAGGTTTAACCCCCGATTGCCCGGTGGGTGATATCAGTTAGGTTTAAGGGTCAGATAGGGTCTTCGTCACCCCAGGCATCGTCAGGTTAGCGCCAGTACCGCTAACACCCACACATGCAGCATACACCTCCCTTAGTGGTATAGTATCTGAACGGATCAGATCTATACTAGTGTCTCCAGCAGTTTAGGGTTCCCAAAAACGCAGTGTTAGCGGGATCAGCCCAGATACCTGCTAGCACCTGCGTTTAGCCCCTCCGCCCAGCCCAGCCCACCCAAGTGCACTATCGATCGATCACTGTCACTTACAAAACACAATACACATAACTGCAGCGTTCGCAGAGCCAGGCCTGATCCCTGCGATCACTAACAGTTTTTTGGTAGCGTTTGTTACAGTTGCTGACAGTCAGGAGCTTTTTTACCTGTGAGTCTCACTACTGTACCAATAAATTTAGAGCCCAAAATGGCAAATCGAAGGCACACTAGTGAAGAGACCTACACGTTTCTGAGCATGACAGATAGTGAAGAGGAAGTCACTCATATGTCAGATTTAGGCTCAGAATACGATCCTGTAGATGACAGTGGCTCCATGACAGATAGCTCTGACGACGGAGTTGTGGTCTCTGCCAAGGTCAGGCATACCAGACCCCGATCTTCTTCTGCTGTTGAGGTGCAAGAACTGCAGGGCTCTCGTATGGAGCAGAGAAGTACTAGTGCCGCTCATCCTTCTGGTGAACTCGCAAGCACCAACGGCCTAGTACACCCCGGTCGTAGTCAAACCCGCACTGCAGTAACACTTGGTGACGTGGCGAGTCCCATAAGTGCAGTTCAAGCTGGCGAGGTGGCAAGCTCAAATAGTGTCTCGCTGCCACCAAGAAGACAAAGACAGGCCCATCAAGCCCATAGTGCCCTTCCTGCTGCATTCGCCAATCCTAATTGGGAACCCACCACTTCTGCAGCACCGGTACTTCCCCCATTCACTGGCCAACCCAGAATTCAGGTGGAAACAGTTGATTTTACGTCACTTGATTTTTATTCACTGTTTTTCACCGAAGATCTCTAAAGATCTATTGTGGACCAAAGTAATTTGTATGCTGGTCAATTCATCGCCGCTAATCCCCAGTCCTCCCTTGCTACAGATTGGAAACCAATTACGGTTTCCAAATTTAAGGCCTTTCTGGGCCTATCCCTCCTCATGGGCATAGTTAAAATTAGTATGTTGTGGTCATATTGGTCCACTGACCCAATTCACCATATGCCCTTGTTCTCTCCCTCCATGACCAGGGCACGATATGAGCAGATTTTGCGGTTCATGCATTTCAACAACAATGAACTCTGTCGTCTTCGTGGAGACCCTGGATACAATCGGCTCTACAAAATTCGGCCCCTTGTAAACCACTTCAACCAACGTTTTGCAGACTTGTTTACTCCTCATCAAGTTGTCTGCGTTGATGAGTCCCTGATTAAATTTTCTGGCCGCTTGTCATTCAAACAGTACCTTCCCAGCAAGCGTGCTAGATACGGGGTCAAGATGTATAAGCTCTGTGACAGGGCCACAGGCTATACATGTAGTTTTATGGTTTACGAGGGCAAAGATAGTCACGTAGAGCCGATAAACTGCCCTGACTACATAGGAAGCGCTGGCAAGATAGTGTGGGACTTGGTGTCACCCATATTTGGAAAGGGGTATGACTTCTATGTGGACAATTATTACACGAGCGTGCCACTTTTTAGTCACTTGTTTGATCATCAGATTGGAGCATGTGGCACTGTGCGACCTAATCGCCGGGGCTTTCCCCAGCGGCTTGTAGATTCCCGTCTTAGGCTGGGGGAGAGATCCTGCTTGAAGTGTAATAATTTGCTCGCTATTAAGTGGAGGGATAATAAGAATGTTTTTGTTCTTACCTCCCTTCATGCAGACATGACGGTCCAAATTACTACGGTGACTGGTGTTGTGGAGAAACCCCTCTTTGTCCACGAATATAACCAAAATATGGGAGGAGTGGACCTCAACGACCAGTTGTTGGTGCCGTACCTAGCTGCCCGTAAGGCCAGACGCTGGTACAAAAAAGTGTCTGTTTATTTATTTCAATTGGCTTTGCTGAACGCTCAAGTGCTATACAGAGCTTCAGGATGGACTGGATCCTTCCTTAAATTCCAGGAAGAGATCGTCAGAGCCCTTCTGTTTCCAGACAGTGCTCCACCTCACCTTCCCCAATCAAATGCAGTAAGCCGGCTGCATGAGAGGCATTTTCCGTATGTCCTCCCGAGTACCCCTACCCAACGAGCTCCCCAAAGAATATGTCGTGTCGTGTTGAGTTTATCTTTTTCTTATTATTTGAAGTTACAGAATTACATTCATGTTGATTTTATTTGAGCTTTTTCTTAATATTTGAAGTTACAGAATTACATTCATGTTGACTTTATCTATTTCTTATTGCTGGAAGTTACATCATTTAATTGATGTTGATTTGATTTCTTTCTTACCATTGGAAGTTATAGAATTATATTCATGTAAATTTTATCTTTTTCTTAATATTTGAAGTTACTGAATTGTTGATTTTATTTATTTTTTAGTTAGTTACAGAATTGTATCCAAGTTGATTTTAGCTTTTTCTTAATATTTAAAGTTACAGAATTACATTCATGTTGACTTTATTTCTTTCTTATTATTGGAAGTTACAGAATTATATCCAAATTCCTTTGAATTCTTTCTTAAAGCGGAGTACCGCCCTTTTTTTTTTAAAGTCAGCAGCTACAAATATGGCAGCTGCTGACTTTTAAAATACAGACACTTACCTGTCCAGGGCGCCCGCGATGTTGGCACCTGAAGCTGATCTGTCCCTCGGCTATCGGGTGCTGCCACCGCCATCTTCCGTAAGGGAATCAGGAAGTGAAGCCCTGCGGCTTCACTTCCTGGTTCCCTACTGCGCATGCGCAACTTGCGCTGTGCGTTCCCACTGGTCCCTGCTGTCTCCTAGGACCCGTGTGTCTCCCAGAAGACAGCGGGGGGAGTGGAATAGATACCCGCTGGTGCCGCAGTATCTATGTCTGGAAGTGGGAGCAAAATACCTGTATTAGACAGGTATCTGCTCCCCCCGAAAGGTGCCAAATGTGACACCGGAGGGGGGGGGGATTCCGAAAAGCGGGAGTTCCAAAACTCCGCTTTAATTGTGGAAGTTACAGATTTATTTTCAGGTTAAATTAATTTGTTTCTTAATATTGGAATTTACAGAATTATATTCATGTTCATTTTAGCTTTTTCCTTTTATTTGAAATTCCAGAATTAAACTCATGTTGATTTTCTTTCTTTCTATGTTGTGGTCATATTGGTCCACTGACCCAATTCACCATATGCCCTTGTTCTCTCCCTCCATGACCAGGGCACGATATGAGCAGATTTTGCGGTTCATGCATTTCAACAACAATGAACTCTGTCGTCTTCGTGGAGACCCTGGATACAATCGGCTCTACAAAATTCGGCCCCTTGTAAACCACTTCAACCAACGTTTTGCAGACTTGTTTACTCCTCATCAAGTTGTCTGCGTTGATGAGTCCCTGAATAAATTTTCTGGCCGCTTGTCATTCAAACAGTACCTTCCCAGCAAGCGTGCTAGATACGGGGTCAAGATGTATAAGCTATGTATGTCGTGTCTGCAGCAAGCGCGGATATAGGTGTGACACCCGCTATTATTGTCCCTCCTGTCCTGACAATCCCGGTCTTTGCATTGGTGAATGTTTTGAACGCTACCATACACTAGTTGAGTATTAGCGTAGGGTACAGCATTGCACAGACTAGGCACACTTTCACAGGATGCCATCACGTTTTGAGAGACCCAAACTTGGAACTGTTACAGTTACAACCATCACAGTTACAAAAAAAAAGTGTAAAAAAAAACAAAGTAAAAAAAAACACAAAAAATATATAATATAAAAAAAAATAGTTGTCATTTTATTGTTCTCTCTCTCTCTATTCTCTCTCAATTGTTCTGCTCTTTTTTACTGTATTCTATTCTGCAATGTTTTATTGTTATTATGTTTTATCATGTTTGCTTTTCAGGTATGTAATTTTTTTATACTTTACTGTTTACTGTGGTTTTTTTTGTTAACCATTTTTTTGTTTTCAAGTACGCCATTCAGCTGCAGCATGAATTTATTTATCTTGACAGCAACAGCGTTTGCTCCCATGTACATAAAGCCGTGACTCCAGCGCTGTAGGAGGTAATTTCACCACCACAGTTAAAAACAAAATGGTGCATGTATGTCCATCATTAGAAGTGGGTGAATGAAGGGAGGTATTCTAATGGTGGACATACCCACCGATCAATCTCTTTTTTTCATTCAGCCCACAGGCTGCATGAAAAAAAAAGATTACGATATATGCCCAACAAGGACCAGCAACGTACTGGTATGTTGCTGGACTTTGAGTGGTTATACCAGAATGATGCCTGCAGATTTAGGTATCATCTTGGTATCATTCTTTTCAGCCAGTGGTTGGCTTTCATGTAAAAGCAATCCTAGCAGCTAATTAGCCTCTAGACTGCTTTTACAAGCAGTGGGAGAGAATGTCCCCTCCCACCGTCTTCCATGTTTTTCTCTGGCTCTCCTGTCCCAACAGGGAACCCGAGAATGCAGCCGGTGGTTCCGCCAGCTGACCATAGAGCCGATCAGAGTCCAGAACAGCTATAATCATCTCTATGGCCTAAGAAACCGAAAGCTACGAGCATTTCATGACTTAGATTTCGCCGGATGTAAACAGTGCCATTGGGAAATTGGGAAAGCATTTTATCAATCGATTTTGGTGTGGTAAGATGCTTTGAGGGCAGAGGAGAGATAGATAACAATAAAAATGATTTAAAAAAAATGAAAGGAACAGTTTAAAAATAAAATAAAAAAGCAAATTAATTAATTAATTATTAATAAATAATTAAATAATAATTTTAAAAAAAGCACCCCTGTCCCCCCCTGCTCTCACGCAAAGGCGAACGCAAGCGTCGGTCTGGCGTCATATGTAAACAGCAATTGCACCATGCATGTGAGGTATCACCGCGAAGGTCAGATCGAGGGCAGTAATTTTAGCAGTAGACCTCCTCTGTAAATCTAAAGTGGTAACCTGTAAAGGCTTTTAAAGACTTTAAAAAATGTATGTAGTTTGTCGTTGCTGCACGTTTGTGTGCAATTTTAAAGCATGTCATGTTTGGTATCCATGTACTCGGCCTAAGATCATCTTTTTTATTATATCAAACATTTGGGCAATATAGTGTGTTTTAGTGCATTAAAATTTAAAAAAGTGTGTCTTTTCAAAAAAAAAGTGTTTGAAAAATCGCTGCGCAAATACTGTGTGAAAAAAAAATGAAACACCCACCATTTTAATCTGTAGGGCCTTTGCTTTAAAAAATATATAATGTTTGGGGGTTCAAAGTAATTTTCTTGCAAAAAAAAAATGTTTTCATGTAGTGTCAGAAAGGGCTTTGTCTTCAAGTGGTTAGAAGAGTGGGTGATGTGTGACATAAGCTTCTGAATGTTGTGCATAAAATGCCAGGACAGTTCAAACCCCCCCAAATGACCCAATTTTGGAAAGTAGACACCCCAAGCTATTTGCTGAGAGGCATGTCGAGTCCATGGAATATTTTAAATTTTAACACAATTTGCGGGAAAAATACAATTTATTTTTTTTTTTGCACAAAGTTGTCACTAATAATAAATATTGCTCAAACATGCCATGGGTATATGTGATATTACACCCCAAAATACATTCTGTTGCTTCTCCTGAGTACGGGGATACCACATGTGTGGGACTTTTTGGGAGCCTAGCCGCGTACGGGACCCCGAAAACCAAGCACCGCCTTCAGGCTTTCTAGATTTTTGATTTCATTCCTCACTGCCTATCACAATTTCGGAGGCCATGGAATGTCCAGATGGCACAAAACCCCCCAAATGACTCCATTTTGGAAAGTAGACACCCCAAGCTATTTGCTGAGAGGTATGGTGAGTATTTTGCAGATCTTGTTTTTTGCCACAAAGTTTTGAAAATTGAAAAAAGAAAAAAAAAATACATTTTTCTTTTCTTTCTTCATTTTCAAAAACAAATGAGAGCTGCAAAATACTCACCATGTCTCTCAGCAAATAGCTTGGGGTGTCTACTTTCCAAAATGGGGTATTTGGGGGGGTTTGTGCCATCTTGGTATTTTATGGCCTTGAAACTGTGATAGGTAGTGAGGAGTGAAATCAAATTTACGCCCTTAGAAATCCTGAAGGCAGTGATTGGTTTTCGGGGCCCCGTACGCGGGTAGGCTCCCAAAAAGTCCCACACATGTGGTATCCCCGTACTAAGGAGAAGCAGCAGAATGTATTTTGGGGTGTAATTCCACATATGTCCATGGCATGTTTGAGCAATATATCATTTAGTAACAACTTTGTGCAAAAAAAAAGGTTTGTAATTTTCCCGCAACTTGTGGCAAAATATAAAATATTCAATGGACTCAACATGCCTCTCAGCAAATAGCTTGGGGTGTCTACTTTCCAAAATGGGGTCATTTGGGGGGGTTGTGCCATCTTGGTATTTTATGGCCTTCAAAACTGTGATAGGTAGTGAGGAGTGAAATCAATAATTTACGCCCTTAGAAATCCTGAAGGCGGTGCTTGGTTTTTGGGGCACGGCTAGGATCCCAAAAAGTCCCACATGTGGTATCCCCGTACTAAGGAGAAGCAGAAAATGTATTTTGGGGTGCAATTCCACATATAACCATGGCATGTGTGAGCAATATATCATTTAGTGACAACTTTTTGTAAATTTTTTTTCTTTTTGTCATTATTCAATCACTTGGGACAAAAAAATTAAATATTCAATGGGCTCAACATGCCTCTCAGAAATTTCCTTGGGGTGTCTACTTTCTAAAATGGGGTCATTTGGGGGAGGGGGTTGTACTGCCCTGCCATTTTAGCACCTCAAGAAATGAGATAGGCAGTTATAAACTAAAAGCTGTGTAAATTCCAGAAAATGTACCCTAGTTTGTAGACGTTATAACTTTTGTGCAAACCAATAAATATACGCTTATGACATTTTTTTACCAAAGACATGTGGCTGAATACATTTTTGCCTAAATGTATGAATAAGATCAAGTTTATTGGATTTTTCTTATAACTAAAAGTAGAAAATATAATTTTTTTTTCAAAATTGTCGGTATTTTTCTGGTTATATCGCAAAAAATAAAATCGCAGAGGCAATCAAATACCATCAAAAGAAAGCTCTATTTGTGTGAACAAAAGGACGCAAATTTAGTTTGGGTACAGAGTTGCATGACTGCACAATTACCAGTTTAATCAGCGCAGTGCCAAATTGTAAAACGTCCTCTGGACTTTAGGCAGCCAAATGGTCCGGGGCTTAAGTGGTTAATATTTTAAGTTACTGAATTAATTTCACGTTGTTTTTATTTTAGCTTTTTTTCTAATATTTCAAGTTACAGAATTAAATTCATTTTGATTTTCTTTCTTTCTTACTATTGGATGTTACAGAATTAAATTAATGTTGATTTTATTTGAGCTTTTTCTTAGTGTTTGGAGTTATTGAATTGTATCCATGTGGATTGTATTTCTTTCTTAATATTGGAAGTTACAGAATTATATTCTTGTTGATTTTAGCTTTTTCCTCTTATTTGAAATGACAGAATTAAACTCATGTTGATTGTATTTCTTTCCTATTGTTTGAAATGACAGAATTAAACTCCTTTTGATTTGATTTCTTGCTTACTATTTGAAATGACAGAATTAGATTTATTTTTGGATGAACCTGATAAATTTACAGAGAGAATTTCCCTGTTCCCCCAATAATAAAATGCAATAAAATGAATGAACGTTTTATTAGCACAATATTCTACTTCATTGGAAGTGTAAAATCTCATACTGAAATTCAAATAATTGATCACATTTCTTAATGAAGAATATTTATTAATTTCCATTCTTGATTTTATTTATTTATTGTTTTTGGAAGTTACAGAATTAAATTCATGTTGATGTTATTTCTTTCTTATTATTTGAAGTTACAGAATTATATTCATGTTGATCTTATTTCCTTCTTATTTTTTTAAGTTACAGAATTAAATTCATGTTGATCTTACTTCCTTCTTATTTTTTTAAGTTACAGAATTAAATTCATGTTGACTTTTTTCTTTCTTATTTTTGTAAGTTAACGAATTAAATTCATGTTGACTTCACTTCTTTCTTATTATTGGAAGTTACAGAATTATATTAATGTTGATTTTATTTCTTTCTTATTTTTGTAAGTTACAGAATTAACCTCATGATGACTTTCTTTATTTCTTATTATTTTAAGTTACAGAATTATATTCACGTTGTTTTTCTTTTCTTATTGTTTTTTTTCTTATTGGTAGTTACAGAATAAAATTCATGTTGATTTTATGTATTTCTTATTACTGGAAGTTACAGTAATACATTCATGTTGATGTTATTTCTTTATTATTATTAGAAGTTACAGAATTAATTTCATGTTGACTTAATTTCTTTCATATTATTGGAAGTTACAGAATTAAACTCATGTTGATTTTCTTTCTTTCTTATTTTTGGATGAACCAGATAAAGTCACGGAAAGAATTTCCCTGTGCCCCCAAAAATAAAATGCAATCAAATGAGAATGTTTTATTAGCACAATATTCTACTTCACTGGAAGTGTAACATCTCACGCTGAAATTCAAATAATTGATCACATTTCTTAATGAAGAATATTTATTCATTTCCATTCTTGTTTTAAACTCTGACTCTCCAGATTATCTTCCTGCAGACGGTGTGTTTGTGGATGTTGTCGGGTTGCCTGGTTTGTGAAATTGTATCTATACAAATCCTCGGAGCGTACATGAAGTGATGATATGGAAATGTCCGGGTGTTACATTGTGTGACAGCTGAACCTCAGCTGATTTTACAAACAAATTATTTTCCAGGGTACAGAAAAAAAAAGTAGATAAACAGAACCAGGAATTTTGCTTTACACTCTAACTGGCAAAGATTCAAGATACAATTAAATATAATTTAGAAAATAAAATTTAGATTATGTAGGTAAAGTAGGTATAAGAAAAAAATTCCCCACCCCATATACTGTTATACTGTATATCTGAGACCGTGATGTGTACATTTCATGCACTTCATTTTTTTACACATTATATTCAACAGCTTTATTATTTAGTAAATGTGTCATTTTTATTTTTCATAATGGTTTTTGAAATAAATGTTGATTTCCAAAATGTTAATTTAACCTTTTTCTGTGACTCTCCGGGATTGTAAAAGAAAATATCATATTACTTCTTTCTTATTATTAGAAGTTACAGCAATAACTTTATATTGACGTTATTTCTTTCTTATTATTGGAAGTTGCAGAATTTATTTCATGTTGATTTTATTTCCTTATTATTTTTTTAAGTTACAGAATTATATTCATGTTGTTTTTCTTTCTTTCGTATTATAGGAAGTTACAGAATTAAATTCATGTTGATTTTATATTCTTTCCTATTATTTGAAGTTACAGTAATACATTCATGTTGATGTTATTTCTTTATTATTATTGGAAGTTATAGTATCACCTTTTTGTTGACATTATTTCTTTCTTATTATTGGAAGTTGGAGAATTAATTTCATGTTGATTTTATTTCCTTCTTTTTTTAAGTTACAGAATTAAATTCATGTTGATTTTATTTCTTTCTTATTGTTGGAAGTTACAGAATTAAATTCATGTTGATTTTATTTCTTTCTTATTGTTGGAAGTTACAGAATTAAATTCATGTTGATTTTTTTCTTTCTTATTTTTGGAAGTTACAGAATTAAATTCATGTTGACTTTCTTTCTTTCTTATTATTTGAAGTTATAGAATTATATGTATGTTGTTTTTCTTTCTTTCTTATTATGGGAAGTTACAGAAATAAATTCAGGTTGATTTGATGTCTTTCTTATTATTGAAAGTTACAGTAATACATTCATGTTGATGTTATTTCTTTATTATTATTGGAAGTTACAGAATTAATTTCATGTTGACTTTATTTCTTTCATATTATTAGAAGTTACAGAATTAAATTCATCTTGACTTTATTTCTTTCATATTATTGGAAGTTACAGAATTAAATTCATGTTGATTTTATTCTTATTATTCGAAGGTACAGAATTAAATTCATGTTGATTTTCTTTCTTTCTTATTATTTGAAATGATAGAATTTAATTCATGTTGAAATTATTCTTATTATTGGAAGTTACAGAATTGTATTCATGTTGATTTGTTTTCTTTCTTACTATTGTAAGTTACAAAATTAAATTCATGTTGATCTTATTTATTTAATATTAGATGAGCATGATAAAGTTCCCCCCTAGATTGTAAGCTCTAATGAGCAGGGCTCTCTGATTCCCCCGTGTATCGAATTGTATTGTAATTGTGCTGTCTGCCCTAATATTGTAAAGTGCTATGTAAACTGTCGGCGCTATATAAATCCTGTGTAATAATAATAATAATAATAATAATAATAATAATAATGTCACAAAGAGGATTTCCCTGTCCCCCAAAAAATAAAACTCAATTAAAAGGGAATGTTTCATTAGCACCTCAAGAGAAGTCCTAAATTTAATTCAAAAATGTAAATAATAGAACACATTTCCTAATAAAGAATATTTGATTAGTTCCATTTCTTTTTTTTTTTATATATAAATGACTCCCAAGATTATTTTCCTGCAGACAGCATGTTTGTTGATGTTCTCTTATTGCCTGCTTTGTGAAATTTTAGCTACACAAATTCTCTGAGCTTACGATGGAAATGAACAGAATCTCAATTAATTTTACTGAACTATGTCTCTCAGCCAAACTTCGTTATTTGTTAAAAAAATTGAATACAGTCTAATTTTCTTGCAGCTCTAATTATTCATTGCTCAGTCTGCAGTGGACATTTAGTGGTAATTAAAAATGAGTGAAAAATTTTAAATCCCCCAAATATTTTTGGGATGCAAGTTTTCTTTTTTTTTTTTTTTTAGATGACCCCTGATTTTTTTTTTCCTTTATCATGTTATTGTTTGGGACTTTTTGTTACATCCACAAAAAAATTGTTTATTTATTATTATCTTTTTTTTTTTTGCAAATGTTTTATTTATTGAACACCAGGAACAGGCAGATCCAAGACATCGCATTATCAGCATGCAGTATAAATCCCATCATAAAACACATAAAGCATATCGATCCTCCAACCACAGGGTGCAATATTGAAAAAGGAAAAGAAAACATATACGGTATGTCAAGGAATCATTGTAGAGCATTTCTTTTTTGTTGAAGGATTAAGAGATAAGCTTTATTATGAAATGGATGAAGCCGCCTACTCCCAGTTAATTTTTATTTTAGTAGTAGAACAAGAAATGAAGGAGGATATAGAGGAGCTAGAAAAAAAGAAGAAAAAGAGAGAGAGAGAGAGAGAGAGAAAGAGAGGGAAAAAAAGTGGGGAGGGGGGAGCGGGGAAAAACGGGTGGGGTACAAAGGTGGTGCAAAGGTTCCATCAATCTCAGAATTTCAGAAAGAGTCATCTTAACAGACGAATTACAGCTTATTTTATTTATTTTTTTTACATATGAATAAAATACACTAAAAATACGGAAAATAACTAAACTTTTATTACTGTTTTTATGCTACTTTTTAAAATCTTTTTTCTACTGTGAAAAAACAATAAATAATAAGACAATCCTCAAATAGATACAGTAAGAAAAAAAAGATATGATTGCCAATATTTTCATTAAGGATTAAGCATTATGTATTTTTTTCTTTTTTTATTCATGTGAGATTTTCATGAAATTGCATGTAATGACGTAGTCTTGTTTGTAAATAAAGCCATGTCATATAATTAGCACAAGACATTGTCATATAGTACGATTGTTCTGTGTTAAATTGTATTGTAATTGTACTGTCTATCCTCATGTTGTAAAGTGCTGCATAAACTGTCGGCGCTATATAAATCCTGTGTAATAATAATTTATTAATAATAATAATAATAATAATAATAATAATTAACACATTAATAAAAAATAAAAAAATTGGGCAAACTCGATTGGACCACTTGGTCTTTTTTTTCTGCCATCACTTTTCTATGTTTCTATATAGTGATGGAGCCTTAAAACTAGAATAGCACAGTTTTAAGGACAACATTTTTGTTACTAATTTTTCTAAATTGGTAATGTTAGCATCCATTTTTTTTTTTTTTTTTTTTACAAAAGGTTAATGAACACAACATTCAACAAATTATTCCAGTGAAATCAAGTTTACCAAAATCGCCATTCATCCCAGTGGTGAATAAATGGTGATCTACCACCAACCCAATCATTAACTATAGAATTATACTTAAAAAAAATAATGATCCTAAATTAATTGTAAAGTGCCACACCCCTGCATTGTAAATTTCTAGTAAAGTATTGTGAAAGATGGGATTTTTGAGGCACAACTATTAAAAATACTTTTTTTTTAAATTGAATTTAGTATAAAAACATATTAATATACCATACAATATTCCATACAATAAAAGAATATGGTATGGTATATAAGTATGTTTTTATACTTAATTGAATAAAAAAAAGTATATTTTTTAAAAGTTGTGCCTCAAAAATCCCATCTTTCACAATACGTTACAAAAAAAAAAAAAAATATATATATATATATATATATAAAACAAATTAAATAAAATCTAATTATTCTCCTCAGTCTTATTGTCACTTTCTTTTTTGCAACATAGCTTCCCTTGAATCTTCTTCCTCAGTTTAGGAACAGCCTGGATAATGATGATGGCCTCAGTCAATGGGAAGGACATGATTATAAGGGAACTAAGGAGGGACATGACCTCTACAGAGGTGTTGGTGGTTGTGGCGGAGAATAAGAGCGCAAAAACATAAAATATTACAGAGAGTATGAGGAGGAGGACCATTGTTTTTACCGCGTGGATGAGGGACTGGAGGCTGGAGCGAGTATATCCAGAGACATTGTTCTTCATTTTGTTGATGTGTCTTATAAGAGAGGAAATTGTGATGCCGGTGGAGATCAATGCCAGAAAAAACGGTAGACAGCAGCCTAGAAAAGTGGTCATCACTCTGTAGGCTGCATTGAGTTTGAACGTTTCACCACCAATACAGGAGCTTCCTGTGTGGTTGGATGAAGGCTTCACCTCAAATACATCATCAGCCATCCAGATGGAGAGGACACCCAATAGGATTGGCCCAAGGATGGACATCACCAGAACATGTGGCAGGAAAGACGAGAGGAGCCTTTGTAATCTAGCAATCAGGTGATGGCCAAGGTTGACTATGTTCACACAATAATGAGCGCACAACCAGCCAGTCAGCCAGAAGCTACAGTAAGCCGTACTTTGGGTCAGCACAGATAAACCTAAACTTAACTCCTTAATGGAGAGCAAGCAGGGCCATACGATAAAAATTATATTCTGGGCTGTGAGGAGGCACTTACAGAAGATGTTGACCAGCCCCATGACGGAGAAGATCAGATTGGTGGGATGGAAACTGGAACCGTTTTTTCGGCTTCTGAAGCTGAAGGCCGTAATGCAAGAGTTGAAAGTTATTCCAATTACGGTTTGCAAGGCAATGGTGATGGTCAGTAGGGTTGTCCCAGCAAAAGTCATGGCGTTGATCTAAAAAGACAATTGTGTGATCTGCGAAGGCTGACAGGTGAACCTCTGAGTTTGATGCAAGTTGTTTGGGAGGCTCACCTACGTATTTGCATGGCTGCTGCCTTTGGTGGCCTTGGTTTCCAGGATACTAATCGATGTTAGATTTGCATCAAAGAAAAACATAAGCAAACGTCTACCATCCAATGTCTCCTTTTTTTATAAAATGTAATACAATCATAATTTTTGTTTTGATTTATGCCTTTTAGATGTACATCTCTGTGAAATTGTTTAAACAGTGGACATCAAGTAGGTGGAGACATATTTCTTTTTTTTTTATTGTAATATTTAAATTTGTACTGAATCTAGTCACCATAACATTGTGCCAATTAATAATTCAGCTAATTTATGATAGTACAGACCCTTGACAAAATTAGCATTCTTTGAAAAAAATTTGAGAATTATATGTTTGTGTTCCCATTCCAACAGCACAGCTATAAGAATGAAAAATAATAAAACAATAAATTAAAAAAAAACATATGTGCTAAAAAAAATATATATTGTGTTATGATATTAGAGACATGTAACAAATGTACAGTAGATGTTATCCCAATGTGGTTGTAAAAGTGGAAGTACCCTTTAGCATAAAGTAAACAATAACTGTACATCATCTCTGTAATTTAACAATGACCTGTGCTTAATTTATTTATATTTCATTTGTGTAATTTATTGATTCATCATCATGATTCATCATTCATTCAAGTTAAAACAAAATAAAAATATCTGGCATTTTTCTATCAAGTTATGAAAAAAATAAATGTGCAGATGCTTTTCTTTGCAATGATTTTATTTTATGTTTTATTATTTTTAATTTTTTTTTAAATTTCATTGTATTTTATTTATACAGGTAACATTTTTTCTATTTTCTTTTCTTTTTATTACCTCTGTCATTTTACATATCATCTTTATTGGTCTACAAACTCCCATGCGAAAAAATAAATAAATAATAATTATATATACATATATATATATATATATATATATATATATATATATATATATATATATATATATATATATATATATATATAGATATATATATATATATATATATAGATATGTATAGATATATATATATATATGTCTATATATATATATATATACATATAGACATACATATATATATATATATATATGTATATCTATATATCTATACCTATCTATCTATCTCTCTCTCTCTCTCTCTCTCTCTCTCTCTATATATATATATATATATATATATATATATATATATATATATATATATATATACATAATATCTTATAGCTATTACAAGCCCTATGACAAACAACTAGGATATCCTCATCAAAATGCAAGCTAAGTTGTACTGGTCAATATTGAAAATATTATTAATAATATATATTATTAATAATATAATAATATATTAATAATATATATTAATATATATTAATAATATATTATAGGAAAAGATAAGTGATATCTTGCCACAATTTACTATAATTATCCTTACCACATACAACCTTTGACTGGAAAGTGAGAGAAAAATTAGGAATTTTGATTAATGATCATATGAAAATTAAAAAATATATGAAAACATTAAAAATTGTAGAATAGTTGGCTCACCTCAATTGAGTTATTATGGTATGACACAATCCTCATGTGTTCTGATGTTACGATATGACTAATTTGAGCTAGAGACCCTGCTGGACTGATTTATGGTCACTAGTCGTAAACACATGGTTCCGCGGGGGAGTGGTGGTGCTGATCTCCCTTTTGAGGTTTGGGCTGCTACCTTACTGGTACGATGGAGCCGTCTCTTCAGTAGATACAATAACTGAGTAAGAAGGAAGGAGTGCCTGGTGTCTGGAATTATGCAACTTTTTTTGCTTCTGCATAATGCAAGTTGGCATTTGCCATCACAAAAAATTATGGTACTAACTATCTCCGGTAGCATGTACCATCAGCCTTGGAAAAGGAGGAGGCAATACCCCTGAATTATGTTGGCTCGATCTTTACGTTATTACACTGTCAATAAACTATTGTATTCTTTCCCCCAAGAGTTGCATTATTCCAGACACCGGGCGCTCCTCCCTTCTTACTCATCTGTATGATATAACACTCAATGATTTATTACTCTACACAACAAATGTTGCACTTTTTTTGACTAGATATTACCCTGGAATGCTTACGATTCCCATGTTGGCATCTCTGTTGGCTATGATATGCCAAAAGAATTTTTGATAGCTCTTATTAATAAATAACCAACACCAATCCAGCTCTAAGAATCGTTTTCCTGAGATCTCACCCTGCAGAACCATTCTGAGATGATTTTCCGGAGCTGGGGGTTGGCCTGGATAATGATGGTGGCCTCCACCGTCGGAAAAATTGTGACTATCAACAACTTTATGTAAATGGTGGGATCACCGAATGAATGTTCTACGTAGAGAAGGGTCTCGGATACATAAAACACCAGTGACAGGGTAAGAAAGAGGAGCATGGTCCTTATAGCACTGGTGTGAGCGTGGAGCTTAGGACGGGCAAATCCAGACTGGTTATGTTTCATTTTCCGGACGTGTCTTACGAGTGAGAAGACCGTGGTGATCATTGAGAGAAAAATAAAGAAAAAAGGCAAAAAACAGCCAAAAATACTTGTTATGGCTAGCCAAAAAGGATTATAGGACAGCGCATATGCTATGAAGGTGCTATTTCCTGAATATATCTGTTGAGGGTTGATTTGGAACTCGAAGGCCAATGGAAAAGTTAGAAGCAGTGACCCCAATCCTGAGAGGAGGAGCAGAGAAGGCAAACGGGATGAGAGGGTCCTCTTTATCCAAAGGAAGAGCCGGTGGTTGGAGATGGTGATGGCGGTGCAGTAGTAGGCACAGAGACAGGCGGTGAGCCAAAAGCTGAAGCACATGTGGAATTGCTGTAGAAAGGCGAGTGTGGAGCAAAGTTCTTTAACGGAGGAACAGCATGAGGGCCAATAAATGCTGAATAATATCTGAGACGCCGTAGAACAACGCATAGTGATGTTCACTATTCCCATGACCAGCTGGGTGAGCTCAGACAGGTTCCACTTCAAACCAGTTTTCACTCTTTTACCATTGATTGCAACAATAGCTGAATTTAAAATAATTGCCATTGCCCCTTCTGTAAAGGTGACGATCGGCACAAGTGCTTCTAGTGATGACATTTCCCCGGCTGTGTCTTCCTCTCTCTCTCTACAACAATTATCCCTCTACAAAATGTTTTATGCATGGTCTGACCAATGCAAATACTGTCTCCTGGCTACCGGTATACGCTGAATTTACATAAGCAATCAAAGTGAAAAAGATACTTTTCCATGGAGTTCAACCAATAAGTAAAAAAAATAAAATAAAACCATCAGCTAATCTAGAGAGAATAGCAAAGAAAACCCTTTCTACTGGATACCCCCTGGATCAACGATTTGAGGTGGCATTACTCATAAATATCCATAAGCAATAAGAATGAGGTTCAGATTTCCTGCTACTATGGGTTGGTAACAAATCCTGCAAATTCAAAATTCGCAGTCGTGGTGAATGGACGTTTACTTCTAGTCGACTCATCAGGGAACCAGTACTCATGCAGCCAATGCTTGTGTGCGTGCGCCAGCTCACAGATGGATTCGGACCAGTAACCAGCGTGCACTCACACATGTTTGTGAGCACCAGCACACACGTTGGCAGGCATTGCTGTGCTTCTGCGAACGTCCAGCCCCAAGAATGGCGCCAAGCTGCCAATTTTTTTTTTATGTTACACAATATTACCACAGAGGGGTCAAGAGACTAGCCGGAGGAGAACTGTCTGTAGGTCTGGCACAATAGGCAATTTCCAAAATGCCGTTTATGCAGATATGCTCGCACACATATTGGAAGAGAACGGGCACGCGCAGGTGTGTGCGCACTAGCACACGCAATGTGCAACAGATTCTGGTGCCCTCTGGCCTTTAAAAGAGTGCCTAACACACACATAGACATGAAAAAAAGCTGACTGGTCTTCAGCTTCCCGTTACAATGTTTTGCTTATGCTTCTGGATTACCCGTTACCAATCTAGCTTGCCCTTGGATACCTCTTGTCTCTCTCCCAGCTCTGACCTCGGCTTGTCTACAGATCTTTTCTTGTCTCCTGTCCTGTGTATGGTCCCAGATTGTCTGACCACATCTCTGATCTTCTGCCTGCTGACCACCATCGCTCTGACCTTTTCTACCGCCCTTGACTATGCCCCCTGTTTTGCCCTGTCTGCTGTGATCCACCTATGTGCCTACCTGCCGCACTCAGGCTGCTTAGCCATTGTTCCACTGCAACCTGCTTCCTGCTGTGTGCAGTCCGCACCCCCATCAGCTCTTCTGGGTCCCATTGCTCTTCTCATCTGGTATCCACTTGCAGGGGAGAGATCTGTGGCACAGCTGGCAATCCTCACTTCTTTGGGCTTTGTGTTCACTGTTTCCACCTTTAGGGACACCGAGCACTCAACCGTAAAGAAAGCCCTCTCAGCATTTCAACTTCAGGACCAGGTACCTGACAAAAGGTCTAGGACTGAAAAAATGTAATAAAATATACATTAAAGTTAAATTTAGTGCACACAAATGCAATAAATTTCCTATTTTTTGGTAAAATATAAAAGATGAGGTTGCAGTGAGTAAGTAGAAACCTGTCAATCCTTAACCACTTACGGACCGCCGCACGCCGACGTACGTCCTAACTTTGAAGAGGTGTATCGTTGTTATGGCAGCAGCTAGCTGCCATAACCCCGGTATCCTCTTCTTCGGCCCATGGTCCGCTTCAAGAAAAAAGTGGTCTCTGCAGTGGATTCGCAGTGAGATCACTTTTATCGGAGGCAGGAGGAGGCCCCCCTCCCACCGTGCTCCGGTGACCTCCACCGTGCTCCGGAGCCGTCGGCAGCGGCAGAGGCGATCAGATGTTTTCCATTCCTGGGTATAGAGACAAGTGAGGGGAAGATGGCCCCCACCCGTCTCCATAACATTGCAGGGCGGAAGCGATGCCAAAATGTCACTTCCGCCCATAGCTCTTAAAGGGCCATTTTTTTTTTTTAAATGACAACATTTTTTTTTAAATTGCATTTTAGTGTAAATATGAGATGTGAGGTCTTTTTGACCCCCACAGATCTCATATTTAAGAGATCCTGTCATGCTTTTTTTTCTATTACAAAGGATGTTTACATTCCTTGTAATAAGAATAAAAGTGACACAGTTTTTTTTTAAAAGAACAGTGTAAAAATAAAAAAAAAGGTAAAATAAATAATAAAAAAAAATTTAAATGTGCCCTGTCTCGCTGAGCTTGCGTGCAGAAGCGAACGCATACGTGAATGGCGCCCAAGTATGAAAACAGTTCAAACCACACATGTGAGGTATTGCCACGATCAGTAGAGCGAGAGCAATAATTCTAGCCCTAGACCTCCTCTGTAACTCAAAACATGCAACCTGTAGAACTTTTTAAACATCACCTATGGAGATTTTTAAGGGTAAAAGTATATCGCCATTCCACGAGCGGGCGCAATTTTGAAACGTGACATGTTGGGTATCAATTTACTCAGCGTAACATTATCTTTTACAATATAAAAAAAAATTGGGCTAACTTTACTGTTGTCTTTTTTTTTCATTAAAAAAAAAAGTGTATTTTTTCCAAAAAAAGTGCGCTTATAAGACCGCTGCGCAAATACGATGTCACAGAAAGTATTGCAACGACCGCCATTTTATTCTCTAGGGTGTTAGAAAAAAAAATATAATGTTTGGGGGTTCTAAGTAATTTTCTAGCAAAAAAAACTGTTTTTAACTTGTAATCAACAAATCTCAAAAAGAGGCCCGGTCCTTAAGTGGTTAAAATTACCTGGGCTCATAAGGGAATGCTTTAAAAACCCTGCTGCCTGAAGACCCTTTACTGACTGGGCTTGTTCCTGGATATTCTTTGATTTTCTCCTGATCATGACCCCAGCTTGCTGCTTGACCTCGCTCCTGCTTGATCTCCTGTGTTTGACCTGGCTTGTCTCTGGACTCTGCTTCTGCTGCTACTGCTTACCCGTGTATCACCCTGTCCTTGCTCTTGACCACGTCTCCTCTTCCAGTATGACCTTGGCTCCAGCTTCCAGCTTTTAGATTGCATCTCTCGGCCTGCTCCTCCAGAACTGGGCTGTCCTCTCTGGTGTTTTGCGAAGCCATCAGTGCACGGACTGCTTACCACTGCTGATTAGGGATGAGCTCAATGTTTGGGTCGAACATAAGTTTGACTCAATCATTGGGTTTTCGCCCGTTCACCGAAGAACGAGCATTATGGGTCATTCGCGGCAAATTCAAGCGCCGTGGAATGCCCCATAATGCACTGCGGGATCGCAGTGCATTGCTGTATGATGATTGGCCAAATCATGCACCTGACCTGCATGCTTTGGCCAATCCCAGCGCCCCCTGCTAAGAGAGCCATAATTGGCCAATCATGGCTCAGGGGGACTAAGTCCACATCCCACACTATATAAGGCCCTGCGTAGTGTTGTTGGTGTGAACAGAGGGATACTGTGGCTTGATTTAGATTAAGCAGGCAGGTTATTCAGTTAGTGGCAGTGTATGTGATATATACAGTATCTCACAAAAGTAAGTACACCCCTCACATTTGTGTAAATCTTTTCTTCTATCTTTTCATGTGACAACACTGAAGAAATGACACTTTCCTATCCATTGCCCCTTTCTGCCCCTTTCTGTGGGGGTCCCCCACGGCTCTGTTCTTGTACTCCTTCTCTTCTCAATCAATCTACACCGCCTACCTTGGTCACTTGATAACTGCCCACACTGTATAAGCAATAACTGCAATAAAAAAAAAAATTCCTGACCACCCCCAGAGTAGAACAGTGACACTGAGCTGCTCTGATGACAGGATGTACTGTGAAACAAAAACAAAAAAAAAAACATGTTAATAAAGAAAAATGTGTCTTAAAAATTGAATAAAAAAATGATTTCTTTTTTTGCATACTGTCACCAGTCAGTGTCCCTGATCACCGCCACCCCAGTCATATGATGACACTCAGGTAACAGTACGTGAAATCGTGAAAAGAAAAAAAATATTTTATTTCTTCTTTTGCCAAAAAGTTGTGACAAAAAAATTTAGGCTACTTTCACACTGAGGTGCTTTACAGGCGCTATATCGCTAAAAAAGTGCCTGCAAAGCGACTGTAAAGCGCCTCTCCTGTCATGAGGGCTCTCACACTGGAGTGGTATGCTTGCGGGACCGTTAACAAAAGTCCTGCAAGCAGCACCTTCGCAACGCTTTAGGAGCGGTGTATAATCAATGGGCAGTGCTGCCAAAATGCCTGCAAAGCGCAGCAGGAACCCGAATAAAGGGTTAAAAGTGCAGGGAGGGGTGGAGGACACTGAGTAGAGGCCAGTGGAGGGACTGGCAAAGAGGGGCGGAGGACACTGAATGAATGCCAGTGTTGGCAGCCAATGGAGGGATTGGCAAAGAGAGGTGGAGGACACTAAATGGAAGCCAGGGTAGGGATTGGCAGAGAGGGTGGAGGACACTGAATGTTGACCAGTGGAGGGATTGGCAGAGAGGGATGGAGGACACTGAATGGAAGCCAGTGGAGGGATTGGCAGAGAGGGGTGGAGGACACTGAACGAAGGCAAGTGGAGGGATTTGCAGAGAGGGGGTGGAGAACACCAAATAGAAGCCAGTGGAGGGATTGGCAGGGAGGGGTGTAGGACACCGAATGGAGGTCAGTGGAGGGATTTGCAGAGAGGGGTGGAGAACACCAAATAGAAGCCAGTGGAGGAATTGGCAGGGAGGGGTGTAAGACACCGAATGGAGGCCACTGAAGGGATTTTCAGAGAGGGGTGGAGGACACTGAAAGGAGGCAAGTGGAGGGATTGGCACGGGGGTGTGGAGGACACTGAATGGAGGCCAGTGGAGGGATTAGCAGAGAGGGGTGAAGGATTCTGAATAGAGGCTAGTGGAGGGATTGGCAGAGAGGGGTAAAGGACACAGAGTAGAGGCCAGTGGAAGAATTGGCAGAGAGGGGTGGAGGACACGAAATAGAGGCCAGTGGATGGATTGGCTGGGAGGTGTGGAGGACACTGAATGGAGGCCAGTGGAGGGATTTGTAGAGAGAGGTGGAGGACACTGAATGGAGACCAGTGGAGGGATTAGCAGAGACGGGTGAAGGATTCTGAATAGAGGCCAGTGGAGGGATTGGCAGGGAGGTGTGGAGGACACTGAAAGGAGGCCAGTGGAGGAATTGGCAGAGAGGGGTGAAGGACACGAAATAAAGGCCAGTGGATGGATTGGCAGAGAGGGGTGGTGGACACTGAGAAGTTGGTAAGATGGGTGAGTCTAGCAGCAGAATCCATGATAGACTGAAGAGGTGATAGCCTATGGAGAGTTAGGCCTACGAGAAGTGAGTATCAATAGTCAAGGCGAGAGATAAAGGAATGAATGAGCAGCTTGGTGGTTTCATTCGTTAAAAAGGGTCAAATTTAAGAGATGTTATGGAGGTGAAGTCTACAATCTTTGTCAGTGACTGGATTTGAGGCTGAAAGGACAGGTCAAAGTCTAGGATTACACCTAGCATGCTGACATGAGAGTAGGGCCTGATAGTTGTATTATTGATCTTGATCAAAAAGTCAGGAAGAAGGACATGGGGGGGGAGATTTTATGAGGTCAGTTTTAGAAAGATTTTGTTTGAGGAAGTGGTGTGACATCCATGCTGATATGTCAGTTAATATGTTAGTTGTCAGGACTTAGATCACCTACTGGTGGAACTGATTTCCAGAGCAGAAGGTTGTAGTTCCAGTGTTCACCAGCATGTGTCTGACAGCAGCCAGCAGGTCCCAGTAATCAGTTTCCACCTGATGCTGGCTGCTGGGAGGGCATTTGATTTCTCATCTAAATCTACCTCTCAATCCCGTGTTTTGCTTTGCTGCTGTTTATCCTGTTCCTATTCTTGATCACTCTCTTTTCCTTGTACCTATACCCTGAACCCTGATCTTTGTTCCTGCTCCCCCTTGTTCTTGATACAAGTTTTGGTTCACTCTTCATATATGTTCCCTGCACCTCCAGTTTTACCCTGCTTTTCTGTGCTCCCCATTTGTATACTGTATGTAGTTAGGTCCAGGGCTTTTTTTCAGGGGGAAAGCATGGGGTGTGGGGTGTGTTGGAGGGTCTATTGACTGCTGGGGGATCTATTGTCACTGGTGGGAATCTGATTTTGTGTGGAGGGTCTATTGTTGCTGATGGGGAATCTATTGTTGCTGGGGGGTCTTATGTTGCTGGAAGGGATCTACTGTTGAGGGAGAGGTCTATTTTTACTGGCTGCTGGAGGATCCATTGATGCTGGTTGCTGGGAGATCTGCTGTTGCTGCTGGGGGGGGGCGTCTAATGTTGCTTGGGATTCTATTGTTGTTGGGGTGGAGTCCCTTGTTGCTGGGGGAGTCTATTGTTGTGTGGGGATCTATTGCTAGGATTCTATTGTTCCTGGCTGCAGGGGGTCTATTTTACTGCTTTTCTTTTTATCATTAACATGTTCCAAACAAATGATTTAGCACCACAAAATGATACTTGGTTCTGTATTCTCTAAAGGGGGCAGTACTGGTAGGTGGGTAGGGGGTGGAATGAAGAGACAAGGGGTGACTCGGATGGGGGGGGGGGGTCCTGCACCTATTCTCCAAGAGAGAAAAAAAGCCCTGTTTAGTTCACTAGTTGGGCTTTCGGTTACTCTATTAGGCTGTTTAGTTAAGTATTTTGTCACTGGGTTTTTGGTGCACTTATATCTTTGTTTGCTGGTGTTTGGATGGAGTTTAGATTCACTGTAAAGCAATCTTTCTTTAAATATATGTGGTTTGGTCCCAGGTTCCTGAGTGTAATTACGCAGATCTGGCCATTCCTGCTGCTGAATCCTGACAGAACACTGGAGACCACTGAGGACCAGATCAGCTGCACTATTTGCTTTCCTTAATGTTAAGATGCATCTAGGGGGGAGTTATTTGTTGTGTGAAATTGGCATTAGAGAGTAAAGATCTTTGCCACCAGATTTGGCAGGATTGCACTAGTGAAAAAACTTCTGGAGGATATTCAGGTAGTGCATACCTAAGATGATCGGGGCAGATTTTCATTTGGAGAAATCCAGCCTTTGGTTCAAGTTTGTTCTGAATTAGCTTCACCTGCTACTATCTCATGGCCATGATGTTCCCCCCTTTAATATGCCTCAGGTGGAGTCTTTGGTTATGGTTGATGGAAGATGACAAAGCTTCCCCTAATCACTTCTCAAGCTTGTTCACAAAGGCTTCTATTTGATTGTGTTACTGATGTGCTTTCCCTAGTCACACAAGGGAACTATAACTTTGTTCAGCCATTGCTCCAAACTTGGCCAGAGATCCTATCCCCAGTTTCGTTTGACTCACACCAATTCAGATCTGCGTCTACACATCTAGAGTATCTCACTTTTATCCCCTTAGCTAGGGTTGCCACCTCATTTCTTTAAACCTGAACACATATGCATTATACGGGTTCTGAGGCTAATTTAATGCAGATAAGGCACCAAGTGAGTTTAATTACCACCTTAATCAGCTACAGAACCCGTGTAATTAATATGTGTTCGGTTTTAATGGGATGAGGTGGCAACCCTACCCTTAGCTCCCACAGCTGCTACTAAGTGTTCCTTACCTCCTCTGTACCAGTACTATGCCTTCATTAACTGCACTTTTCCTGCATTTAACCCTTAGAGGGCTCCCCCTACACTTTGGTTACCCATGGCAACCTCCTAAACACTCTCCTCTGCTTCTGCTAACTTTTCCTCTATGCTCCCCAGCACTGTTAGTACTTCTCTACCAGCAGCACAATTGGGTCAGCACCATGCAACCACAAACCAAAAAGAAACAAAAGTTTTTACATACCCATACAATTCTGCAACTATCCACTGCTGCCTCAACCATTATTCAGCCATCCTGATTCCATCATCCCAATTCCATGCCTGCTGATGGGGTTCAGTCTGTCTCAATGCTTGCTGATGGGGTTCAGTCTGTCTCAATGCCTGCTGATGGGATTCAGTCTGTCTCAATGACTGCTGACGGGGTTCAGTCTGTCTCAATGACTGCTGACGGGGTTCAGTCTGTCTCAATGACTGCTGACATGGTTCAGTCTGTCTCAATGATGGCTGACGGGGTTCAGTCTGTCTCAATGACGGCTGACGGGGTTCAGTCTGTCTCAATGACTGCTGATGGGGTTAAGTCTGCCTCAATGCCTGCTGATGGGGTTCAGTCTGCCTCAATGCCTGCTGATGGGGTTCAGTCTGTCTCAATGCCTGCTGATGGGGTTCAGTCTGCCTCAATGCCTGCTGATGGGGTTCAGTCTGCCTCAATGCCTGCTAATGGGGTTCAGTCTGCCTCAATGCCTGCTGATGGGGTTCAGTCTGCCTCAATGCCTGCTGATGGGGTTCAGTCTGCCTCAATGTCTGCTGTTGGGGTTCAGTCTGTCTCAATGACTGCTGACGGGGTTCAGTCTGTCTCAATGACTGCTGACGTGGTTCAGTCTGTCTCAATGATGGCTGACGGGGTTCAGTCTGTCTCAATGATGGCTGACGGGGTTCAGTCTGTCTCAATGACTGCTGATGGGGTTAAGTCTGCCTCAATGCCTGCTGGTGGGGTTCAGTCTGCCTCAATGCCTGCTGATGGGGTTCAGTCTGTCTCAATGCCTGCTGATGGGGTTCAGTCTGTCTCAATGCCTGCTGATGGGGTTCAGTCTGCCTCAATGCCTGCTAATGGGGTTCAGTCTGCCTCAATGCCTGCTGATGGGGTTCAGTCTTTCTCAATGCCTGCTGATGGGGTTCAGTCTGCCTCAATGCCTGCTGACGGGGTTCAGTCTGCCTCAATGTCTGCTGATGGGGTTCAGTCTGTCTCAATGACTGCTGACGGGGTTCAGTCTGTCTCAATGACTGCTGACGGGGTTCAGTCTGCCTCAATGTCTGCTGATGGGGTTCAGTCTGTCTCAATGACTGCTGACGGGGTTCAGTCTGTCTCAATGACTGCTGACGTGGTTCAGTCTGTCTCAATGATGGCTGACGGGGTTCAGTCTGTCTCAATGACTGCTGACGGGGTTCAGTCTGTCTCAATGACTGCTGACGAGGTTCATTCTGTCTCAGTGACTGCTGATGGGGTTCAGTCCACCCCAATGCCTGCTGATGGGGTTCAGTCTGCTTCCATGCCTGCTGACGGGGTTCAGTCTGTCTCAATGTCTGCTGATGGGGTTCAGTCTGTCTCAATGCCTGCTGATGGGGTTCAGTCTGTCTCAATGCCTGCTGATGGGGTTCAGTCTGTCTCAATGCCTGCTGATGGGGTTCAGTCCACCTCAATGCCTGCTGATGGGGACCAGTCTGCCTCAATGCCTGCTGATGGGGTTCAGTCTCTCTCAATGTCTGCTGATGGGGTCCAGTCTGCCTCAATGACTGCTGATGGGGTTCAGTCTGTCTCAATGCCTGCTGATGGGGTTCAGTCTGCCTCAATGCCTGCTAATGGGGTTCAGTCTGCCTCAATGTCTGCTGATGGGGTTCAGTCTGCCTCAATGTCTGCTGATGGGGTTCAGTCTGCCTCAATGCCTGCTGATGGTGTTCAGTCTGCCTCAATGTCTGCTGATTGGGTCCAGTCTGCCTCAATGCCTGCTGATGGGGTTCAGTCTGTCTCAATGACTGCTGACGGGGTTCAGTTTTCCTCAATGACTGCTGACGAGGTTCATTCTGTCTCAGTGACTGCTGATGGGGTTCAGTCTGTCTCAGTGCCTGCCAATGGGGTTCAGTCTACCCCAATGCCTGCTGATGGGGTTAAGTCTGCTTCAATGCCTGCTGACGGGGTTCAGTCAGTCTTAATGCCTGCTGATGGGGTTCAGTCTGTCTCAATGCCTGCTGATGGGGTTCAGTCTGTCTCAATGCCTGCTGATGGGGTTCAGTCTGTCTCAATGCCTGCTGATGGGGTTCAGTCTGTCTCAATGCCTGCTGATAGGGTTCAGTCTGCTTCAATGCCTGCTGACGGGGTTCAGTCTGTCTCAATGCCTTCTGACGGGGTTCAGTCCACCTCAATGCCTGCTGATGGGGTTCAGTCTGCCCCAATGCCTGCTGATGGGGTTCAGTCTGTCTCAATGACTGCTGACGGGGTTTAGTTTTCCTCAATGACTGCTGACGAGGTTCATTCTGTCTCAGTGACTGCTGATGGGGTTCAGTCTGTCTCAGTGCCTGCCAATGGGGTTCAGTCTACCCCAATGCCTGCTGATGGGGTTCAGTCTGCTTCAATGCCTGCTGACGGGGTTCAGTCAGTCTTAATGCCTGCTGATGGGGTTCAGTCTGTCTCAATGCCTGCTGATGGGGTTCAGTCTCTCTCAATGTCTGCTGATGGGGTTCAGTCTGTCTCAATGCCTGCTGATGGGGTTCAGTCTCTCTCAATGTCTGCTGATGGGGTTCAGTCTGTCTCAATGCCTGCTGATGGGGTTCAGTCTGCCTCAATGCCTGCTGATGGGGTTCAGTCTCTCTCAATATCTGCTGATGGGGTTCAGTCTGCTGCTGGCTAGTTGAAAGGCTGAGAGGAATGGTAATAGCAAATTGAGTGGAGGGTCATAGCAAGCCAACCTGGAGATAGCTGTAGCAGACTGGCTGAAATGCAATTGCTGGCCCAGATGCAATGTTGGGAAGCTACTGCTGTGGTAATTGTAGCAGAGTCCATAGCATTGGCATTGCTGCAGTAACGCTGGGCTTTGAAGCTCACAACTTAGGTAAATGCTCAGCAGTCCCACACAGGAGCCAAGATCAAACAGCTATGGAGCTTAGGCTATGTTAACCACTTGCTGACTGCTAACAGTATTTTTACTGCTGACAGGTGGCTCCACCTCTGGGGCATGTAGCAGTGCGATCTGCAACCGCTGTGTCACAATGGATTGCAGTGCTGGGTATCGGCCACTGTGAGCGGCCCGGATACCATCCATGGAATCCATTCAAGACATCATTGTTTGCTACATTGTGTGGTCTGTGCTTGGTACCTGAGGCAATCACAGAACCCTGTACCATTTGATAGCTGTGGGTCAATCACCGCATCACAATAGTAAACAATTCATGACCGTTCAAATGTTTGGTGTTACAGTGATCATCCCTGTAACAATCAATCACTGTTTAAAAAAAAAAAAATCCCTAATCGCCCCCCTGAGTATGGTGACACTGAACTACTCTGATGAGAATATGTAAAAAAAAATTATAAAAAAAAGAAAAAAAATATTTTTAAAATGTCTTCATTTTCCAAAAAATTGTGACAAACAATTACAACTTCAAATAAACTCGCCATGCCTCTTACTAAACACTTTGGACTGTCTGCTTTCAACAAAGGGGTCATTTGGGGGGTATTTGTACTGTCCTGGTCTAATGGATTTATGGACTCTTTTTTTTTTATTTACTTAAAGCAGAACTCCGGGCAAAAACCTTTTTCTATCTTCTTGTTGCTGATCTCCTACCTTCATCAACTATGCCATCCACCTTCTTCTGAGCTCTGTAGTTCCTCTGTAGTAGCCTGCTGACTTTACAGAAGAACCGTTACTGCCCTGTGGTTTCCCGTTTGTAAGACCGCTGGTTGCTATTCCTCCTGAACTCTCAGCCAGCGGTCTTCTCACTGCCCACTTGTAGTTCTATCTACAGCAAGCAGGGATGTACTTCCGTCGGCTGCCTGCTCGCCAACCATCCACCCACCTGTCATGCTGCACGCGATTGTTAGGAGAGCAGCGATCTCCCGGTGTGACAGATCATGTATGTGAAACTCCAGCTGTTGTAATGTCCCGCCTCCTTGACAGACATTGGACCTGTGTGCTGTCTATCACAATGCTGGTCAAGGAGGCGGGACCTTACATCGCCCAGAGTTTCACATACATGATCTGTCAAACCGGGAGATTGCTGCTCTGTGTCTGGTGGCTCTCCTAACAATCCCTGCTGCACAGACGGGCACAAACAGGTGGCACTTATGGGCAGCACTGGGCGGCACTTATGGGCACAGAGACGGCACTTTAGGGGCGCTTATGGGCACTGATAAACTGCACTGATTGGCAATGATAAACTGCACTGATGTGCACTGAGGTGGCACTGATGGGCACTAATAAGACAGCACTGATAAGACAGCACTGATACTGCACTGATGGGCACTGAGGTGGCACGAATAAGCTGCACTAATGAGGCAGCACCGATGGGCAATGATAAGCTGTACTGATGGGCACTGAGGTGGCATTGATGGGCACTGGGGCGGCACTGATGAGGCTGCACTTATGGGCTCTGATAAGCTGCACTGATGAGGCAGCACTGATGGACAATGATAAACTGCACTGATGGGAACTGAGGTGGCACTTATCGGCACTGATGGGCACTGATAAACTGCACTTATGAGCGCTGATAAGCCGCACTGATAAACTGCACTGATGGGCACTGAGGCAGCACTTATGGGTACTGATAAACTGCACTGATGGGTACTGAGGCGGCACTTATGGGTACTGATAAGCTGCACTGATGGGCACTGAGGCAGCACTTATGGGTACTGATAAACTGCACTGATGGGTACTGAGGCGGCACTTATGGGTACTGATAAGCTGCACTGATGAGGCTGCACTTATGGGCACTTATAAGCTGCACTGATAAGCAGTGGACACCGTCCACTGCCCTACTGACACCGTCCACAGACAAATATCTGTGGGAGGGGTTTCTACCAGACCTGCAAAGTTTGCAGTCATTTTTTTATGTCTTATTTTCAGTGTGATGTATATTATATGTGATGTTACATTTTAGAACACCGCTGGGCGCTCACATGCCTGGCCGGCTCTCTCCTCTCCCTGTGTGACAGCTGCAGCGGGAGAGGCCGAGATTCCCCAGCTGACGTCAGTCAGGACAGGAGGAGGAGAAAGCCGGCCGGTCACGTGAGCGGCGCTCTGAAATCAGGAGCACACAGCATTTTTTTTTATATAAATCACAGAGACAGGAGCAAACAGCATTAGCAAACACAAAGGATTCTATAAGATTTCAGTAGCAGGAGGGGAGGCATGGAGGAGAGCTGTGGATGATGCGTAAAACCGACCACTGTGTCAGCTGCTCAGCAGCCCTGATACACCGTGGTCAGTTTAAGGGTGGGGGGGCAGAACCAGGCAGGATCAGCCAGGTATTTCAGGTGACACAAATGGGCCAAATTACACCTCACAAGCACTGTGCTGTATAACATGCTTTAAGACCGGGTTCACACCGCAGCACGGAGCGGCTCACAGCTGGGGGGGGTCCGGTGCGTCCCCATTCACCGTTTCAGGTCCGATTTCAGTCCGAATTTTTAGCCGAATTTCGGCCCTGGAATGGAAAAGGAGACGCACCGGGACCCTGTGCAATTTGCACTGGAGCCGCTCCGGAGATGTGTAAACTGCCTCCATAGAGAGCCGGTCGCACTCTCCTGACATGCGAATTGGATGCGAGAAACCTTCATCCAATTCGCATCAGTGCAAACCCAGCCTTAAAGGAACAGGATCCCTTTTTTTTTTTTTTTTAATTTTTTTTTTAGGGTAACAAACACTTTAAGGATAGTTTATGAATTAAGAATTTTAATGTATCAATTCATATATGTTTCACCTTGCAGCTTAAGGATCTGATATATATATATATTTTTTATGGGAATTCACTTTGTTACACAATTTGTTTAATCTGCTGAGCAAATCGCCATAACTATACGTCGCCTCTTTTAGACGTCACAGCAGGCGTGCGCATGTACCCGCTGCGTGTCCCTGGAGCCGATGTGCGTGCTCGGCGGGGGGCAATGACCACCAGGCACCTGTGATCGCTTGTGACAGAGTGACAGTGTACACACAGATCCCGGTTCTCTCAGGGGAGAGGAGAGAGATCGTGTGTTCCTACTAAGTATGAAGATCAATCTCCTCCCCTATCTCCTCCACTAGGGATGAGCTTCGAGTTCGAGTCGAACTCATGTTCTACTCGAACATTGGCTGTTCGCAAGTTCGCCGAACAGCGAACAATTTGGGGTGTTCGCGGCAAATTCGAATGCCACGGAACACCCTTTAAAAGTCTATGGGAGAAATCAAAAGTGCTAATTTTAAAGGCTTATATGCAAGTTATTGTCATAAAAAGTGTTTGGGGACCCGGGTCCTGCCCCAGGGGACATGGATCAATGCAAAAAAAAGTTTTAAAAACGGACGTTTTTTCAGGAGCAGTGATTTTATTAATGCTTAAAGTCAAACAATAAAAGTGTAATATCCCTTTAAATTTCGTACCTGGGGGATGTCTATAGTATGCCTGTAAAGGGGCGCATGTTTCCTGTGTTTAGAACAGTCTGACAGCAAAATGACATTTGGAAGGAAAAAACTCATTTAAAACTACCCGCGGCTATTGCATTGCCGACAATACACATAGAAGTTCATTGATAAAAACTGCATGGGAATTCCCCAAAGGGGAACCCCGAACCAAAAAAAAAAAAAAAAAAATGATGTGGGGGTCCCCCTAAATTCCATACAAGGCCCTTCAGGTCTGGTATGGATATTAAGGGGAACCCCAGCCAAAATTTTAAAAAAAAATTGACGTGGGGTTCCCCCTAAATTCCATACCAGACCCTTCAGGTCTGGTATGGATTTTAAGGGGAACCCCGCGCCAAAAAAAAAAAAAAAAAAACGGCGTGGGGTCCCCCTAAAAATCCATACCAGACCCTTATCCGAGCACGCAACCTGGCAGGCCGCAGGAAAAGAGGGGGGGACGAGAGTGCGGCCCCCCCCCCTCCTGAACCGTACCAGGCCACATGCCCTCAACATTGGGAGGGTGCTTTGGGGTAGCCCCCCAAAACACCTTGTCCCCATGTTGATGAGGACAAGGGCCTCATCCTCACAACCGTGGCCGGTGGTTGTGGGGGTCTGCGGGCGGGGGGCTTATCGGAATCTGGAAGCTCCCTTTAACAAGGGGACCCCCAGATCCCGGCCCCCCCTGTGTGAAATGGTAAGGGGGTACTTACCCCTACCATTTCACTAAAAAACTGTCAAAAATGTTAAAAATGACAAGAGACAGTTTTTGACAATTCCTTTATTTAAATGCTTCTTCTTTCTTCCTTCATCTTCTTCTTCTTCTGGTTCTTCTGGCTCTTCTGGTTCTTCCTCCGGCGTTCTCGTCCAGCATCTTCTCCGCGGCGTCTTCTATCTTCTTCTCCTCGGGCCGCTCCGCACCCATGGCATGAGGGGAGGCTCCCGCTCTTCTCTTCATCTTCTCATCTTCTTCTCTTCTTCTTCTTCTTCATCTTCTTCTTCTTCTTCTTCTTCTTCCTTCTTCTCTTCTTCATGTCTTCTCCGGGCCGCTCCGCAGCCATGCTGTGGCATGGTGGGAGGCTCCCGCTGTGTGACGGCGTCTCTTCGTCTGACGGTTCTTAAATAACGGGGGGCGGGGCCACCCGGTGACCCCGCCCCCCTCTGACGCACGTTGACATGACGGGACTTCCCTGTGGCATTCCCCGTGACGTCACAGGGAAGTCCCGTCATGTCACCGTGCGTCAGAGGGGGGCGGGGTCACCGGGTGGCCCCGCCCCCCGTTATTTAAGAACCGTCAGACGAAGAGACGCCGTCACACAGCGGGAGCCTCCCACCATGCCACAGCATGGCTGCGGAGCGGCCCGGAGAAGACATGAAGAAGAGAAGAAGGAAGAAGAGATGAAGAAGAAGATGAAGAAGAAGATGAAGAAGAGAAGAAGATGAAGAGAAGAGCGGGAGCCTCCCCTCATGCCATGGGTGCGGAGCGGCCCGAGGAGAAGAAGATAGAAGACGCCGGAGAAGATGCTGGACGAGAACGCCGGAGGAAGAACCAGAAGAGCCAGAAGAACCAGAAGAAGAAGAAGATGAAGGAAGAAAGAAGAAGCATTTAAATAAAGGAATTGTCAAAAACTGTCTCTTGTCATTTTTAACATTTTTGACAGTTTTTTAGTGAAATGGTAGGGGTAAGTACCCCCTTACCATTTCACACAGGGGGGGGGCCGGGATCTGGGGGTCCCCTTGTTAAAGGGGGCTTCCAGATTCCGATAAGCCCCCCGCCCGCAGACCCCCACAACCACCGGCCACGGTTGTGAGGATGAGGCCCTTGTCCTCATCAACATGGGGACAAGGTGTTTTGGGGGGCTACCCCAAAGCACCCTCCCAATGTTGAGGGCATGTGGCCTGGTACGGTTCAGGAGGGGGGGGGGGCGCACTCTCGTCCCCCCCTCTTTTCCTGCGGCCTGCCAGGTTGCGTGCTCGGATAAGGGTCTGGTATGGATTTTTAGGGGGACCCCACGCCGTTTTTTTTTTTTTTTTGGCGCGGGGTTCCCCTTAAAATCCATACCAGACCTGAAGGGCCTGGTATGAAATTTAGGGGGAACCCCACGTCAATTTTTTTTTTAAATTTTGGCTGGGGTTCCCCTTAATATCCATACCAGACCTGAAGGGCCTTGTATGGAATTTAGGGGGACCCCCACATCATTTTTTTTTTTTAATTTTGGTTCGGGGTTGCCCTGTGGGGAATTCCCATGCCGTTTTTATCAATGAACTTCTATGTGTGGAAAAGATGGGGAATGTGGGACTTTAAATGAGGCATGAATACGTGCCTCCATCCCTATATTTGGGTGCATAGCAAGGAAGGTGGGACTTTGAATTGAAACGGTTGAAATGCGGAGGTGGTGGTATATATGTAAAACATTTTTTATTGTTTATATAAAAAATTATTATTAAATTGCATTGTTACATGTATACACAGGATATGAGCACGGTAATACAAGGTATAAAGCATATAACTGAATAGAACAAATTCATGACAATCAAGTAAATAGTGTACAACAGCAGAACGGCCCCAGCAAGCCAAAATGAAGCATGCCCGGCACCTGTGTAATGATCACATGGTAGATATCTAAAATGGTTAGGTTCGCAAAGGTAGCATCATGGGCCATAATGAATGTGTCTGTAGCATCATGTAGCTCTACGCGTTTCGTGGATTCGTTTCCACTCGTCAGGAGCGGATGCGACAGATCCCTGTAAATATAGTAATGGGGTAAACCACACTTAGTTTGAAGGTGAAAACTATTGATTGAATTTAAAAGATTTAACCCAGTACACTCACCAACCACGGTAGTAAGTGCAGCATGGGGCGAGCGAGACATGGCAAATCGAGGACATGGACCACACCACGGGAGCTGAGGCGGCGTATGAATGCACCACTGACTTGGGAAGATGTAGGAGTGCCTGTGAGGGTTTCCATGTGCTGGAGTGCTGACATGTGATTCTGAAATGGAAAATGTTTGGGAGCAAATGAAAAAATTATACTGTGAGATGGAAGGTCTATGAATGAGTTAATGAAAATGTGAAAAAAATGTGAAAAAAAAAAAAAATAAAAAAAAAAAAAATAAAAAAAAAATAAAAAAAATATATATATATTTGAGATGTGTGTGGAGTGAGATGGTGAATTGGGTTGTATATAAATACACCCAATATGTCCACGTGTATTGAAGGTGGTAAAAAAGATTATGGTGAGTGAGTGCAAAGGGGTATGGGTGTAAAAAATAGAGTGAATAATGCTGTGAAATACTGAACTCAGTGATGCAAAACAAAACCTAGGAGTGTGGATAAAATTATGTGTGAACAACAGTGCATAGCATAGGGGGCAAACAGGAGTGGACCCAACTCCAGGGACACCTACCCAAGTCGCATGCCATGCAGCGCCAAGCGTTGGAGTGGCTGGCGTGCAGGAACCCCAGGCGGAGACCAGTAACGTGAATGACCGGCTCCGACTGAAGGTGTGGGGTATGTACGCCGCCAACGCCACGTGCGTGAACATGGGAGGGGCGAGAGACAGCGTCCGCACCCGAGCCGGAGTGCTCGGTGATTGGCGCCGAAACGTCCCCGCATGCATCACGCAGATGGTGCTCTCAGCGGCAGCGTGATGACGTCATCACCGGCGTCAAGCGCTGGACGTGAGGACCGTGGCGCCGATGCACGATGGGGCGTCCGCCCGATCCTCAAGACACAACTGTGCGGGGAGAAAGGGGGGGACCCACGAGGTGCATCGCAGCTCCCGCGGATGTGGAAAAAAGCCCCCCACATACCACGAACAAGCCCAAGAACCCCAAACCTGCACGCACCAACAGTGCGGCAAGAACATATGGGCACAAAGATCAAAAAGTTGTATGAGAATGAACAAAGTATAAAAGGGGGTTGAACCAATTGATTGGTGCCGGGAATGCCATAATGTTGTTGTCACTAGAAAGGCAGGTAAATACATACGCCAATGTACCCAGTACTTCCTGACTAACTCAAATGTGCGAGTCCCTGTACGGGAAATGCACACATCTGATAATACCCCTCACGCGTGGATAGCAGGGGAGCACTGCTAATCCAACTTTCCAACCGCTTCCATCCCTAGATTTGGTAGAAAAGATGGGGAATGTGGGACTTTAAATGAGGCATGAATACGTGCCTCCATCCCTATATTTGGGTGCATAGCAAGGAAGGTGGGACTTTGAATTGAAACGGTTGAAATGCGGAGGTGGTGGTATATATGTAAAACATTTTTTATTGTTTATATAAAAAATTATTATTAAATTGCATTGTTACATGTATACACAGGATATGAGCACGGTAATACAAGGTATAAAGCATATAACTGAATAGAACAAATTCATGACAATCAAGTAAATAGTGTACAACAGCAGAACGGCCCCAGCAAGCCAAAATGAAGCATGCCCGGCACCTGTGTAATGATCACATGGTAGATATCTAAAATGGTTAGGTTCGCAAAGGTAGCATCATGGGCCATAATGAATGTGTCTGTAGCATCATGTAGCTCTACGCGTTTCGTGGATTCGTTTCCACTCGTCAGGAGCGGATGCGACAGATCCCTGTAAATATAGTAATGGGGTAAACCACACTTAGTTTGAAGGTGAAAACTATTGATTGAATTTAAAAGATTTAACCCAGTACACTCACCAACCACGGTAGTAAGTGCAGCATGGGGCGAGCGAGACATGGCAAATCGAGGACATGGACCACACCACGGGAGCTGAGGCGGCGTATGAATGCACCACTGACTTGGGAAGATGTAGGAGTGCCTGTGAGGGTTTCCATGTGCTGTGTATTGTCGGCAATGCAATAGCCGCGGTAGTTTTAAATGTGTTTTTTCCTTCAAAATGTCATTTTGCTGTCAGACTGTTCTAAACACGGGAAACATGCGCCCCTTTACAGGCATACTATAGACACCCCCCAGGTACGAAATTTAAAGGGATATTACACTTTTATTGTTTGACTTTAAGCATTATTAAAATCACTGCTCCTGAAAAAACGGCCGTTTTTAAAACTTTTTTTTGCATTGATCCATGTCCCCTGGGGCAGGACCCGGGTCCCCAAACACTTTTATTGACAATAACTTGCATATAAGCCTTTAAAATTAGCACTTTTGATTATTCATGTTCGTGTCCCATAGACTTTAACGGCGTTCGCGTGTTCGAACGAATTTTTTTCCTGTTCGCATGTTCTGGTGCGAACCGAACAGGGGGGTGTTCGGCTCATCCCTATCCTCCACTAGTCAGTCCCCTCCACCCTACAGTTAGAACACACACGAGGGAACACATCTTACTCCTGGATCACCCCCCTATTAACCGCTTCCCTGCCAGTGATATTTATACAGTAATCAGTGACTATTTTTAGCTCTGATCGCTGTATAAAAGTCGATGGTCCCAAAAAAGTGTCAAAAGTGTCCGATTTGCCCGCCGCAATGTCGCAGTCCCGATAAAAATCGCAGATCGCCGCCATTGCTAGTAAAATAAATAAATAAATAAAAATGACTAACTAACTAACACTGACATCACCAGTGACACTAATACAGTGCTAATATTATACACTGTCACTGTACTAATGAATCATCTTGGGGTTGTTAAGTGTGTGTAATATGTGCTGTTTTACTAAGCAATGTGCCGGTATTTATTTATGCTTTGCAGGGAGAGATAAAAAAAAAAAACGTTACATCTCTGCTGTCTGATGAGAGCCCTGTGTTGTTTACCAACACAGAGACCTCTTCCGTCATTCGCTCAGCCGATTTTACTTTTTGCTATAATAAATATCCCCCAATTCGTTTAACCCATTTAATTCATTTTCGGAATTAGTTTCATTTATTCGTATTCGAATTGATTCAAATTTTCCAAATTCGTACTCAAATCGATTTAAATCATTTACGAATTAATTTCGAATAGTTTTCCAAATTCCAAAGAGAATAATATAGAATAGAAAATAAAGGAATAGATTATAGAGAAGAAAGTAGAATAGAAAAATATTTATAACATAAAATAAAATAATAGAATATAATAGAGTAACATGGAACAAAATAGAATAGAAAATAAAATAATAGAATAGAAACTAATAGAATAAAATAAAAAAAATAATAGAATAAACTAGAAAGAATATAACCATCTTCTGAAATGTAAATAGAATAGAATAGAAAAGAAAAGAAAATAATTCAAAAAACAATAAAATAAAATAGAAACTTTAATTTGAATAGAAAAGAAAATAACAGAATAGTATAGGGAAAAAAACAAGAGAATATAACTATCTATTATTTTCTATTCTATTCAAGTTCAGATTAATTCTATTTGAATTTTGGGACATGGTTATATTCTTTCTTTTCTATTCTTTTTTTAAATTCTATTCTTTTTCTATTTGTTTATACTATTCTATTTATTTCAAATCTATTTGTTTATTATCTATTCTATTCTTTTCTATTCAAATTAAAATTTATTCTATTTGAAATTCAAATTTCGAAAGGTGTTTATATTAATTCTATTCCATTCTGTCCTGTTGTTTTTTTCTATACTATTCTGTTATTTTCTATTCTATTCTAATCTATTCTTTTCTATTCTATTCAAATTTGAATTGATTCTATTTGAATTTTGGGAAATGGTTATAAACTAATAGAATAAAAAAAAATAATAGAATAAAATAGAAAGAATATAACCATCTTCTGAAATTTAAATAGAATAGAATAGAAAATAAAATAATTAAAAAAACAATAAAATAAAATAGAAATTTGAATAGAATAGAAAATAACAGAATAGTATAGGGAAAAAACAACAGAATATAACTATCTTCCTATTCTATTCTAATCTATTATTTTCTATTCTATTCAAGTTCAAATTAATTCTATTTGAATTTTGGGACATGGTTATATTCTTTCTTTTCTATTCTTTTTTTAAATTCTATTCTTTTTCTATTTGTTTATACTATTCTATTTATTTCAATTCTATTTGTTTATTATCTATTCTATTCTTTTCTATTCAAATTAAAATTTATTCTATTTGAAATTCAAATTTCGGAGGGTGTTTATATTAATTCTATTCCATTCTGTTCTGTTGTTTTTTTTTCCATACTATTCTGTTATTTTCTATTCTATTCTAATCTATTCTTTTCTATTCTTTTCAAATTTGAATTGATTCTATTTGAATTTTGGGAAATGGTTATATTCTTTCTATTATATTCTATTTTTTTTTAATTCTATTTTTTTTCTATTTTATTATAGTCTATTCTATACTTTTTTTTCTATTCTTTTATTTTCCAGTTTGTTCTGTATGTTTGGAAATTGGAAAACTATTTCAAATTCAAAAAACTTTTTGAATTAGAATTTGAAAACTATTCGAAAACTTTTCAAAATTCTAAAAATACTCGAATTCGAAAACTATTCGAAATTGATTAGAAAACAATTCGAATCAATTCAAATTCCATCCAAATTTTTTCGTTATTTCTGATTCATTTAAATTCCATTATATATACCATAGTATGTAGACATTATAACTTTCACACACACCAATCAATACGCGCCTATTTATTTATTTTTTTTTCTAACATCGTCAGTCTTTTTTTGTTTATGTAATAAAAAAAATAATAATAAAAAAAAAAAAAAAAACAGTGGTGATCAATAGACATGAGCAGGATGAAAAAATTTGTTTTGTTTAGTTTCGATTCATTATTTACATAAATGTGTTTAGTTAAATTCATTTAATCTGTTTAATTCATTTTTGGAATTTGTTTTGTTTATTCGTATACAAATCAATTTGAATTTGAATTCGGATCAATTCGAATAGTTTTCCAATTTCCAAAGAGAATAAAATAGAATAGAACAAAATAGAAAAGAATATAACAGAACATAAAAAAATAGAATATAATAGAGTAAAACAGAACAACATAGGATAGATAAAAAAAGAACAGAATGGAATAGAATAGAATAGAAAGGAATATAATGGAATAAAAAAAATAGACTTAAATAGATTATAACAATCTTCTGAAATTCAAATAGAATAGAAAAGAATAGAATTTAAAAAAAACAATAGACTAGAATAGAATATAAATAATATAACCATTTTCCAAAATTCAAATAGAATCAATTTGAATTTGAAATGAATAGAACATAACACAATAGTGTAAAAAAAACCAACAGATTGGAATAAAATTGAATGAATATAACCGTCTTCCTATTCTAATCTATTCTTTTCTATTCTATGCAAATTCGTATTGATTCTATTTGAATTTCTGGAAATAGATATCTTCTTTCTTTTCTTTTCTATTCTATTCTATTTTTTGTATTATATTCTTTTTCTATGTGTTTATTCTATTCCATTCTTTTCTATTCTATTCTATTGAAATTTATTCAATTCAAAATTTGAATTTCAGAAGATGGTTATATTCTTTCTACTCTATAATATTCTATTGTTTTTTTCTATACTATTCTGTTATTTTCTATTCTATTCTAATCTATTCTTTTCCAGTCTATTCAAATTCAAATTGATTTTATTTGAATTTTGGAAAATGGTTATATTCTTTCTATTCTATTCTTATGGTTTTTTTTTTAAATTCTATTCTTTTCTATTCTATTATAGTCTATTCTATTCTTTTTTATTCTATACTATTCTTTTTTTATGTATTCAAATTTATTCTCTCTGTTTGAAATTTGAAATTCACGGGTGATCCTGCCCCCCTCTGATGCAACGCAGGATTCCCGTTGCAACAGAGGGGGGCAGAGTCACCCATACACATCACTGGGAAACCCCGTGTTTCCATTTGTCAGAGGGGGACGGGGTCACGTTCCTCGCTGGAGTCGCTGGAGATCATACATCGCTCAAGATCGAGAACTGGATTACATTGCTGGAGTAGGAGCATGGATTTATTGGATTACATTGCTGGAATCTCTTTTTTATTTTTTTATTTTTAATAAAGGACTTGTCCCAAGCCATCTCCTGTGTTTTTTTTAACATTTTGACACTTTCTTTTTGTGAAATGGTAGGGGTACAATGTACCCCCTACCAATTCACACAGGGGGGGCAGGATGTGGGTGTCCCCTTTGTTAAAGGGGCTTCCAGATTCCAATAAGCCCCCTGCCCGCAGACCCCCACAACCGGGCAAGGGTTGTGGGGATGAGGCCCTTGTCCTCATCAACATGGGGACATTCTCCCAATGTTGAGGGCATGTACGGTTCAGGAGGGGGGTGCTCTCTTGTCCCCCCTCTTTTCCTGCGGGCCTGCCAGGTTGCGTGCTTGGATAAGGGTCTGGTATGGATTTTTTGGGGGACCCCCATGCCATTTTTTTTTCATTTTGGCACGGAGATCCCCTTAAAATCCATACCAGACCTGAAGGGCCTGGTAAAGGAATTTTGGGGGACCCCCACGCATTTTTTTTTATTTTTCAATGACTTTCAATGAGGGGACCGACAATTCATTAATAGCCGGCACTAGTGCGAGTAGTTTAAATGACTTTTTTTCCTTTGAAATGTCATTTTGCTGTCAGATTGTTCTAAACACGGGAAACATGCACCCCTTTACAGGCATACTATAGACACCCCCCAGGTATGAAATTTAAAGGAATATTACACTTTTATTGTTTCACTTTAAGCATTATTAAAATCACTGCTCCCAAAAAAACGTCAGTTTTTAAAACTTTTTTTTGCTTTGATCCATGTCCCCTGGGGCAGGACCCGGGTCCCCAAACACTTTTTATGACAATACCATGAATATAAGCCTTTAAATTTAGCACTTTTGATTTCTCCCATAGACTTTTAAAGGGTGTTCCACGGCTTTTCGAATTTGCTGCGAACACCCCAAATTGTTCGCTGTTCGGTGAATGGGCGAACAGCCAATGTTCAAGTCGAACTCATGTTTAACTCGAACAGACAGCCCATCCCTAATGGCAACATCACCTGGTGGCACTGGCCCAATAAAGCCACTGACCCAGCTCACTTGCTCCGCCCCCTTCCTTGGCTTCCAGGCTGCATGCTCTGAGAAGGGTCTGGTATGGATTTTGTGGGGGACCCCACGGCATTTTTTTTATAAATGTTGGTGTGGGGTTCCCTTTAAAATCCATATCAGACCCAAAGGGCCTGGTGTGAATAGGGGGGCCCCAACACCATTTTTTAAAAAACATTTTTGTATTGCCGGCAATGGCTTGCAGCCGGGAAAATCTATTTAAATGTCTTTTTTTCTTTATATACAGTATGTTAGTTTTGCTGCAGCAGGTTCTATACACAGTACACTTTACAGGCAGACTGAGGGCCCCCCAGGCACTATGTTTAACCACTTCAGCCCCGGAAAGGTTTCACCCCCATCATGATCAGGCCACTTTTTGCGATACGGCACTGTGTTATTTTAACTGACAATTGCGCGGTCGTGCAACGCTGTACCAAAATAAAATTGATGTTGCTTTCTTTCCACAAATAGACCTTTCTATTGGTGGTATTTGATCACCTCTGCGGTTTTTATTTTTTGCGCTATAAACAAAAAAAGCGACAATTTTGAAAAAAAACAACAATATTTTTTTACTTTCTGCTATAAAACACATCCAATAAAAAATGGGGAAAAAAAACAAATTTCTTCATCAATTTAGGCCAATTTGTATTCTGCTACATATTTTTGGTAACAAAAATCCCAATAAGCCTATATTGATTGGTTTGTGCATAAGTTATCGCGTCTACAAAACTACGGGACATTTTTATGGCATTTTTATTAGTAATGGTGGTGATGAGCGATTTTTAGTGGGTCTGCGACATTGCGGGGGACAAATCTGACCTTAAGTGACACTTTTTGGGGACCAGTGACACTAATACAGTGATCAGTGCTAAAAAAATGCACTCTCACTGCACTAATGACACTGGCAGGGAATGGGGTTAACATCAGGGGCAAGCAAATGGTTAAGTGTGCTCCTAGGTAACTAACTGTGCGGGGGAGGTGCTTAACTGGAGGAAAACAGAGATCCGTGTTTCTGCTTAGCAGAACGGCAGTCTGTTTTGTTTCTGCCTCTCCTGTCAATGATCAGCGAGTCCCGTCGGACACCACGTCCGCCGGTCCCGCTGATTGGCTCCCCCTGTGTCCAATCACAGCGGGAGTGGGGCACTGGGCAGCGCACCCCAGACCCAGTAGAAAGGAACCACGTACAGGTGCATCGTTTTTCGCAGCAGGGCCTCCCTGCCGTAATAAATGTGCAGTGGGCGGTCCGGAAGCGGTTAAAGGAATTTTTCATTTTATTGTTTCACTTTAAGCATCATTAAAAATCACTTCTCCTTTAAAAATGATATTTAAAAAAAAAAAATGTTTGCATTGATCCATGTCCCCTGGGGCAGTACCCGGGCCCCCCTACACTTTTTATGGCCAATAACTTGAATATAAGAGATTTTTCAAGTTCGGGTCCCATAGACTTTAATATGGTTTGCGGTTCGGGTTCGAACTTTTTTCCATGCTCAGGAATTCTGATGTGAACTGCTACATTCAGGAAACGGAGACCAGGCTATATAAATATTTAAAGTAAGATTTATTTACAGTGAAACCAAAATCCATCCAAACAGAAAAAAGCAAACATAAAGATATAAGTGCACCACCAAAAATCCAGCGACAAAATACCTAACTAAAACAGAGTAACAGAAAGCCTGACTAGTAAAATAACTATATACAAATGGGGAACACAGAAAAGCAGGAGCATACTGGAGGTGCAGAAAGCAGATAGGAAGGGGGAACCAAAAATGGGATCAGGAACAAGGGGGAGTAGGATCAAGGAGCAGGGTTCAGGGTAAAAAAACAGAATAAACAGCTAGCACTATCTGGCAGCAGAGCAAAACACTGGAGCAAAAGGGAAATGAAGAAGAGGAACTAAATACCCTACCAGCAGTCAGCATCAGGTAGAAACGAATTACTGGGATCTGCTGGCTGCTGGGAGACACCCGCTGGTGGACACCAGAACTACAAGCTTCCACTCCTGGAAGCACAGTGCCACCAGCAGGTGATCCAGGTCCAAAAACACAATTTATTTGTTGATATGGGTCAGTGGTCTCCAAACTGCAGCCCAGGGGGCAAATTTAGCCCTTCATTTCCTTTTATCCAGCCCCTGGGGCACTATTTCATCCACTGATACCAACAATGCCAAAAACAGGACATAACCCCCCCCACAATGATACCAGTGAAGGGGTACTATTCCTTCCAATGACACCAACAAAGGGGCACAATTCCTCCCACTGATCCCAATGATGGGACACTATTCCCCTTACTGATACCAATGATGGGGCACAGTTCCTACCACTGATACCAATGATGGGACACTATTCCCCTCACTGATACCAATGATGGGACACTATTCCCCCCACTGATACCAAAGAAGGGGCACTATGCCCCCCACTGACACCAATGATGAGGCACTATACCTCCCACTGATACCAATGATGGGGCACAGTTCCTCCCACTGATACCAAAGATGGGACATGGTTAGGAGAATTCCTTTAATGAGTGGAGACCAATGGCCAACAAAGCCAGACAAGCTCAGTTCTCAGGTCTATGATAGATGGGAAAGTCTGAATAGCTACACCAATGATCAGTGTTGAGGTCACAAGCCAAGGCTGGTGCAGGAGAGAGTTTCGTAATCAAGGTCACAAGCCAAGGTCGATGCAGGAGGAGAGTTTCATAGTTGGGTTTACGAGCTAAGGTCAATGCAGGAGGAGAGTTTCGTAGTCAAGGTCACAAGCCAAAGTGGATGCAGGAGGAGAGTTTTGTAGTCGGGGTCACAAGCCAAGGTTGATGCAGGAGGAGAGTTTCATAGTCGGGGTCACAAGCCAAGGTCGATGCAGGAGGAGAGTTTCGTAATGGGGGTCAAAAGCCAAGGTCGATGCAGGAGGAGAGTTTTGTAGTCGGGTCACAAGCCATGGTCGATGCAGGAGGAGAGTTTTGTAGTCGGGTCACAATCCATGGTCGATGCAGGAGGAGAGTTTCATAGTCGGGGTCACAAGCCAAGGTTGATGCAGGAGGAGAGTTTCGTAGTGGGGGTCACAAGCCAAGGTCGATGCAGGAGGAGAGTTTTATAGTCGGGGTCACAAGCCATGGTCGATGCAGGAGGAGAGTTTCATAGTCGGGGTCACAAGCCAAGGTCGATGCAGGAGGAGAGTTTTGCAGTGGAGGTCACAAGCCAAGGTTGATGCAGGAGGAGAGTTTCATAGTCGGGGTCACAAGCCAAGGTTGATGCAGTAGGAGAGTTTTGTAGTTGGGTCACAAGCCATGGTCGATGCAGGAGGAGAGTTTCGTAGTCGGGGTCACAAGCTAAGGTTGATGCAGGAGGAGAGATTCATACTTGGGGTCACAAGCCAAGGTCGATGCAGGAGGAGAGTTTTGTAGTCGGGTCAAAAGCCAAGGTCGATGCAGGAGGAGAGTTTCTTGGTCGGGGTCACAAGCCAAGGTTGATGCAGGAGGAGAGTTTAGTAGTCGGGGTCACAAGAAAATGTCAATGCAGGAGGAGAGTTTGTAGTTGGGGTCACAAGCCAAGGTGGATGCAGGGGGAGAGTTTCGTAGTCTGGGTCACAAGCCAAGGTCAATGCAGGAGGAGAGTTTCATAGTCGGGGTCACAAGCCAAGGTCGATGCAGGAGGAGAGTTTTGTAATCGGGGTCACAAGAACATGTCAATGCAGGAGGAGAGTTTTGTAGTCGGGGTCACAAGCCAAGGTGGATGCAGGAGGAGAGTTTCTTAGTCTGGGCCACAAGCCAAGGTCAATGCAGGAGGAGAGTTTCGTAGTCGGGGTCACAAGCCAAGGTCGATACAGGAGGAGAGTTTCATAGTCAGGGTCACAAGCCAAGGTCGATGCAGGAGGAGAGTTTTGCAGTCGGGGTCACAAGAAAATGTCAATGACACCAACAAAGGGGCACAATTCCTCCCACTGATCCCAATGATGGGACACTATTCCCCTTACTGATACCAATGATGGGGCACAGTTCCTACCACTGATACCAATGATGGGACACTATTCCCCTCACTGATACCAATGATGGGACACTATTCCCCCCACTGATACCAAAGAAGGGGCACTATGCCCCCCACTGACACCAATGATGAGGCACTATACCTCCCACTGATACCAATGATGGGGCACAGTTCCTCCCACTGATACCAAAGATGGGACATGGTTAGGAGAATTCCTTTAATGAGTGGAGACCAATGGCCAACAAAGCCAGACAAGCTCAGTTCTCAGGTCTATGATAGATGGGAAAGTCTGAATAGCTACACCAATGATCAGTGTTGAGGTCACAAGCCAAGGCTGGTGCAGGAGAGAGTTTCGTAATCAAGGTCACAAGCCAAGGTCGATGCAGGAGGAGAGTTTCATAGTTGGGTTTACGAGCTAAGGTCAATGCAGGAGGAGAGTTTCGTAGTCAAGGTCACAAGCCAAAGTGGATGCAGGAGGAGAGTTTTGTAGTCGGGGTCACAAGCCAAGGTTGATGCAGGAGGAGAGTTTCATAGTCGGGGTCACAAGCCAAGGTCGATGCAGGAGGAGAGTTTCGTAATGGGGGTCAAAAGCCAAGGTCGATGCAGGAGGAGAGTTTTGTAGTCGGGTCACAAGCCATGGTCGATGCAGGAGGAGAGTTTTGTAGTCGGGTCACAATCCATGGTCGATGCAGGAGGAGAGTTTCATAGTCGGGGTCACAAGCCAAGGTTGATGCAGGAGGAGAGTTTCGTAGTGGGGGTCACAAGCCAAGGTCGATGCAGGAGGAGAGTTTTATAGTCGGGGTCACAAGCCATGGTCGATGCAGGAGGAGAGTTTCATAGTCGGGGTCACAAGCCAAGGTCGATGCAGGAGGAGAGTTTTGCAGTGGAGGTCACAAGCCAAGGTTGATGCAGGAGGAGAGTTTCATAGTCGGGGTCACAAGCCAAGGTTGATGCAGTAGGAGAGTTTTGTAGTTGGGTCACAAGCCATGGTCGATGCAGGAGGAGAGTTTCGTAGTCGGGGTCACAAGCTAAGGTTGATGCAGGAGGAGAGATTCATAGTTGGGGTCACAAGCCAAGGTCGATGCAGGAGGAGAGTTTTGTAGTCGGGTCAAAAGCCAAGGTCGATGCAGGAGGAGAGTTTCTTGGTCGGGGTCACAAGCCAAGGTTGATGCAGGAGGAGAGTTTAGTAGTCGGGGTCACAAGAAAATGTCAATGCAGGAGGAGAGTTTGTAGTTGGGGTCACAAGCCAAGGTGGATGCAGGGGGAGAGTTTCGTAGTCTGGGTCACAAGCCAAGGTCAATGCAGGAGGAGAGTTTCATAGTCGGGGTCACAAGCCAAGGTCGATGCAGGAGGAGAGTTTTGTAATCGGGGTCACAAGAACATGTCAATGCAGGAGGAGAGTTTTGTAGTCGGGGTCACAAGCCAAGGTGGATGCAGGAGGAGAGTTTCTTAGTCTGGGCCACAAGCCAAGGTCAATGCAGGAGGAGAGTTTCGTAGTCGGGGTCACAAGCCAAGGTCGATACAGGAGGAGAGTTTCATAGTCAGGGTCACAAGCCAAGGTCGATGCAGGAGGAGAGTTTTGCAGTCGGGGTCACAAGAAAATGTCAATGCAGGAGGAGAGTTTCATAGTCGGGGTCACAAGCCAAGGTGGATGCAGGAGGAGAGTTTCTTAGTCTGAGCCACAAGCCAAGGTCAATGCAGGAGGAGAGTTTTGTAGTCAGAGTCACAAGCCAAGGTCGGTGCAGGAGGAGAGTTTCGTAAAGGGGGGGTCACAAGCCAAGGTCGATGCAGGAGGAGAGTTTTGTAGTCGGGTCACAAGCCATGGTCAATGCAGGAGGAGAGTTTTGTAGTCGGGGTCACAAGCCATGGTCGATGCAGGAGGAGAGTTTCATAGTCGGGGTCACAAGCCAAGGTCGATGCAGGAGGAGAGTTTAGTAGTTGGGTCACAAGCCATGGTCAATGCAGGAGGAGAGTTTTGTAGTCGGGGTCACAAGCCATGGTCGATGCAGGAGGAGAGTTTCATAGTCGGGGTCACAAGCCAAGGTCGATGCAGGAGGAGAGTTTAGTAGTTGGGTCACAAGCCATGGTCGATGCAGGAGGAGAGTTTCGTAATCGGGGTCACAAGCCAAGGTTGATGCAGGAGGAGAGTTTCGTAGTTGGGGTCACAAGCTAAGGTTGATGCAGGAGGAGAGTTTCATAGTTGGGGTCACAAGCCAAGGTCGATGCAGGAGGAGAGTTTCGTAGTCGGGTCAAAAGCCAAGGTCAATGCAGGAGGAGAGTTTCTTGCTCAGGGTCACAAGCCAAGGTTGATGCAGGAGGAGAGTTTAGTAGTCGGGGTCACAAGAAAATGTCAATGCAGGAGGAGAGTTTGTAGTTGGTGTCACAAGCCAAGGTGGATGCAGGGGGAGAGTTTCGTAGTCTGGGTCACAAGCCAAGGTCAATGCAGGAGGAGAGTTTCGTAGTCGGGGTCACAAGGCAAGGTCAATGCAGGAGGAGAGTTTTGTAGTCGGGGTCACAAGAAAATGTCAATGCAGGAGGAGAGTTTCGTAGTCGGGGTCACAAGCCAAGGTGGATGCAGGAGGAGAGTTTCTTAGTCTGGGCCACAAGCCAAGGTCAATGCAGGAGGAGAGTTTCATAGTCGGGGTCACAAGCCAAGGTCGATGCAGGAGGAGAGTTTTGCAGTCGGGTCACAAGCCATGGTTGATGCAGGAGGAGAGTTTCGTAGTGGGGGTCACAAGCCAAGATGGATGCAGGAGGAGAGTTTCGTAGTCGGGGTCACAAGCCATGGTCGATGCAGGAGGAGAGTTTCGTAGTCGGGGTCACAAGACAATGTCAATGCAGGAGGAGAGTTTCGTAATCGGGGTCACAAGCCAAGGTTGATGCAGGAGGAGAGTTTCGTAGTCGGGGTCACAAGCTAAGGTTGATGCAGGAGGAGAGTTTCATAGTCAGGGTCACAAGCCAAGGTCGATACAGGAGGAGAGTTTCTTAGTCGGGGTCACAAGCCAAGGTTGATGCAGGAGGAGAGTTTAGTAGTCGGGGTCACAAGAAAATGTCAATGCAGGAGGAGAGTTTCATAGTCGGGGTCACAAGCCAAGGTGGATGCAGGGGGAGATTTTCGTAGTCTGGGTCACAAGCCAAGGTCAATGCAGGAGGAGAGTTTCGTAGTCGGGGTCACAAGCCAAGGTGGATGCAGGAGGAGAGTTTCGTAGTCTGGGTCACAAGCCAAGGTCAATGCAGGAGGAGAGTTTCGTAGTCGGGGTCACAAGCCATGGTTGATGCAGGAGGAGAGTTTCGTAGTCGGGGTCACAAGCCATTGTCAATGCAGGAGGAGAGTTTCATAGTCAGGGTCAGAAGCTAAAGTCGTTTCCAAACAGCAATAGAAGTAGCTCAAGTAGTAAGCAGGATCAGACCACAATAATCTGGAAACAGGAAGTGCAGAGGCAAGGCAGGGTTGTCCAATGGTTCAGGCAGTGAACTGTCCAGCATCCCAAATAGCTCAGTGAGAATAATCAATGCCAGACACAAAAGAGGTCCCAGGTTCAAGCCCAGGTCCTGACAGGCACAATTCATCCCAATGATGGGGCACTATTCCTCCCACTGACACCAGCGATGGGGCACTATTCCTCCCAATGATGGGGCACTATTCATCCCACTGATACCAACAGTGGGACACTATTCCTCTTACTGACACAAATGATAGGACACTATTCCTCCCACTGACACCAATGAGGGGGCACAGTTCCTCCCACTGATATCAATGATGGGGCTCTATTCCTCCCCCTGATACAACAATGAGGCACAATTTCTCCCAATTATACCAACAATGGGGCACAATTCCTCCCAATTATATCAACGATGGGGCACAATTCCTCCAAATGATACCAGCAAAGAGGCACAACTCCTCCCAATGATGGGGCATTACTTTTTCCCGCTAACATCAAAACTTTTTCACTCCCAATGATCACAGTCCGGCCACCATACAGTCTGAAGGACAGTAAACTGGCCCCTTGTTTAGAAAGTTTGGAGACCCCTGAAATACAAGACATGACAAGCCAATGTTTTTTGAGGTTCCCTTCATCAGGACTTAATGTACTTGTTCACATGCATGGGTTCTGAACAGACTATCTGAAACAACCTCAGGAGCTGTGTAGGAATCATAGCAAATGAGCAAATGCCACTATTATTTGATATTTTTTAACCCTATTAAGTCCAGATGTTGAGAGCCCATTGGAACCCTGAAATGCATTGGCTTGTGTTTTTTTCTTTTTTTAACTATTTGAGAAAAAAAAGTTTGGGGCTATACAGTTGATGTTGTGCTCCTTCTATTGAAAATGTATTTTAGAAAGGGAAGTCAGCAGTTGCGGCCTATATAGATACTTTATGCAGGAGAAAAAAAAACATTCCAGTGACAATAACTGGAGAAAGACACACATTGTAATACAGATTTCTCCACTAGGTGTGATTTTCAATCTCCACGCTCCACCTTGTCCCAGCGTAGACCATTCCAACTATCATCTTCCTCAGTTTAGGAACGGCCTGGATGATGATAGCAGCTTCACATAAAGGAAAAGTCATGACTGAGAGAAGACTGATGCTCATCATCTCATATGAAGAAATAGTTGTTGTGATAAAAAGGAGGCCAATAGTATAAGAGATGACGGAGAGAGTAAGAAACAGGATCATTGTTCTTGTTGTGTTGATGAGGACTTGGAGGTTGGGACCATTATTTCCAGAGAACTTCTTTTTCATTTTCTTCATATGTCTTATAAGGCATGACATTGTGACTAAAATAGAGACCAGAGCAAAAGTGAAGGGCAGGCAACAACCCAGAAGTGTGGCCACCAACCTGCATGCTGTGGGCATAAGGAAGACGACAGAAACGATGGGAGTGTACTGGGTACTGTTTGTAGAAGGATGCTCCTGAGATAAAGTGTGAATTTCCCAGAAAGACAGGGCACTCGAGACAAATGAGATGATTGCTGATAGTAGAAGAACCTGAGGCAGGAACGATGAGAGGACTTTTTTAAACCCAACCAAAAGCTTATGAGTGAAGTTGGAGATGCTGAGACAATAGTGAGCACAGAGCCAGCCGGTGAGCCAATAGCTGTAATAAATTGGGCTCAGCATCAGAAAGGTCATCATTAAATGTACTTCCCTGATGAACAACAAATTGGTCCAAAGTATAGTAGCTACATTTTCTGTCGTCAGGGCCAGCAGCAAGAAGATGTTCACCAGCCCCTTGATAGAGTAGATCAGATTGGCTGGATTGAGACTGAGCCCGTTCTTCAGGTTTTTAAAGCTAAATACCAGAATGCAACTGTTCAAAGAAGTTCCCATCCCGAGTTGTAGGACACTGACAGTGATCAGGAGGATCTGCACTGCAGAAGGCATTCTGTTGACTCGTTCACCTAAGCAGCGTTGATGGGTTTGTCTTCTGTGAAGACCGAGCAATTCATTATTGGAGGATGACAGATGCAAATCATCTACTATCTTTGGTTACCTGTTTTCATAATAACAAAGGGATATCAGATGGGTGTTTTGACTCGTTGCATGGCAGAGATATTCAAACCAAGGGCGTTCTTTCAAACCCTTTTTCTCAGAAAAGTTGTTAGGGACATTCAGTGTTGTGTCTAGACCCAGGCAGTTGTGACACATGCCAGATAGCTCAAGACAGGTTTCTCAGCCCTGTGATATCATTTGTTTGTGACATAGAGTTTATGATGTCAATGTATTTTACAGAACTCTGTTCAGATCCACTATCAAGAGCCTTAGGGCTTGTTTATATTTGTGGTGGGGGCAGTAGAGTCACAGGGTTGAGTCGCATTTTTACTGCCCCTCAACTGCTCTGCTTTTGACTGCAGAGGCTGGGTGTGTATTCATGCCTTGACCATGATGCTTTCCAGAAGATAACTTGAATGGGATACGGTACCACCCACTGACCTTAATCCAATTTAAGTTGTCTTCTGGAAACAGTTGGCATGATTAATTTTAAACACATTAAGATATCCGAAGGATTACTAATGGAAATATATTTACTGTCAGTATTATTATTATTTTATTTTACAGTATTTCTATAGCACCGACAATTTGCCCAGCACTTTACAATATAAAGGGAGACCGTACAGTTACAATATATTACAAGAGGGTTAGGAGGGTCTGGAGGCATCCTCAAACAGAAGGTGGAGGAGCGCAAGATCTCTAACATCCACCAGCTCCGTGATGTCGTCATGGAGGAGGGGAAGAGGACTCCAGTGACCACCTGTGAAGCTCTGGTGACCTCCATGCCCAAGAGGGTTAAGGCAGTGCTGGAAAATAATGGTGGCCACACAAAATATTGACACTTTGGGCTCAATTTGGACATTTTCACTTAGGGGTGTACTGACTTTTGTTGCCAGCGGTTTAGACATTAATAGCTGTGTGTTGAGTTATTTTGAGGGGACAGCAAATTTACACTGTTATACAAGCTGTACACTCACTACTTTACATTGTAGACAAGTGTCATTTCTTCAGTGTTGTCACAGGAAAAGATAGAAGAAAAGATTTACAAACATGGAAGGGGTGTACTCAGTTTTGTAAGATACTGTATCTATTTGTTTTTTTGTGAGTCTAAACTTTCTCTCCCTCAGCCGTCCCTCCTTCCACCCTCTTCCACTCAGCTTTCCCCATACAGTATATCCCCCCCATATCCAAGTCCTACTCATCACCCCACATTATGCTGATATATGAAACCATTCACCCCTGAACTCCTTCTCCTCTCTTCCCTTCCTCTTCTTTCCTTCCCCTCCCTTTCCTTCCCATCTTTGTCCCTTCCCTTCAATTTCCTTCCCCTCCCTTTCCTTCCCATCCTCTTCCCTTCCCCTCCTCTTCCCCTCACAAACACAACAAGTGAATGACTCACAACCCTTCTTCTATTCCCCGCTAAATAAAACAAAAAATTGAGTGTCAAGGAAGTCTCTGCAATCTCAATTAGAATAGGTGGACCACACCAAGTGAACCTAAGAAGAAAGATCACAATACTCAGAGTAATTATGTTTTATCTCCAAGGACAGCACTATGGTACATGCCAAATAGGAAATGCTTTTATTGGGGTTGTAATATTGCCTTAAAGAACATTTTGTGTTGATAAGTCTGTAAACATCTTGCTCTTACTCCCTTCCCTTCCTCTCCTTCTTCAAATTTCCTTCCTCTTCTATTTCCCTTTTTCTTCCCTTTCTCTTCCATTGCCCTTCCTTTTCCTTTCCTCTTCCTCTTCCATTTCCCTTCCTCTTCCTCTTCAATTTTCCTTCCTCTTCCATTTCCCTTCCTCTTCCCTTCCTCTTCAATTTTCCTTCCTCTTCCATTTCCCTTTCTCTTCTTTTCCTCCTCCATTTTCCTTCCTTTTCCTTTCCTCTTCCTCTTCCATTTCCCTTCCTTTTCCTTTCCTCTTCCTCTTCTATTTCCCTTTCTCTTCCATTTCCCTTCCTCTTCCCTTCCTCTTCCATTTGCCTTCCTCTTCCTCTTTCATTGCCCTTCTTATCCCTTCCTCTTCTATTTCCCTACCTCTTCCCTTTCTCTTCCTCTTCAATTTATTTTCTTCTTACATTTGCCTTCCTCTTCTCTTACTCTTCCATTTCCCTTCCTCTTCATTTTCCATTTCCCTTCCTTTTCCTTTCCTCTTCCATTTCCCTTCCTCTTCTATTTACCTTCCTCTTCCATTTCCTGTCCTCTTCCATTTCAATTCCTCTTCAATTTTCCTTCATCTTCCATTTCCCTTCCTCTTCTCTTCCTCTTCCATTTCCCTTCCTCTTTGCTTCCTCTTCCTCTTCCCTTTTTCTTCCATTTACCTTCCTCTTCCCTTCCTCTTCCATTTACCTTCCTCTTTCATTTCCCGTCCTCTTCCATTTTCCATCCTCTTCAATTTCCCTTCCTCTTCCTTCTCCATTTGCCTTCCTCTTCCGTTGCCCTTCCTTTTCCCTTCCTCTTCCATTTCCCTTCCTCTTCCCTTTCTCTTCTTCTTTAATTTATTTTCCTCTTCCATTTCCCTTCCTCTTCTCTTCCTCTTTCATTTCCCTTCCTCTTCTCTTCCTCTTCCATTTCCCTTCCTCTTCCCTTCCTCTTCATTTTCCCGTTCCCTTCCTCTTCATTTTCCATTTCCCTTCCTTTTTCTTTCCTCTTCCATTTCCCTTCCTCTTCTATTCACCTTCCTCTTCCATTTCCCGTCCTCTTCCATTTCAATTCCTCTTCAATTTTCTTTCATCTTCCATTTCCCTTCCTCTCCTCTTCCTCTTCCATTTCCCTTCCTCTTCCATTTCCCTTCCTCTTCCATTTCCCTTCCTCTTCCCTTCCTCTTCCTCTTCCCTCCCTCTTCCATTTACCTTCCTCTTCCATTTACCTTCCTCTCCATCTTCCATTTCTCTTCCTCTTCCATTTCCCTTCCTCTTCCCTTCCTCTTCAATTTTCCTTCCTCTTCCATTTCCCTTTCTCTTCTTTTCCTCCTCCATTTTCCTTCCTTTTCCTTTCCTCTTCCTCTTCCATTTCCCTTCCTTTTCCTTTCCTCTTCCTCTTCTATTTCCCTTTCTCTTCCATTTCCCTTCCTCTTCCCTTCCTCTTCCATTTGCCTTCCTCTTCCTCTTTCATTGCCCTTCCTATCCCTTCCTCTTCTATTTCCCTACCTCTTCCCTTTCTCTTCCTCTTCAATTTATTTTCTTCTTACATTTGCCTTCCTCTTCTCTTACTCTTCCATTTCCCTTCCTCTTCATTTTCCATTTCCCTTCCTTTTCCTTTCCTCTTCCATTTCCCTTCCTCTTCTATTTACCTTCCTCTTCCATTTCCTGTCCTCTTCCATTTCAATTCCTCTTCAATTTTCCTTCATCTTCCATTTCCCTTCCTCTTCTCTTCCTCTTCCATTTCCCTTCCTCTTTGCTTCCTCTTCCTCTTCCCTTTTTCTTCCATTTACCTTCCTCTTCCCTTCCTCTTCCATTTACCTTCCTCTTTCATTTCCCGTCCTCTTCCATTTTCCATCCTCTTCAATTTCCCTTCCTCTTCCTTCTCCATTTGCCTTCCTCTTCCGTTGCCCTTCCTTTTCCCTTCCTCTTCCATTTCCCTTCCTCTTCCCTTTCTCTTCTTCTTTAATTTATTTTCCTCTTCCATTTCCCTTCCTCTTCTCTTCCTCTTTCATTTCCCTTCCTCTTCTCTTCCTCTTCCATTTCCCTTCCTCTTCCCTTCCTCTTCATTTTCCCGTTCCCTTCCTCTTCATTTTCCATTTCCCTTCCTTTTTCTTTCCTCTTCCATTTCCCTTCCTCTTCTATTCATCTTCCTCTTCCATTTCCCGTCCTCTTCCATTTCAATTCCTCTTCAATTTTCTTTCATCTTCCATTTCCCTTCCTCTCCTCTTCCTCTTCCATTTCCCTTCCTCTTCCATTTCCCTTCCTCTTCCATTTCCCTTCCTCTTCCCTTCCTCTTCCTCTTCCCTCCCTCTTCCATTTACCTTCCTCTTCCATTTACCTTCCTCTCCATCTTCCATTTCTCTTCCTCTTTCATTTACTGTCCTCTTCCATTTCCCATCCTCTTCAATTTCCCTTCCTCTTTCTTTTCCCTTCCTCTTCCTTTTCCATTTGCCTTCCTCTTCCTCTTCTGTTGCCCTTCTTTTTCCCTTCCTCTTCCCTTTCTCTTCTTCTTCAATCTATTTTCCTCGTCCATTTCCCTACCTCTTCTCTTCCTCTTCCATTTCCCTTCCTCTTCTCTTCCTCTTCCATTTCCCTTCCTCTTCTGTTCCTCTTCCATTTCCCTTCCTCTTCCCTTTCTCTTAATTTTCCATTTCCCTTCCTTTTACTTGCCTCTTCCTCTTCCATTTCCCTTTGTCTTCTCTTCCTCTTCTCTGGAGTCTCTGTGATCTCAGTAAGAATAGGTAGACCACAGTAGGTGGATCTAAGAAGGAAGATAACAATGCTCAGAGTAATCACGTTTTATCTTTTAGGCCAGCACTATAGTACAGGCCAAATAGGCAATGCTTGTAACGGGATTGTAATGTTGCCTTAACCACTTACTCTCCGGGAGATTTACCCCCCTCCATGACCAGGCCATCTCTTGCTTTTAGGCACTGTGCTGTTTTAACTGACAATTACATTTGTTTAATTTTTTTTTTCACACAAATATCTCTTTCTTTTGGTGGTATTTCATCACCTCTGTGGTTTTTCATTTTAAAGTATTTATAAATAAAAAAGAGCAACAATTTTGAAAAAAAACAAAAAACTATTTTTATTTTTTTTTTACTTTTTATAAAACAAATCCAATAAAAAATTTTTAAGAACATTCAATTTCTTCATAAATTTAGGCCAATATGTATCCATATTTTTGTTAAAAAATTGTTTAGTTGGTTTGCGTTAAAGTTAAAAACGTCTACAAACGATGAGATATACTGTATATACTGTCATTTTATTTAATTTAATTTTTTATACTAGTAATGGCGGGAATGAGCAACTTACAGCGAGACTGCGATATTACGGCGAGCGATCTGACAATAACAGACACTTTGCGGGAACCACTGATGCTAATACAGTGCGCACTGTCACTGTACTAAGGACACTGGCTGGGAAGGGGCTAAAATCTAGGGCAATCAAAGGGTTAAATGTGTGCCTAACCAGTGTTTATGTGTACTGTGCGAGGCGTTTTCACTCAGGGATGTGCTTTGCAGGGAAACAAAATGAGCTCTGCATTGTTAACATAGGCCAAGCTCCGTCCTGACTTCCTCCTCGCTGAACAGCAGGTACCGGCAGTCAATTATTGACCGGCACCCGCTAATCGGCTTGTGCTGTGACTAATCACAGCACAGCCAACGGCCAGCGGCACGCACATGCGCCCCCTACTCATAACGTGCCGGATCACATGCTAGATACGTGATCCTGCGCAGGAGAGCTGCTCTGCCGCCATACTCCGATGTGAGGCGGTCAGCAAGCGGTTAAAGAACATTTTGTGTCAATAGGTCTGCAAATATTTTATTCTTCCTTGCTGTCTACTTGAACCCCCTTTTCTCCTCCTGTACACACATCTAGGCGGCCTCACTGAAGTGGGTCTCCTTCCATCAGCCGCATATACAGTGACTTGAAAAAGTATTCATACCCCTTGAAATTCCCCACATTTTGTCATGTTACAGCCAAAAACGTAAATGTATTTTATTGGGATTTTATGTGATAGACCAACACAAAGTGTCACATAATTGTGAAGAGGAAGGAAAATGATAAATGATACAAATAAATATGTGAAAAGTGTGGGGGGGCATTTGTATTCAGCCCCCTTTACTCTGATACCCCTAACTAAAATCTAGAGGAACCAATTGCCTTTAGAAGTCACCTAATTAGTAAATAGAGTCCACCTGTGTGTCATTTAATCTCAGTATAAATACAGCTGTTCTGTGAAGCCCTCAGGGGTTTGTTAGAGAACCTTAGTGAACAAACAGCACCATGAAGGCCGAGGAACACACCAGACAGGTCAGGGATAAGGTTGTGGAGAAGTATAAAGCAGGGTTAGGTTATAAAAAAAAATCTCCCAAGCTTTGAACATCTCACGGAGCTCTGTTCAATCCATCATCGGAATATGGAAAGAGTATGGCACAACTGCAAACCTACCAAGACATGGCCGTCCACCTAAACTGACTGGCCGGGCAAGGAGAGCATTCATCAGAGAAGAGCCAAGAGGTCCATGGTAACTCTGGAGGAGCTGCAGAGATCCACAGCTCAGGTGGGAGAATCTGTCCACAGGACAACTATTAGTCGTGTTCTCCACAAATCTGCCCTTTATGGAAGAGTGACAAGAAGAAAGACATTGGTGAAAGAAAGTCATAAGAAGTCCTGTTTGTAGTTTGTGAGAAGCCATGTGGAGGACACAGCAAACATGTGGAAGAAGGTGATCTGGTCACATGAGACCAAAATTCAACTTTATGGCCTAAAAGTAAAACGTTATGTGTGGGGAAAACTAACACTGCACATCACCCTGAACACACCATCCCCACCGTGAAACATGGTTTGGTCTAGGTCAGTGTCTGGGTTAGTGTTAAGGTAGGGGTCAATAATCAAGGTTAGGGTCAAAAGTCAGGGTCAGAGGTTGGGGTCAAAGGTCAGGGTTAGTATATTTTGGGTAGGATTAAAAAAATGATAATAGTTTTTTGTAAAATTAGTATCAGTGTCAGTCAGTGTCGGTGTGTTTTCGGTAGGATAAGGATAAAGCAAAGTGTGCACTATTATTTCTGGACCGTACTATGGGTACAAATAACAAGGACAGCTGCCATTTTCAGGAGAATTTATTTGGGATTTTTATTTTGGTGGTAAGTTGTAGTAAAAGCAAGAAATATACAGCTAAATAAAAAAAAATAAATGCACAAGTCTGCAACATGTAAACCAAATGAAAATGTTGATTTGGGTTTGTGATCTAGAAAGCATTCAGGTCCTTGATAAAGCATAGTAGTAGCCCAGAGAAATTGGATTTTTAAAGTAGTTTGAAGGGTTTATTTTTCTTAAGGAGTAGGATCCTTTGGGTGTAATTGTTAATATCGGTAGTGATGGATGGGCCGAATACCCCTCGGTCCAGTTCACGCAGAACTCCCGAGCATGTAAAAAGTTCTGACCCGAGCCGCAAACTCTATTAAAGTCTATGGGACCTGAACATGAAAAATCAAAAGCCTCCATTTTGAAGGCTTATATGTTAGACGTGTGCGCCGTCAATACATTTGTTTTGTTTCGTTTCGTTTCGTATTAGCCGTTAATTCGTATTTCGTAATTCGTGTCCGAAAATGAATTTGGATTTGTACGAAATACACATTTTCGTTAGGTTCGTTAACTTTTCGTAACAATTACGAACGTTCGTTATGATGAATTTATCATTATGAGGGGTTCCCACCATCCCTGTGCTGTGCTCATTATGAGGGGCTCCCACCATCCCTGTGCTGTGCTCATTATGAGGGGCTCCCACCATCCCTGTGCTGTGCTCATTATGAGGGGCCCCCACCATCCCTGTGCTGTGCTCATTATGAGGGGCCCCCACCATCCCTGTGCTGTGCTCATTATGAGGGGCTCCCACCATCCCTGTGCTGTGCTCATTATGAGGGGCTCCCACCATCCCTGTGCTGTGCTCATTATGAGGGGCTCCCACCATCCCTGTGCTGTGCTCATTATGAGGGGCCCCCACCATCCCTGTGCTCATTATGAGGGGCCCCCACCATCCCTGTGCTCATTATGAGGGGCCCCCACCATCCCTGTGCTCATTATGAGGGGCTCCCACCATCCCTGTGCTGTGCTCATTATGAGGGGCCCCCACCATCCCTGTGCTGTGCTCATTATGAGGGGCTCCCACCATCCCTGTGCTCATTATGAGGGGCTCCCACCATCCCTGTGCTCATTATGAGGGGCTCCCACCATCCCTGTGCTGTGCTCATTATGAGGGGCTCCCACCATCCCTGTGCTCATTATGAGGGGCTCCCACCATCCCTGTGCTGTGCTCATTATGAGGGGCTCCCACCATCCCTGTGCTCATTATGAGGGGCTCCCACCATCCCTGTGCTGTGCTCATTATGAGGGGCTCTCACCATCCCTGTGCTGTGCTCATTATGAGGGGCTCCCACCATCCCTGTGCTCATTATGAGGGGCTCCCACCATCCCTGTGCTATGCTCATTATGAGGGGCTCCCACCATCCCTGTGCTCATTATGAGGGGCTCCCACCATCCCTGTGCTGTGCTCATTATGAGGGGCTCCCACCATCCCTGTGCTCATTATGAGGGGCTCCCACCATCCCTGTGCTCATTATGAGGGGCTCCCACCATCCCTGTGCTGTGCTCATTATGAGGGGCTCTCACCATCCCTGTGCTGTGCTCATTATGAGGGGCTCCCACCATCCCTGTGCTATGCTCATTATGAGGGGCTCCCACCATCCCTGTGCTCATTATGAGGGGCTCCCACCATCCCTGTGCTGTGCTCATTATGAGGGGCTCCCACCATCCCTGTGCTCATTATGAGGGTCTCCCACCATCCCTGTGCTCATTATGAGGGGCTCCCACCATCCCTGTGCTGTGCTCATTATGAGGGGCTCTCACCATCCCTGTGCTGTGCTCATTATGAGGGGCTCCCACCATCCCTGTGCTATGCTCATTATGAGGGGCTCCCACCATCCCTGTGCTCATTATGAGGGGCTCCCACCATCCCTGTGCTGTGCTCATTATGAGGGGCTCCCACCATCCCTGTGCTGTGCTCATTATGAGGGGCTCCCACCATCCCTGTGCTCATTATGAGGGGCTCCCACCATCCCTGTGCTCATTATGAGGGGCTCCCACCATCCCTGTGCTGTGCTCATTATGAGGGTCTCTCACCATCCCTGTGCTGTGCTCATTATGAGGGGCTTCCACCATCCCTGTGCTCATTATGAGGGGCTTCCACCATCCCTGGGTTTTTATCTTCATCATAACGAGTCATCGTAATTATGACAATAATAAAATGATATTAATGAACATTCTTATTTTGTCCGATTCTGAATCTCCCATCGACTACCAGTACCTCTCCCACTCTCATATTAGAAAAAGGTCATTTTTCCAACCGTCACTCAGCAGCAGAAGAAAACCTCTGATTGGTCAACAAAACACCCGTCACGTTTCCGTTGCAACGGAATTTGGATCCGAAATTCGTAAACGAAATTTCGTACAAAATTCGGAAGCATAGAAATTCGTATTTCGGATCCTCCTGAATGTACGAATTTACAGAAATTCATACAAATTTTCGATTCGTACGAAACTAATCACACACGTCTATTATATGTAAGTTACTGGCCATAAAAAGGGGTATAGGGGTCCAGGTACTGCCCTGGGGAACATGTATCAATACAAAAAAAAAACTTTTTAAACAGATCGTTTTTAAGGGTGCAGTGATTTTAATAAAGCTTAAAGTTTCAAGACAATAAAAATGTAAAAGTCCTTTAAATATAGTGCCTGGGGGGTCCCCTTTAGTCTGCCTGTCATGTGGCACATCTGTACTATGTATAGAACCTGCTGCAGCACAACTGACATATATAAAAAAAAAAGTAAATACATTCAAATTGATTTTTCCAGTTGCAGGCCATTGCCAGCAATACAAAAATGTAAAAAAACGATGAGGGGATCCCACCCCCCAATCCTTACCAGGCCCTTTGAGTCTGGTATGGATTTTAAGGGTAACCCCATGCCACAATTTTAAAAAATGGCGTGGTGTCCCCCCAGAATCCATACCACACCCTTAAGTCTGGCAGACCAGGAAAGGGGGGGGGAGTGAGCGCCCCTCCCCCCAACCATACCAGACCACATACCCTCAACATGGGGGAGTGCTTTGGGGTGGAGGGGGCTCTTCGGAATCTGGAAGCCTCCTTTAACAAGGGGGCACCCAGATCCTGCCCCCCCCTCCCAACTTATGCTTAGCCTGAATTGCTCACCCATCCCTAATTATCGGTTACTTGTAGAAGAATACAGTGTCCCCCAGCTGGTATGCAAGCAGAATCCTTGGATGTGAATCCTTCGGATATTTAGAATAGAGTTAGCACCACACCAAATATACAGGGTCCAAAAACACAATTTCTTTGTTCATATAGGTCAGTGATGGTGAACTTGGGCACCCCAGATGTTTTGGAACTACATTTCCCATGATGCTCCACTAGAGCTCCAGAGTGCATGAGCAACATGGGAAATCTAGTTCCAAAATATCCGGGGTGCCAAGGTTCCCCATCACTGATGTAAGTCGAGAAATGAAAAGCAAACTTTTTTTGAGGTTCCTTCATCGGGGCTTAATGCACTAGTTTACATGCATGGGTGCTAAACACTGTCCAAGGCTGGGTTCACACCTCCGACGGATGCGGCTTGCAGCCCCAAAACTGAGTCAAAGACGCACAGCACTCCTGTGGAAGCCGCTTCCCAGCCGCAACGGAGATATGTGAACTGTCTCCATAGAGAACCAGTCACAATCTCCTGTCATGCGAATTGGATGCGCTGAAAACGCTGCATCCAATTCGCATAGGTGTGAACCCGGCCTGAAACACAAGGGCTGTGTAGGAATCATAACAAATGCCATTGTTATTTGATATTTTTACTCCTATTGAGTCCAGATGTTGAGAGCCCCTTGGAACCCTAAAACACGTTGGCTTGTGTTTTTTTGACCTATATGAGAATCAAAAATGTTTTTTAGACTCTATACAATCGATGTTGTGCTCCTTCTATGCAAAATGTGTTTTTAGAAAGGGAAGTCGGCAATTGCAGCCTATATAGACAGTTTATCCACAAGAAAAAAAAAACAAAACATTTTCAATGAAAATAATTAAGGAAACACACACAATGTACTAAATACGTTTTTTCCCCCACTAGGTGGGATTTTCAGTCTCCGTGCCCCACCTTGTCCCAGCACAGACCTTTCCCACAACCATCTTCCTCAGTTTAGGAACGGCCTGGATGATGACAGCAGCTTCAATTAAAGGAAAAGTCATGATGGAGAGAAAGCTGATGATCATCATGTCGTATGGAGAGGTACCTGAGAGAAACAAGAGCCCAATAATATAAGAAATGACGGAGAGAGTGAGAAACAGGACCATTGTTCTTGTTGTGTTGATGAGGACTTGGAGGTTGGGACCTTTATTGCCAGAGAAATTCTGTTTCATTTTCTTGATATGTCTTATAAGGGATGATGTTGTGACTCTAATGGAGATCAAAGTGAGGCTGAAGGGCAGGCAGCAGCCCAAATTTGTGGCCACCAATCTGCATGCATTGGGCATAAAGTAGACGATAGAGATGGATGGGGCATCCTGGGTACTGTTTGTGGAAGGATGCTCCTGAGAAGTATGGATTTCCCAGAGAGACAGGACACTCATAAAAAATGAGATGATTGCTGATAATAGAAGAATCTGAGGCAGGAAAGATGAGAGGATTCTTTTAAACCCAACCAAGAGCTTATGAGTGAAGTTGGAGATGCTGAGACAATAGTGAGCACAGAGCCAGCCGGTGAGCCAATAGCTGTAATAAATCGGGCTCATCATCAGAAAGGTCATCATTAAATGTACTTCCCTGTTCAACAATACATTGGGCCAAAGTATAGTAGTTACAATTTCTGTAGTCAGGACCAACAGCAAGAAGATGTTCACTAGCCCCTTGATAGAGTAGATCAGATTGGCTGGATTGAGACTGAGCCCGTTCTTCAGGTTTTTGAAGCTAAATACCAGAATGCAACTGTTCAAAGAAGTTCCCATCCCGAGTTGTAGGACACTGACAGTGATCAGGAGGATCTGCACTGCAGAAGGCATTCTGTTGACTCGTTCACCTAGGCAGCGTTTATGGCTTTGTGTTCTGTACAGACCGAGGTATTCATTATTGGAGGATGACAGATGCAAATCATCTACTATCTTTGGTTACCTGTTTTCCTAAAAACACAGGGATATCAGATGGGTGTTTTGACTCGCTGCATGGCAGAGATATTCAAACCAAGGGCATTCTTTCAAACCCTTTTTCACAGAAAAGTTGTTTCAGTGTTGTGCCTAGACCCAGGCAGTTGTGGCACATAAGTACACAAAAGATATCTCCCGTGGGACTTTGTTGCAGCAATAGAAATCTCACAATTACAAATTGTTGTATAAAAACTTTTATTGAACAACAGGTTTCAAAATTGGCTGGTCTGGATACTTCACGTCCTGATCTTATACCATTCCTACAATATACATACACTGCAGGGATACGTGAAATTATTAAAATAAATTGCATATCCACCAAGTCAACCCAACACATTTCAAATTATATAAAGTCTTCATCAGGGGATAAGGAAGTGGAAGCAAATAAAGATATGAACGTGATTGGATGTCCAGACCAACAGGTAATGGCTTAGTAGTGCAGACCACATGGGTCTCAGCCCAACCCAGTCCTCAAACCACACAGAAGATCAATGGCTATCAAGGAGGAGGCAACAGAGGCGGCTTGCTTGCATTCACTAATGAAAGAGTAAGAGGCCACAAAATATATGTGTAGAGCTGGATGACAGATAACCACAGCAAAAGGAGAGCAATCTCCTATAAAGCCAGCCAGCATGGGTTGACAGCATGGACTCCACTGACTCTTATACTGAGATGAAATTACACACAGAGGGACTCTATTTACTAATTAGGTGACTTCTGAAGGCAATTGGTTCCACTAAATTTTAGTTAGGGATATCAGAGTAAAGGGGGCTGAATACAAAATGTCGTCCCCCCCCCCCCACACACAAACTTTTCTCTTATTTATTTGTATTATTTATCATTTTCCTTCCACTTCACAATTATGTGCCACTTTGTGTTGGTCTATCACATAAATTCCCAATAAATTTACATTTATGTTTTTGGTTGTAACGTGGAAAATTTCAAGGGGTATGAATTCTTTTTCAAGGCACTGTATTTATAAATGGTGTTCATATCCCCCTTAATCTCCTCTTCTCAAGAGTGAATAGATTCAGTCCCTCTAATCTTTCCTCATAGCTGAGCTCCTCCGTGCCTCTTATCAGTCTGGTTGCCCTTCTCTGCACTTTCTCCAGTTCCCTGATATCCTTTTTGAGAACTGGTGCCCAAAACTGAACTGCATATTCCAGATGAGGTCTGCCTAATGATTTCTACAGATGATGTCTCTCGCCCTCTCTGGAGTCCATACCTCTCTTATACAAGAAAGGACATTGCTTGCTTTGAAAACCACAGCTTGACTTTGCATGCTATTATTAAGCTTATGATCTACCAGAACATCAAGATCCTTCTCCACCATTGACTAACCCAGTTGTACATTCCCTAGTATGTATGATGCATATTCTTAGCCCACAAGTGCAGAACTTTACATTTATTAACATTAAACCTCATCTGCCACTTAGTTACCCAATTAGACAGAGCATTGAGGTCGGCTTGTAAGTTGGAGACATCCTGTAAGGACGTTATTCCACTGCATAGCTTGGTGTCATCTACAAAGACTGAAATCCCAGACCCGCTATAATTTATAAACAGATTAAAAAGCAAGGGTCCCAAACTGAACCTTGGGGTACACCACTAATACACTGAACCTTGGGGTACACCACTAATACACTGAACCTTGGGGTACACCACTAATACACTGAACCTTGGGGTACACCACTAATACACTGAACCTTGGGGCAGACCACTAATACACTGAACCTTGGGGTACACCACTAATACACTGAACCTTGGGGTACACCACTGATAACCTTAGACCATTCAGAGGAAGAGTCATTAGTCACTACTCTCTGAATTCTGTCCTTTAGCCAGTTTTCTATCCATTTACAAACTGATCTTTCCAAGCCTGTAGACTTTACCTTACACATTAGCCGTGTGTGGGGAACTGTCTCCAAGTATACCACTTCCACAGCCACCCCTCTGTCCAAGTATACCACGTCCACAGCCACCCCTCTGTCCAAGTATACCATGTCCACAGCCACCCCTCTGTCCAAGTATACCACGTCCACAGCCACCCCTCTGTCCAAGTATACCACATCCACAGCCAACCCTCTGTCCAAGTATACCACATCCACAGCCAACCCTCTGTCCAAGTATACCACATCCACAGCCAACCCTCTGTCCAAGTATACCACATCCACAGCCACCCCTCTGTCCAAGTATATCACATCCACAGCCAACCCTCTGTCCAAGTATACCACATCCACAGCCAACCCTCTGTCCAAGTATACCACATCCACAGCCATCCCTCTGACCAAGTATACCATGTCCACAGCCACCCCTCTGTCCAAGTATACCACATCCACAGCCTCCCTCTGTTCAAGTATACCACGTCCACAGCCACCCCTCTGTCCAAGTATACCATGTCCACAGCCACCCCTCTGTCCAAGTATACCACGTCCACAGCCACCCCTCTGTCCAAGTATACCATGTCCACAGCCACCCCTCTGTCCAAGTATACCATGTCCACAGCCACCCCTCTGTCCAAGAATACCACATCCACAGCCAACCCTCTGTCCAAGTATACCACATCCACAGCCAATCCTCTGTCCAAGTATACCACATCCACAGCCACCCCTCTGTCCAAGTATACCACATCCACAGCCACCCCTCTGTCCAAGTATACCACATCCACAGCCACCCCTCTGTCCAAGTATACCACGTCCACAGCCACCCCTCTGTCCAAGTATACCACATCCACAGCCATCCCTCTGTCCAAGTATACCATGTCCACAGCCACCCCTCTGTCCAAATATACCACATCCACAGCCCCCCTCCGTCCAAGTATACCACGTCCACAGCCACCCCTCTGTCCAAGTATACCACGTCCACAGCCACCCCTCTGTCCAAGTATACCACGTCCACAGCCACCCCTCCGTCCAAGTATATCACATCCACAGCCACCCCTCTGTCCAAGTATATCACATCCACAGCCACCCCTCTGTCCAAGTATACCACGTCCACAGCCACCGCTCTGTCCAAGTATACCATGTCCACAGCCACCCCTCTGTCCAAGTATACCATGTCCACAGCCACCCCTCTGTCCAAGTATACCACATCCACAGCCAACCCTCTGTCCAAGTATACCACATCCACAGCCAATCCTCTGTCCAAGTATACCACATCCACAGCCACCCCTCTGTCCAAGTATACCGCATCCACAGCCACCCCTCTGTCCAAGTATACCACATCCACAGCCACCCCTCTGTCCAAGTATACCACGTCCACAGCCACCCCTCTGTCCAAGTATACCACATCCACAGCCATCCCTCTGTCCAAGTATACCATGTCCACAGCTACCCCTCTGTCCAAATATACCACATCCACAGCCCCCCTCTGTCCAAGTATACCACGTCCACAGCCACCCCTCTGTCCAAGTATACCACGTCCACAGCCACCCCTCTGTCCAAGTATACCACGTCCACAGCCACCCCTCCATCCAAGTATATCACATCCACAGCCACCCCTCTGTCCAAGGTTTTACTTACCTCCTCATAAAAAGAAATCAGATTCGCTTGACAACTTCTGTCTTTCATGAACCCATGCTGTCTGTTGCTTAAAATATTTTTTCCATCAAGAACTCATCTTTGTGGTCTTTTATTAACCACTTCAGCCCCGGACCATTTGGCTGGCAAAAGACCAGAGCAATTTTTGCGATTCGGCACTGCGTCGCTTTAACTGACAATTGCGCAGCCGTGCGATGTGGCTCTGAAACAAAATTGCCGTCCTTTTTTCCCCACAAATAGAGCTTTCATTTGGTGGTATTTGATCACCTCTGCGGTTTTTATTTTTTGCGCTATAAACAAAAAAATAGCGACAATTTTGAAAAAAAACCACATTATTTTTTACCTTTTACTATAATAAATATTCCCAAAAAATATATAAATTTTTTTTTTTCCTCAGTTTTGGCTGATACGTATTCTTCTACATATTTTTGGTAAAAAAAAAAAATCGCAATAAGCGTTTATTGATTGGTTTGCGCAAAAAGTTATAGCGTCTACAAAATAGGTGATAGATTTATGGCATTTTTATTAATATTTTTTTTTCTTACTAGTAATGGCGGCGATCAGCAAATTTTATCATGACTGCGACATTTTGGCGGACAGATCGGACACTTTTGGAGCTATTTTGGGACCAGTCACATTTATACAGCGATCAGTGCGATTAAAAATGCATTGATTACTGTGTAAATGTGACTGGCAGTGAAGGGGTTAAACACTAGGTGGCGCTGTAGGGGTTAAGTGTGTCCTAGGGAGTGGTTCTAACTGGGGGGGCTATGCGTGACATGACACTGATCACCGCTCCCGATTACAGGGAGAGCTGTGATCAGTGTCAGTGTCACTAGTTCTTCCTCCCCGTGAGACGATCGCGGGTATCCCCGCGGACATCGAGACCGCGGGACCTGCGATCACACTCAAGGAGTTCACAGCGGGCACGAGCGCGCACCCGCAAACTGCTTCTTAAAGGGCAAAGTACAGGTACGTTAATACGCCTGTACGTGCCCTTCTGCCGACGTATGTCGACGTGAGCCGTAAAACTTTCGGTTAAACTCTCCAGTATCTTCCCGACTATAGAAGTTAAACTAACAGGTCTATAGTTACTTGGTAAAGACTTTGATCCCTTTTTTAAAAATAGGGACCACATTGGCCCTACGCCAATCCAGTGGTACCATTCCAGTCATTAACAAGCTTCTAAAAATTAGAAACAATGGCTTTGAAATGACAGAGCTCAATTCTTTTAGGATCCGTGGGTGAATGTCATCTGGTCCAGGTGCTTTATCCACCTTTATGATGTCTAAATATTTCTGTAGAGTATCAACTTTGAGCCATTGTGGATCATTTGGGGCTGTGCCAATATCACCCCCATTATGGACATGAGCTCCCCCATGCTCCTTTGTACACACAGAGCTGAAGAAAGTATTTAATTCATTTGCCTTCTCTTTGTCCCCAGTCACCTCTACAGATTATTTTGTAAAGGGCCTACATGCTCACACCTGATCTTTTTACTATTACCGTAATATATTTGAAGAATGTTTGGGGGTTTGTCCTACTATCCTATGAAATCTGCCGTTCGTTTTAGAATTTTTGCATCCTTGGTTTCCTTTTTACATTTTCTGTTATATTTTTTTATAACATTTAAATGATGATAGTGTTCCTTCTGAAGAAAGTATTTAATTCATTTGCCTTCTCTTTGTCCCCAGTCACCTCTCCTGATTATTGTGTAAAGGGCCCACATGCTCAGACCTGACCGTTTTACTATTAATATATTTGAAGAATGTTTGGGGGTTTGTCCTAATATCTTTTGAAATCTGTCGTTCGTTTTAGAATTTTTGCGTCCTTTGTTTCCTTTTTACATATTCTGTTATATTTTTTTATAACATTTAAATGATGATAGTGTTCCTTCATTTTTATATTTTTTAAAAGCTCTTTTTTTTATTATGTATAGCTGTTTTTAAGTTATTGGTTACTTGTAGAAAAACACTGTCAGGAGTCAGCAGCAGGAATGGGCAGGTCTGCGTAGCTACACTTAGGCAACAGGGACCAGGCTATATATAAGTAAGATTTATTTACAGTGAAACCAAAATCAATCCAAACACCAGCACACAGCAAACATAAGGATATAAGTGAACCAAAAACACATTGACAAAATACCTGACTCAACAGAGTAACAGAAAGCCTGACTAGTCTAAATAATTGTCTACAAATGGGGAACACAGACAAGCAAGGTAAAACTGGAGGTGCAGGGAACATATATGGGGAAGCCAAAACTAGGATCAGGAACAAAGGGGAGTAGGAACAAAGCATCGGGGTTCAGGGTATGGATACAAGGCAAAGAGCAGGATCAAGAACAGAATAAACAGCTGGCAGTATCTGGCAGCAAAACAAAACACTGGAGCGAGAGGGAAATGTAAAAGGGGAGCTAATTACCCTCCAGGCAGCCAGCATCAGGTAGAAACTGCTGCTGGGGGACACCAGCTGGTGGGAAGCACAGTTCCACCAGCAGGTGATCCAGGTCCTAAGAAATACAGCATCCCTGGTTAGGCAGCTGCTATGCAAACAGAATCCTTGGAAGTGACATTTAAAACAAAATTAGCACCACACCAAATATGCAGAGTCCAAAAACACATGTTATTTGTTCGTATATTTCAGTGGTCTCCAAACTGTGGCCCACAGGCCAGATGTGTCCCTTTTTTAAAAAAAAGTTGAAAAAGCTCTAGTGGGCGTGTTTTCCTCCGTGCTTGTAAACAAATCAAAGTGCAGGTGCTCCACTCAGTGCTCCCCTATGTTAATGCACTCACCAGAGGGTCTCCCCTCAAGGGGTATTGCACCTTCACAGCCAATCTGCTGTATATTGGGACACAGTCCTCCGCTGATGTTATTCTTAAAGAGAAAGGAACTGTTACACTTTGTGTTAGGAACTGTTAAAGACTGTTGCCATAGAAGACAGCATTCCTACACATGTAGATGTGGCATCTTGCTGGATGCCTTTCCCTGCATGGCTGTCCTCCTATTGAAGTCTCGGACTCTGCCAATTAATCTTGCAACTACCTAAGGATCTCCTGGCCCTAACCCTTCCCCCCCCCCCAAAAAAAGATTGTTAAGGGAAATAAACTTTCTTTTTCATTCAAGAAGTGTCTGGCGCCAATAACTTCCACTTCTCTGCACCCACCATGCCTCACACAACTACCACCTACAGAAGGATGTCAGCTATCTCTGGCTCTGGAGGTTCTCGTTAGACCGAAGGAGGCCTGGGACCTTGCTACAATTATTTGATATTTTTTAACCCTATTAAGTCCAGATTTTGAGGGCCCATTGAAACTCTGAAAAGCATTAGCTTTTTATTTATTTTTTGTTAACTATTTGAGAAAAAAAAAGTTTTTTTGGACTCTATACAGTTGATGTTGTTCTCCTTCTGTTCAAAATTCAGAAAGGGAAGTCAGCATTTGCAATCTATATACATTTATGCAGGAGAAAAAAAAACCAAAACATTTCAATGAAATGAATTAGAGGAACACACATCATAATAAATACGATTTTCTCCACTAGGTGGGATTTTCAGTCTCAGTGCCCCACCTTGTCCCAGTACAGACCTTTCCCACAACCATCTTCCTCAGTTTAGGAACGGCCTGGATGATGATAGCAGCTTCAAATAAAGGAAAGGACGTGATTGAGAGAAGACTGATGATCATCATCTCATATGAAGAGATACTTGTGATAAAAAGGAGCCCAACAACATAAGAGATGACGGAGAGAGTAAGAAACAGGATCATTGTTCTTGTTGTGTTGATGTATACTTGGAGGTTGGGACCTTTATTGTCAGAGAAATTCTGTTTCATTTTCTTCATATGTCTTACAAGGGATGACATTGTGACTCCGATGGAGACCAGAGAAAGAACGAAGGGCAGGCAGCAGCCCAGAAGCGTGGCCACCAACCTGCATGCTGTGGGCATAAGGAAGACGACAGAGACGATGGGGGTGTACTGGGAACTGTTTGTAGAAGGATGCTCCTGAAATTCCATTTGAATTTCCCAGAGAGACAGGACACTCGAGACAAATGAGATGATTGCTGATAGTAGAAGAATCTGAGGCAGGAAAGATGAGAGGAATCTTTTAAACCCAACCAAGAGCTTATGAGTGAAGTTGGAGATGCTGAGACAATAGTGAGCACAGAGCCAGCCGGTGAGCCAATAGCTGTAATAAATCGGGCTCAGCATCAGAAAGGTCATTGTTAAATGTACTTCCCTGATAAGAAGCAATTGAGGACAAAGCAAAATAAGTAGATATTCTGCAGTCAGGACCAACTGCAAAAAGATGTTCACCAGCTCCTTGACAGCGTAGATCAAATTGGTTGGACTGACACTGAGCCCGTTCTTCAGATTTTTGCAGCTGAAAATCAGAATGAAAGTGTTCAAGGGAGTTCCCACCCCAATCTGAAAGACAGTTACTGTGGTCACGAAGATATTCAGGACAGAAGACATTGTGTTGATTTGCTCACCCTAGGCAATGCTTGTGGCTTTTTGTTCTGAAAACACTGAGGTATTAGTTATTGAAGGTTGACAGATGCAAATCATCTATGAGCTTTGGTTTCCTGTTTTCACAATGAGGCGGAAATATCAGATGAATGTTTTGACTTGTTGCACGACAGAGATGTTCAAGCAATAGGCGTTCTTTCAAAACCTTCTTCACAGAAAAGGAAATTGGAAATCCAGTGGTGTCCCCATACCCAGGCAGTTGGGGCACATGCTTTATGGAAGGTTGGATTCTCGTTAGCAGAAGGAAAGATTACATTGCCCATACCACTGTGCATAAGTTAAATAGAGGATGTGCACTAGTGAGCAAGTGCAAAAATTAGCGTGCATGTTAGACACTGGTATTGACACCCAGTGGCCAATATAAACTGAAGCATTGCAACAGGAAGTTACTGAGTGGTCTTCAACATGTCTTTGTCCTATTCATTCTGCCTCTCTATGGCTTGCCTCCTGACCCACCAATAGGACTTTTGCCTATCTGTTGTGGCCACTTTGGACCCAGCTACTGTCTTCTGCCTTGTGCCCGTTTGCCTGGTTATTTCTACCCTTGGCTTGCTTCTTGGACTCTTCCTTTGGCCTCCTAATTCAGTACAATGCTTCCCAGCTGTTGCTGACCTTGGCTTGCTTCCAGGACTCTGTCTTTGCCTCCTGATTTGATACCACTCTGCCCAGATGTTTGCTGATTTATTCTTGCTGGGCATCCAATGTGCCCCTGTGCCTTTAAGGATAAATGGGCTCCCTCCAGGCAGACCTGCCCTTAATTTATCCACTGCTATAGACTGTATGCTCCAACCTGGAGACTTTCAAAAACATAGAGCTAGGGCCGCAGTATAGAGAGGAGCCTTGACATGGGCACTATGGCTTCCACAGATACAGTATTTGCAAATGTGTGCAATCAAACCCTCTGTTTTTTATGTGAATTGTTAGACAGGGACTGTTTGGTTTGTTTGCAGGCTAGCTGGTAAGTGTGCTGGGAAATCTTTGTTTCTTTGTGATGCCGGCCATCCACATGTTGGACTTCCTGCAGTTCTGACCACAAAGTCCCAACTTCCTGCAAAATCTAGAAGTTCACCAGTTCAGCTAATATTCATACATGTATACATGAATTAGTATACCCAGCTACACAGAGAGAAAGACAGAGAGCAGCATGAAATATATTTAAGTGTATGTATGCCCAAACTTTTAAAGAACGTTATATCCCCTGTCAGTTTAATGTTTGCTCGTTGGGGAGATTTCCATTCATTTCTTGTCCTGGAGACATGGGAAAAAGTGAAAGGAAAGCTCCATAGTGATGAGACATTCTCTAGATCTGCCTTTCTCAACCTTTTTAGCACAGGGGAGCCCATGAAATAACTTTTTGGTCTCAGGGAACCCTTGCTAATTTGTACTATGTCTACAGCTCACAGTACATTAGTGAGATGGTCAGTGGGAAGAATGCTCCTTACATCTGTGGTCAGTGGAGAAAATCCCCATTTTACAGATAGCTGAATTGTTGGTCAGTGGTTACTTATAGGTGAGGCAGAAATTGCTCCTGGTTCAAGGAACCCCTAGCAGTCATGCTTTTCATTCCATTGTGTCGTATTGCCTATGTGTTGAGGTGTGTCCTATGATCACAGAGTGAGGCTCATTGTCTGAAGTTCATGTGGGCCGGTATACCTTCACGGGGCACCCAGAGTGCAATAAATACAGTTCATTCCCTCTCCTGCTGCTATAGACTGTACACATACAAACACAGACATGCACACACACACAGGCATGCACAAACACACACACACACACACACACACACACACACACACACACACACACACACACACACACACACACAGGAATGTACACACACACATAAAGGCATGTACACACACACACACAGGCATGTACACACACAGGCATGTACACACACACATGCATGTACACACACACAGGCGTGTACACACACAGGCATGTACACACACACACACACACACACACAGGCATGTACACACACACACACAGGCATGTACACACACACACAGGCATGTACACACACATGCATGTACACACACACAGGCATGTACACACACACACACACACACACACAAACAGGCATGTACACACACAGGCATACATACAGGCATGCACACGCACACACACACACAGGCATGTACACACACACGCACACAGGCATGTACACATACACACACACACACATGCATGGACACACACACACTCACACAAACACACAGGCATGTACACAACACACACACACACAAGCACACAGGCATGTACACACACACACTGGCATGTACACTCAGGCATGTACATACACACACAGGCATGTACCCACACACACACAGGCATGTACACACACACACATGCATGTACACACACACACAGGCATGTACACACACACACACACACACATGCATGTACACACACACACACACACACACAGGCATGTACACACACACACACACACACACACAGGCATGTACACACACACACATGCATGTACACACACACACACACACACAAACACACAGGCATGTACACAACGCACACACACACAAGCACACAGGCATGTACACACACACACACTGGCATGTACACACAGGCATGTACACACACACACACACTGCATGTTAGGTCACCTCCTGCCCAGCTTCTGATCAATTTCTATTCTCTTGTCTGGTAGTACAAGGTTAGAATACAGTCAACTCTTTTATTTGCTCGAGAACCCCAGCTATCAGGGATTGCAGTTAAACGGTAGATTCACCCCCATCTGCAAGTCAACAGTGATCTGATACCATGGAACGCATCCAACCCAAGGGTGATGTATTTTATGTAGTTTTATTACAATCAAAGACCTTCAACTCATCAGCAATCACAAGATGTTGCAGTACTCAGTGCCAAAACATATTTTCTAGAACTCTTATGCCAGGTGTGTTTGCCGTGTAATTGTTGTTTATTCACTGAAGACAGGGTACAAGGGGGGGGGGGGGAAGGGGGCGGGTGCCCTGGGCGGAACAAATTACCATGGGAAAGGGGGCGCAGTGCTGGCAGTGTGCTGCTAAAAATGTTTTGGGCATACTGTGATTACCGCCAACTGGCCGCGCTACAATCCCGCACAGCTGCCTGCAAGGACACACAGGAAGAGGACCCGGTCTTCCCTTCCCTGTCAAGCGGAGCCGTGGAGTGATCTCCGCCCGACAGGCACTTCCGAGTAAGAGGAGCGCCAAGAGGCAAGAGGAGGCAAGAGGAGCGCCGCCGACATAGACCAAGCCAAGCCGAGTGTACTGTGTACTCGGCTAGGTTTGGCTCCACTCAGCTCCACTCGCATCACGCCCAGTGCCGCCTCCTAGCCTTTACGTCCCGCCATTGGACCGGTCTTGTGTCCATCAAAGGAGCCGGGCCAAGGGGTGGGATGGGGCGTGACTGTGAGTGGAGCCAAGTAGACGAGTACACAGACAGTACACTCGGCTCGGCTCGGCATATGTCGGCGGCGCTCCTCTTGTGCTCAGAGACAGCGGGGACGAGCCGAGAGGAGCTGAGAGAAACCGAGAGGAGCCGAGAGAAGCCGAAAACACAGGACATCCGGCTCTGTGTATCTCAGCGGCGCTAAATTTAAAAACCCATCATGCTGCAATTTTGGGCAAGGCTGCAGATGGACACTGATGAGGCTGCATTGATGGGCATTTAAAATGTAAATTTGTTTCCTTAAACTTCCCTCCTAAACTTGGGGTGCGTGTTATACGCCGATAAATATGGTATTTAAAATGTGTGAGTGAACTCTGATTCTATCAAATTAAACCTAATTTAATTTGTATTGTTTTAAGTAATATTTTCCTCTTTTGAAATGACACTGACTCTTTCTTTATGTGGGGGGGGCGCAGTTTGCCATCTGCTCCCTGGGCTCCGGATGACCTTGTCCCAGCACTGACTGAAGAGCTGTTGGGTCACCGCACTTTCAATAGACCGTACAGAATATAAAAGTTTTAGCTAAACAAATTAATTATTAATTTTTCTAATGATCATTACCTTCTTGATGGTATTTCTGTCCTTGTCATAAAGAATCTTATCGTATATATAATATTTTTAAAATAATTTGTACAGTAGGTTAGTATATGCATCTTGTAGAACCACAACCATTAGATAGATCAATACTGTAGATCAGTGGTGGACCATTCATTAGGGGTGCACAGCCGCCACACCCACTATCTATGCATCCGGCCCCCTAATCTACATGCAGGGCGTCAGACGCATGGACTTCAATGTTTTTTTTTGTTTTTTTTGAAGCACGTGATTAGAGTCTGAGGCATTAATTGGCTTAAAAAAATGTGGGCTCGGGGGGAAGAGCTCACTGAGCCCACCCAGTTGTGTGACAATAGTGAATGAATATTTGCTATTGTCACATTGATTCTCCTCCCGGCCAATCAGGAAGTGGGTCGGAGGAGACGGAGGACCGACTGACCCACCAGCAGCCACTGCCTCTCCTCTTCTCTCTATTAGATGAAGTCTCTCCACTCCTCCCCCTCTCCTACTCATGTTATGTCTTCGGTTCCTGAGCTCCCTTAGTGGACTTGACCCCCTCACCCAGCCCCCCCCAGGGGCTTCTGAGGGATCTTGAGGCTCCTGAAAAGTCCACTCTCCCAGGGGAGACCCAGGCACCCCCCCAGGGCCAGGAAGACAATCCCCCCAGATAGGCAGAGGACACCCCGACATAGAAAACTCCCCCAAGCCCCACATCACTGACATATCCAATGAGAAAGATGATAGGAGCCCCCCTTCCTCCATCGACACCCCCACCAGGAACTCCCCCACCTGACCTTTCTGGACCCCCCGGATCAGACACATACCCCCCCAGATCGGACAGAAATCCATCTAGCCACCGGATGAAAGAAACAGCTGGGAACGTGGTGATCTTCAGGAATATAATCCCAGACCTGCAGCAAAGGGTGAGCGACCCCGGGCATGTCATGTGTATAGAGCACTCCGTGCATTCATCTGTATACCCATATCATATACTCTGTATACAACAGTAGCAGTAAGGGGGTGGTTGTTGTTTGCCGCCCACCCCCCAAATAAAAACACCAGCCGCCACTGTAGATAGTAATTTGGAGTCTACCACTGCTAATCTGGGGAAATGCTAGCTGCTTGGCTGTCTGACTGTTTCACTAAGGTAAATACACATGCAACATGTGAACCAAGAACTAATTCAGACCTTACTTGATTTGGGTTTGTGACTGTGAAAACAATCAAGTCTTTGAATTGGTATGGTAATGAGTGACTTGGATTTTTAGAAGGAGATGAGTTCATGGCTGTGAGGTTTGAATACTTGTGGAATAGTAAAGCTTCTCAGGTTATACAGGTTAATTAATGAAAAATACCAAGCCACCTGACTCCCAGTCTTACTCAGCCTCGACTGCAGTACATTGCTGCATGAGCCCACTCCTGGTCTTCAGAAATGGCCTCCAGCCCCCCCCCCCCCGGTTTGCTCACCCTCTCCAAGACTTCCAGACTTCCTACAAACACCCTGAACTTGCTAGCCACATCAGATTTCCAAGCCCCCCAGACCCTCTTTTGGTCTCCCAGACCCATATAGCCATCCCACCCTTCCCAGTCCTTGGGGCAGAAAGTCGCCCTCACCGGGGATGCAGTCTCTAACAAAAACAACCAGGTCTCCTGACAGGACTCTGTCTCCAAATGGCAGCAACTGCCCTGAGCGATGCTCAAATCTGGTTTATAACAACCCTGACCACCTGTGCACTCACACAAACTGTAGGAAACTAGCAAAGCCCGGGCACAGAACAGAAAGCTCCATCCCACCCAATACTCCAGGAATAGGCAACCTCGGCCCTCCAGCTGTGGTGAAACTACAAATCCCATCATGCCTCTGCCTCTAATAGTCATAGTTACATAGTTACATAGTAGGTGAGGTTGAAAAAAGACACAAGTCCATCAAGTCTAACCTATGTGTGTGATTATATGTTAGTATTACATTGTATATCCCTGTATGTTGCGGTCATTCAGGTGCTTATCTAATAGTTTCTTGAAGCTATCAATGCTCCCCGCTGAGACCACCGCCTGTGGAAGGGAAATCCACATCCTTGCCGCTCTTACAGTAAAGAACCCTCTACGTAGTTTAAGGTTAAACCTCTTTTCTTCTAATTTTAATGAGTGGCCACGAGTCTTGTTAAACTCTCTTCTGCGAAAAAGTTTTATCCCTATTGTGGGGTCACCAGTACGGTATTTGTATATTGAAATCATATCCCCTCTCAAGCTTCTCTTCTCCAGAGAAAATAAGTTCAGTGCTCGCAACCTTTCCTCATAACTAAGATCCTCCAGACCCTTTATTAGCTTTGTTGCCCTTCTTTGTACTTACTCCATTTCCAGTACATCCTTCCTGAGGACTGGTGCCCAGAACTGGACAGCATACCCCAGGTGCGGCCGGACCAGAGTCTTGTAGAGCGGGAGAATTATCGTTTTATCTCTGGAGTTGATCCCCTTTTTAATGCTAATATTCTGTTTGTTCTGTTAGCAGCAGCTAGGCATTGCATGCCATTGCTGAGCCTTTCATCTACTAGGACCCCCAGGTCCTTTTCCATCCTAGATTCCCCCAGAGGTTCTCCCCCCAGTGCATAGATTGCATTCATATTTTTGCCACCCAAATGCATTATTTTACATTTTTCTACATTGAACCTCATCTGCCATGTAGTCGCCCACCCCATTAATTTGTTCAGATCTTTTTGTAAGGTTTCCACATCCTGCGGAGAAGTTATTGCCCTGCTTAGCTTAGTATCGTCATGCCTGTGATTGTCAGGGTCTTGCAATGTCTCATGGGACTTGTAGTTTCAAAACAGCTGGAGTGCCGGGGGGCATGTCTGGCCAGCATCTAAAATGGCCACGTGAATCCACAGCTTTGCTCCAAGCTCCGAGACATATGGCCCATCCACGAGCTACATCGCTTTACCTGAGCTACCAAAGACGCCACTCATCTCCAGCAATGTCCCAACTCTGCAGCTTCAAAAACTCTCCGGATTCTTTGCTCTGGTCCAGAAAGGACCACAACAAAATGGCAGCGGGAGTCATCCCCCCATGGCCGAGGACAGACCTCTAGCAGTGACTACATTCTTCCACATGTTCCACATACATTCCCACAGGGAGACAGAGGCAGACCCAGAACTGGATGAAGCAGCATCCCCTAACACCCCTGACACATGTAGCCCTGCTAAATCCCACCCCAGGCAACACCTAGAAGGGGATGAAACAGAAGGCCCATGCATGGAGGTATGTGACCCAGCTGCAACACCAGTAAGCACCACTTCTGACCCTATTTCTTCTTTTCCTACGGTGGGGCAACCCATGTCAGATGTGGTTATGAAAGACATGCTATTATCTCTCCGCTAATCTTTGCAAGCTGACATGTACTCATGTTTTAACAAATATGCAGCTGAGGTCCATGATTTGGGGACAGAGTGGGCCACCTGTAGGAAACTATGGGTGCATGCACGGACTCTTACAACATTATGGTCGAGGTGCATACCGCCGATGCTGAGGATATCGCATGGCTAAAAAGCAAAGTGGCCGACCTGGAGGACCGCTCCAGGTGCAACAATCTGAAAATTAGAGATGTGCCTGAGTCCGTACAACCATTGCAGCTCCCACACTATGCAAGAGACCTCTTTCATGCAAGGGCACTGGTGCTATCGCCTACAGATCTTACAATTGATAGGATTCACAGAATCCCTAAACCGTCATTTCTCCGGGAGGAAGTTCCCCGAGATGTTCTTCTAAGGATGCACTATTTTCAAGCAAAAGAAACTGTGCTCCTGGTATTCCGTAAAAAGTCTTAACTTCCTAAAATCGCTGCATCAGTTCAAGTGCTCCCTGACCTCTCCACGCACACCTTACAAAGGAGCAAAAATTTGATCTCCATCACAAAGCAACTGCAGAACCAGGACATTCATGGAAGTATCCCACCACCTTAAAAGTATTGCATACCGGCTCAACCTTCTTTATCAACTCTCTTTCAGAAGGGCTAAAAATGCTGAAAGAATGGAAGATTGTCCCAGTGGATCCACCTGAACACCAACAGCCTCATCCACCAAAGAGACCATTCTGGGACTGGAACAAAGCGAAGAAACAAACGCAAAGACAAGAAGAAATTAACGCTGAGCAGTCCAACTTGATCTACCTTGCAACCAGTAAGCCGTACCCTCACGAGGAGCGAGCTCACCATTTTTTCCTTTTTTTGCTTTTGTCTGCGAGATACTATATATATATATATATATATATATATATAAATACTATATTTCCCACAACTGAGCTGGTAAATTCCTAGCATCCAGGCTCAAAGCCAAGAGAATTAAAGCCAAAATCCCCTTCTTGAACCATCCACACACCAGACAGAAATTGACCAATCCCAAATAGCTGACACGTTTGCGGACTATTATGGGTCACTTTATAACTTGAAGGATGACCCATCCACGCCACAACCTATGGCTAATTCGATTTCCTCATTTCTGGACAAACTAAACCTGCCCTCAGTGACCCCCTTGGACCTTAATAAATTAAATTGTCCCTTTACTGGACCTGAAATACTCATAATTATTCAATCAATGCCAAGTGGGAAATCCCCTGGGGCCAGATGGATTCCCTGGTGAATATTATCAGACATTTAGTTCTAAATTAGTTCCCCACCTACAATCTATGTTCACTGTTGTGGTGAACCAAGCAGCTTTCCCCCCAGAGATGCTGAAGGCGAATATCATCACCTTACCTAAACCTGAGAAGAGCCCTGACTGTCCTACCAACTTTAAGCCCATCTCTCTACTTAATGTAGATGTTAAGATATATGCCAAACTTTTGGCCCAAAGGTTGAAAGAGGTGCTGCCCAAGTTAATACAACCAGATCAACTACTAGACGGGTGCTGAATATTGTGAACTCTTCTGAGTGACGCTGAATGCTTGCTTTGCTACTCTCCATTGACGCTGGGAAGGCGTCTTACCGAGTGCACTGGAGCTAAATGTCACATGTCCTTCACAAGTTTGGCGTTCAGGGTTCAATATATTCCGCAATATTAGCATTGTATTCTTCCCCATCGGCCCAGGTGTATACAGAGAACATGTTGTCTAAGCCACTCTTTATATCAAATGGCACAAGGCAGAGATGCCCACTTTCACCAACGATATTTAACCTAGTGATTAAACCTTTAGCGGAAAGAATCCGCTCAGATCCACAGTTGACTGGGTTCCTCTTCCAAGACAGACCCCATTTCATAAACTTATTTGCGGATGATATCATTTTGATGTTAACGAACCCTCTCACTTAACTCCCTAGGGCTGATGAAATTCTATCAGAATTTAGGTTGTCATCATATTATAAGGTCAATCACTCCAAATCACTAATTTTGAACTTGGGCATCCCTAGCCAGTGTGTATCAAGTTTAAAAGACAGGTTACCGTACACTTTTGCCTGAGATGGGTATAACTTATCTTGGTATCACAATAACATCCTCCAGTGCTTCCCTAGCAGAGGCTAACTACAAACCAATCTTAGACAAACTTGAAAAGGAAATTAAAAAATTGGCTAAAGCTGAGATGTCCTGGGTGGGCATATTTATGAGGAAAGTTCCAAGAAAGTCCGTTCAGTTCTCGTGTAAAAACTCAAAAATTGATTTAATAATAAAAATAGCAAAATGTTACAAGAACAATATCAAAGTATTTAATATCATTAATAATGTATTATATTCTTAAGATGAAGGTTGAATCAGATGTGTGTGTGTAGATGTAGCAGCAATGTCTTGTGATGCGTGTGTATGTGTGGCTGTCCTCGGGGAATGTCTGCAGCAGTATCTGCCTGTCAGCGCTTTCTTACTAGCTTTCTACTCCCCAAATCAGCCCCCGAAGACAGCCCCCACCTTTCTAAAAAGGGTTGGTTTGTCTTAAAATTTCTAATTTCACTTGTAGTCCTATAGAAATTGGCGGGCTTTCCTGAAACACATATTTCCTCTCACAAGGGTGGGGGTAGACATTCCCGAGGTGTGGGCTAAGAGGACCCATGTGTAAAATCTTTTAACTAAGTCTGGCCATACAATATACGTTTTCTTTTGACTTCTAAATCAAATACTACATATATCAGTAGATAGATTATATTCATTTAAAACGCAATGTTCTTAATAATATCTTAATCAAGAAATATTGTATAGGAAACTATGTTCTTTAGCTGAAACTTTGAAACTTTTTCATCTTAAGTAATATAAAACCTTCCTTCTCATCTGTGATGGGCGAGATGAAACTCAGCTCAAGATTCCTAATTACAAACATATTTAGTTCTCCATAAGAATGTTTAAGAATGTTTATGAAGCTTATAACCATGTATATTTTCACAAGTATAAAAGTCTATAGATATAATTTCACTTTTTCCTTACATAGAAGAAATATAAATAAATATATAAATATATATATATATATATATATATATATATATATATATATATATATATATATTTATATATACAATTGAATTATTACCTACAGGACTACCACACAGCCATCCATGCGGAACACCTAAAACATTGGTTCAACCCAACAGCTGAACCACTGTGGCTGGACATCGAAACAAGTCTCAACAACACTTCCAATCTTTGTTCTATACTCTATGCTGACATGTGGAAACCGCTAAACCTAACCCTTCTTCCACCTTCCACCAAAGCATCCCTACTAGCTTAGAGATTCGTTGTAAAGAGTACACCACAATCCTCTCAACACCACAAAGTAGATTTATCACTTACCACCCTCACACAACTTATCCCGGACTTGGCTAGAAGGGGATGGTATAAACTGGAACTACACTGGATAGCCGACCTACAGTCAAGTGGAGCTCCCATTCCGCCGGAAAGTACTTTTACCAAATTTAAACTTTCCAACTCTGCATATTTCTCACTACGCTGTATATACAGTTTTCTCTCACTATTCCCTCCTCCATCAATCACAATATACTCCAAACTCTGGTGGTACTATGGGAATACGCTCAAGTCTGTAAAAGATGCTTCCCTAATATACAATTTACTGCAGGACAAACTGACCTTCCACAAACCCAAATCAATGACAAAATGGGAGACTGACCTTAATTCTTCCTTCCCTAATGACCAGTGGACAAAAGCTATTAAACACACATGGTAACCCGGGTACCCTTGTTTACATTCTTTGGACATGTAATAACATTTGCAGCTTCTGGCAGAAAACATTTCAATTGATCTGTATCATTACTCCTACAAACTCTGCCTTAGCCCTACTTAACATAGGCATTGACCAATTTCCATCTCAGTTCCGAGGCGTAATTGCCAATATACTGCTCTCAGCCAAACACTGGAAGCAAAATTTGGCTCCTAATCCATTAGAAGTTGTGAACGTTACCCAACAACACTATCTGTACGAAAAATCCCTAACTCCACACCTAAACTCCTTCCGTGTCTGTAATCACATTTGGGAAACACGGGCCTCCTGGTGTCCACCTTAGGACCCAGGATATCCATGGTCCAGGTTTTTTTTTTTTAATTCCTTTCTAGTAAAATGTCTCCTCCATTGCCTTCTTACCTCCCCATTTACATAGCCATAATACTGCTGATGTTGTTGTTGTTTTACTTTAATAAGTGCCCTGGAACATGTAACATGTATACTGGACTTGCCCAATCACATCCTCTCTTTCGCTATTTTGTTTATTTGTTCAAACAAGATGTTACCTCGAATAGTTTATATTGTACTTAGCGGCTGCGTCCGTAATGTGTACACTCATGTTTATTCACAAAACAAATAAAAAAATATTGAAACAAAAAACAGCTGGAGGGCCGAGGTTGCCTACCCCTGCAATACTCTTTGGAGCCTTCAATTTTAGAGCCCCAATCTGGAATGACTACATTTAGATAAAACATGGGACACAGTTTTCCTTCTTTCTTTGCTCACAAAACATCTACTGGAGCGTCTCAAACTGACTCCTTGGGAGTCCTGTGACTGTTTTAAACCAATTTATATCGTGGCAGAGACTCTCACTATCACAATATATGCTTTAAGCAAGTTTATTAACAGAGAAAAAAAAAAACACATCCAAACACCAGCAAACATAAAGTGAACAATAACCCAATACCTAAATACCTAACTAAGTGAGATAATTGAGTACCAAAAGTCTAACTAACAAACTAACTATATACACTATGTGCAAAATGGAAAACATAGAAGAGCAGAGTAAAACCGGAAGTGCAGAGAACAGATGAGAAGAGGGAAACCAAAACTGGGGTCAGGAACAAGGAGGAATGGGTACAAGGCAGCAGGGTACAGGGTACAAGGCAAAAGCATGATCAGGAGCAATGAGAAACAGAATCTGACAGCATCAAAACATCGAGAGGCAATAGTAGTGAAGGACCTAAATACCCTCCCATTAGGTGGAAACTGATTACGCTTATCTGCTGGATGCTGGGAGGGTGAATATGGAGGTGCAGGGAACATATAGGAAGGGGGAACCAAAACTGGGATCAAGTACAAATGGGTACAAGGCAGCTTGGTACAGGGTATAGGTACAAACAGAATCTGGCAGCAAAACACTGGAGTGAGGGGGGGGACAAAATACCCACCCAGCAGCCAGTATCAGGTGGAAACGGATTATTGGGATATGCTGGCTGCTAGGAGGATAAAACTGGATGTGCATGGAACATATAGGAGGGGGGGACCATAACTGGGATCAGGAACAAGAGGGGGTAGGAGCAAGGCATCAGGGTCCAGGCCATAGATACAAGGCGAAGAGCACAATCAAGAACAGGAACAGGATAAATGGCTAGCAGTAGGGATGAGCCGAACACCCCCCTGTTCGGTTCGCACCAGAACATGCGAACAGGAAAAAAATTTGTTCGAACACGCGAACACCGTTAAAGTCTATGGGACACGAACATGAATAATCAAAAGTGCTAATTTTAAAGGCTAATATGCAAGTTATTGTCAATAAAAGTGTTTGGGGACCTGGGTCCTGCCCCAGGGGACATGGATCAATGCAAAAAAAAGTTTTAAAAACGGCCGTTTTTTCAGGAGCAGTGATTTTAATAATGCTTAAAGTCAAACAATAAAAGTGTAATATCCCTTTAAATTTCATACCTGGGGGGTGTCTATAGTATGCCTGTAAAGGGGCGCATGTTTCCCGTGTTTAGAACAGTCTGACAGCCCTGTGACGTCACAGGGAAGTCCCGTCAAGTCACCGTGCGTCAGAGGGGGGCGGGGTCACCGGATGGCCCCGCCCCCCGTTATTTAAGAACCGTCAGACGAAGAGACGCCGTCACACAGCGGGAGCCTCCCACCATGCCAGCATGGGTGCGGAGCGGCCCGGAGAAGAAATGAAGAAGGAAGAAGAGATGAAGAAGAGAAGAAGAAGAAGAAGAAGATGAAGAAGAAGATGAAGATGAAGAAGAAGATGAAGAGAAGAGCGGGAGCCTCCCCCCTCATGCCATGGGTGCGGAGCGGCCAGAGGAGAAGAAGATAGAAGACGCCGCGGAGGAGATACTGGACGAGAACGCCGGAGGAAGAACCAGAAGAGCCAGAAGAACCAGAAGAAGAAGAAGATGAAGGAAGAAAGAAGAAGCATTTAAATAAAGGAATTGTCAAAAACTGTCTCTTGTCATTTTTAACATTTTTGACAGTTTTTTAGTGAAATGGTAGGGGTAAGTACCCCCTTACCATTTCACACAGGGGGGGGGGCCGGGATCTGGGGGTCCCCTTGTTAAAGGGGGCTTCCAGATTCCGATAAGCCCCCCGCCCGCAGACCCCCACAACCACCGGCCAGGGTTGTGGGGATGAGGCCCTTGTCTTCATCAACATGGGGACAAGGTGTTTTGGGGGGCTACCCCAAAGCACCCTCCCAATGTTGAGGGCATGTGGCCTGGTACGGTTCAGGAGGGGGGGGGCCGCACTCTCGTCCCCCCCTCTTTTCCTGCGGCCTGCCAGGTTGCGTGCTCGGATAAGGGTCTGGTATGGATTTTTAGGGGGACCCCACGCCGTTTTTTGTTTTTTTTTTTGGCGCGGGGTTTCCCTTAAAATCCATACCAGGCCTAAAGGGTCTGGTATGGAATTTAGGGGGAACCCCACGTCAATTTTTTTTAAAAATTTTGGCTAGGGTTCCCCTTAATATCCATACCAGACCTGAAGGGCCTTGTATGGAATTTAGGGGGACCCCCACATCATTTTTTTTTTTTTATTTTGGTTCGGGGTTGCCCTGTGGGGAATTCCCATGCCGTTTTTATCAATGAACTTCTATGTGTATTGTCGGCAATGCAATAGCCGCGGGTAGTTTTAAATGAGTTTTTTCCTTCCAAATGTCATTTTGCTGTCAGACTGTTCTAAACACAGGAAACATACGCCCCTTTACAGGCATACTATAGACACCCCCCAGGTACGAAATTTAAAGGGATATTACACTTTTATTGTTTGACTTTAAGCATTAATAAAATCACTGCTCCTGAAAAAACGTCCGTTTTTAAAACTTTTTTTTGCATTGATCCATGTCCCCTGGGGCAGGACCCGGGTCCCCAAACACTTTTTATGACAATAACTTGCATATAAGCCTTTAAAATTAGCACTTTTGATTTCTCCCATAGACTTTTAAAGGGTGTTCCGCGGCATTCGAATTTGCCGCGAACACCCCAAATTGTTCGCTGTTCGGCGAACTTGCGAACAGCCAATGTTCGAGTAGAACATGAGTTCGACTCGAACTCGAAGCTCATCCCTAGCTAGCAGTATCTGGCAGTCAAACAAAACACTGGAGCAAAGTGTAATAATAGAGGAAGGATTAAATACCCAGCCAGCAGCCAAACTCAGGTGGAAACTGATTACTGGGATCTGCTGGGAGCTGGGAGACATCCGCTGTAAGAAATTACAATGCCCAGTAAAATATAATATATAAGCTAGAAAGTGGAGAAAATCCCCCAATGCTGCACATCCACGCGAGTAGTCGGTAGTGAAGTGACAACCTCAGCCTGGGCTCCCACCAGGCCACATCCAAAATGTTTCGCCCTGCCCCCCCGGAGCTTAGTCATGGGGAACTTTCTCTCTAGCTGCCACAGGAGACGGGATGAGTTCCACTCCCCGCCAGCACTCCCGCAGGAGCGGACACTTCTATCTTTACCTCATTCCCTGAATAAGCTAAGCCTCAGCACCACATCTCTTAGTCTAATGCCCCGTACACACGGTCGGACATTGATCGGACATTCTGACAACAAAATCCTAGGATTTTTTCAGACGGATGTTGGCTCAAACTTGTCTTGCATACACACGGTCACACAAAGTTGTCGGAAAATCCGATCATTCTGAACGCGGTGACGTAAAACACGTACGTCGAGACTATAAACGGGGCAGTAGCCAGCAGCTTTCATCTCTTTATTTATTGTGAGCATGCGTGGCACTTTGTGCGTCGGATTTGTGTACACACGATCAGAAATTCCGACGGATTTTGTTGTCGGAAAATTTTATAGCCTGCTCTCAAATTTTGTGTGTCGGAAAATCCGATGGAAAATGTGTGATGGAGCCCACACACGGTCGGAATTTCCGACAACAAGGTCCTATCACACATTTTCCGTCGGAAAATCCAACCGTGTGTACGGGGCATTAGGGTCACAAAATATACTGTATGCATAGGGAAAAGATTACGTAATATATTTTAATGGGATCTTTATGAGATATGGGCCTAATTTGTGTTTACAAGACTGTCAAGACAGTCTCCTGTCTCTCAGAGGACAAAAGCTTCTCTTTGGTGCCTTCAATGGCATGCTAAAGCCAAATTATATGCATGGTAATTAAGTTTACCCTTTGGTGGGCTGTTGAATATAGGCAGTGGCTGTTTTCCAGACTACTCAACACCATAGCTCATGTGGCTTTGGGATGCAAAGTTGGCTGACTGTTTATGTCAGGAGATAGTCTAATGAACTTGTAAATATTCAAAGCTAGGTTCAGACACCATGACTCTATTGATATCAGTTAAACATCATAGCCAAGTAGGATTGAGTTCCATCCAATCGCTTTCTTGAAAAAGATTTGATTGTACCGTTTGGACCAAATGGATGACTCCTCAATGATAGCGAATAGAGGGAGCTTGTATAAGAATAGACAAAGACTGGGCTTGCAGGGAGCTGAAGACTTGAGGGGAGATTGATGGAGGAGTAGCTGGTAAACCCTGATTGAAGGCCAGAGAGGACAGGGGGAGACCCCGACGGAAGCTTGACTGGGAGCTTGATGGGGGAGCTTGACTGAGGATCTGCTGGAGAGACCTAAGGGGAAGCTGGACAGGAGACTTGGAGGCTGATTATGAACAATGGTACTGTAATATTATAGGAGCCAGATATCTTTCCAGTTTATGATTGCTGGAGTATATTGTTTTTGGTTTTATAAATATTTCTCTTCTTTGATATGGAGGCTGTATTATTTGCCAGCATTGAGTGTTGCTGTTAATGTGTATCTGTAATTTTTATACCTGTAAAGTATTGATTTATATAATATCAGAGACTGAGCTGTTTATGGGTAATTCTGGGTACAATATAATCGTTTTCACCTAGAACTTGTTTTGTGTGTTTCATTGCTGACCTACCCCTCAAAAGAACAGTGAGAAGTGAGCGTTGATTAATAATATTGATATTATTTATTAACATCTGTATTGTTATTTGTGTAATCACCCCCCATTTTCTTACAACGCTGGTGGACACCGAAACTACAACCTTCCCCCATGGGAAGCACAGTGCCAACCAGCAGGCGATCCAGGTCCTGACAATGTGAGAGCTGTAGAGGAAACCAACCCCACCCCTTTTATCTAACCCAACCCCTCTTTTTATCCTGATTGAGTTTAGAACCCATGCATCCTAACAAGTGTTTTACACCAGTTGAATTTTTTCCACTAACTGCAATTTTCATTCTCCTTACACCACAGTTTCCCCTGGCAGACCTTTCCCACATTGATCTTCCTCAGTTTAGGTATGGCTTGGATAATGACAGCAGACTCCATTAAAGGAAAAGGCATGATTGAAAAACAGCTGATCATCACCATCCCATCTGAAGAGATACTTGTACTTCTGCTGATCAACACAAGCCCGATGATATTAGAGATGACGGAGAGAGCAAGAAACCGGATCATTGTTTTTATTGTGTTGAGGAGGACTTGGAGGTTTGGACAAGAGTTTCCAGAGAACATCTGTTTCATTTTCATTATATGTCTTATAAGGGAGGATGTTGTAAATCCAATGGAGACTAGAGCTAGAAGGAAGGGCAGACAGCAGCCCAGAAGTATCCTACCTCAACATAGTAGGAAGGCAGGGGAGAATATGCAGATGGGAAGGCAGGGAAGGACGATCGGACTTGGGGCCAATTCTATATTACAGTGCTCCCAAATAGACTGCTTAAATAGACTTAAATCACAAAAAAGGGACTCTGCCAATGACAAAAAGACAAAAAGACAAGAGAGACCCAAAGTTAATAGGCATTTCTCAATATAAACAAATTCCACCAACTATCACAGACGACAGATAAGGTGCACTTACAAGGCAAAGAGAGCTGCTAAATGTATGGTGCCCAAAGGGGTACTCAGATCGTCTGTCCGTTCACTTCACAGCCATCCAAAACACTGTCACTAGCTCCCGGCCAAGCAGGGTTTTAAAAGGGAACAAGGTGTCGGCGTCTGACGCGGCACCGTTCGACAGGGAAGGGAGCATACTCCCTAGGAGCGGCTGTGACGTGATGCCGCTCTCAACGGCGTCCTTTCGCAAACAATTCCCACAACACCAAGGCGGGTCCCAAGACCCCAGAGGTCCCGCCCATGGATACACGAGCGGAAACCAATCATCAGACCCGACTACCTAACAACGAAAAGAAGCATTATAGCAATCAATCAGGGAAGCCAAAAGGTGGACTAATAATATAAAAATCGTAAAAAATAGCCAAAAATACAGTTGGATAGATAAAGTTGGGTGAGTCATAGATCGCCACATATGTCCCCCAAATGGTGGCAATGCCATAGATGTTCAGGAAAGGACCCTGGACCCTCGCTGCACGGCGCCCCCCCACAGGCCTGCGAAGAGAGCCCTGCAGCGACGGTCCACCGATGCAGGGAGACAACCATGCGGGCAGTCATCCCGGGGCAGCCACGCTGCCCAATGGATACCGCCCACAGCCGGCCGCCAAAATCAAGGCCCTCACTACAAAAATAATGGGAGGCCCACCTGCGCTGGGCGGGGCAAAGAAGAAGACTCTTTCTCTTTTGTCCTCTTTTTACCTTCTTATTTTTGCCTCAGAAGTAAAATCCCTCTCCACTTGTTTCTGCTACAATAAAGATCTACCATACATCCACAAACCCCTCACTAGTGACTGACTTGGGAAAGGAACTATTCCCGGTTCCCCTATAATCTTATTGCATATTGGTGCTTCACTAACCTGCTAGACATCTTATTGTACGACGTGCTGGACCAGTTCTAATCTTCTTCATTCTCTCTTATAGCTTCTTTATAGTTAGTTCTTTCTCTGAGTGATCGCTACATAACACTTTTCTGCTAGGACTCATTTTTGGTCGGCTTCTCTGATCCCTTCTGGATAGGTGGTGACCCCTCTGAGAGAATCCATCCATGTCTCCTTTTGTTTAGACAGTTTGCATTCTTCTCTTCATTAGCATGGGCGGTTACTTGGCTTGATTATATGCTAATGTTTACACATCTCCCATGTATCTCAACCATGTTCTTGTTTTGTTTAGGGGCTGCGACCCCCTTCTGGGTTGTTGTCACCCGGGATGTCTTTAATGAGTAAAACCAAATAAAATGTATTATAAAAAAATGTAATTTATATATAACGTCACCATGCTTTATTCCCAATATATAGTTTTAGTGTAGAGATACGAGGGACTATGTTCACTGAAAACTGGAAGATCAATATTCATAGTACTGAGTGTATATAATAATCATAGTACTGAGTGTATATAATAGTCATAGTACTGAGTGTATATAATAATCATAGTACTGAGTGTATATAATAATCATAGTACTGAGTGTATATAATAATCATAGTACTGAGTGTATATAATAGTCATAGTACTGAGTAGGGATGAGCCGAACACCCCCCGGTTCGGTTCGCACCAGAACCCGCGAACGGACCGCAAGTTCGCACGAACGTTAGAACCCCATTGACGTCTATGGGACTCGAACGTTCGAAATCAAAAGTGCTCATTTTAAAGGCTAATTTGCATGGTATTGTCCTAAAAAGGGTTTGGGGACCCGGGTCCTACCCCAGGGGACATGTATCAATGCAAAAAAAACTTTTAAAAACGGCCGTTTTTTCGGGAGCAGTGATTTTAATGATGCTTAAAGTAAAAAAAAAAAAGTGAAATATTCCTTTAAATATCGTACCTGGGGGGTGTCTATAGTATGCCTGTAAAGTGACGCGTGTTTCCCATGTTTAGAACAGTCCCTGCACCAAATGTCATTTTTAAAGGAAAAAATCTCATTTAAAACTGCTTGCGGGTTTAATGTCATGTCGGGTCATGGCAATATGGATGAAAATCAGTGAGACAAACGGCATGGGTACCCCCCAGTCCATTACCAGGCCCTTTGGGTCTTGTATGGATATTAAGGGGAACCCCGCACCCAAATTAAAATAAGGAAAGGTCCCTATATACTCTGAACAGCAGTATACAGGCGGTGCAAACAAGACAGGGACTGTAGGTTTGTTGTTAAGTAGAATCTGTTTGTAATTTTGAACATTTTTAATGTGTTTAGCTCCAGCCAAAAAATCTTTTCTAAGCTTTTTGGAAAACATAGGGAAGGGTTATCACCCCTGTGACATTTGTTTTGCGTCTTTCCTCCTCTTCAGAAGATTTCACCTCACTTTTTTGTCCCAATGAAAAATGTTTTTTGAAAATTTGGGTTTTTTTGTGGAACAAGGATTGGAAAGCATCAGTGGAAAGGAAAAATTGTTTTCCCATATTAACTCTTACAGGAGAGAATTTCCCTTCCTTAGGGGTAGATTTCATCTCACTTCCTGTTGTCTCCTTCCGTTTGCAAGTAGGAGTCGTTTGTAAGTTAGATGTTTGAAAGTAGGGTCCTGCCCTATATACTCAGCAGAAATTTGGGCCTTAGGTGTTGCTGTGGCCAAAACACTGTAAGCCCTCACAGGGCCCTGCTGTGAAATATTAGATCAAGAATTGTAATTACATGCCCCTGTTGAACAGGAGCTGAAAAATTAGGCCTTAGGCACTGGTGCTGGTGCCACAACACTGCAACCCCTCACAGACACTCTAGTTGAAACGCAGGAACAAGCCCAGCTGCAAAGTATTGCATCAAAAATTGTAATTACACGCCCCTGTTAGACAGGGGCTGAAAAATTGGGTCTTAGGCACTGGTGCTGGTGCCACAACACTGCAACCCCTCACAGACACTCTAGTTGAAACGCAGGAACAAGCCCTGCTGCAAAGTATTGCATCAAAAATTGTAATTACACGCCCCTGTTAGACAGGGGCTGAAAAATTGGGTCTTAGGCACTGGTGCTGGTGCCACAACACTGCAACCCCTCACAGACACTCTAGTTGGAATGCAGGAACAAGCCCTGCTGCAAAGTATTGCATCAAAAATTGTAATTACACGCCCCTGTTAGACAGGGGCAGAAAAATTGGGTCTTAGGCACTGGTGCTGGTGCCACAACACTGCAACCCCTCACAGACACTCTAGTTGAAACGCAGGAACAAGCCCTGCTGCAAAGTATTGCATCAAAAATTGTAATTACACGCCCCTGTTAGACAGGGGCTGAAAAATTGGGTCTTAGGCACTGGTGCTGGTGCCACAACACTGCAACCCCTCACAGACACTCTAGTTGGAATGCAGGAACAAGCCCTGCTGCAAAGTATTGCATCAAAAATTGTAATTACACGCCCCTGTTAGACAGGGGCAGAAAAATTGGGTCTTAGGCACTGGTGCTGGTGCCACAACACTGCAACCCCTCACAGACACTCTAGTTGGAATGCAGGAACGAGCCCTGCTGCAAAGTATTACATCAAAAATTGTAATTACACGCCCCTGTTAAACAGGGGCTGAAAAATTGTGCCTTAGGCACTGGTGGTGGCGCCCAGAACCAAAAATGTTCTTACAAGCTATCAGCGTGATGATTGAGGAGGAAGAGGATAATTACTCAGGGATAGTCACTCAGCATCAGCATAGGCAGTCTTTGAAGGGATCTGAGATTTCAAAAAAAATTATTCGGTTACATCTGCATCAGGTGCTTGGTAGCTGGTGGTGATCCAAGACTGATTCATTTTTATGAAGGTCAGCCGATCGACCGAGTCGGTGGACAGACGCACCCTGTGATCGGTTACCACGCCTCCAGCAGCACTGAATGTGCGTTCCGAAAGAACGCTGGATGCAGGACAGGCCAGTAGCTCAATTGCATACTGTGCAAGCTCTGGCCAGTGATCCATCCTCAAGACCCAGTAACCCAGAGGATTTTCGGTGGGAAAGGTGTCCAAGTCTGATCTTGCCCCTAGGTATTCCTGCACCATGTAAAACAGACGCTGGCGATGGTTGCTGGAACCGATCATACCTTGGGGCTGCGGACCAAAAAATTGTCTGAACGCATCGGTCAGACGGCCACCTTCTCCACCGCTCCTTCTTTGACTGACCGAAGCCTCAGCAACACGTTGTCCAGAAACAGGAGTTTGTAACCTCCCAGTCTCTGGGAACGCGTTGCACAGACCTTTCTGCAAGGCCTCCCGAAGATGTTTCATCCTCTGCTCCCTCTGCGATGGCAAGATAAGGTCCGCAACCTTACCCTTGTAACGTGGATCAAGGAGGGTTGCCAGCCAGTATTGGTCCTTCTCCTTGATACCACGAATACGAGGATCCTTACGCAGGCTTTGCAGGATCAGGGAGGCCATGCAGCGTAGGTTTGCTGAGGCATTCGGTCCGGAGTCCTCTGGGTCACTAAGGACAACAACGTCCGCAGCCACCTCCTCCCAGCCACGTACAAGTCCATGTGTTCCTTGGGACTGATCCCTTAAAGACTGCTGATGCTGAGTGCCAGGCTCCACCTCCATACTGACACAATCTTCCTCCTCCTCCTCCTCCTCCTCCTCGTCCTCTTCCTGTGTGATCGGCGGGCACGCAGGAACACTGTCTGGATAAAGGGGGCCTTGAGAGCTAAGGAAGTCCTCCTCTTCCTGCCTCTGTTCTGCCTCAAGTGCCCTGTCCATTATCCCACGCAGCGTGTGCTCCAACAGGTGGACAAGGGGGACAGTGTCACTGATGCATGCACTGTCAGTGCTCACCATCCTCGTGGCCTCCTCGAATGGTGACAGGACAGTGCATGCATCCCTGATCATGGCCCACTGGCGTGGGGAAAAAAAACCAAGGTCCCCTGACCCTGTCCTGGTGCCATAGTCGCACAGGTACTCATTGATGGCCCTCTGCTGCGTGTGCAGCCGCTGCAGCATGGCCAACGTCGAGTTCCACCTGGTGGGCATGTCACAGATTAGGCGGTTCTTGGGCAGGTTAAACTCCTTTTGGAGGTCCGTCAGCCGAGCACTGGCATTATATGACCGGCGGAAATGCACACAGACTTTCCTGGCCTGCCTCAGGACATCCTGTAAGCCCGGGTACCTGCCCAAGAACCGCTGCACCACCAAGTTAAGGACGTGAGCCAAACAGGGCACATGGGTCAGTTGTCCCTGTCGGAGGGCAGAGAGGAGGTTGGTGCCATTGTCGCAAACCACCATTCCTGCCTTAAGTTGGCGTGGCGTCAACCACCTCTGAACCTGCCCCTGCAGAGCTGACAGAACCTCTGCCCCAGTGTGGCTCCTGTCCCCCAAGCACACCAGCTCAAGCACCGCATGGCATCTTTTGGCCTGCGTACTTGCGTAGCCCCTTGAACGCCTACGGAGCACCGCTGGTTCCGAGGAAGAGGCCATGGAGGAAGAAGAAGAGGAGGGGGTGGAGGAGAGAGGTGTGTCACAATCAGCATTTTGGAGGCGTGGTGGCGGAACAACCTCCAACACTACTGCACCTTGTCCTGCATCCTTCCCAGCTGCCAGCAGAGTCACCCAATGCGCCGTGAAACTTAAGTAACGTCCCTGTCCATGCCTGCTGGACCATGAGTCAGCGGTAATATGCACCTTACCGCTGACCGCCCTGTCCAGCGAGGCATGGACATTGCCTTCCACATGCCGGTAGAGAGCCGGAATCGCCTTCCGTGAGAAAAAGTGGCGTTTGGGTACCTGCCACTGAGGAACCGCACATTCCACAAACTCACGGAAGGGGGCAGAGTCTACCAACTGAAAAGGCAGCAGTTGAAGTGCTAGCAATTTTGCCAAGCTAGCATTCAACCGCTGGGCATGTGGATGGCTGGGAGCAAACTTCTTTCGGCGGTGCAGCAGCTGGGGCAGGGAAATTTGCCTGGTACAATCTGACGTCGGTGTACCAAAAGCAGATTGCCCATAAGTACTTGGCTGTGACACACCTAATTCTACACCTTCATTCCTCTCACTGCAGGTCGCAGAGAGGACTGAAGGTCTAGTGGGGTTGGAAATCTCAGCTGATGAGGAGCAAGGAGAGATCGTCTTTGTTCTTTGGTGTGGGTCTTTTAGATACGCTTGCCAACGAACTGCATGGCAGGTCAACATATGTCTGGTCAAGCATGTGGTACCCAAGCGGGAGATGTTTTGGCCACGCGAGATACGCTTGAGACATATATTGCAAATAGCAGCGGTGCGATCTGATGCACTCGTCTCAAAAAAGGCCCACACCAAAGAACTTTTTGAATAACGCGCAGAGACTGCAGCGCCCTGCACATGTGGAGCTTTGGGGTGTGATGCAGTCAATGTGCTGCCCTTAGGCTGGCCCCTGGAGGGCATCCTGCCTAGTTGGTGATGTGCCACCTCCTCCTCCTCCTCCTCCTCCTCCTCCTCCTCCTCCTCTCTCCTATCAGGCACCCACGTTGAGTCAGTGACCTCATCATCCCCTCCCTCCTCATCACTGGAGCAAACCTGGCAGTATGCTGCAGCAGGGGGAGCATGACTGCCAGATTGCTGTCCTTCTTGGGCACCCCCTCTGTCCGTGCTCATGTTACTGCCTTCATTGAGCTCAGTATCATCATCAGAGCCTTCCAAACGCTGGGCATCCTCCTGGAGCATGTACCCAACACTGTGGTCAAACAGTTCGAGGGAATCCTCAGGAGGACATGGTGGGGCTAGGGAAGGAGTCACTGATGACATTGAGCTGAGGGAAGAGGCCGCTGCTTTGCCAGACAAAGCACCCTGGGCATGGGTGAGAGAGGATGAGGAGGATGAGGACGGCTTGGTCATCCACTCGACCAAGTCTTCCGCATGTTGCGGCTCAACACGGCCAGCTGCCGAAAAAAAGGCCAAGCGTGTCCCATGGCCACGTGCTGATGAGGATGCACCGTCTCCACGACCAGCACTAGACACAGAGCCTGCTTGCCCTCTCTTATTGGCTTGTGACTGTCTGCCTCTCCTTCTTGGCCTTCCAGACATACTAATGGCCTGTAGCTGCACTAAGCTGGGATAGAACACCTGTAATTTTCTTCAGGTAGCTTTATATACTGTAACCAGACAAGCCTGCCTGTCAGTAGGAAGATAACAGGAACGGATCTAGCTGAACACTGTGAGCAGGACGTACTGCACTAAATGTATATAGCAGGAACGGATCTAGCTGAACACTGTGAGCAGCACGCACTGCACTGAATGTAAATAGCAGGAACGGATCTAGCTGAACACTGTGAGCAGGACGCACTGTACTGAATGTAAATAGCAGGAACGGATCTAGCTGAACACTGTGAGCAGGACACACTGCACTGAATGTAAATAACAGGAACGGATCTAGCTGAACACTGTGAGCAGGACACACTGTACTAAATGTAAATAGTCTAGCTGCCTGACCGTGGTACTAATAGGATCAAAAAGAACACCTGTAATTTTCTTTAGGTAGCTTTATATACTGTAACCAGACAAGCCTGCCTGTCAGTAGAAAGATAACAGGAACGGATCTAGCTGAACACTGTGAGCAGGACGCACTGCACTGAATGTAAATAGCAGGAACGGATCTAGCTGAACACTGTGAGCAGCACGCACTGCACTGAATGTAAATAGCAGGAACGGATCTAGCTGAACACTGTGAGCAGGACGCACTGCACTGAATGTAAATAGCAGGAACGGATCTAGCTGAACACTGTGAGCAGGACGCACTGCACTGAATGTAAATAACAGGAACGGATCTAGCTGAACACTGTGAGCAGGACACACTGTACTAAATGTAAATAGTCTAGCTGCCTGACCGTGGTACTAATAGGATCAAAAAGAACACCTGTAATTTTCTTCAGGTAGCTTTATATACTGTAACCAGACAAGCCTGCCTGTCAGTAGGAAGATAACAGGAACGGATCTAGCTGAACACTGTGAGCAGGACGCACTGCACTGAATGTAAATAGCAGGAACGGATCTAGCTGAACACTGTGAGCAGCACGCACTGCACTGAATGTAAATAGCAGGAACGGATCTAGCTGAACACTGTGAGCAGGACGCACTGCACTGAATGTAAATAGCAGGAACGGATCTAGCTGAACACTGTGAGCAGGACGCACTGCACTGAATGTAAATAACAGGAACGGATCTAGCTGAACACTGTGAGCAGGACACACTGTACTAAATGTAAATAGTCTAGCTGCCTGACCGTGGTACTAATAGGATCAAAAAGAACACCTGTAATTTTCTTCAGGTAGCTTTATATACTGTAACCAGACAAGCCTGCCTGTCAGTAGGAAGATAACAGGAACGGATCTAGCTGAACACTGTGAGCAGGACGTACTGCACTAAATGTATATAGCAGGAACGGATCTAGCTGAACACTGTGAGCAGCACGCACTGTACTGAATGTAAATAGCAGGAACGGATCTAGCTGAACACTGTGAGCAGGACACACTGCACTGAATGTAAATAACAGGAACGGATCTAGCTGAACACTGTGAGCAGGACACACTGTACTAAATGTAAATAGTCTAGCTGCCTGACCGTGGTACTAATAGGATCAAAAAGAACACCTGTAATTTTCTTCAGGTAGCTTTATATACTGTAACCAGACAAGCCTGCCTGTCAGTAGGAAGATAACAGGAACGGATCTAGCTGAACACTGTGAGCAGGACGCACTGCACTGAATGTAAATAGCAGGAACGGATCTAGCTGAACACTGTGAGCAGCACGCACTGCACTGAATGTAAATAGCAGGAACGGATCTAGCTGAACACTGTGAGCAGGACGCACTGCACTGAATGTAAATAGCAGGAACGGATCTAGCTGAACACTGTGAGCAGGACGCACTGCACTGAATGTAAATAGCAGGAACGGATCTAGCTGAACACTGTGAGCAGCACGCACTGCACTGAATGTAAATAGCAGGAACGGATCTAGCTGAACACTGTGAGCAGCACGCACTGCACTGAATGTAAATAGCAGGAACGGATCTAGCTGAACACTGTGAGCAGGAAGCACTGTACTGAATGTAAATAGCAGGAACGGATCTAGCTGAACACTGTGAGCAGGACACACTGCACTGAATGTAAATAGTCTAGATAGAAGATAACAGGAACGGATCTAGCTAAACTGAATACAGTGTATATATATATATGCAACACCTGGGATGCATATATATACACAATACACTGTAAGTGCAGCTAACTGACTGACTGTTCTGCCTAATCTATCTAACTCAAATCAAACACTGTCTCTCTGTCTATCTCTTTCAACGCCGGAACACACACTACACAGGGCCGCCGTGCAGGCGGCCTTATATAGTGTGGGGCGTGTACTAAATCCCCTGAGCCATAATTGGCCAAAGCCTCCTTGGCTTTGGCCAATTACGGCTCTCTGTTCAGGCGGCGCTGTGATTGGCCAAGCATGCGGGTCATAGTGCATGCTTGGCCAATCATCAGCCAGCAATGCACTGCGATGCCGCAGTGAATTATGGGCCGTGACGCGCCACACGAATTTGGCGCGAACGGCCCATATCGTTCGCAATTCGACGGACGGTCGAACAGCCGATGTTCGAGTCGAACATGGGTTCGACTCGAACACGAAGCTCATCCCTAGTACTGAGTGTATATAATATTCATAGTACTGAGTGTATATAATAATCATAGTACTGAGTGTATATAATAATCATAGTACTGAGTGTATATAATAATCATAGTGCTGAGTGTATATAATAGTCATAGTACTGAGTGTATATAATAGTCATAGTGCTGAGTATATATAATAATCATAGTACTGAGTGTATATAATAGTCATAGTACTGAGTGTATATAATAATCATAGTGCTGAGTGTATATAATAATCATAATACTGAGTATGTATGCTAGCCTCTTGCCGATCGATCGTGGGCCCTGGCATTTGGGGGAACAGTGATTTTTGTGAGCTGTATGCCTGGAGACCCTTGAGGCGGTATTACTGTGGATTTGGGTCCTGGTCCCCCAGGACACACAGACTCTGGGGACCCTGGATTTACCATATTGGGATAGTGACTGATTCATACCGTTGGGACTCCTACTGTTAAATGCTAATGTCATCAATTCCAGCTACCTGTCTGTTGTCTGCTAAAATGTGTATTGTAAATAAGTCTAGTATGGGATCTAAGAGTCATTAGATCCCCATTGTTGTTTGTGTTTAATTAACTCTGCTATTGTGATAATAATGATTGAATTTTCTTAACTACAAGATGGCCAGTCTGGCCTAACACAACATGCAGAAGAGTTGGTGGAGTAGATAACAGAGCCGTCCTCATCCTCTGTCACCCAGGCTCAGAGTAGTTTGGCTTCCAATGCAGCTGCCAAGCGGCCTATTCCACCGTCACTCCTTCCGTAGCCCAACCATCATGCACAGAGGAGTCCTCCGAACTGTTTGACCACAGTGTCGGGTACATGCTGCTGGAGGATGCGCATCGATTTGCAGGCTCCGATGTTGGTTCTGTTGTGAAAATTTTATGAAGATGTATTTTAATATGTATTGTCACAGTGTCTCCCAGTGTTAGTTCTCCCGCAGCCCTCTCTAAAGAGCTGACTGGGTCAGACTGACGCTGGTTGAGATCCGTTGGTAGTGGAAAACTTCCTGTTGTTTGGAGAAAGGTGTTTGCGGAGTGAGGATATATCCACCAGCGAAGGGCCCCTGTGCAATGCACAGAATGGTCGTCTGGGGGGATGTGTTCACTCTGCAAACACATTATCGGTTTAGCGGATGTGCTCTCGTGTCACCCCTGTATGCCTGATTAATATATTTACGGTGGCCTGAGCGTACACCTGCTGATAAGCTCCCATCAGCAGGAATTGTTGTATGTATGGTAAATTGGTTGTTGTATAAATTCATTTATCCTGTGTTGTTACATCCTTATTAGGTTATTTCCTGTGTTGACATTCACATACTGTGTTGTTACATCCTTATTTGGTCATTTCCTGTGAGGTCACATCCGGTGTAGGAGGTGATTGGCTGTTGGAGGCAAGCCTTCCAGTTTGTGACTTCCTGTTTGTGTGTAAATAAAAGAAGCAGTAAACTGCTCGGCGGGAGTCATGTTGATGGAGCTGAGAATGTAAGCTATGGTGATGTCTGTTTACTTGGGTATATACGGAAAATAGGATGATAGGTGCATTATATCATTAGACAAAATGTGTGCTTATTAACACAGGAGATTTGGTGTGCGTATAGCGTACAGCCTAATTTCCCTAACAGTTCCCAGGTTGAGGAAGGGGGTAATGTGAGCCTAGAGAGAGGGGGTGCCCAAGAAGGACAAGAAACTGGTAGTCATGTTCCCCCAGCTGCAGCATACTGCCAAGTTTGCTCCAGTGACGATGAGGGAGGGGATGATGAGGTCACTGACTGTACTTGGGTGCCTGAGAGAGGAGAGGAGGAAAGTGAGGAGGAGGCACAACTCCAACGAGGCAGGATGCCCTCCAGGGGCAGCTTAAGGGCAACCACCCTATTGCATCACACCGCAGAGCTCTGCAGGTGCAGGTGTGGGCCTTTTTTGACACTTGTGCAGCAGATTGCACCGTTGCTGTTTGCAACCTATGTCTGAAGCGGATCAAGCGTGGCCAGAACAGCAGCCGCTTGGGCACCACATGCTTGACCAGACATATGATGACCTCCCATACAGTCCATTGGCAACAGCACTTGAAAGACCCACATCAAACCCACTTCTCCTTGCTCCTCATCTGGGATCTCCAACCCTACTATACCTCCAGTCCTCTCAAAAACCTGCACTGAGAGGGATGAGGGTATAGCAATAGGTGCCCCCAGTACTTGCAGCCAATCTGCTATTAGTACACTTCCATCTGATTTTAGCAAGCAAATTTCCCTACCCCAGTTGCTAAACTGTAAAAAGAAATTCGGTCCCAGCCATCCACATGCTCAGCTTCTGAATGCTAGCTTGGCCAAATTGCTAGCAATGCAACTGCTGCCTTTTCAGCTGGTAGACTCTGCCCCCTTTTGTGAATTTGTGGAATGTGCTGTACTTTAGTGGCAGGTTCCAAAACGCCATTTTTTTAATGGAAGACCATTCTACTGGCATGTGGAAGGCAATGTTTTGGCCTCGTTGGACAGGGCGATCAGTAGTAAGGTGCATATTACCGCTGACTCATGGTCTAGCAGGCATGGGCAGGGACGTTACCTTTCCTTCACGGTGCACTGGGTAGCTCTGCTGGAAGCTGGGAAGGATGCAGGACAGGGTTCAGTATTGATGGAGCTTCTTCCACCACCACGCCTCCAAAATGCTACTGGTGATTCTGCCACAGCTCTCTCCTCCACCCCCTCCTCTTCTTCTTCCTCCATGGCCTCTTCTGCAGATTTCTCCTCTGAGACAGCGGTGTTCCGTAAGCATTCAAGGGCCTACGCAAGCACTCAGGCAAAAAGATGCCATGCGGTGCTTGAGTTGGTCTGCTTAGGGGACATGAGCCACACTGGGGCAGAGATTCTGTCAGCTCTGCATGGGCAGGCTCAGAGGTGGTTGACGCCACACCAGCTTCAGCCAGGAATGGTTGTATGCGAATATGGCACCAACCTTCTCTCCGCCTTCTGACAGGGACACTTGAACCATGTCCCATGTTTGGCACACATCCTGAATTTCATGGTGTAGCAGTTCTTGAGCAGGTACCCAGGCTTACAGGAACTCCTGAGGCAGGCCAGAAAAGTCTGTGGTCATTTCCACCAGTCATACAATACCAGTGCTCGGCTGCCTGATATTCAAATGGAATGCAACCTGCTTACCAACCGCCTCCTTTGTGACATACCCATCAAGTGGGACTCAATGTTGGCAATGCTGAAGTGGCTGCACATGCAGCAGAGGGCCATCAATGAGCACCTGTATGAGTATGGCACGTCAGGGGAGCTTGGCTTCTTTTTGTCACACCAGTAGCTACTGATCAAGAATGCATGCACTGGAAGGTGAGCAGCAACAATACATGCATCAGTGATACTGTCCCTCTTGTCTTCCTGTTGGAGCACATGCTTCGTGGAATAATGGACAGGGCACTTGAGGCAGAATAGCGGGAGGAAGAGGAGGACTTCCTTACCTCTTAAGGCCCCCTTTATCCAGATAGTATTCCTGCGGGCCCGCCAAACACACAGGAAGAAGAGGAGGCAAAGGACTGTGTCAGCATGGACATGGAGGATAACACTCAGCAGCAGTCTTCAAGGGATGGTTTTCAGTCCCCAGAAACCCAAGGAGTTGTACGTGGCTGGGAGGAGGTTGTTACGGATCATGTGATCCTTAGTGACCCAGAGGACTCAGAATCAAATGCCTCTGCAAACTTACGCTGCATGGCCTCCCTGATTCTGCAAAGCCTGCAAAAGGACCCTAGGATTTGTGGTATCAAGGAGAGGGATTATTACTGGCTGGCAACCCTTCTTGATCCACGTTACAAGGGTAAGGTTGCAGAACTCATCCTGCCTTTGCAGAGGGAGCAGAGGATGAAACATCTTCAGATGGCCATGAAGAAAAGTTTGTGCAATGCGTTTTCCAGACCCTGGGAGGTTACAATTTCCTGGTGCTGGACAAAGTGTTGCTGGGGCTTTGTTCAGTCAGAGGAAAAGCCAGCGTCTGCATTACATGGTGCAGGGATTATAAAGTGAATGCCACAAAGCTAAACAACAAATAATATATAGTTGGTGGGTACATCATCCTTCAGAAGTTATTAGAGAAGATTTGGAGAGGAATTAACAAGGACTTCTCCAATTCAGTCCTGCAGGAATATCTAGGGGCAAGAGCAGACTTGGAGACCTTTCCAACAGACCATCTACTGGGTCTTGAGGATGGACCACTGGCCAGAACTTGCTCAATATGCATTTGAGCTACTGGCCTGTCCTGCATCCAGCATTCTTTCTGAACGCACATTCAGTGCTGCTGGAGGGTTTGTAATGGATCATAGAGTGCGCCTGTCCACAGACTCCATTGATAGGCTTACATTCATAAAAATGAATCAGTCTTGGATCAGCAGCTATCAAGCACCTGATGCTGATGTAACTGATTGATTTTTCTATGGATGTGGTATCCCTTAAAGACTGCCTTTGCTGAGTGACTATCCCATTTCTCCTCAATCTTGATGATGCTAGCTTCCAAAAGTATTTTTGGTTTAGGTCACCACCACCACTGTCTAAGGCCCAATTTATCTGTCCCTGTTTAACAGGGGCATGTAATTACAATTCTTGATCTAATATTTCACAGCATGGCCCATTCCTGCGCCCACCAAGAGTAAATGTGAGGGCATACAGTGTTGTGGCACCACCACCCAAGGCCAAATTTTTCTGCCCCTGTTTAACCACTTCATCCCCTGGAAGAATTTACCCCCTTCCTGACCAGAGCACTTTTTGCGATTCAGCACTGCGTCGCTTTAACTGACAATTGCGCAGTCGTGCGACATTGTACCCAAACAAAATTGACGTCCTTTTTTTCCCACAAATAGAGCTTTCTTTTGGTGGTATTTGATCGCCTCTGTGGTTTTTATTTTTTGCGCTGTAAACATAAAAAGAGTGACAATTTTGAAAAAAACACATTATTTTTTACTTTTGCTTTTTACTTTTTTCTATAATAAATACCCCCCAAAAATATATAAAAAAATATATTGATTGGTTTGCGCAAAAGTTATTGCGTCTACAAAATAGGGGATAGATTTATAGCATTTTTATTGTTGGTTTTTTTTTTACTAGTAATGGTGGTGATCTGCGATTTTTATCATGACTGCAAAATTATGGCGGACACGTCGGACAATTTTGACACATTTTTGGAACCATTGGCATTAATACAGCGATCAGTGCGATTAAAAATGCATAGATTACTGTAAAAATGTCACTGGCAGTGAAGGGGTTAACACTAGAGGGCGGTGAAGGGGTTAACTATGTTCCCTGGGAGGTGATTCTAACTGAAGGGGGAGGGGACTAACTAGAGGAAGTGATGGATCGTGGTTTCTAGCCAATAGGAACACATGATCTGTTAGTCCTGTCAGAACAGAACAGGGAAGTGTGTGTTTACACACACTTGTCCCTGTTATGTCTCTCCTGGTCACGATCGCTTGTGGCCAGCGGTGATCGCGACCGTCGGCCATGAGCATCGGCACCCCCGCTGTGCAGCGAGATCATGTACAGTAATGTGATTTTGCCCAGGGGAGCCAGCCTGCCGCAGTAAAACTGAGGCAGCTGGTCCGGAAGTGGTTAACAGGGACATGTAATTACAATTCTTGATCTAATATTTCACAGCAGGGCCCGTTTCTGCGCCCACCAAGAGTATCTGTGAGGGGTTACAGTGTTGTGGCACCACCAACACCTAAGGCCCCAATTTCTGCAGAGTATATAGGGCAGGCCATATAGTATACATACTTCTGTTCAGAGTATATAGTGCCTGGGGGCCCCACGCCATTTTTTTCTATAAATTTGGGAGTGGGGTTCCCCTTAATATCCATAACAGACTCAAAGAGCCTGATAATGGGCTGGGGAGGACCCATGCCGTTTTTCTCTATGATTTTCATCTATATTGCCGGGACCCGACAATAGCAGAAATAGCAAAAAATAGCAAAAATAGCAAAAAAGCAGTTTTAAATGACTTTTTTTCCTTTAGAAATGTCATTTTGCTGCGGTACTTTTCTAAACATGGGAAAACTGCGCCACTTTACAGGCATACTATAGACACGCCCCAGGTACGAAATTTAAAAGAATATTTTATTTTTATTGTTTCACTTTAAGCATTATTAAAATCACTGCTCCCGAATAAAACAGCAGTTTTTAAACCTTTTTTTTGCATTGATCCATATCCCCTGGGGCTGGACCCGGGTCCCCAAACACTTTTTATGGCAATAACTTGCATATAAGCCTTTAAAATTAGCACTTTTGAATATTCATGTTCGTGTCCCATTGACTTTAACGGTGTTCGCGTGTTCGAACAAACTTTTTGCCTGTTCGCAAGTTCTGGTGCAAACCGAACCAGGGGATGTTCGGCTCATCCCTAATAGTCATAGTACTGAGTGTATATAATAATCATAGTACTGAGTGAATATAATAGTCATAGTACTGAGTGTATATAATAGTCATAGTACTGAGTGTATATAATAATCATAGTACAGAGTGTATATAATAATCATAGTACTGAGTGTATATAATAGTCATAGTACTGAGTGTATATAATAATCATAGTACTGAGTGTATATAATAGTCATAGTACTGAGTGTATATAGTAATCATAGTACTGAGTGTATATAATAATCATAGTACTGAGTGTATATAATAATCATAGTACTGAGTGTATATAATAATCATAGTACTGAGTGTATATAATAATTATAGTACTGAGTGTATATAATAGTCATAGTGCTGAGTGTATATAATAATCATAGTACTGAGTGTATATAATAGTCATAGTGCTGAGTGTATATAATAATCATAGTACTGAGTGTATATAATAATCATAGTACTGAGTGTATATAATAGTCATAGTACTGAGTGTATATAATAATCATAGTACTGAGTGTATATAATAGTCATAGTACTGAGTGTATATAATAATCATAGTGCTGAGTGTATATAATAGTCATAGTACTGAGTGTAAATAATAGTCAATAAGAGACATAAAGCTGCCAGTTCTGAAGTGGTTATCTATTTCAGTATAATGGAAATGAGTCAGAGATTGTATTACACGGGTTGCTCCGTGCTTTAGATGTCGGCATTGAAATGAAATCCATCACATTTATGCAAAGTCAATCATGAGACGGATCTCTGAAAGCTTTTTCCATAATTCCAACTCTAAATATATCATTCTGTCTGCTATCACTGGACGTGTCCCGTCATCTCTGTCCGGAGATCACACCAAACCTCAACATGATGTCTCTGGATGTCATCTCTCTTTTAGTTTCTTCAGTCTTGGGACTCGTCTTGGCAATTCCTTCTTACATTTGTATTGTGATGGGTAACCTGGAAATCATCAGAAAGAAAGGGAAGTTGAGTCCCACCGATGTGATCTTTCTGGCTAAGGGAATTGTGAATATTCTCCTCCAGTGTATGATGAGTCTACAGGGAATGATCTATGTCTTGTTTATTGTTTATTCTTTATACATTTTACAATTTTTTGTATTTATGAACACATCCGTTTACTTCCTAAACTATTACAACTTCTGGTTGACCGCCTGGCTCTCCATTCATTACTGTGACACCATCACCAATCTCAGCTATGGGTTCTTTATCTGGTTAAAGAGAATTATGTCAAATTTCCTGAGTCAACTTCTATTCCTGACAGCACTTGGGATGTTCATTGTGAGTGTCCCCAGCTTTTGGGCTTTCAATGAAACAAGTCTTATCCAGCCCTCTGTGAACAGTACAAATGTCTCTGTTATCAGGTTAGATAAAGTGTTTTCCTATCATATGTCTGCAAACACCCTAGGCATCATTCTACCACTCTCCCTTAGTCTTCTGTGCCTGGTCCTTTCTTCCTCCTTTCTGCTCAGACACGTCTGGAGGGTGAAGAATAACGACTCTGGATCAACACGACCAAATCTTCAGGCTCATGTCACTGCACTGAGGACAATCTTCTTCTTACTTCTCATTTACACAATTTTCTGCATGTCTCAAGTCATTACTTTTCTTCAAAGTTCCTCGCTGTCAATAGTTTTTTGGAATTTACAATTATTATCTCAATCGGTGGAGGCTGCCGTCATCTTCCAGGCCAACAACAAGCTGAGAAGGATCATTGTGAGAAGATTCTGGACCAGAAGCTGGAGGAACACATAGACTTAAAATGCTTAGCTTGAGAGTCTAAATATATACTATAAACTTTTAGTGTGATAGAGATCAATGTAAAATGTTTCCTAAGTCATAGAATTTTGTTTTGTATGGAGTGTGGAAGGGTTATATCTCCTGTCATATTTGAATAGCTGTCTGTGTTCCTTACTTGGGTCTTTCACCTTCTTGATTTGTCCTGGTTAGAGATGGGCTGCACACTCCCCTGTTCGGTTCACAGCAGAACTCCCGAACAGGGGAAAAGTTTGACCCCGAACCGCAAACCTCATTGAACTCTATGGGAGCAAAACATGAGAAATCAAAAGTTCCCATTTTGAAGGCTTATATGTAAGTAATTGGACATAAGAAGGGGTATGGGTACTGCCCTGGGGGACATGTATCAATGCAATTTAAAAAAAAAAAAAATATTGTTTTTAAAGGAGCAGTGATTTTATTTATGCAATAAAAATTAAAAATTCCTTTAAATATAGTGCCTGGGGGGTCTCCTTAGTGTGCCTGCAAAGTGGCGCATCTGTACCATGTATAGATAGAACCTGCTACAGCAAAACTGACATGTTTAAAGAAAGAAATTAGTCAAATCACATTTATATTGACTGTCAGTTGCAATTGCCGGCCGGCAATATAAAAAAAAAAGGCGTAACCCCCCAGTCCATACTAGGCCTTATGGGTCTGGTATGGATTTTAAGGGAAACCCCACCCAAAAATAAAAAAAAGGGGCGTGGGATCCCCCAAAATCCATACCATACCCTTATCCGAGCACGCAGCCTGGCAAGTCAGGAAGGGGGGGTGAACAAGTGATCCTCCCTCCCTGGACCATACCAGGCCACATGCCCTTAACGTGGGGAGTGGTTGTTTAGCCCCCACCCCAGAGCATCACCTTATCCTCATTTTGATGGAGACAAGGGCCTCTTCTCCACAAGCCTTGGCTGTGGTAGTGGGGGTCTGTGGGCAGGGGGCTTATCAGAATCCGGAAGCCTCCTTTAACAAGAAGACCCCTAGTGAATGAGTATGGGGTACATTGAACCCCTACCTGTTCACCAAAAAAAGTCTCAAAAAATAAATAAAAATGCAACACAAGTTTTTAACAAGTGTTAAACTCTTGGAGGAATATGGGTCCCTATCAGGATACAAGGTTGACACAGCTAAATCAGAAGCTCTCCCGCTCAACCTCCCTCCCTCGGAAGTACACCACCTATCGGAAAACATTTCATACGTGTGGAAATCCCATGCCATTAAATATTTGGGGGTACACCTTACCCCTCGATATGAATCCCTATACAATGCAAACTTTGGACCCCTATTTGCGTCCATCCAATCCCTTTTGACCAAATGGAGACATTACCCAATGTCTTGGTTTGGACGCATCACCTCGGTTAAGATGAACATACTACCTAAACTTTTGAACTGCTTTATGACTCTCCCAGTGCAAATCCCGTCTGCACAGCTCACGAAACTCCAGAATGACCTCCTACATTTTACATGGAACTACAAACAGCATAGAATAGGCCGCTCCATAATGTTTGCCTCCAGAAATGACGGGGTTTGGCCTTTCCACACCTCCAACGCTATTACTATGCCGCACAACTGAGAGCTAAAGCTTCCTGGGTCACCCTTCCGGCCTATAACCGCTGGACCCAAATAGATAAAATATGGCTGGCTCCCATCCATCCAAACAACCTACTGTGGAACCCCAATGTCGATATACCACCCACAGCCCTACTACATACCATGCATTTCCTACGCTCTGGAGGCAATTAAACTGCAGCACCCCCCTGCAGTCCGAGGCCTCTCTGTTAACAGCCTTCCTTTACAACCCTAAACTACCCAACAGCTTAACCTCCCAGATGATCTCCCCATGGCGTAGTGCCTTCTTTGGCTACCTCCAGATACGGCACTCCACACAAGCGTTGAGACTGGGAATAGCAAGCGGCTCATGCTGGGCCGTGGGTGGAAGACAGGAGCGTTGCATACTCCCACCCACTCCTACACTCCCCTCTACTGTATGAAAAGAGACAACGGAGGGAGCATAGACGTTAGAGTGGACAACGGCGTGGGTATTGCTACGGTCCCACACAGCATACCAGCATATATCGCACGACTGGAACAGACTCAGCATACGCGGAGGTATTCACACTACCTGTTAAGAACACAGGAACACAGGGGGGAGCTTAACGAACCAGAGCGGACTGGCAGCCTTATTACCAACTATACCACTACTATCAACTACACCATTTACCTCACCCCCGAACATGTCTTCTGACAACCCTCAGATAAGCCTTACAACTTTAGCGGCCGTGGATATGAGGGAATTGGGGGAGAGCAAGATCTCAGACAACTGATTCGGGCTCTCCCCATGAAAGGGGACATACAGGTGCTGATGGGTAACCTGTTGGGACCTTTGAAGAAAGAAATAGGGGAGGTATGGTTAAAAATGGAGGTGATAGACCAAAGATTGAATAGTTGTGAGATATCACAAGATAAGGCTAATACACGGATAGAGGATTTAGAGGAGAAATTTAAGGTGCTGCATCAGAGAATGGTCACCTTACAATTGCAATTTGAAGAGACTGAAAACAGAAGCAGAAGGAATAATATACGTGTGAAAGGGATCTCAGAAAATGTGTCAGCTGCAGAATTAAGAGAAACGGTGCTGGGTATTTTTAACAAATTATTGGACAATCCCCCTGACGTTCAGATTGAGCTAAACCGTGTGCGTAGGATCTCCACATTTCGTAATCCTGCCCAGACAACTCCCAGAGATGTCCTTTGTGGAGTGCATTTTTACAAAACAAAGGAGGAGATAATGAGAGCTTCATGGCGAAAGAATCCAGTGGAATTCAACAAGCAGGAAATACAAGTCTTCTCAGATTTATGTCGACAGACCAAAGATAGGCGACGGTTGTTGAATCCACTACTGGACCATTTGCGGTTAGAATGGGGCGACATACAGATGGGGTTACCCAATTTCCCTGATAATTAAAAAGGAGGAACGTACTTTTAATTTACACGACCCAGAGCAATCACCTGAGCTGTTTCGGTTCCTGGGCTCGGAAGCTTTTGAGGTGCCCAATTTGGTAGATTTACCAACAGCTGTGGAAAAAGGAGCCTTTCAACAAAGGAAATAACAGAGGAGAGGGACACCCCAGACTGAGAAAATCATTGAATTAAGATACCTGGCAAACAAATGGATTGATCTCCCTCAGTAAACGGAGAGAACTTTCTCTTCTTTTTTTCTTTTTGTTTTTTTTGTGACATTTTTGGAAATCTAGATATAAGAGATAATTTGAGTAGAAAAAGGGTTTATCCCTCTAGGTTATGGGATACTTGTAGGATGGTTCCCCCTTTTTTTGTTGTTTTTTTTTTTGTTAAAAAAAAAAAAAAGTTTGGGGGTGATTCGTTGTGTGGGTTTTTTTTTTTTGTTTTTGTTTTTTGGTTATTGGTTTTTGTTTTTTTGTTGAATGAAAATGTTTCCTCTCATCCCCCTCTTCCCCTCTCTCTCAAATTTAGCCAATTATAGAAATGACTAGGATAACCTTTACATCAGGGATCCTCAAACTACGGCCCTCTAGCTGTTGTGGAACTACACATCCCATGAGGCATTGTAAAACTCTGACATTCACAGACATGACTAGGCATGATGGGAATTGTAGTTCTTGAACAACTGGAGGGCCGTAGTTTGAAGACCCCTGCTTTACATCATATAAAGTCAAGGGACTTAACATCCCAGAGAAACGGATAAGACTCATGGCGGAACTAGAAAGACTTAAATCTCCAATTATTTTCCTACAGGAAACACATTTTAAAAGAGACAAAATCCCAAGCTGTAAAAACCATAGATTCCCGACATTACATCACAGTACATCTCAGAGCTCTAAATCCTGTGGGGTTTCTATTATAGTATCAAAACAAATGCCATGGCAAGAATGGGGGGTAATCACTGACGAGGGAGGACTTCTCCTTATAGTGAAAGGAACCCTGGGTCATCAAAAAGTCACGTTGGTAAACTTGTATGTACCAAATGAAGATCAAGTAAACTCCTTAGAGCTACACTTGGAGATGGTGCAACAACACAGGGAGGGAGCCTTATGCCGTGTACACACGAAGGACTCTTCGACCGCGTTCCAACTGAGTTCAGACTTGCCTACACATGATCCCACCAAAGTCTAAAGGTTTCGAACGTGATGACATACGACCAGACTAGAATAAGGAAGTTCATAGCCAGTAGCCAATAGGTGCCCTCGAGTCCCTTTTTTGTCCGTCGGACTAGCATACAGACGAACTGATTTTTCGATCAGACTCGAGTCCATCGGGAAGATTTGAAACATGTTCTATTTCTAAAGTCCGACAGATTTTTTCGACAGAAAAGGTCCAATGAAGCCCACACACGATCGAATTGTCCGACGGATTTGTTCCGTCGGACCAGTTCGGTCGAAAAGTCCGGTCGTGTGTACACGGCATTAGTGTTGGGTGCTGACCTTATCATGGCCCTGGACCCGATGAGGGACTCATCAAAAGGATTCTCCCATCTATCATCCATCAAACTGAGGAAAGCGAAAAACTTTTACAGGATCTGCAATTGATATTGTATAGTAGAATTTTATATTAACCAATATATATTTTATGTTATTCATATTATTATTCATATTCATATTCATATTATTATTATTATTATTATATAGTAGTGGTTTTATCAATATTATTATTCAATAAGTAAAGCAATAGTTATTAATCTTTAATAATGTTTTCCATAGATTTAGAAAGATTTCATTTTAAATGTTGAACTTTAGATGAACTCTCTGCTTCTTTCTCATACTTTTAATAAGATAGTTTACTGGGTGAAAGTTCATTATTATAGTTAATTTTTAGTTTTTAAGCAAGCGCTAATTAGAAAAGAAAAACACTTGACAGCAGATAAATCACAGCGATAAGATAAGAACATCTTAAACAGGTGGTTAAAATAATTATGTGGAATATGGGAAAGTTATGTACAGTACCTTAAATTAAGTTTAACAGGGTCAAACAAAGTTCTGCTTGTGCCCTCATTAAAACTGTTAACATACATTAAATAAGGAAATACTGATATATGTATATATTACTAATTAGACAATATTGATTAAAGTAATTGGCTGTGTATGGAAGGTATATGTGTATATATATATGTGTTTTTGTGAAAACCATGTACGTATACATGCACATAGAATTGCATAGTGAGGAACCATAAGACATAACACATAATGGTGGGGTCATTGAAAGTTAATTCTCCCAAAGTGGTAAATCTGTCTTATCAGGGTGAGGAGGGTTTGATTTACACAGCTGGGTACCATACTGTCTCTACACAGGTGTTTTCCAGTTTCAGAAGCAATATCTCATTCAGGAGGAGGCAATCCAAAAGAAATATCAGTGATTCCTGGAGACTACGTGTATATCAAAGTACATAAGAGAAAGTGGAAAGATCCAAAATTTGAGGGTCAATTTGAAGTTATTTTTTCAACTCCAACAGCAGTTAAAATCCAGGGGAGATCAGTATGGTATCATTGGAGCCAATGCAAGCTGAAATCAAAAGACTGACTGTTCCAAGGGAAAAAGACTTGTTGACTGTATCTATACTAAGAAACCCCCAACACCTGTGCATGCTAATCTCTGCGTCAGGAATTGTATTTGCTGTAACTGCTCTTGTATGTAATGAATACCTTATGGGGAACCCATTAAGGAGTTTAGAAACAGATTGAAAATTTGTTGTAATCAGGTTAATGCTTCATTTACTTGTAGATAAAAGAAAAGTGCAAGTGATTCCCGGAACGCACCAAAATTAAGTTATTAGATATAATGATGGTGTAGGAGTCATTGCTTTGTAGGTTACCCTGAAATGCTTGCCAGAGGCCTATCGTATCCTGACACTGACTATTTTTTATTTTTTTATTTTTTATAACTATAATTTTGAAGTGTATTTTATATCCAGACAAATATCGGGTGATCGCAGAAGACATGATGCAACTTGTTAGAAATGTTAATTGCTACAAAGGAAGGATTTCATGCAATAAAGGAGGAAGTGAAACATCTGAGACTTGTACCTTTGTAGAACAGGTAGGCACTGAACTTGTGTCTTACAGCATCCAGAGCAGCTTGTGCTATGATACTGGACCAGCAAATGATGCTGAAGAAGGAGATCTCTCCAAAAACATCAAGCACTTGGCTAAGTTGAAAAGACCTATGCAGGAAAATGCAGAGCCTTATGGGACTGAGTCTGCTGGATGGTCCCTGGAACCACATATTTGGCTTTCATTCACTAGCTAAATGGATTGCTCCTCTTCCCCATTGTCCTTGATGTGATTTTGCTGAGTAACTGTTGTCTGTTGCAAGAAGTTTGTGGCAAGAATGATCACGATGCCACTGAGACTGACAACCAGGGCTTTTTTTCTCAAACAATAGATGCTGGAACTCAACCACGACCCCCCAAAACCCCTCCAGTCAACACACACCCTCCAAATTACATCAAATAGTGGGTGTGGTCAGTCAAATTTTACAAACAGTAGGAGGGTCTTAACAGGGGTTTTAAATACCAGGAATGAATTACATACAGAGTGCAGAGATCAGGAGAGGGTTACACACAGAGTGCAGAGCTGTCACTTGTAAACACAGAAACTGGACTTCTGTGTTTACAAGTGACTGTGGTGAGCAGTCCCCCCCTCCAAGGGTCTGAGCCAGAGGTGGTGGAACTGAGCTCCACCAAGTTCCCCCTGAAAAAAATCCCCGCTGACAACTATGTCTTCCGTGCCACATATGGAGAAGACTTTGCAGCTACAGGAGAAGATGCAGTGTGTTTTTGATTGGACTGATTTATTTTTTATTTTTTGGACGATTTATGTGATAAGTGTCGGGTACATGGGGTCTCTGAAGGGCATGGTGGGTGATCTGTACTGTAATTGCTGTGAGGCTTGTGCCTCAACAGGGGGGAAATGTAGTAGAATTTCATATTAACCAATATATATTTTATGTTATTCATATTATTATTATTATTATTATTATTATTATTATTATTATATAGTAGTGGTTTTATCAATATTATTATTCAGTAAGTAAAGGAATAGTTATTAATCTTTAATAATGTTTTCCACAGATTTAGGAAGATTTCATTTTAAATGTTGAACTTTAGATAACCTCTCTGCGTCTTTCTCGTACTTTTTATAAGGAAGTTCATAGCCAGTAGCCAATAGCTGCCCTCGCGTCCTTTTTTTGTTCCTTTGGACTAGCATACAGACAAACGGATTTTTCGATCGGACTCGAGTCCGTCGGAAAGATTTGAAACATGTTCTATTTCTAAAGTCCAACAGATTTTTAGACAGAAAAGGTCAGATGAAGCCCACACACGATCGAATTGTCCGACGGATTCGTTCCGTCGGACCAGTTCGGACGAAAAGTCCGGTCGTGTGTACACGGCATTAGTGTTGAGTGGCGACCTTAACATGGCCCTGGACCCAATGAGGGACTCATAAAAAGGATCCTCCCATCTATCATCCGTCAAACTGAGAAAAGCGAAAAAAACTTTTACAGGATCTGCAATTGATAGTGTAGTAGAATTTTATATTAACCAATATATATTTTATGTTATTGATATTATTGATATTATTATTATTATTATTATCATTATATAGTAGTGGTTTTATCAATATTATTATTCAGTAAGTAAAGGAATAGTTATTAATCTTTAATAATGTTTTCCACAGATTTAGAAAGATTTCATTTTAAATGTTGAACTTTAGATGACCTCTCTGCTTCTTTCTCATACCTTTTATAAGATAGTTTACTGGGTGAAAGTTCATTAGGATAGTTCATTTTTAGTTTTTAAGTAAGCTCTAATTAGCCACTTCAGCCCCGCTCACTGTATATATACGTCATTTTTTTGAAGATGGATATCTCGGTAACGGCAGCAGCTGCTGCCACAACCGAGATATCCACCTTTACAGTGAGCGATTCTGTAAACGATAATGGTGGTCTCAGCGGCGGGTTCGCCGCGAGATCACCGTTATCGGCGGCGGGAGAGGTGCCACCCCCCCTCCCGCCGCTCTCCCGCACCCTCCGCCGCTTACCGGAACCGTCGGTAACGGCGGAGGAGATCGGGACCTGTCACCGCTGAGGTACTGAGACGAGTGAGGCCAAGATGGCCCCCACCCGTCTCTATACCATGTGACGGCCGGAGCGACGTCATTACGACGGCTCCGCCCACTGTCTTAAAGGCACAAATTTTTTAAATGTAATTTTTCAAACGACTTTTTTTTTTTTTTTTTTTTTTTTTTGCATTTTAGTCTAAATATGAGATCTGAGGACTTTTTGACCCCAGATCTCATATTTAAGAGGACCTGTCATGCTTTTTTCTATTACAAGGGATGTTTACATTCCTTGTAATAGAAATAAAAGTGATCCAAATTTTTTTTTTTTTTAAAAACAGTGAAAAAATAAATAAAATAAAATAAAATAAATAATAAAAACAAAAAAAAATTTTTTTTAAAGCGCCCTGTCCCGACGAGCTCGCACGCAGAAGCAAACGCATACGTGAGTAGCGCCCGCATATGAAAACGGTGGTCAAACCACACATGTGAGGTATCGCCGCGACCGGTAGAGTGAGAGCAATAATTCTAGCCCTAGACCTCCTCTGTAACGCAAAACATGCAATCTGTAGAATTTTTTAAACGTCGCCTATGGAGATTTTTAAGGGTAAAAGTTTGACGCTATTCCACGAGCGGGCGCAATTTTGAAGCGTGACATGTTGGGTATCAATTTACTTGGCGTAACATTATATTTCACAATATAAAAAAAAATTGGGCTAACTTTACTGTTGTCTTATTTTTTTTTTCAAAAAAGTGAATTTTTTCCAAAAAAAGTGCGCTTAGAAGACCGCTGCGCAAATACGGTGCAAAAAAAAGTATTGCAATGACCGCTATTGTATTCTCTAGGATGTTAGAAAAAAAACAATATATAATGTTTGGGGGTTCTAAGTAATTTTCTAGCAAAAAAACCTGTTTTAAACTTGTAAACACCTAAAATCCAAAACGAGGCTGGTCTTTAAGTGGTTAGAAAAGAAAAACACTTGGCAGCAGATAAATCACAGCGCTAAGAACAGAACATCTTAAACAGGTGGTTAAAATAATTATGTGGAATATGGGAAAGTTATGTACAGTACATTAAATTAAGTTTGACAGGGTCAAAGGTCTCCCTGCGCCCTTATTAAAACTGTTAAAATACATTAAATAAGGAAATACTGATCTGTGTATAAATATTTTCTTCTATCTTTTCATGTGACAACACTGAAGAAATGACACTTTGCTACAATGTAAAGTAGTGAGTGTACAGCTTGTATAACAGTGTAAATTTGCTGTCCCCTCAAAATAACTCAACACACAGCCATTAATGTATATAACGCTCAAAAGTGAGGACACGCCTAAGTGAAAATGTCCAAAATGTGCCCAAAGTGTCAATATTTTGTGTGGCCACCATTATTTTCCAGCACTGCCTTAACCCTCTTGGGCATGGAGGTCACCAGAGCTTCACAGGTTGCCAATGGAGTCCGCTTCCCCTCCTCCTTGATGATATCACAGAGCTGGTGGATGTTAGAGATCATGCGCTCCTCCACCTTCCATTTGAGGATGTCTCACAGATGCTCAGTAGGGTTTAGGTCTGAAAACATGTTTGGCCAGTCCATCACTTTAACCCTCAGCTTCTTTAGCAAGGCAGTGGTCGTCTTGGAGTTGTATTTGGCGCCGTTATCATGTTGGAATACTGCCCTGTGGCCCAGTCTCTGAAGGGAGGGGATCATGCTCTGCTTCAGTATGTCAATATGTCACAGAACATGTTGGCATTCATGGTTCCCTCAACCATGGTCTTGGCAATCTTCTTATAGCCTAGGCCATCTTTATGTAGAACAACAATTCTTTTTTTCAGATCCTCAGAGAGTTCTTTGCCATGAGGTGCCATGTTGAACTTCCAGTGACCAGTATGAGAGAGTGAGAGTGATAACACCAAATTTAACATACCTGCTCCCCAATCACACCTGAGACCTTGTAACACTAACGAGTCACATGACACCAGAGAGCGAAAATGGCCTAAATGGGCCCACATTGGACAATTTCCTTTAGGGTGTACTCACTTTTGTTGCTAGCGGTTTAGACATTAATGGCTGTGTGTTGAGTTATTTTGAGGGGACAGCAAATTTACACTGTTATGCAAGCTGTACACTCACTACTTTACATTGTAGACAAGTGCCATTTCTTCTTCTTGTTGTCACATGAAAAGATAGAAGAAAAGATTTACAAAAATGTGAGGGGTGTACTCACTTTTGTGAGATACTGTATATATATATATATATATATATATATATATATACATATATAATGTGGTTGTGAAAACCATGTATGTACACATGCACATAGAGTTGTATAGTGAGAAACCATAAGACATAACATATAAAGGGTGGGGTCATTAAAAGTTAATTCTCTCAAAGTCATAAATATGTCTTATCAGGGTGAGGAGGGTTTGGTTACAACAGCTGGGTGCCATACTGTCTCTACACAGGTATTTTTAACTGGACAAAACCAGTTATAAGTCACTTTAATGAACATATAGGAATTCTGGGAGTAAATAAGTTTGTCTGGTTGTAGAACAGGTGCCAGATTTATGGATAGTTACATTGACATAGATCTTAGCGACCAATCATATCTAGGAGAGATGGCTAAGATAAGGCTTGTGAAAGGGTATATAAATGCAAGCTCTACAATTGTTAGACAAGTCAGATAGGAGCTCATAAGGCTGAACACTACATATGCTGCCCTATTGCATGGGTCATAGAGGTCAGAACCAGTAGGCAAATATCTGTCCATAACTTGTCTCCTCGTATGAGTCAAAAGGAGAAAACTTCTTAGCTTGTTCCAGAGTGTGGTCTCAGGTGACTTTCCCTCACGAACTTGGTCGAGCAGGAACCCAAAACTCTGTGAGGAGACCAGACCACCGATCGATCGACTGGTCCCTATCAGGTGATGGGTTCCCAAGAATTGGCAGAAAAGACCCATTCTGGTTCAAGGTAAGAGCAATTCACAATTGTTTCAATTTGATTAGAGGATAAGTGTAACGGAACGTCCCACACTCCACTTGAGTGCTCCGTTAGTATATCACTCCCTAAGTCCTGGAACACAAGTCCAATGGATCTGGCTATAGGAACCCCCCAAGAACCAGACAAAACCAGTCTTGGAGTACATCAGGAATAGCCTTTATTTGAGATCTCACACAAATATATGCTTGCATTGTAAGAAACTGTATAAATTAAACCTGTATCTTGTAATACTTTGAGCATTAACCTGTATGTTCCCAGCTGTTAATAAACCTGCATTGCTGAAGTCCTGCCTGGTTCGATACGTTGTTATTCTACTTAAATAGACAGCTGGAGGGCTGTTCACACACAGGACAGGGATTATACATTTTTCTCGGCAAGTACAAGACATATACCAGAATTGACTATGTTTTGGTTTCCCAAAACATAATTATATCCCTTATAGAAGCGTCGATAGAATCGTTTACCCTTTCAGATCACGCTCCGACTAGCTGTACTCTAGAAACAGGGGAGGCAGAACCCAGAGAGCGGCATTGGAAGATCAATGAATCTCTCCTTAAAGAGACTGAGTATGAGGGTAAACTAAAGCAGGAACTGGACTCCTTTTTTTTTTACAATAAATGATACTGGGGAAAAAAAACGCCCTTTTGTATATGGGAAGCGCATAAGTGCGTCATGGGAGGCATGTTTATCTCCATGGGGGCACATAGGAAACAGAAACTTAATGAACAGATTGATTCGCTTCTCAAATGTATTGAGAATTGGAAGTGGTGCACAAAGTATCTCAGGCACAATTAATAGAACAGGAATTAGCTTGGCTACGTAAAAAGCTCAACCTCTTGCTTATAGACAAAGCAAAAGCCAAATTAACTCGAGGGAGACGAACATTCTATGAATTTGGGAACAAACCAGGGAGAATGCTTGCAAACGCTCTTATGCCGCGGTACACACGAGCGGTTTTGCCATCGGAATAAACTCCGATGGAACTCCGATGGAATTCCATTCAAGCGGTCCTGCCTACACACAGTAAAACCAAAGTCCGACCATCCAGAACGCAATGACGTACAGCACGTATGACGGGACTAGAAAATGGAAATTCAATAGCCAGTAGCCAATAGCTTCCGTCTCGTACTTGCTTTAGAGCATGTGTCGTTTTTGGTCCGTCGGGACAGCATACAGACGAGTGGTTTTCCCGATAGGAATCGGTTCCATCGGAAATATTTAGAACATGTTCCATTTCTAGGTCCATCAGAATTTTCATTAAAAAAAAGAACGATGAGGCATACACACGATCGGAATAGACGATGTAAAGCTTCTGTCGGACTTTTTCTGTCGGACATTCTGCTCATGTGTACGCGGCTTTAAAGAAACCACTACACGAAACCACATCACACAAATTAAAAAAGCAGAAAGTTGAAATGGTTAACACCCCACAGAAAATTGCTCAGGTGTTTATGGAGTATTACGAGAACTTATATCATTTAGAAGGGGAACCTACCTCAGAAAATGCTCAAAAGAAACAGGAGGCAGTTAGGGAGTATATAAAAGAGACAGAAATGCCAAAGCTGACTGAGGAGATAGCCAGAGAACTTGACGTACCAATTACAACAGAGGAATTTATGAGGGCATTAAAAGCCATGAAATTGGGCAAAGAACCGGGCCCAGATGGTTACACCCTGTCCTATTACAATACGTTCGCTGAGAAACTGGCTCCGAGATTCATAGCAGCCTATATAATTCATTAAGCGAAGAGAAGCAAATCCCGACAGAAACGCTATTGGCACACGTAACAGTTATTCTAAGGATCCCTCCCAATGTCCTAGCTATCGCCCTATTTCATTGTCGAACGTAGATCTTAATGTGTTCACAAAGATTTTAGCCATGAGACTAGTAGATCATATCCCGGGCCTAATACATCCAGACCAGGTAGGATTTACCCGTGGGAGAGAGGGAAGAGAGAACACACAGCGGGTAGTGAATACGATCTACCTTGCACAAAGGCAGCAGAAACCATTGGTGATAGTTTCAGCTGATGTGGAAAAAGCCGTTGACGGGGTAGATTGGATTTCTCTAAAAACGGTATTACAGCACATAGGCCTGGGGGATGGGATGCTGAGCTGGTTTTTCTAATCTATACTCAACACCAAGCACCAGGGTAAAGATAGGTGATAGGATCTCGGAGCCTTTTTTCCATTCAAAACGGAACATGACAGGGATGCCCACTTTCGCCCCTGATTTTTATTCTGACAATAGAACCTTTTTTTACGAAAAATACATCCGGATTTGAATATTAAGGGGATAATGTCGGAGTTTCGTGAATATGGGGAAATATCTAATTTTAAAGTAAATTATGGGAAATCAGAAGCGATGGGGATAGAAATAAACACGCCCCTTCTACATTTGATAACTACACAGTTTGATTTTAGATGGACTGATTCTCATATAAGCTATTTAGGGACTAAAATATCAAAGAATTTAAATAAGCTATTTGAGCTTAATTATGCACCAATGGCAAGGCAGATCAAACTCGATCTCCTGAGATAGGACAAATAAACTTTTACATGGTTCGGGAGAACAAATATTATCAAGATGAACGTGATGCCAAGACTTTTGTACCTAATACAGACCCTGCCAATTAAGATCCCCCCAAGCTTTCTAAGAGACCTCAGATCAAGATTTTTGAGGTTTAGACATGGGCCCCTTATGTGGCATACAGGGAGGGATCAGGGTGACATGTAAAATTTGCTAAGTGGCCCATGTTTGAGAACAGAAGGGTAGGGTATTCTGCAGAGAGGAGAAGAGGGGGGAGATGCAGGGAAGGGGGGTCATAACTCATCTACCTTCCCCTGCCCTTTTTTTTGTGTTGGGGGGTGGACAATAAATAGACAGGGGGTGGGGGTAAAAGTAGAAAAAGAGATATCAAACTGAGTTAAAGAGTTAATTAATGGTAATACGAGATACATAGTTGGATTTTATTTAGCATTTAGGATGATTAAAAAAAAGATATTGTAAGACTGTGATGAATTGTAATGTGGAATCTATGAAAAATAAAGGATTTATATTAAAAAAAAAAAAAGATACGGCACTATGCACTCATCACCGACCCAACCCTTCGATTCTCTAAGCCATCCCCATTTGAGCGCTTAGTTCTTTCGGGCCCCACACAGAAAGGACTGACCTCAGAGATATATAAACTTCTAAACTCATACGATATGGTCGGGGGAAACATAGATACATGCGTAGTTGGGAGGAACACCTCGGAGAGGAACTAACCCACCAACAATGGGCTACTATATGGAGATGGGCGGCCAAGAGCTCTACATGCACACTTTACAAAGAGAACACATATAAAGTGATCTTTTACTTGTACCTAACTCCGTCAGGCCTGCATGCTATATACCCATCGGCCTCGGATCGCTGCTGGAGGTGTCTCCAAAACCGGGGCACGCTATACCACATCTACTGGAGTTGTCCATCCCTCCAGCCCTACTGGTGTGCGGTCCGGGGCCTCCTCCACCGGCTATTTTAGGTAGATATCCCTCTCCCCCTAAGTTCTTTTTACTGGGCCTCCCTCCCCCCACACTTTCTGGACTAGTCAAAAAGCTGGCCACACAAATATTAACATAATAAGAATATATACAATGTAGCGCTATGAGTGAAAAACAAATGAATACATAGACAGTGATGTCTTATGGAATAATGGTGAATAAAACATATAAAAAGTCCAAAGTTCACTGAACGGAACTTTAAAGAAAAAAGTACAAAGATATTTCCATCCCATGCCTAATAGTGAATCTTCAATTGGACAAGGATAACACAAACGATGTGCAAAAAACTGTGCAGTTGTGATGAAAACCTCAACAAGAGAAATAAGGTTTGTACTCTTACCAGATATGGTGGACTCACTAACCCTTTGGTAGTGGGTCAGTCGGGCTTATGTGGACCAAGTGCCACAAGGTAATAGTTGGCTGGAGAGCGGTCACTCTATAGGGGATGATTCCACTCCTTGCCCGTGGTGTCCTTATAAATCCTCAAATGAAGTAAAGGACTCCCACCGCACAGGAGAACCGTCTAGAGGTTTGAAGTTGTACGCAAGCAGACTGAATTTTCTTTGTAAAAATACCCCAGTTTTATAAATATTAACGGCACCCAGATGTTTAGTATCCTTCCAATGGAAACAACGAAACCCCCCATCATTATCTGATAATTACACCCGAACTAAGGATGTAGAGTTATGGAGTCCATGACGGCTAGACTAACAGATCAAGTAGACAGACATACAGAGACATGGGAGCTGTGGCACCAGCGAATGGACCCCCCCATGATTCCATGAGACCCCCTCCACCCTGCACACTGCTAGCACCCGGAGCTCAGGAGAGACATGCCCTAATGATTGGAACTTTCCTAAACCTCTTTCTTCCCCCCCTTCTTTCTTTTCTCTTCTCTTTCTCTTCTTTTTCCCCCTCTGGAAAAACGGGCCAAGCAATTCTAATTTACGTGACCTGCTGTTGGTCTGGCTGACAGAAGGACTGGTATTGTGACCGCCCCAGTGCTCGGTCTTCTCGCTTTATAGAACGGTACTTTAATGAATTCCTCCTGTGGACTTTATGTTAATCCAGTTATATGTAGACCACTACGCCCTTTCCAGAGCTGTTTGTTACTATTACTGCCTTTTCATTTCTTTTTTCTCCCACAATGTTGTTTCAAACAATTGTTCACACTGAAACTTAATAAAACATGTCAATTATAAAAAAAAGAAATTGTCCAAAATGTCTTGGTATGCTGAGGCTTTAAGAGTTCCCTTCACTGGAACTAAGGGGCCAAGCCCAAACCCTTGTGTTGGAGGGACTCTGATGCTTTGGGGGAATCTGCTGTGATGGGGGCTCTGATGGAATGGGGGACCTCTGATGTATTGGGGGATCTCTGATGTGATGAAGGGGATCAAATGCAATGGGGAACCTCTGGTGTAATAGGGGACCACTGATGTAATGGGGGACTCAGATGGAATAGGGGACCTTTGGTGTAATGGCGGACCTCTGATGTAATGGGGGACTCTGATGGAATAGGGGACCTTTGGTGTAATGGGGGACCGCTGATGTAATGGGGGATTCAGATGGAATAGGGGACCTTTGGTGTAATGGGGGACCTCTGATGTAATGGGGGACTCAGATGGAATAGGGGACCTTTGGTGTAATGGGGGACCTCTGTTGTAATGGGGGGGCTCAAATGGAATAGGGGACCTTTGGTGTAATGGGGCCTCGGATGTGATGGGGGGCTCTGATGGAATGGGGGACCTTTGGTGTAATGGAGGACCTCTGATGTAATGGGTGGCTCTGATGGAATGGGGGACCTTTGGTGTAATAGGGACCTTTGATGTGATGGGGTCTATGTAATGTGTTGGATTTTATGTGTCAAATAAAAGATAATTTCAACAGTTCAAACTGCTTTGGTGCTCTGATTTCTCTTACACCGTAGTGTTATATCTGGACATCCATGATATTACCCCATCTGATGGAGAACATCATCTAAAGACCCAATCTATGTGCACAGATCGTATGACATCTTCAGTGCTCCTACACTACACACCCAATATCATGGCTGTCTGTAGTCAGGTCGGGATAACACCGAGAAATTTAGGTCTGTTGACTTTGTCCTCTTTTCTCTGGAAATGTCTCCAATCTCCTTTCAGATCTTACAAGTGTTCATTATCAACTCAACCACCTTTTTCATCAACCTCTTGTTGTCCAGCATTCCACAGTTGGCATCCTGTGCCCGGGAAAATGATCTTTTGGGCCCCTAACAAACATATCTAACACTTATAAGCCCAACAAAGAAACCCTTACAGCTTTATTTTTACAAACTGAAGAAAAGTACATTCAACCCCCCCCCAAAAAAAATTTAACCAAATTCTGTTTCAGTTACCTAGAAAAAAATTAAACCTGATTGGTCACTATGGAGAAAGATTGAGTTCTCTTTTCTGCTATTAGACTATAAATCAATTGACCTCATTCCCATAATACCCAAAGCTATTTTTTTCTTACATTTGGCTTCTAAAGTTTCCTCTCATTTTGGCATTCCTCAACTCCTAAAGGAGGAGCAGTGCTGGGGGGAATCTGTTGTGGAAGGGGGGCATCTGTTGGGGAAATGGAGGATCGGGTTCATAGAAGTGCCTTTTCTCTCCCCCAAAAATAAACAAGCAGATACGCCTTGCAGTACGGGTGAAGCCCCGATACAAGGCAGACTTTTCATTTCCTGGAGTTGGGCTTTTATTAAATCTTCTAAAGTAACTATAATAATAAAAGTTGTTACACACCCCGGATAATCTTAAAGGGATGGGGCTGTTTTAGTGTAGAGATACGAGGGACTATGTTCACTGAAAACTGGAAGATCAATAATCATAGTACTGAGTGTATATAATAGTCATAGTACTGAGTGTATATAATAGTCATAGTACTGAGTGTATATAATAGTCATAGTACTGAGTGTATATAATAGTCATAGTACTAAGTGTATATAATAATCATAGTACTGAGTGTATATAATAGTCATAGTACTGAGTGTATATAATAGTCATAGTACTAAGTGTATATAATAATCATAGTACTGAGTGTATATAATAATCATAGTACTGAGTGTATATAATAATCATAGTACTGAGTGTATATAATAATCATAGTGCTGAGTGTATATAATAGTCATAGTGCTGAGTGTATATAATAGTCATAGTGCTGAGTATATATAATAATCATAGTACTGAGTGTATATAATAATCATAGTACTGAGTGTATATAATAATCATAGTACTGAGTGTATATAATAATCATAGTACTGAGTGTATATATAATAATCATAGTACTGAGAGTATATAATAGTCATAGTACTGAGTGTATATAATAATCATAGTACTGAGTGTATATAATAGTCATTGTACTGAGTGTATATAATAGTCATAGTGCTGAGTGTATATAATAATCATAGTACTGAGTGTATAAATAATCATAGTACTGAGTGTATATAATATTCATAGTACTGAGTGTATATAATAATCATAGTACTGAGTGTATATAATAATCATAGTACTGAGTGTATATATAATAATCATAGTACTGAGAGTATATAATAGTCATAGTACTGAGTGTATATAATAATCATAGTACTGAGTGTATATAATAATCATAGTACTGAGTGTATATAATAATCATAGTACTGAGTGTATATAATAGTCATAGTACTGAGTGTATATAATAATCATAGTACTGAGTGTATATAATAATCATAGTACTGAGTGTATATAATAGTCATAGTGCTGAGTGTATATAATAGTCATAGTACTGAGTGTATATAATAATCATAGTACTGAGTGTATATAATAATCATAGTACTGAGTGTATATAATAGTCATAGTACTGAGTGTATATAATAGTCATAGTACTGAGTGTATATAACAGTCATAGTGCTGAGTGTATATAATAGTCATAGTACTGAGTGTATATAATAATCATAGTACTGAGTGTATATAATAGTCATAGTACTGAGTGTATATAATAATCATAGTACTGAGTGTATATAATAGTCATAGTGCTGAGTGTATATAATAGTCATAGTACTGAGTGTATATAATAATCATAGTACTGAGTGTATATAATAATCATAGTACTGAGTGTATATAATAGTCATAGTACTGAGTGTATATAATAATCATAGTACTGAGTGTATATAATAATCATATTACTGAGTGTATATAATAATCATAGTACTGAGTGTATATAATAATCATAGTACTGAGTGTATATAATGGCCAATAAGAGACATAAAGCTGCCAGTCCTGAAGTGGTTATCTATTTCAGTATAATGGAAATGAGTCAGAGATTGTATTACACGGGTTGCTCCGTGCTTTAGATGTCGGCATTGAAATGAAATCCATCACATTTATGCAAAGTCAATCATGTGACGGATCTCTGAAGGCTTTTTCCATAATTCCAACTCTAAATATATCATTCTGTCTGCTATCACTGGACGTGTCCCGTCATCTCTGTCTGGAGATCACACCAAACCTCAACATGATGTCCCCGTACTCTATATCTATTGTAATCTCTTCAGTCTTGGGACTCGGCTTGGCAATCTCTTCTAACACTTGTATTGTGATGGGTAACCTGGACATCATCAGAAAGAAAGGGAAGTTGAGTCCCACCGATGTGATCTTTCTGGGGAAGGGGATTGTGAATCTGATTCTCCAGTGTGTGCTGAGTATAGAGGGAATGTTCTTTGTCTACTGTCTGGAAGTCTGTTATGTGACAGAAGTATATGGATTTATGAACACATCAATTTACTTCCTAGTCTATTACAATTTCTGGTTGACCTTCTGGCTCTCTGCTCATTACTGTACCAGCATCACCAATCTCAGCTATGGGTTCTTCATCTGGTTAAAGAGAATTGTGTCCAATTTCCTGAGTCAACTTCTATTCCTGACAGCACTTGGGGTGTTCATTGTGAGTGTCCTGGGCTTCTGGGCTGTCAATGCAGAAAGCCTTATCCAGTCTTCTTTGAACAGTACAAAAGCCTCTGTTATTGGGTTAGATAAAGTGTTTTCCTATTTTGTGCCTGCAGACATCCTAGGTGCCAATCTACCATTCTGCCTTAGTCTTCTGTGCCTGGTCCTCACTTTCTCCTTTCTGCTCAGACATGTCTGGAGGGTGAAGAATAACGACTCTGGATCAACACGTCCAAATCTTCAGGCTCATGTCACTGCACTGAGGACAATCTTCTTCTTACTTCTTATGTTCACATTCTTCTGCATGTCTCGAGTGATTTTTTATCTTCCACGTTCCTCACTGTCAATAGTTTTATGGAATTTACAATTATTATCTCCATCGGTGGAGGCTGCCGTCATCTTCCAGGCCAGCAACAAGCTGAGAAGGATCATTCTGAGAAGATTCTGGACCAGAAGCTGGAGGAACACAGAGGCTTAAAATGTGGAGAATGCTTAGCTTGAGAGTCTAAGTATATACTATAAACTTTTAGTGTGATAGAGATCAATGTAAAATGTTTCCTAAGTCATAGAATTTTGTTTTGTATGGAGTGTGGAAGGGTTATATCTCCTGTCATATTTTAATAGCTGTCTGTGTTCCTTACTTGGGTCTTTCACCTTCTTGATTTGTCCTGGTTAGAGATGGGCTGCACACTCCCCTGTTTGGTTCACAGCAGAACTCCCGAACAGGGGAAAAGTTTGACCCCAAACCGCAAACCTCATTGAACTCTATGGGAGCAAAACATGAGAAATCAAAAGTCCCCATTTTGAAGGCTTATATGTAAGTAATTGGCCATAAAAGGGGTATGGGGGTCTGGGTACTGCCCTGGGGGACATGTATCAATTCAATAAAAAAAAAAAAAACAATCGTTTTTAAAGGAGGAGTGATTTTAATGATGCGTAAAGTGAAACAATAAAAATACAAAAATTTAAATTCCTTTAAATATCGTGCCTGGGAGTCTTCTTAGTGTGCCTGCAAAGTGGTGCATCTGTACCATGTATAGAACCTACTGAAGCAAAACTGGCATATATAAATAAAGAAATGAGTCAAATCACATTTAAATTGACCGGCAGTTGCGATTACGGTCTGGCAATATAAAAAAAAAGGCGTAACCCCCCAGTCCATACTAAACCTTATGGGTCTGGTATGGATTTTAAGGGGAACCCCACCCCAAAAATAAGGAAAAGGGGAGTGGGATCCCCCCAAAATCCATACCGTACCCTTATCCGAGCACGCAGCCTGGCAGGTCAGGAAGAGGGTGTGAGCAAGCGCTCCTCCCCCCCGGACCATACCAGGCCACTTACCAACAGCTGTGGAAAATGGAGCCTTTCAGCAAAGGAAATAACGGAGTAGAGCGACACCCCAGACTGAGTAAATCATTGAATTAAGATACCTGGCAAACAAATGGATTGATCTCCCCAGTAAACGGAGAGAACTTTCTCTTCTTTTTTTTTTTGTGACATTTCTGGAAATCTAGATATAAGAGATAATATGAGTAGAAGAAGGGTTTATCCCTCTAGGTTATGAGATAGTTGTGGGATGGTTCCCCCCTTTTTTTGTTGGTGCTCTGTTAAAAAAAAAAAAAGTTTGGGGGTGATTTGTTGTGTGGGGTTTTTTTTTTGTTTTTGTTTTTTGGTTATTGGTTTTTGTTTTTTTGTTGAGTGAAAATTTTTCCTCTCATCTCCCTCTTCCCCTCTCTCTCGAATTTAGCCGATTATAGAAATGACTAGGATAACCTTTACATCATATAATGTCAAGGGACTGAACATCCCAGAGAAACGGATAAGACTCATGGCGGAACTAGAAAGACTTACATCTCCAATTATTTTACTACAGGAAACACATTTTAAAAGAGATAAAATCCCAAGCTGTAAAATCCGTAGATTCCCAACAGTATATCATAGTACATCTCAGACCTCTAATTCCTGTGGGGTTTTCTATTATGGTATCAAAATAGATGCCATGAGAAGAATGGGGGGTAATCACTGACGAGGGAGGACGTCTCCTTATAATGAAAGGAACCCTGGGTGATCAAAAAGTCACGTTGGTAAACTTGTATGTACCAAATGAAGATCAAGTAAACTGCTTAGAGCTACACTTGCAGATGGTGCAACAACACAGGGAGGGAGTCTTATGCCGCGTACACACGACCGGACTTTTCATTGGACTGAACTCCGAAGGACTTTTCGGCAGGGTTCCGATGGAGTTCCAATGAAACGTTAAACATGTTCTATGTCTGAAAGTCCGACAGATTTTTAGTCAGAAAAGGTCCGATGAAGCCCACACACGATCGAATTGTCCGACGGATACATTCCGTCGGACCAATTTGGTCAAAAAGTCCGGTCGTGTGTACACGGCATTAGTGTTGGGTGGCAACCTTAACATGGCCCTGGACCCTATGAGGGACTCATCAAAAGGATCCTCCCATCAATTGATAGTGTAGTAGAATTTCAAATTAACCAATATATATATTATGTTATTCATATTATTATTTTTATTATTATTATTATTATTATTATTATAATATAGTAGTGGTTTTATCAATATTATTATTCAATAAGTAAAGCAATAGTTATTAATCTTTAATAATGTTTTCCATAGATTTAGAAAGATTTCTTTTTAAATGTTGAACTTTATAATATATATATATATATATATATTATGTGGATGATACATTACTTTTTATGTGGATGATACATTACTTTTTGTGAAAACCATGTATGTATACATGCACATAGAATTGTATAGTGAGAAACCATAAGACATAACACATTATGGGTGGGGTCATTGAAAGATAATTATCCCAAAATCATAAATCTGTCTTATAAGGATGAGGAGGGTTTGGTTACAACAGCTGGGTGCCATGCAGTCTCTACACAGGTGTTTTTAATTGGACAAAAGCAGTTATAAGTCACTTTAATGAACATATAGGAATTCTGGGAGTGAATAAGTTTGTCTGGTTGTAGAACAGGTGTCAGATTTATGGATAGTTACATTGACATAGATTTTAGCGACCAATCATATCTAGGAGAGATGATTAAGAAAAGGCTTGTGAAAGGGTATATAAATGCAAGCTCTACAAATGTTAGACAAGTCAGATAGGAGCTCATAAGGCTGAACACTACATATGCTGCCCTATTGCATGGGTCATAGAGGTCAGAACCAGTAGGCAAATATCTGTCCATAACTTGTCTCCTCGTACGAGTCAAAAGGAGAAAACTTCTTAGCTTGTTCCAGAGTGTGGTCTCAGGTGACTTTCCCTCACGAACTTGGTCGAGAAGGAACCCAAAACTCTGTGAGGAGACCGGACAACCTGTCGATTGACTGGTCCCTATCAGGTGATGGGTTCCCAAGAACTGGCAGAAAATACCCATTCTGGTTCAAGGTAAGAGCAATTCACAATTGTTTCAATTTGATTAGAGGATAAGTGTAACGGAACGTCCCACACTCCACTTGAGTGCTTCTGTCAGTATATCACTTCCTAAGTCCTGGAACACGAGTCCAATGGATCTGGGTATAGGAACCCCTAAGAACCAGACAACACAAGTCTTGGAGTACATCAGGAATAGCCTTTAATTTGAAATCTCACACAAATATATGATTGCATTATAAGAAACTGTATAAATTAAACCTGTATCTTGTAATACTTTGAGCATAAACCTGTATGTTCCCAGCTGTTAATAAACCTGCATTGCTGAAGTCCTGCATTGGTTTGATATGTTATTATTCTACTTCAATAGACAGCTGGAGGGCTGTTCACACACAGGACAGGGATTATACATTTTTTCTCAGCAAAGTACAAGACATATACCAGAATTGATTATGTTTTGGTTTCCCAAAACATAATTACATCACTTATAGAAGCATCGATAGGATCGTTTACCCTTTCAGATCACGCTCCGACTAGCTGTACTCTAGAAATGGGGGAGGCAGAACCCAGAGAGCGGCATTGGAAGATCAATGAATCTCTCCTTAAAGAGACTGAGTATGAGGGTAAACTAAAGTAGGAACTTGACTCCTTTTTTACAATAAATGATACCGGGAAAAAAAAATGCCCTTTTGTATATGAGAAGCACATAAGTGTGTCATGGGAGGCATGTTTATCTCCATGTGGGCACATAGGAAATGGAAACTTAATGAACAGATTGATTCGCTGCTCAAATGTATTGAGAATTGGAAGTGGTGCACAAAAAATCTCAGGCACAATTAATAGAACAGGAATTAGCTTGGCTACATAAAAAGCTCAACCTCTTGCTTATAGACAAAGCAAAAGCCAAATTAACTCGAGGGAGACGAACATTCTATGAATTTGGGAACAAACCAGGGAGAATGCATGCAAACGCCCTTATGCCGCGGTACACACGACCGGTTTTGCCGTCGGAATAAACTTCGAAGGTTTCTCCCACGGAACGCCGACGGAATTCCATTCAAGCGGTCTTGCCTATACAAGGTCAAACCAAAAGTCCGACCAAAGTCCGACCATCCAGAAGTCGGTGACGTACAGCACGTATGACGTGACTAGAAAAAGGAAGTTCAATAGCCAGTAGCCAATAGCTTCCGTCTCGTACTTGCTTCAAAGCATGCGTCATTTTTGGTCCGTCGGAACAGCATACAGACGAGTGGTTTTTGCGATAGGAATCGGCTCCATCGGAAATATTTAGAACATGTTTCATTTCTAGGTCCATCAGAATTTTCGGAAAAAAAAAAGTCCGATGAGGCATACACACAATCGGAATAGATGATGAAAAGCTTCTGTTGTACTTTTTCTCTTGGACATTCCGCTTGTGTGTACACGGCTTTAGAGAAACTTCTGCATGAAACCACATCACACAAATTAAAAATGCAGAAAGCTGAAATGGTTAACACCCCACGGAAAATTGCCCAGGTGTTTATGGAGTATTACAAGAGCTTATATCATTTAGAAGGGGAACCTACCTCAGAAAATGCTCAAAAGAAATGGGAGGCGGCTGGGGAGTATATAAAAGAGACAGAAATGCCAAAGCTGACTGAGGAGATAGCCAGAGAACTTGACGTACCAATTACCACAGAGGAATTTATGAGGACATTAAAAGCCATGAAATTGGGCAAGGCACCGGGCCCAGATGGTTACACCCTGTCGTATTACAAAACGTTCGCTGAGAAACTGGCTCCGAGATTCATAGCAGCCTATATAATTCATTACGCGAAGAGAAGCAAATCCCGACAGAAACGCTATTGGCACACATAACAGTTATTCCAGGAATCCCTCCCAATGTCCTAGCTATCGCCCTATTTCATTGTCGAACGTAGATCTTAATGTGTTCACAAAGATTTTAGCCATGAGACTAGTAGATCATATCCCGGGCCTAATACATCCAGACCAGGTAGGATTTACCCCTGGGAGAGAGGGAAGAGAGAACACACAGCGGGTAGTGAATACGATCTACCTTGCACAAAGGCAGCAGAAACCATTGGTGATAGTTCCCGCTGATGTGGAAAAAGCCTTTGACGGGGTAGATTGGATTTTTCTAAAAACGGTATTGCAGCACATAAGCCTGGGGGATGGGATGCTGAGCTGGTTTTTCTAATCTATACTCAACACCAAGCGCCGGGGTAAAGATAGGTGATAGAATCTCGGAGCCTTTTTTCCATTCAAAACGGAACATGACAGGGATGCCCACTTTTGCCCCTGATTTTTATTCTGACAATAGAACCTTTTTTTAAGAAAAATACGGGCAAATTTGAATATTAAGGGGACAATGTCAGAGTTACGTGAATATGGGGAAATATCTCATTTTAAAGTAAATTATGGGAAATCGGAAGCGATGGGGATAGAAATAAACACGCCCCTTCTACACAGTTTGATTTTAGATGGACTGATTCTCATATAAGCTATTTAGGGACTAAAATATCGAAGAATTTAAATAAGCTATTTGAGCTTAATTATGCACCAATGGCAAGGCAGATCAAACTCGATCTCCTGAGATGGGACAAAGAAACTTTTACATGGTTCGGGAGAACAAATATTATCAAGATGAACGTGATGCCAAGACTTTTGTACCTAATACAGACCCTGCCAATTAAGATCCCCCCAAGCTTTCTAAGAGACCTCAGATCAAGATTTTTGAGGTTTAGACATGGGCCCCTTATCTGGCATATAATGAGGGATCAGGGTGACATGTAAAATTTGCTAAGTGGCCCATGTTTGAGAACAGAAGGGTAGGGTATTCTGCAGAGAGGAGAAGAGGGGGGAGATGCAGGGAAGGGGGTGTCATAACTCATCTACCTTCCCCTGCCCTTTTTTTTGTGTTGGGGCGTGGACAATAAATAGACAGGGGGTGGGGGTAAAAGTAGAAAAAGAGATATCAAACTGAGTTAAAGAGTTAGTTAATGGTAATACGAGATACACAGTTGGATGGTATTTAGGATGATTAAAAAAAAGATATTGTAAGACTGTGATGAATTGTAATGTGGAATCTATGAAAAATAAACAAATTATATTTAAAAAAAAAAGATACGGCACTATGCTCTCATCACTGACCCAACCCTTCAATTCTCTAAGCTATCCTCATTTGAGTGCTTAGTTCTTTCGGGCCCCACACAGAAAAGACTGACCTCAGAGATATATAAACTTCTAAACTCATATGATATGGCCACTCGGGGGAAACATAGATACATGTGTAGTTGGGAGGAACACCTCGGAGAGGAACTAACCCGCCAACAATGGGCCACTATATGGAGATGGGCGGCCAAGAGCTCTACATGCACACTTTACAAAGAGAACACATATAAAGTGATATTTTACTGGTACCTAACTCCGTCAGGCCTGCATGCTATATACCTATCGGCCTTGGATCACTGCTGGAGGTGTCTCCAAGACCGGGGCACGCTATACCACATCTACTGGAGTTGTCCATCCCTCCAGCCCTACTGGTGTGCGGTCCGGGGCCTCCTCCACCAGCTATTTGAGGTAGATATCCCTCTCCCCCCCAAGTTCTTTTTACTGGGCCTCCCTCCCCCCACACTCTCTGGACTAGCCGAAAAGATGGCCACACAAATATTAACATAATAAGAATATATACAGTGTAGCGCTATGAGTGAAAAAAAAAAGAATAAATAGACAGTAATGTCTTATGAAATAATGGTGAATAAACACATAAAAAGTCCAAAGTTCACTGAATGGAACTTTAAAGAAAAAAGTACAAAGATATTTCCATCCCATGCCTAATAGTGAATCTTCAATTGGACAAGGATAACACAAACGATGTGCAAATAACTGTGCAGTTGTGATGAAACCCTCAATAAGAGAAATAAGGTGGGTACTCTTACCAGCAATGGTGGACTCACTAACCCTTTGGTAGTGGGTCAGTCGGGCTTATGTGGACCAAGCGCCACAAAGTTATAGTTGGCTGGAGAGCGGGAACTCTATAGGGGATGATTCCACTCCTCGCCCGTGGTGGTCAGGCCGGCAACCGTAGTTTCCTTATAAATCCTCAAACAAAGTAAAGGACTCCCACCGCACAGGAGAACCGTCTAGAGGTTTGAAGTTGTACGCAAGCAGACTCAATTTTCTTTGTAAAAATACCCCAGTTTTATAAATATTAATGACAGCCAGATGTTTAGTATCCCTCCACTGGAAACAACGAAACCCCCCATCATTATCTGATAATTACACCAGAACTAAGGATGTAGAGTTATGGAGTCCATGACGGCTAGACTAACAGATCGAGTAGACAGACATACAGAGACATGGGAGCCGTGGCACCAGCGAATGGACTCCCCCCATGATTTCATGAGACCCCCTCCACCCTGCACACTGCTAACACCCGGAGCCCAAGAGAGACGCGCCCTAATGATTGGACCTTTCCTACACCTCTTTCTTCTCCCCTTCTTTCTTTTCTCTTCTCTTTCTCTTCTTTTTTCCCCTCTGGAAAAACGGGCCAAGCAATTCTAATTTACGAGATCTGTTGTTGGTCTGGCTGACAGAAGGACTGGTATTGTGACTGCCCCGGTGCTCGGTCTTCTCGCTTTATAGAACGGTACTTTAATGAATTGCTCCTGTGGACTTTATGTTAATCCAGTTATATGTAGACCACTACGCCCTTTCCAGAGCTGTTTGTTACTATTACTGCCTTTTCATTTATTTTTTCTCCCACAATGTTGTTTCAAACAATTGTATTGTTCACACTGAAACTTAATAAAAATTGTCAATTATAAAAAAAAAAAAGAAATTGTCCAAAGTGTCTTGGTATGCTGACGTCTTAAGAGTTCCCTTCACTGGAACTAAGGGGCCAAGCCCAAACTCCGGTGTTAGAGGGACTCTGATGCTTTGGGGGAATCTGCTGTGGTGGGGGACCTCTGATGTAATGGGGGACTCAGATGGAATAGGGGACCTTTGGTGTAATAGGGGCCTCTGATGTGATGGGTCGCTCAGATAGAATAGGGGACCTTTGGTGTAATGGAGGACCTCTGATGTGATGGGTGGCTCTGATGGAATGGGGGGACCTTTGGTGTAATGGGGGACCTCTGATGTGATGGGTGGCTCTGATGGAATGGGGGACCTTTGGTGTAATGGGGGACCTCTGATGTGATGGGGTCTATGTAATGTGTTGGATTTTATGTGTCAAATAAAAGATAATAAGTTCAAACTGCTTTGGTGCTCTGATTTCTCTTACACTGTAGTGTTATATCTGGACATCCATGGTATTACTCCATCCAATGGAGAACATCATCTGAAGACCCAATCTATGTCCACAGGTCATGTGACATCTTCAGTGCTCCTACACTACACAAACAATACCATGGCTCTCTGTAGTCGGGTCGGGATAACACTGAGAAATTTAGGTCTGTTGACTTTGTCCTCTTTTCTCTGGAATTGTCTCCAATCTCCTTTCAGATCTTACAAGTGTTCATTATCAACTCAACCACCTTTTTCAACATCAACCTCTTGTTGTCCAGCATTCCACAGTTGGCATCCTGTGTCCGGGAAAATGCTCTTTTGGTCCCTTAACAAACATATCTAACCCTTATAAGCCCAACAAAGAAACCCTTACAGCTTTATTTATACAAACTGTGGAAAAGTACATTCAACCCCCCACCAAAATTTAACCAAATTCTGTTTCAGTTGCCTATAAAAAATTAAACCTGATTGGTCACTATGGAGAAAGATTGAGTTCTCTTTTCTGCTGATAGACTATAAATCAATTGACCTCATTCCCATAATACCCAAAGCTATTTTTTTCATACATTTGGCTTTTAAAGTTTCCTCTCATTTTGGCATTCCTCAACTCCTGATGGAGGAGCAGTGCTGGGGGGGCATCTGTTGTGGAAGAGGGGGCATCTGTTGTGGAGGGGGGGATCAGATACGCCTTGCAGTACTGGGGAAGCCCCGATACAAGGCAGACTTTTCACATTTCCTGGAGTTGGGCTTTTATTAAATCTTCTAAGGTAACTATAATAATAAAAGTTGTTCCACACCCCGGGTAATCTTTCAGGGACGGGGCTGTCAGAGATGAAGGAATGGTAGTGTCCTGGTGGATCCTCGTACAGTGGAGCAGAGATTGTTCTGGAAGGGCACAGCTGGGGTTGCTGGGCGGATGCATTTTGGAGCTTCGCCTCCTTTCCCAAGTCTAATGCCGTGTACACACGAGCGGACTTTTCGACAGCAAAGGTCCAACGGAACGAATCCGCAGGACAATTTGATCGTGTGTGGGCTTCATCGGACCTTTGCTGTCAAAAAATCAGACGGACTTTAGAAATAGAACATGTTTCCAATCTTTCCGACGGACTCGAGTCCGGTCGAAAATCAGGTAGTCTGCATCCTAGTCCGACGGACAAAAAGGGACGCAAGGGCAGCTACTGTCTATGAACTTCCTTATTCTAGTCCGGTCGTAGGTCATCACGTTCGAATCCGTCGGACTTTGGTGTGATCGTGTGTAGGCAAGTCCGTTTCGTCGGAACTCCATCGAAAGTTCGTCGAAAAGTCCTTCGGAATTCAGTCCATCAAAAGTCTGGTCGTGTGTACACGGCATAAGGAGTGCACTGTGATAGGTCCATTATATGTTCATAGCGGCGGGGGAGAGCAGGGAAATACCACAAACTGCTAAGGGACCTTTATTTTAAAGGTTTAGAAAAGATTTAAAAAAAGGAGATTTCATATATATCTTATTGATAAGAAAAGATAAAGACATTTTTGCTTTTTTAAATGTGAAAATAAAAGTGGAATTGTTGCGTGAGGCTCTTCTATGCCGCTCTGTCACAGAGCAACTCAATAATACAAAGAATGAGGTCAGAGGGACATCTAATACATTCATTAATGAGCTGAAAAGGAAACATTTCATTTAGGATTTTAAGATCTCTGTGTTACTCCTGACCTCTGAACTCTGATATCAGTGGGAGGAATAGTGTCCCATTATTAGTATCAGTGGGAGGAATAGTGTCCTATCATTAGTGTCAGTGGGAGCAATAGTGCCCCATCATTGGTGTCAGTGGAAGAAATAGTGGCGTCAGTGGCAGGAACTATACCCCACTGTTGCTGACAGTGGAGGGAATAATGTCCCAAGGCCTGTATAAAAGCAAGCAAATGGCCACATCTGGCCCCCGGGCTGCAGTTTGGAGACCACTGCTCTAGACCATTCTGAGTATACGTTGTTTGTCACAACCCTTTGGACACACCCCCATAGCCAGTTTTCTATACAGGCACATGCCCTATGGTCCACCCCTACAGACCTCAGCTGGTAGATGAAGCGTTTGTGGGAGACTGTATCAAATGCTTTTGCAAAATCCAGATACAAAACATCCACCGGATAAACATGGCTTCCATGTAAGCAGCAGCCTTATATAGTGTGGGGTGTGGACTTGAGCCCCTGAGCCATGATTGGCTAAAGGCACTCTGCCCTCGGCCAATCATGTATGAAGATATGCAGCGCTAGAAATTGAGCGTAAAGAGTCCATGTTCTAAGAAATGGCCTCACCCACAGTGTAAATATGACAAGCTGAGGTGATCTATGAAAGCCTCCACTGCACACCAACACACCGGGCCTCTTAGTGCAGAAATTGGACCACTAGTTGGGATGAGCTGAACACCCCCATGGTTCGGTTCGCACCAGAACCTGCGAACGGACTGATAGTTCGCTCAAACTTTAGAACCCCATTAAAGTCTATGGGACTCGAACGGTCAAAGTGCTCATTTTAAAGGCTAACATGCAAGTTATTGTACTAAAAAGGGTTTGGGGACCCGGGTTCTGCCCCAGGGGACATGGATCAATGCAAAAAGAAGTGTTTAAAACGGACGTTTTTTCGGGAGCAGTGATTTTAATGATGCTTAAAGTTAAAAAAAGTGAAATATTCCTTTAAATATCATACCTGGTGGGTGTCTATAGTATGTCTGTAAAGGGGCATGTGTTTCCCGTGTTTAGAACAGTCCCTGCACAAAATGACATTTTTAAAGGAATAAAAGTCATTTAAACTGCTTGCGGCTTAAATGTAATGTCGGGTCCTGGCAATATGGATGAAAATCAGTGAGACAAACACCATGGGTACCCCCCAGTCCATTACCAGGCCCTTTTGGCCTTGTATGGATATTAAGGAGAACCCCACACCCAAATTAAAAAAAGGAAATGTGTGGGGCCCCAAGGCCCTATATACACTGAACAGTAGTATACAGGCGGTGCAAACAAGACAGGGACTGTAGGTTTGTTGTTAAGTAGAATCTGTTTGTAATTTTGAACTGGTACATTTTTAAGTGTAGCTCCAGCCAAAAATCTATTTTTAAGCGTTTTGGAAAACATAGGGAAGGGTTATCACCCCTGTGACATTTGTTTTGCTGTCTGTGCTCCTCTTCAGAAGATTTAATCTCACTTTCTGTCCCAATGACAAATGTTTTTTGAAAATTTGTTTTTTTTTAGTGAAACAAGGATTGGTGATAAAGCATCAGTGGAGAGGAGACACGTTTTTCCCATATTAACTCCTACAGGAGAGAATTTCCCTTCCTAGGGGTAGATTTCATCTCACTTCCTGTTGTCTCCTTCCGTTTGTAAGTTGGATGTTTGAGAGTAGGGGCCTACACTATATACTCTGAAGAAATTTGGGCCTTAGGTGTTTTTGTTGCCACAACACTGTAAGTCCTCACGGTTACTCTTGGTGGGCACAGGAATGGGCCCTGCTGTGAAATATTAGATCAAGAATTGTAATTACATGTCCCTGTTGAACAGGAGCAGAAAAATTGGTCCTTAGGCACTGGTGCCACAAAACTGCAACCCTTCACAGATACTCTAGTTGGAGTGCAGGAATGAGCCCTGCTGTAATGTATTGCATCACAAATTGTAATTATACACCCCTGTTAAACAGGGGCTGAAAATTCGGGCCTTGGGCACTGGTGCTGGTGCCACAACACTGCAACCCCTCACAGATACTCTAGTTGGAGCGCAGGAATGAGCCCTGCTGCAAAGTATTGCATCACAAATTGTAATTATACACCCCTGTTAAACAGGGGCTGAAAAGTTGGGCCTTGGCCACTGGTGGCGGTGCCCAGAAGCAAGAATGTTCTTATAAGCTATCAGCATGAAAATTGAGGAGAAAGAGGATTGTGACTCAGCATAACAGTAAAGTCACTTAGTATCAGCATAGGCAGTCTTGAAGGGATCTCACATTAAAAAAAAATCAATCGGTTACATCAGCATCAGGTGCTTGGTAGCTGGTGATCCAAGACTGATTCATTTTTATGAAGGTCAGCCAATCGACTGTTTCGGTGGACAGGCGCACCCTGTGATCGGTTACAAAGCCTCCAGCAGCACTGAAAGTGCGATCCGAAAGAACGCTGGATGCAGGACAGGCCAGTAGCTCAATTGCATACTGTGCAAGCTTTGGCCAGTGATCCATCCTCAAGACCCAGTAACCTAGAGGATTTTCGGTGGGAAAGGTGTCCAAGTCTGATCTTGCCCCTAGGTAATCCTGCACCATGTGAAACAGACACTGGCGATGGTTGCTGGAACCGATCAGACCTTGGGGCTGCAGACTAAAAAATTGTCTGAACGCATCGGTCAGACGGCCATCTTCTCCACCGCTCCTTCTGTGACTGGCAGAAGCCTCAGCAACACGTTGTCCAGGAGGACCAGGAAATTCTAACCTCCCAGGCTCTGGAAACACGTTGCACAAACCTTTCTGCAAGGCCTCCCGAAGATGTTTCATCCTCTGCTCCCTCTGCGACGGCAAGATAAGGTCCGCAACCTTACCCTTGTAACGTGGATCAAGGAGGGTTGCCAGCCAGTAATTATCTCTCCCCTTGATACCACGAATACGAGGATCCTTTCGCAGGCTTTGCAGGATCAGGGAGGCCATGCAGCGTAGGTTTGCTGAGGCATTCGGTCCAGAGTCCTCTGGGTCACTAAGGATGACATGATCCGCAGCCACCTCCTCCCAGCCACGTACACGTCCATGGGTTTCTTTGGACTGTAAATGATCCCTTGAAGACTGCTGCTGATGCTGAGTGCCAGGCTCCACCTCCATGCTGACACAATAATCCTCCTCCTCCTCCTCCTCTTCCTGTGTGATCGGCAGGCACGCACGGACACTGTCTGGATAAAGGGGGCCTTGAGAGGTAAGGAATTCCTCCTCTTCCTGCCTCTGTTCTGCCTCAAGTGCCCTGTCCATTATTCCACGCAGCATGTGCTCCAAAAGGAGAAACGAGGGACAGTCTCACTGATGCATACACTGTCACTGCTCACCATCCTTGTGGCCTCCTCAAATGGTGACAGGACAGTGCATGCATCCCTGATCTTAGCCCACTGGCACGGGGAAAAAAAAAACAAGGTCCCCTGACCCTGTCCTGGTGACATGGTCGCACAGGTACTCATTGATGGCCCTCTGCTGCATGTGCAGCCCCTGCAGCATGGCCAACATTGAGTTCCACCTGGTGGGCATGTCACAGATTAGGTGGTTCTTGGGCAGGTTAAATTCCTTTTAGAGGTCAGCGAACCAAGCACTGGCATTATATGACCTGCGGAAATGCACACAGACTTTCCTGGACTGACTCAGGATCCTGAAAGCCTGGGTACCTGCCCAAGAACCGCTTCACCACCAAGTTAAGGATGTGAGCCAAACAGGGCACATGGGTCAGCTGTCCCTGTCGGAGGGCGGAGAGGAGGTTGGCGCCATTGTCTCAAACAACCATACCTGGCTTAAGCTGGCATGGTGTCAACCACCTCTGAACTTGCCCCTGCAGAGCTGACAGAATCTCTGCCCCAGTGTGGCTCCTGTCCCCCAAGCACACCAGCTCATGCACCGCATGGCATATCTTTGCCTGCATGCTTGCGTAGCTCCTTGAACGCCTACAGAGCACCGCTGGTTCAGAGGACAAATCAGCACAGGAAGAGGCCATGGAGGAAGAAGAAGAGGAGGGGTGGAGGAGAGAGTTGTGGCAGAATCACCACTAGTAGAATTTTGGAGGTGTGGTGGCAGAACAACCTCCAACACTACTGCACCCTGTCCGCATCCTTCCCAGCTGCCAGAAGAATCACCCAGTGCGCGGTGAAAGATAGGTAACGTCCCTGTCCATGCCTGCTGGACCATGAGTCAGCGGTAATATGCACCTTACCACCAGCTCCTCGGTGTGATGCAGTCGGTGTGCTGCCCTTAAGCTGGTCCCTGGAGGGCATCCTGCCTCGTTGGGGATGTGCCTCCTCCTCCTCCTCCCTCCTATCAGGCACCCACGTGGAGTCAGTGACCTCATCATCCCCTCCCTCCTCATCACTGGAGCAAAGCTGGCTGTATGCTGCAGCTGGGGGAACATGACTGCCAGATTGATGTCCTTCTTGGGCACCCCCTCTCTCTGGGCTCATGTTATTGCCTTCCTCTAGCTGGGTACCATCATTAGAGCCTTCAAAACGCTGGGCATCCTCCTGGTCACTGTGGTCAAACAGTTCAGTGGACTCCTCAGGAGGACATGGTGGGGCTAGGGAAGGAGTGACTGATGCCATTGAGCCGAGGGAAGAGGCCACGTTGGCAGCTGCTTTGCCAGACAAAGTGCCTGTGTAAGAGAGGATGAGGAGGATGAGTATGGCTTGGTCATCCACTCTACCAAGTCTTCCGCATGTTGTGGCTCAACACGGCCAGCTGCCGAAAAAAAGGCCACGTGCTGATAAGGATGCACCGTCTCCATGACCAGCGCTGTTGTCTCTAGACACAGACCCTGCTTGCCCTCTTTTATTGGCTTGCGACTGTCTTGCCCTCCTTGTTGGCCTTCCAGACATACTAATGGCCTGCAGTGAGATGTAGCTGCACAAAGCTGGGATGAATATATATACTGATACTTCAGCTAGCAGAATCAACTGCCTGCCTGTAGTATTATTAGTATGAGAACACCAGCAATTGTCTTCAGGTAGCTTTAGGTGCACACGGTGCAGAGGACGCAGTACACTAACTGTAAATACTGCAGCTGCCTTTTTTTTCCTTTCGCAATGAGCGACAGGCAGTTCTGACAGCTGTCTGGTATGAATCATGAGGGGGAACGCCGAGCCAAATTTTAAACAAAAAAACAGCGTGGGTTCCCCCCAGGGGCATACCAGGACCTTAGGTCTGGTATGGATTTTAAGGGGAACCCCCTACGCTGAAAAATTAGCATGGGGGTCCCCCCAAAATCCATACCAGACCCTTATCTTAGCACACAGCCCGGCCAGTCAGGAAAGGGGGTGGAGACAAACGAGCGCCCCCCCTGAACCATACCAGGCCACATGCCCTCAACAAGCCCTCCGCCCACAGACCCAGACAACCAATGGCCAGGGTTGTCGGGAAGAGGCCCTTGTCCTCATCAATATGAGGACAAGGTGCTTTGGGGTGGGGGGCCCACAGGGCTCCCCCCTGCCCCAAAGCACCCACCCCCCATGTTGAGGGCATGCGGCCTGGTACCGTTCAGGGGGGGCGCTCGCTCGTCCCCACCCCCTTTCCTGACTGGCCGGGCTGCGTGTAAGGGTATGGTATGGATTTTGGGGGGACCCCCACACCGATTTTTCAGTGTAGGGGGTTCCCCTTAAAATCCATACCAGACCTAAGGGCCTGGTATGCCCCTGGGGGGAACCCACGCTGTTTTTTTGTTTAAAATTTGGCGCAGCGTTCTCCCTCATGATTCATACCAGACAGCTGTCAGCACTGCCTGTCGCTCATCGCGAAAGGAAAAAAAGTTTTTCTTTCCCCATGAGCGAGCCAGCGCGAGATGCACAGTACCCTGCCGCAGAGAACCAGCGTGATGGGATTGCGCTGGAAACACAATCTTGCAGTCAGGTACTATAAGTTGTAACTCTTTTTAGAAGCATAAAAAAAAATCAACAAATGTTTAAGAATAAGAAAGTATTCTGAGATGTTCTGCTCAGCTCATCAAGTTTCTGTCTAAAGGCACCAGACATAATTCCCTAAACGTGCCCCTTTAGAGAGATACAGAGTAATGAGATGAACTGTCACAAAAGTGATTTAATGTTGTTGTTGCACATACGTGCAGACAGCTATTTCTAAAATGGTGGATATAACTTCTACTCTCCTACATTCGTACTGAAAGAAATACATTATCTTGTCTGACATGTAAAACTTACAACTGTAAAAATCTTTTTAAGCATGACATTAATTACATTAGTAGCATTGACTTTATCTACAGATTCAAGCTATGCTGGGACTTGTGATTCTACAACAGATAGTACTCAGAGAGCAGCTACAACAATGAGATATATACACAAATTATATCCAAGCATCCAATCAGGGGGGAGATCATTACAGTCATCTGCACCATCAGAACATCTAATATTCTTATGACTATAAACTTCAGTATTGTTTATGTCACACTGAACCATCTGCCTATTGCAGTATTTCAGCAAGAAAAGGGGGCTAATGACTATAAAATAAACAAGACCTCTTTTCAGTTTGTGACCCTATAATTCTCTACAGATATTTTCCTTCCAGAAGCAGTAAGCTAGATACAAACAATGTCGTAAATTTCCTAAAACAAACAACTTTTTTTTCTGTAAAATAACTTCTAACTCCTCAGCCTATTCATGGAGCTATCTAGCTGAGGTGACTCTTTCTCTGAGTAGCTTGAATACCTCATCAGGGAGGAGGCAGGTGGCCATGCTGTCTTCCTCCCGATCCCATTAAAGAGTTTTCAAGGTAAATTTTAACCCCTAAAACTTAGTTTCTTTTCATAATTTATATTAGGTCCTAAAGAATGTTTAAAATACATTGTACAGTGAGAATGATGCTGGACCTTGTAGTTCCTCACTTTAACCTTTTCTTCCACCTTGTTCAGGAGGGATTGTTGCATGAACCCAGGACCTGCAGTACATAGATCCAGGCTATACTAATGATAAGGCTCGTTGTTAGCCTCCACTACATGTGTTTTGCAAGTACGGTGGGCTCTCAAGCCCCCCTTAGCTGGTATAACCATGATATCAAGTGCATGCAACAAATCCAAGCCCAGCAGGTTAACCGGACATCGTTTAGATATCACATTTCTACATTCAGCTTTTTTTCCCATTGGTGGGTCCTCTATAGGAAGATTTGCTGAAACATCCTCCTCACACATTAACCCGTTTGCTGATTTACAAAAATTGTACCTTTTTTCTTAACTCCAGGCATATCCTGGGGATGAATCGGGGTCCTGCACGCCCCTGTGTCACACTAAAAGGTGACTTCTTTCCCCTTTAAAACAAGTGTTATTTCAGGTTTAATCTCACTCTGTAAATACATTTCCACATTACATATGTTTAATACTTCAGACCTTTCTGAATGTATTCATACATTCTATTTCAACTTGCAATCCCTGGCCAAGTGGCCTTTCCTGCCACACAAAAAACATTCACCCCTTTCTTTCCTACCCTCGTAATCTTTACGAGGTCTACACTGGAAGTTTGACCTCTTTCAGCAACATACACATTAGTTTCATCTTCTACAGCAAACGCCTTTCCTTTTTTTTTTCTTTCTTTTTAGATTGGAAATGTCTTTCAGCGTGGCATGCATACTCAATAAAATCCTGGAGCCTGCAGGTTCTATGATTTATTATATGTTTAGTGATAAAACTAGAAACCGGGGCTAGGAATCCCTTCAGGGTGGCCTTTTTTAGCTGCTGTTCATATGGAGTTTCATTAACTTGATTTGCCAGAGCTCCAATCCCAGGGTGGTTATTAAACACTTCCCTCATCCTTATGATGTAATTATCTACTGACTCATCTTCCCCTTGTATGCATAGGTTAATGGCTGCCCAGTCAGCCCTTGGTACCCATTTTTTTAGATATTTAACATTATCTTTGCCTAACTCATACATGCACTTGGTATCATCATTCATTTCCTCTCACACATTTCTGGCCATTTTAACGTACGTATGGAGAAATTTAAGGTCTTCTCACACCGACACTTATACACAATGTTTTTGTCAACTCGCGGATCGACACAGAATTTCTTTCCTAATCTTATGCTCTACTAAAAAACATTGGTATTCTTATACCTTTATACACAATATTTTTGTCAACTCGCAGATTGACACCCAATTTCTTTCCTAATCCTGTGTTCTACTAAAAAAACATTTGTTTTCTTATCTTCCAACCAAATTAAAACAAATTGTGAATTGTTCTTACCTTGAACCAGAATGGGTCTTTTCTGCCAATTCTTGGGAACCCGTCACCTGATAGGGACCAGTTGGTCGACCGGCCTCTGTTAATGTCAATTCAGACGGAGGACTTTGGAATAAGGAATGTCATGTGTTCTGAGATTCTCCCGTACGGTAACAGTCACCGGTGGTCTGGTCCCCTCACAGGATTTTGAGTTTCGGCTCAAAGGACTAATTTGTGAGGGAAATTGACCTTAGACCACACTCTGGATCAAGTTAAGAAGTTTTCTTTATTTTACTGGTACAAGGAGACAAGTTACAACAAAAGGACAAATATTTGCCCATTGGTTCTTATGTCTATGACCCGTGCAATAGGGCAGCATTCATAGAGTTCAGCCTTATGGGCTTCTATCTGACTTGTCTGTCTTACAATTGTAAAACTTACATTTATATACATTTTACAAGACTTATCTTAGCCATCTATCCTAGATATGATTGGGTGCTAAGATCTACGTCAATGTAACTAACCATAAATCTGACACCTGTTCTACAACCAGACAAATGTATTCATTCCCAGAATTCCTACATGTTCATTAAGGTGATTTAAAACTGGTTTTGTTCAATTAAAACATCTGTGTAGACACAGTATGGCACCCAGCTGTGTTAAATCAAACCCTCATCGTCCTGATAAGACTTAACCAACTTCAAGGATAACAGATTTACAACTTGGGAGAATTAACTTTCAATAATCCCACCTTATGTGTTATATGTTTCACTATATAATCCTATATATATATTTTCATATAGTGGTTCTACAAAAAGGTACTGTATCACAAAAAAAAAAAAAAAATATATATATATATATATATATATATATATATATATATATATATATATATATATAAATATATATATTCACTCACACACATACACACAAGGCCAACTACTTTATTCAATATTGTCTAATTATTAATATATACATACATATCAGTGTTTTCTTATTCAATGTATTTTAACAGTTTTAATTAAGGGGAACAAGCAGACCTTTGTTTTGACCCTGTCAATCTTTTTTTTAACAGAAGGTGCCCCTGTCAAACTTGATTAATGTACTGTATATTCCACATATTCCACATAATTATTTCTAAACCACCTGTATAAGACGTTCTTATCTTATCAGGCTGTAGCTGTCAAAAGTTTATTTTCTCATTAGTAAACTAAAAATGAACTATCTTATCTCTGTGATTTATATGCATTTCAAGGACTCAAAACAACTCTGTGTAACTTGAAACTGTTCTACTTCTAAGCAATCATTTTCAAGCATGCATTAAATAATTATAAAATAAGAATCTAATTTCTCTAACATTTTCCAACCAACAAAATAGCAGCAGTCAGCACGTGTAGTATCCTGATGTCAGATCTCTGGGCTCCACCCTACGTGGCGTTACATCCAATAAGTAACGTCATCAGGGGCATGGTTAGGAGATCATCCTTTCCTCTATATATAGGCAGGAGGACGAAGTAGAAACGCCTCTTCCTTCTTGTTTTTCACGCCACAATATAAGCCACCGGAAGTGGAACCACATCCACCGGAAGTGATGTCACATCACGACCGGAAATGTGCAAAAGCTTCAGGAATGTAAACAATCATGGCTCTCACAGTAGATTGTACTGTTGTACATTGTACATCCCACGACACAAATATCAGGCTGCTTTTATCTCCTGTGTCCTGTTTCAATAATTCAAACTCTAAATATATCATTCTGTCTGCTATCACTGGACGTGTCCTGTCATCTCTGTCCGGAGATCACACCAAACCTCAACATGATGTCTCCGTTCACTATATCTATTTTAGTCTGTTCAGTCTTGGGACTCGGCTTGGCTATCCCTTCTTACACTTGTATTGTGATGGGTAACCTGAACATCATCAGAAAGAAGGGGAAGTTGAGTCCCACCGATGTGATCTTTCTGGCTAAGGGGATTGTGAATATTCTCCTCCAGTGTATGCTGAGTATAGAGGGAATGATCTTTGCCTTGTCTCTCGAAACCTTTTATATTAGACAAGTATTTGTATTTATGAACACATCAGATTACTTCTTAGCCTATTACAACTTCTGGTTGACCTTCTGGCTCTCGGCTCATTACTGTACCAGCATCACCAATCTCAGCTATGGGTTCTTCATCTGGATAAAGAGAATTGTGTCAAATTTCCTGAGTCAACTTCTATTCCTGACAGCACTTGGGATGTTCATTGTAACTGTCCCGTGCTTCTGGGCTGTCAATGCAGAAAGTCTTATCCAGTCTTCTGTGAACAGTACAAACACCTCTGTTATTGGTTTCCATGAATTGTTTTCCTATAGTGTGTCTGCAAACATCCTAGGTGCCAATCTTCCATTCTTCCTTGGTCTTCTGTGCCTGGTCCTCACTTTCTCCTTTATGATCAGACATGTCTGGAGGGTGAAGAATAACGACTCTGGATCAACACGTCCAAATCTTCAGGCTCATGTCACTGCACTGAGGACAATCTTCTTCTTACTTCTCATGTTTTCGATCTTCTGCGTGTATCAAGTGATTTATTTTCTTCCAAGTTCCTCACTGTCAATCGTTTTTTGGAATTTACAACTATTATCTCCATCGGTGGAGGCTGCCGTCATCTTCCAGGCCAGCAACAAGCTGAGAAGGATCATTCTGAGAAGATTCTGGACCAGAAGTCGGAGGAACACAGAGACTTAAAATGTGGAGAATGCTTAGCTTGAGAGTCTAAATACAGTATCTCACAAAAGTGAGTACACCCCTCACGTTTTTGTAAATATTTTCTTCTATCTTTTCATGTGACAACACTGAAGAAATGACACTTTGCTACAATGTAAAGTAGTGAGTGTACAGCTTGTATAACAGTGTAAATTTGCTGTCCCCTCAAAATAACTCAACACACAGCCATTAATGTCTAAACTGCTGGCAACAAAAGTCAGTACACCCCTAAGTGAAAATCTCCAAATTGGGCCCAATTAGCCATTTTCCCTCCCCGGTGTAATGTGACTTATTAGTGTTACAATGTCTCAGGTGTGAATGGGGAGCGGGTGTGTTAAATGTGGTGTTATCGCTCTCACTCTCTCATACTGGTCACTGGAAGTTCAACATGGCACCTCAAGGCAAAGAACCCTCTGAGGATCTGAAAAAAAGAATTGTTGCTCTACATAAAGATGGCCTAGGCTATAAGAAGATTGCCAAGACCCTGAAACTGAGCTGCAGCACAGTGACCATACAGCGGTATAACAGAACAGGTTCTACTCAGAACATGTCATTTCTTCAGTGTTGTCACATGAAAAGGTAGAATAAAATATTCACACAAATGTGACTGAGGGGTGTACTTACTTTTGTCAGATACTGTATATACTATAAACTTTTAGTGTGATAGAGATCAATGTAAAATGTTTCCTAAGTCATAGAATTTTGTTGTGTATGGAGTGTGGAAGGGTTATATCTCCTGTCATATTTTAAAAGCTGTCTGTGTTCCTTACTTGGGTCTTTCACCTTCTTGATTTGTCCTGGTTAGAGATGGGCTGCACACTCCCCTGTTTGGTTCACAGCAGAACTCCCGAACAGGGGAAAGTTTGACCCCGAACCGCAAACTACATTGAACGCAAAACATGAGGCATCAAAAGTCCACATTTTGAAGGCTTATATGCAAGTAATTGGCCATAAAAAGGGGTATGGGGGTCTGGGTACAGCCCTGGGACACAGGTATCAATGCAATTTAAAAAAAAATTGTTTTTAAAGGAGCAGTGATTTTAATGATGCTTAAAGTGAAAAAATTAGAAATTCCTTTAAATATCGTGCCTGGGGGGGTCTCCTTAGTGTGCCTGCAAAGTGGCACATCTGTACCATGTATAGATAGAACCTGCTGTAGCAAAACTGGCATGTATAAAGAAAGAAATGAGTCAAATCACATTTAAATTGAATGGCAGTTGCAATTGCGGGCCGGTAATATAAAAAAAAGACTTAACCCCCCCAGTTCATACTAGGCCTTATGGGTCTGGTTTGGATTTAAGGGGAACCCCCCCAAAGAAAAATTAATAAAGAAAATGGTGTGGGGTCCCCCCAAAATCCATACCATACCCATACCATACCCTTATCCGAGCACACAGCCTGGCAGGTCAGGAAAGGGGGGGGATTAGTGAACGCTCCTCCCTCCCTTGACCATACCAGGCCACATGCCCTCAATGTGGTGGAGTGGGTGCTTTGGGGTGCCAGCACCCCAGAGCACCTTGTCCTCATTTTGATGGGAACAAAAGCCCCTTCCCCACAACCCTGGGCTGTGGTAGTGGGGGTCTGTGGGCAGGGGGCTTATCGTAATCTGGAAGCCTCCGTTAACAAGGTGACCCCCAGTGAATGAGTATGGGGTACATTGCACCCCTACCCATTGACAAAAAGTCTCAAAAAATAAATAAAAATGCAACACAGGTTTTTGACAAGTCCTTTATTAAAAAAAAAAGAATTTAAAAAAATAAAAAGAAATAAATAAAAAAACAATGTCCCCTGAAAAAAAGCTCTGTCCGCCACAACAGCTGGCCGCTAAATGGTGTCTCCGCCGGGTGACATTTCCTAAATAAGTAAGGGGTGGGGCTAACTGGTGATATCACATTGTGGCCCTTCCCTTTTGTGACATCACCAATCGGTGCATCATCAGCGCACCAAGTCATCAACTTACAGCCGGCAATGAAAAATTAAGACAAAAATGGCTTGGGGTCTCCCCCCAATCCTTACCAGGCTCTTTGGGATCTTGAGGAGAACCCCCATGCCAAAATCCATAACAAACCCTTATCTGAGCATGCAGCTTGACAGCTCAAGAAAGGAGGGGATGAGCAAGCGTGCCCCCCTGAACTATACCAGACCACATACCAAACCACATACCAGACCACATGCCCTCAACATGATGGGGGTGCTTTGGGGCACGGGGGCTCTGCCACACAACAATGCACCTTGTCCCCATGTTGATGAGGACAAGGGCCTCTTTCCCGTAACCCAGGCTGGTGGTTGGGGGGTCTGTGGGCAAGGGGCTTATCGGAATCTGGAAGCCTCCTTTAAAAGGGGACCCCAGATCCTGGCTGCCCTCCCCCCCATGTACATGAGTATGGGGTACTCATTTACCAAAAAAAGTGTAGTGTAAAAAAAGACAGTAGACAGGTTTTGACAAGTTCTTTATATGAAAAACAAAAATTAAAAAAAAAAATGCCTCAGACTGTCTGATTTCCAAAAAGGGGTTATTTGGGGGGTATTTGTACCGTCCTGGGATTTTAGGCTTCTCAAGAAATGAGGCCGTCAGTACATCGGGATTTTTAAATATATATACCATAGTTTGAAACTTTCACACAGACTAAACAATATACACTGATCTGGGTGATTTTTACCAAGGAAATGTAGCAGAATAAAGTTTGGCCTAAATTTATCAAGAAAGATTGAATACTTGAAGAAAAAAACTCGCTCCTCCGTGTCTTTATGGACCTTGCTTTGTGCACTGGTGGGCAGTCATGTTGGAATAGGAAGGGGCCGTCCCCAAACTGTTCCCACAAAGTTGGGAGCATGAAATTGTCCAAAATGTCTAAGAGTGATAACCAATCATCCTTTAATAAGGAATACTGCAAAACTTTGCTCGGACTTGTTGCCCTGTAGAGGTATAGATCCTGAGACCTCTCCTCTATATCCCATACTTGGAAATCCTCGTTTTTCACCGGGGATTGAAGATATGGCCTATCGGCATTTATTAAATGAGGGTTATACACAAGCATCCTGTTATGTAAAAGAGGGGAGGTGGTTGACAATCCCGGAGATGACGGTACAATCAGGTGTGTTTAAACTGGGATTCTGGAATGCTCTTCACATAAAACATTTTTTTCAAAACTCTCCCGGCCCCCCTGATTGTTCACCAGACCCCCCACTACTTTTGAGAATTATTATTCGGAGACAGAAGTAATGCCCCACACATTATCGGCAAATTTACGAATTATTAATTAGGCCTGCGGGAAATTACTCCCCGGGGATGGGAACAGCAGGAACTAGGGGGAACTCAGTTCCACCACCTCTGGCTCAGGTCTTCTGCTCCCTTCTCACCACTATCACTTGGACTGAAGTCCAGCTTCTGCATTTAAAAGTGATAGCTTATCTCCCAGTAGCTCCCACAGGTCAGATCTCTTTGCGCAGATCCCACTGAGTGCCGGACAGGGACAAGGGAGATACAGAACAGGTGCCCAGTGTTCAGTGCAGTCATGGGCAGGAGAGGGTGCGTGGTAGGCTGCACCCTCTGTGGTCTCCATTTTTTCCCTGGTGACCAGTTGTTGATGCTCCTACTGCATGATCTCCCTTGCAAGTGACTGTAATATAGTATAGTATGCAGGAGGTACTACAGTCGGATAGGTGTTTCAGCTTAATTTTGCATCAAAGGCAAGACATATGACAGATGGTAGAGCTTTTAAGGAGGGGGGAGAAGATGAGGGTAGTGGAGGGAGTGGGTTGTATGCAGAGGGAAGAGCTACTATTTGATGCCATTTGGCAGATATGTGTGTGTGGCGGGCATGGTTGAGTTCCTGCACCCATTTTCTGAGAAAAAAAGCCCTGGATAATCCCCTTAATATAATACAGCGACAGCGTATTCTTAGGCTTACGCACAAATCATTGATTTGTAAAAAAACACAAGAGAATATTGTTAAGATTGTTACTTGCTGGGATAGAACACTAGAGAGATTGAAGAGAATATTCCCCGAATGTTCTGACGTGTGTTGGAGATGTCAGGGACGTAAAGGTGATATTCTACATGTATTTTGGAACTGTCCTAAATGAAAACATTTCTGGACAGAGGCTGGACGTTTTCTTCAAAATTTTACAAACTATACGTTACCGGAGGACCCAGCCTTTTTTCTCCTTCATGAGTCTAATATACCAGAAAAGGTATATAAGGAGTCCATTATCTGTCATCTTTCAGATGCAGCCAAGGCCTGCATCCCTCGGATGTGGAAATCGCCACTACCACGGACAGTTGGGATGTGGCTATATAAAGTAAAAGAGATTAGTAGATTAGAAGACTTGGTACTCTCCACAAGAAACAAGGACAAATATCCCCCCTACGTGGGACTTTGACAGACCACCAACTCTATTGAGTAAAAAATATATTTTATTGAAATACAGTAAAAAGACGTGAAAGTGTCTACACAAAACACAGCTACATTTCATATAAAAAAGACAAAACATGTACAGAAATGTATCATCATGTCATATGTACTCTCCTAGGGGTAGTGTAAGTGCTTTTATACTAGATAACACTTAGACATGTCAACCTGGACACCTATAGGCTAATCTTTTTGGGACGTCCGGATATTTATCCGTTTGTCATGCAGTATATACGTAAAACTCTAACATTCATTTGTCCCTAACAACTGCGCCTTATATACATTGATGTTGGAAGTACTGTGCACTTGAGAAATTCTTCTCGCTACTATGGTCTGGCGTCCATGGAACATTTTATTTGATCTTATCATCTTTAGTGCTGGTCTAACCGAGAACGAACACATTTGAATCTAGACATTTGTAACACTCCCATCATTTTTCAACTCTCAAATCCCTGATGAAGGTGTTGGAATACCGGAAACGAGTCGGGTATCAGGGTACACTACCCCTAGGAGAGTACATATGACATGATGATACATTTCTGTACATGTTTTGTCTTGTTTTTTTATGAAATGTAGCTGTGTTTTGTGTAGACATTTTCATGTCTTTTTACTGTATTTCAATAAAATATATTTTTTACTCAATAGAGTTGGCGGTCTGTCAAAGTCCCATGTAGGGGGGATATTTGTCCTTGTTTCATGCCAATAGGGATGGGACCACCATACTCTACACTTTGACATGATGGAAGCCTCCTTTTTCCTGGTACTCTCCACAATGACATCAGCAAGAACTATATTCCAAGACTTGGTCACCTTGGAATACCTTCTTGTCCTCAGATGAGGGAAGAACCCTCCTTAACAGTAATTTGAATAATTAGGGAGATACTCAATGGGTATAATCCTACTTTTCCCTGCATTTTGCGAGCTCACATGAGATTACCTCCAGATACCTCTCCCCCGCCCCTTTTTTTTGTTTTTGTTTTGGGTCTTGGAGTGTGCAGAGGGTGGTATATGTGGGATGCCGCTCACTACATTCCAAAGGCGCCAGGAGTATGCTTTGTTTTTCTTGTTCATTTTTTAGAATTAATGATGTGAAATAGAGAAGACATTCTGGACGATTAGACTATAAGTGTTTTTTTTTTTTTTTCGGTTTTTTTGGATGTAATGACATGTTCTAAATATGGGATGTTTAATAGCAATGTTATGTTTTTTTGGAAGGACAATTTTATAGCTTGGAGTATGTCCTATGTCACTGCCAGACCCTCTGTTAGAGGCTGACATACCACACCGTGTAAAGCATTTTATAGAATGTAAATACCGATTTTCAAGCTGTCTTCAGGCCGGTCACGTGACTCACGACCGAGACAGGGCTTCTGTGGGTGGAGCCAAGTGGCCATGTGATCTCCCCGGCTGATGTCAGAGGGAGATCACGTCCCCTCCCGCAGAAGCAATCCATCGGAGCTGGAAAGCGGCCCGAGTCATGTGACCGGCCTGAAGACAGCTCAAAATCGGTATTTACACGGCTCGTTTTTAAAAATGCTTTACACAGTGTGGTATGCCAGGCTCTAATAGAGGGTCTGGCGTAGACTTTGACAAATGGGTTCACAAACCCTTTAAGAAAATTCAAGCAATAGAAAAACATTAATAGAAACATTTAAGAAACTTCATATACAGGGCCCTAAACCCCACAGTTCTGGAGGAAGTCAGAAACCCTTGTAAAGCAAATGTCCAATTTACCCCAACTGGGAACCATTCTCCCAGATCCTCTAAGGTAATCAGATGTTTCCTTGATTGTCTTTCTAAGCTGTTATCACTTATAAATATTAATATTGAGCTATATTCTGTGAATTTAAAAACACATCCAGCTTTTTTTTTTTTAAACAATTAACTGAGAACGAACTTCTGAGGTCTTTCAGTTAGGCATCCCATTCACCTGAAATTTGTATCTCCCTCCCACAACCATAAACCAGAAGGCTGACACACTTCCTAACAATACATAAGTCCCAATGAAGGGGGATTGTTGAGCCTCTGTAATGTTTTGGTTTTTATGTGTCAAATAAAAAAACATTTCAACAGTTCAAACTGCTTTGGTGCTCTGATTTCTCTTACACCGTAGTGTTATATCTGGGCATCCATGGTATTACCCCATCTGATGGAGGACATCATCTAAAGACCCAATCTATGTCCACAGGTCATGTGACATCTTCAGTGCTCCTACACTACACACCCAACACCATGACTGTCTGTAGTCGGGTCGGGATAACACGGAGAAATTTAGGTCTGTTGACTTTGTCCTCTTTTCTCTGGAAATGTCTCCAATCTTCTTTCAGATCTTACAAGTGTTCATTATCAACTCAACCACCTTTTTCATCAACCTCTTGTTGTCCAGCATTCCACGGTTGGCACCCTGTGCCCGGGAAAATGCTCTTTTGGCCCCTTAACAAACATATCTAACCCTTATAAGCCCAACAAAGAAACCCTTACAGCTTTATTTATACAAAAAAAAAATACATACAACCCCCCTCCCCAAGAAAAAAATGTAACCAAATTCTATTTCAGTTGCCTATAAAAAATTAAACCTGATTGGTCACTATGGAGAAAGATTGAGTTCTCTTTTCTGCTATTAGACTAGTGCTCAGTTTGAAGCTGTGGAGCTTGGTGTAGGTGGAGCTGGATTAAGTGGGAGTTATAAACAAGTGTTAGAGTATACAAGTCTTGCTGTCTGTTGGTGTTTGCTGTCTGCTGGTGTGTGTTTGCTGCTGTCAGTTGGTGTGTGTATTGCTGCTGTCAGTTGGTGTGTGTATTGCTGCTGTCAGTTGGTGTGTGTATTGCTGCTGTCAGTTGGTGTGTGTATTGCTGCTGTCTGTTGGTGTGTGTATTGCTGCTGTCTGTTGGTGTTTGCTGGGTTGAATTTTGGGGACTTTTCCTTTTAGTTTTTAAATTGCCTTTTGCTGTCACTTTTTAAATAGCTTTTTTTTTTTTTTCTGTTTCATCAGTCTATCAATTAAGGGGTGTGGTTAATTGCTCCCAGGTGCCTATTTAACTTGTTGTAGGACTCAGTTGAGCGTGCTCAGTTTGAAGCTGTGGAGCTTGGTGTAAGTGGAGCTGGATTAAGTGGGAGTTATAAACAAGTGTTAGAGTATACAAGTCTTGCTGTCTGTTGGTGTTTGCTGTCTGCTGGTGTGTGTTTGCTGCTGTCAGTTGGTGTGTGTATTGCTGCTGTCAGTTGGTGTGTGTATTGCTGCTGTCTGTTGGTGTGTGTATTGCTGCTGTCTGTTGGTGTTTGCTGGGTTGAATTTTGGGGACTTTTCCTTTTAGTTTTTAAATTGCCTTTTGCTGTCACTTTTTAAATAGCTTTTTTTTTTTTTTTTCTGTTTCATCAGTCTATCAATTAAGGGGTGTGGTTAATTGCTCCCAGGTGCCTATTTAACTTGTTGTAGGACTCAGTTGAGCGTGCTCAGTTTGAAGCTGTGGAGCTTGGTGTAAGTGGAGCTGGATTAAGTGGGAGTTATAAACAAGTGTTAGAGTATACAAGTCTTGCTGTCTGTTGGTGTTTGCTGTCTGCTGGTGTGTGTTTGCTGCTGTCAGTTGGTGTGTGTATTGCTGCTGTCAGTTGGTGTGTGTATTGCTGCTGTCAGTTGGTGTGTGTATTGCTGCTGTCTGTTGGTGTTTGCTGGGTTGAATTTTGGGGACTTTTCCTTTTAGTTTTTAAATAGCCTTTTGCTGTCACTTTTTAAATAGCTTTTTTTTTTTTTTTTTTTTTTCCTGTTTCATCAGTCTATCAATTAAGGGGTGTGGTTAATTGCTCCCAGGTGCCTATTTAACTTGTTGTAGGACTCAGTTGAGCGTGCTCAGTTTGAAGCTGTGGAGCTTGGTGTAAGTGGAGCTGGATTAAGTGGGAGTTATAAACAAGTGTTAGAGTATACAAGTCTTGCTGTCTGTTGGTGTTTGCTGTCTGCTGGTGTGTGTATTGCTGCTGTCAGTTGGTGTGTGTATTGCTGCTGTCAGTTGGTGTGTGTATTGCTGCTGTCAGTTGGTGTGTGTATTGCTGCTGTCAGTTGGTGTGTGTATTGCTGCTGTCAGTTGGTGTGTGTATTGCTGCTGTCAGTTGGTGTGTGTATTGCTGCTGTCAGTTGGTGTGTGTATTGCTGCTGTCTGTTGGTGTGTGTATTGCTGCTGTCTGTTGCTGTTTGCTGGGTTGAATTTTGGGGACTTTTCCTTTTAGTTTTTAAATTGCCTTTTGCTGTCACTTTTTAAATAGCTTTTTTTTTTTTTTCTGTTTCATCAGTCTATCAATTAAGGGGTGTGGTTAATTGCTCCCAGGTGCCTATTTAACTTGTAGGACTCAGTTGAGCGTGCTCAGTTTGAAGCTGTGGAGCTTGGTGTAAGTGAAGCTGGATTAAGTGGGAGTTATAAACAAGAGTTTAATACAGGAGGTTATAACAGGGGTCATAGTACCTGTGTAGTGTGAGTATCTGAGTGTTGTCTGAGTAGTGTGTGTGGATCGTTAGTACTTGTGTATTGTGTACCTGTGTATTGTATTGTCGTGTACCTGTGTATTGTCTTGTTGTGTACCTGTGTATTGTCTTGTCGTGTACCTGTGTATTGTCTTGTTGTGTACCTGTGTATTGTCTTGAGTATTAGTGCCAGGAAGCTAGTTGTTAGGTAATTTGGACAGGGTAAAATCCCCAAATTCTCACTAAATTTAATAGGTACGATGCCCGGCGGGTGTGGAGAGGCGACTCTTTGTACATCTTGCCGCATGTATGCGTTCCTTGATCATCCGATCGAGGGCGAATACTGCTGTGCAAAATGTAAGCACATTGTTTCCCTGGAAGCCCAGGTTCTGAATCTGGGGAAGAAACTGTCAGCACTGAGAAGTCCCTCCATACTAAAGGTGAGCCAGGAACGTACACGGCAGGTGCCGGCAGGGGCCAGCACAGAGGCGGGTGGAGACAAAGAGGTGCAGGCACTAGCAAAGAGTAGATGGGTGACAGTCAGGAGGGGTAGAGGGGGAAGTGCCAGGGAGGCCGATCCAGGACTGGAGCATCCCAATAAGTACGCTCCATTGAGTGACATTGGTGTAACCAGTCAGGGACCAGCACTGCTGGAGTTGAGGGACTCTCCTAGCTGCCAGGGGAAGAACTCCTCCAGTGAGAGTGGGGGGCAGCAAAGGGAAAGGAAAGACAGATTCTGGTGGTAGGGGACTCAATTCTTAGAAGGACAGAGAGGGCAATCTGTAACCAAGACCTGAAGCGCCGAACAGTATGTTGTCTACCGGGCGCTCGGGTTCGGCACATCACGGATCTTGTGGACAGATTACTGGGAGGGGCTGGGGAAGACCCGGCTGTCATGGTGCACGTTGGCACCAATGACAAAGTCAGAGGCAGATGGAGTGTCCTAAAGAACGATTTTAGGGACTTAGGAACTAAATTGAGGAAAAGGACCTCCAAGGTAGTGTTCTCAGGAATACTACCGGTACATCGAGCCACACCAGAGAGGCAGAGGGAGATTAGGGAAGTAAACAAATGGCTGAAGAGCTGGTGTAGTAAGGAGGGGTTTGGGTTCCTGGAGGACTGGGCCGACTTCTCAGTCGGTAACCGGTACTATAGAAGGGACGGACTGCACCTAAATGAGGAGGGTGCAGATCTGCTGGGAATGAAGATGGCCAAAAAGTTAGAGGGGTTTTTAAACTAGGCGATGGGGGGGAGGGTCCAGAGACAGTGATAGCCAGCGCGGAAGATACTCCAGAGGGTAGTATTGGGGGCGTAAGTGGTAGGTTAACCAAAGCACAAAAACGCAAGGTGAGTATAGTAGCAAGTCCAAGTTGCAATCTTGAAACACCCAATACGAGGACAATATGCAACCGGTCTAAACTATGTGGCATGTTCACCAATGCCAGGAGCCTGGCGGACAAGATGGGTGAACTAGAGATACTGTTGTACAAGGAGGATTTGGATTTTGTGGGAATTTCAGAGACCTGGTTCAACAGCTCTCATGATTGGCTGGCAAACATTCAAGGGTATACCCTATACCGCAAGGATAGAGAGGGTAAAAAAGGGGGAGGGGTATGCCTATATATCAAGAATAATGTACAGGTGAATGTGAGAGATGACATCACTGAGGGGACTAGGGAGGAGGTGGAATCTTTATGGGTAGAGCTCCAAAGGGATGAAGCTAAGGGGAAAATAATACTGGGAGTATGCTATAGGCCCCCTAACCTGAGGGAGGAAGTGGAGACGGATCTCCTATCACAAATTGGACTAGCAGCAAGGATGGGAAGTGTTATCATAATGGGGGATTTTAATTATCCAGACATAGACTGGGCGGAGGGAACCGCGCATTCATTTAAGGCTCGCCAGTTCCTTAATGTCTTGCAGGACAATTTTATGGGTCAGATGGTAGAAGCACCAACTAGAAATAAAACATTACTAGATCTACTGATTACCAACAATACAGACCTGATAACAGATGTGGAAATACGGGGCAATTTAGGTAACAGCGATCACAGGTCAATTAGTTTCAGTATAAATCACACAAATATCAGACATGAAGGGAACACAAAGACACTGAATTTAAAAAGAGCCAACTTCCCTAAACTACAAACCTGGCTAAAAGGCATAAATTGGGATAAAATATTAGGAACAAAGAATACGGAGGAGAGATGGGTTTGCTTTAAGAGCATATTAAGTAAGGGCATTAGCCAATGTATCCCATTGGGTAATAAATTTAAAAGAGCGAACAAACATCCTGGATGGCTTAACTCCAATGTAAAAATGCATATAAAAGCAAAGGAGAAGGCCTTCAAAAAATACAAGGTTGAGGGATCATCCACAGCATTCAGAATTTATAAAGAATGCAATAAGAAATGTAAGGGTGCAATTAGGATGGCTAAGATAGAACATGAAAGACACATAGCGGAGGAGAGCAAAAAAAATCCCAAGAAATTCTTTAAGTATGTAAACAGTAAAAAAGGAGGACAGACCATATTGGTCCCATAAAGAATGAGGAAGGACATCTGGTTACAAAGGATGGGGAGATGGCAAAGGTATTGAATTTATTCTTCTCCTCAGTCTTCACAAGTGAATCGGGGGGCTTCAGTAACCAAAACTGCAGTGTTTATCCTCATGACACAACACAGGAAGCACCTACATGGTTAACAGAGGACGGAATTAAAATTAGACTTGAGAAACTTAACATTAATAAATCACCGGGACCAGATGGCTTGCATCCGAGGGTACTTAGGGAACTAAGTCAGGTGATTGCCAGACCGTTGTTCCTAATTTTTACAGACAGTCTATTGACTGGAATGGTACCAGCTGATTGGAGAAAAGCCAATGTAGCACCAATATTTAAAAAGGGCCCAAAAAACATCCCTGGGAATTACAGACCAGTTAGCCTAACATCAATAGTATGTAAACTCTTGGAGGGGATGATAAGGGACTATATACAAGATTTTAGTAATAAGAATGATATCATTAGCAGTAATCAGCATGGATTCATGAAGAATCGTTCTTGCCAAACCAATCTATTAACCTTCTATGAGGAGGTGAGTTGCCATCTAGATAAAGGAAGGCCCGTAGACGTGGTGTATCTGGATTTTGCAAAAGCATTTGACACAGTTCCCCATAAACGTTTACTGTACAAAATAAGGTGCGTTGGCATGGACCATAGGGTGAGTACATGGATTGAAAACTGGCTACAAGGGCGTGTTCAGAGGGTGGTGATAAATGGGGAGTACTCAGAATGGTCAGGGGTGGGTAGTGGGGTCCCCCAGGGTTCTGTGCTGGGACCATTCCTATTTAATTTGTTCATAAACGACCTGGAGGATGGGATAAACAGCTCCATCTCTGTATTTGCAGACGATACTAAGCTAAGCAGGGCAATAACTTCTCCGCAGGATGTGGAAATCTTGCAAAAAGACCTGAACAAATGAATGGGGTGGGCGACTACATGGCAAATGAGGTTCAATGTAGAAAAATGTAAAATAATGCATTTGGGTGTCAAAAATATGAATGCAATCTATAGACTGGGGGGAGAACCTCTGGGGGAATCTAGGATGGAAAAGGACTTGGGGGTCCTAGTGGATGATAGGCTCAGCAATGGCATGCAATGCCAAGCTGCTGCTAACAAAGCAAACAGAATATTGGCATTAAAAGGGGGATCAACTGCAGAGATAAAACAATAATTCTCCCGCTCTACAAGACTCTGGTCCGCCCGCACCTGGAGTATGCTGTCCAGTTCTGGGCACCAGTCCTCAGGAGGGATGTACTGGAAATGGAGCGAGCACAAAGAAGGGCAACAAAGCTAATAAAGGGTCTGGAGGATCTTAGTTATGAGGAAAGGTTGCGAGCACTGAACTTATTCTCTCTGGAGAAGAGACGCTTGAGAGGGGATATGATTTCATTGTATAAATACTGTACTGGTGACCCCACAATAGGGATAAAACTTTTTCGCAGAAGAGAGTTTAATAAGACTCGTGGCCACTCATTACAATTAGAAGAAAAGAGGTTTAACCTTAAACTACGTAGAGGGTTCTTTACTGTAAGAGCGGCAAGGATGTGGAATTCCCTTCCACAGGCGGTGGTCTCAACGGGGAGCATTGATAGCTTCAAGAAACTATTAGATAATCACCTGAATGACCGCAATATACAGGGATATACAATGTAATACTGACACATAATCACACATAGGTTGGACTTGATGGACTTGTGTCTTTTTTCAACCTCACCTACTATGTAACTATGTAACTATGTAACTATGTAACTATAAATCAATTGACCTCATTCCCATGATATCCAAAGCTATTTTTTTCTTTGGCTTTTAAAGTTTCCTCTCATTTTGGCATTCCTCAACTCCTGATGGAGGAGCAGTGCTGGGGGGCATCTGTTGGGGAAGGGGGGGCATCTGTTGTGGAAGGGGGGCATCGGTTGTGGAAGGGGGTGGCATCTGTAGTGGAAGGGGGGGCATCTGCTGGGGAAATGGAGGATCGGATTTATAGAAGTGCCTTTACTCTCCCCCAAAAAATAAACAAGCAGATACGCCTTGCAGTACGGGTGAAGCCCCGATACAAGGCAGACTTTTCACATTTCCTGGAGTTGGTCTTTTATTAAATCTTCTAAGGTAACTATAATAATAAAAGTTGTTCCACACCCCGGGTAATCTTTCAGGGACGGGGCTGTCAGAGATGGAGGAATGGTGGTGTCCTGGTGGGTCCTCATACAGTGGAGCAGAGACTGTCCCGGATTGGAAGGGCACAGCTGGGGTTGCCAGGCGGATGCCTTTTGAAGCTTCGCCTCCTTTTTCAAGTCTAAGGAGTGCACTGTGATAGGTCCATTGTATGTTCATAGCAGTGGGGGAGGGCAGGGAAATACCACAAACTGCTAAGGGACCTTTATTTTAAACAAGAGATTTTGAAAAAAAAGGAGACTTCTTATATATCTTATTTATAAGAAAAGAACAAGAAGACATTTTTGCTTTTTCAAATGTGAAAATAAAAGTGGAATTGTTGTGTGAGGCTCTTCTATGCAGCTCTGTCACAGGACAACTTAATAATACAAAGAATGAGCTCAGAGGGACGTCTAATACATTCATTAATGAGATGAAAAGGAAAAGTTTCATTCAGGATTTTAAGATCTCCGTGTTACTTCTGACCTATGAACTCTGGTGTCAGTGGGAAGAATAGTGCCCCATTATTGGTGTCAGAGGGAGGAATAGTGTCCCATCATTGGTGTCAGTGGGAAGAATAGTGCCCCGTTATTGGTGTCAGTGGGAGGAATAGTGTCCCATCATTGGTATCAGTGGGAAGAATAGTGCCCCATCATTGGTATCAGCGGGAAGAATAGTGCCCCATCATTGGTGTCAGTGGGAAGAATAGTGCCCCATTATTGGTGTCAGTGGGAGGAATAGTGCCCCATCATTGGTATCAGCGGGAAGAATAGTGCCCCATCATTGGTATCAGTGGGAGGAATAGTGCCCCATCATTGGTGTCAGTGGGAGGGATAGTGCCCCACTATTGGTGTCAGTTCGAGAAATAGGACCCCATCATTGGTGTCAGTGGGAGGAATAGTGCCCCATTATTGGTGTCAGTTCGAGAAATAGGACCCCATCATTGATGTCAGTGGGAGAAATAGTGCCCCATCATTGATGTCAGTGGGAAAAATAGTGCCACGTTGTTGGTGTCAGTGGCAGGAACTATACCCCACTCTTGCTGACAGTGGAGGGAATAATGCCCCAAGGGCCGGATAAAAGCAAAAAAAGGGCCACATCTGGCCCCCTTACCGCAGTTTGGAGACCACTGCTCTAGACCATTCTGAGTATACCTTGTTTGTCACAACCCTTTGGACACACACCCATAGCCAGTTTTCTATCCAGGCACATACCCTATGGTCCACCCCTACAGTCTGTATCAAATGATTTTGCAAACTCCAGATACACCACATCCACCGGATATACACGGCTTCCATGTAATCAGGAGCCTTATATAGTGTGGGGTGTAGACTTGAGCCCCTGAGCCATGATTGGCCAAAGGCTCTCTAATAAAATCTCCACCTGATCACCAATGAAATATGGTGAGAATGCCAACTCAAACTAATAGACAGAGACTACATTCCCTTTCTTGCCTCCAAATCCAGGACACAGGCTGCTCCCTGCGCTTGATGTGGCCCTCCTATACCAACACTTGCCCCTTGCCTTTGGCTATGTCAGCCCATAGCAGTCTTTTGGGGCCAGGTGGTCAAATTCATCTTTGGGATAACACACCGTCATGTCCCCAAGGACCCCCTCGTATTACTTTTTGGATATGAAAGTCCAACACCTCAACCACCAATGTCTAGGACTGTCACAAATTCCTACCCACATTGGATATGCCTGCTGGTGGCTCGTAGAGCCATTCTGAAGAAATAGACAACCTCTACTTCTCCAACTGTAACAGATGTCAAAAGAGAATTAAAAAGCCTGATACATCAGGAAAAGCTGCACTCCCAATTGTTTCACCTCCATATGGCAAGCTTTCATTGACTCGACTTTTTCTCTTTTGACCTCTTTTGACCTTCTTTTTGTCTTGGAAGTAAAATCCCTCTCCACTTAATAAATATCTACCATACATCCACAAACCCCTCACTAGTGACTGACTTGGGAAAGGAACTATTCCCAGTTCCCCTATAATCTTATTGTATATCGGTGCTTCACTAACCTGCTAGACATCTTATTGTATGACGTGCTGGACCAGTTCTAGTCTTCTTCATTCCCTCTTATAGCTTCTTTATAGTTAGCTCTTTCTCTGAGTGATCGCTACCTAACACTTTTCTGCTAGGACTCATTTTTGTCCGGCTTTTCTGATCCCTTCTGGATAGGTGGTGACCCCTCAGAGAATCCATCCATGTCTCCTTTTGTTTAGACAGTTTGCATCCTTCTCTTCATTAGCATGGGCGGTTACTTGGCTTGATTATATGCTAATGTTTACACATCTCCCATGTATCTCAACCATCTTCTTGTTTTGTTTAGGGGCTGCAGCCCCGTTTCTGGGCTGTTGTCACCCGGGATGTCTGTACTGAGTAAAACCAAATAAAATTTATTATAAAAACATGTCATTTATATATAACATCACCATGCTTTATTCCCAAAATATAGTTTTAGTGTAGAGATACGAGGGACTATGTTCACTGAAAACTGGAAGATCAATATTCATAGTACTGAGTGTATATAATAATCATAGTACTGAGTGTATATAATAGTCATAGTACTGAGTGTATATAATAGTCATAGTACTGAGTGTATATAATAGTCATAGTACTAAGTGTATATAATAATCATAGTACTGAGTGTATATAATAATCATAGTACTGAGTGTATATAATAGTCATAGTACTAAGTGTATATAATAATCATAGTACTGAGTGTATATAATAATCATAGTACTGAGTGTATATAATAGTCATAGTACTGAGTGTATATAATAGTCATAGTACTGAGTGTATATAATAGTTATAGTGCTGAGTGTATATAATAGTCATAGTACTGAGTGTATATAATAATCATAGTACTGAGTGTATAAATAATCATAGTGCTGAGTGTATATAATAGTCATAGTACTGAGTGTATATAATAGTCATAGTACTGAGTGTATATAATAATCATAGTACTGAGTGTATATATTAGTCATAGTGCTGAGTGTATATAATAGTCATAGTACTGAGTGTATATAATAATAATAGTACTGAGTGTATATAATAATCATAGTACTGAGTGTATATAATAATCATAGTACTGAGTGTATATAATAGTCATAGTGCTGAGTGTATATAATAGTCATAGTACTGAGTGTATATAGTAGACATAGTGCTGAGTGTATATAATAGTCATAGTGCTGAGTGTATATAATAATCATAGTACTGAGTGTATATAATAATCATAGTGCTGAGTGTATATAATAGTCATAGTACTGAGTGTATATAATAGTCATAGTACTGAGTGTATATAGTATTCATAGTGCTGAGTGTATATAATAGTCATTAGGGATGAGCTTCGAGTTCGAGTCGCATGTAAGTTCGACTCGAACATCGGCCGTTCGACCGTTCGTCGAATTACGAACATTATGGGCCTTTTGCACCAAATTCGAGTGTCGTGTTACAGCCCATAATTAACTGCGGCATCGTAGTGCATTGCTGGCTGATGATTGGCCAAGCATGCACTATGACCTGCATGCTTTTCCCAATCACTGACCTGCATGCTTTTCCCAATCACAGCGCGGTAAGAACAGAGAGCCATAATTGGTTAAAGGCAGGGTGACTTTGGCCAATTATGCCTCAGGGGATTTAGTACACGGCCCACACTATATAAAGCCACCTGGAAGTTGGCCTTGTGTAGTGTGTTCCGGCGTGCTGAGAGATAGAGAGAGAGACAGTGTCACTTCATTTGAGTTATATAGAGCAGGCAGGCGAGTCAGTTAGCTGCAGTCAGTGTATTGTGTATATATATGCATCCCAGGTGTTGTATATATATATATATATATATATATATATATATATATATATATATATATATATATATATACTGTATTCAGTTTAGCTAGATTTGTTCCTATTATTCACTTCCTAATATACTTACAGGCAGGCAGCTGCAGTATTTTCAGTCAGTGTACTGTATCCTGTGCACAGTGTGCAACTAAAGCTAATTGCAGACAATTGCTGGTGTTCTCTTAATAATATACTTACAGGCAGGCAGCTGCAGTATTTTCAGTCAGTGTACTGTATCCTGTGCACAGTGTGCAACTAAAGCTAACTGCAGACAATTGCTGGTGTTCTCTTCCTAATACCTCAGGCAGGCAGTTGATTCAGCTAGCTGCAGTATATTAGTGTACTGTATACTGGGCACAGTGTGCAGCTAAAGCTCACTGCAGACAATTCCTGTTGTTTTCTTCCTAATAATACTACAGGCAGGCAGGCGATTCAGCTAGCTGCAGTATAATCAGTATATATATATATATATATATATATATATATATATATATATATACATCCCAACTTTGTGCAGCTACATCTCACTGCAGGCCATTCCTTGTGTACCTATTCCAATACTTCAAAGACAGTATGTCTGGAATGCCAACAAGGAGAGACAGACAGTCACAGGCCAATAAAAGAGGGCAAGTAGGCTCTGTGTCTAGAGGCAACAGTGCTGTTGGTGGACATGGTGCATCCTCATCAACACGTGGCAGTGGGGCACGCTTGTGCTTTCTCTTGGCAGCTGGCCGTGTTGAGCCACAACATGCCAAAGAGTTGGTAGAGTGGATGACCAAGCCATCCTCCGTCCTCATCCCCCTCATCCTCTGTCACCCAGGCTACCTTGGCTGCCAATGCAGGTGGCAAAGTGGCCTATTCCTTGGACTCAAGGTCATCATTAGTTACTCCTTCACTAGCCCCACCGGAGGAGTCCTCCGAACTGTTCAACCACAGTGTCGGGTACATGCTGCAGGAGGATGCGCAGCGTTTTGAAGGCTCCGGTGATGTTACCAAGCCTGAGGAAGGCAGTAACGTGAGCCCAGAGAGAGAGGGGTTGCCCAAGAAGGACAACAAACTGGCAGTCATGTTCCCCAAGCTGCAGCATACTGCCAGGTTTGCTCCAGTGACGAGGAGGGAGGGGATGATGAGCTCACTGACTCTATGTGGGTGCCTGATAGGAGAGAGGAGGAGAAGGTGGAGGAGGAGGAGGCACATCTCCAACAAGGCAGGATGCCCTCCAGGGGCCAGCTTAAGGGCAGCCAACGGACTGCATCACACTGCAGAGCTCTGCAAGTGCAGGGCACTGGTGACTCCGCACGTTATTCCAAAAGTTCTTTGGTGTGGGCTTTTTTTGAGACATGTGCAGCAGATCACACCGTTACTATTTGTAACATATGTCTGACGTGTATCAAGTGTGGACTAAACAGGAAGCGTTTGGGCACCACATGCTTAATAAGACATATGTCGAGCTCCCATGCAGCCCGTTGGCAACACTACATAAAAGACCCACACCAAAGAACAAGGTGACCTCTCCTTGCTCCTCCTCATCAGCTGGGATCTCCAACCCCACTATACCTTCAGTCCTCTCAGAAACCTGCACTGAGAGGAATGAAGGTGTAGAATTAGGTGTGCCACTGCTAAGTACTTGCGGGAAATCTGCCATGGCCTCTTCCTGTGCTGATTTGTCCTTGGAACCAGCGGTGCTCCGTAGGTGTTCAAGGGGCTACACATGCACGCAGGCAAAAAGATGCCATGCGGTGCTTGAGCTGATGTGCTTGGGGGACAAGAGCCACACTGGGGCAGAGATTCTGTCAGCTCTGCAAGGGCAGGCTCAGAGGTGGTTGATGCCATGCCAGCTTAAGGCAGGAATGGTGGTTTGCGACAATGGCACCAACCTCCTCTCCGCCCTCTGACAGAGACAACTGACCCATGTGCCCTATTTGGCTCATGTCCTTAACTTGGCGGGCTTACAGGATGTTCTGAGGCAGGCCAGGAAAGTCTGTGTGCATTTCCACCAGTCATATAATGCTAGTGCTCGGCTGGCTCACATTCTTAACTTGGTGGTGCAGCGGTTCTTGGGCAGGTACCCGGGTTTTCAGGATTCTGAGTCAGTCCAGGAAAGTCTGTGTGCATTTCTGCAGGTCATATAATGCCAGTGCTTGGTTGGCTGACCTCTAAAAGGAATTTAACCTGCCCAAGAACCACCTAATCTGTGACATGCCCACCAGGTGGAACTCAACGTTGGCCATGCTGCAGTGGCTGCACAGCAGAGGGCCATCAATGAGAACCTATGCGACTATGTCACCAGGACAGGGTCAGGGGACCTTGTTTTTTTCTTCCTTAATAGGGTTTGCATGCTCGGACAAGGGTCTAGTGTGGATTTTTGGGGGAACCCCACGCCATTTTTAAAAAAAATTTTGGCGCAGAGTTCTCATTAATATCCATACCAGACCTGAAGGGCCTGGTAATGGAATTTTGGGGGACCCCCACACATTTTTTTTTCTTTCAATGACCTTTAAGTGTATTTTCGGGACCGACAATTCATTAATAACTGGCACTAGCGCTAGCACTTTTAAATTTTTTTTCCTTTAGAAATGTCATTTTGCTCTCCGACTGTTCTAAACACGGGAAACATGTGCCACTTTACAGGCATACTATAAACACCCCCCAGGTACGAAATTTAAAGGAATATTTCACTTTTATTGTTTCACTTTAAGCATTATTAAAATCACCGCTCCCGAAAAAAAGCCTCTTTTTAAAACTTTTTTTGCATTGATACATGTCCCCTGGGGCAGGACACGGTCCCCAAAACCTTTTTATGACAATAACTTGCATGTTAGCCTTTAAAATTAGCACTTTTGATTTTTCATGTTCGCATCCCATAGACTTTAACGGTGTTCGCGTGTTCGAACAAATTTTTTGCCTGTTCGCATATTCTGGATGCGAACCGAACAGGGGGGTGTTCGGCCCATCCCTACTGGCTGTCAACCGTTCTTGATTAATGTTACAAGGGCATAAGTACACTTTCCCTCTTGTCCACCTGTTGGAGCACACGCTGCGTGGAATAATGGACAGGGCACTTGAGGCAGAACAGAGGGAGGAAGAGGAGGAAGGGAGGAAGAGGAGGACTTCCTTAGCTCTCAAGGCCCCCTTTATCCAGACAGTGTTCCTGCTGGCCCTCCGATCAAACAGGAAGAGGACAAAGAGGAGGAGGAGGATTGTGTCAGCATGGAGGTGGAGCCTAGCATCAGCAGCAGCCTTCAAGGGTTAATTTACAGTCTGAAGAAACCCATGGACTTGTACGTGGCTGGGAGGAGGTGGCTGCGGATCATGTCGTTCTTAGTGACTCAGAGGACTCCAGACCGAATGGCTCAGCAAACCTACGCTGCATGGCCTCCCTAATCCTGCAAAGCCTGCGGAAGGATCCTCGTATTCGTGGTATTAGGGAGAGGGATCATTACTGGCTGGCAATCCTCCTTGATCCACATTACAAGGGTAAGGTTGCGGACCTTATCTTGCCGTCGCAGAGGGAGCAGAGGATGAAACCTCTTGTCACCTACCTGGTGGAGACTGAGCTGTAGAGAGAGCTTCTCTTGAACCTTCTGTCTAGAACCCCTGATAGAGATGACAGGGAGTGAAAGACACAGAGTGGCACGAGGGGTGATGTAGCAGGTGGCTCAGGACAAGTCTTGGCAGGAGCCCGATAGCTGCAGATTACCAGACGGGCACCGAGGACTGGAACTCCGAGTTGCTGGAACAGCAGGCTGAGTCGTGGTCGGTAAAAAAGCTAGGAGGTCATCAACAGCCGAGCAGAGCAGGTACTGGAACGTGAGACAGGATCAAAGATGGGATACAGGCCAGGTTCGGTACACAGTCGGACAGTGTGGTAGAGGAGCATGAAGCAGGGACAAGGTCAAAACACAAGCCGGGGTCACAGGAAGCAGGCAGATGTCCAAAAGGCGTCTCAGGTACAAGCCGGGTCAAACACAGGAACACAGGAACAGATCAGATTCAGGTAACAGGTACTAGCTGAAAGACCACTCAGCAAGGCTCATGTGTCAGTGTTCAGCTTAAATAAACTATTTGGCGCCCAGACGTGCACGTGTGCACGCGAGCATTGGCGCGCGTCTGTGTGTGCGCATTGGCACGCGTCTGTGTGCGCGCATTGGCGCGCGCCTATGCGCACCAATACAAGTCCTTTTTGCACACACTGGTGTGCTTGTGTGCAGGTGCGCATCTGTTAGCCAGACTTCTCTTACACCTCTTCCAGAGGCCTTGCAGAAAGGTTTGTGCAACGCGTTTCCAGAGCCTGGGAGGTTATAATTTCCTGGTCCTCCTGGACAACGTGTTGCTGAGGCTTCGGTCAGTCACAGAGAGAGCGGTGGAGAAGGTGGCCATCTGACCGATGTGTTCAGACAATTTTTTAGTCCGCAGCCCCAAGGTCTGATCAGTTCCAGCAACCATCGCCAGCGTCTGATTCACATGGTGCAGGAATACCTAGGGGCAAGATCTGACTTGGACACCTTTCCCACCGAAAATCCTCTGGGTTATTGGGTCTTGAGGATGGATCATTACCCAGAGCTTGCACAGTATGCAGTTGAGCTACTGGCCTGTCCAGCATCCAGCGTTCTTTCGGAATGCACATTCAGTGCTGCTGGAGGCTTTGTAACCAATCACAGGGTGCGCCTGTCCACCGAATCGGTTGATCGGCTGACCTTCATAAAAATGAATCAGTCTTGGATCACCACCAGCTACCAAGCACCTGATGCTGATGTAACCGCATAATTTTTTTTTTAATGTGAGATACATTCAAGACTGCCTATGCTGATGCTGAGTGACTATCTTGTTATGCTGAGTGACTATCCTCTTCCTCCTCAATGTTCATGCTGATAGCTTGTAAGAACATGGTTCTGGGCACCACCACCAGTGGCTAAGGCCCAATTTTTCTGCCCCTGTTTAGCAGGGGCGTGTTGGAACTTGGTGGAATTCAGTTCCACCACCTCTGGCTCAAACGCTATGCTCCCTGCTCCCCACTATCACGTCCTGCTTCGGTGTTTATAAGTGACAGCTTGTCTCCCAACGGCTCCCACAGATCTGATCTCTTGAACAGCTCCCACTGAGTGCAAGATGGGGGCAAGGGAGATGCAGGTGCCCGGGTGCAGTCTGGATGCTGACACCCCCACTGGATGATCTCCCTGCAAGTGTGAGAGGTAGAGCCACCTACATTGTGTGATGGGGTGCTGGAGAAGAATTGAGGTGAAAGTGAGATGTGGATGGGGGATGCAGAGGTAGTCAGCTGTGGAAGAAGGCTGAACTCTGTACTCTGTGTGTAGCGCACCCCTGAATTCTGCATTCTGTATGCATTGGCCCCCTGAACTCTGCACTATGTTCGTAGCAACCCCCACCCTGAACTCTCCACTCTGTACTTAATGTGTACTGTACTATGAACTCCTGGTATTTAATGCCCCTTTAAGATTCTCCCACTGTTAATTAAATTTGATCACACCCAATATTTGATGCGGTTTGGAGGGTGTGTGAGTAGGTGGGGGAAGGGGTTTTTTTGAGGGTCATGGTTGAGTTCCTGCACCATTTTATGAGAAAAAAAGCCCTGGTCATAGTACTGAGTGTATATAATAATCATAGTGCTGAGTGTGTATAATAATCATAGTACTGAGTGTATATAATAGTCATAGTGCTGAGTGTATATAATATTCATAGTACTGAGTGTATATAATAGTCATAGTACTGAGTGTATATAATAGTCATAGTACTGAGTGTATATAATAATCATAGTACTGAGTGTATATAATAATCATATTACTGAGTGTATATAATAATCATAGTACTGAGTAGGGATGAGCTTCGAGTTCGAGTCGAACTCATGTTCTACTCGAACATTGGCTGTTCGCAAGTTCGCCGAACAGCGAACAATTTGGGGTGTTCGCGGCAAATTCGAATGCCACGGAACACCCTTTAAAAGTCTATGGGAGAAATCAAAAGTGCTAATTTTAAAGGCTTATATGCAAGTTATTGTCATAAAAAGTGTTTGGGGACCTGGGTCCTGCCCCAGGGGACATGGATCAATGCAAAAAAAAGTTTTAAAAACTGACGTTTTTTCAGGAGCAGTGATTTTATTAATGCTTAAAGTCAAACAATAAAAGTGTAATATCCCTTTAAATTTCGTACCTGGGGGGTGTCTATAGTATGCCTGTAAAGGGGCGCATGTTTCCTGTGTTTAGAACAGTCTGACAGCAAAATGACATTTGGAAGGAAAAAACTCATTTAAAACTACCCGCGGCTATTGCATTGCCGACAATACACATAGAAGTTCATTGATAAAAACGGCATGGGAATTCCCCACAGGGCAACCCCGAACCAAAAAAAAAAAAAAAAAAAATGATGTGGGGGTCCCCCTAAATTCCATACAAGGCCCTTCAGGTCTGGTATGGATATTAAGGGGAACCCCAGCCAAAATTAAAAAAAAAAATTGACGTGGGGTTCCCCCTAAATTCCATACCAGACCCGAAGGGTCTGGTATGGATTTTAAGGGGAACCCCGCGCCAAAAAAAAAAAAAAAAACGGCGTGGGGTCCCCCTAAAAATCCATACCAGACCCTTATCTGAGCACGCAACCTGGCAGGCCGCAGGAAAAGAGGGGGGGACGAGAGTGCGGCCCCCCCCCTCCTGAACCGTACCAGGCCACATGCCCTCAACATTGGGAGGGTGCTTTGGGGTAGCCCCCCAAAACACCTTGTCCCCATGTTGATGAAGACAAGGGCCTCATCCCCACAACCCTGGCCGGTGGTTGTGGGGGTCTGCGGGCGGGGGGCTTATCGGAATCTGGAAGCCCCCTTTAACAAGGGGACCCCCAGATCCCGCCCCCCCCCCCCTGTGTGAAATGGTAAGGGGGTACTTACCCCTACCATTTCACTAAAAAACTGTCAAAAATGTTAAAAATGACAAGAGACAGTTTTTGACAATTCCTTTATTTAAATACTTCTTCTTTCTTCCTTCATCTTCTTCTTCTTCTGGTTCTTCTGGCTCTTCTGGTTCTTCCTCCGGCGTTCTCGTCCAGCATCTCCTCCGCGGCGTCTTCTATCTTCTTCTCCTCGGGCCGCTCCGCACCCATGGCATGGGGGGGAGGCTCCCGCTCTTCTCTTCATCTTCTTCTCTTCTTCATCTTCTTCTTCATCTTCTTCTTCTTCTTCTCTTCTTCCTTCTTCTCTTCTTCATTTCTTCTCCGGGCCGCTCCGCAGCCATGCTGGCATGGTGGGAGGCTCCCGCTGTGTGACGGCGTCTCTTCGTCTGACGGTTCTTAAATAACGGGGGGCGGGGCCATCCGGTGACCCCGCCCCCCTCTGACGCACGGTGACTTGACGGGACTTCCCTGTGACGTCACGGGGAATGCCACAGGGAAGTCCCGTCATGTCCCGTGCGTCAGAGGGGGGCGGGGTCACCGGGTGGCCCCGCCCCCTGTTATTTAAGAACCGTCAGACGAAGAGACGCCGTCACACAGCGGGAGCCTCCCACCATGCCAGCATGGCTGCGGAGTGGCCCGGAGAAGAAATGAAGAAGAGAAGAAGGAAGAAGAGAAGAAGAAGAAGAAGATGAAGAAGAAGAAGAAGATGAAGAAGATGAAGAGAAGAGCGGGAGCCTCCCCTCATGCCATGGGTGCGGAGCGGCCCGAGGAGAAGAAGATAGAAGACGCCGCGGAGGAGATGCTGGACGAGAACGCCGGAGGAAGAACCAGAAGAGCCAGAAGAACCAGAAGAAGAAGAAGATGAAGGAAGAAAGAAGAAGCATTTAAATAAAGGAATTGTCAAAAACTGTCTCTTGTCATTTTTAACATTTTTGACAGTTTTTTAGTGAAATGGTAGGGGTAAGTACCCCCTTACCATTTCACACAGGGGGGGGGGCCGGGATCTGGGGGTCCCCTTGTTAAAGGGGGCTTCCAGATTCCGATAAGCCCCCCGCCCGCAGACCCCCACAACCACCGGCCAGGGTTGTGGGGATGAGGCCCTTGTCTTCATCAACATGGGGACAAGGTGTTTTGGGGGGCTACCCCAAAGCACCCTCCCAATGTTGAGGGCATGTGGCCTGGTACGGTTCAGGAGGGGGGGGGCGCACTCTCGTCCCCCCCTCTTTTCCTGCGGCCTGCCAGGTTGCGTGCTCGGATAAGGGTCTGGTATGGATTTTTAGGGGGACCCCACACCGTTTTTTTTTTTTTTTTGGCGCGGGGTTCCCCTTAAAATTCATACCAGACCTGAAGGGTCTGGTATGGAATTTAGGGGGAACCCCATGTCAATTTTTTTTTTAAATTTTGGCTGGGGTTCCCCTTAATATCCATACCAGACCTGAAGGGCCTTGTATGGAATTTAGGGGGACTCCCACATCATTTTTTTTTTAAATTTTGGTTCGGGGTTGCCCTGTGGGGAATTCCCATGCCATTTTTATCAATGAACTTCTATGTGTATTGTCGGCAATGCAATAGCCGCGGTAGTTTTAAATGTGTTTTTTCCTTCAAAATGTCATTTTGCTGTCAGACTGTTCTAAACACGGGAAACATGCGCCCCTTTACAGGCATACTATAGACACCCCCCAGGTATGAAATTTAAAGGGATATTACACTTTTATTGTTTGACTTTAAGCATTATTAAAATCACTGCTCCTGAAAAAACGGCCGTTTTTAAAACTTTTTTTTGCATTGATTCATGTCCCCTGGGGCAGGACCCAGGTCCCCAAACACTTTTATTGACAATAACTTGCATATTAGCCTTTAAAATTAGCACTTTTGATTATTCATGTTCGTGTCCCATAGACTGTAACGGTGTTCGCGTGTTCGAACGAATTTTTTTCCTGTTCGCATGTTCTGGTGCGAACCGAACAGGGGGGTGTTCGGCTCATCCCTAGTACTGAGTGTATATAATAATCATAGTACTGAGTGTATATAATAATCATAGTACTGAGTGTATATAATAGTCATAGTACTGAGTGTATATAATAGTCATAGTACTGAGTGTATATAATAATCATAGTACTGAGTGTATATAATAATCATAGTACTGAGTGTATATAATAATCATAGTACTGAGTGTATATAATAGTCATAGTGCTGAGTGTATATAATAGTCATAGTACTGAGTGTATATAATAGTCATAGTGCTGAGTGTATATAATAGTCATAGTACTGAGTGTATATAATAATAATAGTACTGAGTGTATATAATAATCATAGTACTGAGTGTATATAATAATCATAGTACTGAGTGTATATAATAGTCATAGTGCTGAGTGTATATAATAGTCATAGTACTGAGTGTATATAGTAGACATAGTGCTGAGTGTATATAATAGTCATAGTGCTGAGTGTATATAATAATCATAGTACTGAGTGTATATAATAATCATAGTGCTGAGTGTATATAATAGTCATAGTACTGAGTGTATATAATAGTCATAGTACTGAGTGTATATAGTATTCATAGTGCTGAGTGTATATAATAGTCATTAGGGATGAGCTTCGAGTTCGAGTCGCATGTAAGTTCGACTCGAACATCGGCCGTGCTTGCTGAGAGATAGAGAGAGAGACAGTGTCACTTCATTTGAGTTATATAGAGCAGGCAGGCGAGTCAGTTAGCTGCAGTCAGTGTATTGTGTATATATATGCATCCCAGGTGTTGTATATATATATATATATATATATATATATATATATATATATATATATATATATATATATATATATATATATATATATATATATATATATATATATATATATATATATATATATATATATATATATATATATATATATATATATATATATATATATATATATATATATATATATATATATATATATATATACTGTATTCAGTTTAGCTAGATTTGTTCCTATTATTCACTTCCTAATATACTTACAGGCAGGCAGCTGCAGTATTTTCAGTCAGTGTACTGTATCCTGTGCACAGTGTGCAACTAAAGCTAATTGCAGACAATTGCTGGTGTTCTCTTAATAATATACTTACAGGCAGGCAGCTGCAGTATTTTCAGTCAGTGTACTGTATCCTGTGCACAGTGTGCAACTAAAGCTAACTGCAGACAATTGCTGGTGTTCTCTTCCTAATACCTCAGGCAGGCAGTTGATTCAGCTAGCTGCAGTATATTAGTGTACTGTATACTGGGCACAGTGTGCAGCTAAAGCTCACTGCAGACAATTCCTGTTGTTTTCTTCCTAATAATACTACAGGCAGGCAGGCGATTCAGCTAGCTGCAGTATAATCAGTATATATATATATATATATATATATATATATATATATATATATATACATCCCAACTTTGTGCAGCTACATCTCACTGCAGGCCATTCCTTGTGTACCTATTCCAATACTTCAAAGACAGTATGTCTGGAATGCCAACAAGGAGAGACAGACAGTCACAGGCCAATAAAAGAGGGCAAGTAGGCTCTGTGTCTAGAGGCAACAGTGCTGTTGGTGGACATGGTGCATCCTCATCAACACGTGGCAGTGGGGCACGCTTGTGCTTTCTCTTGGCAGCTGGCCGTGTTGAGCCACAACATGCCAAAGAGTTGGTAGAGTGGATGACCAAGCCATCCTCCGTCCTCATCCCCCTCATCCTCTGTCACCCAGGCTACCTTGGCTGCCAATGCAGGTGGCAAAGTGGCCTATTCCTTGGACTCAAGGTCATCATTAGTTACTCCTTCACTAGCCCCACCGGAGGAGTCCTCCGAACTGTTCAACCACAGTGTCGGGTACATGCTGCAGGAGGATGCGCAGCGTTTTGAAGGCTCCGGTGATGTTACCAAGCCTGAGGAAGGCAGTAACGTGAGCCCAGAGAGAGAGGGGTTGCCCAAGAAGGACAACAAACTGGCAGTCATGTTCCCCAAGCTGCAGCATACTGCCAGGTTTGCTCCAGTGACGAGGAGGGAGGGGATGATGAGCTCACTGACTCTATGTGGGTGCCTGATAGGAGAGAGGAGGAGAAGGTGGAGGAGGAGGAGGCACATCTCCAACAAGGCAGGATGCCCTCCAGGGGCCAGCTTAAGGGCAGCCAACGGACTGCATCACACTGCAGAGCTCTGCAAGTGCAGGGCACTGGTGACTCCGCACGTTATTCCAAAAGTTCTTTGGTGTGGGCTTTTTTTGAGACATGTGCAGCAGATCACACCGTTACTATTTGTAACATATGTCTGACGTGTATCAAGTGTGGACTAAACAGGAAGCGTTTGGGCACCACATGCTTAATAAGACATATGTCGAGCTCCCATGCAGCCCGTTGGCAACACTACATAAAAGACCCACACCAAAGAACAAGGTGACCTCTCCTTGCTCCTCCTCATCAGCTGGGATCTCCAACCCCACTATACCTTCAGTCCTCTCAGAAACCTGCACTGAGAGGAATGAAGGTGTAGAATTAGGTGTGCCACTGCTAAGTACTTGCGGGAAATCTGCCATGGCCTCTTCCTGTGCTGATTTGTCCTTGGAACCAGCGGTGCTCCGTAGGTGTTCAAGGGGCTACACATGCACGCAGGCAAAAAGATGCCATGCGGTGCTTGAGCTGATGTGCTTGGGGGACAAGAGCCACACTGGGGCAGAGATTCTGTCAGCTCTGCAAGGGCAGGCTCAGAGGTGGTTGATGCCATGCCAGCTTAAGGCAGGAATGGTGGTTTGCGACAATGGCACCAACCTCCTCTCCGCCCTCTGACAGAGACAACTGACCCATGTGCCCTATTTGGCTCATGTCCTTAACTTGGCGGGCTTACAGGATGTTCTGAGGCAGGCCAGGAAAGTCTGTGTGCATTTCCACCAGTCATATAATGCTAGTGCTCGGCTGGCTCACATTCTTAACTTGGTGGTGCAGCGGTTCTTGGGCAGGTACCCGGGTTTTCAGGATTCTGAGTCAGTCCAGGAAAGTCTGTGTGCATTTCTGCAGGTCATATAATGCCAGTGCTTGGTTGGCTGACCTCTAAAAGGAATTTAACCTGCCCAAGAACCACCTAATCTGTGACATGCCCACCAGGTGGAACTCAACGTTGGCCATGCTGCAGTGGCTGCACAGCAGAGGGCCATCAATGAGAACCTATGCGACTATGTCACCAGGACAGGGTCAGGGGACCTTGTTTTTTTCTTCCTTAATAGGGTTTGCATGCTCGGACAAGGGTCTAGTGTGGATTTTTGGGGGAACCCCACGCCATTTTTAAAAAAAATTTTGGCGCAGAGTTCTCATTAATATCCATACCAGACCTGAAGGGCCTGGTAATGGAATTTTGGGGGACCCCCACACATTTTTTTTTCTTTCAATGACCTTTAAGTGTATTTTCGGGACCGACAATTCATTAATAACTGGCACTAGCGCTAGCACTTTTAAATTTTTTTTCCTTTAGAAATGTCATTTTGCTCTCCGACTGTTCTAAACACGGGAAACATGTGCCACTTTACAGGCATACTATAAACACCCCCCAGGTACGAAATTTAAAGGAATATTTCACTTTTATTGTTTCACTTTAAGCATTATTAAAATCACCGCTCCCGAAAAAAAGCCTCTTTTTAAAACTTTTTTTGCATTGATACATGTCCCCTGGGGCAGGACACGGTCCCCAAAACCTTTTTATGACAATAACTTGCATGTTAGCCTTTAAAATTAGCACTTTTGATTTTTCATGTTCGCATCCCATAGACTTTAACGGTGTTCGCGTGTTCGAACAAATTTTTTGCCTGTTCGCATATTCTGGATGCGAACCGAACAGGGGGGTGTTCGGCCCATCCCTACTGGCTGTCAACCGTTCTTGATTAATGTTACAAGGGCATAAGTACACTTTCCCTCTTGTCCACCTGTTGGAGCACACGCTGCGTGGAATAATGGACAGGGCACTTGAGGCAGAACAGAGGGAGGAAGAGGAGGAAGGGAGGAAGAGGAGGACTTCCTTAGCTCTCAAGGCCCCCTTTATCCAGACAGTGTTCCTGCTGGCCCTCCGATCAAACAGGAAGAGGACAAAGAGGAGGAGGAGGATTGTGTCAGCATGGAGGTGGAGCCTAGCATCAGCAGCAGCCTTCAAGGGTTAATTTACAGTCTGAAGAAACCCATGGACTTGTACGTGGCTGGGAGGAGGTGGCTGCGGATCATGTCGTTCTTAGTGACTCAGAGGACTCCAGACCGAATGGCTCAGCAAACCTACGCTGCATGGCCTCCCTAATCCTGCAAAGCCTGCGGAAGGATCCTCGTATTCGTGGTATTAGGGAGAGGGATCATTACTGGCTGGCAATCCTCCTTGATCCACATTACAAGGGTAAGGTTGCGGACCTTATCTTGCCGTCGCAGAGGGAGCAGAGGATGAAACCTCTTGTCACCTACCTGGTGGAGACTGAGCTGTAGAGAGAGCTTCTCTTGAACCTTCTGTCTAGAACCCCTGATAGAGATGACAGGGAGTGAAAGACACAGAGTGGCACGAGGGGTGATGTAGCAGGTGGCTCAGGACAAGTCTTGGCAGGAGCCCGATAGCTGCAGATTACCAGACGGGCACCAAGGACTGGAACTCCGAGTTGCTGGAACAGCAGGCTGAGTCGTGGTCGGTAAAAAAGCTAGGAGGTCATCAACAGCCGAGCAGAGCAGGTACTGGAACGTGAGACAGGATCAAAGACGGGATACAGGCCAGGTTCGGTACACAGTCGGACAGTGTGGTAGAGGAGCATGAAGCAGGGACAAGGTCAAAACACAAGCCGGGGTCACAGGAAGCAGGCAGATGTCCAAAAGGCGTCTCAGGTACAAGCCGGGTCAAACACAGGAACACAGGAACAGATCAGATTCAGGTAACAGGTACTAGCTGAAAGACCACTCAGCAAGGCTCATGTGTCAGTGTTCAGCTTAAATAAACTATTTGGCGCCCAGACGTGCACGTGTGCACGCGAGCATTGGCGCGCGTCTGTGTGTGCGCATTGGCACGCGTCTGTGTGCGCGCATTGGCGCGCGCCTATGCGCACCAATACAAGTCCTTTTTGCACACACTGGTGTGCTTGTGTGCAGGTGCGCATCTGTTAGCCAGACTTCTCTTACACCTCTTCCAGAGGCCTTGCAGAAAGGTTTGGGCAACGCGTTTCCAGAGCCTGGGAGGTTATAATTTCCTGGTCCTCCTGGACAACGTGTTGCTGAGGCTTCGGTCAGTCACAGAGAGAGCGGTGGAGAAGGTGGCCATCTGACCGATGTGTTCAGACAATTTTTTAGTCCGCAGCCCCAAGGTCTGATCAGTTCCAGCAACCATCGCCAGCGTCTGATTCACATGGTGCAGGAATACCTAGGGGCAAGATCTGACTTGGACACCTTTCCCACCGAAAATCCTCTGGGTTATTGGGTCTTGAGGATGGATCATTACCCAGAGCTTGCACAGTATGCAGTTGAGCTACTGGCCTGTCCAGCATCCAGCGTTCTTTCGGAATGCACATTCAGTGCTGCTGGAGGCTTTGTAACCAATCACAGGGTGCGCCTGTCCACCGAATCGGTTGATCGGCTGACCTTCATAAAAATGAATCAGTCTTGGATCACCACCAGCTACCAAGCACCTGATGCTGATGTAACCGCATAATTTTTTTTTTAATGTGAGATACATTCAAGACTGCCTATGCTGATGCTGAGTGACTATCTTGTTATGCTGAGTGACTATCCTCTTCCTCCTCAATGTTCATGCTGATAGCTTGTAAGAACATGGTTCTGGGCACCACCACCAGTGGCTAAGGCCCAATTTTTCTGCCCCTGTTTAGCAGGGGCGTGTTGGAACTTGGTGGAATTCAGTTCCACCACCTCTGGCTCAAACGCTATGCTCCCTGCTCCCCACTATCACGTCCTGCTTCGGTGTTTATAAGTGACAGCTTGTCTCCCAACGGCTCCCACAGATCTGATCTCTTGAACAGCTCCCACTGAGTGCAAGATGGGGGCAAGGGAGATGCAGGTGCCCGGGTGCAGTCTGGATGCTGACACCCCCACTGGATGATCTCCCTGCAAGTGTGAGAGGTAGAGCCACCTACATTGTGTGATGGGGTGCTGGAGAAGAATTGAGGTGAAAGTGAGATGTGGATGGGGGATGCAGAGGTAGTCAGCTGTGGAAGAAGGCTGAACTCTGTACTCTGTGTGTAGCGCACCCCTGAATTCTGCATTCTGTATGCATTGGCCCCCTGAACTCTGCACTATGTTCGTAGCAACCCCCACCCTGAACTCTCCACTCTGTACTTAATGTGTACTGTACTATGAACTCCTGGTATTTAATGCCCCTTTAAGATTCTCCCACTGTTAATTAAATTTGATCACACCCAATATTTGATGCGGTTTGGAGGGTGTGTGAGTAGGTGGGGGAAGGGGTTTTTTTGAGGGTCATGGTTGAGTTCCTGCACCATTTTATGAGAAAAAAAGCCCTGGTCATAGTACTGAGTGTATATAATAATCATAGTGCTGAGTGTGTATAATAATCATAGTACTGAGTGTATATAATAGTCATAGTGCTGAGTGTATATAATATTCATAGTACTGAGTGTATATAATAGTCATAGTACTGAGTGTATATAATAGTCATAGTACTGAGTGTATATAATAATCATAGTACTGAGTGTATATAATAATCATATTACTGAGTGTATATAATAATCATAGTACTGAGTAGGGATGAGCTTCGAGTTCGAGTCGAACTCATGTTCTACTCGAACATTGGCTGTTCGCAAGTTCGCCGAACAGCGAACAATTTGGGGTGTTCGCGGCAAATTCGAATGCCACGGAACACCCTTTAAAAGTCTATGGGAGAAATCAAAAGTGCTAATTTTAAAGGCTTATATGCAAGTTATTGTCATAAAAAGTGTTTGGGGACCTGGGTCCTGCCCCAGGGGACATGGATCAATGCAAAAAAAAGTTTTAAAAACTGACTTTTTTTCAGGAGCAGTGATTTTATTAATGCTTAAAGTCAAACAATAAAAGTGTAATATCCCTTTAAATTTCGTACCTGGGGGGTGTCTATAGTATGCCTGTAAAGGGGCGCATGTTTCCTGTGTTTAGAACAGTCTGACAGCAAAATGACATTTGGAAGGAAAAAACTCATTTAAAACTACCCGCGGCTATTGCATTGCCGACAATACACATAGAAGTTCATTGATAAAAACGGCATGGGAATTCCCCACAGGGCAACCCCGAACCAAAAAAAAAAAAAAAAAAAATGATGTGGGGGTCCCCCTAAATTCCATACAAGGCCCTTCAGGTCTGGTATGGATATTAAGGGGAACCCCAGCCAAAATTAAAAAAAAAAATTGACGTGGGGTTCCCCCTAAATTCCATACCAGACCCGAAGGGTCTGGTATGGATTTTAAGGGGAACCCCGCGCCAAAAAAAAAAAAAAAAACGGCGTGGGGTCCCCCTAAAAATCCATACCAGACCCTTATCTGAGCACGCAACCTGGCAGGCCGCAGGAAAAGAGGGGGGGACGAGAGTGCGGCCCCCCCCCTCCTGAACCGTACCAGGCCACATGCCCTCAACATTGGGAGGGTGCTTTGGGGTAGCCCCCCAAAACACCTTGTCCCCATGTTGATGAAGACAAGGGCCTCATCCCCACAACCCTGGCCGGTGGTTGTGGGGGTCTGCGGGCGGGGGGCTTATCGGAATCTGGAAGCCCCCTTTAACAAGGGGACCCCCAGATCCCGCCCCCCCCCCCTGTGTGAAATGGTAAGGGGGTACTTACCCCTACCATTTCACTAAAAAACTGTCAAAAATGTTAAAAATGACAAGAGACAGTTTTTGACAATTCCTTTATTTAAATACTTCTTCTTTCTTCCTTCATCTTCTTCTTCTTCTGGTTCTTCTGGCTCTTCTGGTTCTTCCTCCGGCGTTCTCGTCCAGCATCTCCTCCGCGGCGTCTTCTATCTTCTTCTCCTCGGGCCGCTCCGCACCCATGGCATGGGGGGGAGGCTCCCGCTCTTCTCTTCATCTTCTTCTCTTCTTCATCTTCTTCTTCATCTTCTTCTTCTTCTTCTCTTCTTCCTTCTTCTCTTCTTCATTTCTTCTCCGGGCCGCTCCGCAGCCATGCTGGCATGGTGGGAGGCTCCCGCTGTGTGACGGCGTCTCTTCGTCTGACGGTTCTTAAATAACGGGGGGCGGGGCCATCCGGTGACCCCGCCCCCCTCTGACGCACGGTGACTTGACGGGACTTCCCTGTGACGTCACGGGGAATGCCACAGGGAAGTCCCGTCATGTCCCGTGCGTCAGAGGGGGGCGGGGTCACCGGGTGGCCCCGCCCCCTGTTATTTAAGAACCGTCAGACGAAGAGACGCCGTCACACAGCGGGAGCCTCCCACCATGCCAGCATGGCTGCGGAGTGGCCCGGAGAAGAAATGAAGAAGAGAAGAAGGAAGAAGAGAAGAAGAAGAAGAAGATGAAGAAGAAGAAGAAGATGAAGAAGATGAAGAGAAGAGCGGGAGCCTCCCCTCATGCCATGGGTGCGGAGCGGCCCGAGGAGAAGAAGATAGAAGACGCCGCGGAGGAGATGCTGGACGAGAACGCCGGAGGAAGAACCAGAAGAGCCAGAAGAACCAGAAGAAGAAGAAGATGAAGGAAGAAAGAAGAAGCATTTAAATAAAGGAATTGTCAAAAACTGTCTCTTGTCATTTTTAACATTTTTGACAGTTTTTTAGTGAAATGGTAGGGGTAAGTACCCCCTTACCATTTCACACAGGGGGGGGGGCCGGGATCTGGGGGTCCCCTTGTTAAAGGGGGCTTCCAGATTCCGATAAGCCCCCCGCCCGCAGACCCCCACAACCACCGGCCAGGGTTGTGGGGATGAGGCCCTTGTCTTCATCAACATGGGGACAAGGTGTTTTGGGGGGCTACCCCAAAGCACCCTCCCAATGTTGAGGGCATGTGGCCTGGTACGGTTCAGGAGGGGGGGGGCGCACTCTCGTCCCCCCCTCTTTTCCTGCGGCCTGCCAGGTTGCGTGCTCGGATAAGGGTCTGGTATGGATTTTTAGGGGGACCCCACACCGTTTTTTTTTTTTTTTTTGGCGCGGGGTTCCCCTTAAAATTCATACCAGACCTGAAGGGTCTGGTATGGAATTTAGGGGGAACCCCATGTCAATTTTTTTTTTAAATTTTGGCTGGGGTTCCCCTTAATATCCATACCAGACCTGAAGGGCCTTGTATGGAATTTAGGGGGACTCCCACATCATTTTTTTTTTAAATTTTGGTTCGGGGTTGCCCTGTGGGGAATTCCCATGCCATTTTTATCAATGAACTTCTATGTGTATTGTCGGCAATGCAATAGCCGCGGTAGTTTTAAATGTGTTTTTTCCTTCAAAATGTCATTTTGCTGTCAGACTGTTCTAAACACGGGAAACATGCGCCCCTTTACAGGCATACTATAGACACCCCCCAGGTATGAAATTTAAAGGGATATTACACTTTTATTGTTTGACTTTAAGCATTATTAAAATCACTGCTCCTGAAAAAACGGCCGTTTTTAAAACTTTTTTTTGCATTGATTCATGTCCCCTGGGGCAGGACCCAGGTCCCCAAACACTTTTATTGACAATAACTTGCATATTAGCCTTTAAAATTAGCACTTTTGATTATTCATGTTCGTGTCCCATAGACTGTAACGGTGTTCGCGTGTTCGAACGAATTTTTTTCCTGTTCGCATGTTCTGGTGCGAACCGAACAGGGGGGTGTTCGGCTCATCCCTAGTACTGAGTGTATATAATAATCATAGTACTGAGTGTATATAATAATCATAGTACTGAGTGTATATAATAGTCATAGTACTGAGTGTATATAATAGTCATAGTACTGAGTGTATATAATAATCATAGTACTGAGTGTATATAATAATCATAGTACTGAGTGTATATAATAATCATAGTACTGAGTGTATATAATAGTCATAGTGCTGAGTGTATATAATAGTCATAGTACTGAGTGTATATAATAGTCATAGTGCTGAGTGTATATAATAGTCATAGTACTGAGTGTATATAATAATAATAGTACTGAGTGTATATAATAATCATAGTACTGAGTGTATATAATAATCATAGTACTGAGTGTATATAATAGTCATAGTGCTGAGTGTATATAATAGTCATAGTACTGAGTGTATATAGTAGACATAGTGCTGAGTGTATATAATAGTCATAGTGCTGAGTGTATATAATAATCATAGTACTGAGTGTATATAATAATCATAGTGCTGAGTGTATATAATAGTCATAGTACTGAGTGTATATAATAGTCATAGTACTGAGTGTATATAGTATTCATAGTGCTGAGTGTATATAATAGTCATTAGGGATGAGCTTCGAGTTCGAGTCGCATGTAAGTTCGACTCGAACATCGGCCGTGCTTGCTGAGAGATAGAGAGAGAGACAGTGTCACTTCATTTGAGTTATATAGAGCAGGCAGGCGAGTCAGTTAGCTGCAGTCAGTGTATTGTGTATATATATGCATCCCAGGTGTTGTATATATATATATATATATATATATATATATATATATATATATATATATATATATATATATATATATATATATATATATATATATATATATATATATATATATATATATATATATATATATATATATATATATATATATATATATATATATATATATATATATATATATATATATATATATATATATACTGTATTCAGTTTAGCTAGATTTGTTCCTATTATTCACTTCCTAATATACTTACAGGCAGGCAGCTGCAGTATTTTCAGTCAGTGTACTGTATCCTGTGCACAGTGTGCAACTAAAGCTAATTGCAGACAATTGCTGGTGTTCTCTTAATAATATACTTACAGGCAGGCAGCTGCAGTATTTTCAGTCAGTGTACTGTATCCTGTGCACAGTGTGCAACTAAAGCTAACTGCAGACAATTGCTGGTGTTCTCTTCCTAATACCTCAGGCAGGCAGTTGATTCAGCTAGCTGCAGTATATTAGTGTACTGTATACTGGGCACAGTGTGCAGCTAAAGCTCACTGCAGACAATTCCTGTTGTTTTCTTCCTAATAATACTACAGGCAGGCAGGCGATTCAGCTAGCTGCAGTATAATCAGTATATATATATATATATATATATATATATATATATATATATATACATCCCAACTTTGTGCAGCTACATCTCACTGCAGGCCATTCCTTGTGTACCTATTCCAATACTTCAAAGACAGTATGTCTGGAATGCCAACAAGGAGAGACAGACAGTCACAGGCCAATAAAAGAGGGCAAGTAGGCTCTGTGTCTAGAGGCAACAGTGCTGTTGGTGGACATGGTGCATCCTCATCAACACGTGGCAGTGGGGCACGCTTGTGCTTTCTCTTGGCAGCTGGCCGTGTTGAGCCACAACATGCCAAAGAGTTGGTAGAGTGGATGACCAAGCCATCCTCCGTCCTCATCCCCCTCATCCTCTGTCACCCAGGCTACCTTGGCTGCCAATGCAGGTGGCAAAGTGGCCTATTCCTTGGACTCAAGGTCATCATTAGTTACTCCTTCACTAGCCCCACCGGAGGAGTCCTCCGAACTGTTCAACCACAGTGTCGGGTACATGCTGCAGGAGGATGCGCAGCGTTTTGAAGGCTCCGGTGATGTTACCAAGCCTGAGGAAGGCAGTAACGTGAGCCCAGAGAGAGAGGGGTTGCCCAAGAAGGACAACAAACTGGCAGTCATGTTCCCCAAGCTGCAGCATACTGCCAGGTTTGCTCCAGTGACGAGGAGGGAGGGGATGATGAGCTCACTGACTCTATGTGGGTGCCTGATAGGAGAGAGGAGGAGAAGGTGGAGGAGGAGGAGGCACATCTCCAACAAGGCAGGATGCCCTCCAGGGGCCAGCTTAAGGGCAGCCAACGGACTGCATCACACTGCAGAGCTCTGCAAGTGCAGGGCACTGGTGACTCCGCACGTTATTCCAAAAGTTCTTTGGTGTGGGCTTTTTTTGAGACATGTGCAGCAGATCACACCGTTACTATTTGTAACATATGTCTGACGTGTATCAAGTGTGGACTAAACAGGAAGCGTTTGGGCACCACATGCTTAATAAGACATATGTCGAGCTCCCATGCAGCCCGTTGGCAACACTACATAAAAGACCCACACCAAAGAACAAGGTGACCTCTCCTTGCTCCTCCTCATCAGCTGGGATCTCCAACCCCACTATACCTTCAGTCCTCTCAGAAACCTGCACTGAGAGGAATGAAGGTGTAGAATTAGGTGTGCCACTGCTAAGTACTTGCGGGAAATCTGCCATGGCCTCTTCCTGTGCTGATTTGTCCTTGGAACCAGCGGTGCTCCGTAGGTGTTCAAGGGGCTACACATGCACGCAGGCAAAAAGATGCCATGCGGTGCTTGAGCTGATGTGCTTGGGGGACAAGAGCCACACTGGGGCAGAGATTCTGTCAGCTCTGCAAGGGCAGGCTCAGAGGTGGTTGATGCCATGCCAGCTTAAGGCAGGAATGGTGGTTTGCGACAATGGCACCAACCTCCTCTCCGCCCTCTGACAGAGACAACTGACCCATGTGCCCTATTTGGCTCATGTCCTTAACTTGGCGGGCTTACAGGATGTTCTGAGGCAGGCCAGGAAAGTCTGTGTGCATTTCCACCAGTCATATAATGCTAGTGCTCGGCTGGCTCACATTCTTAACTTGGTGGTGCAGCGGTTCTTGGGCAGGTACCCGGGTTTTCAGGATTCTGAGTCAGTCCAGGAAAGTCTGTGTGCATTTCTGCAGGTCATATAATGCCAGTGCTTGGTTGGCTGACCTCTAAAAGGAATTTAACCTGCCCAAGAACCACCTAATCTGTGACATGCCCACCAGGTGGAACTCAACGTTGGCCATGCTGCAGTGGCTGCACAGCAGAGGGCCATCAATGAGAACCTATGCGACTATGTCACCAGGACAGGGTCAGGGGACCTTGTTTTTTTCTTCCTTAATAGGGTTTGCATGCTCGGACAAGGGTCTAGTGTGGATTTTTGGGGGAACCCCACGCCATTTTTAAAAAAAATTTTGGCGCAGAGTTCTCATTAATATCCATACCAGACCTGAAGGGCCTGGTAATGGAATTTTGGGGGACCCCCACACATTTTTTTTTCTTTCAATGACCTTTAAGTGTATTTTCGGGACCGACAATTCATTAATAACTGGCACTAGCGCTAGCACTTTTAAATTTTTTTTCCTTTAGAAATGTCATTTTGCTCTCCGACTGTTCTAAACACGGGAAACATGTGCCACTTTACAGGCATACTATAAACACCCCCCAGGTACGAAATTTAAAGGAATATTTCACTTTTATTGTTTCACTTTAAGCATTATTAAAATCACCGCTCCCGAAAAAAAGCCTCTTTTTAAAACTTTTTTTGCATTGATACATGTCCCCTGGGGCAGGACACGGTCCCCAAAACCTTTTTATGACAATAACTTGCATGTTAGCCTTTAAAATTAGCACTTTTGATTTTTCATGTTCGCATCCCATAGACTTTAACGGTGTTCGCGTGTTCGAACAAATTTTTTGCCTGTTCGCATATTCTGGATGCGAACCGAACAGGGGGGTGTTCGGCCCATCCCTACTGGCTGTCAACCGTTCTTGATTAATGTTACAAGGGCATAAGTACACTTTCCCTCTTGTCCACCTGTTGGAGCACACGCTGCGTGGAATAATGGACAGGGCACTTGAGGCAGAACAGAGGGAGGAAGAGGAGGAAGGGAGGAAGAGGAGGACTTCCTTAGCTCTCAAGGCCCCCTTTATCCAGACAGTGTTCCTGCTGGCCCTCCGATCAAACAGGAAGAGGACAAAGAGGAGGAGGAGGATTGTGTCAGCATGGAGGTGGAGCCTAGCATCAGCAGCAGCCTTCAAGGGTTAATTTACAGTCTGAAGAAACCCATGGACTTGTACGTGGCTGGGAGGAGGTGGCTGCGGATCATGTCGTTCTTAGTGACTCAGAGGACTCCAGACCGAATGGCTCAGCAAACCTACGCTGCATGGCCTCCCTAATCCTGCAAAGCCTGCGGAAGGATCCTCGTATTCGTGGTATTAGGGAGAGGGATCATTACTGGCTGGCAATCCTCCTTGATCCACATTACAAGGGTAAGGTTGCGGACCTTATCTTGCCGTCGCAGAGGGAGCAGAGGATGAAACCTCTTGTCACCTACCTGGTGGAGACTGAGCTGTAGAGAGAGCTTCTCTTGAACCTTCTGTCTAGAACCCCTGATAGAGATGACAGGGAGTGAAAGACACAGAGTGGCACGAGGGGTGATGTAGCAGGTGGCTCAGGACAAGTCTTGGCAGGAGCCCGATAGCTGCAGATTACCAGACGGGCACCAAGGACTGGAACTCCGAGTTGCTGGAACAGCAGGCTGAGTCGTGGTCGGTAAAAAAGCTAGGAGGTCATCAACAGCCGAGCAGAGCAGGTACTGGAACGTGAGACAGGATCAAAGACGGGATACAGGCCAGGTTCGGTACACAGTCGGACAGTGTGGTAGAGGAGCATGAAGCAGGGACAAGGTCAAAACACAAGCCGGGGTCACAGGAAGCAGGCAGATGTCCAAAAGGCGTCTCAGGTACAAGCCGGGTCAAACACAGGAACACAGGAACAGATCAGATTCAGGTAACAGGTACTAGCTGAAAGACCACTCAGCAAGGCTCATGTGTCAGTGTTCAGCTTAAATAAACTATTTGGCGCCCAGACGTGCACGTGTGCACGCGAGCATTGGCGCGCGTCTGTGTGTGCGCATTGGCACGCGTCTGTGTGCGCGCATTGGCGCGCGCCTATGCGCACCAATACAAGTCCTTTTTGCACACACTGGTGTGCTTGTGTGCAGGTGCGCATCTGTTAGCCAGACTTCTCTTACACCTCTTCCAGAGGCCTTGCAGAAAGGTTTGGGCAACGCGTTTCCAGAGCCTGGGAGGTTATAATTTCCTGGTCCTCCTGGACAACGTGTTGCTGAGGCTTCGGTCAGTCACAGAGAGAGCGGTGGAGAAGGTGGCCATCTGACCGATGTGTTCAGACAATTTTTTAGTCCGCAGCCCCAAGGTCTGATCAGTTCCAGCAACCATCGCCAGCGTCTGATTCACATGGTGCAGGAATACCTAGGGGCAAGATCTGACTTGGACACCTTTCCCACCGAAAATCCTCTGGGTTATTGGGTCTTGAGGATGGATCATTACCCAGAGCTTGCACAGTATGCAGTTGAGCTACTGGCCTGTCCAGCATCCAGCGTTCTTTCGGAATGCACATTCAGTGCTGCTGGAGGCTTTGTAACCAATCACAGGGTGCGCCTGTCCACCGAATCGGTTGATCGGCTGACCTTCATAAAAATGAATCAGTCTTGGATCACCACCAGCTACCAAGCACCTGATGCTGATGTAACCGCATAATTTTTTTTTTAATGTGAGATACATTCAAGACTGCCTATGCTGATGCTGAGTGACTATCTTGTTATGCTGAGTGACTATCCTCTTCCTCCTCAATGTTCATGCTGATAGCTTGTAAGAACATGGTTCTGGGCACCACCACCAGTGGCTAAGGCCCAATTTTTCTGCCCCTGTTTAGCAGGGGCGTGTTGGAACTTGGTGGAATTCAGTTCCACCACCTCTGGCTCAAACGCTATGCTCCCTGCTCCCCACTATCACGTCCTGCTTCGGTGTTTATAAGTGACAGCTTGTCTCCCAACGGCTCCCACAGATCTGATCTCTTGAACAGCTCCCACTGAGTGCAAGATGGGGGCAAGGGAGATGCAGGTGCCCGGGTGCAGTCTGGATGCTGACACCCCCACTGGATGATCTCCCTGCAAGTGTGAGAGGTAGAGCCACCTACATTGTGTGATGGGGTGCTGGAGAAGAATTGAGGTGAAAGTGAGATGTGGATGGGGGATGCAGAGGTAGTCAGCTGTGGAAGAAGGCTGAACTCTGTACTCTGTGTGTAGCGCACCCCTGAATTCTGCATTCTGTATGCATTGGCCCCCTGAACTCTGCACTATGTTCGTAGCAACCCCCACCCTGAACTCTCCACTCTGTACTTAATGTGTACTGTACTATGAACTCCTGGTATTTAATGCCCCTTTAAGATTCTCCCACTGTTAATTAAATTTGATCACACCCAATATTTGATGCGGTTTGGAGGGTGTGTGAGTAGGTGGGGGAAGGGGTTTTTTTGAGGGTCATGGTTGAGTTCCTGCACCATTTTATGAGAAAAAAAGCCCTGGTCATAGTACTGAGTGTATATAATAATCATAGTGCTGAGTGTGTATAATAATCATAGTACTGAGTGTATATAATAGTCATAGTGCTGAGTGTATATAATATTCATAGTACTGAGTGTATATAATAGTCATAGTACTGAGTGTATATAATAGTCATAGTACTGAGTGTATATAATAATCATAGTACTGAGTGTATATAATAATCATATTACTGAGTGTATATAATAATCATAGTACTGAGTAGGGATGAGCTTCGAGTTCGAGTCGAACTCATGTTCTACTCGAACATTGGCTGTTCGCAAGTTCGCCGAACAGCGAACAATTTGGGGTGTTCGCGGCAAATTCGAATGCCACGGAACACCCTTTAAAAGTCTATGGGAGAAATCAAAAGTGCTAATTTTAAAGGCTTATATGCAAGTTATTGTCATAAAAAGTGTTTGGGGACCTGGGTCCTGCCCCAGGGGACATGGATCAATGCAAAAAAAAGTTTTAAAAACTGACTTTTTTTCAGGAGCAGTGATTTTATTAATGCTTAAAGTCAAACAATAAAAGTGTAATATCCCTTTAAATTTCGTACCTGGGGGGTGTCTATAGTATGCCTGTAAAGGGGCGCATGTTTCCTGTGTTTAGAACAGTCTGACAGCAAAATGACATTTGGAAGGAAAAAACTCATTTAAAACTACCCGCGGCTATTGCATTGCCGACAATACACATAGAAGTTCATTGATAAAAACGGCATGGGAATTCCCCACAGGGCAACCCCGAACCAAAAAAAAAAAAAAAAAAAATGATGTGGGGGTCCCCCTAAATTCCATACAAGGCCCTTCAGGTCTGGTATGGATATTAAGGGGAACCCCAGCCAAAATTAAAAAAAAAAATTGACGTGGGGTTCCCCCTAAATTCCATACCAGACCCGAAGGGTCTGGTATGGATTTTAAGGGGAACCCCGCGCCAAAAAAAAAAAAAAAAACGGCGTGGGGTCCCCCTAAAAATCCATACCAGACCCTTATCTGAGCACGCAACCTGGCAGGCCGCAGGAAAAGAGGGGGGGACGAGAGTGCGGCCCCCCCCCTCCTGAACCGTACCAGGCCACATGCCCTCAACATTGGGAGGGTGCTTTGGGGTAGCCCCCCAAAACACCTTGTCCCCATGTTGATGAAGACAAGGGCCTCATCCCCACAACCCTGGCCGGTGGTTGTGGGGGTCTGCGGGCGGGGGGCTTATCGGAATCTGGAAGCCCCCTTTAACAAGGGGACCCCCAGATCCCGCCCCCCCCCCCTGTGTGAAATGGTAAGGGGGTACTTACCCCTACCATTTCACTAAAAAACTGTCAAAAATGTTAAAAATGACAAGAGACAGTTTTTGACAATTCCTTTATTTAAATACTTCTTCTTTCTTCCTTCATCTTCTTCTTCTTCTGGTTCTTCTGGCTCTTCTGGTTCTTCCTCCGGCGTTCTCGTCCAGCATCTCCTCCGCGGCGTCTTCTATCTTCTTCTCCTCGGGCCGCTCCGCACCCATGGCATGGGGGGGAGGCTCCCGCTCTTCTCTTCATCTTCTTCTCTTCTTCATCTTCTTCTTCATCTTCTTCTTCTTCTTCTCTTCTTCCTTCTTCTCTTCTTCATTTCTTCTCCGGGCCGCTCCGCAGCCATGCTGGCATGGTGGGAGGCTCCCGCTGTGTGACGGCGTCTCTTCGTCTGACGGTTCTTAAATAACGGGGGGCGGGGCCATCCGGTGACCCCGCCCCCCTCTGACGCACGGTGACTTGACGGGACTTCCCTGTGACGTCACGGGGAATGCCACAGGGAAGTCCCGTCATGTCCCGTGCGTCAGAGGGGGGCGGGGTCACCGGGTGGCCCCGCCCCCTGTTATTTAAGAACCGTCAGACGAAGAGACGCCGTCACACAGCGGGAGCCTCCCACCATGCCAGCATGGCTGCGGAGTGGCCCGGAGAAGAAATGAAGAAGAGAAGAAGGAAGAAGAGAAGAAGAAGAAGAAGATGAAGAAGAAGAAGAAGATGAAGAAGATGAAGAGAAGAGCGGGAGCCTCCCCTCATGCCATGGGTGCGGAGCGGCCCGAGGAGAAGAAGATAGAAGACGCCGCGGAGGAGATGCTGGACGAGAACGCCGGAGGAAGAACCAGAAGAGCCAGAAGAACCAGAAGAAGAAGAAGATGAAGGAAGAAAGAAGAAGCATTTAAATAAAGGAATTGTCAAAAACTGTCTCTTGTCATTTTTAACATTTTTGACAGTTTTTTAGTGAAATGGTAGGGGTAAGTACCCCCTTACCATTTCACACAGGGGGGGGGGCCGGGATCTGGGGGTCCCCTTGTTAAAGGGGGCTTCCAGATTCCGATAAGCCCCCCGCCCGCAGACCCCCACAACCACCGGCCAGGGTTGTGGGGATGAGGCCCTTGTCTTCATCAACATGGGGACAAGGTGTTTTGGGGGGCTACCCCAAAGCACCCTCCCAATGTTGAGGGCATGTGGCCTGGTACGGTTCAGGAGGGGGGGGGCGCACTCTCGTCCCCCCCTCTTTTCCTGCGGCCTGCCAGGTTGCGTGCTCGGATAAGGGTCTGGTATGGATTTTTAGGGGGACCCCACACCGTTTTTTTTTTTTTTTTTGGCGCGGGGTTCCCCTTAAAATTCATACCAGACCTGAAGGGTCTGGTATGGAATTTAGGGGGAACCCCATGTCAATTTTTTTTTTAAATTTTGGCTGGGGTTCCCCTTAATATCCATACCAGACCTGAAGGGCCTTGTATGGAATTTAGGGGGACTCCCACATCATTTTTTTTTTAAATTTTGGTTCGGGGTTGCCCTGTGGGGAATTCCCATGCCATTTTTATCAATGAACTTCTATGTGTATTGTCGGCAATGCAATAGCCGCGGTAGTTTTAAATGTGTTTTTTCCTTCAAAATGTCATTTTGCTGTCAGACTGTTCTAAACACGGGAAACATGCGCCCCTTTACAGGCATACTATAGACACCCCCCAGGTATGAAATTTAAAGGGATATTACACTTTTATTGTTTGACTTTAAGCATTATTAAAATCACTGCTCCTGAAAAAACGGCCGTTTTTAAAACTTTTTTTTGCATTGATTCATGTCCCCTGGGGCAGGACCCAGGTCCCCAAACACTTTTATTGACAATAACTTGCATATTAGCCTTTAAAATTAGCACTTTTGATTATTCATGTTCGTGTCCCATAGACTGTAACGGTGTTCGCGTGTTCGAACGAATTTTTTTCCTGTTCGCATGTTCTGGTGCGAACCGAACAGGGGGGTGTTCGGCTCATCCCTAGTACTGAGTGTATATAATAATCATAGTACTGAGTGTATATAATAATCATAGTACTGAGTGTATATAATAGTCATAGTACTGAGTGTATATAATAGTCATAGTACTGAGTGTATATAATAATCATAGTACTGAGTGTATATAATAATCATAGTACTGAGTGTATATAATAATCATAGTACTGAGTGTATATAATAGTCATAGTGCTGAGTGTATATAATAGTCATAGTACTGAGTGTATATAATAGTCATAGTGCTGAGTGTATATAATAGTCATAGTACTGAGTGTATATAATAATAATAGTACTGAGTGTATATAATAATCATAGTACTGAGTGTATATAATAATCATAGTACTGAGTGTATATAATAGTCATAGTGCTGAGTGTATATAATAGTCATAGTACTGAGTGTATATAGTAGACATAGTGCTGAGTGTATATAATAGTCATAGTGCTGAGTGTATATAATAATCATAGTACTGAGTGTATATAATAATCATAGTGCTGAGTGTATATAATAGTCATAGTACTGAGTGTATATAATAGTCATAGTACTGAGTGTATATAGTATTCATAGTGCTGAGTGTATATAATAGTCATTAGGGATGAGCTTCGAGTTCGAGTCGCATGTAAGTTCGACTCGAACATCGGCCGTGCTTGCTGAGAGATAGAGAGAGAGACAGTGTCACTTCATTTGAGTTATATAGAGCAGGCAGGCGAGTCAGTTAGCTGCAGTCAGTGTATTGTGTATATATATGCATCCCAGGTGTTGTATATATATATATATATATATATATATATATATATATATATATATATATATATATATATATATATATATATATATATATATATATATATATATATATATATATATATATATATATATATATATATATATATATATATATATATATATATATATATATATATATATATATACTGTATTCAGTTTAGCTAGATTTGTTCCTATTATTCACTTCCTAATATACTTACAGGCAGGCAGCTGCAGTATTTTCAGTCAGTGTACTGTATCCTGTGCACAGTGTGCAACTAAAGCTAATTGCAGACAATTGCTGGTGTTCTCTTAATAATATACTTACAGGCAGGCAGCTGCAGTATTTTCAGTCAGTGTACTGTATCCTGTGCACAGTGTGCAACTAAAGCTAACTGCAGACAATTGCTGGTGTTCTCTTCCTAATACCTCAGGCAGGCAGTTGATTCAGCTAGCTGCAGTATATTAGTGTACTGTATACTGGGCACAGTGTGCAGCTAAAGCTCACTGCAGACAATTCCTGTTGTTTTCTTCCTAATAATACTACAGGCAGGCAGGCGATTCAGCTAGCTGCAGTATAATCAGTATATATATATATATATATATATATATATATATATATATATATACATCCCAACTTTGTGCAGCTACATCTCACTGCAGGCCATTCCTTGTGTACCTATTCCAATACTTCAAAGACAGTATGTCTGGAATGCCAACAAGGAGAGACAGACAGTCACAGGCCAATAAAAGAGGGCAAGTAGGCTCTGTGTCTAGAGGCAACAGTGCTGTTGGTGGACATGGTGCATCCTCATCAACACGTGGCAGTGGGGCACGCTTGTGCTTTCTCTTGGCAGCTGGCCGTGTTGAGCCACAACATGCCAAAGAGTTGGTAGAGTGGATGACCAAGCCATCCTCCGTCCTCATCCCCCTCATCCTCTGTCACCCAGGCTACCTTGGCTGCCAATGCAGGTGGCAAAGTGGCCTATTCCTTGGACTCAAGGTCATCATTAGTTACTCCTTCACTAGCCCCACCGGAGGAGTCCTCCGAACTGTTCAACCACAGTGTCGGGTACATGCTGCAGGAGGATGCGCAGCGTTTTGAAGGCTCCGGTGATGTTACCAAGCCTGAGGAAGGCAGTAACGTGAGCCCAGAGAGAGAGGGGTTGCCCAAGAAGGACAACAAACTGGCAGTCATGTTCCCCAAGCTGCAGCATACTGCCAGGTTTGCTCCAGTGACGAGGAGGGAGGGGATGATGAGCTCACTGACTCTATGTGGGTGCCTGATAGGAGAGAGGAGGAGAAGGTGGAGGAGGAGGAGGCACATCTCCAACAAGGCAGGATGCCCTCCAGGGGCCAGCTTAAGGGCAGCCAACGGACTGCATCACACTGCAGAGCTCTGCAAGTGCAGGGCACTGGTGACTCCGCACGTTATTCCAAAAGTTCTTTGGTGTGGGCTTTTTTTGAGACATGTGCAGCAGATCACACCGTTACTATTTGTAACATATGTCTGACGTGTATCAAGTGTGGACTAAACAGGAAGCGTTTGGGCACCACATGCTTAATAAGACATATGTCGAGCTCCCATGCAGCCCGTTGGCAACACTACATAAAAGACCCACACCAAAGAACAAGGTGACCTCTCCTTGCTCCTCCTCATCAGCTGGGATCTCCAACCCCACTATACCTTCAGTCCTCTCAGAAACCTGCACTGAGAGGAATGAAGGTGTAGAATTAGGTGTGCCACTGCTAAGTACTTGCGGGAAATCTGCCATGGCCTCTTCCTGTGCTGATTTGTCCTTGGAACCAGCGGTGCTCCGTAGGTGTTCAAGGGGCTACACATGCACGCAGGCAAAAAGATGCCATGCGGTGCTTGAGCTGATGTGCTTGGGGGACAAGAGCCACACTGGGGCAGAGATTCTGTCAGCTCTGCAAGGGCAGGCTCAGAGGTGGTTGATGCCATGCCAGCTTAAGGCAGGAATGGTGGTTTGCGACAATGGCACCAACCTCCTCTCCGCCCTCTGACAGAGACAACTGACCCATGTGCCCTATTTGGCTTCCTTAACTTGGCGGGCTTACAGGATGTTCTGAGGCAGGCCAGGAAAGTCTGTGTGCATTTCCACCAGTCATATAATGCTAGTGCTCGGCTGGCTCACATTCTTAACTTGGTGGTGCAGCGGTTCTTGGGCAGGTACCCGGGTTTTCAGGATTCTGAGTCAGTCCAGGAAAGTCTGTGTGCATTTCTGCAGGTCATATAATGCCAGTGCTTGGTTGGCTGACCTCTAAAAGGAATTTAACCTGCCCAAGAACCACCTAATCTGTGACATGCCCACCAGGTGGAACTCAACGTTGGCCATGCTGCAGTGGCTGCACAGCAGAGGGCCATCAATGAGAACCTATGCGACTATGTCACCAGGACAGGGTCAGGGGACCTTGTTTTTTTCTTCCTTAATAGGGTTTGCATGCTCGGACAAGGGTCTAGTGTGGATTTTTGGGGGAACCCCACGCCATTTTTAAAAAAAATTTTGGCGCAGAGTTCTCATTAATATCCATACCAGACCTGAAGGGCCTGGTAATGGAATTTTGGGGGACCCCCACACATTTTTTTTTCTTTCAATGACCTTTAAGTGTATTTTCGGGACCGACAATTCATTAATAACTGGCACTAGCGCTAGCACTTTTAAATTTTTTTTCCTTTAGAAATGTCATTTTGCTCTCCGACTGTTCTAAACACGGGAAACATGTGCCACTTTACAGGCATACTATAAACACCCCCCAGGTACGAAATTTAAAGGAATATTTCACTTTTATTGTTTCACTTTAAGCATTATTAAAATCACCGCTCCCGAAAAAAAGCCTCTTTTTAAAACTTTTTTTGCATTGATACATGTCCCCTGGGGCAGGACACGGTCCCCAAAACCTTTTTATGACAATAACTTGCATGTTAGCCTTTAAAATTAGCACTTTTGATTTTTCATGTTCGCATCCCATAGACTTTAACGGTGTTCGCGTGTTCGAACAAATTTTTTGCCTGTTCGCATATTCTGGATGCGAACCGAACAGGGGGGTGTTCGGCCCATCCCTACTGGCTGTCAACCGTTCTTGATTAATGTTACAAGGGCATAAGTACACTGTCCCTCTTGTCCACCTGTTGGAGCACACGCTGCGTGGAATAATGGACAGGGCACTTGAGGCAGAACAGAGGGAGGAAGAGGAGGAAGGGAGGAAGAGGAGGACTTCCTTAGCTCTCAAGGCCCCCTTTATCCAGACAGTGTTCCTGCTGGCCCTCCGATCAAACAGGAAGAGGACAAAGAGGAGGAGGAGGATTGTGTCAGCATGGAGGTGGAGCCTAGCATCAGCAGCAGCCTTCAAGGGTTAATTTACAGTCTGAAGAAACCCATGGACTTGTACGTGGCTGGGAGGAGGTGGCTGCGGATCATGTCGTTCTTAGTGACTCAGAGGACTCCAGACCGAATGGCTCAGCAAACCTACGCTGCATGGCCTCCCTAATCCTGCAAAGCCTGCGGAAGGATCCTCGTAATCGTGGTATTAGGGAGAGGGATCATTACTGACTGGCAATCCTCCTTGATCCACATTACAAGGGTAAGGTTGCGGACCTTATCTTGCCGTCGCAGAGGGAGCAGAGGATGAAACCTCTTGTCACCTACCTGGTGGAGACTGAGCTGTAGAGAGAGCTTCTCTTGAACCTTCTGTCTAGAACCCCTGATAGAGATGACAGGGAGTGAAAGACACAGAGTGGCACGAGGGGTGATGTAGCAGGTGGCTCAGGACAAGTCTTGGCAGGAGCCCGATAGCTGCAGATTACCAGACGGGCACCGAGGACTGGAACTCCGAGTTGCTGGAACAGCAGGCTGAGTTGTGGTCGGTAAAAAAGCTAGGAGGTCATCAACAGCCGAGCAGAGCAGGTACTGGAACGTGAGACAGGATCAAAGACGGGATACAGGCCAGGTTCGGTACACAGTCGGACAGTGTGGTAGAGGAGCATGAAGCAGGGACAAGGTCAAAACACAAGCCGGGGTCACAGGAAGCAGGCAGATGTCCAAAAGGCGTCTCAGGTACAAGCCGGGTCAAACACAGGAACACAGGAACAGATCAGATTCAGGTAACAGGTACTAGCTGAAAGACCACTCAGCAAGGCTCATGTGTCAGTGTTCAGCTTAAATAAACTATTTGGCGCCCAGACGTGCACGTGTGCACGCGAGCATTGGCGCGCGTCTGTGTGTGCGCATTGGCACGCGTCTGTGTGCGCGCATTGGCGCGCGCCTATGCGCACCAATACAAGTCCTTTTTGCACACACTGGTGTGCTTGTGTGCAGGTGCGCATCTGTTAGCCAGACTTCTCTTACACCTCTTCCAGAGGCCTTGCAGAAAGGTTTGGGCAACGCGTTTCCAGAGCCTGGGAGGTTATAATTTCCTGGTCCTCCTGGACAACGTGTTGCTGAGGCTTCGGTCAGTCACAGAGAGAGCGGTGGAGAAGGTGGCCATCTGACCGATGTGTTCAGACAATTTTTTAGTCCGCAGCCCCAAGGTCTGATCAGTTCCAGCAACCATCGCCAGCGTCTGATTCACATGGTGCAGGAATACCTAGGGGCAAGATCTGACTTGGACACCTTTCCCACCGAAAATCCTCTGGGTTATTGGGTCTTGAGGATGGATCATTACCCAGAGCTTGCACAGTATGCAGTTGAGCTACTGGCCTGTCCAGCATCCAGCGTTCTTTCGGAATGCACATTCAGTGCTGCTGGAGGCTTTGTAACCAATCACAGGGTGCGCCTGTCCACCGAATCGGTTGATCGGCTGACCTTCATAAAAATGAATCAGTCTTGGATCACCACCAGCTACCAAGCACCTGATGCTGATGTAACCGCATAATTTTTTTTTTAATGTGAGATACATTCAAGACTGCCTATGCTGATGCTGAGTGACTATCTTGTTATGCTGAGTGACTATCCTCTTCCTCCTCAATGTTCATGCTGATAGCTTGTAAGAACATGGTTCTGGGCACCACCACCAGTGGCTAAGGCCCAATTTTTCTGCCCCTGTTTAGCAGGGGCGTGTTGGAACTTGGTGGAATTCAGTTCCACCACCTCTGGCTCAAACGCTATGCTCCCTGCTCCCCACTATCACGTCCTGCTTCGGTGTTTATAAGTGACAGCTTGTCTCCCAACGGCTCCCACAGATCTGATCTCTTGAACAGCTCCCACTGAGTGCAAGATGGGGGCAAGGGAGATGCAGGTGCCCGGGTGCAGTCTGGATGCTGACACCCCCACTGGATGATCTCCCTGCAAGTGTGAGAGGTAGAGCCACCTACATTGTGTGATGGGGTGCTGGAGAAGAATTGAGGTGAAAGTGAGATGTGGATGGGGGATGCAGAGGTAGTCAGCTGTGGAAGAAGGCTGAACTCTGTACTCTGTGTGTAGCGCACCCCTGAATTCTGCATTCTGTATGCATTGGCCCCCTGAACTCTGCACTATGTTCATAGCAACCCCCACCCTGAACTCTCCACTCTGTACTTAATGTGTACTGTACTATGAACTCCTGGTATTTAATGCCCCTTTAAGATTCTCCCACTGTTAATTAAATTTGATCACACCCAATATTTGATGCGGTTTGGAGGGTGTGTGAGTAGGTGGGGGAAGGGGTTTTTTTGAGGGTCATGGTTGAGTTCCTGCACCATTTTATGAGAAAAAAAGCCCTGGTCATAGTACTGAGTGTATATAATAATCATAGTGCTGAGTGTGTATAATAATCATAGTACTGAGTGTATATAATAGTCATAGTGCTGAGTGTATATAATAATCATAGTACTGAGTGTATGTAATAGTCATAGTGCTGAGTGTATATAATAGTCATAGTGCTGAGTGTATATAATAATCATAGTACTGAGTGTATATAATAATCATAGTACTGAGTGTATATAATAATCATAGTACTGAGTGTATATAATAATCATAGTACTGAGTGTATATACCGTATTTATCGGCATATAACACGCACTTTTTTCCCTTGAAAGTCAAGGGGAAATCGTGGGTGCGTGTTATAGGCCGATCCCTGACGATTTTGTGTCATCGGAGCGACACTCGGGTATGTGTATCTCGGCTCTGAAGTATCCCTGCAGTCCCGGCGCCATATTTGAATCTACCCATGGCTGGACTGGGGCAAAGCTGCACGGGCAAACCTGCACTAACAAAGCTGCACTGGGGCAAGGCTGCACTTGGGCAAAGCTGCACTGACAAGGCTGCACTGACAAAGCTGCACTGACAAGGCCGCACTGACAAGGCTGCACTGACAAAGCTGCACTGACAAGGCTGCACTGACAAGACTGCACTGGGGCAAGGCTGCACTGAAACTGAAAAGGCTGCAGATGGACAGATAAGGCTGCATTGATGAGCATTTTAATGTAAGTTTTTTTTTCCTTAAACTTCCCTCCTAAAAGTTTTTTCCTTAAAATTCCCTCCTAAACTTGGGGTGCGTGTTATATGCCGGCGCGTGTTATACTACGCCGATAAATACGGTAATAATCATAGTACTGAGTGTATATAATAGTCATAGTACTGAGTGTATATAATAGTCATAGTACTGAGTGTATATAATAATCATAGTACTGAGTGTATATAATAATCATATTACTGAGTGTATATAATAATCATAGTACTGAGTAGGGATGAGCTTCGAGTTCGAGTCGAACTCATGTTCTACTCGAACATTGGCTGTTCGCAAGTTCGCCGAACAGCGAACAATTTGGGGTGTTCGCGGCAAATTCGAATGCCACGGAACACCCTTTAAAAGTCTATGGGAGAAATCAAAAGTGCTAATTTTAAAGGCTTATATGCAAGTTATTGTCATAAAAAGTGTTTGGGGACCTGGGTCCTGCCCCAGGGGACATGGATCAATGCAAAAAAAAGTTTTAAAAACGGACGTTTTTTCAGGAGCAGTGATTTTATTAATGCTTAAAGTCAAACAATAAAAGTGTAATATCCCTTTAAATTTCGTACCTGGGGGGTGTCTATAGTATGCCTGTAAAGGGGCGCATGTTTCCTGTGTTTAGAACAGTCTGACAGCAAAATGACATTTGGAAGGAAAAAACTCATTTAAAACTACCCGTGGCTATTGCATTGCCGACAATACACATAGAAGTTCATTGATAAAAACGGCATGGGAATTCCCCACAGGGCAACCCCGAACCAAAATAAAAAAAAAAAAAAATGATGTGGGGGTCCCCCTAAATTCCATACAAGGCCCTTCAGGTCTGGTATGGATATTAAGGGGAACCCCAGCCAAAATTAAAAAAAAAAAATTGACGTGGGGTTCCCCCTAAATTCCATACCAGACCCGAAGGGTCTGGTATGGATTTTAAGGGGAACCCCGCGCCAAAAAAAAAAAAAAAAACGGCGTGGGGTCCCCCTAAAAATCCATACCAGACCCTTATCTGAGCACGCAACCTGGCAGGCCGCAGGAAAAGAGGGGGGGACGAGAGTGCGGCCCCCCTCTCCTGAACCGTACCAGGCCACATGCCCTCAACATTGGGAGGGTGCTTTGGGGTAGCCCCCCAAAACACCTTGTCCCCATGTTGATGAAGACAAGGGCCTCATCCCCACAACCCTGGCCGATGGTTGTGGGGGTCTGCGGGCGGGGGGCTTATCGGAATCTGGAAGCCCCCTTTAACAAGGGGACCCCCAGATCCCGCCCCCCCCCCCCTGTGTGAAATGGTAAGGGGGTACTTACCCCTACCATTTCACTAAAAAACTGTCAAAAATGTTAAAAATGACAAGAGACAGTTTTTGACAATTCCTTTATTTAAATACTTCTTCTTTCTTCCTTCATCTTCTTCTTCTTCTGGTTCTTCTGGCTCTTCTGGTTCTTCCTCCGGCGTTCTCGTCCAGCATCTCCTCCGCGGCGTCTTCTATCTTCTTCTCCTCGGGCCGCTCCACACCCATGGCATGAGGGGAGGCTCCCGCTCTTCTCTTCATCTTCTTCTCTTCTTCATCTTCTTCTTCATCTTCTTCTTCTTCTTCTCTTCTTCCTTCTTCTCTTCTTCATTTCTTCTCCGGGCCGCTCCGCAGCCATGCTGGCATGGTGGGAGGCTCCCGCTGTGTGACGGCGTCTCTTCGTCTGACGGTTCTTAAATAACGGGGGGCGGGGCCATCCGGTGACCCCGCCCCCCTCTGACGCACGGTGACTTGACGGGACTTCCCTGTGACGTCACGGGGAATGCCACAGGGAAGTCCCGTCATGTCCCGTGCGTCAGAGGGGGGCGGGGTCACCGGGTGGCCCCGCCCCCTGTTATTTAAGAACCGTCAGACGAAGAGACGCCGTCACACAGCGGGAGCCTCCCACCATGCCAGCATGGCTGCGGAGTGGCCCGGAGAAGAAATGAAGAAGAGAAGAAGGAAGAAGAGAAGAAGAAGAAGAAGATGAAGAAGAAGAAGAAGATGAAGAAGATGAAGAGAAGAGCGGGAGCCTCCCCTCATGCCATGGGTGCGGAGCGGCCCGAGGAGAAGAAGATAGAAGACGCCGCGGAGGAGATGCTGGACGAGAACGCCGGAGGAAGAACCAGAAGAGCCAGAAGAACCAGAAGAAGAAGAAGATGAAGGAAGAAAGAAGAAGCATTTAAATAAAGGAATTGTCAAAAACTGTCTCTTGTCATTTTTAACATTTTTGACAGTTTTTTAGTGAAATGGTAGGGGTAAGTACCCCCTTACCATTTCACACAGGGGGGGGGGCCGGGATCTGGGGGTCCCCTTGTTAAAGGGGGCTTCCAGATTCCGATAAGCCCCCCGCCCGCAGACCCCCACAACCACCGGCCAGGGTTGTGGGGATGAGGCCCTTGTCTTCATCAACATGGGGACAAGGTGTTTTGGGGGGCTACCCCAAAGCACCCTCCCAATGTTGAGGGCATGTGGCCTGGTACGGTTCAGGAGGGGGGGGGCGCACTCTCGTCCCCCCCTCTTTTCCTGCGGCCTGCCAGGTTGCGTGCTCGGATAAGGGTCTGGTATGGATTTTTAGGGGGACCCCACACCGTTTTTTTTTTTTTTTTGGCGCGGGGTTCCCCTTAAAATTCATACCAGACCTGAAGGGTCTGGTATGGAATTTAGGGGGAACCCCATGTCAATTTTTTTTTTAAATTTTGGCTGGGGTTCCCCTTAATATCCATACCAGACCTGAAGGGCCTTGTATGGAATTTAGGGGGACTCCCACATCATTTTTTTTTTAAATTTTGGTTCGGGGTTGCCCTGTGGGGAATTCCCATGCCGTTTTTATCAATGAACTTCTATGTGTATTGTCGGCAATGCAATAGCCGCGGTAGTTTTAAATGTGTTTTTTCCTTCAAAATGTCATTTTGCTGTCAGACTGTTCTAAACACGGGAAACATGCGCCCCTTTACAGGCATACTATAGACACCCCCCAGGTATGAAATTTAAAGGGATATTACACTTTTATTGTTTGACTTTAAGCATTATTAAAATCACTGCTCCTGAAAAAACGGCCGTTTTTAAAACTTTTTTTTGCATTGATTCATGTCCCCTGGGGCAGGACCCAGGTCCCCAAACACTTTTATTGACAATAACTTGCATATTAGCCTTTAAAATTAGCACTTTTGATTATTCATGTTCGTGTCCCATAGACTGTAACGGTGTTCGCGTGTTCGAACGAATTTTTTTCCTGTTCGCATGTTCTGGTGCGAACCGAACAGGGGGGTGTTCGGCTCATCCCTAGTACTGAGTGTATATAATAATCATAGTACTGAGTGTATATAATAATCATAGTACTGAGTGTATATAATAGTCATAGTACTGAGTGTATATAATAGTCATAGTACTGAGTGTATATAATAATCATAGTACTGAGTGTATATAATAATCATAGTACTGAGTGTATATAATAATCATAGTACTGAGTGTATATAATAGTCATAGTACTGAGTGTATATAATAATCATAGTACTGAGTGTATATAATAGTCAGTACTGAGTGTATATAATAGTCATAGTACTGAGTGTATATAATAGTCATAGTGCTAATTGTATATAATAATCATAGTACTGAGTGTATATAATAATCATAGTACTGAGTGTATATATAAGTCAATAAGAGACATAAAGCTTCCAGTTCTGAAGTGGTTAGCTATTTCAGTATAATGGAAATGAGTCAGAGATTGTATTACACGGGTTGCTCCGTGCTTTAGATGTCGGCATTGAAATGAAATCCATCACATTTATGCAAAGTCAATCATGAGACGGATCTCTGAAGGCTTTTTCCATAATTCCAACTCTAAATATATCATTCTGTCTGCTATCACTGGACGTGTCCCGTCATCTCTGTCCGGAGATCACACCAAACCTCAACATGATGTCTCCGGACTCTATATCTATTTTAGTCTGTTCAGTCTTGGGACTCAGCTTGGCAATCCCTTCTTACACTTGTATTGTGATGGGTAACCTGGACATCATCAGAAAGAAAGGGAAGTTGAGTCCCACCGATGTGATCTTTCTGGCTAAGGGGATTGTGAATATTCTCCTCCAGTGTGTGCTGAGTATAGAGGGAATGATCTTTGCCTTGTTTCTGGAAACCTTTAATATTAGACAAGTATTTGTATTTATGAACACATCATGTTACTTCTTAGCCTATTACAACTTCTGGTTGACCTTCTGGCTCTCTGCTCATTACTGTACCAGCATCACCAATCTCAGCTATGGGTTCTTCATCTGGTTAAAGAGAATTGTGTCCAATTTCCTGAGTCAACTTCTTTTCCTGACAGCACTTGGGATGTTCATTGTGAGTGTCCCCGGTTTTTGGGCTGTCAATGAAGAAAGTCTTATCCAGTCTTCTGTAAACAGTACAAACGTCTCTGTTATCAGGTTAGATAAAGTGTTTTCCTATCATGTGCCTGCAAACATCCTAGGTGCCATTCTGCCATTCTGCCTTAGTCTTCTGTGCCTGGTCCTCACTTCTTCCTTTCTGATCAGACACGTCTGGAGGGTGAAGAATAACGACTCTGGATCAACACGTCCAAATCTTCAGGCTCATGTCACTGCACTGAGGACAATCTTCTTCTTACTTCTTATGTTCACATTCTTCTGCGTGTATCAAGTGATTACTTTTCTTCCACGTTCCTCACTGTCAATAGTTTTTTGGAATTTACAATTATTATCTCAATCGGTGGAGGCTGCCGTCATCTTCCAGGCCAACAACAAGCTGAGAAGGATCATTCTGAGAAGATTCTAGACCAGAAGCTGGAGGAACACAAAGACTTAAAATGTGGAGAATGCTTAGCTTGAGAGTCTAAATATATACTATAAACTTTTAGTGTGATAGAGATCAGTGTAAAATGTTTCCTAAGTCATAGAATTTAGTTTTGTATGGAGTGTGGAAGGGTTATATCTCTTGTCATATTTTAATAGCTGTCTGTGTTCCTTACTTGGGTCTTTCACCTTCTTGATTTGTCTTGGTTAGAGATGGGCTGCACACTCCCCTGTTCGATTCACAGCAGAACTCCTGAACAGGGGAAAAGTTTGACCCCCAAACCTCAAACTCCATTGAACTCTATGGGAGCTAAACCAGCTGTGATGGGGGCTCTGATGGAATGGGGGACCTTTGGTGTAATGGGGGATCTCTGATGTGATGAAGGGGAACAATTGCAATCGGGGACCTCTGGTGTAATGGGGAACCTCTGATGTAAAAGGAAACTCAGATGGAACTCAGATGGAATAGGGGACCTTTGGTGTAATGGGGAACCTCTGATGTAATGGGGGCTCAGATGGAATAGGGAACCTTTGGTTTAATGGGGAACCTTTGGTGTAATGGGGAACCTTTGGTGTAATGGGGCCTCTGATGTGATGGGTCGCTCGGATAGAATAGGGGACCTTTGGTGTAATGGAGGACCTCTGATGTGATGGGTGGCTCTGATGGAATGGGGGACCTTTGGTGTAATGGGGGACCTCTGATGTGATGGGGCCTCTAATGGAATGGAGGACCTCTGGTGTAATAGGGGGCTCTGATGAGATGGGGGACCTCTGAAGTGATGGGGCTCTGATGGAATGGGAGACCTCTGGTGTAATGGGGAAGCTCTGATGTGATGGGGGCTTTGATGTAATGGGAGACCTCTGGTGTAATGGGGAAGCTCTGATGTGATGGGGGGCTCTGATGGAATGAGAGACCTCTGGTGTAATGGGGGACCTCTGATGTGATGGGGGTCTCTGATAGAATAGAGGACCTTTGGTGAATTGGGGGAACTCTGATGGAATGGAGGGACCTCTGGTGGAATGGGGGTACCTCTGATGTGATGGGGGGCTCTGGTGGAATGGGGGTACCTCTGATGTGAAGGGGCTTCTGATGTGAAAGTAATTTCATCAGGGTGGATGTGTGCATTGTCCAAGGCTCAGGTTTCCTATTGATAAGCAGTGATGAAACAAACTACCCCATGTTTGTTTCGGCAGGGGTTCTGCAAACTTTAAAAATATTCAGACGTGAAACGTAAGCCTCATTGAAATCAATGGGAGCTAAAATTGTCAAATTGTTTTAAAAAAATCTAATTTTCTGGGTTAAGATGTAAGGATCTGTCACAAAAAAGGCATGGGGGGTGGACATTTCCTTGGAGAATATGTACCAATGCAAAAATGTTTTTTTAAAATCCATACAGCCTGGAGCAGTGATTTTTTACATTCAATAATTCTTTATTAAGTGCAATGTATGCAGAACAGAAAGAGAAGACAAATCACAGTACACTTGCACATTGAGATGTACCCGATAACAGGGATGGAAGTTTATATGTCTACTTAGGGTAAGGCGAGCATAACCGGTACAAATGAGATTGGTAAATATTTGGAAGATTTAGATTTAGGTTTAGAGGGGAAACAAAAGGAGGGAAGGAACTAAAGGTGGAGAACAGGAAGAAAACAGGAGAGTGAATTAGAGATTGCAGAAAGAACTACTAAAGAAGCAGAAACTTCTAGAGAGTACTGATCCATAACTGGTACCAGATCACAAGTGTGCAGTATTTATCAAGCTGGGATAACAGATCGAGTGAACAAAGATTAGGTTGCACTAAAAGGCCAGTTCTAGGATCTTGGTATTGGAATGAGATCAAATCAGGTTTCAATAGTACAGTTGGGGTTCAGTAACCAAGGTTTCCACATACACTATATTAGCAAAAGTATTGGGACACCTGCCTTTACACATGAACTTTAATGGCATCCCAGTCTTAGTCCGGAGGGTTCAATATTGAGTTAGCCCACCCTTTGCAGCTACAACACCTTCAACTCTTCTGGGAAGGCCATCAACAAGGTTTAGGAGTGTGTCTATGGGAATGTCGTATTCATGTTGGAACAGGAAGGGGCCATCCCCAAACTGTTCCCACAAAGTTGGAAGCATGAAATTATCCACAATGCTGATGCTTTAAGAGTTTACTTCAGTGGAACTAAATGGCCAAGCCCAGCCCCTAAAAAAACAACCCCCCACCATAATCCCCCCCCCCACCAAGTGATTTGGACCAATGCACAAAGCAAGGTCCATAAAGACATGGATGAGATTTCTCTCACTTTCCTCTAATATCATGTTGTGTGTATAGGAGAAAAGTTATGACAAAGACCTTAAATGGGATACAGATGGAAAAATAAAAGCCGCAAGTTATGTGACCGGCCTGGAGACAGCTCAAAATCGGTATTTACACGGCTCATTTTTAAAAATGCTTTACACGGTGTGCTAGGCCAGGCTCTAATAGAGGGTCTGGCATAGACTTAGATAAATGGCTTCACAAACCCTTTAAGAAAATTCAAGCAATAGAAAAACATTAATAGAAACATTTAAGAACCTTCATATACAGGGCCCTAAACCCCACAGTTCTAGAGGAAGTCAGAAACCCTTGTAAAGCATTGTAAAATTTACTCCAATGGCAAAAATTCTCCCAGATCCTATAAGGCAATCAGATGTTTCCTTGATTGGCTTTCTAAGCTGTTATTACTTATAAATATTATTATTGAGCTATATTCTGTGAATTTAAATACACATCCAGATTTTTTTTAAACAATTAACTGAGATAGAACAAACTTCTGAAGTCTTTTAGTTAGGCATCCCATTCACCTGCAATTTGTATATCCCTCCCACAACCATAAACCAGAAGGCTGACACACTTCCTAACAATACATAAGCCCCAATGAAGGGGGATTGTTGAGCCTCTGTAATGTTTTGGATTTTATGTGTCTAATAAAAAAAAATTCAACAGTTCAAACTGCTTTGGTGCTCTGATTTCTCTTACATCATAGTGTTATATCTGGACATCCATGGTATTACCCCATCCAATGGAGAACATCATCTAAAGACCCAATCTATGTCCACAGGTCATATGACATCTTCAGTGCTCCTACACTACACAACCAATACCATGACTGTCTGTAGTCGGGTCGGGATAACACGGAGAAATTTAGGTCTGTTGACTTTGTCCTCCTTTCTCTGGAAATGTCTCCAATCTCTTTTCAGATCTTACAAGTGTTCATTATCAACTCAACCCCCTTTTTCATAAACCTCTTGTTGTCCAACATTCCACGGTTGGCATCCTGTGCCTGGGAAAATGCTCTTTTGGCCACTTAACAAACATATCTAACCTTTATAAACTCAACAAAGAACCCTTACAGCTTTATTTATACAAACTGAGGAAAAGTACATGCAACCCCCCCCAAAAAATTACCAAAATTCTGGTTCAGTTGCCTAGAAAAAATTAAACCTGATTGGTCACTATGGAGAAAGATTGAGTTCTCTTTTCTGCTATTAGACTATAAACCAATTGACCTCATTCCCATAATATCCAAAGCTATTTTTTCTTTTGGTGTCAGTGGGAGTAATAGTGTCCCATCATTGGTGCCAGTGGGAGTAATAGTGCCCCATTATTGGTGTCAGTGGGAGGAATAGTGCCCCATTATTGGTGTCAGTGGGAGAAATAGTGCCCCATCATTGGTGTCAGTGGCAGGAACTATACCTCACTGTTGTTGGCAGTGGAGGGAATAATGCCCCAAGGGCCGGATAAAAGCAAGCAAAGGGCCACATCTGGTCCTCGGGCCGCAGTTTGGAGACCACTGCTCTAGACCATTCTAAGTATACACAACCCTTAGCCAGTTTTCTATCCAGGAACATACCCTGTGGTCTACACCTTCAGACCTCAGCTTGTAGATGAAGCATTTGTGGGGGACTGTATCAAATGCTTTTGAAAAATCCAGATACACCACATCCACTATACATAACTATATAACTGGCTATAACAATACAGACCTGATCACGGATGTGGAAATACGGGGCAATTTAGGTAACAGCGATCACAGGTCAATTAATTTCAGTATAAATCACACAAATAGGAAACATAAAGGGAATACAAAGACACTGAATTTCAAAAGAGCCAACTTCCCTAAACTACAAACCTTGCTAAAAGGCATAAATTGGGATAAAATATTAGGAACAAAGAATACAGAGGAGAGATGGGTTTGCTTTAAGAGCATATTAAATAAGGGCATTAGTCAATGTATCCCATTGGGTAATAAATTTAAAAGAGCGAACAAAAGTCCTGGATGGCTTAACTCCAATGTAAAAATGCATATAAAAGCAAAGGAGAAGGCCTTCAAAAAATACAAGGTTGAGGGATCATCGTCAGCATTCAGAGTTTATAAAGAATGCAACAAGAAATGTAAGGGTGCAATTAGGACAGCTAAGATAGAACATGAAAGACACATAGCGGAGGAGAGCAAAAAAAAATCCCAAGAAATTCTTTAAGTATGTAAACAGTAAAAAAAGGAGGACAGACCATATTGGCCCCATAAAGAATGAGGAAGGACATCTGGTTACAAAGGATGGGGAGATGGCAAAGGTATTGAATTTATTCTTCTCCTCAGTCTTCACAAGTAAATCGGGGGGCTTCAGTAACCAAAACTGCAGTGTTTATCCTCATGACACAACACAGGAAGCACCATCATGGTAACAGAGGACAGAATTAAAATTAGACTTGAGAAACTTAACATTAATAAATCACCGGGACCAGATGGCTTGCATCCGAGGGTACTTAGGGAACTCAGTCAAGTGATTGCCAGACCGTTGTTCCTAATTTTTACAGATAGTTTACTGACTGGAATGGTACCAGCTGATTGGAGAAAAGCCAATGTAGCACCAATATTTAAAAAGGGCCAAAATACATCCCTGGGAATTACAGACCAGTTAGCCTAACATCAATAATATGTAAACTCTTGGAGGGGATAATAAGGGACTATATACAAGATTTTAGTAATAAGAATGATATCATTAGCAGTAATCAGCATGGATTCATGAAGAATCGTTCTTGCCAAACCAATCTTCTATGAGGAGGTGAGTTGCCATCTAGATAAAGGAAGGCCCGTAGACGTGGTGTATCTGGATTTTGCAAAAGCATTTGACACAGTTCCCCATAAATGTTTACTGTACAAAATAAGGTCCGTTGGCATGAACCATAGGGTGAGTACATGGATTGAAAACTGGCTACAAGGGCGAGTTCAGAGGGTGGTGATAAATGGGGAGTACTCGGAATGGTCAGGGGTAGGTAGTGGGGTTCCCCAGGGTTCTGTGCTGGGACCAATCCTATTTAATTTGTTCATAAACGATCTGGAGGATGGGATAAACAGTTCAATCTCTGTATTTGCAGACGATACTAAGCTAAGCAGGGCAATAACTTCTCTGCAGGATGTGGAAACCTTGCAAAAAGACCTGAACAAATTAATGGGGTGGGCGACTACATGGCAAATGAGGTTCAATGTAGAAAAATGTAAAATAATGCATTTGGGTGGCAAAAATATGAATGCAATCTATAGACTGGGGGGGAGAACCTCTGGGGGGATCTAGGATGGAGAAGGACCTGGGGGTCCTAGTAGATGATAGGCTCAGCAATGGCATGCAATGCCAAGCTGCTGCTAATAAAGCAAACAGAATATTGGCATTAAAAAGGGGATCAACTCTAGAGATAAAACGATAATTCTCCTGCTCTACAAGGCTCTGGTCCGGCCGCACCTGGAGTATGCTGTCCAGTTCTGGGCACCAGTCCTCAGGAGGGATGTACTGGAAATGGAGCGACTACAAAGAAGGGCAACAAAGCTAATAAAGGGTCTGGATCTTAGTTATGAGGAAAGGTTGCGAGCACTGAACTTATTCTCTCTGGAGAAGAGACGCTTGAGAGGGGATATGATTTCAATATACAAATACTGTACTGGTGACCCCACAATAGGGTTAAAACTTTTTCGCAGAAGAGAGTTTAACAAGACTGGTGGCCACTCATTAAAATTAGAAGAAAAGAGGTTTAACCTTAAACTACGTAGAGTGTTCTTTACTGTAAGAGCGGCAAGGATGTGGAATTCCTATCCACAGGCAGTGGTCTCAGCGGGGAGCATTGATAGCTTCAAGAAACTATTAGATAAGCACCTGAATGACCACAACATACAGGGATATATAATGTAATACTGACACATAATCACACACATAGGTTGGACTTAATGGACTTGTGTCTTTTTTCAACCTCACCTACTATGTAACTATGTAACTATGTATACATGGCTGCCATGTAAGCAGCAGCCTTATATAGTGTGGGGTGCGGACTTGAGCCCCTGAGCCATGATTGGCCAAAGGCACTCTGCCTTTGGCCAATCATGTATAAAGATATGCAGCGCTAGAAATACAAAAAATAACTATGTAAATAAAAATCCACTGTCATTGAGCATAAAGAGTCCATGTTCCAAGAAATGGCCTCACCCACAGTGTAAATATGACTAGCTGAGGTGATCTATGAAATCCTCCACTGCACACCAACACACCGGGCCTCTTACCACAGAAAATGGACCACTAGGTTATAGGTGGTCAGATAAGCATGATAGATCCACTATAGCACAACTCCACTCTGGTACTAGACAGCTGAATCTCATAGGGTCATAACATGGAGTGAATCCATAGGTTCATATGTAGGATACAAGAGAAGCAGCTCCTCATAGTGTACTATGTTAATTCATGATGATTTTATTAAATAAAAAGCATACAGGGTACTCACATTTGGAAAAGTAAAATGAGCATTTCAGGAACTCAAAAAGTCCTTGGTTAACATTTGTTTCCAACCAACAAAATAGCTGCCGTCAGCACATGTAGTGTCATGACATCAGATCTCCAGGCTCCACCCTACGTGGCGTTACGTCCAATAAGGAACGTCATCAGGGGCGTGGTTAGGAGATCGTCACTTCCTCTATATATAGGTAGGAGAGCGAAGTAGAAACACCTCTTCCTCCTTGTGTTTCAAGCCACAGTATCAGCCGCCGGAAGTGGAACCACATCCACCGGAAGTGAGCAAAAGCTGCAGGAATGTAAACAATCATGGCTCTCACAGTACATTGTACTGCTGTACATTGTACATCCCATGACACAAATTTCTGGCTGCTTTTATTTCCTGTGTCGGAGAACTTGTCAGAAGTTATCAGGTTGATAACAGAGCTACAGAGCAAGAGAAAGCCACGGGACTCAGTGCTTTGGAGAGAGATAAGAAAACACTACAGATATATGTGCCCAGCTCAAATTTCATGAATCGATTTACATCCACTTTAAGAAATGACATGCCTTTAAGGAGTGAGCTGTCCCCTCTGCCCAGTCATTATCTGGATAGTTGAAGTCCCCCATTATAATGACATTTCTCTGTCTCACTGCCATTTCTACCTGTGCCAGGAGATCCAACTCCTCCTCTTCCTTAAGATTAGGGGACCTGTAACATACCCCCACTATTAATTTCCCACTCTCTTCTTAACTTTGAAGTTCCACCCACATGGATTCCACCTCCCTCTTGCCCCATTTTATCAGATTTTTGCTGCACCCTCATTGCAGACTGGGTAGAATATGAATCCAACAATTCAGCTCACAAGGACAATCCCAACCTCTATTGGGAGGCTGACAAATCCTATCTTACACGGCATCCTTTATAAAACACTCAATACCAGGAAGCCAGCACACGCCTCAGAGGAGCTGAGAGTGTTGTCCAGTCACACAATACCCCTGAAACTAGAATTAGATGGCATAAAGCAAAACAACAGTTTGAGCGGTGGGCAGAACAGTTGGAGCTGGTTAAGTGTTCCTATACAGATTTATTATTAAGCAAATTTGGTAATAAAGCAGAAAAATTGCTATCGAGAGGTACCCGCCAGCCAACTCATATAGCAGTTTTCTAAGACCAACAAAGGGCAGTGTGATCCTCTCCCCTGGATGTAGGAAAAATGATGGAACATTTCTATGCTCACTTTGTGATCACAATCCTATTGATCGGCCCCTGTGCCTGTTAGAATTTAATATTCATCAGTTAACAAAAGAATGAATGGATTAGATCTTACGTAATAATTAAATTGTATATATAAATATATATTTATATCTCTTCTATGTATGGAAAAAGTGAAGTTTTATATAGGTTTTTATACTCATAAAAGTATATGCTGTTATAAGCTCATAAGCATTTCTTGGGCGAGCCCACATATGGCAGTAATTAAGAGTGAGCTGAACTTTCACCTCCCCCCATCACAGATGAGAAGGAAGGATTCATATACTTTAAGATGTAAAGGTTCATGTTTTAGTTTAGATCACAATTTCTTTATATTGCAATATTTCTTGATTAGGATATTAACAAAAACATTGCGTTTTAAATAAAAATAATATATATACTGATATATGTAGTATTCGATTTAGAAGTTAAAGGAAACTTATGTTGCATAAGTTAAATGGTCCTCCTGGCCCACACCTCGGGAATGTCGACCCCCACCCCAAGCGATGTCTCAGGAAAGCCAGCAATTTTCTGTAGGCCTACAAGTCTATTAATACAAACCTTTAAGCCAGCCTTTATAGGAGAAGGTGGGGGCTGATTTTAGGGAAAAAGCTAGTAGCAGAGGGCAGACAAGCAGATTCTGCTGCAGACACACACACACATTACAAGACATTGCTGCCACATCTACACACAAACACACATATGATTCAATCTTCATCTTAAGAATATTATACATTATTAATGACATTCTATACTTTGACATTTTTATTATTAAAATCAATTTTTGAGTTTTTACACGAGAACTGAACTGACTTTCTTGGAACTTTCCTCATCAATATGAATTATTGAAATATCGTTATTAATACCGTGAAAACTATATTTTAACAGAATCGAGCCAATGCCAGCTTCATTTTGTCCGAATATCAAGCATTTTTGAATTATTTCTCCTTCCACTTGCCGAGAGGGAATTCAAACACAAACATTGACTATTCAGTCAAGCTTTCAGGAGAAATAGAAACAGCAAATGAGCTTTCGGCATCATTGAATTTTAAAGTTGAACTGGATGGATGTGTGTCTTTTTTCAACCTGACTATGTAACTATGTAACTATGAATGAACTTGGAATCATAGAATAATCAAAATTGGTGAGATGTTTGCGCACGTGCAAGAAAACTCTCTTTCTTGATGACGTAATTTCCCGCCAAGAGAGGGAACGCGTGTTACATGAAGGAAGTCGGTTCTACATTGGTGAGTAGTGAATTTTATTGATGAATTGTCTAGTGAGAGTAAATTAGAATTCAAAAATCTGTCAAATTTGCTAAAGATGATGAATTATGGTTTTACATGTTCAATTAATGCTTACAGGCAAATATTAAGATACAAAAATCAAAATTTACTTTTAAGAAATTCAGAAAACAGGTTATTAACTTGATTAAGTTAATTAAAGTTTATGACACAATGATTTCAGGAGTTCCTAAAAAGGAATGTTGTTGGTACAAAAGGGAAAACAGAGACTCAGCAGGATAACAGTGTATGTTTGTCTGAGCGGATAGATGATTTGCAGAGTGCAATTAAAATAAAAGATATTCAGTTTTATGAATTACAGAATAAAGTAAAGAGTTTAGTGAGTAATGATAGTGCAGACTCTAAACAGAAGTCTTTTGTACAAGATTTGCAGTCTATAGACCAGGATCATGAAGGCTTGCTTAAACCAAAATTGATGAATAAAACTGCAGTATGCACACAAAGTCTAGACAGACAAAAGGAAAATGGCGATCAGAGAGTTGCCACATGTATGGCCACACCCAGAGATGGTGAGATACACATCACAGGCGGAAATAAAGTTTCAGAGCAGACAAGAAATGTTACTTGCTTACATTGTAAGAAATGTGGCCATGTACAGAAAGAATGTTTAAAATATAAAGTAGATTCACAAAGAAAAACTTTGAAGGTAGAAAATAAGGACATTTCTGAGCAATTTATTCCTTCTTCTCCAAACAATAGGCTGACTGATTTGCCTTATGCCTCTGAAGTCAAACAGATCAGTACACTGACTGTTAATGACAGTTCAATCAATATGACAAACAATGATGACAATGAAAGAGATGGATTACTTTCATTCCCATCAGGGTTTAGGAAAAAAAATTTCTGAGACCTCTCCAACATTAAATTATGTTGCTCCAATTTTAATAGATGAAAGTGGAAGGCCATGGTTACATGGATTTATTAAATGGTAATAAAATGAAATGGTTAATACATTTAAGACCTGAACTCAGTTTAACTAAACACAAATTACCTGTGAGTATTAATTCTCCAAAATGTAGTTTAATTGGTTTCAGTGGAAAAGAAAATACAGTTGCAACTAAAGTTTCTGATGTTACTTTTGAAATTCCAGGACTTTTGAAAATGAATATAGACACCTGGTGTTGCCAAAAAACAGAGAACATTGTAGGCATGGATGTGATTAGTAAATGAAATTGGATTATTGATTTAAGTAATTCTACTATATGGAAAGATTCTTCTCGGCCCAAGTCTATCATAATAGAACCCTCAATGTACAGTAATGTTGGAAATTTTTGTACAGCAGCAGCTGACATAAAGTGAATATAAAAATGATATATGATCTTGCGCAAGACCTTAGTGCATAAAAATAATAGTGACCAAATATCATCAAACAATAATAAAGTGGTATAAAAGGAACAAGTGCAGGTGCTGGATGATCTTCAAATAATTAAAACATAAAAAATGAAAAATAAAAAATGAAAAAATAAAAAATGAAAAATGAAGCAGCTGACATGTCTTCAGATTATAATTGGCCTCATACAGGAACCAATCTCATATTGGAACAATTAATTCGATCACATAAAAGTCTTTGAAGTCAGACCAAAATGGATACAGGTTTGTTTAAAGATATTGAAATAGAAATTGAGGGAAAAGATCCTAAACCCCAAATTTAAAATAAGTTACCACAAGAATCAATAAGTCCAGTTTCTGACATTGTACAATCATTTTTACAACAAGGAATATTAAAGAAGGCACAATCAGTGGTAAATAATTGTATTTGGCCTATCAAGAATGCTGATGATTCGTACTCTTTATCAGTTGATTTAAAATCACTGAATAAATGCGTTACAAATAACAAACCTATTGTTCTTAATTTAAATTTAACGTCACACAAGGATGCCAAGGCCAAAGTATTTTAGTACTGGAAATCGCCAAAAGTCATTTTTCAGTACCATTAACTAAAAGCTGTCAATATAAACTTGCCTTCAGTTTTAATAAAGAAACTTACGCATTCACAAGAATAATTCCAGGATTGGATATTACTGACGGTTTAGTACGCGAGTGTTTGGAGAAAGTATCATCAAAATTCTCTAGACCAGAATGTATTTTCCAGTGCGTGGACAAGTTTTTGCTGTCTACACAAAGTACAGAGGAACATGTTACTCTTTTGTCAGAGTTATTTACTCTGTGTTCGATTTTAGCCCTGCTGTTTGAGTCAGTTCAGTTAATAAAAGATAAAGTTAAATTTCTTCATATGCAAATTAGTCATGGACAGAGACAGTTATCACAGGAAAAGTTAGAAACATTTCTTTTATTCCAATTCCAACATCTTACAAGGCATTATATCAATTTTTGAGTGAAGTGTTGCAAATAGTTTTTACAGAAATATGATGATAAAGTTAAACCATTATTTGATTTATTGAAACAAAAAAAGATGTTGTGTTTGATCAATGGGGTTAAACCCAGACAGATGCCTTTGAAGTGCTGAAAAGGGATCTGCAGAATGCTCCTTCATTGAATACAATCAAAGTTGGTCAAGGCCTGTTGTTTTGCATATTGATGTATCTGACAATTCAATTTCAGTAACTTTGTCTCAATTAAAAGAAGGTGATCAGAAAATAATAGTTTTTTTCTCCAGAGGTTTGACAAATATGGAAAAGACTTTTGACAGAAATATCAAGCAATTGTTAAGTGTTTATTTTGCAGTTAAAGTAACATAAAAGATTGTGAGATCTAGTAGGCTCATATTACTGACACCCGATCTGTCGATGAAAATTATTTTAAAGAAAATTAATTCAGGAGAATTATATGACAAATATCACCCATTTTTTAAAACTTTACAATTTAAATCCATACAGGTAAATTTGGTAACAGAACATTCTCAGCTATATTCACAAATTGATGTTTGTATAAATGTTTTCAGAAAACCTGTAAAAGGTATTTTTAGAACAAATGCTGAGAGAGGCTTTGAGCCAGTATTTGTTAATAGAATTAAGAGTCGTTCAGCAGGTCTTCCTATGTGTTACCCAAAGAATGGTTATGCTATTCAGCAAAAATTCCACAGAAAATGTTGAATTGAAAGATGCCAAAAAATGACAGTACAGCACGCATTACTCTAAATCTTATAGAGGAGAAGTGAATGGATACAGTTTGCTTCAGTCTTCTGGGGTTGATTTCTTTGTCTGTGAAAACGAGGTTTTGAATCATGACAAAAAGGAGACATTGCATCCTGTTATAGTTAAATACACAGAATAATAGTATTAGGAGTATAGGCCAGAACAACGGAGAAAGGTAAGGTAATTAGAAATGTTATTATTAAAATATGACTTTCGTGTCATAATAAAATATTAGGATTGTGAAATGTAAAATTAATAAGTAAATGAAGGAATATTTTGCATTCATTTAAATTCAAAATCATGATACTGCATTTTATTTCAGGATTTGACTTGTAAGTCACCAAAAGAAAAGAAATTGAATATTTTTAGACCTTCCAGATGAAAACAAAATCTTCTTTTTTGTGACGTGATATGTTTATCATATCAAGATGAGATATTTTTTACACATCAATTTTTACAATCACATATATTGTATTTTCAGAGATGAAAGAGTTAAACATCCTTACAATAGAGTCATTCTAGTTAGAAGAAACATCTGGTGCTAATTAAGATAACAGTACATTTTTCTAAAGTCATATAGACAAGTTAGGACTTACTTTTACATTGTAATATGTATTTTTTTTTAAATCATCTCACATATATGAATGAATTAATTAAAAAAAAAAACATATTTTAAGTTCAAATGTAGACAAAGATTATTTGAAAGGTTGTATGAATTATAGATTTATGCTGAACACAATTTGGAGGGAAAGTATGAAACATATATTTCTGAAGTGACATCCATATTTCAAAGTATTGTACAACAATGTTACATTTATGATTTATGAAATTAAGGGGATTTATTATTTGGTAAAAGAAAAAGAAAATAGTAAGGGTGAAAATATTTTTATGGTATATGAAGCAAAAGGCTTATAGAGTTCACTTTTCTATATATAGAATCAAAATTGAAAATATATCAATTATCTTAAGATCTAAAAGTATGTATGGATACGAATGTGATGCATTTGAGGTATAAATTGATTTAGATAAGAAAATGATTAATATTGTTTAATCAATTATTTTGAGAGGGAAATGTTAGAATTTAATATTCATCAAATATTAACAAAAGAATGAATGGATTAGATCTTACATAATAATTGAATTGTATATATAAATATATATATTTATATCTCTTCTATGTATGGAAAAAGTGAAGTTTTAGTTTCAATAGTTTTTTATTGAGACTTTATAAGTACAATATAGACAGAAAATAAAAAAAACATACAAAAGCTAAGATACCATCTGCTGTATAACATACCATGAGCACCTGAGAAGTAACTAAAGGTGTTATCATGCATAGGGTGATAATATTGCAGTATTGGAACCAGACAGGCTCTCCAGCCCTGACACCCCCTCTGGGAACAAGCTGTGTCAAGGACTATTGGGCTCAACCCGCTCACCGCAACACTTACATGACATAGTAGTTATACCATATCGTTGAAAGACCCCTTTGTTACCTCTGTAACCTTATATATTCAGAAATATCATAACTGTAAAATAGTGCTCAATTGCAACAACGCAACTATTGTATATATTAATTAGGTCTAAGGTAATTATTAATTAGGTCTAAGGTACACGTGCCACACGTGGTACTGTGGGCCACGTACAGTGGTATCCTGCAAATGGTACAACATTAGAATAGTATAAGGGAGAGATAGGAGATAAGAAAAGGGGGAGAGAAAAAGAAACGGAAGCAAGGATATACTTTAGCATCTACACATGAATACTATTGTGGAGAGACCAGGGAGGTCCAAATTGACCAGTTGGAGAAGTATCTAGCAATACAACCATCTTTGAAGGCTAGTATCTTTTCATATTCTGCAATTGTGTTAACTTTTAAGATTAGCTCTCTCACGCTTGAGATTACATCCGTTTTCCAGTTGCTTACTACCAAGGATCTAGCGGCGAATAAAATATGCATTGCTATAAATTTAACTAATATGGGGTAATCTGACATATTAACGCTCAGAATAGCTTTTTCAATGTAAGGCTGTGTAATGACCCCCGTGACCTTCGCTATCAGTTTGAAAACTTCTGTCCAAAACCCGCGGAGGTGAGGACACACCCAAACCATATGGGCCAGTGTTACGACCTGACCGCATCCCCTCCAGCAGAGATTTGAGTTGTTATCGGAAAATTTTGCAACTATGTATGGGGTATAGTGCCATCTTGCGAGAAGTTTTTGTGCTAGTTCGTCGTAGTTCGAGAACCTTGAAAGTTGATGGTTGCATTTAATCGCACTCAACCATTGTTTGTCTGTGAAGACTTTGCCTAATTCTCTTTCCCATTTAATTTGTGGGTTGGTCTTTACATAGACCGATTTAGAGATAAGTATGTCATAAACCAGAGAGATACCTTTTGCTTTGGGGTTAGTGGAAGTTAAATAATTCCAAAGTGTTGTGGGGATTGGAAGGTTGTTTGTGTTTAATTGTCTAAAAATGTATGCAATTTGAGAGTATGTTAGAAACTCAGAGGCCAGTATACTAAATATATTCTGTATGTCTGCAAATGTCATTAATTTATCATCCTTTGTAAGGTCTTTTAGATGGAGAGTTTCTCCTTTCATCCAGTGACCTAGGGAGATGTTTGGAATTAACCAATACAGGGTTTCCAAAGTGATGGGGATCTTGGTAGATTGTATTTTGAAATGTTGGGATAGCTGGGATATTTTTTGGCTTTGGCAGTCTATGAATCCGGTCAAAGACCCCCATTTTTGATTCAATGTGTGATACTCTGTTGGACACTGCATTAACTTCTGATTTAAACTGCTGTGTGATAGCCAGTATATCAGCGTGCAGAGTAGAGCATAAGGATACCAGCATATCCCTAAGGGTGGTGTCCATTACAGGCTGGTTTGATGTGGGGAATTCAGTTGTGGAGCCTTGTAACTCCCTGGTATCATCTAATGAACAGTTAAATCTGCTGCCTCCTCAGTGTCTGCAGGTTCCACAGAAATCTTTTGTCTGCTCTTAGCTGGACTGGAGGATGCTGACGGAGGTGGGGAGTAGTTCTGATATCCTTGGCTGTCTTCTAATTTTCACAGAGTCTGTTCTGTGCTGCTTGTTGTGGCTGCGTGTGTCCTCTCTCTGGCTGCCGGCGCCATCTTGGCTGTGAGAGCGGCGCGGTAAGGTGAAAAAATTGGTAATTTTCCCTGGAATAGGCACTGTTTTCTCCTGTGGGATGTCATCTGGAGGTATGCCAGCTCTTAGTGCGCTGATTTGTGGGCAGAAACGAAGCTCCTGGTCGCTGTGATTCCCCTTTCTGGCCCTGGATGCAGTGAAGCTCTTTCAGTGTGCTGCCATCCGCGCCGTCAGCTAGCCACGCCCCAAAAGTGACGTTTTATATAGGTTTTTTTATTCGTGAAAGTATATGCTGTTATAAGCTCATAAGCATTTCTTGGGAGAGCCCACATATGGGAGTAATTAAGAGTGAGCTGAACTTTTACCTCCCCCCCGTCACAGATGAGAAGGAAGGATTTATATACTTTAAGATGTAAAGGTTCATGTTTTAGTTAAGATCATAATTTCTTTATATTGCAATATTTCTTGATTAGGATATTAATAAGAACGTTGGGTTTTAAATGAAAATAATATATATACTGATATATGTAGTATTTGATTTAGAAGTTAAAGGAAACTTATGTTGTATAAGTTAAATGGTCCTCTTGGCCCACACCTCGGGAATGTCGACCCCCACCCCAAGCTATGTCTCAGGAAAGCCCGCGATTTTCTGTAGGACTACAAGTCTATTAATACAAAATTTTACGCCAGCCTTTATAGGATAAGGGGGGGCTGATTTTAGAGAAAAAGCTAGTAGCAGAGGGCAGACAAGCAGATTCTGCTGCAGACACACGCACATCACAAGACATTGCCGCCACATCTACACACAAACACACATCTGATTCAATCTTCATCTTAAGAATATTATACATTATTAATGACATTCTATACTTTGACATTGTTCTTGTAATATTTTGCTATTTTTATTATTAAATCAATTTTTGAGTTTTTACACAAGAACTGAATGGACTTTCTTGGAACTTTCCTCATCAATATGAATTATTGAAATATCATTATGAATGCAGTGAAAACTATATTTTAACAGTGCCCAAGCTTTCTTAAACAGGCTCCAGCTCTTCAAGTATCACGGCCTCACAACTAGATCCCAAACTGCAGGGGGAATCCTAACAGTGATTTAATACCTAGCCAGCAACAGGGCTCCCGGCCCGATGGCTTCTCTGTGAATTATTTAGGTTGTTCAAAGAAACCCTGTAGCCCACCCTGCTAGAGGTCTACAATGGGATCTGGTCAGGTGGTCCATATTTGTCTATGGGTAACCAGGTTTATATTTCATTTATTGGCTAAAAAGGGAAGCGATCCCTTGGAACCTGGGTCCTGTCGACCTATATCATTGCTCAAATTGGATGTAAAAATCCTCTCCGCACGGCAGATATACTGCCATCATTAATCCATCCAGCTTAATCAGGCTTCATTAAATGAAGGACCGCCTCAATAAACATATGCAACATTCTTATGGTCCTAGAATGTGCTAAATTAAACCCGATGACAATGCGATCATCACCCTGGACGCCAAGAAAGACTTTGATAATGTCAGTTTTGACTGTCTCTCCTTGGTTCTTGGCAAGAAGGCCTTTTTGGGTCCTTTCCTTCATCTTGCTCATAGTAGGTATGCTTCTCTAATGGCCAGGGTGGTGGTTTCTGGTCTACTATCAGATAGATAACATTAGGCTTTTCAAGGGAACAAGACAAGAGTGCCTCCTATCCCCTCTTTTGTTCAATCCGGCTTTGGCGACTTTATCCCGTTACTTATCCAAGGCAGCCCCCTTGTATGGTGTCCATATAGGGAGGTTTGAGGTGCCCTTTATGCTGATGATATCCTCATTCTCACCGCTGATCCTGATGTAGGCAGGAGTTGGCTAATGCTGCCTGCAACGTCAGGAGACACTGTGCAGCATTACTTCTGTGGAGTTGTTTTCTCCTAGTGTTCAGCCCAGGACTCTGTGTTGTCATATCCTGAACATAGAGTGACTGAGTGCTAAGATTAAAGCAAAGCATCTTGGGATGTGTAGCCCAGAGAGTCAAAATCTGCATTCAGCTGGACTGTTTTGAACTACAAATACAAGCCAGCTGGGAAAGAAGAACAGGATGCTGGGAGAGGTGATAAAAGGCGGGTGTGTGGGTGGGATCTCTCTCTCTGGACCCCGGCCTGGAACTACTAGCAAGTGACTCTGTGTCAGTGTGTGCTGTGGCCGAATCTTGGCTTGTGCTACAAAGAGCGAGGGAGAAAGTCATGGTGTGAGGGTGTAGGAGCACCTACTGCCACCCAAAGGAAGAACCCACCAATCGTTATTGTTTATGTTATTAGAATCTAATGCTTATAACCCTGCAGTAAATAAGATCCAACAATTCCACTTAAACTTGTGTATGTGTCTCTAATCATTTTGATCATCAGCAAAAATGTCTGAACCCAGGATGTCAGAGGTGTCGGAGGACTTGCAAGGCCGGGGCAACCAGTCGGGTACAGATTCAGCAAGCGGCCCTCACGGGGGTAGCGCTACACTACATTTGACATGATCACTATAAAAAACACCCTTTGATGAGTTACATAGATGTTCAGACCTCCGCATTAATTACAATAAAAGAACATTACTACCCTTAGGGGTCTCCCAGCCTAGAGCCTTACTTGAGACATCCCTCTTCTCTATAGCCAATGGCATGGCATTACTCACCTCGGCATAAAGATAGGGAAACGTACTTCTTATCTATACGCTCTCTACTTTCTGCTTCTAATACAGAAAATTGTTCATTAATTGGATACCTGGATAGATTTACCCACCTCATTTCTGAGAAGATGTCATTTGTTTAAAATGGTGAGCTTTGCTTAATTGGTATACCCATTCCAAACGACTACCCCCCTCCTATTGAAACATAAAGATGTCAATTTGTTGAATAAGACAGTCACTTCCTTTTTTTGGCACAATAGGAAACCACAAATGGCTTTAGACAGACTTTACCTCCCTAGAAGTGAAGGAGGTGAAAACTTGCCCAATTTTAGGGTGTGCAATTTGGTCTGTCTGCTTCCCATAGGCCTAGACTGGATATCTTCCTAATCCTGCTACTTAAATTGGATCCTCAGATCGGAAATGGGGCTTTTTTATTCTCTGAGGGTGTTGTTGCCTAGCAAATTGAAGCAACTTCCAACCACACTTCAACGGGATTTATTACTGAGAGTCACTATTATTGCGTGGAGGGAGTCTCAAAAGAAATTAGGCCTCTCACCATTGATTTCTAGACACCTACCTATCCAGACTAACCCAATGTTCCCATCAGGACTGCAACATGAGGCCTTCTCAACAAACATGGAAAACTAAAGGTCTGACGTCAGTCTCTCAGCTCTTCTTTTTTTTTTAATTATTTATTCTTTATTCATTATTTTCTTCTAATACAAAATATCTTAAAAACAATACAGGTAGTCCAGAGTGTTTATCCAATATAATTTCTATCCCCTGCATTGTTATATTTTTCAGCAAGCTTATCCCAATCTCCCTCTCCCCCCCCCCTCCCTTCCTCAATAGAGAAATACTCACTATTTTTTTGTAATCATGCTGGATTCCTTCTTTTATTTATTTTTCGCTGCAATATTACACCATCTCTTATCTTAATTTTTGGAATTTATTATGATGCGATGTTCCCTATTAGTTTATCCTAAAGCCACGTACACACGAGCGGAATGACCGACAGAAAAAGTCTGACGGAAGCTTTTCATCGTCTATTCCGATCGTGTGTAGGCCTCATCTGACTTTTTTTTTCGAAAATTCTGATGGACCTAGAAATGGAACATGTTCTAAATATTTCTGACGGAACCAATTCCTATTGGGAAAACTGCTCGTCTGTATGCTGTTCCGACAGACCAAAAACAACGCATGCTCTGAAGCAAGTACGAGGGGCAAGCTATTGGCTACTGGCTATTGAACTTCCGTTTTCTAGTCTCATCGTACGTGTTGTACGTCACCACGTTCTGGACGGTCGGACTTTGGTGTGACCGTGTGTATGCAAGACCGCTTGAATGGAATTCTGTCGGAGTTCCGTTGGAGAAACCTTCTGAGTTTATTCCGATAGCAAAACCGGTTGTGTGTACGCGGCATAAGAATACCTTTCGAGCTTATCCTTTTTAATAATTCATAGTTCTTACTCCAGTTTAGCCCACTAAGGGGGGGGGGGGTTCTCACCAACCACGCTCTCCACATCTTTTCAAATCCCCCAAGGTTTCCTCTCTTTATATAGGTTACTTTTTCTTTCCATATAGTTTCCTTTATAGTATTAATCCATTCACTTACTGCAGGAGGTTTCCTCGACTGCCATCTCAGCGCAATCAGTTTTCAAGCTTGGAATAAGCTTCTTATTAATGCAACTTTCATGCTCTGACCCTCACCTGATTTCTCCTTATATCCCAATACACAGAGCTTAGCCTCCAGACTCAAGGATGTCCCATAAATCCCATTTATGGTATCCAGGACCCCCTGCCAATAGCGAAACAACTTTGGGCATCTCTACATCATAAGTATGAGGTCCCCGCTCTCCTGACATCTTGGGCAGTTCGCATCAAGTCTCCTACCATACATGAATAACTTCTTAGGAGTGTCATAGGCTCTGTGTATCAGCATCAAGTGAGAAATTTTCTGTGAGGGAGATACCGATATCTTAGGTCCCATCTCCAATATTCTCTTCCACTGTTCATTAGTTTTTTTCTCCACTATCCGCTTCCCATCTCTCCCTATTATTATCACAAGGATCCAACTCCGTATCTCCTTTACTCAGCTAACCATATATTTCGGAAATAAGCCCCTTGGTTGTCTCTATCCTAAATATCTTCTGAAAAAAACAGGGTTTTACTCCACATTAATACTTGGACCTTAAATTGGGCTTCTAAAGTGTGCCTAATCTGTAAGTATCTATAAAAATGAGTGATAAGGTATATTATATTCTCTTCTTAATTCCAAGGAAGTTTTTAAAGCATTCCCTTCGTATAACTGAATCAGTCTATATATGCCTCATGTTTCTCACTCTTTTACCTTTCCTATTGGCAACAACTCCTGTAAATTCTTATTGTTCCAGAGGGAGGGGGGTGTATTCGAGTATCCCTGAATATCCCATCAGTTTCTTAGCTTTTTTCCACACTTTTATTATCATTTTTGTTGTTGCATTCTTATAATAAAAAGATTCCGCCTCCAACGCGTCCACTAATGTGTTATGCAATGCTCCTGATAGAATTATTCTCCCATTTACACCTCCTCCTCCCATGTTATCACCTCCTATTAACTGTTGCAGCTGTGCAGCCAGATAATAATTCTCGGGGTGAGGTACCACCAAGCCCCCTTCCCCGGTTGGGAGCTGCAATGTACACAACCGGATTCAAGCTTGTCCTCCTTTCCAGATCAATTCTCTGAAAAGAGATTCAATTTTTTTTAAACCATTTTTTACATATGGGGAGTTGTGTAGCACATACATTACTTGTGGCATCCATACCATTTTTATCAGGCTGCATCGACCTGCTACTGACAGGGGGAACCGCTTCAAAATTTTAATTTTTTGTTTAAATTTAGTCAATAATGGTATTATATTGTTACTAATACACTGGTTAGGATCTCTCGTCAGCAGAATCCACAAGTATTTTAGTGTATCTACTACCACTAATTGGGGCTGTACAGAGATATTTGAGTTACTCGTAGGGTCCATCGGTAGAAGCTCCGACTTTTCCCAATTTATCACTAATCCAGAAAAAAAATCAGAATTCCTCCACAATGTTCATAGCTTTATTTAAAGATTGCCCGGTATCTCCCAAGAAAAGAAGAACATCGTCCGAAAACAATGCAATTCTTTCCAAATTCTATAGGGTCAGAGCACTGACTCCTTTCTGGCAGCCCCACCAATCTCACATTATGTCTTTGGAGCCTATTCTCCATCTCATCCATTTTTGAAGCGTATATGCTCATCTGATTTTTCATATTTTTAACATCATGTTTTAATGGGTACGTATCATCTTCTATTTGACTTATCCTTCCTTCCAAGACTGTTGTTCTTTCTGCCATTTTTTGAAGATCTTGTTTAACCAACATCAAGTCCTCCTTTACCTCCTTCATTTGGTTGCATAATTAATGAATTAAATAAATAATAATGAAAATTTACATGCGTTTACAGCCTGGAGTACATCCTTCAGTGATGGCTCTTTCTCAGGGATAGGACTAGGGGCAGAGAGTACCTCTTCATGTGGCTCTGTTGGGCCTGTACTCTTACTGCTCACTGTTTTAGTTCTTAAGGCAACTGATGCTAGGGCTGAATAATGGTCCTGACTTTTTCTGTCCACTGGTACCCCCTGTTGTATTTTAACCTGTTGGACCTGTTGGACCCCTGCAGCTGTTACAGCGGCGGTCACCTGCTAGGAGTTTTTTTTTTCTTTGAGGAACGCAATTGTTGTGTCCCCACATTCTCCGGCTGCATTTTCTCTTCTCCTCTTCTTCTCATTGTTGCCATATCTGTTTTTATAAGCTGCAGTTCTATCAGAGCCCAATGCCTAGGCTCATTCCCAAATAGTTAATTTATCAGAACGCAGTACGTGGGCTTATTCACAGTTCAGATAGGTCATCTATTGGAGCACAGAGCATGGACCCATTCACAGCTCAGACAGTTAATCCATTAATATCCAGTGCATGGACTCATTCAAAGTTCAGATAATTCATTTATCAGAACGCATTGCATGGACTTATTTACAGTTCAGATAGTTTGTTTATCAGAGCCCAATGCATACACTTATTCACAGTTCACATGGTTCAATTATCAAAGCACAGCATATAAGCCTATTCACATTTAAAATAGCTCATTTCCAGTTCATCCAGCATCCAGCAAGGTGATTTATTCATATAAAAAAGCCACTCACCATCTGGGTCAGTTCCAGCCCTCTAAGGGGGGGGGGCATCCCTCCTACCCCTCAGGTCCCTCTCACAGATCCCGGCTCAGCTCAAGTGCCCACGCTCACTCAGTGCCACTGACTGGGTTTTTGTGGGGTCTTGAGGCTTACACACTCTCAGCTGTTTGGCGTCTTTCGGGTTTGTCCAAAGCTGTGCACCGCCTCCTCTCCCTCCTCTGAATGGAGGCTTGGCCTATCAATCAGCTGGCCAGAACATTCCAAGCGCTCCTCGCACACTGTTCCTGTTACAAAAAAGACAGCAGCTCCAGCCGCTCTGTGTCTACGTACACCGCTGTGCCACTTCGCTTTAGGGGGAAAGGTAGGAGAGAGTACACACATGTCCCCATGTTCTCACTCCATACTCTCCCTCCTCTCACATCTGGTCACAGCTCTCAGCTTGTTTCTCAGCTCTTCAACCCCAGACCCTGGCAACCCTCAGACCCTCAATGATGTTACAAACAAGTTCACCTTTCCTCACGTCATCTCTTTCACTTTTGGCAATGCATTAGCAATGCAAAATCTTGCTGTCATGATAAAACAAAGAGTTTCCTGTTCTTCCGCCTCTTCAACCGTCTCTTCCACACTCAAAATGACTCAATCTCAGGCATTTACTGACCTCCTAATCTGCAATGTAGGAAACCGTTCAGCTCATCCTCAGCAACAAACCGGGACAAGGACTTTCTATCTGAATCTCTCACGGATAAACTGCTAAGCCGGTATAATAAAATCTCCACCTGATCACCAAATATGCTGAGAATGCCAACTCAAACTAATAGACAGAGACTATATTCCCTTTCTTGCCCCCAAATCCAGGCCATAGGCTACTCCTTGCGCTTGATGGGGCCCTCCTATACCAACACTTGCTTTTGGCTATGTTAGCCCATAGCAGTCTTTTGGGACCATGTCCCCAAGGACCCTTTCGTATTACTTTTTGGGTATGAAAGTCCAACACCTCAACCACCAATGTCTAGGACTGTCACAACTTCCTACCCACATTGGATATGCCTGCTGGTGGCTCGTAGGGCCATTCTGAAGAAATGGACAACCTCTACTTCTCCAACTGTAACGGATGTCAAAAGAGAATTAAAAAGCCTGCTACATCGGGAAAAGCTGCACTCCCAATTGTTTCACCTCTGAAAAATGTTTTACTTCCAGATGGAAAGCTTTCATTGACTCAACTTTTTCTCTTTTTACCTCTTTTTGCCTTCTTCTTTTTGCCTCGGAAGTAAAATCCCTCTCCACTTGTTTCTACTATAATAAATATCTACTATACATCCACAAACACCTCACTAGTGACTGACTTGGGAAAGGAACTATTACCAGTTCTCTTATAATCTTATTGCATATCGGTGCTTCACTAACCAGCTAGACATCTTATGCTGCGTACACATGAGCGGATTTGCCAACAGGCTAAACCCTGTCGGCATTTCCGACGGAAATATTTAGAACATGTTCTATATCTGAGTCCGTCGGAAATGGCGGCAGAAAAAGTCTGATGGGGCATACACACGGTCGGAATGTCCAACCAAAGGCTCCCATCGGACTTTTTCTGTTGTGAAGTACAGCCGTGTGTACATGGCATTATTGTACGACGTGCTGGACCAATTCTAGTCTTCTTGATTCCCTCTTATAGCTTCTTTATAGTTAGTTCTTTCTCTGAGTGATCGCTACCTAACGCTTTTCTGCTAGGACTCATTTTTGGCCGGCTTCTCTGATCCCTTCTGGATAGGTGGTGACCCCTCTGAGAGAATCCATCCATGTCTCCTTTTGTTTAGACAGTTTGCATTCTTCTCTTCATTAGCATGGGTGGTTACTTGGCTTGATTATATGCAAATGTTTACACATCTCCCATGTATCTCAACCATCTTCTTGTTTTGTTTAGGGGCTGCAACCCCGTTTCTGGGCTGTTGTCACCCGGGGTGTCTGTACTGAGTAAAACCAAATAAAATGTATTATAAAAACATGTCATTTATATATAACGTCACCATGCTTTATTCCCAAAATATAGTTTTAGTGTAGAATGTAAATTGGAAGATCGGTAGTCATAGTACTGAGTGTATATAATAATCATAGTGCTGAGTGTATATAATAATCATAGTACTGAGTGTATATAATAATCATAGTACTGAGTGTATATAATAGTCATAGTACTGAGTGTATATAATAATCATAGTACTGAGTGTATATAATAATCATAGTACTGAGTGTATATAATAGTCATAGTACTGAGTGTATATAATAATCCTAGTACTGAGTGTATATAATAATCCTAGTACTGAGTGTATATAATAATCATAGTGCTGAGTGTATATAATAGTCATAGTGCTGAGTGCATATAATAATCATAGTACTGAGTGTATATAATAGTCATAGTACTGAGTGTATATAATAGTCATAGTGCTGAGTGTATATAATAGTCATAGTGCTGAGTGTATATAATAATCATAGTACTGAGTGTATATAATAGTCATAGTACTGAGTGTATATAATAATCATAGTACTGAGTGTATAAATAATCATAGTACTGAGTGTATATAATAGTCATAGTACTGAGTGTACAGTATATAATTATCATAGTTCTGAGTGTATATAATAGTCATAGTACTGAGTGTATATAATAATCATAGTACTGAGTGTATATAATAGTCATAGTACTGAGTGTATATAATAGTCATAGTTCTGAGTGTATATAATAGTCATAGTTCTGAGTGTATATAATAGTCATAGTACTGAGTGTATATAATAATCATAGTACTGAGTGTATATAATAGTCAATAAGAGACATAAAGCTGTCAGTCCTGAAGTGGTTATCTATTTCAGTATAATGGAAATGAGTCAGATATTGTATTACACGGGTTGTTCTGTGCTTCATCTGTCGGCATTGAAATTAAATTCATCACATTTATGCAAAGTCAATCATGGGACGGATCTCTGAAAGCTTTTTCCATATTTCCAACTCTAAATATATAATTCTGTCTGCTATCACTGGACGTGTCCCGTCATCTCTGTCCGGAGATCACACCAAACCTCAACATGATGTCTTTGGAATTATCTCTTTTGATTTTTACAGTCTTGGGACTCGTCTTGGCAATCCCTTCTAACACTTGTATTGTGATGGGTAACCTGGACATCATCAGAAAGAAAGGGAAGTTGAGTCCCACCGATGTGATCTTTCTGGCTAAGGGGATTGTGAATATTCTCCTCCAGTGTGTGATGAGTATAGAGGGAATGCTCTATGCCTTGTCTCTGGAAACCTATTATATTAGACAAGTATTTGTATTTATGAAAACATCAATTTACTTTCTAGTCTATTACAACTACTGGTTGACTGCCTGGCTCTCCGCTCATTACTGTACCAGCATCACCAATCTCAGCTATGGGTTCTTCATCTGGTTAAAGAGAATTGTGTCCAATTTCCTGAGTCAACTTCTATTCCTGACAGCACTTGGGATGTTCATTGTGAGTGTCCTGGGCTTTTGGGCTGTCAATGAAGAAAGTCTTATCCAGTCTTCTGTGAACAGTACAAACACCTCTGTTATCAGGTTAGATAAAGTGTTTTCCTACCATGTGCCTGCAGACATTGTAGGCATCATTCTGCCAATCTGCCTTAGTCTTCTGTGCCTGGTCCTCACTTCCTCCTTTCTGATCAGACACGTCTGGAGGGTGAAGAATAAAGACTCTGGATCAACACGTCCAAATCTTCAGGCTCATGTCACTGCACTGAGGACAATCTTCTTCTTACTTCTGATGTTCACATTCTTCTGCGTGTCTGAAGTGATTCATTTTCTTCCAAGTTACTCACTGTCAATAGTTTTTTGGAATTTACAATTATTATCTCCATCAATGGAGGCTGCCATCATCTTCCAGGCCAGCAACAATCTGAGAAGGATCATTCTGAGAAGATTCTGGACCAGAAGCTGGAGGAACACAGAGACTTAAAATGTGGAGAATGCTTAGCTTGAGAGTCCAAATATATACTATAAACTTTTAGTGTGATAGAGATCAATGTAAAATGTTTCCTAAGTCATAGCATTTTGTTGTGTATGGAGCGTGGAAGGGTTATATCTCCTGTCATATTTTAATAGCTGTCTGTTTTCCTTACTTGGGTCTTTCACCTTCTCAATTTGACCCGGTTAGAGATGGGCTGCACACTCCCCTGTTTGGTTCACAGCAGAACTCCCGAACAGGGGAAAGTTTGACCCCGAACCGCAAACTCCATTGATCTCTATGGGAGCTAAACATGAGAAATCAAAAGTCCCCATTTTGAAGGCTTATATGTAAGTAATTGGCCATAAAAAGGGGTATGGGGGTCTGGGTACTCCCCTGGGGGACATGTATCAATGCAATAAAAAAATTAAAAAAAATGTTTTTAAAGGAGCAGTGATTTTAATGATGCTTAAAGTGAAACAACAAAAATTAAAAATTCCTTTAAATATTATGCCTGGGGGGTCTCCTCAGTGTGCCTGCAAAGTGGCGCATCTGAACCATGTATAGATAGAACCTGCTGCAGCAAAACTGGCATGTATAAAGAAAGAAATGAGTCAAATCACATTTAATTTGACTGGCAGTTGCAATTGCGGGCCAGCAATATTAAAAAAAAGGCGTAACCCCCCAGTCCATACTAGGCCTTATGGGTCTGTTATGGATTTTAGGGGAACCCCCAAAGCAAAATTAATAAAGAAAGGGGCGTGGGGTCCCCCCAAAAACCATACCATACCCTTATCTGAGCACGCAGTCTGAATGGTCAGGAAAGGGGGGGTGAGGGAGCGCTCCTCCCTCCCTGGGCCATACCAGGCCACATGCCCTCAACATGGGGGAGTGGGTGCTTTTGGGTGCCCCCACCCCAGAGCACCGTGTCCTCATTTTGATGGGGACAAGAGCCTCTTCCCCACAACCCTGGGCTGTGGTAGTGGGGGTCTACGGGCAGAGGGCTTATCGGAATCTGGAAGCCTCCTTTAACAAAGTGACCCCCCCGTGAATGAGTATGGGGTACATTGTACTCCTACCCATTCACTAAAAAAAGTCTCAAAAAAGAAATAAAAATGCAACACAAGTTTTTGAAAATCCTTTATTAAAAAAAAAATAATAATAAATAAAAAAACAATGTCCCCTGATGCATATCCATACAAAAAAAGCTCTGCCCACCACGACAGCTGACTGCTAAAGGGCTGCTCCGCTGGATGACATTTCCTAAATAAGTAAGGGGTGGGGCTACCTGGTGATGTCACATAGTGGCCCTTCTCCCTTGTGACATCACCAACCGGTGCATCATCAGTGCACCAACCGATGAGTTATCAGCTTACAGCTGAATGTAAAAAAAGAATTGCCAGCAATGCAAAATTAAGACAAAAATGGCTTGGGGTCTCCCCCCAATCCATACCAGGCTCTTTGGGATTTTGAGGAGAACCCCCATGTCAAATAAAAAATGGTATAGCCCCCCAAAATCCATAACAAACCCTTATCTGAGCATGCAGCTTCACAGGACAAGAAAGGAGGGGATGAGCAAGCGTGCCCCCCCTGAACTATACCAGACCACATGCCCTCAACATGGTGGGGGTGGTTTGAGGCAAGGGGGCTCTGGTACACAACAAAGCACCTTGTCCTCATGTTGATGAGGACAAGGGCCTCTTTCCCGTAACCCAGGATGGTGGTTGGGGGGGGGTCTGCGGGCAGGGGGCTTATCAGAATCTGAAAGCCTTCTTTAAAAGGGGACCCCAGATTCTGACTCCCCCACCCATGTACATGAGTATGGGGTACTCATTTACCAAAAAAAAAGTGTAGTGTAAAAAAAAGACAATAGGCAGTTTTTGACAAGTTCTTTATATGAAAAACAAAAATTTTGAAAAGCGTCCCCTGGTGTTCCCACTCCACAAATTCCTCATATCCTTTCAGTGCAGAATGCTTTCCTATTTCTCCACTACTCCCCTTCCCAACAACATCCAAAAAAACACTAACATAGGAATTTTTAAACATACATCCCTCTCTTCCATATATTGACAAAACCAAACCCATTACTCCAGGGGTGTCCCCCCTCCCCATCCTCCCCCCCAGTCAATCAGTCCGTATCTCCATCCAATGGGAGAAAGGAGAGATAAGGAAGAGAAAAAAACTATTTATCTTCAGTTTCTCCTTATTATTCCCCAGCCACTTTGCTGCTCTGGTCGTGATATCAAAAATTTGTGTTCCTCCCAGTGCTACTGCTCGTAGCCATGCTGGATAAAGCAGTGCATATGTTATCCTGAATTTTTGTAAAGAATGTTTTATCTCAATGAAACCTGCTCTGCGCTTCTGCAGGTCAGGTGAAAAGTCTGAGAAGAACGAGACTTTAGTTCCCTTATAGAAAATATTCCCCTCCTCCCTTGCCTTCCTTAGGAGTATCACTTTGTCTTTATAATTAAGGAATCAATATAAAGGGACTCTGCTCTCTCAATTGAGAACAGCAGCTAGAATGACTCTTTTCCAAATACTTCTATAAAGCATTTTTCTAAAAATTCTACAGGGTCAGAGCCCTCACTCCTTTCTGACTGCCCCACCAATCTCACATTATCTCTTTGGAGCCTATTCTCTATATCATCCATTTTTGAAGCGTATATGTTCATCTTATCTTTCATATTTTTAACATCATGTTTTAATGGGTACGTATCATCTTCTATTTGACTTATCCTTCCTTCCAAGACTGTTGTTCTTTCTGCCGTTTTTTGAAGATCTTGTTTAACCAACATCAAGTCCACCTTTACCCCCTTCATTTGGTGGCATAAGTCCTTTCATGAAAATTTACATGCGTTTACAGCCTGGAGTACATTCTTCAGTGACGGCTCTTTCTCAGGGATAGGACTAGAGTCAGAGAGTATCTCTTCATGTGGCTCTGTCGGGCCTGTACTCCTACTGCTCACTGTTTTTGTTGTTAAGGCGACTGATGCTAGGGCTGATGAATGGTCCTGACTTTTTCTGTCCACTGCTACCCCCTGTTGTATTTGAACCTGTTGGACCCTTTGTATGGGTGTCTGCACCGGGGTGTGGACAAACCTTTCTAATTTTGCTGCAGCCGTTACAGCGGCGGTCACCTGCTGGGAGTTTTTTTTCCTTTGAGGAATGCAATTGTTGTGTCCCCACATTCTCCGGCTGCGTTTGCTCTTCTCCTCTTCTTCTCTTTGTTGCCATATCTGTTTTTATAAGCCGCAGTTCTATCAGAGCCCAATGCCTAGGCTCATTCCCAAATAGTTAATTTATCAGAATGCAGGGCTTATTCACAGTTCAGATAGCTCATCTATTAGATGGCAGTGCATGGACCCATTCACAACTCAGATGGTTCATTTAGCAAAGCACAGTGCATGGGCTCATTCACAGCTCAGACAGTAAATCCATCAGTACGCAGTGCATGGAATCATTCACAGTTCAGATAATTCATTTATCAGAACACATTGCATGAACTTATTTACAGTTCAGATAGTTTGTTTATCAGAGCCCAATGCATACACTTATTCGCAGTTCAGATGGTTCAATTATCAAAGCACAGCATATAAGCCTATTCACATTTCAAACAGCTCCTTTCCAGTTCATCCAGCAAGGTGATTTATTCATATAAAAAGCCACTCACCATCTGAGTCAGTTCCAACCCTCTAAGGGGGGGGGGGGTATCCCTCATACCCCTCAGGTCCCTCTCACAGATCCCTGCTCAGCTCAAGTGCCGACGCTCACTCAGTGCCACTGACGGGGTTTTCGTGGGATCTTGAGGCTTACACACTCTCAGCTGTTTGGCGTCTTTCGGGTTTGTCCAAAGCTGTGCACCGCCTCCTCTCCCTCCTCTGAATGGAGGCTCGGTCTATCAATCAGCCGTCCAGAACAATCCCAGCGCTCCTCACACACTGGTCCTGTTACAAAAAACGCTTTAGGGGGAAAGGTAGGAGAGAGCACACACATGTCCCCACATTCTTACTCCATACTCTCCCTCCTCTCACATCCAGTCACACCCCTCAGCTTGTCTCTCAGCTCTTCAACCTCCACCCTGGCAACACTCAAACCTTCAATAATGTCACAAACAAGTTCACCTTTCCTCTCACGGATAAACTGCTAAGCCGGTATAATAAAATCTCCACCTGATCACCAATGAAATATGGTGAGAATGCCAACTCAAACTAATACACAGAGAATATATTCCCTTTCTTGCCTCCAAATCCAGGCCACAGGCTGCTCTCTGCACTTGATGTGGCCCTCCTATACCAACACTTGCTCATTACTTTCGGCTATGTCAGCCCCTTGGCAGTCTTTTGGGAACAGGAAGTCAATTCCATCTTTGGGATAACACACCGTCATGTCCCCAAGGACCCCCTCGTATTATTTTTTGGGTATGAAAGTCCAAGACACCAATGTCTAGGACTGTCACAACTTCCTACCCACATTGGATTTGCCTGCTGGTGGCTCGTAGAGCCATTCTGAAGAAATGGACAACCTCTACTTCTTCAACTGTAACAGATGTCAAAAGAGAATCAAAAAGCCTGCTACATTGGGAAAAGCTGCACTCCCAATTGTTTCACCTCTGAAAAATGTTTCACCTCCAGATGGCAAGCTTTCATTGATTCGACTTTTTCTCTTTTGACCTCTTTTTACCTTCTTATTTTTGCCTCGGAAGTAAAATCCCTCTCCACTTGTTTCTGCTACAATAAAGATTTACCATACATCCACAAACACCTCACTAGTGACTGACTTGGGAAAGGAACTATTCCCAGTTCCCCTATAATCTTATTGCATATCGGTGCTTCACTAACCTGCTAGACATCCTATTGTACGACGTGCTGGACCAGTTCTAGTCTTCTTCATTCCCTCTTATAGCTTCTTTATAGTTAGTTCTTTCTCTGAGTGATCACTGCCTAACACTTTTCTGCTAGGACTCATTTTTGGCCGTCTTCTCTGATCTCTTCTGGATAGGTGGTGACCCCTCTGAGAGAATCCATCCATGTCTCCTTTTGTTTAGACAGTTTGCATTCTTCTCTTCATTAGCATGGGTGTTTACTTGGCTTGATTATATGCCAATGTTTACACATCTCTCATGTATCTCAACCATCTTCTTGTTTTGTTTAGGGGCTGCAATCCCGTTTGGGGGCTGTTGTCACCCGGGGTGTCTGTACTGAGTAAAACCAAATAAAATGTATTATAAAAAAATGTCATTTATATATAACGTCACCATGCTTTATTCCCAAAATATAGTTTTAGTGTAGAGATACAAGGGACTATGTTCACTGAAAACTGGAAAATCAATATTCATAGTACTGAGTGTATATAATAGTCATAGTACTGAGTGTATATAATAGTCATAGTACTGAGTGTATATAATAGTCATAGTACTGAGTGTATATAATAATCATAGTACTGAGTGTATATAATAATCATAGTACTGAGTGTATATAATAGTCATAGTACTGAGTGTATATAATAATCATAGTGCTGAGTATATATAATAATCATAGTACTTAGTGTATATAATAATCATAGTACTGAGTGTATATAATAATCATAGTACTGAGTGTATATAATAGTCATAGTACTGAGTGTATATAATAATCATAGTGCTGAGTATATATAATAATCATAGTACTTAGTGTATATAATAATCATAGTACTGAGTGTATATAATCATAGTACTGAGTGTATATAATAGTCATAGTACTGAAGGTATATAATAGTCATAGTACTGAGTGTATATAATAATCATAGTGCTGAGTGTATATAATAATCATAGTACTTAGTGTATATAATAGTCATAGTACTGAGTGTATATAATAATCATAGTACTGAGTGTATATAATAGTCATAGTACTGAGTGTATATAATCATAGTACTGAGTGTATATAATAGTCATAGTGCTGAGTGTATATAATAGTCATAGTGCTGAGTGTATATAATAGTCATAGTACTGAGTGTATATAATAGTCATAGTGCTGAGTGTATATAATAGTCATAGTACTGAGTGTATATAATAATCATAGTACTGAGTGTATATAATCATAGTACTGAGTGTATATAATAGTCATAGTGCTGAGTGTATATAATAGTCATAGTGCTGAGTGTATATAATAATCATAGTGCTGAGTGTATATAATAGTCATAGTACTGAGTGTATATAATAATCATAGTACTGAGTGTATATAATAGTCATAGTGCTGAGTATATATAATAATCATAGTACTTAGTGTATATAATAATCATAGTGCTGAGTGTATATAATAGTCATAGTACTGAGTGTATATAATAGTCATAGTACTGAGTGTATATAATAATCATAGTGCTGAGTATATATAATAATCATAGTACTTAGTGTATATAATAATCATAGTACTGAGTGTATATAATAGTCATAGTACTGAGTGTATATAATAGTCATAGTACTGAGTGTATATAATAGTCATAGTACTGAGTGTATATAATAGTCATAGTACTGAGTGTATATAATAATCATAGTACTGAGTGTATATAATCATAGTACTGAGTGTATATAATAGTCATAGTACTGAAGGTATATAATAGTCATAGTACTGAGTGTATATAATAGTCATAGTGCTGAGTGTATATAATAATCATAGTGCTGAGTGTATATAATAATCATAGTACTTAGTGTATAAAATAGTCATAGTACTGAGTGTATATAATAATCATAGTACTGAGTGTATATAATAGTCATAGTACTGAGTGTATATAATAGTCATAGTGCTGAGTGTATATAATAGTCATAGTACTGAGTGTATATAATAATCATAGTACTGAGTGTATATAATCATAGTACTGAGTGTATATAATAGTCATAGTGCTGAGTGTATATAATAGTCATAGTGCTGAGTGTATATAATAGTCATAGTACTGAGTGTATATAATAGTCATAGTACTGAGTGTATATAATAGTCATAGTACTGAGTGTATATAATAGTCATAGTACTGAGTGTATATAATAATCATAGTACTGAGTATATAAAATCATAGTACTGAGTGTATATAATAGTCATAGTGCTGAGTGTATATAATCATAGTACTGAGTGTATATAATAGTCATAGTGCTGAGTGTATATAATAGTCATAGTACTGAGTGTATATAATAGTCATAGTACTGAGTGTATATAATAGTCATAGTACTGAGTGTATATAATAGTCATAGTGCTGAGTGTATATAATAGTCATAGTACTGAGTGTATATAATAATCATAGTACTGAGTATATAAAATCATAGTACTGAGTGTATATAATAGTCATAGTGCTGAGTGTATATAATAGTCATAGTGCTGAGTGTATATAATAATCATAGTGCTGAGTGTATATAATAATCATAGTACTGAGTGTATATAATAGTCATAGTACTGAGTGTATATAATAATCATAGTACTGAGTGTATATAATAATCATAGTACTGAGTGTATATAATAGTCATAGTGCTGAGTGTATATAATAGTCATAGTACTAAGTAGGGATGGGCTGGCTGTTCGAGTCGAACATGAGTTCGACTCGAACATCGGCTGTTTGATCGTTCGACGGAGATCAAACATTATGGGCCGTTCACGTCAAATTTAAGCGACATCATCATCGCAGTGCCGTCAGAGAAGAGAGCCATAATTGGCCAAAGGCAGGGTGCCTTTGTCCAATTATGGCTCAGGGGGTTGAGTCCACGCCCCACACTATATAAGGCTGCCTGCACGTTGGCCATGTGTAGTGTGTTGGTGGCGTTGTTAAGAGAAAGACAGAGAGAGAGAGAGAGAGGCAGAGAGAGTGTAATTTCGTTTGAGCAGGCAGGCGATTCAGCTAGCTGCAGTGTATTTCATATATATATATATATATATATATATATATATATATACAGTCAGTCTAATATATATATATATATATATATATATATATATATATATATATATATACACACATTGTATACAGTTTAGCTAGATCTCACTGCAGACCATTCCTGCTGTACTGTTGCTAATATACTTCAGGCAGGCAGGCGATACAGTTAGCTGCAGTGTATTTAGTATATATATACATCCCAGCTTTGTATATATATATTGGGGACAGAAAGTATTCAGACCCCCTTAAATTTTATATTATATTTATGTTATATTGCAGCCATTTGCTAAAATCATTTAAGTTCATTTTTGTTTCCTCATTAATGTACACACAGCACCCCATATTGACAGAAAAACACAGAATTGTTGACATTTTTGCAGATTTATTAAAAGAAAAACTGAAATATCACATGGTCCTAAGTATTCAGACTCTTTGCTGTGACACTCATATATATAACTCAGGTGCTGTCCTTTTCTTCTGATCATCCTTAAGATGGTTCTACACGTTCATTTGAGTCGAACTGTGTTTGATTATACTGATTGGACTTGATTAGGAAAGCCACACACCTGTCTATATAAGACCTTAAAGCTCACAGTGCATGTCAGAGCAAATGAGAATCATGAGGTCAAAGGAACTGCCTGAAGAGCTCAGAGACAGAATTGAGGCAAGGCACAGATCTGGCCAAGGTTACAAAAATATTTCTGCTGCACTTAAGGTTCTTAAGAGCACAGTGGCCTCCATAATCCTTAAATGGAAGACGTTTGGGATGACCATAACCCTTCCTAGAGCTGGCCGTCCGGCCAAACTGAGCTATCGGGGGAGAAGAGCCTTGGTGAGAGAGGTAAAGAAGAACCCAAAGATCACTGTGGCTGAGCTCCAGAGATGCAGTCGAGAGATGGGAGAAAGTTGTAGAAAGTCAACCAAAACTGCAACCCTCCACCAGTCGGGGCTTTATGGCAGAGTGGCCAGACGGCAGCCTCTCCTTTGTGCAAGACACATGAAAGCCGAGATGAAGTTTGCTAAAGAACACCTGAAGGACTCCAAGATGGTGAGAAAAAGGATTATCAGGTCTGATGAGACCAAGATAGAACTTTTTGGCCTTAATTCTAAGCGGTATGTGTGGAGAAAACCAGGCACTGCTCATCACCTGTCCAATACAGTCCCAACAGTGAAGCATGGTGGTGGCAGCATCATGCTGTGGGGGTGTTTTTCAGCTGCAGGGACAGGACGACTGGTTGCAATCGAGGGAAAGATGAATTCGGCCAAGTACAGGGACATCCTGGATGAAAACTTTCTCCAGAGTGCTCAGGACCTCAGACTGGGCCAAAGATTTACCTTCCAACAAGACAATGACCCTAAGCACACAGCTAAAATAACGAAGGAGTGGCTTCACAACAACTCCGTGACTGTTCTTGAATGGCCCAGCCAGAGCCCTGACTTAAATCCAATTGAGCATCTCTGGAGAGACCTAAAAATGGCCGTCCACCAACCTTTACCATCCAACCTGACAGAACTGGAGAGGATCTGCAAGGAGGAATGGCAAAGTATCCCCAAATCCAGGTGTGAAAAACTTGTTACATCATTCCCAAAAAGACTCATGGCTGTATTCGTTCAAAAGGGGCTTCTACTAAATACTGAGCAAAGGGTCTGAATACTTAGGACCATGTGATATTTCAGTTTTTCTTTTTTAATAAATCTGCAAAAATGTCAACAATTCTGTGTTTTTCTGTCAATATGGGGTGCTGTGTGTACAATATGGGGAGCTGTGTGTACATTAATGAGGAAAAAATGAACTTAAATGATTTTAGCAAATGGCTGCAATATAACAAAGAGTGAAAAATGTAAGGGGGTCTGAATACTTTCCATCCCCACTGTATACACTATATACAGTTTAGCTTCATCTCACTGTAGACCGATCCTGGTGTACTGTTTCTAATATACTTCAGGCAGGCAGTTGATTCAGCTAGCTGCAGTGCATTTAATATATATATATATATATATATATATATATATATATATATATATATATATATATATATATATATATATATATTAAATGCACTGCAGCTATATATATATATATATATACAGGCTTGTATATATATATATAGTCTAGCCAAGCCTATACCTGACTGTAGGCCATTCTTGGAGTAATTGTTCAAAGACACTTTCAGGCAGGTGACTCAGTGAGCTGAGGTTCATTTAATATATATCCACTGCATTGTAGTCCAGCCAAGCCTATACCTGACTGTAAGCCATTCCTGGAGTGCGTGTTCAAAGACAAATTCAGGCAGGCAGGCAGGCAGGTGACTCAGTGAGCTGCAGTTCATAAAATATATAAATACACTGCATTGTAGTGCAGCGAAGCCTATACCTGACTGTAGGCCATTCCTGGAGTACGTGTTCAAAGACACTTTCAGGCAGGTGACTCAGTGAGCTGCAGTTCATTTAATATATAATAAAAAATGCTTGTATATATATATATATATATATATATATATATATATATATATATATATATTTATATATATATAGTCTAGCCAAGCCTATACCTAAACTGTAGGCTATTCCTGGAGTGCGTGTTCAAAGACACTTTCAGGCAGTTGACTCAGTAACACTTTCAGGCAGGCAGGCAGGTGACTCAGTGAGCTGTAGTTCATAAAATATATATCCACTGCACTGTAGTTTAGCCAAGCCTATACCTGACTGTAGGCCATTCCTGGAGTGCGTGTTCAAAGACACTTTCAGGCAGGCAGGCAGGCAGGTGACTCAGTGAGCTGCAGTTCATAAAATATATATCCACTGCATTGTAGTCCAGCCAAGCCTATACCTGACTGTAAGCCATTCCTGGAGTGCGTGTTCAAAGACACTTTCAGGCAGGTGACTCAGTGAGCTGTAGTTCATAAAATATATATCCACTGCACTGTAGTCCAGCCAAGCCTATACCTGACTGTAAGCCATTCCTGGAGTGCGTGTTTAAAGACACTTTCAGGCAGGCAGGCAGGCAGGTGACTCAGTGAGCTGCAGTTCAAAAATATATATCCACTGCATTGTAGTCCAGCCAAGCCTATACCTGACTGTAAGACATTCCTGGAGTGCGTGTTCAAAGACACTTTCAGGCAGGCAAGCAGGTGACTCAGTGAGCTGTAGTTCATAAAATATATATCCACTGCATTGTAGCCAAGCCGATGCCTGACTGTAGGCCATTCCTGGAGTACTGTTTTTAGTAAACTTCAGGCGTTGTTTTGCTAATCTAATTGTACAGTATGTCTGGAAGGCCACCAAGGAGAGCAGACGCTCACAGGCCACTAAAAGAGGGCAAGCAGGCTCTGTGTGTACAGCCAACAGTGCTGGTCATGTAAAAAAGAGAGAGAGGAGCACCACTAAGTAAAATCATTTATTCACCAATATAAAAACAAGTATCAACTTACATTTAGGAGCGGTATATAGAACAGACAGATGTGGTTCCTGATAGAAGAGGGGGAAGGGAACAGTCAGTGATTCCCCGGGGATGCCTCCAAACACGACGCAGTCTGGCGGGGAGACCAGGATGGTACACAGCCTGTCTCTGCGGGAGGACGGAGCGGCAGCCCAGGAAGCCGCTGGCAATGTTGTCAATGAGGAGAAAAAACACGATTTGTGTTTTTTCTCCTCATTGACAACATTGCCAGTGGCTTCCTGGGCTGCCGCTCCGTCCTCCCGCAGAGACAGGTTTGTGTTTTTTCTCCTCATTGACAACATTGCCAGCGGCTTCCTGGGCTGCCGCTCCGTCCTCCCGCAGAGACAGGCTGTGTACCGTCCTGGCCTCCCCGCCAGACTGCGTCGTGTTTGGAGGCATCCCCGGGGAATCACTGACTGTTCCCTTCCCCCTCTTCTATCAGGAATCACATCTGTCTGTTCTATATACCGCTCCTAAATGTAAGTTGATACTTTGTTTTTATATTGGTGAATAAATGATTTTACTTAGTGGCGCTCCTCTTTCTCTTTTTTACCTGGATGGATCTGAGTTTGACTTCTCTCAACAAGAAGAGCTGCCTTTCGTGAATCTGGCCACACAAATTCCTACAAGAAAAGAAAAGTTTTATTCCGGTGTTTTGTTTTACCTATGACTTATCCTCCAGGGATCCTCTCCTGCCTTATAGACTGTTTCCTGGCTCCTGTCCAAGACTTCCAACACCGTCCTGATTACATCGTGATTGATCCAGCTTTTAGACTTTATAATTTCATTAACTTTTATAGTCATTTGCCTTATAGCCTCTGAGCGCCAGTTTATTTGTTTTAACAGTGCTGGTCATGGACACGGTGCATCCTCAGCACGTGACCATGGGGCACGCTTGTCCTTTTTTTTGGCAGCTGGGCGTGTTGAGCCACACCATGCACAAGAGTTGGTAGAGTGTATGACCAAGCCGTCCTCATCCTCCTCCTCCTCTGTCACCCGGGCTCAGGGTACTTTGTCTGCCAATGCAGCCGCCAAAGCGCCCTCTTTCATCGGCTCAATGTCATCAGTCACTCCTTCCCTAGCCCTACCATCATGCCCTGAGGAGTCCCCCGAACTGTTTGATCACAGTATAGGGTACATGGAGAATGCACAGCATTTTGAAGGCTTTGATGATGGTACCCAGGCTGAGGATGAAGGCAGTAACGTTAGCCCAGAGAGAGGGGGTGCCCGAAAAAGACAAGAAACTGGCAGTCATGTTCCCCCAGCTGCAGCATACTGCCAGGTTTGCTCCAGTGGCAAGGAGGGAGGGGATGATTAAGTCACTGACTCTACATGGGTGCCAGATAGAAGAGAAGAGGAGGAGGAGGCACATCTCCAATGAGGCAGGATGTCCTCCAGGGGCCAGCCTAAGATCAGGCAACCAACTGCATCACACCGTAGAGCTCCACATGTCCAGGGCACTGCTGACTCTGTGAGTTTTTCCAAAAGTTCTTTGGTTTGGGCTTTTTTTCAGACATGTGCAGCAGATCGCACCATTGCTGTTTGCAACATATGTCTAAAGCATATCAAGCGTGGCCAAAACAGCAGCCGCTTGGGCACCCCATGCTTGACCAGACATATGTTGAGCTCCCATGCAGTTTATTGGCAACCATACTTAAAAGACCCACACCAAAGAGCAAGGCGGACCTCTGCTTGATCCTCATTAGGGATGGGCCAAACACCCCCCTGTTCGGTTTGCATCCAGAACATGCGAACAGGCAAAAAATGTGTTCGAGCACGCAAACACTGTTAAAGTCTATGGGACACGAACATGAAAAATCAAAAGTGCCAATTTTAAAGGTTAATATGCAAGTTATTGTCATAATAAGTGTATGGGGACCCGGGTCCTGCCTCAGGGGACATGTATCAATGCAAAAAAAGTTTTAAAAACTGATGTTTTTTCAGGAGCAGTGATTTTAATAATGCTTAAAGTGAAACAAAAAAAGTTAAATATTCCTTTAAATTTCATACCTGGGGGGGTGTCTATAGTATGCCTGTAAGGTAGCGCATGTTTCTCGTGTTTATAATAGTCCAAGAGCAAAATGACATTTCTAAAGGAAAAAAAAGTCATATAAAAGTACTAGCGCTAGTGTCAGCTATGAATGAATTGTCAGTCCCGACAATACACATAAAAGTCATTGAAAGTCATTAAAAAATAGAAAAAAATGCGTGGGGGTGCCCCAAAATTCCATTATCAGGCCCTTCAACCCTTGCCCGGTAGTTGTGGGGGTCTGCGGGCGGGGGGCTTATCGGAATCTGGAAGCCCCCTTTAACAAAGGGGACACCCAGATCCCAGTCCCCCCATGTGAATTGGTAAGGGGTACATTGTACCCCTACCATTTCACAAAAAGAAAGTGTCAAAATGTTAAAAAAACACACGAGACAGCTTGGGATAAGTTCTTTATTAAAAATAAAAAATAAATTCCAGCGATGTAATCCAATAAATCCATGCTTCTACTCCAGTGATGTAATCCAATTCTCGATCTCCAGCGATGGTTGATCTCCAGCGACTCCAGCGAGGAACACGCACAGTATCCTGCCTCCTCTGGAGGCACCCTGCCAATGACGCGGCACCAGCTTGACAGCTCTTATGTAGCTGAGGGCGGGGCCACCCGTCACGTGACTCCCCCTCCTCTGACAAGGGGAAACGCCGGGGTTTTCCAGTGACGTGTACGGGTGACCCCGCCCCCCTCTGATGCAACGGGAATCCTGCGTTGCATCAGAGGGGGGCAGGGTCACCCGTACACGTCACTGGGAAACCCTGGCATTTCCCCTTGTCAGAGGGGGACAGGGTCACGAGGCAGGATCCTGTTCATGTTCCTCGCTGGAGTTGCTGGAGATCATCCATCACTGGAGATCGAGAATTGGATTAGATCGCTGGAGTAGGAGCATGGATTTATTGGATTACATCTCTGGAATCTCTTTTTTATTTTTTGTTTTATTTATTTTTATAAAAGGACTTGTCCCAAGCCATCTCCTGTGGTTTTTTTACATTTTGACACTTTCTTTTTGTGAAATGGTAGGGGTATAATGTACCCCTTATCAATTCACATGGGGGGGCCACTGGGCAAGGGTTGTGGGGATGAGGCCCTTGTCCCCATCAACATGCGACATCTTCCCCATGTTGAGGGCATGTGGCCTGGTAAGGTTCAGGAGGGGCGGGGGCCACTCTCTCGTCCCCCCCTCTTTTCCTGCGGCCTGCCAGGTTGCGTGCTCGGATAGGGGTCTGGTGTGGATTTTTGGGGGAACCCCACGCCATTTTTTTAAAAAATTTGGCACGGAGTTCCCCTTAAAATCAATACCAGACCTGAAGGGCCTGGTAATGGAATTTTGGGGGACCCCCATGCATTTTTTTTTTTCAATGACGTTCAATGACTTTTATGTGTATTGTCGGGACCGGCAATTTATTAATAGCTGGCACTAGCACTTTAAAAATGACTTTTTTTTCCTTTAGAAATGTCTTTTTGCTCTCAGACTGTTATAAACACGGGAAACATGCGCTACTTTACAGGGGCATACTATAGACACCCCCCAGGTATGAAATTTGAAGGAATATTTCACTTTTATTGTTTCACATTAAGCATTATTAAAATCACTGCTCACGAAAAAACGTCCGTTTTTAAAACTTTTTTTGCATTGATACATGTCCCCTGGGGCAGGACTCGGATCCCCAAACACTTTGTATGACAATAACTTTCATATTAACCTTTAAAATGATCACTTTAGATTTCTCCCATAGACTTTTAAAGGGTGTTCCGCGGCTTTTGGAATTTGCCGCGAACACCCCAAATTGTTCGCTGTTCGGCGAATGGGCAAACAGCCATAGTTCGAGTTGAACTCATGTTCGACTCGAACAGATAGCCCATCCCTACTCCTCATCAGCTGGGATCTCCAACCCCACTATAACTTCAGTCCTCTCAGAGACCTACACTGAGAGGAATGAAGGTGTAGAATTAGGTGTCCCAAACACTTCTGGGCAATCTGCTAGCAGTACACCAACATCCGATTGTAGCAGGGAAATTTCCCCACCCCAGTTGCTAAACCGGCAAAAGAAATTTGGTCCCAGCCATCCACATGCTCAGCGGCTGAATGGTAGTTTGGCTAAATTGCTAGCACTCCAACTGCTGCCTTTTCAGCTGGTAGACTCTATCCCCTTTCGAGAATTTGTGGAAAGTGCGTTACCTCAGTGGCAGGTTCCCAAATGCCAATTTTTTTCTCGGAAGGTCATTCCAGCTCTCTACCGACATGTGGAAGGCAATGTCTTGGCCTCGTTGGACAGGGCGGTCAGTGTGGTTTTTTGTGTACATAATCACATTATCATACACGTATATTTGTACATGTCTTTTATCTTCATATATCTATACACATAATATTACATGTTTATTTGGACAATAATTTTTTCTGATGTCACATTATCTCTTTTATATTTTGGATATATACATTTTTATTTACAAATACACTTTTGCATATATACATATCACACAATATTGTATTTCACATATCAATATCTTTTTTCTTTTTAAATGCTCTTTCACTTCACTTTTTTATTAATTTTTTATTAATTCACTATTTATATTTTTTCTTTTCTCTACTGCTGCTTATATATCATCCACATGGGAGTCTCCATCGTAAAGCCTATCAGTTTAACAACAGGTGCCCGAGAATTGGTATGATTGACCTTCAGCTGTTGTCAATCATTAACGCGATCATATGATCACATGGGTTTCCAACACAGGCTTTATATATGTTATGTATTTCCATGCACATCAGCTATGAGTAAGCACTCGTTGTGTTGAGTTGCTTTCTGTACGCTTCTGCTGTAGAGTTTTGTGTTCTTTTATGATTTAGATTTTTACCAATAAAAGTATTCATCGTTACACCGGTGTGCGGCTTCCAGCTTTCCTCGGTTTTCCTGCTTCATCCTGCATCAGCCAGCACCTGGGACTCTTCCCTTTGAAGGATAAAACTACACTGGCTTTTCATTTCCACTGGTTTGTGCCTACCTGAGCATGGGGACCCTTCTCAGGGTGGTCAGTGGTAAGGTGCATATTACCGCTGACTCATGGTCCAGCAGGCATGGACAGGGACGTTACCTTTCTTTCATGGCGCACTGGGCAACCCTGCTGGCAACTGGGAAGGATGCAGGACAGGGTGCAGTATTGTTGGAGCTTGTTTTGCCACCATGCCTCTAAAATGCTGGTAGTGGTGATTCTGCCACACCTCTCTCCTCCATCCTCTCCTCTTCTTTTTCCTCTATGGCCTCTTCCTGTGCAGATTTGTCCTCGAAACCAGCGGTGCTCCATAGGCGTTCTAGGGGCTACGCAAGCACTCAGGCAAAAATATGCCATGCGGTGCTTGAGTTGGTCTGCTTAGGGGACAGGAGCCACACTGGGGCAGAGATTCTGGCAGCTCTGCAGGGGCAGGCTCGGAGGTGGTTGACACCACGCCATCTTCAGCCAGGAATGGTGGTTTGTGACAATGGCACCAACCTCCTTTCTGTCCTCCGACAGGGACACTTCACCCATGTTCCCTGTTTGGCTCACATCCGTAATTTGGTGGTACAGCAGTTCTTGTGCCGGTACCTGGGCTTACAGGATCTCCTGAGGCAGGCCAGGAAAGCCTGTGGGCATTTCCGTTGGTCATATAATGCCAGTGCTCGGCTGGCTGACCTCCAAAAGGAATGCAACCTGCCCAAGAACCGCCTCATCTGTGACATGCCCACCAGATGAAATTTAAGGTTTGCAATGCTGCAGCAGCTGCGCACGCAGCAGAGGGCCATCAATGAGTACCTGTGCAAGTATTGCACCAGGACAGGGTCAGAGGAGCTTGGCTTTTTTTCGCCACACCAGTGGCTCATGATCAAGGATGTATGCACTATCCTGTCACCATTTGAGGAGGCCACGAGGATGGTGAGCAGTGACAGTGCATGCATCAGTGATACTGTTCCTCTTGTCTACCTGTTGGAGCACACGCTGCGTGGAATAATGGACAGGGCACTTGAGGCAGAACAAAGGGAGGAAGAGGAGGACTTCCTTACCTCTCAAGGCCCCCTTTATTCAGACAGTATTCCTACAGGCCCGCCTATCACACAGGAAGAGGAGGATGAGGAGGAGGAGGATTGTGTCAACATGGAGGTGGAGCCTGGCACTCAGCATCAGCAGCAGTCTTCAAGGGATCATTTTCAGGCCCCAGAAACCCATGGACTTGTACGTGGCTGGGAGGAGGTGGCTGCGGATCAGGTCGTCCTTAGTGACCCAGAGGACTCCGGACCGAGCGCCTCAGCAACCTACGCTGCATGGCATCCCTGATCCTGAAAAGCCTGCGAAAGGACCCTCAGGTTTGTGGTATCAAGGAGAGGGATCAGTACTGGCTGGCAACCCTTCTTGATCCATGTTACAAGGGTAAGGTGGTGGAACGTATCCAGCCATCACAGAGGGAGAAGAGGATTAAACATCCTCGGGAGGCCTTGCAGATAGGTTTGTGCAATGTGTTTCCAGAGCCTGGGATGTTACATTTTCCTGGTCCTCCTGGACAACTTGTTGCTGAGGCTTCGGTCAGTCACAGAAGGAGCGGTGGAGAAGGTGGTCGTGGTGAGCGTGGCTTGATGGTGGAGCGAGCGGCCGCATAGACACACCGCTCCAGCTTCTAACCACCATCCTACAGGCATCCTGTGCCCTATCCTTTCACCGAAGGTCTCTAATTGCTCCCCACAGCTGTGGGCACCCGACAGGCTGGAAAATATGGTGAAATACGGGCCAGCTTGGGCCACATCCACGTCGGATCGGCTGGCGGGCTTTTGGAGGCAAGATGGCGCCGGGACACAGACTCCTCAGACAGACACGCTGCAGACATGCTCTCCTGCTGACCGGAGCTCTGCTAATGGGGTGAGTGCTTCTACTCCAGCTATCTTTCAGTCACAAATAGACCCCCAGCAACTCCATAACCCCTACTCAGCACAGGACTCTCAACATTTTGCTGATAATGACCCAGAGGAAGCTTCTCCCTCTGCTGAACCAACCTTAGCCTCCATTATGCTAGCAATACAAGATTGCAAAGCCTCACTCACATCCCAGATAGCCTCTATAAGGATGGACTTTTCTCTCCTGAAGAAGAAGTAACAGACAGCAAGCCCATTGATTACCTGATGCCTTCCGTCTTGTAGCAGCACTATGATCCCTTATTTACAATGTGCCTAACCCATATGGGATGGTTGTTTACCTTTAATACTTGCACTATAAGTCCCAAGATAACATTTGATTTTTCTCCTTTCATATATTTTTTTTCTTTTTTCCTTTGCATGGCCTACTGTTTTTCTACAGAGATGAACATCCTGGACTGGGACACATACAATTTTTTCCCCCCTTTTTTTTCGGTTAGGAGCCACACCGGACTCCACAGTACCCCCTCACCAGTTAGTGGTGTGGCCACGGAACAGTTCAACCCTCGAGAATGTTTCCCTTTTTTTGCTTAAGGGGTAAGAGGGATTTCACCAGGTTCAGGGATCCAAGGCTTGCTAAGTTGGGGAAGGCCGAACGGGGTTTCAAGAAATGTTCTGTTTGGTTTCATTTTTTTCCCCTTTTTTTTCTTTTTCTATTTTTTCCTTTTTTCAAAAAAAAAAAATTTCTTTTTTAATTGCTGCTCAGAGCAGCTCAGTGGTATTCTCTACCTTATTGATTAATGGTGTATGTCTCTGTAAAAGTTATATACAATGCAATATGGATGTGATTGAGTGGGAGTGGACTGGCACGGCATGTGAGGTATTGAAGATGAAAGTATTTACATATATATGTGATTATGGTATAGAATCTGTTTTAAATGCCCAGGTCACTGAAAATAGTGTCATGGAACACTAGAGGTATGAATGCACCTCAAAAAAGGTCTCTGGTCTTTTCAGTCCTCAAAAAACACAGTCCCCACATTATTTGTCTCCAGGAGACTCACCTGACTGACGATAGGGTGAGGGCCCTCAGGCGTCCATGGCTGGCTCAATGTTACCATGCCACCCATACAAATTACTCTAGGGGGGTTTCTATTTTATTAGCCAAATCCCTTCCAGCTGAAATTATACAAATCAAGACAGACCCAAATGGGAGATTTGTTATACTCTCCCTACAAATTTCTACTGTGACACTCACTCTGGTAAATATTTACATTCCCCCCCCCATTTTCGGTAGAAATGCTATCTAAACTGTCACTCTATTTGCTGAATAGACCTCCAGGATCTTTACTCTACATAGGTGATTTTAATGCAGTACTAGATCCAGCCATGGACCGTTTGGGAGGTGGGGGTAGATCCTTTCCCTCCCTTCTAGATCGGGTACTGGTTCATGATCTTACAGAACTTTGGCGGTGGAAACACCCAGACGATAAACAATTTTCATGTCACTCAGACTCTTTTTGCACCATGTCTAGGATCGACATGGTCTTCGCCCCTACAGACACTCTTCCCTTTGTCTCTGCAGTTACATATTTGCCCAGAGGGGTTTCCGATCATGCTCCTCTCTTTGTGGACCTCGACATCCTTCCAGGCTCAGGTCAGGCCATTTGGCGACTAAATTCTTAATGGCTGGAGGATGAAATGGTGCAAGAGACCTGCAGGAGGGGTATTGTGGAATACCTGAGAGATAATGTGGAAACGGCAGACCCCTCTACAGAATGGGAAGCCTTTAAGGCCACACTGAGGGGTACTTTTATGTCCAGCTTACTGCAGAACTAGAGACCGCTATGGTGCAGGCAGAGTCTAGCTATGCCACTGACCCGTCCCCTGATAAGAGAGAGGTATGGTTACAGAGGCGTAGAGAATATGAGATTCGTTTACTAGATCTTACACAAAAACGATTATTACACACTACACAGAAAGCATTTGAACATGGTAACAAAGCTGGGCATCTTCTGGCATATCTCACGCGACCAGACCGACCTCCTGTATCTATTCATCGTATTCAGACCATACAGGGCCAAATTAGTGATGTTCCTGGAGATATTATGGAGGCTTTTCTTAACTTTTACAAAGACCTTTATACCTCCAGGGCTGAATACTCTGAAACCCAGCTGGATGATTACCTCGCTGACATATCCCTCCCCTCCCTGTCTTCTGAGAGGAGGGATGAGTTGGAGGCGCCCATATCGGTGGAAGAGATTGCTGCAGCCATCTCACAAATGTCAGCCCATAAAACTCCCGGGCTGTATGGTTACCCCACCAAATGGTATACACAGTTTAGGGAATTACAATGCCCACACTTATTGCGTACATATAATAAAGCTTTGGGCACTGGGGTCCTTCCCCCCACTATGCATGAGGCCTTGATCATACTTCTGCTGAAACCTAGAAAGGATCCACTTAAATGTGAATCATACCGACCAATATCCCTTATAAATGTGGACGTTAAGATACTGGCTAAAGTGCTTGCAAATCGTTTAAATAAAGTAGTCACCACTCTGGTTAACAGTGACCAGGGGGCTTCATACCAGGAAGATCCACTAGAATGAATATTCGTAGATTATTTCACAATTTGCAATATCCACATGATTTCCCCCCAACACGGGCCATAGTATCCTTAGATACTTGCAAAGCATTCGACAGTGTGGAATGGCCGTATCTTTTTCGGGTGTTGCAGTTGTATGGTTTTGGCCCGCGTGTAGTGGCATGGATAAGACTCCTTTATACCTCCCCCCAGACCAAGGTTCGAGTTAACTCCTTGGTTACAGAGACATACCCCATTACAAGAGGTACAAGGCAAGGTTGCCCGCTGTCCCCACTTCTATTCGCCCTAGCCATGGAGCCCCTAGCGGCATCTTAATCTATTAAAGGACTTCCTATTGCCAATATAGAAGAGCGAATTTCGCTCTATGCAGATGACACACTGGTGTATCTGGCAGATACTAGCGGGTCACTTCAGTCTTTGCTAGCTGAAATTAACATATTCGGAGATTTCTCCGGTTTCCGGGTGAATTGGGATAAATCAAGTCTTTTCCCCTTGGATACAGCAACGATTACCCAGATTCATCCGGATTCTAAATTACAGGTGGTGTCCTCCTTCTGATACCTCGGGGTCCTGGTACAATTGCCCCTATCCACTTACATTACTAATAATTTAGATCCCATATTGAATCGCTTACATGAGCAAACTAAACAATGGATGGATCTGCCCTTTGACCTTATGGGAAGAGCAAATCTCCTCAAAATGGTCTATCTCCCGAAATTGCTATATGTTATGGCTAATTCCCCATGTGCAATCCCTAAATCTATTTTTAAACGTATTGACACGATATGTGTGACGTTCCTGTGGAAGGGGGGAACCCCCAGAGTGACACTTGAGACACTAAGGCTGCCGTCTTACATGGCCAGCCTGGCATTTCCAAATTTCTTTCTTTATTATTTAGCGTCACAACTGGTGCATATACATGACTGGTTACATCCAGCCCTGGCAAATGCATGTACTACTACTGAAGGTGCCATCGCGACTTCCATGGAAACTCTCCATAATATCATTTATAGGGGCAAAGTCCCAAATAGACCAGGTACTTCCATGCTGGCAACTACACTTTCAATCTTTCAACACATAGTCAAAAAAATTTCTCGACATACTTGGTCGGCATCCCCGAACAATCCTCTGTGGTTTAACCCCACTTTACAGGAACTAAACTCCTTACCCGACGCTAAACATTGGTACTCCAAAGGGGTAAAGTATTTATGCCATCTATATAACGACCAAGGCTTTAAAACTTTTCAACAACTGAGACTTGATTTTGATTTACCAAGCTCCTACCTGTTTCACTATTACCAGCTTAGACATGCTATTCGAGCTCAGTTTGGCTCCCTAAACGACCCCATAGACTTGCCCCCATTGGAGAGACTGCTGAGACAACCTGATCCTAATAATCTTGTCTCTGCCTAATACGCTGCCCTAATGACAGATTTTAACCCCAGATTTAGCAAAGCGCAGAATAAATGGGCAGACATGGACATTTCACTTACGGAGGAAGACTGGACTGAATTTAGTGACACATACAAAAATACTGTTATCTCATCTAAAGACCGGGTCATACAAATTAAGATTTTTCACCAATCTCATCTTACCCCAGCTAGGCTGTGTAAGATGGGATTGAAACCCAATGCTGAGTGTTTCAGGGGCTGTGGGGGAGATGCTGATTTCCTACATTGCTTCTGGACTTGTCCGGTGGTTCAGGACTTTTGGAGAGAGGTGGGTTCTTTCATTTCCTCTGCTCTAGGACTCCCCAATATTATTCACCCGAAGAATGGCTTACTGGGGGTCTTTGGTGATTTACAGATACCAAAACAGGCTAAGAGACTATTACGTATCCTTTATTTTTATGTTAGAAAATCTATACTACTATCCTGGAAAGGTATACAAACACCTTTGAAATCTCTATGGCTAAAACGAATTAATGATGTCATACCATTGTATAAACTTACCTTTGAATTTAGGAAACGAAAAAAAATGTTCCACAAAATATGGGACAGGTGGCTGGCTAGCCCCATGACCCTCTCTATATAGTGTGTGCTTGATCTGTACCATTCATGTGCCGTGCCAGAAAGAACACCATATATATGTGAACTACTATAACTCATATTCGTTAATAACCGGTTATGCATAAACTATGTAATCAATCTCAGATTGAATTACCACCAGTTAGCTGTTTGTTTGTTTCCCCCCCCCCCTCATATGTAGACAATATACTTGACAAGGTATACCAATGTTTAACAGTGATTTATTTGGTGACTGTTTGTTGTGCCTTTTTTTTTTGTACAACTGGTTTGTATTAAAAACAAAAAACCAATAAAAATATCTTTAAAAAAAAAAAAAAAAAAAAGAAGGTGGCCGTCTGACCGATGCGTTCAGACAATTTTTTAGTCCGCAGCCCCAAGGTCTGATCGGTTCCAGCAACCATCGCCAGTGTCTGTTGTACATGGTGCAGGAATACCTAGGGGCAAGATCAGACTTGGAGACCTATAACATGATATGACACATATAAGGAGTCTGAAAGGCTGCACACCCCAAATAACAAAATGTTGTAGGAAAGGAAAATTTCCCTGTGGGTTTTTTTAGCAGCAATTGTGAGTCAACGAATTTATAAAAATATAAATGATTTTATTATCAAAAAGCAAATGGACAATATAAACACATAAGGTAAAACATGAGCTCTGGGTATATACGATGCAAGATTAATACATTAGAAAAGGGGAAATATCACAATATTGACAATACCATAAAGTTTGGAAAAAGGATGAAATGATCTAATCTTGCAACCTACAATAATTGAATTGCGGTTGTGCTGTCCGATGTTTGGAACAAAGCCCCAATGCATTTCGACCTATATATTTATAGTCTTCCTCAGGGGGTTCTTGTGTTTCCTCTTCATCAACTAAGCTTTGTTTTCCAGAAACTTCTTATTAAAACAAACACACATAAATTAGACAGTTGATATTCCCACTGGTGGTCTTGAAGGCTGCTGGGGTGCCATCCCCACCTCGACCCCGTAGAGGGCCGCCCACGGCCACGGGACTTACAAGTGGTCACAAATTATTGGGCACTCCAAAAGGGGGGAGAGAGTGAGGGCCATAGGCATGTTTAAATTGTTAGGACTTTAGTCTAATGTTCTGGATGCGAACCGAACCGGGGGGGTGTTCGGCCCATCCCTAGTAGGGATGGGCTGAACGAACCCCTGTTTGATTCGGACCAGAACTTCCGAACACCGTGAACGTTCGGACCTAAACAACTAACCCAATTAAAGTCAATGGGACCCGAACGTCAAATATCAAAAGTGCCCATTTTGAAGGCCTAAATGCAAGTAATTAGGCATACAATGGTTATAGGGGTCCGGATCCTGCCCTGGGGGACATGGATCAATTAAAAAAAGTTTGTGAAAAACGTCATCTTTAAATGAGCAGTGATTTTTTAATTTTTAAAGTGAAAGCCTAGAAAAGAAAAATTCCTTCCAATATAGTGCCAGGGGGGTCCCCTTAGTCTAATTGTAAAGTGGCAGATCTGTACCATGTCTAGAATCTGCTGCAGCAATAATTGCATTTATAAAGCCAAAAAAATTACATTTTTCCTGCAAACTGCCTTTATTTTGCTCAGCAACAGCTGGGGAGCCAGTGTGTATGTGTGTATGATGAGGCCACAATGTGGTGCACTGGGAACAAGATTGGAGATTTTTTTGGATACATTCTGGTGTCACTTTGACTTTGGATAGAAGTAACGGGTGGGAACTTCGACTTCGGATAGAAGGAACGGGTGCGTTAAAATTGGTCTTTGGGTGTCAGTGGCGCCTTTCCACCATAACCCTATAGAGGTAATCTTGATAAAAGCAAGAATTTGCCTTGCTGTAAAAAATTGCAATGATATGCACCTGTCAGACAGGTGCAGAAAAATTGGTCTTTGAGTGTTAATTGTGCCCATGAAACCAATACCAAAAACATTCTTCCAGATGAGATGATTGAACACCCTCAAAGCTAGGCAGCCTCAAAGTCCTGCAGAGATTCCACATCCCAAAAAGACTTAATCAGTGACATCGGCATTAGGGGCTTTATAGCTGGTAATCCAGGACTAATTCATTTTTATAAAAGTCAAACGGTCCACAGAGTCTGTGGACAGACGCGTTCAATGATCAGTAATGAAACCTCCTGCAGCACTGAATGTCCGTTCTGAAAGCACACTGAATGCAGGGCAGCCCAACAACTCAATAGCATACCAGGCAAGTTCTGGCCAGTGGTCTATTCTCATGACCCAGTAAGCCAGTGGATCGTCAGCTGGAAAGCTCTCCGTCTCTGTTTTGACCCCGAGGTAATCGTCCACCATGTGATGCAGACGCTGCCGATGGGATGTGGAAGCTGACAGCCCTGGGCGGCGAGGACTAAAAAAATTCTGAAATGCCTCACTTAGGTGGATGCCTTCTCCAAGGCTCCTTTCTTGAAGAAACAGAAGACTCAAAACAACGTTTTCCACCACACTGTAACCTACTAGAGTCAGAAAAAACGCTCAATAAAATCCTCTTTAATGTGTCCTCAAGAGATTTTATCCTCTGCACTCTCTGTGAGGATGGGATGAGTTCAGAGACCTTCCCCTAATAACGGTGGTCAAGGAGGGTTGCCAATAGGGATGAGACGAACACCCCCCTGTTCGGTTCGCACCAGAACATGCGAACAGGCAAAAAATTTGTTCGAACACCGTTAAAGTCTATGGGACACGAACATGAATAATCAAAAGTGCTAATTTTAAAGGCTTATATGCAAGTTATTGTCATAAAAAAGTGTTTGGGGACCCGGGTCCTGCCCCAGGGGACATGTATCAATGCAAAAAAAAGTTTTAAAAACGGCCATTTTTTCGGGAGCAGTGATTTTAATAATGCTTAAAGTGAAACAATAAAAGTGTAATATTCCTTTAAATTTTGTACCTGGGGGGTGTCTATAGTATGCCTGTAAAGGGGCGCATGTTTCCCGTGTTTAGAACAGTCTGACAGCAAAATGACATTTCAAAGGAAAAAAGTAATTTAAAACTACTCGCGGCTATTAATGAACTGCCAGTCCGACTATACACATAAAAGTTCATTGATAAAAACGGCATAGGATTTCCCCACAGGGAAACCCCGAACCAAAACTTAAAAAAAAAATGGCGTGGGGGTCCCCCTAAATTCCATACCAGGCCCTTCAGGTCTGGTATGGATATTAAGGGGAACCCTGCACCAAAATTTAAAAAAAAATGTTGTGGGGTCCCCCCAAAAATCCATACCAGACCCTTATCCGAGCACCATGTTGATGAGGACAAGGGCCTCATCCCTACAACCCTTGGCCAGTGGTTGCGGGGTCTGTGGGCGGGGGGCTTATTGGAATCTGGAAGCCCCCTTTAACAAAAAGACCCCCAGATCCCGGACCCCCTGTGTGAAATGGTAATTGGGTACAAAAGTTACAAAATCATTTCACAAAAAAAGTGGCAAAAATGTTCAAAATGACAAGAGACAGTTTTTGACAATTCCTTTATTTAAAGTCTTCTTTTTTCCATCTTCTTTGGGTCTTCTTTCTTCTATCTTCCTTCAGTTTCTTCCTCCATCTTCTACTTTCGCTGGTTCTTCCTCCGATCCTCTGCTTCTTGCTCCAGTGTTCTCGTCCGGCATCTTCCTCCATGGTGTCTTCTTCCCTGCTTCGTTCTTGGGCCGCTCCGCATCCATGGGAGGCCCCCGCTGTGTGACGCTTCTCTTCTTCTGACACTTCTTAAATACCGAAGGGGGGCCACCCGGTGACCCCGCCCCCCTTTGACACACAGGGACTTGACAGGGGCTTTCCTATGGGTTTCCCCGTGATGTCAGAGGGGGCGGGGTCACCCGTTACGTAACCGGGTGATCCCGCCCCCTCTGACGTCACAGGGAAACTCATAGGGAAGTCCCCATCAAGTCCTCGTGCATCAGAGGAGTGCGGGGTCACCGGGTGGCCTTGTCCTCCGTTATTTAAAAAGTGTCAGAAGAAGAGAAGCGTCACACAGTGAGAGACTCCCATGGATGCGGAGCGGCCCAAGAATGAAGTGGGGAAGAAGACACCACAGAGGAAGATGCCGCACGAAAACACCGTTTCACACAGGGGGGGCTGGGATCTGGGGGTCCCCTTGTTAAAGAGGGCTTCCAGATTCTGATAAGCCCCCCGCCCGCAGACCCCAGCAACCACAGGCCAAGGGTTGTGGGGATGAGGCCCTTGTCCTCATCAACATGGGGACAAGGTGCTTTGGGGGGGCGCTACCTCAAAGCACCCTCCCAATGTTGAGGGCATGTGGCCTGGTATGGTTCAGGAGGGGGCAGGTACTCTCTTGTCCCCCCCTCCTTTCCTGCGGCCTGCCAGGTTGCGTGCTCGGATAAGGGTCTGGTATGGATTTTTGGGGGGACCCCACAACATTTTTTTAAATTTTGGCGCGGGGTTCCCCTTAAAATCCATACCAGACCTGAAGGGCCTGGTATGGACTTCAGAGGGACCCCCACGCCATTTTTTTTTTTACATTTTGGTTCGGGGTTCCCCTGTGGGGAAATCCTATGCCATTTTTATCAATGAACTTTTATGTGTATTGTTGGACCGACAATTCATTAATAGCCGCAAGTAGTTTTATATGACTTTTTTCCTTTGAAATGTCATTTTGCTGTCAGACTGTTCTAAACACGGGAAACATGCGCCCCTTTTTTACAGGCATACTATAGACAGCCCCCAGGTACTAAATTTAAAGGAATATTACACTTTTATTGTTTCACTTTAAGCATTATTAAAATCACTGCTCCCGAAAAAACTCTTTTTTGCATTGATCCATGTGTCCTGGGGCAGGACCCGGGTCCCCAAACACTTTTTATGACAATAACTTGCAAATAAGCCTTTAAAATTAGCACTTTTGATTTCTCCCATAGACTTTTAAAGGGTGTTCCGCGGCTTTCGAATTTGCCGCAAATACCCCAAATTGTTCGCTGTTCTACGAACTGGCGAACAGCCAGGGATTGTAACACTGATGCATACACTGTCACGGTGGCTGTGTATGACAGCCTGAAATGACTACAGACTCTTCTGGCCTGCTTTAGTACATTTTGCAACCCTGGGTACGTACTTAGGAAATGCAGTACCACCAAATTGAGGACATGTGCCAGGCATGGCACGTGTCATCTTTCCCTGTCTAAGGTCAGACAGGAGGTTTGAGCCATTATCGGACAGCACCATTCCTGGTTCCAGCTGGCGTGGTATGAACCAACTCTGGGCCTGTCCTTGCAGAGCTGCAAGAATCTCTGCTCCGGTGTGGTTCCTGTCCCCTAAACACACCAGCTGAAGCACTGCATGGTACTTTTTAGCCTGACTCTGGGAAAAGCCCTTTGAACACTTAGGGGGTACCTGATGTTAATAGGATATTTCTGCAGAGGAGGGCATGGAGGTGGCGGAGGAGGAGGAGGGGGTAGAGCTCACAGGTCTGGCATCATCACCACCAGCTGTATGGAGACAAGGGGGCACAACAAGCTGCAGCACTGAGCCCTGTCCTGCATCCTTTCGCATTGCAAGCAGCATTACCCAGTGTGCTGTGAACAAAACATATTGTCCCTGCCCATGCTTGCTGGACCACGTGTCAGCAGTAAGGTGGATTTTACGGCTGACTGCCTTGCCCAACGATGCCAGAACATTCCCTTCCACATGATGGTAGAGAGATGGAACGGCCTTACGTGAAAAGTAGTATCGACTGGGAACCTGCCATTGTGGCACAGCACATTGTGCGAATTCATGGAAGGGGGCAGAATCCACCAGGCTGAAAGGCAGAAGTTGGAGAGCCAACAGCTTTGACAAGCTTGCATTCAGGTGCTAGGCATGTGGGTGGCAGGGACTGTATTTATTTTTCCGCTGCAGAAGATGGGGCAGAGAAATTTGCCGGCTACAGTCTACAGCTGGTGGTGTGCTGCTGGTAGATGAGCTAGGACACTCTGTGCTATACCATCATCCCTGTCAGTGGAGACTGATGAATGGTAATGACTCGGTATCGCAGGGGCAGACTGAAGTGGGTAAGGAGGAGGGACAGATTCGTGCCCCTTTTGTGTGGCTTTTAGGTGGTTGGAGTGGTTTGACGTTAAATGCCTTGTTAGGCATGTGGTACCCAAATGGTTGGTGTTTTTGCCACGTTTGATGTGCCTGTGACACAGTTTGCAGATAGCAACAATGCGATCTGCTGCTCAAAAAGGCCCAGACAGCTGAGCTGTGGGGAGTGGGCCGGCAGATAACAGCTGCAGAATGTGATGGAATAGGGTAGCTGCTCTCTATTCTTTCTTGATGCCGACCTCCTTGGGGTTGTGCCGCCTCACCTTCAGTTTCCTCCTCTGCTCTATCTGGCACCCAAGTCGCATCAGTGACCTCATCATCATCATCATCATCTCCATCTCCATCTCCTCCATCTCCTCCATCTTCATCATTACCACTGGAGACAACTTGGCAATACACTGCGGCTTGGGGAGTATTAATGCCAATTTGTCTACCGGTGTTCCTCCCTCTCTCTAGGCTCATGTTCCTGTCATCCTCAACCTCAGAACCAACATCTGAATCCAGTAATGGCTGGGCATCATCAAGGAGCAAGTGGCTGACGCTCTGGTCAAATAACTCAGCTGACTCCTCAATGGCTGATGTTAGGGCTATGGCAGGAATAGATGTGGACAAGGAGGCAGGTTTATCCACTCTGGCAACTGCAGGGGACTGCACACTTGTTTCTGCTTGTGTGACAGAGGATGAGGAGGATGAGGAAGGTTTAGTAAGTCAGCCCACCACCTCCTCTGCATGCTGTGGCCGGATAGCATGGGCAAACTCACTAAACAGAGGAAATGATGCCCTGCTTGAGGACTGACCACCACGTCCACCTTTGCCTGTGGACACATTTGTTGCTGGCCCCCTTACAGTGCCAAGGGAACATCTGCTTCTCCTTGTTGTTCTCCCAGACATTATTGGGAGGAAGGGGGCGGTGCTTAAAAGCAAATGTAAAGGAGAAGTTGAAATCTGTATGTAGATGTACTTTAACCACTTCAATACAGTGCATTTTCACCCCCTTCCTGCCCAAGCCATTTGTCAGCTTTCAGCGCTGTCGCATTTTGAGTGACAATTGCGCGGTCATTCAACACTGTACCCAGATGAAATTGTTATAATTTTTTCCCCACAAATAGAGCTTTCTTTTGGTGGTATTTGATCACCTCTGCGGTTTTTATTTTTTGCGCTACAAACAAAAGAAGAGTGACAAGTTTGAAAAAAAAACAATATTTTTTACTTTTTGTGATAATAAATATCCAATTGTTTTTTCTTTAAAACAAATTTTTTCCTCAGTTTAGGCCGATATGTATTCTTCTACATATTTTTGGTAAAAAAAATCACAATAAGCATATATTGATTGGTTTGCACAAAAGTTATAGCGTCTACAAAATAGGGGATAGATTTATAACATTTTTATTATTTTTAATTTTTTTTACTAGTAATGGCGGAGATCTGCGATTTTTATCATGACTGCGATATTGCGGTGGACATATCGGACACTTTTGACACATTTTTGGGACCATTTACATTTATACACCGATCTGTGCTATAAAAATGCACTGATTACTGTAATAAATGTGACTGGAAGGGAAGGGGTTAACACTAGGTGGTGATTGAGGGGTTAACTGTGTTTGCTATGGAATGTTTCTAACTGTAGGGGGAGGGGACTCACTAGGGGAGGAGACCGATCGGTGTTCCTCTGTACTGGGAACATACCATCGGTTTCCTCTCCTCTGACAGAACCGTGGATCTGTGTGTTTACACACACAGATCCATGGTCCTGCTGTGTTACCGGCAATCACAGTGCCCGGCGGACCGGGTGCCCAGTGACACGGCGGGCTTGCGCGATCACTGGCGGCGGCACGCACGCGCCCCCTGGTGGGCCGGGAAAGCGAGGACGTCATATGATGCCCGCCCGGAACGAGAGCTGCGCCGCCTGGCCGTCAATTGACAGCCGGCAGTCAGCAAGCAGTTAATCAATGTAAAGAGGTGTTTGGTGCCCTTTAATTTAAGTACTCACACTACACAGACACACTCCACGGATACAATATAATATATGGCGTTAAACTGGCAGTAACGCACATAAAAGTAAATGGTGTTAAACTGGCAGTAATGCACAAAACTATATGGTGTTAAACTTGTAGTAACGCACACAGAACTATATGGTGTTAAACTGGCAGTAAGGCACGCAAAACAATATGGCGTTAAACTGGCAGTAACGCACGCAAAACGATATGGCGTTAAACTGGCAGTAACGCACGCAAAACAATATGGCGTTAAACTGGCAGTAACGCAAGCAAAACTATATGGCATTAAACAGGCAGTAATGCACTCAAAACTGTATAGCGTTAAACTGGCAGTAACGCATGCAAAACTATATGGCGTTAAACTAACAGTAACGCACGCAAAACTTTATGGCTTTAAACAGTCAGTAACGCACGCAAAACTTTATGGCATTAAGCTGGCAGTAATGCACGCAAAACGATATGGCGTTAAACTGGCAGTAATGCACACAAAACTATATGGCGTTAAACTGGCAGTAACACACGCAATACAATATGGCGTTACAATGGAAGTAACACACGCAAAACTATATGGCCTTAAGTAACGCACGCAATATGATATGGCATTAAACTGGCAGTAACGCAATTTAAATAGACGGTGTTCAATTGTCACTACACTGAAGCTAGCTGAACTGTCCCTAATCTAGCTATATACTAATGTCAAGATTACTGACACGGTCTCACTACACTACACTGAAACTATCTGAGCTGTGCCTACTCTAGCTGCACACTATGAAAAGCTGAATGATGGTCCTCCTCACTACACTCACACTATCCCTAGACTGACACTAAACTAATATTCTACACTGACAATTGAAGCAAAATAGCACAGTATAGAACACTAACTAACTAATAGCACTGAACAGAGCCCTGTTCTATCTCTCTCCACGCCGAAATCACACTGAAAATGGCTGCCATTGAAAGAATACTTTTATACTGTGGGGCGGGAATGAGCCATGATTGGATAAAGTCATGATGACAGTGTCCAGTCATGAATCTGACAGTGCTCTGTGCCTTGATTGGCTGAAGCTTTCACTGCTTCAGCCAATCAGGGCTTGCAATGCACTGTTCAATGCCACAATGCATTGTGATCGGTTCGGGGGGGGGGGGAACAAATCGTAGAACGACCCGTATGTTTGGCTGTTAGCCGAATGTCCGAGCAACAAAAGTTTGGCCCGAACTAATGCTCGGGCCGAACCGTTCGCCCATCCCATGTATATAATAATCATAGTACTGAGTGTATATAATAATCATAGTACTGAGTGTATATAATAGTCATAGTACTGAGTGTATATAATAATCATAGTACTGAGTGTATATAATAATCATAGTACTGAGTGTATATAATAATCATAGTACTGAGTGTATATAATAGTCAATAAGAGACATAAAGCTGCCAGTCCTGAAGTGGTTATCTATTTCAGTATAATGGAAATGAGTCAGAGATTGTATTACACAGGTTGCTCCGTGCTTTAGATGTCAGCATTGAAATGAAATCCATCACATTTATGCAAAGTCAATCATGTGACGGATCTCTGAAGGCTTTTTACATATTTCCAACCTCAAATATATCATTCTGTCTGCTATCACTGGACGTGTCCCGTCATCTCTGTCTGGAGATCACATCAAACCTCAACATGTTTTCTCCGTACTCCTTATCTATTTTAGTCTCTTTAGTCTTAGGACTCGGCTTGGCAATCCCTTCTTACACTTGTATTGTGATGGGTAACCTGGACATCATCAGAAAGAAAGGGAAGTTGAGTCCCACCGATGTGATCTTTCTGGCTAAGGGGATTGTGAATATTCTCCTCCAGTGTGTGATGAGTCTACAGGGAATGATCTTTGCCTTGTCTCTGGAAACCTTTTATATTAGACAATTATTTGCATTTATGAACACGTCAGTTTACTTCCTAGTCTATTACAACTTCTGGTTGACCGTCTGGCTCTCGGCTCATTACTGTACCAGCATTACCAATCTCAGCTATGGGTTCTTCACCTGGATAAAGAGAATTGTGTCAAATTTCCTGAGTCAACTTCTATTCCTGACAGCACTTGGGATGTTCATTGTGAGTGTCCCGGGCTTTTGGCCTGTCATTGCAGAAAGTCTTATTCAGTCTTCTGTGAACAGTACAAACTCCTCTGTTATCAGGTTAGATAAAGTGTTTTCCTATCATATGTCTTCAAACATCCTAGGCGCCATTCTGCCATTCTGCCTTAGTCTTCTGTGCCTGGTCCTCACTTCCTCCTTTCTGCTCAGACACGTCTGGAGGGTGAAAAATATAGACTCTGGATCAACACGTCCAAATCTTCAGGCTCATGTCACTGCACTGCGGACAATCTTCTTCTTACTTCTCATTTACACATTCTTCTGCGTGTCTCAAATGATTTTTTTTCTTTCAAGTCCCTCGCTGTCAATAGTTTTTTGGAATTTACAATTATTATCTCCATCGATGGAGGCTGCCGTCATCTTCCAGGCCAGCAACAAGCTGAGAAGGATCATTCTGAGAAGATTCTGGACCAGAAGCTGGAGGAACACAGAGACTTAAAATGCGGTGAATGCTTAGCTTAAGAGTCTAAATATATACTATAAACTTTTAGTGTGATAGAGATCAATGTAAATTGTTTCCTAAGTCATAGAATTTTGTTGTGTATGGAGCGTGGAAGGGTTATATCTCCTGTCATATTTTAATAGCTGTCTGTGTTCCTTACTTGGGTCTTTCACCTTCTCGGTTTGCCCTGGTTAGAGATGGGCTGCACACTCCCCCGTTCAGTTCACAGCAGAACTCCCGAACAGGGGAAAAGTTTGACCCCGAACCGCAAACTCCATTGAACTCTATGGGAGCCAAACATGAGAAATCAAAAGTCCCCACATGCCCTTAATGTGGAGGAGTGGGTGCTTTGGGACACCCCCACCCCAAAGCACCTTGTCCTCATTTTGATGGGAACAAGGGCCTCTTCCCCACAACCCTGGGGTGGGTAGTGGGGGTCTGTGGGCACAGGGCTTATCGCAATCTGGAAACCTACTTTAACGAGGTGACCCCCAGTGAATAAGTATGGGGTACATTGTGATGTGGAAATTTAGGCCCTGAAAATAATACTTTATTATTAATGTGACTTACAGTGATCTTTCAATGACTCTATAGTTTCAGAACATGTTTGGAATCAACAGAGACACCATACCCAGCTGTGGAATTTTATCCGGAGTAGCTATCTGACAAAAGCCTCTTCTCTGACCATTTTGTAGCATAATAATGTCACTTCAAAGCGGGTGGGAGGTGGGAAGGGAACAGGAAGAACTTGGTCATAAAATGGTAGCTGGTGTCCTAACTTAAAGTGGAAGTAAACCCATCCATAAAACTGTTTCTTTTCCGGCATGTGCCGGAAATGTAACACTCCCATTGGTTGTGCTCTCAACCAAACTGTCAAGCCATCCAATGGCTGGTGTCATAACTGATCACATGTGAAGCATCATGGCAGTTGTAGATTAAACAAAGGCAAAGATGGCAGCTTCCTTGGCTGAAAACGATAGGAGGGCTTACTTACACTTTAAGAGAGCCCCCACCCCCATTGGCTCAATGTAGCAGTTTTAGCATATGGAAGTGGGGGTGAGGAAGGGGGGGTTTACAAGTGTGTATATATCAGAATACACACCCCTGACTCGCTCTCTTAGGCTCACGGTCTAGATGAAGTATGGTCACATAAGAGCTGTCTCTGTATTATCTTAAGTCTCTTTTCTTTTCTCTAACTTTTTCTATCCTAGGATTTGCCTTAATACCTTGATAGCATGAGTATGTCAATTGTAACCATATCTCCTTTTTGCATTAATTATCTTTGTAGACTGGCAGCACTGTATTTGTAACATCACTGTGTTATATTTGGTAATCTCTGATTATTCTAACGTTTCTTTTCTGTATAAATAAATTTAGATCTTTGTATTTTAGCACCATTATCATTCCTTATTGATTTCATGGGATATAGCTGCAAGCGCATTGGTTGATTCATATATAGATAAAAGGGTTTCAATCACTTAAGTGAGGTGGTGCCCTTGTGTGAGGAAGTTTAACGTCTGGGTGATTGTGATTTCTTGTATGGAAGACAGAGCTGGGCTATACACTCCTAACTCCAGAAACGCTAAGCGTTTTGTTTTTTTAATGTCTTTTGTTTTCACCTGTCTCCCGTCTGAATACCTAGACTAGCAAACTTCTCAGAACTTTCCCTTTTACCTTTGGTCTATACTAATACTTTGAGACTGATTTTGAATAATGTGTATATATATCAAAATGAAACTGTAAGTGCGAATGATGAGGGCTCCATTTGGAATCTTGGAGGCAGTGGAAAAGGATATGTGCCTCTCTGCCAAAAAGCAGTTTCAGTTGACCCCTGAATGAGATTAGGCCAATCGTTGAGATTGAAACGCACCTGTGGGCCTAGGTCACACTGAATGATCTTGATGTGTATGAATCTGTCTTTCTTTGTAAACTACTAACTGGGGATTGTAAGCTTTGTTATCAGACCTGTAAACACTGGCTATATTGTAACTGCTACAAATCAGATTGAAATTAGGTGTGCCTCGGTTGACTGCCTCCTGTACTACAAGCACTCATAGGGTTCTGATTATCCAAGTTTGTGCTAATCATTCTTGAGATAACAGAAGTAATAGCCCTTTTTTAAGCATTTCTTTTAGAATACTTCAGAAAAGTCCACGAAGGGGCGTTGAACTATTATTGAGTTTGGGAAATCTCCAGGCTAATTTTTTTGAAGTGAAAAATAAATATTGCGCTTACACACATAAGCTAGAAGCTGCGACTAAAAAGTAGTAAACCATAAATCATATAAAATCAAAAAGAAAAGTCGCGCTAAAATGAGGGTGACAAAAAAATTGTCAAAAGAAAATAAAAAAGTGAGTAGTATTACTGGATGGATGAAATAAATGAATTAGTGTGGATCAATGCAATTGAGCGCTACAAATTAAACAAGCAAAGGTGCAAATGACAATTGATTAGTGGTAAGCAGGTATGGAAAGCTGTGTCCAAAATAATCAACAATAGGTAACCCAATAACTCACACATAAAATCTCAGTTGTCAGAAATAATGATACTGTGACAAATCTATAAAAGTGAAAAATAAAGTGTGAAAAGTCCAAACTTAGAAAAATTAATGGTTACAGTCCTTTCATGCCAGATGATAAGCATGAAACAAAATAAATCTCCAGGTGCTCGGTGAATAATGACACAAAAAAACTTGTTGTGATGATGTTAGAGTGCGCAGAGAAACCACCACCTCCTGATAAAAATGCTGCCTCTTACCAGATGGAATGGTCTCTTAATTACAGGAGACCTAAAAAGCGAGTGGCTGCAACCCCAGCCAGGGATCTTTAAACAGGCACTTAGCGTCCAATTCCAGGGGCTCTCTCCAGTTCACGTCAGTAAAGATGCAAATATCCCCATGTAAAAAACAAAGTGCTCCACATAGTGTAAAACCAACGTTTTATTAAATAAAAAAGCAGAAGTTACACTTACAAGACCGTTGAAGTAATAAGCGTAAATAAAAGTGCCGGCCGGCTCCAAGGTACCCGCGTCTTCCGGGTATGTGAATAGCGGTGTATGTCGGGACGTAGCTCCTCCTCCCAGGAGGAGGAGCTACGTCCCGACATACACCGCTATTCACATACCCGGAAGACGCGGGTACCTTGGAGCCGGCCGGCACTTTTATTTACGCTTATTACTTCAACGGTCTTGTAAGTGTAACTTCTGCTTTTTTATTTAATAAAACGTTGGTTTTACACTATGTGGAGCACTTTGTTTTTTACATGGGGATATTTGCATCTTTACTGACGTGAACTGGAGAGAGCCCCTGGAATTGGACGCTAAGTGCCTGTTTAAAGATCCCTGGCTGGGGTTGCAGCCACTCGCTTTTTAGGTCTCCTGTAATTAAGAGACCATTCCATCTGGTAAGAGGCAGCATTTTTATCAGGAGGTGGTGGTTTCTCTGCGCACTCTAACATCATCACAACAAGTTTTTTTGTGTCATTATTCACCGAGCACCTGGAGATTTATTTTGTTTCATGCTTATCATCTGGCATGAAAGGACTGTAACCATTAATTTTTCTAAGTTTGGACTTTTCACACTTTATTTTTCACTTTTATAGATTTGTCACAGTATCATTATTTCTGACAACTGAGATTTTATGTGTGAGTTATTGGGTTACCTATTGTTGATTATTTTGGACACAGCTTTCCATACCTGCTTACCACTAATCAATTGTCATTTGCACCTTTGCTTGTTTAATTTGTAGCGCTCAATTGCATTGATCCACACTAATTCATTTATTTCATCCATCCAGTAATACTACTCACTTTTTTATTTTCTTTTGACAATTTTTTTGTCACCCTCATTTTAGCGCGACTTTTCTTTTTGATTTTATATAATTTTTTTGAAGGACTATAGTCAAGACAGGGAATTTTTCTGACAAGTAGTGAAAAAAAAATCAGCAGCGGTGACAGGGGCGGTACCTGTCAACCCAATTCTTGGCCAGAGAGTAGCTACCTCTGGGAACAAAGGCAACCTATAAAAAAGGTTGGGGAATCAGTTTAAGGTCCATTGTCCCTAAGAGATAGGTAATAAAATTGCTTCAAAGAGGGCGTCTAACCATAGGGAACCCTACCACTTGACCCCAAAGGAAGAGATGATAGATAAATTTTACAACCTTGGGTTGTAAAATATATTCAAGATTGGGATCGCTGGACTGGAAAGAAGTATTCTAAAAGAGGTACTTTTAAGCCAAAAGCTTGGGAAGCCCTGTGGTACAGTCACCACGGGAAGATGATACGAACAAATGAAAGAGATGCTTGGAGTGCATGAATGGTAGAATCCATGAAGAGAACTGATGATGTGAATATTTTTTCGGTGGGAGTTAAGGAGAAAACACACCAAATGATGATGAGGAGTAGGGACAAGCAGGGACAGCCACTAGATCCACATCCCCAGAGTAGTGACAGTGATGAACAGGGGGACAATAAGGAATTGTCAGGATTGGAGCCTTATGCAATCGCCCAGTCCTGGTTGGCAAAGTACTCAGAAACTGATTGGAATTGTCATCTATCAGCAGATGACAAAAAAAGGGAAGCCACAACTTGCTGCCAAGTTTAGCACCCCATCAGGGGTGGACTGACAACTCATGGGGCCCCTGGGCAATAGGAGATTATGGGGCCCCAAGGCTTAGAGATGGCCGCCACGTGGCAGCCAATTTTTTGACGCAACATGAATGTGGGCATACCCACTGAGGGGAGGGGCACCAAGCTCGGCAACATGCTGAGTGGCAGGAGACTTAGAGCTGGTGACCCAGTAAATTCACCAGGAGCCTCTCATGGGCATTGCTGCCTCTGGGCAAATTACTGCACTGGGACCCCTACCAGGGAGATGATGACCTGCGACATACACAGTGCACCATGGCAAACAATGGGTATGACCAGTGGGAGACTCTTAAAAGAGGACTGAACAGAATCTGCATCTGCCGTATACAATGCAAACATACCACAGACCTTGTAACCATAAAATTCTAATTACTGTGTCACAGCTGATAATCTCAGACACAAATGAATCTCAGTCAAAGAATCATTTGTTTTTAAAATAATATCATATATAAAGGATTTTTTAGGCTTACTGAGGCAACATTACAGAAGAACTTAATTAAAACCAGCAACTGTTGAGACAATGAACACCTTGGTCAGGTCTATGTACAGTATAATGTATAGAGTATGTGGGTCATGAGTAAGTAACAAACAAAACAACATATCGAGTACAGCAGTCAGGATGAGCGCCACGCTCACATCAGAGTCCTCCCTTACATCAAAGTCCCAACATTCTCCCTATATATCACAGTCCACAGAGTGCCACACTACGGGAGAGCCCCCAGTGTGCCACACTATGGCAGAGCCCCCAGTGTGCCACCCTACGGCAGAGCCCCCCAGAGTAACACCTTATGGCAGAGCCCCCCCCCTTGTGCCACCCTATTACAGAGCCCCCCCCCATTGTGCCACCCTACAGCAGAACCCCTCAGTGTGCCACCCTACGACAGAGCCCCCCAGTGTGTCACCCTACGACCGAGCTCCCCCAGTGTGTCACCCTACGGCAGAGCCCCCAGAGTAACACCTTACGGCAGAGCCCCTCATTGTGCCACCCTATGACAGAGACCCCAGTGTGCCACCCTACGGCAGAGCCCCTAGAGTAACACCTTATGGCAGAGCCCCTCATTGTGCCACCCTATGGCAGAGCCCCCCCATCGCGCCACCCTACAGAAGTGCCCCCCAGTGTGCCACCCTATGACAGAGCCCCCCAGTGTGCCCCCCTATGGCAGAGCCCCCCAGTGTGTCACCCTACAGCAGAGCCCCCAGAATAACACCTTACGGAAGAGCCCCCCATTGTGCCACCCTAGGACAGAGCCCCCAGTGTGCCACCCTACAGCAGAGCCCCCCAGTGTGCCACCCTATGGCAGAGCCCCCCCAGTGTGCCACCTATGCCAGAGCCCCCCAGTGTGTCACCCTATGGCCGAGCCCCCAGTGTGTCACCCCATGGCAGAGCCCCCAGAGTAACACCTTATGGCAGAGCCCCCCATTGTGAAACCCTATGACAAAGCCCCCAGTGTTCCACCCAACGCCAGAGCCCCCCAGTGTGCCACCCTACGGCAGAGCCCCCCAGTGTGTCACCCTATGGCCGAAGCCCCCAGTGTGTCACCCTACGGCAGAGCCCCCAGGGTAACACCTTACGGCAGAGCCCCTCATTGTGCCAGCCTACGACAGAGCCCCCAGTGTGCCACCCTATGGCAGAGCCCCCCAGTGTGCCACCCTATGACAGAGCCCCCCAGTGTGTCACCCTACAGCAGAGCCCCTCCAGTGTGCCACCCTACGGCAGAGCCCCCAGAGAACCACCCTGCGGCAGAGCCCCCCAGAGTGTCACCCTACGGCAGAGCCCTCCAGAGTCCCACCCTGCAGCAAAGCCCCCAGAGTCCCACTCTACGGCAGAGCCCCCAGAGTCCCACCCTGCAGCAGAGCCCCCAGAGTCCCAACCTGTGGCAGAGTCCCACCCTATGGCAGAGCCCCCAGTGTCACCTTCCATCAGTGTCCCCTTACACACACCTTTGCACCTTGGTGCTTGGTGCGGTAGGCAGCTGGCGGAAAAAGGCTTTTAAATAAAATCCACTTGTTACAGGCTCTGAACTGTGCAAGTGAGTCGTAGAGCCAGCAAAATAGTGAACTGCTGTGGTTGGCCTCAGATCTGGCAGTGGGGCATGTGAATAAAAGCCATGCTTGATGTGTGCCATGATATCACCGCACAGGCACGCACCCAGACCTGCTCTGCTGCCTGATCCGAGGCCGGGCTCAGCAGAGCACTATTCAGATGGGCCTGAATGGCAACAAATGGATTTTTCATGGGCATAGGATTGTTAGAGCGACTTCTGTTGAGCAGCAGTGGGCACACATTGATCATACAGTATATACTAGTGGTGGCTGGTGCTCACATTTTTTTGGCGGAGGCACAAACAAAATGGGAAATATGCTGAAAATACCAGAAAAAAACATCAATTGCAGCCCCACTGTGCCCATGAAATGCTGCCACTGTACCCCATCAAATGCAGCCACTGTGCCCCATCAAATGCAGCCACTGTGCCCCATCAAATGCAGCCACTGTGACCCCCCCAGTACCATTTAACCAGCACCCACACCCATTATCTGACCGGCACTTACCCCATCTTGGTGGTGGGTCAGGCAGCGGTGGGATGTGGGACAGGCAGCGGCAAGCTATGGGTTGGGCGGCGGTGAGCTGTGTCCTCCATGCTTACTCCCTGCGTCTCTTCTTTCCTCCTGCTAGGGGTTCAATAGGAGCGCCTGTCCTTTCAGCCAATCGCATGTTGGGTATAAGACCTGCACTTACTGATTGGCAGAGAGGCGGTTCAGTGTTAGAAAACCAAATATTAATTTGCTTTTCTAACACACCTGGATGGGCTCCTAGCACTCTGTGCTCTGAGGCCACCCTATTTTGAAGCCTATTACAGCCTGTGGCTCTAATCAGGTGCTTCAAAAAAAAAATCACCCCCCCCTCCGCTGTAATTCCTGAAAAGAGCCTGATGCCTGAATAGGAGGTGGCCGCAGTGGCCATCGATAGATTTATGCTATGAATGAATCTATCAATTGCATATAGGGGGTGGCATGACAGAAGGGGCGGCACCCTTAATGAATGGGCCGCCCCTGGTATACACACAAATGCATAGTATACATACATAGTATACATATATACACACACCAGCACTTTTCACCCAAAAATCATCCTGATAGAACACACTGCTGCTGCCCCCTTCTCCTGGCATGCTGGGACTTGTAGTGCCCCAGAAGCTCACAGACATTGGATGTGGTAATACAGGAGAGGAGACTGTGCCTGTGTACTGGTGGAAAGGTGATGAGTAGGGAGGTGTAGCAGAGATTATAGAAGTTCAGAACATCCTTCCCCCAGAAGCATGGCACTTCTCACACACAGAACATCCATCTAACAGCGTCCTAAGAGACAGGAGGAGCCCTGCTAGAGGTAACACAGCCTCCCCCCTCCCCCTCCTCACCAGGGTAAGCATTGATAAGAATACATTTAGTTCAGCTCAGCCAGCTTACCTTCTATCAGACAGCAGGCTGTCCCCTCCTCCCTCTCCTCTCCTCCACCTGTCGGCATCTCCTACTCCTGTGTCAAAAAAGCCGCACTGGAGAAGGCGACGTGTACACTGTGCTCCCATTGGCTGAGGAGGCAGTGGAGAGGTGGGGCAGCTACAATCTCCAGATTTGTATAGCAAAATGATGTCGGTAGTGGCCATTTCAGGGACAGATGTAAAAATATACAGATTTTTACAAACTGTCCCTGCTTTTACCGAGGCTGGCAGCCCTGATGGGGCCGCCTAGTGGCCGCTGGGCCCTCGGTCAGTGCCCGAGTGCCCGAATGGTCAGTCCGCCCCTGCACCCCATTTAAAACCCAGCATGAATCAAAGAAAAACGCTTGCTGTGAAGCATTGAAACAAAAGGAAAGAGATAGCGCAGCAAGCCAGGGGAAGGGGATGCTGGAATCAAGAGAGAAAAGTCTCCCCAGTTCCATAAACCACGAAAAGGGATATTTTTTTCCCCTCTGAGGGAAGAACCTCCCGAATACAGTAATACTCCATTTGCTGGCTGTGAGCCAGCAATCTCCCCTAGACGGCAGTTAACAAGCAATTCCGCTGCGGTAAGCAATGCTGGCAGTTCTGCTATGGAGTACACGGCCTATGTACCTTTACACCCTCGAGTAACTAGCACCCCACAGCAAGGACCTGTGTGGTGCCACTCTAATGGGGAAAGGATATCACCCACTGTGGGCACATCGTGTACCATGGGACTGTTAATGCCACCCTTCAGAGCACTTTGCAGTTGGATAAAGTGCCCCCACCTGGCAGCAACAATCTTACCCAGTCTTATTGGAATTCTGTGGCAGAATCCCAAAAGACCAATCGACAATTGATATCTTTTTCAGATGATGTCTATCCTGTAAGAGAACAAGTGGTTTATGGTAACAGTGGGAGATCCACTGGAAAGATGACACATCACATGCCGTGGACTCCCTCTGAAATGAGGAGATTTCTGAGTGTTGTCCCCATCCAAGGACAAATCCCATTAAATTTGCCAAAGAGCTACTGGACATCCAGGCAAGCTACAATGCAAGCTGGGGTGATATGCTTCAAATAATGAAAAGGGTTTGTGGAGATGGGGACTTTGATGAAATCCTCAGTAAAACTAATATTCCACGGACCCTGTTTGTTGACTCCAGCCATCAAGGAGATATACTCACTAAGCAATTGGTGCAGTTGATTAAAACAGTCTGTCCTCCCCAGTCTTGGACCAAGGTGTCAGGAGTGATCCAAGGTCCAAAGGAAGATAATATGACATACTACAATCACTTTAAGCAAGCCGTGGAATCGGCTGGTGAGGACATTCCTAACAGTGCCCTATCACCCGTATTGATACATAGCTTCATTACCGGGTTGAGAGGAAATATCAGGGAAAAATTGATGACTGCAAATCCAGACTGGAGAGATAAGCCCCTCTCCTCTTTGTTGTCACTTGCAACTGCTATTAAAAGGAATAAAGCAGATTGGGAGTCAGAGAAACCTCAAGGGATCTGCGTTGTCACTGATCAGTTGAATAGTGCAGATCTCAACCAAAAACCAAAAGGGAAACTGGTTTGCTTCAACTGCCACAAACCCGGACACTTCAAGAGGGAGTGTAGAGCTCCAAGACAAAGTAGGCCAGCAGAAAATTGAAGAAAACAGCTGAAAACGGCCGCAATCCGAATAACACCTTTTATTCGTGGAAAAACAGTGTAGAAAATCCAAAATCTCTTACATCATGGTGATAAATGGTACAGACAGGCTAACGCGTTTCACAAGCTCATGATTAAGCATCTATATTGATGTGAAACGTGTTAGCCTGTCTGTACCTTTCATCACCATGATGTAAAAGATTTTGGACCTTCTACACTGTTTTGCCACAAATAAAAGGTGTTATTCGGAGTGCGGCCGTCCAGCCGTTTTCTTCAATTTTCGACACCATTGCAGAGCCTGCACCTGAAGTTGTGAGTGGGGAGGGCGGTTATTAGAGACACCAACACACTTGGAGCCGCATCGCTACCTCATAAAGTAGGGTAGCAGGACATGGAGAGGAAATGGCCATGCCGAAATTAAGGGAGGAAAGTCTCCAGGCAGAAGGGACATCACTGACGGGAGAGGATGTCAAATTAAATTTCACTGTTAGAAGCTGTAGTAAGCGCATGGGAAAAATGCCGCTAATCTTTGCAGCCAGGTGGATAGCGAAACAGTATGAACATTTGAAAGTGCAAAACACATCCCTAAAAGAAGCGCTAGAAATAACCAAAGGTAACATCAGTACTTTAGAAGCTTCTATGTCAAATTCTGAGACCATCCACCAGCAATTAGTACTAGAAAACCAGAGATTACAGGAGGACGTTCATCGGATGGGAAAAAGACTGAAGGATGCAGAAAGTGAAATGAAACCATTATCTGTCAGCTGCCAGGAGCTGTTTGCTCAGTTTTCAGATAGAGGAGATAACAAAGCAATGGATTTGGGTAGGTCTGAATTCAGGGGGGCAACCTACACACCTAAGGTATGTACCAACAAGAATAAAACACCCGGAAGATACGAGTTCTTTAAAAATTGCCCCTATATCTTGTAAATAGCCAGCAACTAATCCAATAAAAATCGCTTGTTTATAGCGCAAATAATAAAAACCGCAGAGGTGATCAAATACCACCGAAAGAAAGCTCTATTTGTGGGGAAAAAAGGACTTCAATTTTGTTTGGGAGCCACGTTGCACGACCACGCAATTGTCAGTTAAAGTGACGCAATGCAGAATCGCAAAAAGTGCTCTGGTCTTTGGCCAGCCAAATGGTCTGGGGCTGAAGTGGTTAATGTCCCTGGCAATCTGTGTGTCCCCAAGTGTATTTCAAGCCTGCTTCCTGCCCAGTGTCACAATGCAGCTCTATTTGTGCCTAGAGTTTCCTGTTTGTCTGTTTCTACGTGGCTATTTATTACCAATTGTCTAATGTGTCTGTGGCGTATCTGTCAGTAATATCTGTGTGTTTCAAGACACACCGGTCGGCTCGAATTGTATCCCCTACTGTTCAGTGATCCCGGCGCCTCAGTGCTGCAAGGGATTTTTCTTTGCCTGTTGGCCAGTTGTGTTTGGTAGCAGCAGTACCTGGAGCTGGATACACATTATGCAATTTTTGTTGGTTAGTTTCCTTTAGATTTACCTTCAGATGTGTAGTATGAGGGCCTGCCTGATGGCATACAAGTTGAGAGTGTATAGGCCTGGCCTCGTATTGTATAGTCTTGGGTGAGTCTGGCTAAGAGTTGTGCAGGAAGATTGTGTGGGGTGTTCCAAGGGCCCTCACTTTGGTTATACGTGTGGGCATGCTGTGTTCTCCTCAGTTAATACCCATAGGGGTCCTTCCTGTCCTAGACTCCTGGTTTACCCTAACTAGTTGTCTGTGTCCTGCATGCCAGGAAGACCAGCACCCCAGTGCTACACTATGCCCCTGCAATTCATGTGAGTCCTGTCTGAAGACTGTAGGAAGTTTATCTGTATGGGTGAAGGATAGCCTTGTCTGAATACCAAATTGATAAAGGAGGGAAAAGGGGTGCAGCCAGTATAGAGAATTGAGCGTACCTGTTGTCAAGTGGTTTTCAATCCGGGTATTCAGAATATTTCCCATACTTAGGATGAAGAGAGGCTTAATGGAGACTGCCTTTGGAGCTGGGGGTGGGGCACTGGGTACCTTAAAACACTATGGAGCTGGAGATACTCAGGATCAGTGTTGCCAACCTTTTACTGGCAGCCAGTAAAAAAAATGGGCACTTTTCTCCTGCCAGTAAATGCCCGGTTGCCAGTAAAAAATATGGCTGTGATGCTTCACCCAGGCCAAGACCATTTGAGTGCCTTCTACAGTGTGTCCGGGCAGCACTGGTGGGGGGCAGGTCTGGTGGAATCTGAGCATTTTGTGTGATGTCATGGTGCAAGGGAGCCGAGCTGAGTGACTGGAACCTTGTGTGAGCAAGGCAAGCTGGGAGTAGCACTGTCAGTGCTGTTTGGACTGGAGTGGACTGAAGGGACCCGCTGACGTGGAGAGTGACTGTCACTGTGACTCAGGAGGGGACGTCACAGTGCACTGCTGTCAGTGTCACTGTGAGAGTCAATCTCACGTGTGTGTGCCGCCTATTCTAATTTCTAATTCGAGTCCTGTCCCTGAGCGACTTACTTACTATTAAATGTATCCTATTTACTATCATAAATAAAATAAGAAATATTTTTTTTTACCTTAACCGCTTCAGCCCCGGACCATTTGGCTGGCCAAAGACCAGAGCATTTTTTGTGATTCGGCACTGTGTTGCTTTAACTGACAATTGCGCGGTCGTGCAACGTGGCTACCAAACAAAATTGACGTCCTTTTTTCCCCACAAATAGAGCTTTCTTTTGGTGGTATTTGATCACCTCTGCAGTTTTTATTTTTTGTGCTATAAACAAAAAAAAGAGCGACAATTTTGAAAAAAACGCATTATTTTTTGCTATAATAAATATCCCCCCAAAAATATACAAAATTTTTTTTTTTCCTCAGTTTAGGCCGATATGTATTCTTCTACATATTTTTGGTAAACAAAATCGCAATACGCGTATATTGATTGGTTTGCGCAAAAGTTATAGCGTCTACAAACCAGGGGGTAGTTTTATGGCATTTTTATTAATATGTTTCTTTTACTGGTAATGGCGGCGATCAGTGATTTTTATCATGACTGCGACATTATGGTGGACACATCGGACAATTTTGACACATTTTGGGACCATTGGCATTAATGCAGCGATCAGTGCAATTAAAAATGCATTGATTACTGTAAAAATGTCACTGGCAGTAAAATGGTTAACACTAGGGGGCAGTGAAGGGGTTAATGTGTGTCCTAGTTTATGTTCTAGCTGAAGGGGGGATGGGGACTGAGCAGGGAAGCTAACAGATCGCTGTTCATACTCTGTATGAACAGACGATCTGTCAGTTCTCTCCTCAGAGAACTGGAAACTATGTGTTTACACACACAGTTCCCGGTTCTCCATGTGCCCCGAGCAATCGCGGGAGCCCGGCGGTGATCGAGACCGCCGGCACTCGCATCGGCTTGGGGAGCGAGCCAGTTTGGTGCAGCAACTGGTTGCTGACTGTCCTTGGGGGGAGGGACTTGGCACCACACTGCGTTTGGGGAATTCTAGGTAGGTATTGGGGGATTGATTTACATATGGGGGGTTATCCGCTGCGGGGAACCTTTTAAGCCATGCCATGCTCTCAATAATTAATTAATTCAATGTTGCTCCTTATGACCAAATTTGTATGATTAATTGTGTAATAATTTTCTAAAATGTACATTTTGTGCTTTTCATAGAGTCTACATACATGCTCAGGTTTTTAATATCATTCCCCTGAAGAAGCCAATGTTTTGGCGAAACATGTAGGGATTAACTGTCTGTTCTACTCAGTGGCCTTCTAACACTCTTGGCCACCTTTGTGTGTACAAACTGTTTTATGACTGTCAACACGCCTGTGTATGTATTCCAATGATTTTTGTAACAATAAAATTCTTTATATTTTTATTTATTAGTGTACTATATACGTTCTTAGGCACTGTTATAATCCCTGTTCTCTATCCCTCCTTACTTTGCAAACAATTAATTAAGGATGAGGTGCCATATACCCTGAGGACTTTATAGCCATATCATATTTTTTTTAAAGTAAATGTATGCATCTTCTGGAACTTTTGTTGGAATATCAGAGACGAGCTGTGAATTGTGAGGCTTTACCGTTTCTGCCTGACTCCATTTTTAAGAGTCTAGTGGGTCTTAAAGAATGGTTTCTTGAAACATACAAGTACCATATTTCACAAAGTATCCATGGACATCCAGGTCTTATGTCTTAATGTAATTCTACCTCCCCTAGTCTGTCTACTGCTTTACCTGAGCCTCCTGAGCAGGTGTGGTGAACCCGGGGACCTGGCAATAGCAGGCAGTGTTGACTATTCCTACCATCAAGGGCCATGGATGAAACTGGCTGTTTGATCGGACTCTGTACCCCGTGGGGATCCTACTTTACCCGTTCACATTACAACCCTTATAAGCATTTAGTCTTCATGGCTAACCCCCTGCTCCTGTCCGGCATTCCTCCAATAACTGTACACTGACATTCTCCCTCTTTTTTTTGTATTCATGCACCACTGTCCGGAGGCCCGCCCGACCACCACCTGAAGAAGCACCGACAACCAAGTCATTTCTTGAGACAAATGTGCAATAAATAAAACTCTCCTGAACTTTCCTTCACCATGCTGAAAAGCGCTGTCTCGCGGCTTGATCCAATTGGTGCAACCATTACTCTGTATTCTCAATTTACAGGACTAGATATGCCAGGATCCCACCATCGATGTTGGAGTTTCGCTCCACCAAGGCAGGGGAGTGTGGAAACATCGCAGCACAGGCACTCATGGTCCAGATGTGGAGCCTCAAAGGCACTAGGTTTGTCTTGCTGTCTCAAGTCTACCTTGATGGGTTTCGGAGTGTTCAAGAAAGGAAGAGGAGGCCTCAGTGGTGGTGGTGGTGGGGAAGGGTCGGGGCTATTGGGCTGTTGTGCGTGGGTACAAAATCATTGAGGGAGGGCATAAGTTTAAGAATGAACTTCAGGGGGAGCTGATGTGGAAATTTAAGCCCTAAAAATTATAGACTTTATTATTAATGTGACTTACAGTGATCTTTCAATGACTCTATAGTTTCAGAACATGTTTAGAATCAACAGAGACACCATACCCAGAAAGTGTAAAAATAAAAAAAATTAAGTAAAATAAACAATAACAATTTCTTTTTTAAAGCCCCCCGTCCCCGTGTGCTCGCACACAGAAGAAAACGCACACTTAAGTGTCCCACCCACATATGTAAATGGTGTTCAAACCACATATATGAGGTATCGCCACATGCGTTAGAGCGGGAGCAATAATTCTAGCACTAGACCTCCTCTGTAACTCTAAACTAGTAACCTGTAAAACAATATCCTGGTGCCTCCATGGCAGCATACTAGTGATAGAGCTCCGCCTCGACTCCTCCCTCAGGACCAGTGAATAGCATAAATTAAAGGCATAGTCCCTCCCCCAACATTCTCCTTTTTTTCCTCATACCTCTTGTGCTGGTGAAGAGTAGCAGTATGTCCATACCTCTGCAGTCGGCAGCGTCCGCCGGGTTTAGCCTTTCCCGTGCGCAGTCCCTGTTCTTGGGCCGCTCACAGCGCTGATAAGACTGGGAACCCCTCTGTGGATCTGTTGGGGTCTTCTTGCAGAGTTTCCTCACTGGAACGCCACCATATCCTATGACGATGGCGAAGGAGTCGCAAAAGGATCAGCTCCATTCTGCCAGGCTTGTGATTTTTTTCTTTTCACTTTTTGTTTCCCTTTAAAAAAAAAAAAAAAAGAGAGGCATATGTCTTTCCCCTCCCCTCTTCCCTTTCTGTTTTCCTTCCCTTTTTTCCTTTGAAGGAATATATATGTTTATATATAGGCAATTAAATATGTTTTACTTACTATCTGCCATATCTTCCATGCTGTTGCCCTTTAAAGTTTGCAGTTTTCTTTTGGTTCTATTTACTGCTGTTTTTTCTTCCTCCCGGCTGGTGGAGATAGCGCGGTTCGGCGTCCCCACCGCCGTACTGCGCATGCGCGATACGGGGGGCGAGAGGGCTGCCGTTGTTAGCAAAGCTTTCTTTGCTTCTCGGCATCGGCTTTACTGCGCATGCGCGGGCGCATGCGCGGTTCCTCGGCGCTCCGGCGGCCATTTTTAGTTCTGGAAAAAGGGCCAGTTTTTGCCCTTTTTCGATTCTAAAGTTTAAAAAAAAAAAAAAGAAGAGAAAGAGACTGGGGGTTCATGGGATGTTACCCCACCCACCCTTAAGGTATTTAAGGTCAGCTTTGGGGCTAGCAGTCAGAGTTTCCTCAGCTGTGCCCTGCTGGCTTTCTCTGAAACTGCTCTGTGGTAAGTAAAAAAAAAAAAAAATAAAAAATAACAGGTAATGCGTCTTTAAAAAAAAAAACAGCGGATGATCTATCTAGGCGCGATGTTCAACACCCGGGAGGGGACAGTGTCATTACCATCCCTGAAGATGAGGATTATTATCCAGAAGATGGTCAAAACCATTGTGAGCCGGTACCTAACGGCTTTGCAATGCCTGAGCCTCATTGGCACAATGTCTGCCTGTATACCGATGCCTCCTTGGGCCCATTGGCATTTGAGGTATTTTCAGACGGGTTTCTTGGCGCAGTGGAAGAAACAGCGACTCTCTCAGACAATTCTGTTGACAGCAGCAATGCGCAGGAGCCTTCATTGGTGGACTCTGCCGGAAAACCTCTCCAAACCTCGTCATCTGGGTTCCCTCTCCTGGATCACAGTTACGTCCGACGCAAGCGGACAAGGCTGGGGAGCCCATTGCGGGGAAACCAGGATACAGGGGAGATGGTCCTGTTCCACCCAGGGAGTAGTATCCAACATCCTGGAGATGAGAGCAGCATTCTTGGCACTAACTTCATTGACATCTCAGATCAGAGGCCAGAGAGTACTCTTACGCCTGGACAACAGGGCAGCTGTCGCATACCTGCAGAAGCAGGGGGGCACTCGCAGCACATCGCTCCTCAGGGAAGTGGAGCTGATTATGCTCTGGGCAGAGAAGAACATCCTAGACCTCAGGGCGATGTATCTCCCGGGAAGGTTGAACACGGAAGCAGACACGCTGTCGAGGAACTTCTTGGACAACGAGTGGGCTCTTCATCCCCAGGTTTTCTGTCAGATTGCCAACCTCTGGGATCCTCTTCAGGTAGACCTATTTGCCACTCCGGAGAATGCCAAACTGACCAGATTCTTCTCTCGCCTGCCGGATACGCAAGCCGAGGAAGTAGATGCCCTGTCATGCCCCTGGAGTTTCACCACCACATATGCCTTTCCCCCCGGCCATTAATATTCAAGTTCCTCCTGAGACTTCTCAGAGAGACAGTCCAGGTATTGGCAGTACTCCCATATTGGCCGAAGAGACCCTGGTTTCCTCTAGCTATGCGCCTCAGCGTGAGCCCTCCAGTCAGGATCCCTCCTTTCCCTCAACTTCTGTCACAGGGCAGTTTAGTTCATCCAAATCCTCAGAAGCTCAATCTTCAAATCTGGAGGTTGAGAGGCGAAGGTTCGAGGCCCTAGAATGCTCCCCAGGGGTCATAACAACCCTCCTAGGAGCTAGGAAGCCAGCAACCAATGCTATATATTCCAAAATATGGGACAAGTTCTTGTCATTTGCTACCTCAAATGAGTTTGATCCAATCTGTCCTTCTACATCAGATGTTCTCGGTTTCCTCCAGACAGGACTTGATCTGGGTCTTGGCCTAAGTTCCCTCAAAGTGCAAGTAGCAGCAATTTCTGCCGCAACAAATAAAAGATGGGCAGAAGAGCCCTTAGTAGTCACTTTCCTCAGAGGAGTGTTAAAGATTCGTCCACCTGGCAGACGGTCTTTTCCCAAGTTGGATTTGTCCCTGGACCTTGAAGTCCTCTCTGACCATCCATTTGCCCCAGTGGAACAACTGGAAATATGGAACCTAACACTAAAGACGGTTTTCCTGCTAGCCATTACATCTGGTAGAAGGATCTCAGAACTCCACTCTTTAGGAATAGGTGATGACCACATCTCTTTCTTCCACGACAGAGTGGAACTTCGTCCCCTTCAGGGATTCACACCTAAGGTCACTACTCCAAGCCACCTTTTGGAGCCCTGGGCACTACCAATATTTGCTGAAGCAGATTCAGGATCATGTCACGAATTGGACATATCCAGAGCGCTCAGAGCCTACCTAGAGGCCACTAGATCCTTCAGGAACTCGGAAAGACTCTTGATTGTTCCATTCGGTAAATACAGGGGCAAAGAAGCTTCCATCAGAACTCTGGCATCTTGGGTGGTAAAGCTAATCCAGAAGGCTTACAAGATGAAGAATATGGAGCCTCCATCCCGAGTGAATGCTCATTCTACAAGGGCAGTCTCAACCTCCTGGGCAGCAAGGGCTAACGTTTCATTAGAGATGGTGTGCAGGGCCGCCACCTGGTCTTCTCGCAATACTTTCCTCAGACACTACCGTATTGATCCAGGAGCTCTCACAACAGTAGAGTTCGGGAGGAGGGCAGTTCAGGCTGCAATGTCCCATTCTAATTAAACATTTATTGTTAAGCATTATCCCACCCGTGTCAGCTAGTTATTTATCACTAGTATGCTGCCATGGAGGCACCAGGAAAACGGAAAATTGTATCATACTTACCGTAATTTTCCTTTCCTGGTGCCTATCCATGGCAGCATACGCTCCCACCCTCGGTATTCTATTTTACGGAGAATGTTGGGGGAGGGACTATTCCTTTAATTTATGCTATTCACTGGTCCTGAGGGAGGAGTCGAGGCGGAGCTCTATCACTAGTATGCTGCCATGGATAGGCACCAGGAAAGGAAAATTACGGTAAGTATGATACAATTTTCAGTTTTCAAGCCTCGCCTATGGAAATTTTTTAGTACCAAACTTTGGCCCCATTCCATGAGTGTGCGCCATTTTAAAGTGTGACATGTTGGGTATCTATGTACACGGCATAACATCATCTTTCATATTATACCAAAAATTTGGGCTAACTTTACTGTTTTGTTATTTTTTTAATTCATGAAACTTTTGGAAAATTGTTGCGCAAATTCTGTACGACATAAAAAGTTGCAACGCCTGCCATTTTATTGCCTAGGGTCTCAGCTAAAAAATATATATATAATGTTTGGAGTTCTGGGTAATTTTCTAGCACAAAAAAATATGATTTTTACATGTAGGAGATGCGTGCCAGAATAGGCCTGGTATGGAAGTGTATTTTAATTATGTTTAAAGTGCAATAATAAAAATGAAAAATTCCGGGCGTGGCCTGACCTCAGCGGAAGATGGTAGCATAACTTGTGAGCTTCCGCTGACAGAGAGGTTTACCTGACGAAAACGGAGGTTTCTCACATACCTACGCTCCCGTATATCATGGGGACCTCTTCCCACAGCTCCTCCACCTCCCGCTCTAGGTTTCCCCGAGGCCATTCTGGAAGGATCAGCCACAATATTTCGGAAATGTTCCGGACACAAGCCGGCAATATGGCGCCCGCCCGTGGCTCGTCTCTATCAGCAGGTCTGACGACAGGACGCAGCCCACAGATCCCCCCAGACAATGGTGAAGTAGTCCTCACTCCGCAGCTACAACCCAGCCTACATGATCTACGCTTGGTGGCAATGGATATCAAGGACACCCTCACGGCTGCACTCACAGCTGCAATCACAGACCTTAGAATCGACATTCAATCGATCGCAGGCAGGGTACAGGAAATAGAAAAAGTTACTGTGACTCATACATCCGTGCTCTGCCGTTCCTGCCAAGTCCTAGACACCCACACTATGCATGGAGGATTTGGACAACCATGGCAGGCGCCATAACCTCAGCATACGAGGTCAGAAACGATCGATGCAGCCCATTTACAAGCAGAAGTGACAGGCTTATTCAACACCCTGCTGAAGAGACTCCCCACTACACCAATAGGTATGGAACGCATACACCAAGCCCTTCGTCCATGAGGAAGAGTTTCAGATCCACCTCGAGATGTGGTATGCTGTGTCATTGATTACCAGCCAAAGGAAGAAATCTTACAAAGAGCTCGCACTGTGACCCCGCTGACACATAATGGCACAGACATTCGGTTGTTCCAGGACCTGTGGAACATCACATTGCAACGCCAAAGAAAACTGCACCCTCTCCTGGAATTCCTGCGCACCAAAGAGATTCCATACAGGTGAAAGTTCCCCTTCGCCCTGGCAGCTTCTACCCAAGGCCGATGCGCACTTCTTAGAGTGCCAGAAGATCTACACCACTTCTGTGAAACACTGGAGATCCCCTTCACAGAAGTTCCCCATTGGTATGCAGAATTCCGTCCCCCTGCTACAAGATATGCTCCAACCAGCAGTGAACCCATGGAGACCAAGGAACAAAGCTTCAGGAGATGACTTTCACCGTTTGACACCCGGGCTCACCACTCAGCTCCAGGCCCGAAACACGGATCCAGCCCATCAAAAGCTCCACAAACCAGGAGAGCATGCTGCGACTGTTGATCAACGAAAATGTATCCCACCAAGCTCAGCTAAGTTGTCCCTCAGTTTTTCTCCTGTCCCCACTGCTTTTCTTGTCCCTCTCCTTCTGCACCAACTTGCATGTCCTTTACCACCCCAACTGGTCCTACCTGGGTTATTGAACATTCTCCCTTACCACCGCGAGACACACAGCTGTGTCAATCTCAGTCTCTATGCCTATACTCACGGATCACACTTTACATTGCTTGAGTAACAGCCCAGGACTTTCTAAACAATAGAGGCTGTTTACTGTGTAGACTATAGTTGGAACAATCTTGTGCACAATCATTGCCATTTGAAGCAGAAGGTTACCATTACAGCAAGTAACCTCCCCCACCTTGTTATCTTCTTTTATGATTTTTCCTTTCCAAATCTCTCTAGGTGTTTTCCTCTGCTTAATCCCCACCCCCCCTTTTTTTTGTATGTGTGTATATATGTGTGTGTGTATGTATATATATATGTGTGTGTGTATGTATATGTGTGTGTATATATACAGCTCATATAGCTATCTATCCTCATTGCGAAACATTGTCAGCTTCAAATTAATGATACCTGCATTGATGAGGAAGCACGATACATATTCATAAAAGGCATTCTATATGGCAAGCGAGTCACCCTTGCCAATATATACGCCCCCAATTCAGGACTCATTCTTCAGATCCACACTGCAAAAACTCTCCACATTTCAAGACGGCCTTCTTGTTCTTAGAGGAGATTTCAATGTCCCTCTTAATCCTCTACATGACACATCGGCAGGCACCTCCTCCATGCCGTACAAAGCGCTTCGGGCAATTAAAACACAAATACAAGAGTTATCGCTGCACGACTCATGGCGTACGCTTTACCCAAATGTGAAGGACTACACATTCTATTCGGCTCCACACAACCGACATTCCAGACTTGATTACCTTTTCTTGTCACAAAGAGACTTACCATTACTCACTGCTGCCACCATTGACCCCATGTACCTTTCGGATCACCACCCCATAGCCATGACTTTGGAATTTACAGACAGCCCCCCCAGAACCCCAATCTGGCGCCTTGAACCCTACCTTCTCACAGATAATGCCATCACACTTCGCATAAACAAACGCCTGGCACTATACTTCCAGGAGAATGACTCCCCAGACATATCACCTATGATGAGATGGGAGGCACATAAAAGTACCATACGTGGAGAACTCATTGCAATCTCGAGCAAAATAAGAATATAAAAGCAGGCACACAAAAATGACCGCCCGTATACAAGAGTTAGAACGTGCTCAAAAAACCTCCCAAGCATTAGGGACCCTTCCAGACCTGACCCAAGCTAGAAATAAACTTCTAGGGGTACTAAACAAACAAACAAAGAGGAACTACATACTTTCCCAAAAAATGTTCTATGAATATGACAACAAGTCCGGTAAGCTACTGGCAAAAGCTCTTCAAGCAAAGAAGGCATCCTTAACCATCCACTCCCTCACTGATCGAAGGGACATAAAATAGTATCAAATGACCAAATAGCGGACCAGTTTGTCCACTATTATACCCGCCTGTACAATTTACACCCCGCTAGCCTACAGATGGATGATCCCCAAAGAACACAGTTAATTAGAGATTTTCTCAGACAATACAGCCCGGAACCCTTGTCCGATGAGGCAGCTAATGACCTAGAGAAACCGATTTCACCCACAGAAATAAACACGGTTCTTAAGCAATTGAAACCTGGGAAAAGTCCCAGACCAGACGGGTTGACGACGGGATACCTATAAAACATTCATTGACACTCCTAAACCTCACTTCCTGAATGCATTCAACTCCCTATCTTCCAAAAAAACCCCTCCACGAGACCTACTGACAGCACACATCACGGTGATTCCTAAGCCAAATAAAGACTTGTCACTAGTGACTAATTACCTCCCAATCGCCTTGCTGAATGTTGACCTCAAAATATACGCCAATTCCTAGCTAATCGTCTCCTGCCTCTACTGCCTGAACTCATCTCATTAGATCAGGTTGGCTTTATACTAGGAAGAGAGGCAAGGGACAATACAATCAAGGCAATTACCATACATAAATGGCTGACCTCCTCCCAACAGCAAGGGTTCTTCCTTTCCCTGGATGCGGAGAATAGGGATGAGCTTCGAGTTCGAGTCGAACTCATGTTCTACTCGAACATTGGCTGTTCGCAAGTTCGCCGAACAGCGAACAATTTGGGGTGTTCGCGGCAAATTCGAATGCCGCGGAACACCCTTTAAAAGTCTATGGGAGAAATCAAAAGTGCTAATTTTAAAGGCTTATATGCAAGTTATTGTCATAAAAAGTGTTTGGGGACCTGGGTCCTGCGCCAGGGGACATGGATCAATGCAAAAAAAAGTTTTAAAAACGGACGTTTTTTCAGGAGCAGTGATTTTATTAATGCTTAAAGTCAAACAATAAAAGTGTAATATCCCTTTAAATTTCGTACCTGGGGGGTGTCTATAGTATGCCTGTAAAGGGGCGCATGTTTCCTGTGTTTAGAACAGTCTGACAGCAAAATGACATTTGGAAGGAAAAAACACATTTAAAACTAGCCGCGGCTATTGCATTGCCGACAATACACATAGAAGTTCATTGATAAAAACGGCATGGGAATTCCCCACAGGGGAACCCCGAACCAAAATAAAAAAAAAAAAATGATGTGGGGGTCCCCCTAAATTCCATACAAGGCCCTTCAGGTCTGGTATGGATATTAAGGGGAACCCCAGCCAAAATTGAAAAAAAAAATTGACGTGGGGTTCCCCCTAAATTCCATACCAGACCCTTCAGGTCTGGTATGGATTTTAAGGGGAACCCCGCGCCAAAAAAAAAAAAAAAAAACGGCGTGGGGTCCCCCTAAAAATCCATACCAGACCCTTATCCGAGCACGCAACCTGGCAGGCCGCAGGAAAAGAGGGGGGGACGAGAGTGCGGCCCCCCCCCCCTCCTGAACCGTACCAGGCCACATGCCCTCAACATTGGGAGGGTGCTTTGGGGTAGCCCCCCAAAACACCTTGTCCCCATGTTGATGAGGACAAGGGCCTCATCCTCACAACCCTGGCCGGTGGTTGTGAGGGTCTGCGGGCGGGGGGCTTATCGGAATCTGGAAGCCCCCTTTAACAAGGGGACCCCCAGATCCCGGCCCCCCCCCTGTGTGAAATGGTAAGGGGGTACTTACCCCTACCATTTCACTAAAAAACTGTCAAAAATGTTAAAAATGACAAGAGACAGTTTTTGACAATTCCTTTATTTAAATGCTTCTTCTTTCTTCTTTCTTCCTTCATCTTCTTCTGGTTCTTCTGGCTCTTCTGGTTCTTCCTCCGGCGTTCTCGTCCAGCATCTTCTCCGCGGCGTCTTCTATCTTCTTCTCCTCGGGCCGCTCCGCACCCATGGCATTTGGGGGGAGGCTCCCGCTCTTCTCTTCATCTTCTTCTCTTCTTCATCTTCTTCTTCTTCTTCCTTCTTCTCTTCTTCTCTTCTTCTCTTCTTCCTGTCTTCTCCGGGCCGCTCCGCAGCCATGCTGGCATGGAGGGAGGCTCCCGCTGTGTGACGGCGTCTCTTCGTCTGACGGTTCTTAAATAACGGGGGGCGGGGCCACCCGTTGGCCCCGCCCCCCTCTGACGCACGGTGACATGACGGGACTTCCCTGTGGCATTCCCCGTGACGTCACAGGGAAGTCCCTCAAGTCACCGTGCGTCAGAGGGGGGCGGGGTCACCGGATGGCCCCGCCCCCCGTTATTTAAGAACCGTCAGACGAAGAGACGCCGTCACACAGCGGGAGCCTCCCTCCATGCCACAGCATGGATTGCGGAGCGGCCCGGAGAAGACATGAAGAAGAGAAGAAGGAAGAAGAGAAGAAGAAGAAGAAGATGAAGAAGAAGATGAAGAAGAGAAGAAGATGAAGAGAAGAGCGGGAGCCTCCCCCCTCATGCCATGGGTGCGGAGCGGCCCGAGGAGAAGAAGATAGAAGACGCCGCGGAGAAGATGCTGGACGAGAACGCCGGAGGAAGAACCAGAAGAGCCAGAAGAACCAGAAGAAGATGAAGGAAGAAAGAAGAAAGAAGAAGCATTTAAATAAAGGAATTGTCAAAAACTGTCTCTTGTCATTTTTAACATTTTTGACAGTTTTTTAGTGAAATGGTAGGGGTAAGTACCCCCTTACCATTTCACACAGGGGGGGGGCCGGGATCTGGGGGTCCCCTTGTTAAAGGGGGCTTCCAGATTCCGATAAGCCCCCCGCCCGCAGACCCTCACAACCACCGGCCAGGGTTGTGAGGATGAGGCCCTTGTCCTCATCAACATGGGGACAAGGTGTTTTGGGGGGCTACCCCAAAGCACCCTCCCAATGTTGAGGGCATGTGGCCTGGTACGGTTCAGGAGGGGGGGGGGGCCGCACTCTCGTCCCCCCCTCTTTTCCTGCGGCCTGCCAGGTTGCGTGCTCGGATAAGGGTCTGGTATGGATTTTTAGGGGGACCCCACGCCGTTTTTTTTTTTTTTTTTTGGCGCGGGGTTCCCCTTTAAATCCATACCAGACCTGAAGGGTCTGGTATGGAATTTAGGGGGAACCCCACGTCAATTTTTTTTTTCAATTTTGGCTGGGGTTCCCCTTAATATCCATACCAGACCTGAAGGGCCTTGTATGGAATTTAGGGGGACCCCCACATCATTTTTTTTTTTTTATTTTGGTTCGGGGTTCCCCTGTGGGGAATTCCCATGCCGTTTTTATCAATGAACTTCTATGTGTATTGTCGGCAATGCAATAGCCGCGGCTAGTTTTAAATGAGTTTTTTCCTTCCAAATGTCATTTTGCTGTCAGACTGTTCTAAACACGGGAAACATGCGCCCCTTTACAGGCATACTATAGACACCCCCCAGGTACGAAATTTAAAGGGATATTACACTTTTATTGTTTGACTTTAAGCATTAATAAAATCACTGCTCCTGAAAAAACGTCCGTTTTTAAAACTTTTTTTTGCATTGATCCATGTCCCCTGGGGCAGGACCCGGGTCCCCAAACACTTTTTATGACAATAACTTGCATATTAGCCTTTAAAATTAGCACTTTTGATTATTCATGTTCGTGTCCCATAGACTTTAACGGCGTTCGCGTGTTCGAACGAATTTTTTTCCTGTTCGCATGTTCTGGTGCGAACCGAACAGGGGGGTGTTCGGCTCATCCCTAGCGGAGAAGGCATTTAACAGTGTAGCATGGGACTACATGTCTGAAGTGCTTAAAATGATTGGAATAAGGGACCGCATGCTACAGTTCATTATGGCCCTTTACGTCTTCCCAACCGCAAAGGTCCGGGACGATGGTTGCCTGTCAAGTGTCTTCTCCATATCAAACGGGACCCGCCAAGGCTGTCCGCTATCCCCCTTAATATTTGTCCTTACTCTAGAGCCACTACTCCAGTGCCTTAGGTCCAACCCAGACATTAAAGGAGTGTCCATTTCAAGTACTACATACAAGCTCACTGCCTTCGCAGACGACATCCTCCTCTTCCTGACTGACTCACACGTTACGTAACCCAACTTACTTAAAGACTTTACCACATTTAACACCCTATCGAACCTACAAATCAATTTCACAAAATCAGAAGCCTTAAATATCTCCTTACAGAAAGAGACACTTGCACTTTCCCAATCCTCCAACGCATTCAGAAAGACCTAAAGGCTTGAGACAGGAATCTTCTCTTGGTTTGGTAGGGCATCCATAATTAAAATGAATAACCCCCCAAGATTATTATACGTTTTGCAAACGGTCCCCATAAATCTACCACAAACCTTCTACTCCTCCTATCGTAGAGCCTGCAGTGACTTCCTGTGGGGCAAAGGCCATCCTAGACTCAGTTTCGAAAGACTAACCTTACCCAAACTAAAAGGAGGTATTGGGCTCCCAGACATATCACATAGCTTGTCAACTGACGAGAATAATTGACTGGAACGTCCACAGCCATACGAAAGCCTGGACAAAAATTGAAAACGAATTCTCCCCAATACCAGTTTGACAGCTTCCCTGGATCACCCCGAGCACTGTCCCTCAGACCTGCAAACACCAATCCAGACTTTCCAGCGGGTCTATCGGACACGTTCCTTGCAGATTTCTGGCCCCATGCAAATGTTCGTGTGGAACACTTCTTCTCTGGAAACACCTTTCTGTCCCTTCCCAACTTACCCACACAAATGTCTGGACAAACCTTCCCACAATGGGTATACTTCCAAATTAGACACTTTCTCAATCATACTCACAAACGCTCCGATTATTCCAGACCACTCACGCCGTTTGAAATATTGTGTACCAAGACAGAACCACAAAGACATGTGATCTCAGAAATATACTCTCTCCTATTCTCTGACCACGACCCTAAATTCAATACAGCAACTCGCAACTGGGAAAGGGAACTATCAATTGACCTGTCAGAGGAAGCATGGGAAAACATCTACACCTATATTCATAAGGGATCAATTAACGTGTCGGCACAAAAAATGGCTCTCTAGGTGGTATAAAACTCCTACCAGATTACACAAAATCTCCCCCACCATACCCTCCAACTGTTGGAGATGCTCTGATGGAGAAGGCTCTTTAGTCCACATATGGTGGTTATGCCCATCTATCCAACCTTTCTGGAAGTAAGTCGAACGCATCATTACTAACATAACCACCTACCAGATGGAATTTACCCCAGCACAAATGCTTCTGCACCACTCCTCTATCCCCAAAAAAGAGTATCACTGATCCCTTGCACTACATCTATTAAATGGCGCAAAAATGTGCATCCCACCTCTCTGGGAATCCTCCAAGCCCCCAACCAATTCTGATTGGTTCAAATGTATAGCTAAAATGGCAGAAATGGGAGGAATTAATACATCAATCCAAAGACACGCCCACTAAATTCCGGAAAATCTGGTCTTGCTGGCAACATTTCCAGACGACAGACGAATATGCTCATCTACTGTCTTAGGGTTATACAATGGCCCACGGGGCATAATAGGAGGAAGGGGAGATGAAGTCCACATTACCCTTGTACCGTTCTCTTTTTCCCCATCCCCCCTCCCCTCCATCTTTACTATCACCACACAACAGATAGGATTACTACATGCTCCTAGAGACCGCTCCACCACCTCCCATTCCCAATCCTCTTCCCGATCCCACTCATTCCCACATCCACCATCCTCATACCCCAACCTAACTACTGTTTGTGCCTACCAGACGAACCCTTCCAATGGATTGCTAGTGGTCCGGTGACCGCAATCCTAACAGTAACTTAATTATCAAATGAAAGTACAGTAGGCAACTGTCCGCTGATAACCTCATAAAGTAACACATTAACGCCAAATGAACAACCCCTAGATGAGCTTATGAAACAATGAGCCTATACACAAGTTACTGTTGCCATACCTCCCAATGACCTATGACCCCAAAATACATGGCTATATCGGAAACGCATTGAGAGGTAGGGCGCCTCACAGTATTCTTAACAAGCTCAATAGAACCCATCACTGCGTTGGGGAAGTGACAACGCACGAATCAAATGGGGTACCCGTGCTGAAGACTCAACCACTTGGCTAATTACAGGGCTAGACGCCCTTGTTGAGTTTTGTTGTTTGTTTCATATTTATGTATTTTTCCAGCTTCAACATACTCTAGTATAAATGTATATTACATATTGAGCAAATAAGATCAATGTATCTCATATTCTGTACCAACACATTGTTATACTCCTTTTACATTCTCTCTATGTATCGTTATTGTGTATTTCAACCTGTGTTTACAATAAACATTCATTTAAAAAAAAAAATCCCTTTAAATATAGTGCCTGGGGGGGGGGGCCTTAGTGTGCCTGTAAAATGGCGCATCTGTACCATGTATAGAACCTGCTTCAGCAAAACTGACATTTCTAAAGAAAAAAAAAATTATTGAAATTACATTTAAAATGGCCAGCAATAGAAAAAGGTGTGGGGTCCCCCCCAAAATCCAAACAAGACCCTTATAGGAGCATGCAGCCAGGCAGGTCAGGAAAGGAAGGGGACAAATGAGTGCCCCCCCTCTTGAACCATACCAGGCCACATGCCCTCAACATGGAGGGATGAGTGGTTTGGCTCTGCCCCCCCCACCTCAAAGCACGCTGTCCCCATGTTGATGGGGACAAGGCCTCATTCCCATAACCTTGGGCTGGGGTTGTGGGGGTCTGCGGACAGGGGGCTTATCGGAATCTGGAAGTCCCCTTTAATGGGGGACCCCAGATCCTGGCCCCCCTATGTGAAGTAGTATGGGGTATATTCATTGTTGTTAAGGATGCAGCAGCCGACTTCCCGGCCCCGCCCCTTAACAACCAGCTATTCACTGTGCCCTGATTGGTCAAAGCTTTGCCCAGTGAGGGCTTAGAATGCACTGTGCAGCACACAGTGCATTGCAAGGTGTATGGCGGGGCAAACATCTCCCGAATGCTCTGCAAATTCAGCTGTTCTTCTTCAATGCTTCTACTCGGCCCGAAATGTTCGCCTCCAACTCTAGTCTCCAGCAATCTTCAAAGCTAGAGCAGTTAAGAAAAGTCTGTGTAAAAATTGGCTTTACCTTCAGAAGTCTGATCTGCAATGAGTTTTCAAAGTTTTTCTATTTTGAGATTGTTAGAGAACTAAATGAGGTGCAATGAAGAGCGTACAGTGGCCTCTATGTACAGTATCTCACAAAAGTGAGTACACCCCTCACATTTTTGTAAATCTTTTCTTCTATCTTTTCATGTGACAATGCTGAAGAAATTACACTTTGCTACAATGTAAAGTAGTGAGTGTACAGCTTGTATAACAGTGTAAATTTGCTGTCCCCTCAAAATAACTCTGCACACAGCCATTAATGTCTAAATCGCTGGCAACAAAAGTCAGTACACCCCTAAGTACAAATCTCCAAATTGGGCCCAAAGTGTCAATTTTTTGTGTGGCCACCATTATTTTCCAGCACTGCCTTAACCCTCTTGGGCATGGAGGTCACCAGAGCTTCACAGGTTGCCACTGGAGTCCTCTTTCATTCCTCCATGACGACATCACGGAGCTGGTGGATGTCAATAAGGTTTAGGTCTGGAGACATGCTTGGCCAGTCCATCACCTTTACCCTCAGCTTCTTTAGCAAGGCAGTGGTCATCTTGGAGGTGTGTTTGGGGTCTTTATCATGTTGGAATATTTCCCTGCGGTCCAGTCTCTGAAGGGAGGGGATCATGCTCTGCTTCAGTATGTCACAGTACATGTTGGCATTCATGGTTCCCTCAATGAACTGTAGCCCCCCAGTGCCGGCAGCACTCATGCAGCCCCAGACCATGACGCTCCCACCACCATGCTTGAATTTAGGCTTGACTGTATGTTGGAAGGACAAGCAGAGGGTTGTGGGATGGGATGAGGGAATCATCTGTACAAGATTAGAACATGGAAAACACAAATGTAGGAAAACATTTGGTGGAATGTCACAGATCCAGCATGGGACCTATTAGGATACCGGTCATTGAACAACCCAGGAAGAAGATGAATATAAAAATATTTCTATATAACCCCCAATACCCCCTAAATATCCTAAATATGCCCTAACTAACCCCCACCACCGATGCAAGTTTATTTTAACTTAAATATAACTATAATAATAACTACAATAACTTATATTCTGCAAACATTTTAGGTGTCTGTTGGCTTCATTTGCTATGCTCTCTGTCCTAAAACTGTATGGAAAAAAATCATAAAAATTATTTATAACTTCACCGTAATTTATGCCAGAAACATAATTTTTAAAGATTAAAAGGGAACCTTTTACCCGGAAACTGAAACATTTTATTTTATTTTGTGGAATAAATAGTCATAGTACTGAGAGTATATAATAGTCTATAAGAGACAAACAGCCGCCAGGTCATGAAATAGTTAAGTACATTGGAAATCATGGAAATGAGAAAAGACTGTATTACACGGGCTGCCCCGTGCTTTAGGTGTCGGCATTGAAATGAAATCCATCACGTTTATGCAAAGTCAATCATGAGACGGATCTCTGAAGACTTTTTCCATAATTCCAAACTCTAAATATATCATTCTGTCTGCTATCACTGGACGTGTCCCGTCATCTCTGTGCAGAGCTCACTCCAAACCTCAACATGATGTCTCTGGAATTATCTGTTTTGATTTTTACAGTCTTGGGACTCGGCTTGGCAATCCCTTCTAACACTTGTATTGTGATGGGTAACCTGGACATCATCAGAAAGAAAGGGAATTTGAGTCCCACCGATGTGATCTTTCTGGCTAAGGGAATTGTAAATATTCTCCTTCAGTGTGTGCTGAGTCTACAGGGAATATTATTTGTCTTTTCTCAGAATATCTTATTTAGACAACTTTATGGATTTATAAACGCATCAGTTTCCTTCCTAACATACTGCAGCTTCTGGTTGACCTTCTGGCTCTCGGCTCATTACTGTACCAGCATCACCAATTTCAGCTATGGGTTCTTCATCTGGTTAAAGAGAATTGTGTCAAATTTCCTGAGTCAACTTCTATTCCTGACAGCACTTATAATGTTAATTTTGAGTGTCCCAGGCTTTTGGACTGTGCATGCAGAAACTGAAAGTACTCCCCAGTTTTTTGAGAACGGTACAGAAGACTCTGTTAGCAGGTTGCAATTCATTGTTTCCTATCATGTGCCTGCAAACATCCTAGGCAGCATTCTGCCATTCTGCCTTAGTCTTCTGTGCCTGGTCCTCACTTCCTCCTTTCTGCTCAGACACATCTGGAGGGTGAAGAATAATGACTCCGGATCAACACGTCCAAATCTTCAGGCTCATGTCACTGCACTGAGGACAATCTTCTTCTTACTTCTGATGTTCAAATTCTCCAGCACAATTCGACTATTAATATTATTTCGAAATTTTCCAAAGTTAATACATATTGTCAATTGGAACGTACGATTATTATCTACATCACTGGAGGCTGCCATCATCTTGCAGGCCAGCAACAAGCTGAGAAGGATCATTGTGAGAAGATTCAGCACCAGAAGCTGAAGGAACACAGGGACTTAAAGTGGTAGTAAACCACTGTAGAATTAAAAAAATAAAGTAAACACCTGTAAGACAGCGGCATAATGTGCTAGTATGCATTACATACTAGCACATTATGAAATATTTACCTTAGAACGAAGCCCTTCTAGAGGAGCGCTGTCACCGCCGAGAGGACTTTCTTCCAGGTTTGCAGGCTTCGGCGCTGTGAGATGCCAGAGAAAAAATGACATCACTCCCACGCATGTGCGCGGTAGCCCTTTGCTCCAGCAAGAAGCTTTGAAGGTCCAGCACGGTATACCGGACCTTCAGAGTGCATGTGCCGGCGATGTCAGTGGCTGCATCCAGGGTGACTATCTCCTGAATTGTGCATGTTTAGAAGATATTCATTTTACCAACAGGTAAGCCTCATTGTAGGCTTACCGGTAGGTAAAAATCACAAAACGGGCTTTACTACCACTTTATATATGTAGATCACCCTTTATTTTAAGGTCTAAATAATTATTAGAACAATTTTGCTTCATAGAAATCCGTGTGATAGAGATCAAGTTTTTCTGAAGGCAAAACATTTAGTTTCGTATGGTGTGTGAAAGGATTATATCCCGTGTCAAGTTCTAATTGCTGTCTATGTTACCCAATGTTTGTCCCGGTGATCACTGTCACCGGGGCTGAAAGTGATGGCAAAATCCTAAATTTGGAGTTGTCAGTAGAGCAGGAATAGAGGGGGAATCTTCCAATGGGGACACCTGTTCTGGGGACAACTCTCTAAAAGAGGGGTAACCACACTTTGGAGAGATATCTAGCCTCCCCAATGTGTAGATCTGGGTTCCTCCTCCAGCAGGTCTTACCTCCTTTGATACATGTGGCTTCTTGTGCCGTCTGCAGCCCAACCAGTAAAAATTTAGCACTGGGCTGCCCACACCTGAACAGATATGTTCAACAGAGTTGAATTGGAACTGTGCCTGCTTTATGGGCATGTTTCATTCCAGTCTATGGGATGGTAGAAGCAGCCCATCTCTAGGTTCCTGGTGGACGGGCTGCTGACAATGCAGGAGGCACCTGGTGATATTCCCAATGATGGAGAGAAGCCTTCAATTACCCAAACTATGTGCATAGATCCTATAACACATTGAAGTTCAGCGCTCCTACTCTACACTCTAATGTACCACACCTGTCTGTAGTCAGGTCTGGTATGGACTTTAAGGAGAACCCCATGCCAAAATAAAAAAAACGTTGTGGATTCCCCCCAAAATCCATACCAGACCCTTATCTGAACATGCAGCCCGGCAGGTCAGGAAAAGGGGGACAAGCAAGTGCCCCCCCTCCTGAACCATACCAGGCTACATGCCCTCAACATGGGGGGTAGCTTTGGGGCAGGGGGGGCTCTGCACCTTGTCATCTTGTTGATGGGGACAAGGGCCTCTTCCCAGCAACCCTTGGCTGTGTTTGTGAGGGTCTGTGGGCAAGGGGCTTGTGACAGACCTAGCCGTGAGAGAGACTTTTGAAGGGTACTGTATGCTAGCCTCTTGCCGATCGATTGGGGGCCCTTGCATTTGGGGGAACGGTGCTCTTTGTGAGCTCTATGCCTGGGGACCCTTGAGGTGGTATTACTGTGGATTCGGGTCCTGGTCCCCCAGGACACACAGACTCTGGGGACCCTGGATTTGCCACATTGGAATAGTGGCTGATTCATAATGCTGGGACAGATACTGTTAGGAGATGCTGATGTAAATTTCAGCACCTGTCTGTCTGTTGTCTGCTAAAATGTGTATTGTAAATAAGTCTATAGTATGGGATCTAAGAGTCATTAGATCCCCATTGTTATTTGTGTTAATTAACTCTGCTATTGTGTGAAGAAGAGTCTATGTTGATTGTGATAATGTTGATTGGATTTTCTGAACAGCAAGACGGCCAGTCTGGCCTAAAGGTCATGTCTGAGTCATCTAGGCTGTCTAAAGGGATTAGTTAATTAGCTCATGTTAATTAGGTTAATTAGGTTCCAGCTGTATTGTTAGAGTAATATGAGCAGGAGGTCTGCACCTCCTCTTTTATTGTATAAATAAGACTGTATTCCTGTCAATAAAGAGAGATTCCTGGTTGAACTTACATACAGCCTGCCTGGTATTTGTTCTGAGCTACACAACTGGGTTAGAACGGCACATAGCTGTAATTCGAGCAATGGATGACCGAGCAATCATATGGTGCGATCTGCAATCTGATTCTAGATCAGCAGAGGAGTGCCTGGAGAGTGGAATCGAGCGAGCAAGGGGCTCGTTACGGGGCATATCGGAATCTGGAAGCCCCTTTAACAAAGGGGCCCCCAGATCCTGGCCCCTTTCTATGTAAATGAGTATAGGGTACATAGTACCCCTACCTATTCACCCAAAAAATGTCAAAAAGAAATAAAAACACACACACAGTTTTTGACAATTCCTTTATTAAAAATAAAATAACAATGTCCTCAATGTAGATCCATCATCAATCACAACGCCGCCACTGCCGGACCTAAAAGAAAAAAAAAAGCTCCACCCACGAAAAAGGCTAACTGCCGTGTGTCTGCTCCGCCATCTGACAGTTCCTAAATAGGTAAGGGGGGGGCCACCTGGCAATGTGACATAACCAATCGGTGGATGCTGGGTCGGTGACATCACATGGGGGCGGTACCACCAGCTGGCATCGCCAGATGGCCCCGCCCCTTACATTTTTAAAAACTGTCTGATTGTGGAGCAGACAGATGGCAGAGCAGGCAGATGGTGATTAGCCTTCCTCGCAGGTGATTTTTTTTGGGTCCAGCGGTGTCGGTGGGTGTCATGATTGATGATGGATCTACATCGGGGACATCATTTTTTTATTTTTATAAAGGAATTGTCAAAAAACTGTGTCAAAAAACTGTGCGTCTTCTTAAAGGCGAGCCCGCAAAAGCTCAGACTGGGTGAAAAAATGTTGGGCCGAATCCTATCACTTTAACATAACCCAGAAGCCAAACTTGACATGGACATTCACTGTACTGTTCATTTAAGCACAAGAGACTCCATTTTGTTCTCACTGTTGAAATGTGTTCTGTAACCTTCACCTAACACACAGGCACTTCTCCTAATAAACGCTCTCTACTCCCCCCTCCCTTCTCAAGGTTTTACTTTTGCAATTGTTCTATTCGCTAGTTTTTAATAATATATTTCTATTTGTTAGCTTTTAATAACATCTCACACCACCCCTTTCTTATCTATGTATAAATTAACATGTAATAATACATTTTCACGGAACGGACATTTTATACACAGTGATTGAGTCCTGTGAATCTGTTCCTGCAGCTGCAGTATTGACTTTGTTTTAGAGTCCCAACCAGAAATCAGTCATATCAGCTTGGCGAGCAAGCCAGGAGTTTGGCAGAGTCTCCAGAAGGAACCGCGCTTCGATCGGGATCATCAGGAAACGCAGACCTCAAATGCCGGCTAGGTAAGCTGCCCTTAGGCCCCTTTCACACTGGGGCGGTAGGGGGCGTCCGCGGTAAAACAGCGCTATTTTTAGCGCTGTTTTACCGCGGTATTCGGCCGCTAGCGGTGCGGTTTTAACCCCCCGCTGGCGGCCGAAAAAGGGTTAAAACCCCTCGTATAGCGCGGCTATAGCCGCGGTATTACCGTGGTATAGCCGCGCTATCCAGTTGATTTCAATGGGGAGGAGCGGTTTAGGAGCGGTGAATACACCGCTCCTTCACCGCTCCAAAGATGTGGTTTGCAGGAGATTTTTTCTTCTCCTGACAGCGCACCGCTTCAGTGTGAAAGCCCTTGGGCTTTCACACTGAATAAACAGTGAAGGCTGTTTAGGGGCGGTTTGCAGGCGCTATTTTTAGCGCAATAACGCCTGCAAACCGCCCCAGTGTGAAAGGGCCCTGCATTGACTCCTTGTGGGTGACCTGGGTCAGAGGCGCATGGTAGGGTCAGATAAAACTCACAGAGAAGAGAAGAGACGAGGAGGGTCTCTTAATGAGTGTTTTGTCTATTGTCATAAACCCCTTCTATCCACATAGATAAGTGGAGACTATTCTTGTAAATCTGCAGATTTGCTGTACTATTTGTTTTAGAGTCAAGAGGGTATAGGCACAAGTAGAGAAGACTGGCCAGTCATTATGGGCATTAAATTAATTAAGGGAATGAAGGGAGAGAGGCCTTCAGAAAATGCCCAGCGCAAGATGAGCGCTAGAGAATATATGAACCGAAGGTTTGGTGCCGCCTAGATAATTGCGTAGAATGGACAAAGGGAACAGCTAAACCTTTAAAATCTGAAGGGACTTTTGATTTAAAAGTATGGCAAACTTTTCTGCACGATTATGGCCCACTACTGTGCAGTGAAGGAACGTGGAGAATAGCTTGCACATGGGAGACAGAAGCTAAAGTAGAAAAATCAAACTGGCTTGACGGAGATATTTAATAAAAGTACTGCCCAAATTTACTACGTTTGGCCAGAAGACTCTCTAGAGGAGGACCCCCCACCTTATGTGGCTGCCAGTTTGGCTTAAAGGGGTCCACGCACAAAAGCAAAAGAATTGGATTACTGGTAACACACAAAAGATGAACTATGCAATATAGTAGAGAGCAGAGGTTTAACAGCCCCATATCAACCTACAAAGAGGATTTTGGCTCGTATCCTAGAAACAGATGATTGGCATAAATCAAAAGGCATATATGCAAAACTAGATCTCTCTGAACTTAAGGCTTTGGCCAGAGAAAGAGAGATAGAGTCTGAACTTCCAGAGCAAACCATAATTTCCAAATTGTGGCAGCAAGATGAAGAGAGAAGGAAGGGAGATGCCACTTCTTCTGCCCCTGGCACAGAGAAATCTGTTGCAGTTTATCCTGTCAGAACCCAATTAGTTTTTGAAGGTGATGCTGTTGACAGTAAGTCTCAAACTAAATGGCATGTACCTTTTAGCACACATGGGAGTAAGTCACACATGTGCAAGTCACAAGTAAGTCTCAAGTCTTAACCTTCAAGTCACACGCAAGTCCCAAGTTACTGTGGCGAAAAGCAAGCAAGTCAAGTCGAGTCCCTGCTAGAAGTCAAGCAAGTCAAGTCAAGTCATTTATTTTGGTCAAGTCACAAATACTGATCTACCCCATTTCCACCTTTAAATTAGTTAAAAGTCCGTTTTCAGGAAAGGTTTTGTTTTATTTTCAACATTACCAAAACTGCTTAGTGCTTTTTTCTTGGCATATTAAAGAAACACTTTGAATGCCCAAACAGCAGACAAGGAGCAGAACACTCAGAAATTAAATGGCCAACAAGCCTGAAAAAATGTAGTCCTTGCTGAGGGGGAAAATAACTTAGCTCAATGTTTGAACTTGACACAATGCCAACATCTGGACACTTGAATGGTGATGAGAATAGCCACTTAAAATGCATTGCATTTGCAAAAAATTAAATTGGAAAGTACTTTCTCGCTCAGTTGTGAGCGATGGGGTCACATTATCACCCCACCATGGCTGAACACACGTTCAACAGGTGCGCTTGATGCAGGGACTGACATAACTCTTACCGCTACCCTGAACAGCTCCAATGGCATTTGGCAAATGCTGATTGGCTCAGAGGCGGTGGTGGGCGGAGTGTGTGGGTAATATTTTCGGGGGGGTGGTGCCAAGTCATTGCAAGTCAAATATTCCAAGTCAAAGTCAAGTCGCAAGTCATTAGTGACAAGTCAAAGTCAAGTCGAGTCATTTATTTAATTTTGTCAAGCAAGTCGCAAGTCCTCAAACAGGTGACTCAAGTCTGACTCAAGTCAAGTCATGTGACTCGAGTCCCCCACTTCTGCCTTTTAGTCCCCAAGATATGAGAGACATTTTAGAGGGATTGGGAGATCCTAGAAAGAATCCATTTGGGTTTGCAAACAAACTTAGCGCTGCACAGAAAGCATATGAGGCTTCTGCTACCGACATTCATCAGCTTCTTATTAAAGCAGTGGGAAGCAACGTGTCTGGCTATATACTTAAAGAATGTGGTGTAGACGTCAAAAAACTAGGTAAGATGGTTAGAGAATGGGAGGTTTGTGAGATATTGAAGGAAAAATTGCTCCAAATATATGGACAAACCAGACATGCTGAATTTATGAATGCTAAGCAAGGGAAAGAGGTAGCAGCAGGGGCTTATTGGAGGCGGTTAAGCGATATGGCTGAGGAAGCAGGCATTAAAATAGAGGAAGAGAAGGCAGGAGAAACTGCAAGTCCATCTACACAACTGGTGAAAAAAGGTTTCTTGATGGTTTAATACCCCAGCTGAAAGAAAAGTTGTTCATAGCAAGGCCTGAGGCAGGCAATATGTCTATTCGAGACGTCCTGCCTATCCTGTTATCCATAGAAAACAGGATTAACCAAAAAGACAGCAAACCCAAGGTTATGTGCATAGGGAAGCAGAGAGGAAGAGGAAGAGGCAAAGGTAATTTCAGAAATCATGGCAATCGGGGACCAATTATATCTTACAATTGTGATGGGGAGAGACATAGCCAAATTCTGCCATCTTCCTAACCATAGACTGGAAAAGAGCTTAGAGGCACCTCATGCTGATCCCAGTTCTCTGCCAAAAGCAGTGGATCAGGCATAGAAAAATGGCATTGCCAGTATCAATCATGTAAAAAAGGGGAGACAATGGTCCAGAGGCCAGAGTAAAAGTATTTTTACAAGAACTCCCCTATCCTGGAGGAGAAACAGAATTAACCTGTTTAATCGATACTGGTGCAAGCCGAAGTGTTTTTAATATAGAGGACTTACCTCCAGGATTATTATCTACAAATGTTATCTCTGGTGTTGGCCTAACCGGGACCTCTACTGATTTGGTTGAGTCCAAGCCACTTAAACTCAGGCTAGGCCAACAAACAGAAATTGTCACTAAAGTGTTAGTTTCAGACAAAGTTCCTACCAATCTTTTGGGAGCTGACATTTTGAACCAAATTTTAGCAAACACAGACTACACTCCTATAGGAGTCCAAGTGGTCAGTAGTCTGTCATGAGAAGTTTTAAATTCTGCCTGTGGAATATTTTTAATCCAGGACTCCACTCCGCCATTTCTACCAGAATTGGAAGTGATTCCCGCTGAATTATGGGCCACCAGCAAACATGATGTAGGTCTGCTGGATTGCACCCCAGTCATGATAAAAATAAACCAGGAGCCCATCTCCCACAGATTAAACAGTACCCACTGAGTATTGCTCAGACTGAGGGGATAAAGGATCAAATCACTCAACTGAAAGCAGCACGAGTTGTTGTACCAATTAAGTCTCAACTCAGTACGCCCCTGTTCCCAATTGCAAAAAAGCCAGACAAGAAGGGTGGGCAGGTGACATACCGCATGGTGCATGATTTGAAAGCCATTAACAATATAATAGAGGCAGATACCCCGATCGTGCCCAACCCCCGCACTTTAATAAGTGGAATACCTGCCTCCAGCACCTGCTTTACAGTGATTGATCTTGCAAATGCTTTCTTTTCGGTGCCCCTGGACCCAGATTGCTGGCACCTTTTTTCATTTACCCATGATGCCCAAAAGTTAACATGGAAAAGATTGCCCCAAGGCTGTGTGAGTAGCCCCTCTGAATATAATACTGCATTAAAGCAAGTATTGGACCAATGGTCCCCCTCACACCCAAACATAGTTTTGCTTCAGTACATGGACGATTTGCTTATTTGTTCTGATACAAAGGACATCTGTAGCAGAGAAACAGTAAGTCTTCTCCTGTTTCTCTATAACAGTAACAACAAAGTTAGCAAAGATAAGCTACAATACTGCCAAGAGAAAGTGATCTTCCTGGGTCACTGCATTTCACATGGAATCCGTCACCTAACCCCAGATCGAGTTAAAAATCTACAAAACTTTGAAAAGCCAAGAATTGTACGGCAACTACGTGCCTTCCTGGGGTTAGAGGGATATTGTAGGGACTGGATTCCAAATGCATCAGAACTTATGGCTCCTCTATATGAGGCTACCACTAGAAACCCTTTCAAACTCACATGGGACAATGAATTGCAGATGAAGGAGCTTATTAAAATTTTGTCTGAAGCTCCCGCCATTCGACTTCCTGACTATGCTAAGACTTTCTCGTTGTTCTGTCATGAAGTCAATGGATTTGCTGCAGGTGTACTCACCCAGCTACATGGAGACAAACAGAGGCCTGTGATGTATGTATCAGCCTCATTAGACCCTGTCATCAAAGGCTCCCCCAGTTGTATGCGAGCCATAGCAGCCTGCATTTTGCTGCTAGACAAAGTAACGGAGCTTGTACTAGATTCTGCTCTGATCCTGTATGTGCCACATGCAGTACAGGAAATCATCAATCAAGTAAATACTAGACATGTGTCTGCCAGTAGATTTGACAAGTACCAGTCTGCTCTTTTTGCTCCATCGAATTTAACAATCAAACGATGTGTTACTTTAAATCCGGCTACTCTTCTTCCTATAATTGATGAGGAAGATGCAACAAATGGTACTGATGTAGAACCTGAGAGTTTTTCTCATGATTGTACGGCTCTTATGGAGGTAGAAAGGGCCTCTGTCACACCAGCAAAAGATGAGCCCTTATCAGATTGTGACACACACTTATTCGTAGATGGTTCCAGATTTTACACTGATGATGGTCAGCCACACACAGGGTTTGCTGTACCCATTACAGACACCATTTTACATCAGGAAGCATTGATACCCCAGATGTCAGCACAGGAAGCGGAGTTGTGTGCTGTAGTCAAAGCATGTCATCTCCTAGAGCATCAAAGGTTTACACTGACAGCAGATATGCATTTGGAATAGCCCACGATTTTGGGCCTATCTAAAAAGCACAGAACTTTCTTATTAGTGCTGGGAAGCCAGTGAGACATGCAAAACTCATAGAGCGGCTATTTGAGGCTTTTCAGAAACCAGCAGAAGTTGCCATCCTGAAGGTAAGAGGGCATGCAAGGGGAAGTGACATGACAGCCAGAGGAAATGCTTTAGCGGACCAAGCAGCAAAGGATGCTGCCCTTATGTCTTTTAGAGTCACACCCACTGTAGAGGTCGCCCAGGTAGCGGGGACAGATTCCCCTCACCAAGAGTAGTGGGATGTAGAAACTCTAATTCAGTTGCAGAACCAGGCCCCTGATGAAGAGAAGGATAAGTGGATCAAATGTAATGCTACCCAAAATCAGCAGGGCCTGTGGAGTGCTGACAACAGGGGGTGTCTACCCAGGAGTTTGTACCCAGTTTTAGCACAACTGGCACATGGCGTCAGTCATCTTGCTAAGGGCACGATGGTGGCACTTACTGACTGCTATTGGATAGCACCTGGATTTAGTGCATTTGCAGCCAGGTTTTGTGCTTTGTGTCTCACTTGTGCTTTGTACAATGCAGGGAGGCCTGTTAATGTTCCCCAAAGGCATTCTCCAAAGCCAGATTTCCCTTTTCAAAGAATTCAAATAGAGTACATTCAGATGCCCAGAATAGGCACCTATGAGTTTGCTTTAGTTTGTGTTGACATGTTCTCAGGTTGGCCCTTAGAGCTGGCCAGTAGCTAAAGCAAATGCAAAAACAACAGCAAAGAAAATTTTGAAAGAAATAGTTTGTAGATATGGAGTTCCTGAAACTATTGAGAGTGACAGAGGAACCCATTTTACTGGGGAAGTAATGAAAGAGGTAATGGAAGCACTTCACATACAGCAAGCTTTCCATGCACCTTATCATCCACAAAGTAGTGGTAAAGTTGAGAGACTTAATGGAATTTTGAAAAACAGATGTGCAAAAATTAAAGCAGATACAGGAAAAGGATGGGTGGAAGCTTTGCCATTAGCCCTATATTCTGTATGAACTACCCCTAAACAACCACATGGGCTGTCCCCCTATGAGATTTTATTTGGAGGGCCATCCAAAACAGGACTATATTTTCCCCAACAGTTGCAGGCTTCTCACTCTAATCTGTTAGAATATGTTCAGATTTTGCAAAGAACATTGAATAAAATACATGAAGGCGTTTGTAAATCTATCCCCGACCCAGATTCTGTTTCAGGTATTCACAGAGTCCAACCAGGTGACTGGGTGGTGGTCAAGCGACACGTCAGAAAGCCACTAGAACCAAAATTTGACGGACCACATTTGGTGCTTTTGACAACCGGTTCTGCTGTCAAGTTGAAAGGAAAGCCCACCTGGATTCACGCCAGTCACTGCAAGAAAATCCTGAAGTGATGATATCCTTTAAAAAAAAGATGATAATGTTTCTTTTCTTTTTGTTGTTTGTGAGAACTGAGACATGGAAAAATAACCCTTTCATCCAAATGTTAAAACTGTATGCAACCCATAGCAATGCTAGTAACTGCTGGGTGTGTTCTCACTTACATCCCCAAACAGGAACAATACCGATGATAGCAATGCCTCTCAATTTCACTGATCTAAACAGGACCAGAATAAATGGCTCATACATCGTCTCCACAGCTAATGAGCACAGATCAGTAACTTTGATGGTTTCGAAACAGATAAACACTCCACAGATTTGTTTAAACATTACATGCCCGTTTATAACACTAAATGTACACAGCTGAGCAATTCAGATTGCACCGGAGCAAAAATTACAGTTTATGGAGGAAACTATGGTCAATACTATTATATCCCAGATCCAGAACTAAATAGAACCCTTTATAGTACAAATTGCTCATAGTTCCCAATATGTGAAAATATCGGTTTCCTGAGATTCCATGTTATTGCTTCCAGTTTTTTAGGAGCAGGCATACCATCCATACGTAGAGGGTTATATTATATATGTGGAAATAAAGCTTACGCCTGGCTTCCTACTAATGTTTCAGGTACATGTTATATTGGGAAGTTAGTACCGTATATACTCGAGTATAAGTCGAATTTTTCAGCACCTTTTTTTGTGCTGAAAGTGCCCCCCTCGACTTATACTGGAGTCAAGCACTTTTCTGCAGCAAAAAATTTCATTTTCCAAACCGAATTTGGGGCCCCGTATCTCAGGGCCACTTGATGCTAGAAACCCCAAGTTTGGTGTGCAAACCCAGTGGACATGGTGCCATAACATATCCAAAGCTGGAGTTCCTAGCACTAAGTGGCCCTGAGATACGGGGCCCCAAAATCGGTTCAGAAAATGTCATTCTCTGCTGCAGAAAAGTGCTTGACATTTTCTGAACCGATTTCGGAGCCCTGTATCTCAGGGTTACTTAGTGCTAGTAACCCCACATTTGGTATGCAAACCCAGTGGGCCTGGTACCATAACATATCCAAAGCTGGAGTTCCTAGCACCAAGTGGCCCCGAGATATGGGGCCCCAAAATAGGTTCAGAAAATGTCATTCTCTGCTGCAGAAAAGTGCTTGACATTTTCTGAACCGATTTTTGGGGTCCTGTATCTCGGGGCTACTTGGATCTAGAAATCCCAGCTTTGGATATGTTATTGTGCTAGTTCCACTGGGTTTGCCCACCAAATTTGGGGTTCCTAGCTCTAAGTGGCCCCGTGATACGGGGCCCCAAAGTCGGTCAACTGTGTCCATCTGTAGCAATGTCATTTCGGGACACTTTGGGTTCAGAGACCCCAAATTTTGGCTGCAGCTAGGGGGCATCTAGGAACCCTTAACTACCGAGTTTGAAGTTCGGGGGACCTATGGCTGCAAATGAGCGCAGTGAGGTATGCAAATGGGCACAGTGAGGCTGCAAATGGGAATTGTTGTCCCTCTTTTCCACTTACAGTAGCTGTGCATTTCTCACCCTCGTCTTATACTCGGGTCAATAAGTTTTTCCCATTTTTTTGTGGTAAATTAGGGCCTTGACTTATACTCGGAACGACTTATACTCGAGTATATATGGTACCTGCTTTGGCTGTTCGCAAAGATACAGTGCGACCAGATCAAAGTCCAGAATACCCTTTAGTGTTCAAAAGAGAGCTGTTCACTGAAGGTGACATGGCATGGTCATGGTTCCCTTCCTGGACAGGATGGGGAATTGAAGCAATGAAAAGACTAAATAATTACACTAGAATTGTAGATGAGATAATTAACCTTACTACCACTGATATAGGTTTATTAAATGAAGAAATGGCTCAGCCTAAAAAAGTAGTATTAGAGCAACAGTTTAACGCTAAATTATCTCACTGCAGTTCAAGGTGGGATGTGTAAGGTATTTCGCACTGCCTGTTGTATATACATTTCTGATAATCAGGACATTATTAAAGAGCATCTTGCTAAGATAAGAGAACTACAGAATAAGGCCAGAGATATTGCTAAAGATGGATGGAACCCCTTTTAGGGTTTAGGAGGTTTTGGTGATTTTTTATATGGCATAGCAACATGGTTACAGAAACTAGGCGCTTACATTGTGATGTTCCTATTTCTTATATTTGTTATTTATTTACTTCCTCATCAGGCTTTGCCTCCGTGTGACTACCTGCTGTACCAACAAATGTACCACCAGCCCTGATGAACCCATTATTGTGAGAAAACTAGGAGAGAGTTAAACAGGACGCTGTCTCTCTGCGCCAATGTAACAGGAGTTACCAGCAATCGGCTGAATGTAACGCAGAGAAGAATGGTGTCAAATAAACAAAAGGGGGGAAATGACATGGACATTCACTGTACTGTTCATTTAAGCACAAGAGACTCCATTTTGTTCTCACTGTTGAAATGTGTTCTGTAACCTTCACCTCACACACAGACACTTCTCCTACTAAACGCTCTCTACTCCCCCCTCCCCTCTCAAGGTTTTACTTTTGCAATTGTTCTGTTCGCTAGTTTTTAATAACATATTTCTATTTGTTAATTTTTAATAACATCTCACACCACCCCTTTCTTATCTATCTATAAAATAACATGTAATAATACATTTTCACGGAACGGACATTTTAAACACAGTGATTGAGTCCTGTGAATCTGTTCCTGCAGCTGCAGTATTAACTTTGTTTTAGAGTCCCAATCAGAAACCAGTCAGAATGTGAGTTCTATCCCAACTCTTTAGAATCTGGAATGGCCCTCAGCGGGGATGCCCACTATCCCCACTTTTATTCACCCAGGTTTTGGAATCCCTCTTGAGGAAGATTCGACAAAAACAAAGATGTGAGGGGTGTACGTGTGGGCTCAACAGAGATTATGCTGATGATATCCTATTACTTTGCCGATTTTGATATCTGAAATAAGTAGGTATGGTGAGCAATCTAACTCCAGTGTAAATTTTAGTAAATTAGATATTCTCACAGTTACAATCCCACCAGACCTGATGTGAGATCTTAAAGTGGGGTTCCACCCAAAAAAACAAAAATACATTAAAAATCCTAAAAAAAAACAAAAAAAATGTGCATATTTTTTTTTAACTTATCTCTAAATGCCTGTTGCTAGGGGGTCCCTCATAGTCTGCCCCTTCCAGTGCCTGGGCTGGTGACATCACTTCCCCCTCAGCACAGGAAGGGCTCCACTCTGCTCCCTCGCCGCTGTCAATCATCTGGGACCCATTACAGGTCCCAGGTGACTGAGCGGCCAATCACGGCACGTGGCGCCGCTCGCGCATGCGCAGCGGGTGCCAGGCTGTGAAGTCACAGCCCGGCGCCCACTGTTGCAATGCCGGTGCCGCTGAACGGAGGGGGAGACGAGCGGGGCTTCGATCCCCCGCATCGCTGGACCCAGGGACAGGTAAGTGTCCAATTAAAAGTCAGCAGCTGCAGTATTTGTAGCTGCTGACTTTTAATTTTTTTTTTTTTACCGGACCCCCTGGGTGGAACTCCTCTTTAAGGTGATGTTTTCATTCTCTCGGCAAACACATACATTGCCCTATTTAGGCGTTCGTATTTCCTCTGATATCCATTTACTCTACACATGTAATTATTAATCGCTAGCTCCTGATCTCTTTCATTAAGGATGGTACATTATCTGAGACTCTTTTTACCTATTTATCTATTTATTCAATTCTGTAGCCAAAATTCATGCATCCTACTCCTGATAATCGGCTATAAATGCCATGAAACGCGTCAAGTCTTCACTTAAGGGTGTCAAGCTTGCCCAAAATCAAGAATTCTGTCAATAGCATTTCTTGTTTGCATTTATCATGATTATTATGTCTATCTGATTTGTATGTTTATTTAATTTATTAATTGTTATTATTTGTACCAATCATGTTTATCTATCATTGATATTAAATATGTCAATATGATTATTATTATATTTATTATGTCTTTTCTCGTTTACATCATGTATTATATATTATTTATATTATACATTATATATCATATTCATGATTGTGTTTATCAATTTGATTTAATTTATTGGATTTATCAATATATTAATTCATTATGGTTATATGGACCTCCCTACGGGGATTATGACATCCATTTTATTTACAATTAGGTATTTTATACAACATCATTCACATATACATACCTCATGTAAAGCCACAAAATCCATTCTTCCTTGTAGATGAAGCATTTGTGGGGGAGCTGTATCAAATGCTTTTGCAAAATCCAGAAACACCAGATCCACCGGCTATACACGGCTGTCATGTAAGCAGCAGCCTTCTATAGTGTGGGGCGTGGACTTAGCCCCTGAGCACTCTGCCTTTGGCCAATCATGGCTCTCACAGTACATTGTGCTGTGATTGGTCAAAGCATACAGTTCAGGTGCCTGCCTTGGCCAATCATCAATCAATGCACTGCAAGAGAACTTCCCGCCGAGCGCTCCATTTGTTTGTGCACAGCTGATGTTCGAGTCAAACTTACGTTCAATTCAAACACACAGCCCATCCCTGGTTGCAAGCCATGAATAACAAAGTAATCCCACCCTTTAACCACTTAAGGACCGAGCCTCTTTCTGAGATTTGTTGTTTACAAGTTAAAAACAGTTTTTTTTTCTAGAAAATTACTTCAAACTCCCAAACATTATACTTTTTTTTTCCAACACCCTAAGGAATAAAATGATGGTCGTTGCAATAATGTCTGTCACACTGTATTTGCACAGCGGTCTTACAAGCAAACATTTTTTGGAAAAAATACACTTTTTTAATTAAAAAATAAGACAACAGTAAAGTTAGCCCAATTTGTTTTATATATTGTGAAAGATAATGTTACGCCGAGTAAATTGATACCCAACATTTCACACTTCAAAATTGCGCCCGCTCGTGGAATGGCATCAAACTTTTACCCTTAAAAATCTCCATAGGCAACGTTTAAAAAATTCTACAGGTTTCTTGTTTTGAGTTACAGAGGAGGTCTAGGGCTAGAATTATTGCTCTCACTCTACCGGTCATGGTGATACCTCACATGTGTGGTTTGACCACCGTTTTCATATGTGGGCGCTACTCACATATGCACTTGCTTCTGCACGCAAGCTCGTCGGGACAGGGGCAATTTAAATTTTTTTTTTCTTATGTATTTTACTTTATTTTATTTATTTTTTCACTGTTTTTTTAAAAAAGAAAATGTGGCTTTTATTCCTATTACAAAGAAGGTAAACATCCCTTGTAATAGGAAAAACAGCATGACAGGTCTTCTTAAATATGAGATCTGGGGTCAAAAAGTCCCCAGATCTCATATTTGGACTTAAATACAAAAAAAAAACAAAAACAAATTGTCATTTGAAAAAATGACAACAAAGAAATATGCCTTTAAGACGTATGGACGGAGGTGACGTTATGACATCGCTTCCGCCCTCCTATGGTATGGAGACTGGTGGGGGCCATCTTCCCCTCACTCATCTCCATACCACAGACGTGAAAGGTCCTGGCACCTCTCCCGCCGCTGATAACGGCGATCTCGCGGCAAATCCGCCACAGAGACCACCATTATCGTAAACAGAACCGCCGGCCCTAAAGATGGATACCTCAGTTGTGGCAGCAGCTGCTGCCGTTACCGAGATATCCACCTTCAAACTAATGATGTATATATACAGTGGCCGGTCGGGAAGTGGTTACGTTACAGACGAGGTCTAGGGCTAGAATTATTGCTCTCGCTCTAGGCAGTTTAGTACACACCCCACACTATATAAGGCTGCCTGCGTGGCGTCCTTGTGTAGTGTGTTGCGATGGCAGAGAGAATTAGACAGAGAGAGAGACAGTGTCATTTGATTTAAGTTAGATAGAGTAGGCAGGCGAGTTAGTTAGCTTTACTTACAGTGTATTGTGTATATATATGCATCCTAGGTGTTATATATATATATATATATATATATATATATATATATATATATATATATATATGCATACACTGTATTCAGTTTAGCTAGATCCGTTCCTGTTATTCTCTTTCTAATATACTGACAGGCAGGCAGGTGCTTTTACAGTATTTACAGTTAGTGTACTGTGTACCCTGCACAGTTGCACCTATAGCTTACCTAAAGACAAGTGCTGGTGTTCATCTTCTGATCCTATTAATACCACAGGCAGGCAGCTTTAAGTATTTACAGTTAGTGTACTGTGTACCTTGCAAAGTTGCACCTATAGCTACCTGAAGACAAGCGCTGGTGTGCTTCTTCTGATCCTGTTAATACCACAGGCAGGCATTCTGCTAGCTGCAGTATAATCAGTATATATGTACATCCCAGTTTTTTGCAGCTACATCTCACTGCAGGCCATTAGTATGTCTGGAAGGCCAACAAGGAGAGGCAGACAGTCACAAGCCAATAAAAGAGGGCAAGCAGGCTCTGTGTCTAGAGGCAACAGTGCTGGTCGTGGACACGGTGCATCCTCATCAGCACGTGGCCGTGGGACACACTTGGCCTTTTTTTCAGCAGCTGGCCGTGTTGAGCCGCAACATGCGGAAGACTTGGTCGAGTGGGTGACCAAGCCGTCCTCATCCTCCTCATCCTCTCTCACCCAGACTTGGGGTACTTTGTCTGGCAAAGCAGCTGCCAATGCGGCCTCTTCCCCCGAACTGTTTGACCACAGTGTTGGGTACATGCTCCAGGAGGATTCCCAGCGTTTTGAAGGCTCAGATGATGGTACTCAGCTAGAGGAAGGCAGTAACGTGAGCCCAGACAGAGGGGGTGCCCATGAAGGACAGCAATCTGGCAGTCATGTTCCCCCAGCTGCAGCATACTGCCAGGTTTGCTCCAGTGATGAGGAGGGAGGGGATGATGAGGTCACTGACTCCATGTGGGTGCCTGATAGGAGAGAGGAAGAGGAAGGGACACATCACTAACGAGGCAGGATGCCCTCCAGGGGCCAGCTTAAGGGCAGCACACTGACTACATCACACCGCAGAGCTCCGCATATGCAGGGGGCTGCTGTCTCTGCGCATTATTCCAAAAGTTCTTTTGTGTGGGCCTTTTTTGAGACAAGTGCATCAGATCCCACCGCTGCTATTTGCAACATATGTCTCAAGAATATCTCGCGAGGCCAAAACATGACCGGCTTGGGCACCACATGCTTGACCAGACATATGTTGACCTGCCATGCAATTTGTTGGCAAGCGTACCTAAAAGACCCACACCAAAGAACAAAGATTACCTCTCCTTGCTCCTCATCAGCTGGGATTTCCAACCCCACTATACCTTCAGTCCTCTCTGAGACCTGCACTGAGAGGAATGAAGGTGTAGAATTAGGTGTGTCACAGCCAAGTGCTTGCGGGCAATCTGCTATCAGTACACCAAGGTCAGATTGTACCAGGCAAATTTCCCTGCCCCAGCTGCTGCACCACCGAAAGAAGTTCGCTCCCAGCCATCCACATGCCCAGTGGTTGAATGCTAGCTTGGCTAAATTTCTAGCACTTCAACTCCTGCCTTTTCAGTTGGTAGACTCTGTACGCTTCTGTGAGTTTGTGAAATGTGCAGTTCCTCAGTTGCAGGTTCCCAAATGCCACTTTTTTTCACGGAAGGTGGCTCACTACCGGCATGTGGAAGGCAATGTCTTGGCCTCGGTTGTTCCGCCACCACACCTCCAAAATGCTACTACTGGTGATTCTGACACACCTCTCTCCTTCACCCCCTCCTCTTCTTCTTCCTCCATGGCCTCTTCCTGTGCTTTGTCCTCGGAACCAGCAGTGATCCGTAGACGTTCAAGGGGCTACGCAAGTATGCAGGCCATAAAAATGCCATGCGGTGCTTGAGCTGGTGTGCTTGGGGGACAGGAGCCACACTGGGGCAGAGATTCTGTCAGCTCTGCAGGGGCAGGCTCAGAGGTGTTTAATGCCAGGCCAGATTAAGGCAGGAATGGTGGTTTGCGACAATGGCACCAACCTCCTCTCCGCCCTCCAACAGGGACAACTGACCCATGTGCCCTGTTTGGCTCACGTCCTTAACTTGGTGGTGCAGCAGTTCTTGGGCAGGTACCTGGGCTTACAGGATGTCCTGAGGCAGGCCAGGAAAGTCTGTGTGCATTTCCGCCAGTCATATAATGCCAGTGCTCGGCTGGCTGACCTCCAAAAGGAATTTAACCTGCCCAAGAACGGCCTAATCTGTGACATGCCCACCAGGTGAAACTCAACGTTGGCCATGCTGCAGCGGCTGCACACGCAGCAGAGGGCCATCAATGAGTACCTGTGCGACTATGGCACCAGGACAGGGTCAAGGGAGCTTGTTTTTTTTCCCCACGCCAGTGGGCCATGATCAGGGATGCATGCACTGTCCTGTCACCATTTGAGGAGGCCACGAGGATGGTGAGCAGTGACAGTGCATGCATCAGTGACACTGTCCCCCTTGTCCACCTGTTGGAGCACACACTACGTGGAATAATGGACAAGGCACTTGAGGCAGGACAGAGGCAGGAAGTGGAGGACTTCCTTAGCTCTCAAGGCCCCCTTTATCCAGACAGTGCTCCTGCATGCCCGCCGATCACACAGGAAGAGGGTGAGGAGGAGGAGGAGGAGGAGGAGGATTGGGTCAGCATGGAGGTGGAGCCTGGCACTCAGCATCAGCAGCAGACTTTAAGGGATCATTTACAGTCTCAAGAAACCCATGGACTTGTACGTGGCTGGGAGGAGGTGGCTGCGGATCACGTCGTCCTTAGTGACCCAGAGGACTCCGGACCGAATGCCTCAGCAAACCTACGCTCCATGGCCTCCCTGATCCTGCAAAGCCTGCGGAAGGATCCTCGTATTCATGGTATTAAGGAGAAGGATCAATACTGGCTGGCAACCCTCCCTGATCCACGTTACAAAGGTAAGGTTGCGGACCTTATCTTGCCATCGCAGAGGGAGCAGGAGGATGAAACATCTTCGGGAGGCCTTGCAGAAAGGTCTGTGCAACGCGTTCCCAGAGACTGGGAGGTTACAAACTCCTGTTCCTGGACAACGTGTTGCTGAGGATTCGGTCAGTCAAAGAAGGAGCGGTGGAGAAGGTGGCCGTCTGACCGATGCGTTCAGACAATTTTTTGGTCCGCAGCCCCAAGGTATGATCGGTTCCAGCAACCATCGCCAGCGTCTGTTTTACATGGTGCAGGAGAACCTAGGGGCAAGATCTGACTAGGACACCTTTCCCAGTGAAAATCCTCTGGGTTACTGGGTCTTGAGGATGGATCACTGGCCAGAGCTTGCACAGTATGCAATTGATCTCCTGGCCTGTCCTGCATTCAGCGTTCTTTCGGAATGCACATTCAGTGCTGCTGGAGGCTTTGTAACAGATAACAGGGTGCGCCTGTCCACCAACTTGGTCGATCGACTGACCTTCATAAAAATGAATCAGTCTTGGGTCACCACCAGCTACCAAGCACCTGATGCTGATGTAACCAAATAATTTTTTTTGAAATGTCAGATCCCAAGACTGCCTATGCTGATGCTGAGTGACTATCCTGTTATGCTTAGTGACTATCCTCTTCCTCCTCAATAGTCATGCTTATAGCTTGTAAGAACATTTTTGGTTCTGGGCGCCGCCACCAGTGGCTAAGGCCCAATTTTTCAGCCCCTGTTTAACAGGGGAGTGTAATTACAATTTTTGTTGCAAGATTTTGCAGGAAGGCTCATTCCTGCGCTCCAACTAGAGTATCTGTGAGGGGTTGCAGTGTTGTGGCACCAGTGCCTAAGGCCCAATTTTTCTGCCCCTGTTCAACAGGGGCATGTAATTACAATTCTTGATCTAATATTTCACAGCAGGGCCCTGTGAGGGCTTACAGTGTTGTGACAACACCAACACCTAAGGCCCCAATTTCTGCAGAGTATATAGGGCAGGACCCTATTTTCAAACATCCAACTTACAAACAACTCCTACTTGCAAACGGAAGGAGACAACAGGAAGTGAGATGAAATCTACCCCTAGGAAGGGAAATTCTCTCCTGTAAGAGTTAATATGGGAAAAACGTGTCTCCTCTCCACTGAAGCTTTATCACCAATCCTTGTTGTATCAATACAAGACCCAAAGGGCCTGGTAATGGACTGGGGGGTACCCATGCCGTTTGTCTCACTGATTTTCATCAATATTGCCAGGACCCGACATTACATTAAAGCCTCAAGCAGTTTTACAAGGACTGTTCTAAGCACGGGGAACACACGCCACTTTACAGGCATACTATAGACACCCCCCAGGTACAATATTTAAAGGAATATTTCCCTTTTTTTTTTACTTTAAGCATCATTAAAATCACTGCTCCCGAACAAACGGCCGTTTTTAAAACTTTTTTTGCATTGATACATGTCCCCTTTGGCAGGACTGGGGCCCCCAAAACCTTTTTAGGACAATACCATGCAAATTAGCCTTTAAAATTAGCACTTTTGATTTTGAACGTTCGAGTCCCATAGACTTCATTGGGGTTCTAAAGTTTGCGCTAATTTACGGTCCGTTCGTAGGTTCTGGTGCGAATCGAACTGAGGGGTGTTCGGCTCATCCCTACTCTATAGTAACAATGCCCAGTTCTCTCTTAAAGTCAGTAACAGTCTGATCTATGCGGGTAGGTCCCTCTAGATATCTATCTATATATGAGATTTTGGCTTTTCAGACACCGTTTGTCTTTGACTGCCCCTCGTGAATGACCTTTCCCCCTCCCCACCCCCACCCTTTTTTTCTTTCCTTCCTGGTTAATTGGGATGATTATTTTAATATTGCAATTCACATATTTGGTGTTTTAACTTTAAGTTGTGTCAAGTGTTTTTTCTTGTTCTTGCAGTGTCCATCATTAATTGTGATTCCTGAAGAAGCTATTAACAGCAAAATGCGTAGATTCCATAGGCTTATAATATCTAACAATGTATTGGTTTTATATGAAATGATTCTACTTTTGATGGCACTTCATCTTTTTAATGTGATTTTATACTATCCAATGTTCTATTCTTCCTCATTTGTTGGCATTTTTAACCCCTTCCTGTCTGCGCTATAGCCGAATGATGCCTACAGTGCTGACCTACATTTCCGGGAGGCCATCAATAGATGTCTTCCCCTTTGCACGCTCCCTGCGCCCCCCCAGTGCTCACTGAGTCAATGATATCCCAGCCCCTTACCATGTGATCAGCTGTCAGCCAATGACAGCTGATCACGTGATGTAAACAGAAGACCGGTAAACTTTTTGTTTTTTCTCCTCGCGCTGACAGTGTGGGGAGAAAAAAAGTCGATCACTGGCTTCAGTAAAGGGGACATCAGTCCCGAAGAGGAAGAGTTGCAGCCACCACTGTGACCACCAGTGCATATCAGTGCCACCTATCAATGCCCACCAGTGCCACCTATCAATGCCCACCAGTGGTGCCAATCAGTGCCTCATCAGTGCCACCTAGCAGTGCTGCCTATCAGTGCCACCTATGAGTGTCCATCACTGCCACCCATCAGTGCCAGCTATCAGTGCCATATATCAGTGCCACCTTTCAGTGCCACCTATCAATGCCCTTCAGTGCCACCTATCAATGCCCATCATTGACACCTATCAGTGCCCACCAGTGCCACCTCATCAGTGCCGCCTTATCAGTGCCCATCAGTGCAGTCTATCGGTGCCCATCGGTGCCACCTATTAATGCCCATCAGTGCAGCCTATTAGTGCCCATCAGTGCAGCCTCATCAGCGTGCATCAATGAAGGAGAAAAATTACCTGTTTGGCAAGTTTTAGTTTATTTTTTTTCAAAATTTTAGGTCTTTTGTAATTTTTTTAACAAAAAAACACAGTGATGATTAAATACTGCCAAAAGAAAGCTCTATTTGTGGGAAAAAAAATGATAAAAATTTAATTTGGGTACAGTGTTGTATGACCGCGCAATTGTCATTCAAACAGTGACAACTCTGAAAACTAAAAATTGGTCTGGGCAGGAAGGGGGTTTAGGTGCCCAGTAAGCAAATGGTTAAAGTCCCTTACCCTGTGATTGGTGAGGTCCCCTCCTCCTTTTTAAGATGTGACCCTTCATCTTACAGGGGTTATGTTGTGGTTTGTTACAAACCCTATTCAAGTCTATTGGACCCGAACTTGAGAAATGAAAAGTCCCCATTTTGAAGGCTTATATGCAAGTTATTGGCAATAAAAAAGGGGTATGGGGGTCCGGGTACTGCCCTGAGGGCACATGTATCAACGCAAAACATTTTTTTTAACCACTTCCAGCTCAATGACGTCATATGAGGTCCTTGACTTTCAGTGGGGATATCTGAATGATGGGTGCAGCTGCCAGCGTCATTCAGACATCTTCTTTTACAGCCAGCAATTCTGTGCACTGTAAGAATAACCATAGTGGCAGTTCAGCTGCTTGATCATTCTTACAGGCAGCGGGAGGGGATATCCCCTCCCCCTCTCCCTCCCACCACCCACTGGTGCTTCTCCGGGCTCTCCCGTGCCATCCACCACCGCCGAATGAAGAAAATAGAGATTTGCGGTGACCAGTGACCATCTCTATGACCGTCGGAGGCCCGGGTGCAACGTTATGATGTCACATCCGGGCCGTGGATGTAAACAAAGCTGAGAACTCGGCTGGAAAGCATCAGATCTGTAATTTTTTTTTTTTTTTTATATGATGCGTTCCAGCCGGTAGAGATGTTTACCGTCCTTGTAATAGGAATAAAAGTGATCAATTTTTTTTTAAAGAGAAAGTGTAAAAATAAAATAAACAATAATTTTTTTTTAACACGTCCCCTTCCCCATGTGCTCGCGTGCAGAAGCAAAGTCCCACCTACATATGTAAACGGTGTTGAAACCACACGTGTGAGGTATTGCCGTGTGCGTTAGAGCGAGAGCAATAATTCTAGCACTAGACCTTCTTCTGGCAACCTGCAAAAAAATTCAAGCGTTGCTTATGGAGATTTTTAAGTACTAAAGTTTAGCGTCATTCCATGAGTGTCCACAATTTTCAAGCGTGACATGTTAGGTATCTATGTACACGACATAACATCATCTTTCATATTATACAAAAAATTTGGGCTAACTTTACTGTTTTGTTATTTTTTATTTCATGAAAATTGTAAAAAATGGTTGCGCAAATACCGTACGACATAAAAAGTTGCAATGACCGCCATTTTATTCCCCAGGGTCTCAGCTATATATAATGTTTGGGGGTTCTGGGTAATTTTCTAGCAAAAAAATTATGGTATTTACATGTAGGAGAGGCGTGCCAGAATAGGCCCGGTATGGAAGTTTATTTTAATTATGCTTAAAGTGCAACAATAAAAATGAAAAATTCCTTTAAATGTAGTGCCTGGAGGGTCTCCTTAGTCTGTCTGTAAAGTGGCGCATCTGTACCATGTATAGAACCTGCTGCAGCAAAACTGACATTTCTAAAGAAAAAAAAAATTGAAATTACATTTAAAATGGCCAGCAATAGAAAAAGGTGTGGGGTCCCCATCAAATTCCATACCAGACCCTTATCCGAGCATGCAGCCAGGCAGGTCAGGAAAGGAAGAGGACAAATGAGTGCCCCCCCTCTTGAACCATACCAGGCCACATGCCCTCAACATGGAGGGGTGAGTGGTTTGGCTCTGCCCCCCCACCCCGAAGCATGCTGTTCCCATGTTGATGGGGACAAGGCCTCATTTCCACAACCTTGGGCTGGGGTTGTGGGGGTCTGCAGGTAGGGGGCTTATCTGGATCTAAAAGTCACCTTTAATGAGGTGGCCCCCAGATTCCGCCCGCCCCCATGTGAAGTAGTATGGGGTACATGTACCCCCACCCATTCACCAAAAAAGTGTAAAAATAAACAAAAACCACCATGGAAAGCCCATCAACAGCTGATGACTCATCGGTTGTTAAGGACGCAGCAGCCCCTTAATCCTCTTGGGCATGGAGGTCACCAGAGCTTCACAGGTTGTCACTGGAGTCCTCTTCCACTCCTCCATGATGACATCACGGAGCTGGTGGATGTTAGAGACCTTGCGCTCCTCCACCTTCCGTTTGAGGATGCCCCACAGATGCTCAATAGGGTTTAGGTCTGGAGACATGCTTGGGCAATCCATCACCTTTACCCTCAGCTTCTTTAGCAAGGCAGTGGTAGTCTGGGAGGTGTGTTTGGGGTCGTTATCATGTTGGAATTCTGCCCTGTGGCCCAGTCTCTGAAGGGAGGGGATCATGCTCTGCTTCAGTATGTCACAGTACATGTTGGCATTCATGGTTCCCTCAATGAACTGTAGCCCCCCAGTGCCGGCAGCACTTATGCAGTACCAGACCATGACACTCCCACCACCATGCTTGAATTTAGGCTTGACTGTATGTTGGAAGGACAAGCAGAGGGTTGTGGGATGGGATGAGGGAATCATCTGTACAACATTGGAACATGGAAAACACAAATGTAGGAAAACATTTGGTGGAATGTCACAGATCCAGCATGGGACCTATTAGGATAGCGGTCATTGAACAACCCAGGAGGAAGATGAATATAAAAATATTTCTATATAACCCCCAATACCCCCTAAATATCCTAAATATGCCCTAACTAACCCCCACCACCGATGCAAGTTTATTTTAACTTAATTATAACTATAATAATAACTACAATAACTTATATTCTGCAAACATTTTAGGTGTCTGTTGGCTTCATTTGCTATGCTCTCTGTCCTAAAACTGTATGGAAAAAAATCATAAAAATTATTTATAACTTCACCGTAATTTATGCCAGAAACATAATTTTTAAAGGTTAAAAGAGACCCTTTTACCTGGAAACTGGAACATTTTGTTTTATTTTCTGGAAAAAATAGTCATAGTACTGAGAGTATATAATAGTCTATAAGAGACAAACAGCCGCCAGGTCATGAAATAGTTAAGTACATTGGAAATCATGGAAATGAGGAAAGATTGTATTACACGGGTTGCTCCGTGCTTTAGGTGTCGGCATTGAAATGAATACCATCACGTTTATGCAAAGTCAATCATGAGACGGATCTCTAAACACTTTTTCCATAATTCCAAACTCTAAATATATCATTCTGTCTGCTATCACTGGACGTGTCCCGTCATCTATGTGTAGAGCTCACACCAAACCTCAACATGATGTCTCTGGAATTATCTGTTTTGATTTTTACAGTCTTGGGACTCGGCTTGGCAATCCCTTCTAACACTTGTATTGTGATGGGTAACCTGGACATCATCAGAAAGAAAGGGAAGTTGAGTCCCACCGATGTGATCTTTCTGGCTAAGGGGATTGTGAATATTCTCCTTCAGTGTGTGATGAGTATACAGGGAATGTTCCTTGTCTTCTCTCCAGAAATCTTATTTAGACAACTTTATGGATTAATGAATGCATCAGTTTCCTTCCTAACATACTACAGCTTCTGGTTGACCTTCTGGCTCTCGGCTCATTACTGTACCAGCATCACCAATCTCAGCTATGGGTTCTTAATCTGGTTAAAGAGAATTGTGTCAAATTTCCTGAGTCAACTTCTATTCCTGACAGCATTTATAATGTTCATTTTGAGTGTCCCGGGCTTTTGGACTGTGCATGCAAAAATTGAAAGTACTCCCCAGTTTTTTGAGAATGGTACAGAAGACTCTGTTAGCAGGTCGCAATCCATTCTTTCCTATCATGTGCCTGCAAACATCCTAGGCGGCATTCTGCCATTCTGCCTTAGTCTTCTGTGCCTGGTCCTCACTTCCTCCTTTCTGCTCAGACATGTCTGGAGGGTGAAGAATAACGACTCTGGATCAACACGTCCAAATCTTCAGGCTCATGTCACTGCACTGAGGACAATCTTCTTCTTACTTCTGATGTTCAAATTCTCCAGCACAATTCGAGTATTAATATTATTTCGAAATTTTCCAAAGTTAATACATATTGTCAATTGGAACATACGATTGTTATCTACATCGTTGGAGGCTGCCATCATCTTCCAGGCCAGCAACAAGCTGAGAAGGATCATTGTGAGAAGATTCAGCACCAGAAGCTTGAGGAACACAGAGACTCAAAGTGGTAGTAAACCACTGTAGAATTAAAAAAATAAAGTAAACACCTGTAAGACAGCGGCATAATGTGCTAGTATGCTTTACATACTAGCACATTATGAAATACTTACCTTAGAACTAAGCCCTTCTAGAGGAGCGCTGTCACCGCCGAGAGGACTTTCTTCCAGGTTTGCAGACTTCGGTGCTGTGAGATGCCAGAGAAAAAATGACTCCCACACATGTGCGCGGTAGCCCTTTGCTCCAGCAAGAAGCTATGAAGGTCCAGCACGGTATACCGGACCTTCAGAGTGCATGTGCCGGCGATGTCAGTGGCTGCATCCAGGGTGAATATCTCCTGTGCATGTTTAGAAGATATTCATTTAACCTAGAGGTAAGCCTTTGTAGGCTTACCTGTAGGTAAAAATCACAAAACGGGCATTACTACCACTTTATATATGTAGATCACCCTTAATTTTAAGGTCTAAATAATTATTATAACATTTTTGCTTTATCGAAATCCTTGTGATAGAGATCAAGTTTTTCTGAAGGCAAAACATTTAGTTTCGTATGGCGTATGAAAGGATTATATCCTGTGTCAAGTTCTAATTGCTGTCGATGTTATCCAATGTTTGTCCCGGAGATCACTGTCACCAGGGCTGAAAGTGATGGGAAAATCCTCAATTTGGAGTTGTCAGTAGAGCAGGAATAGAGGGCGAATCTTCCAATGGGGACACCTGTTCTGGGGACAACTCTCTAAGAGAGGGGTAACCACACTTTGGAGAGATCTCTTCTAATTTTACGCTACATAGGACAGAAAGTGAAGGAAATTTTCTAAAATGGGACAAAGATGAAAAAAAAAAAAAAAAAAGTTTTGGTTTAGATAAACTTCACAGTGCTTGTATACATCAAAAGTTAACCAGACGCCCAATCTAGCCTCCCCAATGTGTAGATCTGGGTTCCTCCTCCAGCAGGTCTTACCTCCTTTGATAACTGTGTTCCTCTTGCGTTTTCTGCAGCCCGACCAGTAAAAAATGTAGCACCGGACTGCCCACACCTGCACAGATATGTTCAACAGAGTTGAATTGGAAGTTGTTCCTGCTTTATGGGCATGTTTCATAAACTATTTAGTGATATAGTATCGTGTGTAGATAATTAATATTTAGGTATTATTATGATGATGTAAGTAATTTTCCGCAGCAACCCGTTTCTTCCAGAGAGTGCAATTTATTGACTTCCAACACAGAACAAAGTCCAAAGTCCACAGATGAAAAAAATCCAACAGAGTAAATATAACTCAGAGTCCCATTTTTCCTAGACCTGTGCCTTCATAATCATGGAGAGAGACAAGACTGACTGAATGCCAGCTTGAATGTCCTCTCAAGTACTGGTCTGACACTGGGGGGGGGGGTCTGCTAGGTCAACCAAATGTTTCCCATGAATACCCCCTCAGGTCTAATTACCATCAATAAATACTTTTCTATGGTTCTACATCATCCTTAAGTATGTAAACAATGTATCCTTTTGGAAACTATGGGATGGCAAAAACAGCCCATCTCTAGGTTCCTGCATAGATCCTATAACGCATTGAAGTTCAGCGCTCCTACGCTACACACTAAAGTACCACCCCTGTCTGCAGTCAGGTCTGGTGTGGATTTTTAGGGGAACCCCATGCCAAAATAAAAAAGCAAAACAGCGTGGAATCCCCCCAGAATCCATACCAGACCCTTATCTGGTCAGGTAAGGAAAGGGGGGACAAGCAAATCTCTACTCATGTAATTATGAACAACATCTTCAGGCTTTAGATGGGGGGTTTGCAATCTTGGCAGAATCTTACTCTTACCTGGCTAGGGCGTATAAATGTACTCAAAACAAACTTCCTGCCAAGAAATTTGTACCTCTTTCACACAGTTCCCATCTCTCTGTCACCAGCCTTCTTTCAAAGAGTGCATAGAAAATGTACAACCTTTATCTGGCATGATAAACATCCAAGACTAGCTCATTCCAACTTGCATAGAAGGAAAGAGAATGGGGGCCTAGGTCTCCCTGTTTTTAAATGATACTATAAAGCAATGGTCCTGGTCCATATTCTAAACTGGCACCATGATACTGCTGATAAAATTATTGTCTCTTTGGGAAAAAACTATCGCTGGCCGTAATTTGGCTTGGGTGACATGAATCTCATCCATGGTGCAAAACCTTTCTAGTTGGACCTCTCCATTTATGTTAGCCATCTTAAGAATCCGGGACCAGATGAATTAAAAGGGAGGGATTTCCCCCCCTCCCAGACCTCCCCTTTGGCTCCTTTGGGGGGCTCCCCTGCTTTGCACCTGGTCTTCTCTTTTTTTCATAACTTGGGGAGCCAATGGCAATACTAGCTGTTTGAAATTTGCTCCCAGGGGTCATTTCTTGCCCTTAGATCAACTGCGACAGCAATATGGGGGGCTCTGTATGGATTCTTGGTGCCATAGGCAGATATATGACTTCCTAAGCAAACTAACAGATTTAGATTTAGAATGAAGTTGTCCACCTACTGAACTACAGAAAATCCTGAATGCCCACCCATGCCTCCTCCATCAGAACTAGAACCCAGAAATCCTGTTGTGAATTTCTTTCTCATGGTATAAAATACCTCAGTGCTTGGCGAAAAATTTTCCTGAGAGGGGATTTCAGATGCTGGAGAGGCTGACCCCAAGAAGACACATTTCTACTCCTATGGCACTGCCCTAAGATTCAGCAATTTTGGAGTGGAATTTTGTCTTAGATACAAAAAAACAACATTACGGCCCATTGATTTTAATCTCCTGCAGTCCATTTTTCAATCTACCTCTACCTCCCTAAAAGTGCATAAACGCAGTGTCACCCCATATCTATTAAATGCAGCAAAGAGTTTAATACAGTGGCGGCCATTCCATTAGGGGCGCAGGGGCCCTTCTCCCCCACTCATGCATCTAGCCCCCTGATCTACATACAGGGTGCCTGACCATGGATTCCAATGGGGGGTGTATTTTTTTTTTAAGCATGTGATTGGAGCAATAGGCTCTAATTGACTTCATAAAAGGGTGGGCTCGGGGCGCAGAGCATTGTGCTCAAAACCACCCAGCTGTGTGACCATAGCGAATAAATATTCGCTATTATCGCACTGATTCTCCTCCCTGCCAATCAGGAAGTGTGTCATGAGACCCGTTTCACAGATTGGCTAATGAGGCGGAAGGAGGAGGAGATGTATGGCCGAGGAGATGCACGGGCCCCAGCGACAGAGCCGAGACATGGAGACTGAGGGAGGAGTCTGCCACCGCCGCCACCAGCAGGGTGAGTAAGCTGGTGATGGGGGATATGGTGCACGGTGCGGGGGGGTCCGTGGTCAGGTCTGTCTGCCGGATGGAGCACCAGCCGCCACTGGTTTAATACCTATGTTTTGGAAACAAACTCAATGCCCAGCTTTATGAGATTGGCAAAGGGAAGTAGAGAGGACTGTGGAAGCAGAGAGATGGGTACCATATTGCTAATAATAAAGAGAAACTTTTTTGAGACATCTGCTCTGGTTGGATGTACTACTCCTTAAACTTAAACTTAAACTACTCCTGATAAACTTTTTTGATTATACCTCTTTCTTCATACCTTCCTCTCAACCGTCCTTACTTCTGGAGCCCCTGGAAGGACTCTTTGCTAATGTTCTTGCCTTGTACCCACTGTTTTTTGATACCTTATTCTATATTTGATTTCCGATATTGTACATGTGCAAATAATTGCAAGACCAAATACTGTACTATTTTGATCTTTTTCTGTCGTTTTTTATTTGTTATTTGATTTTTCGTTTTTCTTTTTAGGATCTGAGGTCACCCATTTACTGTGTATATATATATATATATATATATATATATATATATATATATATATATATTGTTTGATTGACAATAGTGAATATAAACGATGCAAAGTCTAATGTGCCGTACCTGAGACATCTCACCTTGCTTGATTTATTTTTTATGTATTTGTGTAAAACTTTCATGCACAGAGTTTATATAGGGGTGGGATTCCGTATTCTGATTATTCTGGTTATCTACTGTCTGTATCTTTATTATTATTATATAGAAATATATACTCCATATATAAGAAACTCTGTATATAAGAAACTCCGTATATAAGAAACTCCGTACATAAGAAACTCTGTATATAAAAACTCTGTATATAACACATTTGCAATATATGTATGGTCCTGAAGAATCGGGGGATCCCGCGTAACGCGTAGACCAGTTACTAGACATGTGCAATTCGTTTTGTTCCAAATTCATTTTTTTAAGTATCCAAGTTAACGAAAACCCGTTTAACATATTTTTCCGAATATTTGTAAATTTTTATATTTGAAAATTCAAAAATTCGTAAATTCAAAAATGAGTAAATTTGTAAATGCGTAAATTTGTAAATTCGAAAATAAGAACGAAACTTTCAAAGAAATTTGGAAATTCGTAAATTTGTAAATTCGTAAATTTGAAATTGCAAAATCCACAAATTCAAAAATTCGTAAATTCTAAATTTGAAAATTCAAAAATTGAAAATTCAAAAATTCTAAAACAAGAACGAAACTTCAAAGAACGATTATCCGAAAATCCAAAAATCGGAAATAATACCTAACTAATAATAACTAACTATTAAATTAACGCTATTGGAATTTCCTTTAACATTTGGCTGTTAGTGAATGTAACAAATTCAAATGTATCCAAAGTTATTAATTATCTGTATTATCCAATATATGTATGGTCCTGAAAAAGCGGGAAGATCCCGCATAATGCGTAGACCAGTTACTAGACATGTCCAATTAGTTCTGTTTTCTGAATTAGTTTTTTAACGAATTTCAACAAACTTGTTCATTAGGAAATATCCAAATTAACTAAAAACCCGTTTCATGAATTTTTACGAATATTTGTAAATTCGAATGTTTGAAAATTCAAAAATTCGTTAATTAGAAATTAGAAATTTGAAAATCCGTAAATTCAGAAAATCGTAAATTCATAAATTTGTAAATTTGTAAAGTCGAAATTTTGAACATTCATAAATTAGAAAATATGGAAATTTGAAAATCTAAAAATAAGAACGAAACTTCAAAGAACGAATATCTGAAAATATCCGAAAATAAGAACGAAAATCCGAAAATTCAAAAACATGAAAATTCTAAAATCTGAAATAATAACTAACTAACAATAACTTAACTATTACTAACTATTAAATTATAGGTATTGGAATTTCCTTTCAAATTTGGCTGTTAGCGAACGTAACGAATACAAATTTTTCCAAAGTTACGATCTCTTCAAAATAACGAATACCGCATCTAAATCAATGGAACGTAACAAATTAATAATAATGAATAACAGTAATAAAAAAAACTTTTTATTATTATTGTTGTTATTATTTATTATTAATTTGTTGCATTCTGTTTATTTAGATGCGGAATTTGTTATTTGAAATAATTCGTAACTTCGGATAAATTCGTATTCATTACATTCACTAACAGCCAAATTTGAAAGGAAATTCCAATACCTATAATTTAATATTTAGTAATAGTTATTATTAGTTAGTTAGTTATTATTTTTAATTTTCGGATTTTATTTCTTATTTTCAGGTTTTCGAATTTCTGAATTTCCAAATCTTCGAATTTATGAATTTACAAATTCATGAATTTATGAATTTACGAATTCATGAATTTAGGAATTTCGATCATAACGAATGACGAAAAACAAAACAAAAAACAAATGAAAGGAAAATGAAAACAAATGATTTTTTCGGCAGTGCATGTCTACCAGTTCCCAGTACATTTATCCATCAGATTTACATATTTTTGTATTTATTGCAAAGTTTCTTTATGCATATCTATGTTTTTTCTTATTGTGTTTTTGATAATGTTTTATGTGTAATAACATTTATATAGATTTTTATTTTGGTTCTCTTCTCATATTTAAAGTCCCTCTACTCCTTTATTTCACAAATACCGTATTCACTATGATGTTATTGATATTTAGGGAATCCACAATCCCTTTTTGCTTTTTCTGTATTTTGGAGTTTTAGTAGATGAATGTTTTCTGCACCTTTTTCTGTAATCTTAACAAATGCGAATTACAGTATATAAAAAATATCTTTTTAAAACCAGCGCTGTAAATATATGGCGGCAGTGGGGTCCTACCACCATATATTTACAGCACTGGTTTTAAAAAGGTTTACATGTGAGTGTATTTCCCATTTTTAATAAATTTCATACTTGTTTTATGGATTCACACTATATGGCCTTTCCTTCTTCCTCCCCATTCATTTCCACCGCCATTTGGTTTCTACATCACTCTGAGGGACACATCAATCCATGGTTCATCCCAAGACCACCACTCCTCTAGATCACCTACAGCCACCTACCACCTAAGCCTGTTTCGACCCAACTTGGCGTATGTCTCTTTGGGTCCATTAGATCCGGTAAGCCTCCTCATTGTCGGTGGTGGTGTGCTCTGTCTGTCTTCACTCCAGATGTTATGCACTTATTGATTTTGCTCCCTATATGAAGTCACATAACTTCGGTGGACTACCAACCACTAGGAGCCATATATACATGGAGGACCTTCCTCTAATCTGCACTTAGAACTTTTAGAACATTTTGTCTTTATGTTGGACAATTAAGACTTCTTTAGCGCCACAATTATTTTGTTTCTTTTCTATTGGCATATACCCTGTTGGCCGTGTTAGCTGATTATTTGTATTTTTAGGGCAGCGCAGAATTATTTGGTACATTCTAATACCTTTGGGTGCCCCAAGGAGAGTAGTAATGCGGTGCGCATAGCATGCCACAGAGAACAGTGGGTTTGGCCAAATTGCTCTTGCTGGCATGATCGTCCTGCCCCCCCCCCGTGATGCCAAACCTGCCCCCGAGAAAGCCGACTGCAGCTATGCCTGTAAAGGCATTCATTATTCCACATTATTTAGAAAAAATCACCATTCTTTTTTCACATCTACCAGCGCGAAGGAAATTCTTTATAATTTATGCCTGTAAAGGGGTGCATGTTTCCCGTGTTTAGAACAGTCTGACAGCAAAATGACATTTCAAAGGAAAAAAAGTCATTTAAACTACTCGCAGCTATTAATGAATTGCCAGTCTGACAATACACATAAAAGTTCATTGATAAAAACGGCATGGGAATTCCCCACAGGGGAACCCCAAACCAAAATTTAAAAAAAAAATGATGTGGGGGTCCCCCTAAATTCCATACTAGAACCTTCAGGTCTGGTATGGATATTAAGGGGAACCCCGTCCAAATTTTAAAAAAAAAATGGCGTGGGGTCCCCCTCAAAATTGCCGGGGCAGAGGTATCTCTGCGAACGTTAGAGTGAGAGCAATAATTTTGGCCCTAGACCTTCTCTGTAACTCAAAACATGTAACCAGTAAAAAATTTTATAGCATCGCCTATGGGGATTATTAAGTAGTGAAGTTTGGCGCCATTCTACGAGCGTGTGCAATTTTGAAGGGTGACATGTTAGGTATCTATTTACTTGGCATAACTTCATCTTTTGCATTATGCAAAAACATTGGGCTAACTTTACTGTTTTGTTCTTTTTTTAAAGCACAAAACTGTTTTTTTTCCCCAAAAAAAAAACGCGTTCGAAAAATCGCTGCGCAAATACCATGCGAGATAAAAAGTTGCAACGATCACCATTGTATTCTCTAGGGTCTTTGCTAAAAAAAACATATATAATGTTTTGGGGTTCTATGTAATTTTCTAGCAAATAAATGATGATTTTTACATGTAGGAGAGAAGTGTCAGAATTGGCCTGGGTGCTCCAGGACACCTGAAGGTGCTCCCTGCATGTTGGGCCTCTGTATGTGGCCAGGCTGTGTAAAAGTCCCACACATGTGGTATCGCCATACTCGGGAGTAATAGCAGAATGTGTTTTGGGGTGTAATTTGTGGTATGCATATGCTGTGTGTGAGAAATAACCTGCTAATATGACAATTTTGTGAAAAAAAAAATTAAAAAAATCTTGATTTTGCAAAGAATTGTGGGAAAAAATGACAACTTCAAAAAACTGACCATGCATCTTTCTAAATACATTGGACTGTCTTCTTTCCAAAAAGGGGTCATTTGGGGGGCATTTGTTCTTTTCTGGCATGTTAGGGGCTCAAGAAATGAGATAGGCCGTCAGTACTTCAGGTGTGATCAATTTTCAGAAATAGGCACCACAGCTTATGGACTCTATAACTTTCACAAAGACCAAATAACATACACTGATTTGTACTTATTTTTACCAAAGATATGTAGCAGTATAATTTTTGGCCAAAATTTATGAAGAAAAATTACTAACTTGCTAAATTTTATAACAGAAACAAAGAAAAATTCATTTTTTACAGAATTTTCAGTCTTTTTTTCTTTTATAACGCAAAAAATTAAAAACCCAGCGGTGATTAAATACCACCAAAAGAAAGCTCTATTTGTGTGAAAAAGGAAAAAATTTCATATAGGTACAGTGTTGTATGACTGAGTAATTGTCATTCAGAATGTGAGAGCACCGAAAGCTGAAAATTGGTCTGGTTAGGAAGGGGGGTTAAATGCCCAGTGGTCAAGTGGTTAAGCACCTGATTAGAGCTCTAATAGGCTTCAAAAAAGGGTGGTCTCAGAGCGCAGAGCATTGCGCTCCGTGGCCACCCAGTTGTGGGATCACAGCAAATAAATTTTCGCTATTTTCACACTACAGTTCCTCCCCGCCAATCAGGAGTCAGGTCTGTGAGACTTGTTTCCCGATTGGCCAAAGCATCAGACGATCCTATTGGATGCCTAGCACTTTGGCGGAAGACACGCGGTGGAGGAAGCCATAGAAGGAGAAGACACCGGAGCCGCTGCGGCCACTGCTCGCACTCCAGGAGAAGAGGTTGTGGGGGTGGCCCGCCCCCCGTTATTTAAGAACCGTCAGACGAGGAGACGCCGTCACACAGCGGGAGCCTCCCTCCATGCCAGCATGGATGCGGAGCGACCCGGAGAAGAAAATGAAGAAGAGAAGAAGAGAAGAAGGAAGAAGAGAAGAAGATGAAGAAGAAGATGAAGAGAAGAACGGGAGCCTCCCCCCATGCCATGGGTGCGGAGCGGCCCGAGGAGAAGAAGATAGAAGACTCAGCGGAGGAGATGCTGGACGAGAACGCCGGAGGAAGAACCAGAAGAACCAGAAGAAGAAGAAGATGAAGGAAGATAGAAGAAAGAAGAAGCATTTAAATAAAGGAATTGTCAAAAACTGTCTCTTGTCATTTTTAAAATTTTTTGACACTTTTTAGTGAAATGGTAGGGGTAAGTACCCCCTTACCATTTCACACAGGGGGGCCGGGATCTGGGGGTCCCCTTGTTAAAGGGGGCTTCCAGATTCCGATAAGCCCCCTGCCCGCAGACCCCCACAACCACCAGCCAGGGTTGTGGGGATGAGGCCCTTGTCCTCATCAACATGGGGACAAGGTGTTTTGGGGTTCTGCCCCAAAGCACCCTCCCAATGTTGAGGGCATGTGGCCTGGTACGGTTCAGGAGGGGGGCGCACTCTCATCCCCCCCTTTTTTTACTGCAGCCTGCCAGGTTGCGTGCTCGGATAAGGGTCTGGTATGGATTTTTGGGGGGACCCCACGCCGTTTTTTTTTTTGGCGCGGAGTTCCCCTTAAAATCCATACCAGACCTGAAGGTCTGGTATGGAATTTAGGGGGAACCCCACGTCATTTTTAAAAAAAATTTTGGCCAGGGTTCCCCTTATTATCCATACCAGACCTGAAGGGCCTGGTATAGAATTTAGGGGGACCCCCACATCATTTTTTTTTTTTTAAATTTTGGTTCGGGGTTCCCCTGTGGGGAATTCCCATGCCGTTTTTATCAATGAACTTCTATGTGTATTGTCGGCAATGCAATAGCCGCGAGTAGTTTTAAATGGGTTTTTTCCTTTGAAATGTCATTTTGCTGTCAGACTGTTCTAAACACAGGAAACATGCGCCCCTTTACAGGCATACTATAGACACCCCCCAGCTATGAAATTTAAAGAGATATTACACTTTTATTGTTTGACTTTAAGTATTATTAAAATCACTGCTCCTGAAAAAACAGCCGTTTTTAAAACTTTTTTTGCATTGATCCATGTCCCCTGGGGCAGGACCCAGGTCCCTGAACACTTTTTATGACAATACCATGCATATAAGCCTTTAAAATTAGCACTTTTTATTTCTCCCATAGACTTTTAAAGGGTGTTCCGCGGCATTCGAATTTGCCGCGAACACCCCAAATTGTTCGCTGTTCGGCGAACTTGCGAACAGCCAATGTTCGAGTCGAACATGAGTTCGACTCGAACTCGAAGCTCATCCCTAGTGAGCAGAGTGGCATGGGTGCACAAATCCACGTCCCCGTATGTCACTCTGTCATCAGCGGCTAGCGGGCACGCGGCCGCCATTCACCATGGGAGCATACCCGCAGGTCCCATAAACTCAGCATTTGCCGGTGGCCCATGATCATGGCACGGGGAGGCAGAACTGTTCCCTGTTCTGCCTAGCAACATGACAGAGATCTATTGCTCCTAGTGATCGGGAGCAGTGATTTCTGTCATGTTCTAGTGAGCCCACCCCCCTACAGTTAGAACACGCCCAGGGAACACACTTAACCCCTTGATCACCCCCTAGTGTTAACCCCTTCCCTGCCAGTGACATTTACACAGTAATCATTACATTTTTATAGCACTGATCGCTGTATAAATTTCAATGGTCCCAAAATGGTTTCAGAAGTGTCCGATCTGTCCGCCACAATGTTGCAGTCACGATAAAAATCGCAGATCGCCACCATTACTAATAAAAAGTGCCGTAAATCTATCCCCTATTTTGTAGATGCAATAACTTTTGCGCAAACCAATCAGTATACACTTATTGTGATTTTTTTTTACCAAAAATATGTAGAAGAATACATACCAGCCTAAACTGAGGAAGACATTTTTATTTATTTATTTATTTATTTTTTGGGATATTTATTATAGCAAAAAGTAAAAAATATTTTTAAATTTTTTTTCAAAATTGTCGCTCTTTTTTTGTTTATAGCACAAAAAATAAAAACTGCAGAGGTGATCAAATACCACCAAAGGAAAGCTCTATTTGTGGGAAAAACAGGATGTCAATTTTGTTTGGGTACAACGTTGCGCAATTGTCAGTTAAAGTGACACAGTGACATATCACAAAAAAGGGTCTGGTCATTAAAGGGGTAAATCCTTCTGGGGCTGAAGGGGGTTAAAGCACAGTTTTAACTGGAAACGTCCATGTCCTCAGTTGCTCTCCAACCGCGCGCTCAAGGACCTTGCACATACTTCCATTTAACCCCCTCAGGGGACCTAGCTCCTGGGAGAACCACCACTAACCAACCAAGTGGAAGCACCATACCCTAGATGGGCCCCACAATTTTGTATGTCATTAATCACTGACTCCTCAAAGACCCGCCAAGCTGCTGGAACAAAATGTGCATCAAACATATTTGATCACTTGTTTTTTTTGTAATTGTGAACAAAGTCTGAGACACAAAAAACATTCCCTCAACCCGGACACATCGGTAACCCTCAACACAAGGGAGGAAAATTTCCTCTTCGCCTGAACTTTTTGGAATGACTATACCGCCTATCTTGCACGGATCCTCGCAGCTGCACCCTGCCCCCATGGCCTGCAGCCCCAATCAGGTAAGGACTACCCCCCTCCCACAACACTAGCCTAGCTGACCCTTCCCTGTCCCTGTTCCTCCCTAAGTCATGTAGACCCTTCGTCCATTCTTTCTTCTCTGGGTCTCCCAATAATGTTCTATTTCTAGTTCTATAAATCGTTTTCTTTTGCAAACCATTTTTTTGGGGAAATCATTTTCTCTCTCCAGGAACATATCTATACCTATTGCCTATTAGTAGTACTTAGAAAGATTCTTTAATGGAGCCTGTTAGAGGGAATTTAACAAGTTCCTCTGACAGCTGCTTCATACATACAGGTATATCTGAAAATCGATCAATCCTGATGTACTGCCGGTTCAATCTCATTTCTTGAGGGTCGAAAATGCCAGGACAGTGCAAATGTACCCCCCAAATCACCCCTTCTTGGAAAGTAAACAGTCCGAGATACTTAGTAAGCGGCATGGCGAGTTTTTTAAAGTTGCAATTTTTTGTCATAAGTTTTTGGAAAATTAAGAAATTATTATGTATTTATTTTTTACATACTGTCACCAGTGCAGTACAGCGTCATCATATAATGGGTGTGGAGGTGATCAGGGACACTGACTGGTAACATTATAAATATAGATATATATATATCTAATATATCTAGATATAGATCTATCTATCTATCTATCTATCTATCTATCTATCTATCTATCTATCTGTCTGTCTGTCTGTCTGTCTGTCTGTCTGTCTGTCTGTCTGTCTGTCTGTCTGTCTGTCTGTCTGTCTGTCTGTCTGTCTATCTATCTATCTATCTATCTATCTATCTATCTATCTATCTATCTATCTATCTATCGATATAGATATAGATATACACACACATAATGTGTAAAAAAAAAACTCCTTATAACTTCCCCAGAGTAGTACAATGTTACTATGGTAACATTATACTGCTGTGGTCAAAGTGTGTTACAAAAACAAATTATAAAAAAGAACAAAAATTATATAAAAATATATAAAAATAATAATAAAAAACAAAAAATACAATTTTTGACAAACCATCTGACAAAAAAAAATAGAATAAAAAAAAAAAAAAAAAATATATATATATATATATATATATATATATATATATATATATATATATATATATATATATATATATATATATATATATATAATTTTTTTTGGTCAATTTTGTATTTTTTTTCCTTCTTTTTTATGATTTTTTTTAAACATACTTTGATCAGAGCAATATAATGTTACCACAGCAACATTGTACTACTCTGGGGAAGTGATAAGGAGTTTTTTTTCTTTATACATTATGTGTGCTTATAGAAATATATTATGGACTAAAAATCATTCATTCAGTTACTTTTCTTGTGATTAACTGCGATTGGTCAGAGCTAATCACATGGTACACATGGGCTGTGATTGGCTCTGTCTGTACCATATGATCACACTGACCAAACACAGCTAGCAACACAATTGCATACAATGGATGGCTTGAAAGAATGCCTTGTTTCCCCTTGCCCCTACTTTCTTTCTATTTGGGAGAAACAATAGATCTTATTTGGTACTTTTTTTTTATCATTTCAGACATGCTATGCGTTTTCTCCTGTTGAGTGGCAACTGGCCATGAAACGCGTCGAGCCTATCAATGTCATCGTGTTCCCAACACATAGCTTGACCTGAACTGTGATTCAGTTTTATCCTATAACCCATTTGTATCCATTACTCAATAAGCATCTGGCTTTTTATTCTAATTACTTCCATGGATTACTATATGATTTCAGATGTGTGTGTGTGTGTGTGTGTGTATATATATATATATATATATATATATATATATATATGAATTCCTCTTTTTTGTATGCCATCGCCTTGTATACAGAAAAATACTCATGTTCTACCATCTATTACATGTTTATGATGTATGCTTTGTTTATATGCTAAAACCTGACCTCATAAATGGAAGAATGGTCAAACATTCCCATAGACACCCTCCTAAACCTTGTGGACGGCCTTCCCAGAAGAGTTGAAGCTGTTGTAGCTTCAAAGGGTGAGCCAACTCAATATTGAACCCTACGGACTAAGACTGGGATGCCATTATATTTTATGTGCGTGTAAAGGCAGGCGTCCCAATACTTTTAGTAATATAGTGTACATAATAAAGTGGATTTTAACGGGGTTCCTCATGCAAAAAAAGACAAATGTACTGTATGTGCTCCATCACCAACCCCCAATATCCAGCACCAACCGGCAATCCCCACCACCAAATGCTCCAAATCACTCACCAGATGGAATTGCTGGTATGTCTCAAAAACAGAGATCTCATCTCGATCTTCAGGAAGCTTTCACAGCACTGCAGCTCCACAATATTTTACATGAAAACCAGGCTCCCCTCATGAACATCAAAGAGGGAAGAAGAAGAAAAAGACCATGTTTATTAATAAAAGATAAAATTTCACCACACCCTAAAAAAGTGTTATCACCGACACTAGTGTTGTATAAAAACACATTGAACTATCACAGCAAGCCGGCTCCAGCCGCTCTTGCCTGGCTGCAAGCTCTGACCCGATCCCCGTGATGGTGTGACATCCAAAAGCCACGCATGTTTCGTCTCTTGACATCTTCTAGACCTCGAGAGACAAAACGCGCGTAGGGCGTCGATTTTGAGTGTGGCACCTTTGTGGGGAGCCGGCTCACTGTTGACAGTTCAATGCATATTTATTATTCCATGGACATGTCTATATTTCTTGCACACAATTTATTGTATTTTTCTATTACCATGCGCCGACCAATCTGACCAACATATAAAGTTTGAGGCACTTTTATGCTCAGGGCTGTGCTGGATATTGTCCGGCTTCATTAAAAAAAAGTTGTATTCCGCGCTTAGGGTTAAGATAGGTTGCTGCCTCCCCTGGAATGCTTTGATTTAAATCTCCCATATCGGAGGTTGTGTGTATGTAAGGGGTGGGTGTGCGCTGCCCGTCACCTGAAGAGTGATAATCTACAGTGAATCACTCCTCCCAGGTGAGTATGCAATAGGTGGTTTATAATTGCTACAGGTGGCTTTTCGTTACCTAAAGAGTGATTCTTTCCAGTGAATTTGATTTGATATGGGATTTGTACTGCGCCGAATGTGCTCCATTAGGAGCACGTCTAGGCGCACAAAGACCCTAAAATCACTCCTCCCAGGTAAATATGCAATGAATGGGTGGTAGTTATTCCCGCCACCTGAAGGGTGATTCCCCAATGGGTCACTCTTCTCAAATGGGTAATGAGTGATTCCCCAATAGTGAGATACAAGTCATAGGGAATGTGCTCACCTTGTGACCTATATTGGGTAGTCTACTATTGTTACTCTCTTAATTTTGCTTTTTGCAACCATATATCCGACACCCAGTCCTAAAATAAATGTGCAAAAAGTGCAAAAAGTAGCGATGATCTCATCAGATCATCTAAAACACCAAATTTCATCCTTAATAATTCCTCCTGAACAGTATATGATGCTTGTGCAAATCCCTCTATAATAAATTAATGAAAAATTGATTATCCTAAAAAAAAAATTAAATAAACAAAAGTCCAGTGAAAAAAGTGTCAAAAAAAGGAAAAGATGTAAAAGATAAATTATTATTAATATTATTATTATTATTATACACGATTTATATAGCGCCAACAGTTTGCGCAGCGCTTTACAATGTAGAGGGGGGACAACACAATTACAGTACAATACAAAAGGGATAGGAGGGCCCGGCTCGTAGAGCTTACATTCTAAATGGAGGGGGTGGTGGTACAAAAGGTAATAGATGCGGGGAATGATTTGATGGGGGAGGCTCGGGGACAGCTCTTAGGTGGGTGTGGGATCAGCTTCCCTGAATAAGTGAGTTTTCAGGGATCTCCTAAAGGTGGACAGGTTAGGGGCTGATAGGACATACTGAGGCAGGGAGTTCCAGAGGATGGGAGAGGCTCTGGAGAAGTCCTGGAGGTGGACAGGTTAGGAGCTGATCTAATATCCCGGGGCAGGGAGTTCCAGAGAATGGGAGAGGCTCTGGAGAAGTCCTGCAGGTGAACAGGTTAGGGGCTGATCGGATATACCCAGGCAGGGAGTTCCAGAGGATGGGAGAGGCTCTGGAGAAGTTTTGGAGGTGGACAGGTTAGGGGCTGATCGGATATACCCAGGCAGGGAGTTCCAGAGAATGGGAGAGGCTCTGGAGAAGTCCTAAAGGTGGACAGGTTAGGGGCTGATCGGATATACCCAGGCAGGGAGTTCCAGAGGATGGGAGAGGCTCTGGAGAAGTTTTGGAGGTGGACAGGTTAGGGGATGAACAGATATACCGGGGCAGGGAGTTCCAGAGGATGGGAGAGGCTCTGGAGAAGTTTTGGAGGTGGACAGGTTAGGGGCTGATCGGATATACTGGGGCAAGGAGTTCCAGAGGATGGGAGAGGCTCTGGAGAAGTCCTGAAAGTGGACAGGTTAGGAGCTGATTGGATATACTGGGGCAGGGAGTTCCAGAGGATGGGAGAGGCTCTTGAGAAGTCCTAAAGGTGGACAGGTTAGGGGCTGATCAGATATACCAGGGCAGGGAGTTCCAGAGGATGGGAGAGGCTCTGGAGAAGTCCTGGAGGTGGACAGGTTAGGGGCTGAGCGGATATACCGGAGCAGGGAGTTCCAGATGATGGGAGAGGCTCTGGAGAAGTCCTGAAGACTAGCATGAGGGGGGGATAACAATGGAGCTAGCGAACAGGAGGTCCTGGGAGGAGCGGAGGGGACGATTTGGGAAATATATGCAGATGAGGTTGGTGATGTAGATGGGGGCGATGTTGTGAATGGCCTTGTATGTTGTGGTTAGCATTTTGAATTTTATATGGTGGGGGAGGGGAAGCCAGTGACGAGATTGGCAGAGAGGGGCAGCAGTCATGGATCGATTAGTGAGGTGTATTAGTCTAGCAGCAGCATTCATAATAGACTGAAGGGGGGAGGAGCCTGTTTAAGGGTCGGCCATTAAGGAGAGAGTTGCAGTAGTCGAGGTGGGAAATAATCAAGGAGTGACTAAGTTGCTTTGTGGCGTCATTAGTCAGGAAGGGTCAAATTCTGGAGACGTTGCGGAGGTTAAGGCGGCAGGATTCAGCCAATGATTGGATGTGGGGGCTGAAGGATAGGTAAATGAATAAAAAAAACTATAAAGTTCAATCTCAAGTGGTGCAAAAATAGCAAAATTTCAGGTGACTTGTGCTTGTCCAAAGTGACTCGTGCCCGGGTTTAGCCGCAGATGTGCAATCAATCAAGTGGCTTCCGGTCACTTCCGCTTTCATTGGTTATGCTCTTCTTTGTAAAGTTGTATTTAAAAAAAAACACAAAATCATAAAAAAAATTAATTTTATAGATAATGTCACCACTCTGTATGCCAGAAACATTGCATTAGTGTATAGATAAAAGGCTGAAGGCACAGAATACACTCTGTAGTGTGTATCACCAATAACACCTAAAAACTGAATTTTATCCGGAAACCGGAAAATTGGATTTTATTTTGTTTGGCAGAATGAGGAATCAATAGTCATAGTGCACTCAGCATGATTATCAATACCAGACAAACAGCCGCCAGTCCTGAAGTTAAGTACGTCGGTATAATGGAAGATATTCAAAAATTGCTTACGCAGTTTGTACTTTGCATGTTGCTACCAAAATACAATTCACCATGGTTATGCAAAGTCCATCATGAGACAGCTCTCTACAGACTATTTCCATAATTCCAACCTCGAGTATATAATTCTGTCTGCTATCACTGGACGTGTCCCGTCATCTCTGTCTGGAGCTCACATCAAACCTCACCATGTTGTATCTGGATGCCATCTCTCTTTTAGTCTCTTCAGTCTTGGGACTCGGCTTGGCAATCCCTTCTTACACTTGTATTGTGATGGGTAACCTGGACAGCTTTAGAAAGAAAGTGAAGTTGAGTCCCACCGATGTGATCTTTCTGGCTAAGGGAATTGTGAATATTCCCCTCCAGTGTGTGCTGAGCCTACAGGGAATGTTCATTGTCTTGTGTCCGGCAGTCTTCAATGTTAAAGAATTAATTGGATTTATGAACATATTGGTTTGCTTCCTAACCTATTACAACTACTGGTTGACCTTCTGGCTCTCCGCTCATTACTGTACCACCATCACCAATCTCAGCTATGGGTTCTTCATCTGGATAAAGAGAATTGTGTCAAATTTCCTGAGTCAACTTCTATTCCTGACAGCACTTGGGATGTTCATTGTGAGTGTCCCTAGCTTCTTGCTTGCCCATGCAGCAAGTATCCAGTCTTCTGAGAATGGTACAGAATCCTCTGCTAACACACTCAATGATTTCTTTTTCTATCTTGTGCCTGCAGACACCCTGGGTGCCAATCTACCATTCTGCCTTACCCTTCTGTGCCTGGTCCTCACTTCCTCCTTTCTGCTCAGACACGTCTGGAGGGTGAAGAATAACAACTCTGGATCAACACATCCAAATCTTCAGGCTCATGTCACTGCACTGAGGACAATCTTCTTCTTTCTTTTCATGTTTGCAATCTCCTGTATATCTCAAACAGTCAATTTTTATTCTGAAAATATCTCACTGGTAATAGTGAGTTGGGATTTACAATTTTTATCTCCATCGGTTGAGGCTGTCATCATCTTCCAGGCCAACAACAGGTTGAGAAGGATCATTCTGAGAAGATTCTGGACCAGAAGCTAGAGGAATGCAGAGACCAAAAATGGAGAGGATCCTTAACTTGAATCTTTAAATATATTCTATAACCTTTAAGTTTGGTAGTGTGATAGTGATTAACTTAAGGTGTTTCTTAAAGGATTAATTCACTTTTATCTAAAGACTGCCCATGCAGGTAAAGGGCGTTTGTAGATAGAAACAAAATGTGCAGCTCTGACTATCATTGACTAATGTCCTTGTTATAGGTGTAGGACATTTACACAACTGCTGAAGCCTGGTTGAAATACTCCCAGGACACTGTTAGGACGTTGCTAAGTGGCAGGGGTATTATTCAAATTTGGTCAGAGCTGCGCAGTTTGTTTTTATAGAAGTAGGACATTTTTGGTAAAGTCAAACTAACCTTTTAAGGCAAATCTTTTTATTTGGGATGGAGTGTGGCAGGTTTATATCTTTTGTCATATTTAATTGTTGTCTGTGTTCCTCACTTGGGTCATCCACCTTCTCGGCATGCCCCAGTGATCACCTTGCCCGGTGGTTGTAGGGGTCTGCGGGCGGGGGCTTATCGGAACCTGGAAGCCCCCTTTAACAAGGGGACCCCCAGATCCCAGCCCTCCCCCCCGTGTGAAATGGTAAGGGGGTACAAAAGTACCCCTATCATTTCACAAAAAAGTGTCAAAAATGTTAAAAATGACAATGGACAGTTTTTGACAATTCCTTTATTTAAATGCTTCTTCTATCTTCTATGTTCTTTTTTCTTTCTTCTATCTTCTTTCTTCTATCTTCTATCTTCTTTGGAGACCTGGGGCAGGACCCAGGTCTGCAAACACATTTTATGACAATAACTTGCATATAAACCTTTAAAATTAGCACTTTTGATTATTCATGTTCCAGTCCCATAGACTTTAACGGTGTTCACGTGTTCGAACAATTTTTTTGCCTGTTCGCATGTTCTGGTGCGAAACGAACAGAGGGGTGTTCGGCGGGGGTGTTCGGCTCATCCCTAATTGACACAGAGGAAACTAGCCTCTCTAGCCTCCTCAGTGATTAGATGTGGGTTCCTCCTCCAGCAAGTCCGTACACACCTCCTCCCTCACTATCTGAAGTCTAGACAAAAAAAAATAGAACTGGGCTGCCCATAACCTGCCCACATACATCCTATAGAGTTGAATGGGGTGCTTCTCCTGCTTTTTGGGTATTCCCCACTCAAGCCTATGGGAAGTTAATGCTCATCACTGGGCAGGCTGCAGACAATGCAGGAGGCCACTGCCATCAAACAAGGACATTTTGAGAACCTGCTGGAGGTGGTGAATCAGATTTAGGGTGGGAAACTTTTGACTCACATAATTACATCGTCAGCCAGGCTGAAAAAGTTTCAACCAATAGAAAAACATCAATAAAAAATAAATAAAACTCTTCATATAGATGGCCCTACACCTATTGTCAGGACCTTGATCACTTGCTGGTGGCACTGTGCTTCCAAGAGCAGAAGGTTGTAGTTCCAATGTCCTCCAGCGGGTGTCTCCCAGCACCCAGCAGATTCCAGTAATCAGTCTCTACCTTATTCTGGCTGCTGGGAGGGTATTTAGGTCCTTCTCTACTATTGCTTCTCGCTTCAGTATTTGGCCCTGCTGCCAGAAGCTGTGTGCCATTTATCCTGTTCCTGACTAGAGTTGGGCGAAAGGTTCAGCTCGGGCCAAACATTAGCTGTTCGTAACGTTCGGGAAACACCCGAATTTGCAGGGTGTTCGGCAGGTGTTCGCCCTGAGGCACACCCTGCAATGCACTGAGCTCTGATTGGGCAAAGCTTTGCCCAATCGGGGTGAGGTAACAGCTGGTTGTTAAGGAGTGGGGCCCCCTAGTCTTACCAGACCCTTTGGGTCTGGCATAAATTTTGAGGGGAACCTCACGCCAAAATAAAAAAAGAAGAGGGGTCATCCCAAAATCCATACCAGATCCTTACCTGAGCATGCAGCCTGGCAGGTCAGAAAAAGGTGGGGGGATGACCGAGTGGCCCCATCCTACTGAACCATACCAGGCCAACATGGGAGGTGGGTGCTTTTGGTCAGGGGGATCTTCCCCCATTGCCCCAAAGTACTTTGTCCACATGTTGATGGGGACAAGTGCCTCATCCCCACAACCGTGGCCGGTGGTTGTGGGGGTCTGTGGGCAGGGGGCTTAGTGGAATCTGGAAACCCCTTTAACAAGGGGGCCCCCAGATCCCGCCATCCCTATGTGAATGAGTATGAGGTACATAGTACCTCTACCCATTGACCAATGGGTAGGGCTACTATGACACAGAGACAGTTTTTGACAGTTCCTTTATTAAAAAATAATAAATAAATAACAATGTGCCCCCGATGTAAATCCATCATCAATCACGCCACTGCTGGACCCAAAAAAGAAAAAAGTCCATGAAGGCTGGCCACCTACTGCAGGCTCCGCCATTTGACAGTTCTTATATAGGTAAGGGCAGTACCACCTGGAAACGTCACCTGGTGGCACCGCCCCCTCGTGAAATCACGGATCGGTGCATGCTGGATCAGGGACACCACAAGGGGGTTTAACTCTCCTATACTCATTCACATAGGGGGTCAGGATCTTTCAGCCCCTTTGTTAAAGTGGCTTCCAGATTTCGATAAGCTCCCAGCCCATAGATCCCCACAACTACTGGCCAGGGCTGTGGGGATGAGGCCCTTGTCCAATCAACATGTAGACAAGATGCTTTGGGGCAGGGGGCAGAGCCCCCTCGCCCCAAAGTACCCCCCAGGTTGAGGGCATTTTTTTTATTCGGATGTCAGTGGGGAAACCCATTGATAGCTGATGACTCATTGGTTGTTAAAGCGGAGTTCCGCTGAGAAAAAATAAATAAAAGTCAGAAGCTACAAATACTGCAGCTGCACTTACCTGTCCAGGGCACCCGCGATGTCGGCACCTGAAGCCGATCTGTCCCTTGGCTCCCAGGTGGAGGCGCCGGTACATTGAGTAAGGGAATCAGGAAGGGAAGCCTTGCGGCTTCACAGCCTGGTTCCCTACTACGCATGTGCGAGTCGCGCTGCACTTCCTCACTGGTCCCTGCTGTCTTCTAGGACCTGTGTGTCTTCCAGAAGACAGCGGGGGGGACAGAGGAGGGACTGGACATGGCGTAGGTCGCTGCGGAATCTGCGACGATCTATCACCGGAAGTGGGAGCAAATACCTGTATTATACAGGTATCTGCTCCCCCTCCCCCCTGAAAGGTGCCAAATGTGACACTGGAGGGGGGAGGAACCGGAAAAGCGTAAGTTGAATTTTTGGGTGGAACTCCGCCTTAAGTACACCAGGGCGGGCTTCCTGGCCCCACTCCTTAACAACCAGCTGTTACTGCACTCCGATTGGGCAAAGCTTTGCCCAATCAGAGCCCATAATGCACTGTGCAGCACGCAGTGCATTGCAAGGCATGTGGTGGGGTGAACACCCGCCGAACACCCTGCAAATTCAGGTGTTCCATGAACAGAGCGAACCGTTCACCCAACTCTGTTCCTGACCCTGATTTGCTCATGCCCTGCATCCTGTGCCCTACTCCCTCTTATCTACTTGTTCCTGATCCCAGTCTTGGTTCCCCCTTCCAATCTATTCCCTGCTCTCTACTGATCTCCAGTTTACCCGGTTGATCTGTGTTCCCTATTTTGTGTATATGATGTATATAGTCAGTTTGTTAGTTAAACTTTCTGTTACTCTTTTAGGTTGCTAGGTAGATATTTTGTCATTGGTGTTCACTTATATCTTTGTGTTTGCTGTGTTTTCTGTGTGCTGGTGTTTGAATGGATTTTGTTTCCCTGCAAATAAATCTCTCTTAAAACTCTGTCTGGTCTCAGTCTCTTAAGTGTGGCAGGTGATCTACGGGAAATAAAAGAAACCCCTAATGCCCTGTACACACAATCAGACTTTCTGATGGAAAATGTGCAATCGGAGCTTGTTGTGGGAAATTCCGACCACTCGTAGGCTCCATCGGACTTTTTCCACCTGAATTTCCGACACACACAGTTTGACAGCTAGATCTAAAATTTTGTGTAGACAATATCGACACACAAAGTGCCACGCATGCTCAGAATAAATTACGAGACGGAAGTTCTCGGTCTGGTAAAATTAGCGTTCGTAATGGATATAGCACATTCGTCATGCTGCAATGTTTTAAATTGTTTAATGCAGCGCACTCTCTTCTTCTTTATAATGCTAGAAGAATGAAGTTGTTTTGCTGCTCATATTCACACAGACTTCTCACAAACTTCTTTCTTTATTATTTCTCGTGATTTCATGAATATAATATTTTTATTCATCCCCGAATAATTTTTTTATTTTTATGTTTTTATATTTTTAATTATTTTTTGGTTGTTTTTTTAATCAAGATCTCCTGTTTATTTTTTTGGTGATCTCCATGATTTTTTTGTGGGTTTTGTGTGTCAAGTTACCACAAAGCCATTATTATCTTGTATTTTTTAACCTCAAGGAGGTTGTTTGGTGTTGGTGTCTCTTGTTAATTTCACATTGTATTTTCGAAAATGTAAACTGCCCTTTTTGAAGTAAAACACATAGGCAAGTATTTGTTAAAAAAAAAAACCTTTATTAGGGGTCATAACCAAATAAAGAGGAAGGCAACGCTGGAAAAACAGCTGAAATTGGTAAAGCCGTTGGCCCCCAGGGCACACATCAACTATTTTAAGGCAAAATTGGTGGCCTGAGGAGTCCATATATAAGGGAGTACAATCTGGCCCAGAAGTTCAAGAGATCAGGAACAGCAGCAGATGACATACATGTCCCCAAGCTGTTGTCATACAAGAGCCTGCATCTTTTGTCAGACCAGACTGAACCCAGGCCATAACTTTCTTGTCTTCCACTCTTCCTTCCAGGCTTATATACAAGCTGTGGCTGTGGTGTTGGAGGTGTGGCAGGAGGAGGAGGAGGATGGTCCAACTCACACAGGTGGGTTTTGTTGGTGAGTTGTCCCCTCAACCCCTTATTTAGTGTGTGGTACATGATTTCCTCACGCAAGAGGCATTGCCCCTCCTCCATGTCCTTCAGTTTGCATGCAGCCATGGAGGCAAAGGCCTCTTGATGAGCGGGGGTGGTTCTGAGGGCCACAGAAGCCTCCCCAATCAGCCTGAGTGCTGACTCCTCCACATTCCTCCCCTTCCTGGATCTTTTGGTTGGAAGGTGGAGGGGAGGGACCTTGGATTCTGTGAGGCTCCTAGGCCTGGCCACCTCCTGGCTGACACTAACCCCCGCCTCCTCCTGGCTGCCACATTCCACACCCTCCTCCTGGTCGAGGTCTTCCTGTGTATGAAAAAGGGACATAGTTTTAGTTTTTGGTTCATCAATCACACACAATTTTCAGCTCATGACTGTTGCAAATTGAATGTTAACAAATAGAAAAGACTATCATTCTGAGCCCAGCATTTTTCATTCTTGTCCCAATTATTTTTGGCTACTACTGTCTATTGATATGTAAATCAGCAATTAGTGATCATTAATAACATCTAGTAAACATCATTTATTTTTTGACCAGAAATATGTAGAACACTGCAATACCTGACTCAAGCTGAGCTCCTCCACTTCTTCCAGGTTGGACATCGGAAGCCTCAGCTGGGGTGGAAGGAAGAGTGGAAGGAAGAGTGGAAAGAAGGGTTGAGAGGGATTCCCTGACTTCAGTCTGGTCTGACAGAAAATACAGTCTCTCATAGTACCATAGCCTGGGGACATAAATGTCATCTGCTGCTCCCATGCTGCTGATCTCATGGAATCCTGGACCTTCTTGCGCTCCATAAGATATGTGGTCCTCAGGCCACCAATTTTGGCTTTTAAATAGGGGATGTTTGCCGTGGGGAGCTGCGGCTTCACCAACTCCATTAGTTTCTCCAGCGCTGCCTGCCTCTTTAATTTGTTATTATATTGTGGATGTTTCACCTGCCACAGACAGGGCAGCTCCCTGTACTTGTCTATGAAGATTAGGAGAAAGCTGTGGTCTTTGAACCCATCCATTTTCTCTGCAAGACACAACACAAGACAAACCCTAATATCAGGCTAAACTCTCCTAATCTTGACCCGATATAGGCCTCAATGTATAAGCAGTATAGGCCAGTGACGCACCAAGTTCAAATTGTACCTTCGTTAGAACGCTCGTCGCTTCTGTTACTTCGTCCTCCACAGGTCGTATGCATGACGCACGTGTGTTACGCTTTATATACACTGTGCATGCGTGAAACCCGGCCCCCGCCCCTGACACTCTTTCTAGTCTATTCCCCGTCCCTCCTCTTTCAGCACAGTGGGGAGAGCACATGGCGGAGACACAGCAGGTGCGTGATAATTTCAGCAACGAGGATGACGAAAGCCTGGAGCCAGAAACGTCCCGATCCCGCAGGAGATTTAAGGCCTCAAATATGTCCTTTGAAGAGATGGTGGAGATGGTGAACATCTTGAAGAGGGCCGACTAGGATGGGAAGTATGGACCATACCCAAACCCAAATGTGAGAAAGGCCAAGATCATGACTAAAGTTGTGAAGTGTCTGCACGGGAATTTTGGGGTACGACGATCTAAGGATCAATTGAGGAAACGCTGGTCAGACCTGAAACTGAGGGAGCACGATATGTACAGAAGGATCAAGATAATTCTTCAAAAAAGTAAGTAGTTGTCGTGTGTTCCTATTATTATTATTACTTGCATGCTGTTCCATGTGCTTTTCTTTACTGTTGTTCAGTTTAAAATGGCAACTTTCATGTTCATGGGCACATTAATCGTTCGTAGGAAACATTGTTTGTTCGCCCACTAAAATACGATGTTTTGGGCAGATGCAGTTAACTACATTTGTTCTGGCCTATTTCTATTAAAAGAAGTTTGTTGTCTAGATTGGTTTGTAACTAGAATGAAATGCAAACTTGATTCAGTGTAAGGAGAGGACACTCAGCAGCTGTTTACACATCTGGACGCAGGAGCACTAGTGTGGGACACCAGAACACCCTTTTTATTAGGGTGTCCCACAAAGGTGCTCCAGTGGATACTATAGGGGTGTCTCCATCAGTGAAACTTGTACAAAACAGGTAAGTATTCCAGCTTTAGAAAGGGGAAAAAATAATGTTTTCAGCTTGGAACTCTGCCAAAAAAGACAATTGTATGACACTTCCAAGCAATGTTTCATATTCCTAGTTCTGCCCTCAAATATCTGTGTGCCAAGTATTCCTTTTTTGAATTCACATAGGGGAGAAAAGACTTGGGACATCTGAGGAGACCAGGGACCCACCACCTCCGAAAGAAGGGGAAATCTCCAAAACACAAGCAGAGGAGGAGGAGGGATATGTTTTTGAAATTGGCGAAATAGTCACCACAACAGGTGAGTTTCTGAGACCACAGCTTCAGGTAATGGATGTATGCCTGCATATTTATAATACATGTTGTGTTTTTTTTTTTAGGTGATGTGGATGTTGTGGAAGAAGAATGTCATTTCACAAGTGAAAGTGCCAAGATCCTCATCGGGGAGATAATGTGGTTGCAATTGCGATTTAGAAAATCTAAAGGAAAACATCAATGATGTTCAACAAAAAATGAAGAACATCATTGATGTTTTAGGGAGAATATAAAACACACAAAAATACCTACATTTTTTCTCGTCTATTTTTGTTTTTCCAAAAAAGAATTTTATAAGCCAAATTTTGAAGATGCACACAGTGTGTCAACATGTGCATCACGGGAGATCAATGTACACGTTTTGTGGGTGCAACCCCTTCCTCGCTACTAAAGTGGCTGAGATGAAGGGGTTGCACCCCCAAAACACGTCCATTGATCCCCCATGATGGGAGATAGCATATGTTGACATTAGGCATGGGATCAGGAGGGAAACACCTAGTTTGAATCCCATCTTCAAAATTTGGCTTTCACACGGGTGACATCACCCCATCTGATGAGGGCAATATCAACACAGTTTGGACATACTAATGTCTGATATTGCCTTCACTTTATCAAAGTTGAACTTTGTAAGTTCCTGAGTAGTGTATGTTATGCTTTCAAACATGCCTGTTTTACCAAAAAAAGGCTATTTATAATTAATGTGACCAAAAAAAATGTTATACACCAAAGAAGTTGGTTTGTTCAAAAACCCTTTTATAAACGCACATGCGAATGTGTTTTGAGTAAAAAGTTTTATAATCAACAATGTGCTCAAAAGCAGTTTTTGGAGTAAAGTTGCTGTTTTCAGTGGCCCCCAGTCCATTATCAGGCCCTTTGGGTCTTGAATGGATATTAAGGGGAACCCCGCACCCAAATTAAAAAAAAGGAAAGGTGTGGGGCCCCCAGGCCCTATATACTCTGAACAGCAGTATACAGGTGGTACAGACAAGACAGGGACTGTAGGTTTGTTGTTAAGTAGAATCTGTTTGTAATTTTGAACTGGTACATTTTTAACATGTTTAGCTCCAGCCAAAAAATCTATTTTAAGCTTTTTGGAAAACATAGGGAAGGGTTATCACCCCTGTGACATTTGTTTTGCTGTCTGTGCTCCTCTTCAGAAGATTTCACCTCACTTTTTGTCCCAATGACAAATGTTTTTTGAAAATGTGGGGTTTTTAGTGAAACAAGGATTGGTGATAAAGCATCAGTGGAAAGGAGAAAAGTTTTCCCATATTAACTCTTACAGGAGAGAATTTCCCTTCCTAGGGGTAGATTTCATCTCACTTCCTGTTGTCTCCTTCCGTTTGCAAGTAGGAGTTGTTTGTAAGTTGGAAGTTTGAAAGCAGGGGCCTGCCCTATATACTCAGCAGAAATTGGGGCCTTTGGTGTTGGTGTTGCCACAACACTGTAAGCCCTCACAGGGCCCTGCTGTGAAATATTAGATCAAGAATTGTAATTACATGTCCCTGTTGAACAGGGGCGGAAAAATTGGGCCTTTGGTGATGGTGGCGGTGCTGGTGCCACAACACTGTAAGTCCTCACAGTTACTCTTGGTGGGCGCAGAAACAGGCCCTGCTGTGAAATATTAGATCAAGAATTCTAATTACATGTCCCTGTTGAACAGGGGCAGAAAAATTGGGCATTAGGCACTGGTGCTGGTGCCACAACACTGCAACCCCTCATAGATACTCTAGTTGGAGCGCAGGAACGAGCCCTGCTGCAATTAATTGTATCAAAAATTTTGGTTACGTGCCCCTGTTAAACAGGGGCTGAAAAATTGGGCCTTAGGCACTGGTGCTGGTGCCACAACACTGCAACCCCTCTCAGATACTCTAGTTGGAGCGCAGGAACGAGCCCTGCTGCAAAGTATTGCATCAAAAATTGTAATTACACGCCCCTGTTATACAGGGGCTGAAAAATTGGGCCTTAGCCACTGGTGGTGGCGCCCAGAACCATGATCAAGCATGATCATTGAGGAGGAAAAGGATAATTACTCAGCATAACAGGATAGTCACTCAGCATCACCATGGGCAGTCTTGAAGGGATCTCACATTTAAAAAAAAAAATATTCGGTTACATCAGCATCAGGTGCTTGGTAGCTGGTGGTGATCCAAGACTGATTCATTTTTATGAAGGTCAGTTGATCGACCAAGTTGGTGGACAGGCGCACCCTGTGATCGGTTACAAAGCCTCCAGCAGCACTGAATGTGCGTTCCAAAACAACTCTGGATGCAGGACAGGCCAGGTAGCTCAATTGCATACTGTGCAAGCTCTGGCCAGTGATCCATCCTCAAGACCCAGTATCCCAGAGGATTTTCGGTGGAAAAGGTGTCCAAGTCAGATCTTGCCCATAGGTATTCCTGCACCATGTAAAACAGACGTTAACGATGGTTGCTGGAACCGATCATGCCTTGGGGCTGCGGACTAAAAAATTGTCTGAACGCATCGGTCAGATGGCCACCTTCTCCACCGCTCCTTCTTTGACTGACCGAAACTTCAGCAACACGTTGTCCAGGAACAGGAGTTTGTAACCTCCCAGTCTCTGGGAACGCATTGCACAGACCTTTCTGCAAGGCCTCCCGAAGATGTTTCATCCTCTGCTCCCTCTGCGACAGCAAGATAAGGTCCGCAATCTTACCCTTATAACGTGGATCAAGGAGGGTTGCCAGCCAGTATTGATCCCTCTCCTTAATACTACGAATACGAGGATCCTTACGTAGGCTTTGCAGGATCGGGGAGGCCATGCAGCGTAGGTTTGCTGAGGCATTCAGTCCAGAGTCCTCTGGGTCACTAAGGACGACATGATCCGCAGCCACCTCCTCTCAGCCACGTACAAGTCCATGAGTTTCTTGGGACTGTAAATGATCCCTTAAAGACTGCTGCTGATGCTGAGTGCCAGGCTCCACCTCCATGCTGACACAATCCTCCTCCTCCCCCTCGTCATCTTCCTGTGTGATCGGTAGGCACGCAGGAACACTGTCTGGATAAAGGGGCCTTGAGGGCTAAGGAAGTCCTCCTCTTCCTGCCTCTGTCCTGCCTCAAGTGCCCTGTCCATTATTCCAGCGTGTGCTCCAACAGGTGGACAAGGGGGACAGTGTCACTGCTCACCATCCTCATGGCCTCCTCAAATGGTGACAGGACAGTGCATGCATCCCTGATCATGGCCCACTGGTGTAGGGAAAAAAACAAGCTCCCCTGACCTGGTGCCATAGTCGCATAGGCACTCATTGATGGCCCTCTGCTGCATGTGCAGCCGCTGCAACATGGCCAACGTTGAGTTCCACTTGGTGGGCATGTCACAGATTAGGCTGTTCTTGGGCAGGTTAAATTCCTTTTGGAGGTCTGCCAGCCGAGCACTGGCATTATATGACCGGTGGAAATGCACACAGACTTTCCTGGCCTGCCTCAGGACATCCTGTAAGCCCAGATACCTGCCCAAGAACCACTGCACCACCAAGTTAAGGATGTGAGCCAAACAGGGCACATGGGTCAGTTGTCCCTGTCGGAGGGCGGAGAGGAGGTTGGTGCCATTGTCGCAAACCATCATTCCTGCCTTAAGTTGGCGTGGCATCAACCACCTCTGAACTTGCCCCTGCAGAGCTGACAGAACCTCTGCCCCAGTGTGTCTCCTGTCCCCCAAGCACACCAGCTCAAGCAGCGCATGGCATATTTTGGCCTGCGTACTTGCGTAGCCCCTTGAACGCCTACGGAGCACCGCTGGTTCCGAGGACAAAGCACAGGCAGAAGCCATGGAGGAAGAAGAAGAGGAGGGGCGGAGGAGAGAGGTGTGTCAGAATCACCAGTATTGGCATTTTGGAGGTGTGGTGGCGGAACAACCTCCAACACTACTGCACCTTGTCCTGCATCCTTCCCAGCTGCCAGCAGAGTCACCCAATGCGCCGTGAAACTTAGGTAATGTCCCTGTCCATGCCTGCTGGACCATTAGTCAGCGGTAATATGCACCTTACCGCTGACCGCCCTGTGCAGCGAGGCCAAGACATTGCCTTCCACATGCCGGTAGAGAGCCGGAATTGCCTTCTGTGAGAAAAAGTGGCGTTTGGGAACCTGCCACTGAGGAACCGCACATTCCACAAACTCACGGAAGGGGGCAGTGTCTACCAACTGAAAAGGTAGCAGTTGAAGTGCTAGCAATTTTGCCAAGCTAGCATTCAACAGCTGGGCATGTGAATGGCTGGGAGCGAACTTCTTTCTGCGGTGCAGCAGCTGGGGCAGGAAAATTTGCCTGTTACAATCTGACATAGGTGTACCGATAGCAGATTGCCCGCAAGTACTTGACTTTTACACACCTAATTCTACACCTTCATTCCTCTCAGTGCAGGTCTCAGAGAGTACTGAAGGTATAGTGGGGTTGGAGATCCCAGCTGATGAGGAGCAAGGAGAGGTCCTTTTTGTTCTTTGGTGTGGGTCTGCATGGCAGGTCAACATATGTCTGGTCAAGCATGTGGTGCCCAAGCGGGAGATGTTTTGGCCACGCGAGATACGCTTGAGACATATGTTGCAAATAGCAGCGGTGCGATCTGATGCACTCGTCTAAAAAAAGTCCTAACACCAAAGAACTTTTGGAAAATTGCGCAGGGACAGCAGCGCCCTGCACCTGCGGAGCTCTGCGGTGTGATGCAGTCAGTGTGCTTCCCTTAGGCTGGCCCCTGGAGGGCATCCTGCCTCGTTGGTTATGTGCCTCCTCCTCCTCTCTCCTATCAGGCACCCACGTGGAGTCAGTGACCTCATCATCCCCTCCCTCCTCATCACTGGAGCAAACCTGGCCGTATGCTGCAGCAGGGGGAACATGACTGCCAGATTGCTATCCTTCTTGGGCACCCCCTCTGTCTGGGCTCACGTTACTGCCTTCCTCTAGCTGAGTACCATCATCAGAGCCTTCAAAACGCTGGGCATCCTCCTGGAGCATGTACCCAACACTGCGGTCAAACAGTTCGGGGGACTGCTCAGGAGGACATGGTGGTGCTAGGGAAGGAGTGACTGATGCCATTGAGCCAAGGGAAGAGGCCACATTGGCAGCTGCTTTGGCAGACAAAGTACCCTGAGCCTGGGTGAGAGAGGATGAGGAGGATGAGGACGGCTTGGTCATCCACTCGACCAAGTCTTCCGCATGTTGCGGCTCAACGCGGCCAGCTACCGAAAAAAAAGGCCAAGCTTGTCCCACAGCCATGTGCTGATGAGGATGCACTGTGTCCACGACCAGCACTGTTGCCTCTAGACACAGAAATTGCTTGCCCTCTTTTATTGGCTTGTGACTGTCTGCCTCTCCTTGTTGGCCTTCCAGACATACTAATGGCCTGCAGTGAGCTGCACAAAACTGGGATGTATATATATATATATACATGGGTTCGACTCGAACACAAAGCTCATCCCTACTCGTAAGTAGCCGACACCACCGCCAACATCACAATACTATTAAACCCCTTGTAATTATAATAGTGTGACCCCGAGTTGGGGGGTGGGACTATGTGGACATGTTTCCTATCAATTGCCCCTCCACAGTTGGGAAAGTCCCAATGGGTGGCAAAGTGTTTTGGACAGGTAACCCTCTCCACTTCATTGAGAGATGAATGCATACATAATGTTTGTTACTTTGGCCACCCCCTCCCTACTTACACTATTGGCAGCCCACTGGACAGGTAAGAAGTGTCATAATACAAAAATATAAATACACACTGTACAAATGGAAGCACAGTTTTACATTCTACAATTACCTATCAAGATAATAGGAGAACCAGACTTTAAACAGTACCATTTGAAAGTATACAGGCAGGCCTTTGCACTACATGCTTTGGTGAATTCATCCATAAATCTGACCAAAAAAGAAGTAGGTATAGTGTGCATGGGTTTGGCAAAGTCAGCAGATAGAGGATTGTTATCAGCTGAGTTAGCGGTTGGGGGGAGGGAGGGTTCCAAATGATTTTGGGCCCCCCAAAAAAATCCTCTTGCACTCTGCATGAATTTAAGGACACAAATAACATTCGGACACATTTTAGGGGGTGTAAAACAAATACATTAGCAAGCATTAAATATATAGAATGTGATGTTAAAGGAGAAATCTTACCTTAATATAGTCCTTTTGCAGGACTTGGATGATGGCAGAACAGGTCTCTGGTATAATGATCCCAGAGCCTGGGGGGAGATGCCTGTCGAGAACTTGAGGTCCTGCAGGCTTCTCCCAGTCGCCAAGTACCGCAACATGGTGACTAGCCTCTGCTCCGGAGTGATGGCTTGCCGCATGCAGGTATCCTGCTTGCTAATATAAGCTAACAAACGGTGAAAAATGTAGTGGTGCGTCATCCAGGGAAAATTCCTGAAATCATCAGGGTTATTCTCCTGGATCTCCCGCAGCAAAGGCATGTGAGAGAATTGGTCACGCTAGAGCAACTAATTCTTCGTCCATGAACTCCTCCTCGCCCTGTTAATGGACTGGGCTTGGGTCAAAGCTAGAAGCCCAACACCAAGCCCCTGCACAGCACCAACTCTACGACGAGTACGTACCCGCAACATGGCTTCAAAGCGGTCGGCTGGTCAGTACGAACTAAACAAACTAAAAAGAACGCACTGAAGAACAGCAAGGCCTGTGAAGAGTGAGCTGAAAATCAGTAACGAGCGGACAAGAACGCACTGAAAAACAGATAAGAACTGACTACACGCACTGAAAACCAGATACAAACCCACAAGCACAAACTAAACATCTGAAAACCCACGAGTCTGAAAAGCACGAATTGTCTCTCACCAAACTTCTACTAACATGAGATAAACACGAGATTAGCAGAAGGAGGCCAAAGGGTGGCGCACTGGCTATTGAACTTCCCTTTTATAATCCCGTCGTACGTGTTGTACGTGTAGCGCTGGTAGATTTTAATCTACCGCTTATGGGTAAATCTAGTGGGTTACTTATTATAGGAAGTTATATTTGTCTCTGTTCCAGCTTGGCTGATGTTGTGTGTAGTTCCACACTGTGCCGGTGGGTGTAATTGTCGCCATGGGCCAGTGTTAGAAAAGCAACGTGTTGAAGCGTATGAGTGCTCCCCTGTCCCGGAGACACCTCGGTGGAGGTGGTCCTCCGAGTTGCATTCTGGGAGAGGGTATTTATGGGACAGACGCCATGTTCTGGGGTTCGTTTTCAGCCACCTGCTGGCCCTCCTGGTCAACAGGTATGTGTTAAGAGTACCACCTCATGGTCCTCCGTTCCGGAGGCCCACGTCGCTGCGGCATGTGGGTGGGCCCAGAAGCCTGTCTGGGACCTACCACAGCAGCAGAGGAATGGTCCTGAGCTGTCTGTCCTGAGTGAAGAAGCTGGACAACCGAGAAGATCCCAGGGGAGGACCCGTCATGGAAGGATCATGCAGAGTGCTGGTCTGGAGAGGGGGCTGGTGACTCGGTTGGAGGACGTATCCTGAAGTAGTCTTACTGCATAGTACTGCCGGGTTGGCTTAAAGGTTCAAGTACTGTGTCTGACATTCATCGCAAACCATTACATCCTGTGGCAGAGGATCGTACAGGTGTTATTTCAAACAAGTCTGTGGCAGAGACTTTTGTTCATGCTACGTACAGTACTGGCTGCTAGACAAGTGAGAGAGGTATATCCAGGCGGGCAAAGATTGAATCCCACAAGGGGAGTGCATTCAACTACAAGTGTTTAATTCCAAAGAATGTTCTGAAGAATACTAAGGAAAGGTATTTGAGCTTCCCTGCGGCTTTCCTTCTGCCTCTTTCCTGCTACTTCGTTTATTTGTTCATTAAAGCATTGGAAAAGATACTCAAGTGTTTGGTGCTTATATCGTCCAGAGGTAAACTCAACGGAACCCTAGACCCGGTGTCGGTGAAACAGAGGTATCGAGAGTGAAGGTAACAAGCCCGCTTTAAACCAGCAGCTCCACCGACAGTTAGTGCTACATACGCAACCGCGTTCTTAGTGGTCGGAATTTGGTGTGACCGTGTGTATGCAAGACAAGCTTGAGCGGAATTCCGTCGGGAAAACCATCATAGCTTTTTCCGATGAGAATTCTGATCATGTGTACGTGGCATTAGTGTATAGATAAAAGGTAGAGGGCGCAGAATACACTCTGTAGTGTGTATCACCAATAACACCTAAAAACTGAATTTTATCCGGAAACCGGAAAATTGGATTTTATTTTGTTTGGCAGAGTGAGGAATCAATAGTCATAGTGCACTCAGCATGTTTATCAATAGCAGAAAAACAGCTGCCAGTCCTGAAGTTAAGTATTCAAAAATTGCTTACGCAGTTTGTACTTTGCATGTTGCTACCAAAATACAATTCACCATGGTTATGCAAAGTCCCTCATGAGACAGCTCTCTACAGACTATTTCCATAATTCCAACCTCGAGTATATAATTCTGTCTGCTATCACTGGACGTGTCCCGTCATCTCTGTGCGGAGATCACACCAACCCTCAACATGATGTCTCCGGAAATATCTATTTTAGCCTGTTCAGTCTTGGGACTCGCCTTGGCAATCCCTTCTAACACTTGTATTGTGATGGGTAACCTGGACATCATCAGAAAGAAAGGGAAGTTGAGTCCCACTGATGTGATCTTTCTGGCTAAGGGAATTGTGAATATTCTCCTCCAATGTGTGCTGAGTATAGATGGAATGTTCTATGTCTTGTGTCCGACAGTCTTCTATGTTACAGAATTAATTGTATTTACGAACATATCGGTTTGCTTCCTGACCTATTACAACTTCTGGTTGACCTTCTGGCTCTCCACTCATTACTGTACCACCATCACCAATCTCAGCTATGGGTTCTTCATCTGGATAAAGAGAATTGTGTCAAATTTCCTGAGTCAACTTCTATTCCTGACAGCACTTGGGATGTTCATTGTGAGTGTCCTTATCTTCTTGCTTCCCCATGCAGCAAGTATTCAGTCTTCTGAGAATGGTACAGAAGACTCTGATAACACGCTCCATAATTTCTTATTCTATCTTGTGCCCGCAGACATCCTGGGTGCCAATCTACCATTCTGCCTTACTCTTCTGTGCTTGGTCCTCACTTTCTCCTTTCTGCTCAGACACGTCTGGAGGGTGAAGAATAACGACTCTGCATCAACACATCCAAATCTTCAGGCTCATGTCACTGCACTGAGGACAATCTTCTTCTTACTTCTCATGTTTGCAATCTCCTGTATATCTCAAACAGTCTCTTTTTTTTCTCCCAATATCTCACTGGTAACAGTCAGTTGGGATTTACAATTTTTATCTCCATCGATTGAGGCTGTCATCATCTTCCAGGCCAACAACAAGCTGAGAAGGATCATTCTGAGAAGATTCTGGACCAGAAGCTAGAGGAACACAGAGACCAGAAATGTAGAGGATCCTTAACTTGAATGTCTAAATATATTCTATAACCTTTTAGTTTGATAGTGTGATAGTGATCAACTTAAGGTGTTTCTTAAAGGATTAATTCACTTTTATCCAAAGACTGCCCATGCAGGTAAAGGGCGTTTGTAGATAGAAACAAACTGTGCAGCTCTGACTATCGTTGATTAATGTCCTTGTTATAGGTGTAGGACATTTACACAACTGCTGAAGCCTGGTTGAAATACTCCCAGGACATTGCTAGGACATTGCTAAGTGGCAGGGACATTATTCAAATTTGGTCAGAGCTGCGCAGTTTGTTTTCATAGAAGTAGAACATTTTTTAGTAAAGGCAAACTAACCTTTTAGGGAAATCGTTTTGTTTGGGATGGAGTGTAATGGGTTTCTATCTTTTGTCATATTTAATTGTTGTCTGTGTTCCTCACTTGTGTCATCCACCTTCTCGGCATGCCCCAGTGATCATTAACACTGGGATTGAAAGTAATGAGGAAACTAAATGTGGAGTTGTCAGCAGAGCAGGAATAGAGGCGAAATCTTCCAATGGGGACACCTGTTCTGGTGACAACTCTCTAAGGGGGGGTAACCATACCATGTCTGAGATGGATTTACCATGGTTTTACCTTAATCTCATGTTGTGTGTACGGGGCAGGAAGTGATGAGGAGGCTTTTAAATGGACACAGAGGAAAATATCCTCTCTAGCCTCCTCAGTGATTAGATTTGGGTTCCTCCTCCAGCAAGTCCGTACACACCTCCTCCCTCACTCCCTGAAGTCTAGACAAAAAAAATAGTACTGGGCTGCCCATAACCTGCCCAAATACATCCTATAGTGTTGAATGGGATGCTTTTCCTGCTTTTTGGGTATTCCCCACACAAGCATATGGGAAGTTAATGCTCATCACTCGGCAGGCTGCAGACAATGCAGGAGGCCACTGTCATCAAATAAGGACATTTTGAGAACCTGCTGGAGGTGGTGAATCAGATTTAGGGTGGGAAACTTTGGACTCACATAATTACATCGTCAGCCAGGCTGAAAAAGTTTCAACCAATAGAAAAACATCAATAAAAAAATAAATAAAACTCTTCATATAGATGGCCCTACACAGGGCCGATCCTAGGGTCACCAGCGCCTGGGTGCAGAAATATTTCTGGCGCCCCCACATGGGCGTGGTCATCTTACCAACTCCTCCCCTTTACAAATGTTTCTATGGCAACGACTCAAACACAGAGATGCTCCCCTAAGAAGTCTTTGTTACCCTGGGATCCTCCTGTGATCTTTTAATAAAGAAAATACAGGAAGAGAGTACACTAATGAGACCTAGAGGGGAGTCTCTCTGATGCACACAGAGAGGGCTTCTGTTAGAGAGTCTGTTAGAAGGAGCCCCCAGACATATTACAGGAGATGATCAGAGACTGCAGACATAGTACAGGAGATGATCAGAGACTGCAGACATAGTACAGGAGATGATCAGAGACTGCAGACAGGATATAAGAGATGATCAGAGACTGCAGACATAGTACAGGAGATGATCAGAGACTGCAGACATAATACAGGAGATGATCAGAGACTGCAGACATAATACAGGAGATGATCAGAGACTGCAGACATAGTACAGGAGATGATCAGAGACTGCAGACATAGTACAGGAGATGATCAGAGACTGCAGACATGATACAGGAGATGATCAGAGACTGCAGACATGATACAGGAGATAGTCTGGGACTGCAGAAATAGTACAGGAGATGGTCAGAGACTGCAGACAGGATATACGAGATGATCAGAGACTGCAGACATAGTACAGGAGATGGTCAGAGACTGCAGACATAATACAGGAGATGATCAGAGACTGCAGACATAGTACAGGAGATGGTCAGAGACTGCAGACATAGTACAGGAGATGGGCAGAGACTGCAGACATAATACAGGAGATGATCAGAGACTGCAGACATGATACAGGAGATAGTCTGGGACTGCAGACAGGATATAAGAGATGATCAGAGACTGCAGACATAGTACAGGAGATGGGCAGAGACTGCAGACATGATACAGGAGATGATCAGAGACTGCAGACATGATACAGGAGATAGTCTGGGACTGCAGACATAGTACAGGAGATGATCAGAGACTGCAGACATAGTACAGGAGATGGTCAGAGACTGCAGACATAGTACAGGAGATGGTCAGAGACTGCAGACATAATACAGGAGATGATCAAAGACTGCAGACATAGTACAGGAGATGATCAGAGACTGCAGACATAGTACAGGAGATGGTCAGAGACTGCAGACATAGTACAGGAGATGGGCAGAGACTGCAGACATAGTACAGGAGATGGTCAGAGACTGCAGACATAGTACAGGAGATGATCAGAGACTGCAGACATAGTACAGGAGATGATCAGAGACTGCGGACATAGTACAGGAGATGATCAGAGACTGCAGACATAGTACAGGAGATGATCAGAGACTGCAGACATAGTACAGGAGATGATCAGAGACTGCAGACATAGTACAGGAGATGGTCAGAGACTGCAGACATAGTACAGGAGATGATCAGAGACTGCAGTTCCTATGAACGTTAGTAGATAATGGCCGATCGGCCCTCTCACCCGACCCAGCAATACAGCAACGGTTCCTCTGATCAGGAGTCAGCTCACTCTGAATTGCCCGTGGTGACTCCGCTTGGTAGAGCCCAGATCTATATTCCGGCAATGACTCCATTCCTTTCTCTGCCAGGGATGGCGCTAGGCTGTGTGGCTTTCCCTCTGGTGGCGCAAGGCAGTGGGGTTCTCTCAGCACTGTCCTCTTCCTCTGGAGTCCTGGGTGTACTTCCCTGAAAGCTTTCCCGGGCTCCTGGCTCTCTCTCTCCCATTCAGCTGAGCATGCTGTGTGAGCTCCAGTTTCCGTGTTACAGTGGGGCTGCCAGTCCTCGGGACTACATTTCCCACAATCCTCTTCTCTGCTCCTTTTTCTATTCTGTTTCTTCCCTGGGCATATGAAGGCGGGGGAAGATACATAGTGGACAGCTGTGCTGGCAAGCGCTGCTCACTAGTACAGCAGCGTGCGCAAGAGGGAGAGGGAGGGGGGAAAGAAGAGCCCGCAGCTGCATTGGCATCACTAGGGTTGGGGTCACCCCCCTTCCACCAACTATAGTCGCCCCTCAGTACAGATCCCCCTCCACTAAGTATAGACCCCCACTCATCAGTGCAGAACCCGCACTAAGTATAAACCCCTCCCTCAGTACAGACCTTACTCAGTACAGACCCCCCCAGGAAACCCCCCCCCCATTAGTACAGACCCCCCCAGGACAGACCCCCCTCCATTAGTACAGACCCCCCAGGACAGACCCCCATCCATTAGTACAGACCCCCCAGGACAGACCCCCCTCCATTAGTACAGACCCCCCAGGACAGACCCCTCCTTCATTAGTACAGACCCCCCTCTATTAGTACAGACTCCCAATTAGTACAGACCCCCCTCAATTAGTACAGACCCCCCTCTATTAGTACAGACTCCCCATTAGTACAGACCCCCCTCAATTAGTACAGACCCCCTAGGACAGGACCCCCTCTCCATTAGTATAGACCCCCCAGGACAGACCCCCCTCCATTAGTACAGACCCCCCTCCATTAGTACAGACCCCTCAGGACAGACCCCCCTCAATTAGTACAGACCCCCAGGACAGGACCCCCCTCCATTAGTACAGATCCCCAGGACAGACCCCGCCTCCATTACTACAGACCCCCCAGGACAGACCCCACCTCCATTACTACAGACCCCCCAGGACAGACCCACCTCCATTAGTATAGACCCCCCCAGGACAGACCCCCCCTCCATTAGTACAGACCCCCCAGGACAGACCCCCCTCCATTAGTATAGACCCCCCAGGACAGACCCCCCCTCCATTACTACAGACCCCCCAGGACAGACCCCCCTCCATTAGTATAGACCCCCCCAGGACAGACCCCCCCTCCATTAGTACAGACCCCCCCACTCCATTAGGGTACAGTACATAAAAACACCCGGGCGGCAGCTGGAGAGGAGAGGAGAGTGTGCAGCCGCGCCGCCCGGGTGGAGAACAGAACACTACACAGCAGGCAGCAGGAGTGAGAGACACAGAGAGGAGGAGAATGTGTCAGCATGGACCGCTCCTCCCCCCCTCCCCCGCGCGCGACATCACTCACTGCACGGCTGGTCTCTCTCCACACAGAGACCAGCCGCTCTGCCTCCCTTCTCATCTCCGGCTTGAGCAGTTAATACAGCGGCGCCTTTCTTCTTAGAACACTGGCAGAGAGGCGCCGCTGGACACAAACAAGAGGAGGAGGAGGGAAGGGAGCACTCTGGCGCTTCAGCGCCCCCACCTCTCTGGCGCTCGGGTGCACTGCACCCCGTGCACCCCGTCTAGGACCGGCCCTGGCCCTACACCTATTGTCAGGACCTTGATCACTAAGTTGCTGGTGGCACTGTGCTTCCAAGAGCAGAAGGTTGTAGTTCCAATGTCCTCCAGCGGGTGTCTCCCAGCACCCAGCAGATTCCAGTAATCAGTCTCTACCTTATTCTGGCTGCTGGGAGGGTATTTAGGTCCTTCTCTACTAGTGCTTCTCGCTTCAGTATTTGGCCCTGCTGCCAGAAGCTGTGTGCCATTTATCCTGTTCCTGACTAGAGTTGGGCGAATGGTTCAGCTCGGGCTGAACATTAGCTGTTCATCCCATTCGGGAAACACCCGAATTTGCAGGGTGTTCAGCAGGTGTTCACCCTGACGCACACCCAAACCAATGCATTATGAGCTCTGATTGGGCAAAGCTTTGCCCAATCAGGGTGAGGTAACAGCTGGTTGTTAAGGAGTGGGGCCAGGAAGCTGGCCGTTGCGTTCTTAACAATTGATGACCTTCCCCGCTATTTCCAGTAAAAAAAGTTTTTAAAAAAAATGCCGTGGCCCCCCCAGTCTTACCAGAACCTTTGGGTCTGGCATGGATTTTGAGGGGAACCCCACGCCAAAATAAAAAAAGAAGAGGGGTCATCCCAAAATCCATACCAGATCCTTACCTGAGCATGCAGCCTGGCAGGTCAGAAAAAGGTGGGAGGATGACCGAGTGGCCCCATCCTACTGAACCATACCAGGCCACATGCCCTCAACATAGGAGGTGGGTGCTTTTGGCCGGGGGATCTGCCCCTATTGCCCCAAAGCACTTTTTCCACATGTTGATGGGGACAAGTGCCTCTTCCCCACAACCGTGGCCGGTGGTTGTGGGGGTCTGCGGGCAGGGGGCTTATTGGAATCTGGAAACCCCTTTAACAAGGGGGCCCATCCCTATGTGAATGAGTATGCGGTACATAGTACCTCTACCCATTGACCAATGGGTAGGGCTACTATGACACAGAGACAGTTTTTTTGACAATTCCTTTATTAAAAAATAATAAATAAATAACAATGTCCCCCCAATGTAAACCCATCTTCAATCACAAAAAGAAAAAAAAGTCCATGAAGGCTGGCCACCTACTGCAGGCTCCGCCGTTTGACAGTTCTTATATAGGTATATAGGTAAGGGCAGTACCACCTGGAAACGTCACCTGGTGGCACCGCCCCCCTCGTGAAATCATGGACCGGTGCATGCTGGATCAGGGACACCACAAGGGGGTTTAACTCTCCTATACTCATTGACATATGGGGGTCAGGATCTTTCAGCCCCCTTGTTAAAGGGGCTTCCAGATTCCGATAAGCTCCCGGGCCATAGATCCCCACAACTACTGGCCAGGGCTGTGGGGATGAGGCCCTTGTCCAATCAACATGTAGACAAGGTGCTTTGGGGCAGGGGGCAGAGCCCCCTCGCTTCAAAGTACCCCCCATGTTAAGTGCATTTTTTTTTATTCGGCTGTCAGCGGGGAAACCCATTGATAGCTGATGACTCATTGGTTGTTAAAGCGGAGTTCCGCTGAGAAAAAATAAATAAAAGTCAGAAGCTACAAATACTGCAGCTGCACTTACCTGTCCAGGGCGCCCACGATGTCGGCACCCAAAGCCGATCTGTCCCTCGGCTCCCAGGTGGAGGCACCGGTACATTGAGTAAGGGAATCAGGAAGGAAAGCCTCGAGGCTTCAAAGCCTTGTTCCCTACTGCGCATGTGCGAGTCGCGCTGCACTTCCTTACTGGTCCCTGCTGTCTTCTGGCACCTGTGTGTCTTCCAGGAGACAGCGGGGGGGGGACGGAGGAGGGGCCGGACATGGTATGGGTCGCTGCGGAAACTGCGGCGATCTATCACCGGAAGTGGGAGCAAATACCTGTATTATAAAAGCTTTGCCCAATCAGAGCCCATAATGCACTGTGCAGCACGAAGTGCATTGCAAGGCATGTGGTGGGGCGAACACCCGCCGGACACCCTGCAAATTCAGGTGTTCCCTGAATGGAGCAGACCGTTCACCCAACTCTTTTCCTGACCCTGATCTTGCTCATGCCCTGCATCCTGTGCCCTACTCCCTCTTATCTTCTGCTCTTGTTCCTGATCCCAGTCTTGGTTCCCCCTTCCAATCTATTCCCTGCTCTCCACTGATCTCCAGTTTACCAGGTTGATCTGTGTTCCCTATTTTGTGTATATGATGTATATAGTCCGTTTGTTAGTTAGACTTTCTGTTACTCTTTTAGGTTGTTATGTAGATATTTTGTCATTGGTGTTCACTTAAATCTTTATGTTTGCTGTGATTTCTGTGTGCTGGTGTTTGAATGGATTTTGTTTCCCTGCAAATAAATCTCACTTAAAACTCTGTCTGGTCTCTGTGGCAGGTGATCTAGAGAAAATAAAAAAAAACCCTAATGCCCCGTACAAACGATCGGACTTTCTGACAGAAAATGTGCGATCGGAGCTTGTTGTCGGAGATTCCGACCGCTTGTAGGCTCCATCTGACTTTTTCCATCGGAATTTCCGACACACACAGTTTGAGAGCTGGATCTAAAATTTTCCGACAACAAAAATCTGTTTGCATAAATTCCGATCGTGTGTAGACAATTCCGACACACAAAGTGCCACGCATGCTCAGAATAAATTACAAGACGGAAGTGCTCGGTCTGGTAAAATTAGCGTTCGTAATGGATATAGCACATTCGTCACGTTGCAATGTTTTAAATTGTTTAATGCAGCGCACTCTCTTCTTCTTTATAATGCTAAAAGAATGAAGTTCTTTTTCTGCTCATATTCACACAGATTTATCACAAACTTCTTTCTTTATTATTTATCATGATTTCAGGAATATATTATTTTTATTCGTCAGATCTCCCGAATATTTTTTTTATTTTTATGTTTTTATATTTTTAATAATTTTTTGGTTGTTTTTTTATTCAAGATCTCCTGTTTATTTTTTTGGTGATCTCCATGATTTTTTTGTGGGTTTTGTGTGTCAAGTTACCACAACACCATTATTATCTCGTATTTTTTAACCTCAAGGAGGTTGTTTGGTGTTGGTGTCCCTTGTTAATTTCACATTGTATTTTCGAAAATGTTCCTGCCTACTCACAAATAAACTGTCCTTTTTGAAGTAAAACACATACGCAAGTATTTGTTAAAAAAAATAAAAAACCTTTATTAGGGGTCATAACCAAATAAAGAGGAAGGCAACGCTGGAAAAACAGCTGAAATTGGCGAAGCCGTTGGGCCCCAGGGCACACATCAACTATTTTAAGGAAAAATTGGTGGCCTGAGGAGTCCATATATAAGGGAGTAGAATCTGGTCCAGAAGTCCTAGAGATCAGGAACAGCAGCAGATGACATACATGTCCCCAGGCTGTGGTCATACAAGAGCCTGCATCTTTTGTCAGACCAGACTGAACCCAGGCCTTCACTTTCTTGTCTTCCACCCTTCCTTCCAGGCTTATATACAGGCTGTGGCTGTGGCGTTGGAAGTGTGGTAGGAGGAGGAGGAGGATGGTCCAACTCACACAGGTGGGTTTTGTTGGTGAGTTGTCCCCTAAACCCCTTATTTAGTGTGTGGTACATGATTTCCTCACGCAAGAGGCGTTGCCCCTCCTACATGTCCTGCAGTTTGCATGCAGCCATGGAGGCAAAGGCCTCTTGACGAGAGGGGGTGGTTCTGAGGGCCACAGAAGCCTCCTGGCTGAGGTCTTCCTGTGTATGAAAAAGGGACATAGTTTTAGCTTTTTCTTCATCAATCACACACAATTTTCAGCTAATTGTTGCAAATTGAATGTTAACAAATATAACAGACTATCATTCTGAGCCCAGCATTTTTCATTCTTGTCCCATTTATTTTTGGCTACTACTGTCTATTGATATGTAAACGCCTTTATTAAATCAGCAATTAGTGATCAATAATAACATCTAGTAAACGTCATTTATTTTTTGACCAGAAATATGTAGAACAATGCTATACCTGACTCAAGCTGAGCTCCTCCACTTCTTCCTGGCTGGAAGGCCCAGGTTGGACATCAGAAGCCTCAGCTGGGGTGAAAGGAAGAGTGGAAGGAAGAGTGGAAGGAAGGGTTGAGAGGGATTCCCTGACTTCAGTCTGGTCTGACAGGAAATGCAGTCTCTCTTAGTACCATAGCCTGGGAACATAAATGTCATCTGCTGCTGCTCCCATGCTGCTGATCTCATGGAATCCTGGACCTTCTTGCACTCCCTAAGATATGTGCTCCTCAGGCCACCAATTTTGGCTTTTAAATAGGGGACCTTTGCCGTGGGGACCTGCGGCTTCACCAACTCCAGCAGTTTCTCCAGTGCTGCCTGCCTCTTTAATTTGTTATTATACTGTGGATGTTTCACCTGCCACAGACAGGGCAGCTCCTTGTACTTGTCTATGAAGATTGGGAGAAAGCTTTGGTCTTTGAACTCATCCATTTTCTCTGCAAGACACAACACAAGACAAATCCTAATATCAGGCTAAACTCTCCTAATCTTGACCCAATATAGGCCTCAATGTATAAGCAGTATAGGCCAGTGACGCACCAAGTTCAAATTGTACCTTCGTTGGAACGCTCGTCACTTCTGTTATTTCGTCCTCCACAGATCGTACGTATTACGCACGTGTGTTACGCTTATACGCTTATATACACTGCACATTCGTGGAACTCCGCCCCCGCCCCTGACGTTCTTTCTAGTCTATTCCCCATCCCTCCTCTTTCAGCACAGTGGGGAGAGCACATGGCAGAGACACAGCAGGTGCGTGATAATTTCAACAATGAGGACGACGAAAGCCCGGAGCCAGAAATGTCCCGATACCGCAGGAGATTTAAGGCCTCAAACATGTCCTTTGAGGAGATGGTGGAGATGGTGGACATCTTAAAGAGGGCCGACTAGGATGGGAAGTATGGACCATACCCAAACCCAAATGTGAGAAAGGCCAAGATCATGACTAAAGTTGTGAAGTGTCTGCACAGGAATTTTGGGGTACGACGATCTAAGGATCAATTGAGGAAACGCTGGTCAGACCTGAAACTGAGGGAGCATGATGAGTACAGAAGGATCAAGAGAGTTCTTCAAAAAAGTAAGTAGTTGTTGTGTGTTCCTATTATTATTATTACTTGCATGTTGCTCCATGTGCTTTTCTTTACTGTTGTACAGTTTAAAATGGCAACTTTCATGTTCATGGGCACAGTAATCGTTCGTAGGAAACATTGTTTGTTCGCCCACTAAAATACGATGTTTTGGGCAGATGCAGTTAACTACATTTGTTCTGGCCTATTTATATTAAAAGAAGTTTGTTGTCTAGATGGGTTTGTAACTAGAATGAAATGCAAACTTGATTCAGTGTAAGGAGAGGACACTCAGCAGCTGTTTACACATCTGGACGCAGGAGCACTAGTGTGGGACACCAGAACACCCTTTTTATTAGGGTGTCCCACAAAGGTGCTCCAGTGGATACTATAGGGGTGTCTCCATCTGTGAAACTTGCACAAAACAGGTAAGTATTCCAACTTTAGAAAGGGAAAAAAATAATGTTTTCAGCTTGGAACTCTGCCAAAAAAGACAATTGTACGACACTTCCAAGCAATGTTTCATATTCCTAGTTCTGCCCTCAAATATCTCTGTGCCAAGTATTCCTTTTTTGAATTCACATAGGGGAGAAAAGACTTGGGACATCTGAGGAGACCAGGAACCCACCACCTCTGAAAGAAGGGGAAATCTCCAAAACACAAGCAGAGTAGGAGGAGGGATATGTTTTTGAAATTGGCGAAATAGTCACCACAACAGGTGAGTTTCTGAGACCACAGCTTCAGGTAATAGATGTATGCCTGCATATTTATAATACATGTTGTGTTTTTTTTTAGGTGATGTGGATGTTGTGGAAGAAGAATGTCATTTCACAAGTGAAAGTGCCAAGATCCTCATCGGGGAGATAATGTGGTTGCAATCGCGATTTAGAAAATCTAAAGGAAAACATCAATGATGTTCAACAAAAAATGAAGAACATCATTGATGTTTTAGGGAGAATATAAAACATACAAAAATACCTAATTTTTTTTCGTCTATTTTTGTTTTTCCAAAAAAGTATTTTAAAAGCCAAATTTTGAAGATGCACACGGTGTGTCAACATGTGCTATCTGCCATCACGGTAGATCGATTTACACATTTGTGGGTGCAATCCCTTTCTCGCTACTAAAGTGGCTGAGATGAAGGGGTTGCACCCCCAAAACATGTCCATTGATCCCCCATGATGGGAGATAGCATATGTTGACATTAGGCATGGGATCAGGAGGGAAATCCCCAGTTTGAATCCCATCTTCAAAATTTGGCTTTTACAGGGGTGACATCACCCCATCTGATGAGGGCAATATCAACACAGTTTGGACATACTAATGTCTGATATTGCCTTCCCTTTATCAAAATTGAACTTTGTAAGTTCCTGAGTAGGGATGAGCCGAACACCCCCCTGTTCGGTTCGCACCTGAACATGCGAACAGGAAAAAAGTTTGCTCGAACACGCGGACACCGTTAAAGTCTATGGGACACGAACATGAATAATCAAAAGTGCTAATTTTAAAGGCTTATATGCAAGTTATTGTCATAAAAAGTGTTTGGGGACCTGGGTCCTGCCCCAGGGGACATGGATCAATGCAAAAAAAAAGTTTTAAAAACGGACGTTTTTTCAGGAGCAGTGATTTTAATAATGCTTAAAGTCAAACAATAAAAGTGTAATATCCCTTTAAATTTCATAGCTGGGTGTGTCTATAGTATGCCTGTAAAGGGGCGCATGTTTCCCGTGTTTAGAACAGTCTGACATCAAAATGACATTTGGAAGGAAAAAGCCCATTTAAAACTACTCACGGCTATTGCATTGCCAGTCCGACAATACACATAGAAGTTCATTGATAAAAACGACATGGGAATTCCCCACAGGAGAACCCCGAACCAAAATGTAAAAAAAAAAATGACGTGTGGTCCCCTTAAATTCCATACCAGGCCCTTCAGGTCTTGTATGGATATTAAGGGGAACCCCGGCCAAAATTTTAAAACAAAATGACGTGGGGGTCCCCCTAAATTCCATACCAGACCCTTCAGGTCTGGTATGGATTTTAAGGGGAACCCCGTGCCAAAAAATAATAAAAAACATTGTGGGGTCCCCCCTAAAAATCCACACCAGACCCTTATCCGAGCACGCAACCTGGCAGGCCGCAGGAAAAGAGGGGGGACAAGAGAGCACCCCCCCTCCTGAACCATACCAGGCCACATGCCCTCAACATTGGGAGGGTGCTTTGGAGTAGCCCCCCAAAACACCTTGTCCCCATGTTGATGAGGACAAGGGCCTCATCCCCACAACCCTGGCCGGTGGTTGTGAGGGTCTGCAGGTGGGGGGCTTATCAGAATCTGGAAGCCCCCTTTAACAAGGGGACCCCTGGATCCCCGCATCCCCCCATGTGAAATGGTAAGGGGGTACTTACCCCTACCATTTCACTAATAAACTGTCAAAAATGTTAAAAAAGGCAAGAGACAGTTTTTGACAATTCCTTTATTTAAATGCTTCTTCTTTCTTCTATCTTCCTTCATCTTCTTCTTCTGGCTCTTCTGGTTCTTCCTCTGGCATTCTCGTCCAGCATCTCCTCCGCGGCGTCTTTTATCTTCTTCTCTTCGGGCCGCTCCGCACCCATGGCATGGGGGGAGGCTCCCGCTCTTCTCTTCATCTTCTTCATCTTCTTCTTTTTTTTCTCTTCTTCTCTTCTTCATTTTCTTCTCCGGGCCGCTCCGCATCCATGCTGGCATGAAGGGAGGCTCCCGCTGTGTGACGGCGTCTCCTCTTCTGACGGTTCTTAAATAATGGGGGCGGGGCCACCCGGTGACCCCGCCCTACTCTGATGCACAGTGACTTGACGGGACTTCCCTGTGACTTCACGGGGAATGCCACAGGGAAGTCCCATCATGTCTCGTGCGTCAGACAGAGGCGGGGTCACCGGGTGGCCCCGCCCCCATTATTTAAGAACCGTCAGAAGAGGAGACGCCGTCACACAGCGGGAGCCTCCCTCCATGCCAGCATGGGTGCGGAGCGGCCCGGAGAAGAAAATGAAGAAAAGAAGAAAAGAGGATGAAGAAGAAGAGAAGAAGATGAAGAGAAGAGTGGGAGCCTGCCCCCATGCCATGGGTGCGGAGCGGCCCAAGGAGAAGAAGATAGAAGACGCCGCGGAGGAGATGCTGGACGAGAACGCCGGAGGAAGAACCAGAATAGCCAGAAGAACCAGAAGAAGAAGAAGATGAAGGAAGATAGAAGAAAGAAGAAGCATTTAAATAAAGGAATTGTCAAAAACTGTCTCTTGTCATTTTTAACATTTTTGACAGTTTTTTATTGAAATGGTAGGGGTAAGTAATCCCTTACCATTTCACACAGGGGGGCGGGATCTGGGGGTCCCCTTGTTAAAGGGGGCTTCCAGATTCCGATAAGCCCCCCGCCCGCAGACCCCCACAACCACCGGCCAGGGTTGTGGGGATAAGGCCCTTGTCCTCATCAACATGGGGACAAGGTGTTTTGGGGGCTACCCCAAAGCACCCTCCCAATGTTGAGGGCATGTGGCCTAGTACGGTTCAGGAGGGGGGCCGCACTCTCATCCCCCCCTCTTTTCCTGCGGCCTGCCAGGTTGTGTGCTCAGATAAGGGTCTGGTATGGATTTTTAGGGGGACCCCACGCCATTTTTTTTTTTGGAGCGGGGTTCCCCCTTAAAATCCATACCAGACCTGAAGGGTCTGGTATGGAATTTAGGGGGAACCCCACGTCATTTTTTAAATAAATTTTGGCCGGGGTTCCCCTTAATATCCATACCAGACCTGAAGGGCCTGGTATGGAATTTAGGGGGACCCCCACGTCATTTTTTTTTTTTTAATTTTGGTTCGGGGTTCCCCTGTGGGGAATTCCCATGCCGTTTTTATTAATGAACTTCTATGTGTATTGTTGGACGGCATTGCAATAGCTAGAGTAGTTTAAAATGGCTTTTTTCCTTTGAAATGTCATTTTGCTGTCAGACTGTTCTAAACACAGGAAACATGCGCCCCTTTACAGGCATACTGTAGACACCACCCAGCTACGAAATTTAAAGGGATATTACACTTTTATTGTTTGACTTTAAGCATTATTAAAATCACTGCTCCTGAAAAAACAGCCGTTTTTAAACCTTTTTTTTGCATTGATCCATGTCCCCTGGGGCAGGACCCAGGTCCCCAAACACTTTTTGTGACAATAACTTGTATATAAGCCTTTAAAATTAGCACTTTTGATTTCTCCCATAGACTTTTAATGGGTGTTCCGCGGCATTCGAATTTGCCAGGAACACCCCAAATTGTTCGCTGTTCGGCGAACTTGCGAATAGCCAATGTTCGAGTCGAACATGAGTTTGACTCGAACTCGAAGCTCATCCCTATTCCTGAGTAGTGTATGTTATGCTTTGAAACATGCCTGTTTTACCAAAAAAGGCTATTTATAAATAATGTGACCAAAAAAAATTGTATACACCAAAGACGTTGGTTTGTTCAAAAACCCTTTTATAAATGCACATGTGATTTGAGTAAAAAATTTTATAATCAACAATGTGTGGCTTCTTCTTTTAATGCTCAAAAGCAGTTTTTGGAGTAAAGTTGGTGTTTTCAGTGACAATGGGGGTTATTTACTAAAGGCAAATCCACTTTGCACTACAAGTGCAGTTTCAGTGCAGTTTCAAGTGCACTTTTGCAGTGCATTTGTAGTGCAAAGTGGATTTGCCTTTAGTAAAAAGCACCCACAGTGCTTTATGATTTGCCACAATCACGCCATTTTCATGACTCCCCAAATTTCTGTCATGAATGCTGAAAATGATGAATATTTTTGTCAGTAATGCATTACATACATTAACAACAAAAACAAGGTGTGTATGTGTGTGTAGCAGACCCACAACATGATAATAATAGTTAGCCGAAGAAGAGATTGTCACCTCATGTCAAATTTCGTTTGCACTGTTTGAAGAAAAAGGCCAAAAAAAAGACTATTAGATAACCAAGGAGAAAGCTAAAAGAAAGCCAAGCAGTAAATCAAAGCAAATATTAGTTCAGTTTCAAAAATACACTTATTTTAAAAATGTCTCAGACATTGTCTGGCAAATCAATGGCCTCCCTACCTGCAAAGTATTCCATGCATTTTATACGGACCTCGCGGGCACTTTGGGGGGGCAAGCCAGGACGGCCAGTTTCAAGCGCCTTCAGTGTTTGTTCATCAAAAAGTCCGGCCTCAGGCCCAACTGAGGCAACATAGTTAAAAGAATTTCTCCTTAAAGTTGTGGAGAACAAAGCAATAAAGGATAATATGATTCAGTTTATATTCCGCCATGTGTATGGGTGTAAGAAATAGGCAGAAAATTGGTGATAAAGCATCAGTGGAAAGGAGAAACGTTTTTCCCATATTAACTCTTACAGGAGAGAATTTCTTCCTAGGGGTAGATTTCATCTCACTTCCTGTTGTCTCCTTTCGTTTGCAAGTAGGAGTCATTTGTAAGTTGGATGTTTGAAAGTAGGGGCCTGCCTTATATACTCAGCAGAAATTTGGGCCTTAGGTGTTGCTGTGGCCACAATACTGTAGGCCCTCACAGGGCCCTGCTGTGAAATATTAGATCAAGAATTGTAGTTACACGCCCCTGGTGTAAGTCCTCACAGATACTCTTGGTGGGCGCTGGAACGGGCCCTGCTGAGAAATATTAGATCAAGAATTGTAATTATACGCCCCTGTTAAACAGGGGCTGAAAAATTGGGCCTTAGCCACTGGTGATGGCGCCCAGAACCAAAAATGTTCTTACAAGCTATCAGCATGATCATTAAGGAGGAAGAGGATAATTACGGAGGGATAGTCACCCAGCATCAGCATAGGCAGTCTTGAAGGGATCTCACATTTCAAAAAAAAATATTCGGTTACATCAGCATCAGGTGCTTGGTAGCTGGTGGTGATCCAAGACTGGTTCATTTTTATGAAGGTCAGTTGATCGACCGAGTCAGTGGACAGGCGCACCCTGTTACAAAGCCTCCAGCAGCACTGAATGTGCGTTCTGAAAGAACTCTGGATGCAGGACAGGCCAGGTAGCTCAATTGCATACTGTGCAAGCTCTGGCCAGTGATCCATCCTCAAGACCCAGTAACCCAGAGGATTTTCAGTGTGAAAGGTGTCCAAGTCAGATCTTGCCACTAGGTATTCCTGCACCATGTAAAACAGACGCTGGCGATGGTTGCTGGAACCGATCATACCTTGGGGCTGCAGACTAAAAAATTGTCTGAACGCATCAGTCAGACAGCCACCTTCTCCATCGCTCCTTCTTTGACTGACCGAAGCCTCAGCAACACGTTGTCCAGAAACAGGAGTTTGTAACCTCCCAGTCTCTGGGAACGTGTTGCACAGACCTTTCTGCAAGGCCTCCCAAAGATGTTTCATCCTCTGCTCCCTCTGCGACGGCAAGATAAGGTCTGCAACCTTACCCTTGTAACGTGGATCAAGGAGGGTTGCCAGCCAGTATTGATCCCTCTCCTTGATACTACAAATACGAGGATCCTTCCGCAGGCTTTGCAGGATCAGGGAGGCAATGCAGCGTAGGTTTGCTGAGGCATTCGGTCCGGAGTCCTCTGGGTCACTGGTTCACGATATGATCTGCAGCCACCCTCAAGTCCATGTGTTTCTTGGGACTGTAAGTGATCCCTTAAAGACTGCTGCTGATGCTGAGTGCCAGGCTCCACCTCCATGCTGACACAATCCTCCTCCTCCCCCTCGTCCTCTTCCTGTGTGATCTGCGGGCACGCAGGAACACTGTCTGGATAAAGGGGGCCTTGAGAGCTAAGGAAGTCCTCCTCTTCCTGCCTCTGTTCTGCCTCAAGTGCCCTGTCCATTATTCCACTCAGCGTGTGCTCCAACAGGTGGACAAGGGGGACAGTGTCACTGATGCATGCACTGTCACTGCTCACCATCCTCATGGCCTCCTCAAATGGTGACAGTGCATGCATCCCTGATCATGGCCCACTGGTGTGGGGAAAAAAAACAAGCTCCCCTGACCCTGTCCTGGTGCCATAGTCGCACAGGTACTCATTGATGGCCCTCTGCTGCATGTGCAGCCGCTGCAACATGGCCAACGTTGAGTTCCACCTGGTGGGCATGTCACAGATTAGGCGGTTCTAGGGCAGGTTAAATTCCTTTTGGGGGTCCGCCAGCCGAGCACTGGCATTATATGACCGGCGGAAATGCACACAGACTTTCCTGGCCTGCCTCAGGACATCCTGTACCTGCCCAAGAACCGCTGCACTTCCAAGTTAAGGACTTGAGCCAAACAGGGCACATGGGTCAGTTGTTCCTGTTGGAGGGTGGTGAGGAGGTTGGTGCCATTGTCGCAAACCATCACTCCTGCCTTAAGTTGGCGTGGCGTCAACCACCTCTGAACCTGCCTCTGCAGAGCTAACAGAATCTTTGCCCCAGTGCGGCTCCTGTCCCCCAAGCACACCAGCTCAAGCACCGCATGGCATCTTTTGGCCTGCGTACTTGCGTAGCCCCTTGAACGCCTACAGAGAACCGCTGGTTCCGAGGAAAAAGCACAGGAATAGGCCATGGAGGATGAAGAAGAGGAGGGGGTGGAGGAGAGAGGTGTGTCACAATCACCAGTAGTGGCATTTTGGAGGTGTGGTGACGGAACAACCTCCAACACTACTGCACCTTGTCATGTATCCTTCCCAGCTGCCAGCAGAGTCACCCAATGCGCCGTGAAACTTAGGTAACATCCCTGTCCATGCCTGCTGGACCATTAGTCAGCGGTAATATGCACCTTACCGCTGACCGCCCTGTCCAGCGAGGCCAAGACATTGCCTTCCACATGCCGGTAGAGAGCCAAAATCGCCTTCCGTGAGAAAAAGTGGCATTTGGGAATGTGCCACTGAGGAACCGCACATTCCACAAACTCACGGAAGGGGCAGAGTCTACCAACTGAAAAGGTAGCAGTTGAAGTGCTAGCAATTTTGCCAAGCTAGCATTCAACCGCTGGGCATGTGGATGGCTGGGAGCGAACTTCTTTCGGCGGTGCAGCAGCTGGGGCAGGGAAATTTGCCTGGTACAATCTGACATCGGTGTACCGATAGCAGATTGCCCGCAAGTACTTGGCTGTTACACACCTAATTCTACACCTTCATTCCTCTCAGTATAGAGTGGGGTTGGAGATTCCAGCTGATGAGAAGCAAGGAGAGGTCCTCTTTGTTCTTTGGTGTGGGTCTTTTAGGTACGCTTGCCAACAAACTGCATGGCAGGTCAACATATGTCTGGTCAAGCATGTGGTGCCCTCCTCCTCCTCCTCTCTCCTATCAGGCACCCACGTGGAGTCAGTGATCTCATCATTCCCTCCCTCCTCATCACTGGAGCAAACCTGGCAGTATGCTGCAGCAGGGGGAGCATGACTGCCAGATTGCTGTCCTTCTTGGGCGCCCCCTCTGTCTGGGCTCACATTACTGCCTTCCTCTAGCTGAGTACCATCATCGCAGCCTTCAAAATGCTGGGCATCCTCCTGGAGCATGTACCCAACACTGTGGTCAAACAGTTCGAGGGACTCCTCAGAAAGACATGGTGGGGCTAGAGAAGGAGTCACTGATGCCATTGAGCCAAGAGAAGAGGCCACGTTGGCAACTGCTTTGGCAGACAAAGTACCCTGAGCCTGGGTGAGAGAGGATGAGGAGGATGAGGACGGCTTGGTCATCCACTCGACCAAGTCTTCCGCATGTTGCGGCTCAACATGGCCAGCTGCCGAAAAAAAGGCAAAGCGTGTCCCGCGGCCACGTGCTGATGAGAATGCACTGTGTCCACGACCAGCACTGTTGCCTCTAGACACAGAGCCCGCTTGCCCTCTTTTATTGGCTTGTGACTGTCTGCCTCTCCTTGTTGGCCCTACAGACATACTATTGGCCTGCAGTGAGCTGCACAAAACTGGGATGTATATATATATATATATATATATATATATACCGATTATACTGCAGCTAGCAGAATCAACTGCCTGCCTGTAGTATTATTATACTATACTGTAGGTGCAACTGTGCAGGGTACACAGTACAGTAACTAGAAATACTTCAAAGAGCCTACACAAGCACCTGGCTGCAGGTAGCTATACTGTAGGTGAGACTGTGCAGGGTACACATTACAGTAACTAGAGATACTTCAAAGAGCCTACACAAGCACCTATCAGATTCCTCCCCCCTCTGATGGCCCATTGTAAAAATTTAAGGGGGGGGTGTTTTGGACAGGTAACCCTCTCCACTTCATTGAGAGATGAATGCATACATAATGTGTGTTACTTTGGCCAGCCCCTCACTACTTACACTATTGGCAGCCCAATGGACAGGTAAGAAGTGTCATAATACAAAGATATAAATACACACTGTACAAATGGAAGCACAATTTTACATTCTGCAATTACCTATCAAGATAATAGGAGAACCAAACTTTAAATAGTACCATTTGAAAGTATTCTGGCAGGCCTTTGCACTACATGCTTTGGTGAATTCATCCATAAATCTGAACACAAAAGAGGTAGGTATAGTGTGTATGGGTTTGACAAAGTCAGCAGATAGAGGATTGTTATCAGCTGAGTTAGCGGTTGGGGAGAGGAAGGGTTCCAAATGAATTTGGGCCCCCCCAAAAAAATCCTCTTGCACTCTGCATGAATTTAAGGACACAAATAACATTCAGACACATTTTAGGGGGTGTTTAGGGTAAAGCACTACAATGGAGCTGACAAAATACATTGTTAAATGACTAGGCTATAGGTGTATATGGGCCCAGGATAGCATGCTGGGGAGGTTAGTGAGGGCAAATATGCATGAAGGACAAAAAACAAACTTTTAAAAATCCCAGCATGCATGAGGACAAAGGGGACATTAACAGCATATTACAATCATGGTAATTACGGAATGAGGAAAGAAATACAATACATTAGCAAACATTAGCCAAACAAATACATTAGCAAGCATTAAATATATAGAATGTGAGTGTGTGTTAAAGGAGAAATTTTACCTTAATATAGTCCTTCTGCAGGACTTGGATGATGGCAGAGCAGGTCTCTGGTATAATGATCCCCAGAGCCTGTGGAGAGATGCCTGTCGAGAACTTGGGGTCCTGCAGGCTTCTCCCAGTCGCCAAGTACCGCAACATGGCGACTAGCCTTTGCTCGGGAGTGATGGCTTGCCGCATGTAGGTGTCCTGCCTGGTAATATATGGGGACAGCAAAGCCAACAAACGGTGAAAAACAGGGTCCGTCATCCGGAGAGAATTCCTGAAATCATCAGGGTTATTCTCCTGGATCTCCCGCAGCAAAGGCATGTGAGAGAATTGGTCACGCTGGAGCAACCAGTTCTTCGTCCATGAACTCCTCCTCGCCCTGTTTATGGACTGGGCTTGGGTCAAAGCTAGAAGCCCAACACCAAGCCGCCGCACAGCACAAACTTTACAACGAGTACATATCCGCACTATGGCTTCAAAGCGGTTGGCTGGTCAGAACTAGGGATGAGCTTCGAGTTCGAGTCGAACTCATGTTCGACTCGAACATTGGCTGTTCGCAAGTTCGCCGAACAGCGAACAATTTGGGGTGTTCGCGGCAAATTCGAATGTCGCGGAACACCCTTTAAAAGTCTATGGGAGAAATCAAAAGTGCTAATTTTAAAGGCTAATATGCAAGTTATTGTCATAAAAAGTGTTTGGGGACCTGGGTCCTGCCCCAGGGGACATGGATCAATGCAAAAAAAAGTTTTAAAAACGGCCGTTTTTTCAGGAGCAGTGATTTTATTAATGCTTAAAGTCAAACAATAAAGGGGTCAGAGGGAAGAGACCCCCCCACGTTTCTTGAAAATCTGCTCTGCGATACATACGGCAGAGATTCTTTCTCTCCTACATTTGTGGTAGAACGCGCACACCGCATGTCAGGCAGACCACCACCAACTGGAGCCCCCCCACGCACGTTCATTGCGAAGTTCCTGAACTACAGGGATAGAGATGCCATACTTCGCCTCAGCAGACTAAAAGGGAACATTCCTCTGGGAAACAAAACGATAGCGATTTATCCGGACTTCTCTGCAGAGGTGCAGCGGAAAAGGCGCACGTTCATGGAGGTTAAAAGGCGCCTCCGCATCAAAAATATCAAGTACGCCATGCTTTTCCCTGCCCGCCTCCGTGTAGAGGGGGAGGACAGAGCACACTTTTTTGAGGACCCGGAAGCCGCCATCACCTGGCTGGAACAGAGGGAAAACCACGGATAAATCCTAGTTCCACTCATACTCACCCATATGCCTTTGCGACTCCTGTGGATCCTCCACTCTCCAATACTCAGCTCCTTTCCCGCGGATTGAATACAAGCTTGAACTTTCACGCAAAACACAAGATGGACTGTCCATCCCTACACTCCTTTCCTATTCCTCCTCCTGTCCTCCAGTGATGGATACATCTTCTCCTGACTCTGCAGGGACTGAATACATCCCTACACACCATAGACCATGACCGGACTTTAACCAATACCGCAGCAATGCATCCCATCAAGAGTATCCAGCTGGCAACGAACCGTGAGAACTCCCACCGTGCACCACCTAGTGCAACTACTTGACGGACATCTTGCAGCCTTACGCCATCTCAGATACGTACCCATACTTACCCCAACAGTGTCCACACAGATAACCGACGGAGCTAGACAACGTTTACAAAGTACTCACCAAGAGCGGTGAGTGAAGTCCTAAAATGCGCAACGACACGCAGCGTATCTTCGCCCCACGCAACACAGTTCACCACCTGAAATGGAGCAAATTATCCTTGGCAACGCTATACATGCGATTCGGGACTTCCAAGATTATTGGTAACCCTAGTATAGCAACTGCCATTTATATATGCTTAAACTCTAACCTTTTCTCCACAGGAAGGACAATGTTTATGCCCAGTTGGCAGTTCGGGATTAAAGCTCGCATCAGGTTTGGAAGGTGCAGAGCGGGGAGGGGGGAAGGGGTTTCCAGATTACTGAATGTTCTACTACTCTACCCAATGTCTAAACCACTGAATTACTATCACATCAACCCCATGGTATTCTTGTTAATGGTCATGTTGTTCGGTGTATGTGCTAGGCTATTAGGGGGAGGGGGGAGAAATCTGATTCCTGGGGCTCAATACCACACGTGCTTTTTCAAATGACTAACTTAAAATTCACAACGTGGAATATCCGTGGGCTCAGGGAGCCCATAAAAAGGTCAGCGGTGTTTTCAATTCTAAAAAAACAGAGGGCTGATGTGGTGGCTCTGGTCGAGACGCACGCTGAAGGCCTCGCATATAGAGTGCTCAAGAGACCATGGATTGGATGGGCGTACCATTCAACACACACCACACTATCTAGGGGAGTCTCCATCTTAATCGCTAAAAGCACTCACTTTGAGCTTCAGGACTCAGTAATTGACTCACTGGGCAGATATGTACTACTGAAAGCTAAGATACACGGAGACATGCTTCTCCTTATGGCGTTCTATGTGCCGCCACCGTTCAGCGCGGGTGTCATTGCTGCTGGTTTTGATTTCATGGCCTTGCATCCTGACATCCCTGCTGTGTGGCTTGGCGACTTCAACAACGTTCTAGATCCAGCCATAGACAGACTCAACACATCATCTACAGAGCCGGTGGCACCACACCCCACAAGATTCGCCAGACTACTATCTGACTTTAACCTGGTGGATACGTGGAGGTTCAGGAACCCTACAGACAAGCGGTTCTCCTGCTTCTCCACATCCCATCGAGCCATGTCCCGAATAGACCTAATTTTGGTGTCTAAGGTACTTCTCCCTAGACTGTCAGACGCGGGTTTTTCTCCTAGATCTCTATCAGACCACTGTCCTTACTGGGCCATACTCACCGTCCCTCACAACCGCCCCCCGACGTCGTGGAGGTTAAACCCTTTCTGGCTGACACTATTGCCGGAGGAGGATGACCTCTCGGCGGAGTGGGGAAACTATTTTCATCTCAACGAGGGGTCTGCCCCAGTTCAGATAGTGTGGGAGGCTTTCAAGAAACACGCACGTATGATATTAACTAACAAAATTAATAACATTAAAAGAGTATCAGAATCGGCCATAATCAAGGCGGAGGGGAGCCTCCGAGATGCTGAAAAGACATTTCTCGAGACCCCCACTGCAGACAGAGCTGACAACCTTAAGCTCTGCTCTAGGGTGTTGACCCAGCTACACTATGAAAAGTCCAAAAGAAAACTTTTTTTCCATAGACAGAGGTCATTCGAACATGGGGAACGGGCGGGAAAACTCCTCGCATACTTGATACACAGCGAGGACAGACCCCCTGTGGTAATCTCGCTGCGTTCATCTAGCGGAACTATAGAAACAGAACCACATAGTGTTACAGATATCTTTAAAAAATTCTTCCACAAACTTTACACAGCAACAGCCTCACCAGATATCACCCCAATGGAAACATTCTTAGGAGAGCTGGCAATTCCCCAGCTTTCTGCAGAACAAGTTGAGGAACTAGAAGCCCCACTGACGATAGACGAGGTATCAAGAGCCCTGGCAGAGCTCCCGGCCTCGAAATCCCCGGGCTCGGACGGCCTACCAGTGGAGTTCTACTCCACATATTCGGAAGTACTGATCCCCAGAATGTTACAGTTGTACGAGGCCATATTCAAGGACTCTAGACTGCCAGCATCCATGAGAGAGGCCACCATAGTATTGATCCCCAAACCAGGAAAGGACCCACTCATTCCCGAGTCCTACCGCCCCATATCTCTACTCCAAGTAGATATCAAAATTCTTGCAAAAATCCTAGCCATTCGCCTTAACAAAGTAATCCTCTCCCTAATACACAGTGACCAAGCAGGGTTCATGCCGGGTAGAAATACATCCTTTAACCTTAGAAGACTGTTTATGAACCTACAAGCCGCTCATGACAATACAGGATCTAGAATAATCGTCGCCTTGGACACTGCCAAGGCGTTCGATTCAGTGGAATGGGTGTACTTGTGGAGGTGCTTGGGCAGATTTGGGTTTGGCCCAAACTTTATAAAATGGGTGCAACTCTTATACCAATCTCCATCAGCAAGGGTACTAGCAAACGGATGGCCATCTGACCAATTCCTATTATCTAGGGGCACAAGACAGGGGTGTCCTCTGTCGCCTCTGCTTTATGCATTGGCGGCAGAACCCCTGGCCGTGGCCATCCGGACACACCCCGAAATTAAAGGGCTTAGCCGGGGAGATGTGACTGAAAAAATCAGCACCTACGCGGACGACACCCTGCTATACCTAGATGACTCTGAGAACTCCCTGCCCCTTGCACTGGACCTCATAGAAAGATTCGGTAGATTCTCCGGCCTCCGGATCAACTGGGACAAATCCCAGATACTACCCCTCGACAGTTACCCGCAACCCAGGGACAGGGCCGAACTACCCCTGCAGAGAGTAGACACCATAAAATATTTGGGCATAAAGACCACCAAAGACCCAGCGGACTACGAGACACTCAACATAACCCCGCTGTTTGCAATGCTTAAGCACAAAACACAGGTGTGGGCCCGTCTTCCACTGGGAGTAATGGGACGAATCAACCTGACCAAAATGGTCCTTCTACCTAAAATTCTCTACATGCTTTGGCATTCGCCAATATACCTAGTGCTTAGGCATTTCAAGCTGATGGAAGCCATTATAAAACCATTCGTATGGGGCAATAAAAGACATAAAATAGCTTGGCAGAAACTTAAAAACCCCACGGACCTGGCGGGAATGGCTGTGCCGGACTTCAATGCTTATTATATCGCAGCGCAGCTATCCCAGCTATTTCATGTGGATAAGACAGATAGGGAAAGATACCTGCACTTAGTGTGCCCAAAGAGGTCCCAGACATCACAAGATCCACTAACTGTAATAACGGGGAAAGCCACAGGGGCAGACAGGAACACCAACCGTAAAACACTACCCTACCACTATACTAAAATATGGAACCTGTCCATGCATAGACTCCAACTACCGACGATTAACGAATTCACTCCTCTGTGGCACAATTCAAATCTTCCTGAATTTGATTCGCTACCGGGCAGTGAACTATGGAGCTCCAGAGGGATTATCTACTTACTACATATAGTATACCACGACAAACTAAAAACGTTCGATAGGCTAAAAATAGAATACATGCTCCCAAACCAAATGCTTTTTAGGTACATGCAATTGCGACATGCATTTTATACACAATTCCCCTCGGGGGAATGTCGCATGGTAAGCAACCCATTAATGGAAGCAGTGAAATGCCCTGACCCAAAAAAACTAATCTCTCAGTTCTACTCAATGCTAACGACACCGCAGGCTACTTCATCAGCCTACGCCCTGAAAACAAGGTGGGAAGGAGAGGTAGGCACACTGGCAGATGACGAATGGAGCGATGCTCTAGACGCATGTAAACTAGTGTCCCCCAGACTGTCAGACCGTCTGACCCAACTGTTCATTATCCACAGAGCATACCTCACGCCATTACGACTTTCCAAATACAGGGGGGATCAGTCCACAATGTGCACAATCTGCAACCAAACAACCGGAACCTTTTTTCATTTACTGTGGCAGTGCCCCCAAATACAGGCGTACTGGGCACAAGTGGTAAGATTCCTACATGACACAATGGGCTCCCCTGTAACACTGCAGCCCAAACTCTGCCTATTGGGCATTTTATCAGACCCCGAAATAAATAAATTCCAAAAGGTCTTCGTGCACGAAACACTCTTCTCTGCTCGAAAGGTCATTGCTAGGGCCTGGATGAGACCTAATCCTCCGGAGCTTTCACACTGGCTGGCTGAAGTCAACAATACATTACCCTATAAAAAATTGATCTATATACACAGAGGCTGCCCCCTGAAGTATGAACAAATATGGGACAAGTGGACTCAGTCATCTGACACCTGTACTTAAAATACAAACTAGGTAACAAGATAGCCCAGGGACCAGGCCCCTCCCCGGTCACGCTCACTAAGGTACTACAACATGACCAAACTAAATTAGCACAACAAGACAGATTAGCTTTACATGCATACCATGGGTAAGAAGGTAACCAAAAGGAAGGAAAAGCTGAGACATGGGTTATAACACTGAACATAACTTTATTCATATGTTTGGAAAATGCAATGTTATTTCTTTTTATGGTTTTCACAGGGTACACCATACTCCTTTTCTTTCTTTTCTTTATTCTTTATTAATCCTCAATAAATCTGCATTTAATGGTATAAGCTTTGACAGAACTCACCCGATATAACTACATTGCTAGAAATATCACAACATTGTTACGTGCAAGGCCTACCAAATCGAAATAATACCCTTGCCAATGTATAACCTGAAGATATTACAATGTATTTGTTCACGATGTACCTCTGTAATTCTTTATATTTTTCATGACAAATAAAACTTTTCTGATTAAAAAAAAAGTCAAACAATAAAAGTGTAATATCCCTTTAAATTTCGTACCTGGGGGGTGTCTATAGTATGCCTGTAAAGGGGCGCATGTTTCCTGTGTTTAGAACAGTCTGACAGCAAAATGACATTTTGAAGGAAAAAACTCATTTAAAACTACCGCGGCTATTGCATTGCCGACAATACACATAGAAGTTCATTGATAAAAACGGCATGGGAATTCCCCAAAGGGGAACCCCGAACCAAAATAAAAAAAAAAAATGACGTAGGAGTACCCCTAAATTCCATACCAGGCCCTTCAGGTCTGATATGGATATTAAGGGGAACCCCGGCCAAAATTTAAAAAAAAAATGATGTGGGGTTCCCCTAAATTCCATACCAGACCCTTCAGGTCTGGTATAGATTTTAAGTGGAACCCCGCGCCAAAAAAAAAAAAAAAACGGCGTGGGGTCCCCCCAAAAATCCATACCAGACACTTATCCGAGCACGCAACCTGGCAGGCCGCAGGAAAAGAGGGGGGGGCGAGAGTGCGGACCCCCTCCTGAACCGTACCAGGCCACATGCCCTCAACATTGGGAGGGTGCTTTGGGGTAGCCCCCCAAAACACCTTGTCCCCATGTTGATGAGGACAAGGGCCTCATCCCCACAACCCTGGCCGGTGGTTGTGGGGGTCTGCGGGCGGGGGGCTTATCGGAATCTGGAAGCCCCCTTTAACAAGGGGACCCCCAGATCCCGCCCCCCCCTGTGTGAAATGGTAAGGGGGTACAAAAGTACCCCTACCATTTCACAAAAAAACTGTCAAAAATGTTAAAAATGACAAGAGACGGTTTTTGACAATTCCTTTATTTAAATACTTCTTCTTTCTTCTATCTTCCTTCATCTTCTGGTTCTTCTGGTTCTTCTGGTTCTTCCTCCGGCGTTCTCGTCCAGCATCTCCTCCGTGGCGTCTTCTATCTTCTTCTCCTCGGGCCGCTCCGCACCCATGGCATGGGGGGAGGCTCCCGCTCTTCTCTTCATCTTCTTCATCTTCTTCTCTTCTTCTTTTCTTCTCTTCTTCTCTTCTTCTCGTCTTCATTTTCTTCTCCGAGCCGCTCCGCACCCATGCTGGCATGGAGGGAGGCTCCCGCTGTGTGACGGCGCTCCTCGTCTGACAGTTCTTAAATAATGGGGGGCGGTGCCACCCGGTGACCCCGCCCCCCTCTGACGCACGGTGACTTGACGGGACTTCCCTGTGACGTCACGGGGAATGCCACAGGGAAGTCCCGTCCTTTCCCGTGCGTCAGAGGGGGGTGGGGTCACCGGGTGGCCCCGTCCCCCGTTATTTAGGAACTGTCAGACGAGGAGCGCCGTCACACAGCGGGAGCCTCCCTCCATGCCAGCATGGGTGTGGAGCGGCCCGGAGAAGAAAATGAAGAAGAGAAGAAGAGAAGAAAAGAAGAAGAGAAGAAGATGAAGAAGATGAAGAGAAGAGCGAGAGCTCCCCCATGCCATGGGTGCGGAGCGGCCCGAGGAGAAGAAGACAGAAGACGCCGCGGAGGAGATGCTGGACGAGAACGCCGGAGGAAGAACCAGAAGAGCCAGAAGAACTAGAAGATGAAGGAAGATAGAAGAAAGAAGAAGTATTTAAATAAAGGAATTGTAAAAAACTGTCTCTTGTCATTTTTAACATTTTTGACAGTTTTTTAGTGAAATGGTAGGGGTACTTTTGTACCCCCTTACCATTTCACACAGGGGGGGACCGGGATCTGGGGGTCCCCTTGTTAAAGGGGGCTTCCAGATTCCGATAAGCCCCCCGCCCACAGACCCCCACAACCACCGGCCAGGGTTGTGGGGATGAGGCCCTTGTCCTCATCAACATGGGGACAAGGTGTTTTGGGGGCTACCCCAAAGCACCCTCCCAATGTTGAGGGCATGTGGCCTGGTACGGTTCAGGAGGGGGGGCCGCACTCTCGTCCCCCCCTCTTTTCCTGCGGCCTGCCAGGTTGCGTGCTCGGATAAGGGTCTGGTATGGATTTTTGGGGGGACCCCACGCCGTTTTTTTTTTTTTTTTGGCGCGGGGTTCCATTTAAAATCCATACCAGACCTGAAGGGTCTGGTATGGAATTTAGGGGGAACCCCACGTCATTTTTTTTTTTAATTTTGGCCGGGGTTCCCCTTAATATCCATACCAGACCTGAAGGGCCTGGTATGAATTTAGGGGGACTCCCACGTCATTTTTTTTTTAAATTTTGGTTTGGGGTTCCCCTTTGGGGAATTCCCATGCCGTTTTTATCAATGAACTTCTATGTGTATTGTCGGCAATGCAATAGCCGCGGGTAGTTTTAAATGGCTTTTTTCCTTCAAAATGTAATTTTGCTGTCAGACTGTTCTAAACACAGGAAACATGCGCCCCTTTACAGGCATACTATAGACACCCCCCAGGTACGAAATTTAAAGGGATATTACACTTTAATTGTTTGACTTTAAGCATTATTAAAATCACTGCTCCTGAAAAAATGGCCGTTTTTAAAAAAAAAATTTGCATTGATCCATGTCCCCTGGGGCAGGACCCAGGTCCCCAAACACTTTTTATGACAATAACTTGCATATTAGCCTTTAAAATTAGCACTATTGATTATTCATGTTCGTGTCCCATAGACTTTAACGGTGTTCGCGTGTTCGAACAAACTTTTTTCCTGTTCGCATGTTCTGGTGCGAACCGAACAGGGGGGTGTTCGGCTCATCCCTAGTCAGAACGAACTAAACAGAATGCACTGAAGAACAGCAAGGCCTGTGAAGAGCGAGCTGAAAATCAGTAATGAGTGGACAAGAACGCACTGAAAAACAGATACAAACTGACTACACGCACTGAAAACCAGATACAAACCCACAAGCACAAACTAAACAGCAGTAAAACGATCTGAAAACCCACGAGTCTGAAAAGCGCGAATCGTCTCTCACCAAACTTCTACTAACACAAAATAAACACGAGATTAGCAGAAGGAGCCCAAAGGGTGGCACACTGGCTATTGAACTTTCCTTTTATAGTCCCGTCATACGTGTTGTACATGAAAGCGTTCTTAGCGGTCAGAATTTGGTGTGACCTTGTGTATGCAAGACAAGCTTGAGCGGAATTCTGTCGGGAAAACCATCATAGCTTTTTCCGATGAGAATTCCGATCATGTGTACGCGGCATTAGTGTATAGATAAAAGGAAGAAGGCACAGAATACACTCTGTACTGTGTATCACCAATAACACCTAAAAACTGAATTGTATCCGGAAACTGGAAAATTGGATTTTATTTTGTTTGGCAGAATGAGGAATCAATAGTCATAGTGCACTCAGCATGATTATCAATAGCAGACCAACAGCTGCCAGTACTGAAGTTAAGTACGTCGGTATAATGGAAGATATTCAAAAATTGCTTATGCAGTTTGTACTTTGCATGTTGCTACCAAAATACAATTCACCATGGTTATGCAAAGTCCCTCATTAGACAGCTCTCCACAGACTATTTTCATAATTCCAACCTCGAGTATATCATTCTGTCTGCTATCACTGGACGTGTCCCGTCATCTCTGTGCGGAGATCTCACCAAACCTCAACATGGTGTCTCCGAAAATATCTGTTTTAGTCGCTTCAGTCATAGGACTCGTCTTGGCAATCCCTTCTAACACTTGTATTGTAATGGGTAACCTGGACATCATCAGAAAGAAAGGGAAGTTGAGTCCCACCTATGTGATCTTTCTGGCTAAGGGAATTGTGAATATTCTCCTCCAATGTGTGCTGAGTATAAATGGAATGTTCTATGTCTTGTGTCCAACAGTCTTCTATGGTACAGAATTTATTGGATTTTCAAACATATCGGTTTGCTTCCTAATGTATTTCAACTTCTGGTTGACCTTCTGGCTCTCGGCTCATTACTGTACCACCATCACAAATCTCAGCTATGGGTTATTCATCTGGATAAAGAGAATTATGTCAAATTTCCTGAGTCAACTTCTATTCCTGACAGCAATTGGGATGTTCATTGTGAGTGTCCTTATCTACTTGCTTACCCATGTAGCAAGTATCCAGTCTTCTAAGAATGGTACAGAAGCCTCTGATAACATGCTCCATAATTACTTATTCTATCAGGTGCCTGCATTCATCCTGGGTGCCAATCTACCATTCTGCCTTAGTCTTCTGTGCCTGGTCCTCACTTTCTCCTTTCTGCTCAGACACGTCTGGAGGGTGAAGAATAACGACTCTGGATCAACACATCCAAATCTTCAGGCTCATGTCACTGCACTGAGGACAATCTTCTTCTTACTTCTCATGTTTGCAATCTCCTGTATATCTCAAACAGTCTCTTTTTTTTCTCCCAATATGTCACTGCTAGCAGTCAGTTGGAATTTACAATTTTTATCTCCATCGGTTGAGGCTGTCATCATCTTCCAGGCCAACAACAAGCTGAGAAGGATCATTCTGAGAAGATTCTGGACCAGAAGCTAGAGGAACACAGAGACCAGAAATGTAGAGGATCCTTAACTTGAATGTCTAAATATATTCTATAACCTTTTAGTTTGATAGTGTGATAGTGATCAACTTAAGGTGTTTCTTAAAGGATTAATTCACTTTTATCCAAAGACTGCCTATGCAGGCAAAGGGCGTTTGTAAATAGAAACAAACTGTGCAGCTCTGACTTTCGTTAACTAATGTCCTTGTTATAGGTGTAGGACATTTACACAACTCCTGAAGCCTGGTTGAAATACTCCCAGGACATTGCTAGGACGTTGCTAAGTGGCAGGGACATTATTCAAGTTTGGTCAGAGCTGCGCAGTTTGTTTTCATAGAAGTAGGACATTTTTTAGTAAAGGCAAACTGACCTTTTAGGGAAATCGTTTTGTTTGGGATGGAGTGTGACGGGTTTATATCTTTTGTCATATTTAATTGTTGTCTATGTTCCTCACTTGTGTCATCCACCTTCTCGGCATGCCCCGGTGATCATTAACACTGGGATTGAAAGTGATGAGGAAACCCTAAATGTGGAGTTGTCAGCAGAGCAGGAATAGAGGGGAAATCTTCCAATGGGATCTAACCATACCATGTCTGAGATGGATTTACCATGGTTTTACCTTAATCTTATCTTATGTGTACAGGGCAGGAAGTGATGAGGAGGCTTTTAAATGGACACAGAGGAAAATATCCTCTCTAGCCTCCTCAGTGATTAGATTTGGGTTCCTCCTCCAGCAAGTCCATACACACCTCTTCCTTCACTCCCTGAAGTGCAGACAAAAAAAAAATAGTACAGGGCTGCCCATAACCTGCCCACATACATCCTATAGAGTTGAATGGGATGCTTCTCCTGCTTTTTGGGTATTCCCCACCCAAGCATATGGGAAGTTAATCCTCATCACTGGGCAGGCTGCAGACAATGCAGGAGGCCACTGTCATCAAACAAGGACATTTTGAGAACCTGCTGGAGGTGGTGAATCAGATTTAGGGTGGGAAACTTTTGACTCACATAATTACATTGTCAGCCAGGCTGAAAATTTTCAACCAATAGAAAAACATCAATAAAAAAAAAATAAAACTCTTCCTATAGATGGCCCTACACCTATTGTCAGGACCTTGATCACTAAGTTGCTGGTGGCACTGTGCTTCCAAGAGCAGAAGGTTGTAGTTCCAATGTCCTCTAGCGGGTGTCTCCCAGCACCCAGCAGATTCCAGTAATCAGTCTCTACCTTATTCTGGCTGCTGGGAGGGTATTTAGGTCCGTCTCTACTAGTGCTTCTCGCTTCAGTATTTGGCCCTGCTGCCAGAAGCTGTGTGCCATTTATCCTGATCCTGACTAGAGTTGGGCGAATGGTTCAGCTCGGGCCGAACATTAGCTGTTTGCCCTGTTTGGGAAACACCCGAATTTGCAGGGTGTTCAGCAGGTGTTCGCACTGACGCACACCCTACAATGCACTGAGCTCTGATTGGGCAAAGCTTTGCCCAATCAGGGCGAGGTAACAGCTGGTTGTTAAGGAGCGAGGCCAGAAAGCTGGACGCGGCGTCCTTAACAACCGATGATTTATCAGCTGTTAATGGGCTTCCCCGCTATTTCCAGTAAAAAAAGAAAAAAATGCCATGGGCCCCCCCCCAGTCTTCTGGATTTTGAGGGGAACCCCACACCAAAATAAAAAAAGAAGGGGGGTCACCCCAAAATCCTTACCAGATCCTTATCTGAGCATGCAGCCTGGCAGGTCAGAAAAAGGTGGGGGGATGACCGAGCGGCCCCATCTGACTGAACCATACCAGGCCACATGCCCTCAACATGGGAGGTGGGTGCTTTGGGATGGGGGGATCTGCCCCCCCAAAGCACTTTGTCCATGTGTTGATGGGGACAGTGCCTCATCCCCACAACCGTGGCCGGTGGTTGTGGGGGTCTGCGGGCAGGGGGCTTATTGGAACCTGGAAACCCCTTTAAGGGGGCCCCCAGATCCCGCCATCCCTATATGAATGAGTATGCGGTACATGGTACCTCTACCCATTGACCAATGGGTAGGGGTACTATGACACAGAGACAGTTTTTGACAATTTCTTTATTAAAAAATAATAAATAAATAACAATGTCCCCCAGATGTAAATTCATCGTCAAATACACCACTGATGAACCCGAAAAAGAAAAAAAAGTCCATGAAGGCTGGCCCCCTACTGCAGGCTCCACTGTTTGACAGTTCTTATATAGGTAAGGGCGATGCCACCTGGCAACGTCACCTGGTGGCACCGCCCCCCCTTGTGACATCACGGACCAGTACATTATGGATCGGGGACACCACAAGGGGGTTTAACTCTCCTATACTCATTCACATAGGGGGGCCAGGATCTGGCAGCTCCCTTGTTAAAGGGGCTTTCAGATTGTGATAAGCTCCCTGCCCGTAGACCCCCACAACTACTGGCCAGGGCGGTGGGAATGAGGCCCTTGTCCAATCAACTTTTAGACAAGGTGCTTTGGGGCCGGGGGGCGGAGCCCCCTCGCCCCAAAGTACCCCACATGTTCAGGGCATTTTTTTTATTCAGCTGTCAGCGGGAAACCCATTGATAGCTGATGACTCATTGGTTGTTAAAGCGGAGTTCCGCCGAGAAAAATGAATAAAAGTCAGAAGCTACAAATACTGCAGCTGCACTTACCTGTCCAGGGCGCCCGCAATGTCGGCACCTGAAGCCGATCTCTGTCCCTCGGCTCCCAGGTGGAGGTGCCAGAACCTTAAGTAAGGGAATCAGGAAGAGAAGCCTTGCGGCTCCACAGCCTGGTTCCCTACTGCGCATGTGCGAGTCGCGCTGCGCTTCCGCAATGGTCCTTGCTGTCTTCTGGGACCTGTGTGTCTCCAAGAAGACAGCGAGGGGGATGGAGGAGGGGCCCGACATGGCGTAGGTCACCACGGAATCTGTGGTGATCTATCACCAGAAGTGGGAGCAAATACCTGTATTATACAGGTATCTGCTCCCCCTCCCCCTGAAAGGTGCCAAATGTGACACTGGAGGGGGAGAGGAACCAGAAAAGCGGAAGTTCAATTTATGGGTGGAACTCCGCTTTAAGTATGCCACAGCCAGATTCCTGGCCCCACTCCTTAACAACCAGCTGTTACTGTGCTCCGATTGAGCTTTGCCCAATCAGAGCCCATAATGCACTGTGCAGCACACAGTGCATTGCAGAGCATGTGGTGGGGCGAACACCCGCCGAACACCCTGCAAATTCAGGTGTTCCCTGAACGGAGCAGACCGTTCACCCAACTCTTTTCCTGACCCTGATCTTGCTCATGCCCTGCATCTTGTGCCCTACTGCCTCTTATCTGCTCCTCCTGTTCCTGATCCCAGTCTTGGTTCCCCCTTCCAATCTATTCCCTGCTCTCCACTGATCTCCGGTTTACCCGGTTGATCTGTGTTCCCTATTTTGTGCATATGATGTATATAGTCCGTTTGTTAGTTAGACTTGCTGTTACTCTTTTAGGTTGCTAGGTAGATATTTTGTCATTGGTGTTCACTAGGGATGAGCTTCGAGTTCGAGTCGAACTCATGTTCGACTTGAATATCGGCTGTTCGCAAGCTCGCCGAACAGCGAACAATTTGGGGTGTTCGCGGCAAATTCGAATGCCGCAGAACACCCTTTAAAAGTCTATGGGAGAAATCAAAAGTGCTGATTTTAAAGGCTTATATGCAAGTTATTGTCATAAAAAGTGTTTGGGGACCCGGATCCTGCCCCAGGGGACATGGATCAATGCAAAAAAAAGTTTTAAAAACGGCATTTTTTTCGGGAGCAGTGATTTTAATAATGCTTAAAGTCAAACAATAAATGTGTAATATTCCTTTAAATTTCGTACCTGGGGGTGTCTATAGTATGCCTGTAAATGGGGGCATGTTTCCCGTGTTTAGAACAGTCTAAAAGCAAAATGACATTTCAAAGGAAAAAATGTCATTTAAAACTACTCACGGCTAATAATGAATTGCCGGTCCGACAATACACATAAAAGTTCATTGATAAAAACGGCATGGGAATTCCCCACAGGGGAACCCCGAACCAAAATTTAAAAAATAAATGACATGGGTGGTCCCTCTAAATTCCATACCAGGCCCTTCAGGTCTGGTATGGATATTAAGGGGAACCCCGGCCAAAATTTAAAAAAAAAATGATGTTGGGGGTCCCCCTAAATTCCACACCAGACCCTTCAGGTCTGGTATGGAATTTAAGGGGAACCCCGCGCCAAAATTAAAAAAAATAATTGTTAAAGGGGGCTTCCAGATTCCGATAAGCCCCCCCACAGACCCCCACAACCACCGACCAGGGTTGTGGGGATGAGGCCCTTGTTCTCATCAACATGGGGACAAGGTGTTTTGGGGGGCTACCCCAAAGCACCCTCCCAATGTTGAGGGCATGTGGCCTGGTATGGATCAGGAGGGGGGGCACTCTCTCGTCCCCCCCTCTTTTCCTGCGGCCTGCCAGGTTGCGTGCTTGGATAAGGGTCTGGTATGGATTTTTGGGGGGACCCCACGCCATTTTTTTTTTAAATTTTGGCGCGGGGTTCCCCTTAACATCCATACCAGACATGAAGGGTCTGGTATGGAATTTAGGGAGACCCCCACGTCATTTTTTTTTTTTTTTTGGTTCAGGGTTTCCCTGTGGGGAATTCCCATGCCGTTTTTATCAATGAACTTTTATGTGTATTGTCGGACCGGCAATTCATTAATAGCCGCGAGTAGTTTTAAATGACTTTTTTTCCTTTGAAATATCATTTTGCTGTCAGACTGTTTTAAACACAGGAAACATGCGCCCCTTTACAGGCATACTATAGACACCCCCCAGGTGCGAAATTTAAAGGAATATTACACTTTTATTGTTTCACTTTAAGCATTATTAAAATCACTGCTCCCGAAAAAACGGCCATTTTAAAAACTTTTTTTGCATTGATCCATGTCCCCTGGGGCAGGACCCAGGTCCCCAAACACTTTTTATGACAATAACTTGCATATAAGCCTTTACAATTAGCACTTTTGATTATTCATGTTCGTGTCCTATAGACTTTAACGGTGTTTGCGTGATCGAACAAACTTTTTTCCTGTTCGCATGTTCTGGTGCGAACCGAACAGGGGGGTGTTCAGCTCATCCCTAGTGTTCACTTATATCTTTGTGTTTGCTGTGTTTTCTGTGTGCTGATGTTTGAATGGTTTTTGTTTCACAGCAATAAATCTCACTTAAAACTCTGTCTGGTCTCAGTCTCTTAAGTGTGGCAGGTGATCTAGAGGAAATCAAAAAAAACCCTTATAGAGCATGGTGCAATTTGCTTCAACTTAGAAAAAGTCCCTCCCAGTTAGGGTCAGCTAGCACTACATTGCCTGCACACTATCACACTCACGCTATAGGTCACTGATCACCACCATTACTAAATTAGTATGAATCAAAGTATAGGGAGTGGCCCTGTGTTAGGAGTGTAAATAAAAATTAGCAAGAAATAAAAGTGTAAAGATAAAACGTGTGAAATTCTTTGGTATGATCCAAAAAATTACTTCCCAAAAAACTTTTATATATGTGCCCTTATGTTAGTGCAAAAACACCTTGATCGGGTGAAAATCAGTATTAAATGTGCAAAGAATCGCAAATATCAGGCAGCATCTCTACATACCATAAAAACAATTTCACATGAATAAATATAAAGTGATGAAGTGCCAAAAACAATAGATGTGCAAAAACAATAATTATCCACCAATAATGTGTAAATGTGCAATGCTTATAAGCAATAAAAAATCATTGATAATGTGTCCAAATCGCAGCTCAAAAATCGCAAAACCATATATTGTTTGGTACGAGAAAAGTTCATAACCAGCAATGTATAAACGTGCAATAACTTATAAGCATAAAAAATCATTAATAATGTGTCCAAATCGCAGCTAAAAATCGCAAAGCCATATGTTGTTTGGTGCAAGAAAAGTTCATAACAATTGTGCAAAAAAATCTTCTTAGATGATAAAGTGCCGTGCTGTGACAACTGGTGGTCCCCCCAATGTGGTTGCACTCACCGGAGCGCTCCACCCCTGCAGGGGTACGAGCGTGTAATGCTGGTCCTCTCACTCCAGTCCAAAAGATGTCAGTTTATTTCCACGCATCCCATTCTTAAAAAGCAGCTGTATACACTGAGAGATGGGGATTTCCTGTCCCTTGGTATTAGAAGACCCCACTGGATATCCGCTGGTCCCAGCTTGTTTTTACAAAGCTGACATGTTGCAGAGAAGCACAGCACACGCAAATCAGTCATACGAGGGGTGCACATGCACATAGTAGCCAGAGGTGTGTCATTGATTTTAGATTTCAAGTTCTTTACTGCCACCTCTGGCTACTATGTGCATGTGCACCCCTCGTATGACTGATTTGCGTGTGCTGTGCTTCTCTGCAACATGTCAGCTTTGTAAAAACAAGCTGGGACCAGCGGATATCCAGTGGGGTCTTCTAATACCAAGGGACAGGAAGTCCCCACCTCTCAGTGTATACAGCTGCTTTTTAAGAATGGGATGCGTGGAAATAAACTGACATCTTTTGGACTGGAGTGAGAGGACCAGCATTACACGCTCGTACCCCTGCAGGGGTGGAGCGCTCCGGTGAGTGCAACCACATTGGGGGGACCACCAGTTGTCACAGCACGGCACTTTATCATCTAAGAAGATTTTTTTGCACAATTGTTATGAACTTTTCTTGCACCAAACAACATATGGCTTTGCGATTTTTAGCTGCGATTTGGACACATTATTAATGTTTTTTTTATGCTTATAAGTTATTGCACGTTTATACATTGTTGGTAATGAACTTTTCTCGTACCAAACAATATATGGTTTTGTGATTTTTTAGCTGCGATTTGGACACATTATCAATGATTTTTTATTGCTTATAAGCATTGCACATTTACACATTATTGGTGGATAATTATTGTTTTTGCACATCTATTGTTTTTGGCACTTCATCACTTTATATTTATTCATGTGAAATTGTTTTTATGGTATGTAGAGATGCTGCCTGATATTTGCGATTCTTTGCACATATAATACTGATTTTCACCCGATCAAGGTGTTTTTGCACTAACATAAGGGCACATATATAAAAGTTTTTTGGGAAGTAATTTTTTGGATCATATCAAAGAATTTCACACGTTTTATCTTTACACTTTTATTTCTTGCTAATTTTTATTTACACTCCTAACACAGCGCCACTCCCTATACTTTGATTCATATTTCTTGGGGGATCACTTAGGTGTTCCCTTCCTACCTAGGGTAGGGTGACCAGACATCCCCGGTTTCTGGGGACAGTCCCCGGATTGAGGACACTGTCCCCGGACCAAGTCTGTCCCCAGTTTTGTCCCCAGATTGGATTTGAACAGGGGCTGGGGCAATTTCAAAGACAACCCGTGCAGTATAAAAAGAAACAATTTGAATTGCACCCCCCCCCCCTCCTCTGCCGCTTCTACTAGCTTATGGGGGTTTATTTTTTTCCATTATCTGTGCCCCTTTCTGATGAAAATGTGCTGGTCGGAGCGGAGGGACTATTTCTTCAGTTTAGGGCGCATGCCCATTCAGCTCCACTCGCATGTTCTTCTGCCTTGGCTGAGGTCCCGGCCAGCCGCCTGCCTACTTATCTCCTTGCCTTCCCTGGTGGAGTGATCTTCCTCCCACCCAGTAGTAGCCTGGGCCCGAAGAGTAAAGCCCCATACACACTATCATATTTTCTGCTGATTTTTGTCTTCAGATTTACCAAAACCATGTAGTGCAAGGGCCTGCCTGATTGCAGACAACTTGAAACTCCTAAGGTTTGACCTCATATTATATGGTTTTGGTAAATCTGAAGGAAAAAATCAGCAGAAAATCTGATAGTGTGTATGGGGCTTTAGACTTGACAGACTGTGAGGCGGGCGGCGGCGGAGACGGGCAAAGAGTCATTGATTGCTGCCATTACTAGTAAAAAAAAAAAATATGTCCCCGGATTTCATTTTAAAAATCTGGTCACCTTAACCTAGGGGGGCTGCACGTGTGAGTTAGTCTATGAGCGCGGATCCGTTGATATATTTCCTAATTACTAAATTAGTGTTTGTATGAATCAATATATTGATCATGAACAGAACTATACTAGTGCCCCCATAGTTTAGTGTCACCAAAAATGCAGTGTTAGCAGAATGAGCCCCGTTTGCTGCCAGCACTTGTGTTTAGCCCCCCCCAACAGTGTCAGTAGATCAATGTTACCTGTGATACTTTGCACATACAGTCAGGTCCTCAAACATTGGGACATTGTCAAAAGGGGAAAAACAGGAGAAAAAGAGGATTTCTCTAAAGAGGGTCAACAGAGAACACTAATGTGAATACAAAACCAGCTTTATTAATTACCAAAAAATAAACCAATTAATAGTACAAAAAGTGAAAAATTAGCAATATGGACAGACGGTTACCACAAACCAATTAAAGATTGGACAACGTTGTCACAGGGGATATTAAAAATGAATGGGAGCCGCGGCTACACACCCACTCATACGCATCATGCACACTGTGTAGTGGGGTATAGTAAAATAAAGACAGTCCTGCACAGTAGGAATGGCAATTATTGGTGGAGAGTATTCCTAATACAGAGTATCCAGTTGGGCAGGAACAGTCCTATACCATTAATTTTGAGGTGATGTAAATGGGTGGGTGATCTGACTATCCGATAAATTATAGAGTATAGACCATAGATGGAGCGATCTCTCAAGGGATCATTGCACTCAGTGATTGTTTAAACCACAGCTGATAAGTAGATTGCAAGCGCTTTCCAGGTTGCAGCAAGGAAAATTGTAGAATCATCTACATAGGCAGCAAAATAAATGTCCATGGAGACAACATTAAGGAGACACAGAAGAAAACTGACATACGTTTTTTTGAAGTGCTGAGTTGAGTGGGAGGATCTCACTAACCGCACTGTGTCCATCGTCAGACTGTAATGGTCCTTGGTGTTAGAGTCTCTCTGTGGACAAATGCTTCTTTATGGCTCACTAGGAGTGTAGGTTGGTAAGGAGCCATCCCTCACTGTGGAGCCGCTGAAGCGCCGTTGCTGCTGTATGGTGCGTGGCTGCAGGGGAAAGCTGACATCAGCTGTTGGATCAGCTGTTGGATCCGTGTGAGGATAAGTCAGATCAAATTACGCGCGGCTCCCAAGGACGTGCTGACGTCACACGGCTGACGCGTTTCACCAGCCAAATGGATGCTGGTTTCCTCAGAGCTGAGGACAATTGGGACATTGTCACAATTCTAATCTTTTTGGCTTTATACACCACCACAATGGATTTGAAAAGAAACAAACAAGATGTGCTTTAACTGCAGACTTCCAGCTTTAATTTGAGGGTATTTACATCCAAATCAGGTGAACAGTGTAGGAATTACAACAGTTTGTATATGTGCCTCCCACTTTTTAGGGGACCAAAAGTAATGGGACAGATAAACAATCATCCATCAAACTTTCACTTTTTATTACTTGGTTGCAAATTCTTTGCAGTCAATTACAGCCTGAAGTCTGGAACGCATAGACATCACCAGACGCTGGGTTTCATCCCCGGTGATGCTCTGCCAGGCCTCTACTGCAACTGTCTTCAGTTCCTGCTTGCTCTTGGGGCATTTTCCCTTCAGTTTTGTCTTCAGCAAGTGAAATGCATGCTCAATCGGATTCAGGTCAGGTGATTGACTTGGCCATTGCATAACATTCCACTTCTTTCCCTTAAAAAACTCTTTGGTTGCTTTCGCAGTATGCTTCGGGTCATTGTCCATCTGCACTGTGAAGCGCCGTCCAATGAGTTCTGAAGCATTTTGCTGAATATGAGCAGATAATATTGTCCGAAACACTTCAGAATTCATCCTGCTGCTTTTGTAAGCAGTCACATCATCAATAAATACAAGAGAACCAGTTCCATTGGCAGCCATACATGCCCACGCCATGACACTACCACCACCATGCTTCACTGATGAGGTGGTATGCTTTGGATCATGAGCAGTTCCTTTCCTTCTCCATACTCTTCTCTTCCCATCACTCTGGTACAAGTTGATCTTGGTCTCATCTGTCCATAGGATGTTGTTCCAGAACTGTGAAGACTTTTTTAGATGTTGTTTGGCAAACTGTAATCTGGCCTTCCTGTTTTTGTGGCTCACCAATGGTTTACATCTTGTGGTGAACCCTCTGTATTCACTCTGGTGAAGTCTTCTCTTGATTGTTGACTTTGACACACATACTCCTACCTCCTGGAGAGTGTTCTTCATCTGGCCAACTGTTATGAAGGGTGTTTTCTTCACCAGGGAAATAATTCTTCTGTCATCCACCACAGTTGTTTTCTGTGGTCTTCCGGGTCTTTTGGTGTTGCTGAGCTCACCGGTGCATTCTTTCTTTTTAAGGATGTTCCAAACAGTTGATTTGGCCACACCTAATGTTTTTGCTATCTCTCTGGTGGGTTTGTTTTGTTTTTTTCAGCCTAATGATGGCTTGCTTCACTGATAGTGACAGCTCTTTGATCTCATATTGAGAGTTGACAGCAACAGATTCCAAATGCAAATAGCACACTTGAAATGAACTCTGGACCTTTTATCTGCTTCTTGTAAATAGGATAATGAGGGAATAACACACACCTGGCCATGAAACAGCTGAGCAGCCAATTGTCCCATTACTTTTGGTCCCTTAAAAAGTGGGAGGCACATATACAAACTGTTGTAATTCCTACACCGTTCATCTGATTTGGATGTAAATACCCTCAAATTAAAGCTGAAAGTCTGCAGTTAAAGCACATCTTGTTCATTTCATTTCAAATCCATTGTGGTGGTGTATATAGCCAAAAAGATTAGAATTGTGTTGATGGCCCAATATTTATGGACCTGACTGTAAATCCGAAAGTTTGCAGAATCAGGACTGATCTCTCCTAGCACTAGCAGGTAAATGTTATTTGTAGCGGTTCAAGCAGACCCTGACAGCCAGGAGCTCTTTTTCCTGTTAGTCGCACTAGGTACCTGTAAATTTAGTGGCCAAAATGTCCCAACAAAGGTGCACAAGTGAAGAGGCCTACAGGATTCTGAGTATATCAGATGAGAGCGAAGGGGAAGCCTCTCTGACAGTATCAGGCTTAGAATATGAACTTGTAGAGAGCAGCGGCACCCTGCCAGGTAGATCAGATGATGGAGAAGAGGTCCTCGCTAAGATCAGGCATACTCGACCCTAGGTAGCATAAGTGCTAAGAATGCATGACTTGTCTCATATGCAGCAGGGTCCATTACCTAGCGCTGCACTACCTTTTTGTGAACTGGCACGCACCAGTGGCCTAGTACATCCTGGCCTTTTACACACCAGCACTGCAGTATCTCATGGTAACATGGCGAGTCCCCGAACTGCAGTCCAAGTTGGTGAGGTTTGGTGAGGTTAACAATACAAAAAACTGGAGAAAATCATCAATAAGCATTGGGGGATTTTGTTGAGGGATCGAACTTTAGGTTCTCCCAGCACATCCTGAATTCATCTACCGGCGGGTCTCAACTCTTAGGGACCTGGTGGCTCCCGGTGTGGTGGACCCTCCTGTCGCTAAGGAAAATAAGTTATTTTCCTTTTAGGTTCAGGCTTTTATGCCTGTGGGTGGTGCTCAGCATGTAGGCAATGCCGTAATAATAACATCAAAAAAAGTAAAAAATTCTAATAAACATAACAAGATTAAAGACCTTATTAGCACTCAAGGGGTGGTTTACATGCCTGAGTGTGATTGTGGCCTCCAATACATAGGTAGGACCTCCCGGGCTTTCAGTGTACATATAGGGGAGCACGATAACAAAATTATAAAAGGTCTAAGGTCCCACAGTGTGTCCAAACATTTCCGGATGTGTCATTGCAGAGACCCTAGGTGCCTTAAGTTCTGGGGGGGGGGTTGAAAAAGTCAACAAACACTGGAGAGGGGGGAATTTTATTAGGCTGGTAAGTGAAAGAGAATCGTTCTGAATCTTTGAAACCAAAGTATTTGTTCCTTTTGGATTAAACGCTGAGTTTGATCTTAATTGTTTTATTTCAAATAGGTAGCTTATTATAGGAAGTTTTGTTCTTAGGCCTAATGGGTTGTTGACCTTTTAATGTATCATATATTTAGATGGATATTTTATTTAATTAAAAATAAATTCTTGTTAACGTAACGGATAGCTGCGGGTGTCATAAATGTATTATAAATGTATTTTAACAAATTGTTACTATTTTTCATGACTGTGGTAATGGGGTGGTGTCTACAGCTGGGCTGATACCCCTTATCCTGTTTATGTCATGTTAACCACTTAAGGACCAGAAGGATTTGCCCCCTTAATGACCAGGCCATTTTTTGCGGTACGGCACTGCGTCGCATTAACTGACAATTGCGCGTTCGTGCGACGTTGTACCCAAACAAAACTTATGTCCTTTTTTCCCCACAAATAGAGCTTTCTTTTGGTGGTATTTGATCACCTCTGCGGTTTTTACAAAAACAAAAAGAGTGACAATAAATATAATAAAAAATACCAAAAAAATTTAAATAAAAAAAATGTCTTCATCAGTTTAGGCCAATACGTATTCTTCTACAAATTTTTGTTAAAATAAAATCGCAATAAGCGTATATTGATTGGTTTGCGCAAAAGTTATCACGTCTATAAAATAAGGGATAGATTTATGGCATTTTTATTATTTATTTATTTTTTACTAGTAATGGCGGCGATCTGCTATTTTTAGCAGAACTGCGACATTGCGGCGGACAGATCGGACACTTTTGACGTTTTTTTGGGACCATTGACTTTTTTACAGCGATCAGTGCTAAAAATAGCCACTGAATACTGTATAAATGTCACTGCAGGGAAGGGGTTAACACTAGGGGGCAATCAAGGGATTAAATGTGTTTCCTGGGAGGTGTTTCTAACTGTGGGGGGAGGGGACTGACTGGAGGAGGAGAGAGATCGCTGTTCCTGATCCATAGGAACACACAATCTCTCTCTACTCCCTTGACAGAACGGGGATCTATTTGTTTACATTGACAGAACCCTGTCCAGGCTCCTTGAGGAGCAATCACGGGTCGCCAGCAGATATTGCAGCTCCCCCTAAACCCCTTAAAATTGCTCGCCGTACAGCTATTAGACATGTGCATTTCGTTTCGTTCCGAATCAAAATTCGGATGAATTTTTCATTATTCGGAAATTCGGATGCATCCGAATTTCCGAATTACAAAAGTGGTGAATTTAAACGAATCCGAAAAAAGCGAACGAGTTTGAATCGAATTCGAAAACAAATTTGAATCGAATTTGAAAACAAAAGAAATCGATTTTCTAAAAAATACAATAAAATAGAATATAAAATCATAAAGCAATAGAATACATATATATATATAATATTTTTTTTATTGTTTTATTGTTTTTCTATGCTTTTCTTTTCTTTTCTATTATTTTCTAATCTTTAATAGTATTTTCTATTCAAATTCATTCTATACGAAATTCGAATTTCGGAACATGGCTTCTGAAGATCGAATTTCGTATAGAATGAATTTGAATTTGAATAGAAAAGATTAGAATAGAAAAAAAAAATAATAGAAAAGAATAAACTAGAAAAACATATATTGTATTTTATTCTATTCTGTTCTATTGTTTTTCTATTCTATTCTTTTTTATTATTTTCTATTCTATTCTAATCATTTCTATTCAAATTCAAAATCATTCTATACGAAATTTGAATTTTGGAAAATGGTTTATATATATATATATATATATATATATATATATATATATAACCATTTTCAGAAATTTTAATTTCGAAAATCGAATTAGAATAGAAGAAAATAATAGAAAAGAATAGACTAGAAAAACATTAGAATTATATATATATATATATATATATATATATATATATTTATATATGTATATATTATTCTATTGTTTTTCTAGTCTATTCTTTTCTATTATTTTCTTCTATTCTAATTCAATTTTCGAAATTAAAATTTCTGAAAATGGTTATATATATATATATATATATATATATATATATATATATAGTTCGAAAGGTTGCTGCACTTAAAAATGTGTTGCTTTTTAAAGCAAGTAGAGTCATTCCAAACAGAATCATTACAATCATTTGTTCAGACAAAGATTATGTTTCAGGCTGATTTGTTCGCACCTTTCCTTAGATCAGTCAGAACACATCTGAACTTTATTTTTATATATACAAGGTCGGTGGGAGGACCTGTTTGCTGACACCAGATTGAAAGCTGTGCATGGTTCTCCTCTACACTTCAATCTGTATATATATTATATTTTTTTCTATTCTGTTCTATTGTTTTCTATGCTATTCGTTTATATTATTTTCTTTTGTATTCTAAACGTTTCTATTCGAATTTGAATTCATTCTAGATGAAATTCGAGAATGAATTTGAATAGAAAAGATTAGAATAGAAAATAATAGAAAATAGACTAGAAAAGCAATAGAACAGAATAGAATAAACGATAACATATATATATATATATATATATATATATATATATATATATATATATATATACATTATGTTTTATTCTATTCTGTTCTATTGTTTTTCTAGTCTATTCTTTTCTACTCTATTCTAATCTTTTCTATTCAAATTCAATTTATACGAAATTCGAATTTCGGAAGATGGTTTTATATATATATATATATATATATATATATATATATATATATATATATATATATATATATATATATATATATATATAATTTTTTTCTATGCTGGTCTATGGTTTTTCTATGCTATTCTTTTCTATCATTTTGTAATCTTTTCTATTTGAATGCAAATTAATTCTATACGAAATTCGAATTTCGGAAAATGGTTATATAGAAATAGAATGAAATCGAATTCTAATAGAAATGACTAGAATAGAAAAAACAATAAAACAATATATATATAAAACATCTTACGGAATTGGAATTTGGTACAGAATGAATTCGAATTTGAATAGAAAAGATTAGAATAGAATATATTATATTTTTTTCTATTCTGTTCTATTGTTTTTGCATGTTATTCTTATTTTCTATTCTATTTGAATCTTTTCTATTGGAATTTGATTTCATTCTATATGAAATTTGAATTTCGCAAAATGGTTATATAGTGTTTACTTTTTCAAATTCTGTCAAATTTTTTTCGAATGTGGTAGAATTTTTTCGAATTTGATAGTTTTTTTTCGAATGCTGTAGAATTTTTTCGAATTTGATAGTTTTTTTCGAATTTGATAGTTTTTTTCGAATTTGATAGTTTTTTTCGAATGCTGTAGAATTTTTTCGAATTTGATCGTTTTTTTCGAATATGATAGTTTTTTTCAAATGCGGTCAAATTTTTTCGAATTCGAATACGAAACTAAACGAATCCCGAAAACGAATGTAACGAATGCAACCAATTTAACTAAACGAATTTAGTTAAATAACGAATTGAAACTAAACTAAACAAATTTTTTCATCCTGCACATGTCTAACAGCTATGACGATTCGCGCAAGGGAGCCAACCTTCCGCTGTTTAATGACGGCGGCTGGTCGGCAAGTAGTTAAACCATTTGATAGGAGATTTTTATCTCTCCTGTGTATAGCTGAGCACAGTTTCTGCTTCTCGTCCTTGTGGATGTTTATTTGCAGAATGCGCACGCGCAAAGGTAAAGCATTTTCGTATCCCTGGTTATGTTTTCTTGGTTATGTTTATATTAGATGTCGGGTGACACCGTGGCTCTTTGACGTCACCTGCTGCTATTCGATCAGATTGTGTATATCCTGTTAGCCATTCAGCAGTTTTTTCTACATGCTGTAAACAAGATTAAGGAGCCTGTAAGTTTTATCAAATAAAGTGTGAGTTTTATCAACATGCTGAGAGCACTTTGATTCTCTTTTTTGTTCTTCACATTGCATTTGAATGACAGTGAACATCTGATCTAGCAGTGGCGGCCCGTACATTGTGGACGCATGGCGCTGCCCCCCCGGACACCTCAGCCGCCCTCCCTATTCATGTACCCGGCCCCTTTCAGGATGCCGGACACATGAATTACTATGGCGGGGATAGGCGGGGGTGTGTATTATGAAGCAGGTGATTAGAGCCAGAGGCTCTAATAGGCTTCAAAATAGGGTGGGTTCAGGGCGCAGAGCACTGCGTCCTGATCCCACCCTGTTGTGTGGCATCGAGAATGAATTTTTGCTATTTTCACACTAACGTTCCTCCCCTGCCAATCAGCAGGTAGATCAGTGAGGCCTGTCTCTCGATTGGCCAAAGCATTAGGTGATCCTATTGGATGCCTAATGCTTTGGCGAAAGAGGAGATGAGTCGATACAGGAGCCGCAGCCACCGCTTCCCGCCGAGGAGGAGAGCCGCCGAGGCAGGAGCTGCAGCCGCCGCTTCCCGCCAAGGAGGAGAGAGGCTGAGGAAGAGACTAGAGCCACAGAGGAAAAGATGAGAGCCGCCGAGGAAGAGAGTCGCTGAGGAGGAAAGCCCCCAAGGAGGAGAGCCGCTGGTTCCCAGTGAGGAGGAGAGCCCTGTTACTCCAGGAGAGGAGTGGTAAGTGCCGCCGGACCGGCCGCGCGGGGGGCTTAATGAAGTAACAGTCGAGCCTGGCTGCATTTGATGGGCACAAGTGGCTGCATTTAATGGGCACAAGTGGCTGCATTTGACGGGCACAAGTGGCTGCATTTAATGGGCACAAGTGGCTGCATTTGATGGGCACAAGTGGCTGCATTTGTCAGGCACAAGTGGCTGCATTTGTCAGGCACAAGTGGCTGCATATGATGGGCACAAGTGGCTGCATTTGATTGGCACAAATGGCTGCATTTACTGGGCACAAGTGGCTGCATTTGATGGGCACAAGTGGCTGCATTTGATGGGCACAAGTGGCTGCATATAATTGGCACAATGGTTGCATTTGATAGGCACAAGTGGCTGCATATAATGGGCACAATGGTTGCATTTGATGGGCACAATGGCTGCATTTGAAGGGCACAAGTGGCTGCATTTGATGGGGCAAAATTGGCTGCATTTGATGGGCACAATGGCTGCATTTGATAGGCAAAAGTGGCTGCATTTGATGGGGCACAAGTGGCTGCATTTGATGGGTACAGTGGCTGCATATGATGGGGCACAAGTGGTTGCATATGATGGGCACAAGTGGCTGCATATAATGGGCACAAGTGGCTGCATACAATGGGTACAAGTGGCTGCATTTGATTGGCACAAGTGGCTGAGTATGATGGGCACAAGTGGCTGAATATGATGGGCACAAGTGGCTGCGTATGATGGACACAAGTGGCTGTGTATGATGGGCACAAGTGGCTACGTATGATGGGCACAAGTGGCTGCATTTGATGGGGCACAAGTGGCTGCATTTGATGGGCACAGTGGCTGCATTTGATGGGCACAGTGGCTGCATATGATGGGGCACAAGTGGCTGCATATGGGCACAAGTGGCTGCATATGATGGGAACAAGTGGCTGCATATGATGGGCACAAGTGGCTGCATACAATGGGTACAAGTGGCTGCATTTGATTGGCACAAGTGGCTGCATATGATGGGCACAAGTGGCTGCATATGATGGGGCACAAGTGGCTGCATATGATGGGGCACAAGTGGCTGCGTATGATGGACACAAGTGGCTGCGTATGATGGGCACAAGTGGCTGCGTATGATGGGCATAAGTGGCTGCATTTGATGGGCACAGTGGCCGCATTTAATGGGCACAATGGTTGCAATTTATGGGCACAATGGCTGCATTTGATGGCCACAGTGAGGATGCAATTGATGGGGAGGGTTCAGTATTTTTCAGTTTGTTTGCACCCCCAAAAAATTTTGAGCACCAGGGGCTTAGTTTGCCTGGAGGGTGTCTATTGACTTCCATGATTGTGCTGCCTGTTCACCATCTGCAGCGTGCGGATGGCATTCTCAGTGCCACCTACCAGTGCCTATCAGTGCCAGCTATCAGTGTCCACAAGTGCCACCTATCATTGCCTATCAGTGCCCATCAGTTCCACCTACCAGTGCCTATCAGTGCCACCTATCAGTGCCTATCAGTGCCCATCAGTGTCACCTATCAGTGCTGCCTATAAGTGCAGCCTATAAGTGCCTATCAGTGAAGCCTTATCAGTGCTTCCTCATCAGTGCCCACCAGTGTCCCCTTATCAGTGCCCATCAGTGAAGGAGAAAAATTACCTGTTACAAAACCTTAAAGTAAACTATGATTTTTTTTTTTCAAAATTGTCAGTCTTTTTTGTTTGTTTAGCAAAAAATAAAAAAAACCCAGCGGTGATTAAATACCACCGAAAGAAATCTCTATTTGTGTGAATAAAATGATAAGAATGTCATATGGGTGCAGTGTAGCATGACCTGGCAATTGTCATTCAAAGTGTGACAGCACTGACAGCTGAAAATTGGCCTGGGCAGGAAGGGGGTGTAATTAGTTTCCCCCACTGGAATGTATTGAACACAATGACCATTATTGGGGGGGGGGGGGTGATGGGGTTGGAGGATGTTACAGGCAAAGTGGATCCAAGTGTTTTATCTGAGAAATCTTCATCCCCATTACCTGTCCATGTATTGTGTGTATTGGGATGGTGGTTGGGAAAATACGGATGAAAACACAAAGATGGGGACATAATGTATGATGACTTTATTGTATATAGAAGGTACACACAATTTTTATATTACATTTTCCTATATATGTTCTAATGTATTATTATTATTATTATTGTTATTATTATTATTATTTTCATTTAGAGCTGTACAAAGTGAGGACACACAGCGACCTTATAATATACCGTATTTATCGGAGTATAACACGCACATTCATTTTAAGAGGGAAGTTTCAGGGGAAAAAAAATTTGAAATAAGGAACTTTGAAGCAAAATAAGGGTCCCATCTGCAGTCTCACCATTGCCATCAATACAGCCTGTTCAATGCCCATCTGCAGCCTCACCATTGCCACCAACGCAGCCTCAACAATGCCCATCTGCAGCCTCACAAGTGCCATCAATGCAACCTCATCAGTCCACATCAATGCAGCAGCCTCACCATTGCCAACAATGCAGCAGCCTCACCATTGCCATCAGTGCAGCCTGATTGATGCCCATCTGCAGCTTAGAGGGGACTGGGAGGGGGGCGGCCCAGGAGAGGTGACTTCCTTTTACAGAGTCCGCCAAGTAAACATAAAATTCTCCTGTATGTAATCTGACAGCGCTCGTCCTGCCCCCCTCCCTGTCCCCTCCGAGGCATCTAAAATTGAAGTGTTGGCGTATAACACGCATGTGCTATTTGTACCCAATTTTTAGGGTGAAAAAGTGAGTGTTATACGCCAATAAATACAGTACATCATACACATATATTTTTAAATATCTTTCTTATTACTTTGACAACAAAATGTTCACATTTCTGTATTAGGATGTGGGTTGGAAAAATATGGATTAAAACACAAAGATGGGGACATGATGCATAATGACTTTATTGTGCAGAAAAGGTATGACCAAGTTTTATTTTACATTTTCCTATATATGTTCTGATGTATTATTATTATTATTATCATTATTATTTTTATTATTAAATATCTTAGGATGTCCACACAATTTTTATTTTACATATATATATATATATATATATATATATATATATATATATGTAAAATAAAAATTGTGTGGACATCCTAAGATATTTAATAATATATATATATATATATATATATATATATATATATATATATTTATTCTGTTTTATTATTTTTAGTAGTAGTAGTAGTAGTAGTAGTTGTAGTAGTAGTAGTTATTATTAGTAGTATTATTAATATTAATAATATTATTTTGAGCTGTACAAAGTGAGAACACATGGAGTGATATAATATATATCATACACATTTTTAAAATAATAATAATAATCACCATCATCATAATAAAAAGTATTATTATTTTATTTTATTTTTTTATTATTTTTGTAGCTGTACAAAGTGAGGACACACATAGACCTTATAGAAATTCATCATATACATACTTTTTAAAAATATCTTTCCAATTTTTTTCCACAACAAATTATTCATATTTCTGCAAATTAGAGTTACAACCAAAATATTTTTTACACTGAGGGCAATAAAACGCGGTAAAACTTTAAAACTTTAGGACAGGACGTGAGGTTGGATCTCCCCAACAAGGACACATAGCTCACTACAAACATAATGGGTTCTAACCTTTAACGCTACTAAGATTTTTTTTTTATTACTATTGTCTCCATGGTGGAGAAGATCCCTTCACTTCTGGTCTCAGTGATTTCATTGTAGTTGCTGCCCATTACCTTTTCTACATAAATACAGAAATTAGGCCAAGCTTTATCTATATTACAAATGTAACTGCATAAGGTGCTTACTTAAGGGCGCATTGTCTACACAGTTTGCTTTTCAGTTTCCGGTTCCAATGAATTTAAAATTAGACTTTGAGCAGTTGGGTACATTATGACAATTATCCAGGCACACCACACAAAAGTATTACGTTGGTAAGACATCATCAAAGCTGACATAACTAAAAGATGACAAATGAAATCCAGGACAAGTCTCATTATCATTATCCTGGTGGCCCGGATGTGTCCCTGGAGCTGAGATGAGGTTAGGTGAGACTCGCTGAGGTTTATCCTCCAGACATGTCTCAGCAGTGATGTGACACATTGACCGATGCAGAGACAAGTCAGAGTGATAGGAAGTAAACGTCCAAAGAATGAGCTGAACATGGAGAAACTGAAATGTATTTTAACGTCATAAACATCCTCAGTTGTTAGCAAAGTCCTGTTTTGTTCACAATTGGTTTCTGTTAACCAGAAATGTGGCAAAGTGATGATGACTGAGCCTAGAACTGACCCCACTATGAGCTGAGGAACAGAAGAAAGGAACATGGCTTTCATCCTCAGAAGATAAGGGTGGGAAATGTTCACCAATCGGACATGGAGAGCCAAATGGTGTTCCAGGCACTGGCATAGAAGAAAGTCAACTGTAGAAAAAGCTTTAATAAAATTATGTTCTTACCAAGGTTGAAGAACATCTCATGAATGTCCAGAATGCCATCAAAGGCATGCTGGACATTTGTGAGCGCTATAGACATTTGGATTTGGTCACAGACAGCAGAATTTCTGCTATTTTTCAATTGTAACAAATACAAAGTCAGAGTTAAAGAATTGAGCATGTCCCAGATAGACCCGTAATGAGTATAAACACAAATCTGAACATTTCCAGAGCTGTGAGCATCTTAGATAAAGGAAAAGTGTTTGTTGGGTTTTCCTTCTGCAGAGAGAAGCTGGATAGAATAATAGTACAGATATAAAGTGAAATCTGTCAGAAGAGATTCAGAGAAGACGTATCACGGAATGCAAATCTCTCCAGGATCTGGTTGCCGGTTTCGATGGGCAGAAAACATCTCATCAGGTTTCATAGGAAATCACTCGCTTCATCTGATCCTTGTTTGGTTTGTACCGGTGAGCTCAGGCACATATTCTACAGAAATAAATCTACGGAAATAAATCACGTTCTATAATAAAATATACTCAGCACTGTTTTGCTTTGTGTTTAGGATGACAATAAACATGGAGGTCTATGTAGGGGCATATTCAGATAGAGGGCATGGGGGGCTGGGCACTGCTTTGGGCAACAAGTACCAAAAAATAAATAAAAATGAATAAAATAAATAAATAATGTTCATTTGGTGGGGAGTAGAAATTTTAATAATGCTTTAAGGGCAACATTAAAAAATCCTACTGGATGTCCTTAACCACTTAAGGACCGAGCCTCTTTTTTAGATGTGTTGTTTACAAGTTAAGTTTTTTTTTGCTAGAAAATTACTTATAACCCCCAAACATTATACATTTTTTTTGTAACACCCTAGAAAATAAAATGGCGGTCATCGCAATACTTTCTGTCAGACCGTATTTGTGCAGTGGTCTTACAAGCGCACATTTTTGGAAAAAAATACACTTTTTTAAATTAAAAAATAAGACACTAGTAAAGTTAGCCCAGTAAATTGATACCCAACATGTCACGCTTCAAAATTGCGCCCGCTCGTGGAATGGCGACAAACTTTCACCCTTTAAAATCTCCATAGGTGATTTTAAAAAATTCCACAGTTTGCATGTTTTGAGTTACAGAGGAGGTCTAGAGCTAGAATTATTGCTCTCACTCTACCGATCGCGGTGATACCTCACATGTGTGGTTTGAACACCATTTTCATATGCGGGCGCTACTCACGTTTGCGTTCGCTTCTGCACGCGAGCTCGGCGGGACGGGGCGAGTTTAAATTTTTTTTTTTCTTATTTATTTTACCTTTTATTTTTTATTTTTACACTTTTTGAAAAAATAAATAAAAATTGTGTCACTTTTATTCCTATTACACGGAATGTAAACATCCCTTGTAATAGAAAAAAAGCATGACAGGACCTCTTAAATGTGAGATCTGGGGGTCAAAAAGACCTCACATCTCATATTTACACTATAATGCAATAAAAAAAAAATAAAGAAAAAATTGTCATTTAAAAAAAATGTTTTAAAAAAAATGTCCCTTTAAGAGCTATGGGCGGAAGTGACGTTTTGACGTCGCTACAGCCCTGCAATGTCATGGAGGGCCATCTTACCCTCACTCGTCTCAATGCCAAGACACAGAGAGGACCGGATCGCCTCCGCTGCTGCCGATGGCTGTGGTAAGTGGCAGAGGGCACCGGAGCATGGCAGGAGGAGGGTCCCCTCTCCCGCCACCGATAAAAGGGATCTTGCGGTGAATCCACCGCAGAGACCACTTTTATCTTGTAGCGGACCGCCGGCCGAACACGAGGATACCGGAGTTATGGCAGCTAGCTTCTACCATAACAGCGATATCCGTCCTCAAAGTATGAATGTATATCGGCATTCGGCGATCCGGAAGTGGTTAACTGGCCTGTGAAGTGACACATCTGTACAATGAATGCATCCCACTACACTAACACTGACATTTAGGCCTCATGCACACAGGGCATTTTTTTTCTGCTGCATTTACCAGCGTCAGGCATTCTTTTTGCAACTTAAAAATGCCTCCCTGTGTTATTCCATGCATCCGAGAACACATAGGTGTTTAGGAGCTGTAAGTGGCATAGCCGTTTTCAAGCTGCAAAAAAAAAAATAAAAAAACAGGGCCAGGGCGTTCTGAAGACCAGCACAGCTGGTAAAACATCTGACACCACTAAACACAGATTAATGCGGGTTAACGATGGATACAGTGTTTAGCCGCGCCAAGCAGTTTTCTGGGTTTTTTTGACATGTCAAAAAATCAATGGTTCCCTATGAGAGCTGTCTTAACTGATCTGACTTTCAGCCTTTAACGAGCCCCTTGCTCGCTCGGCTCCACTCTCCCGACACTCCTCTGCAGCTATAGAATCAGATTGCAGATCGCAACATTTGATGGTTCGGTCATCCAATGCTCCGGGACTAGAACTACAGCTATGTGCCGTTCCAATCCAGTTGTGATAGCTCAGAACAAACACCAGGCAGGCTGTATGTAAGTTCAACCAGGAATCTCTCTCTTATTGACAGGAATACAGGCTCTTTTATACAGTAAAAGAGGAGGTGCAGACCTGCTCATATTACTCTAACAATACACCTGTAACCTAATTAACCTAATTAACATGAGCTAGTTTACTAACATGACCTTTTGCCCAGACTTGTGGTCACCGAGCTTCACACAGTACATTATACATTATCATAAGTACAACCACAGGATATTTTCACAATAGCAGGAGATAATTACAATTAACAATACAAACAGTGTTCTCCCCCCTCCTCAGCCTAGTCATCAACACTTATAGTAGGAGTAGACTGTTCATCTCCTAGCCAGTCCTGGAGGCTAATGTGATCAGCTCACTCAATTAACATGTTGAGTTCAGAATCAAACAAACCAATAATAGTCTTTACATATATATCCTGGGAAATATTGGGGATAAATATTACTGTCCCATTTTAAGCAATCCAAAACATACCCTCCAAGTCACCATTTCCCATATGGCATACACAGGGTCCCCAGAGTCTGTGTGTCCTGGGGACCAGGACCCAAATCCACAGTAATACCACCTCAAGGGTCCCCAGGCATACAGCTCACAAAGAGCACCGTTCCCCCAAATGCCAGGACCCATGATCGATCGGCAAGAGGCTAGCATTTAGTCCCCTCCAAAAGTCTATCTTCTGGCTAGGTCTGTCACACAGCCCATTGACTTGAATGGAAGTCGCATACAAGTTGGATCATCATGATCCAAATTGTGGCATGTAACTTGTGCTCTGATGATCTTGAAGGGGAGCCCTAAGCCAAAATTAAGAAGAACACAGCATGGGGTCCACCCCCAAATCCATACCAGGACCTTTAAGTCTGGTATGGATCTTAAAAGGGAACCTCACGCCAAAAAAAATGGTGTGGGCCCTCCCCCAAGATTCATACCAAACCCTTATCTGAGCATGCACCTTTATAGGTCGGGAAATGGGGGGCAAGCAAGCATCCCCCCCTCCTGGTCCAGACCAGGCCACATACCCTCAACAAGGGGGTTGGGTGCTTTGAGGCAGGGGAGGCTCTGTGCACCCCCACCCCAGGGCACCTTGCCCCCATGTTGATGGGTACAAGGGCCTCTTCCTGACAACCCTGGGCGGTGGTTGTGGGGGTCTGTGGGCAGGGGGCTTATTGAAATCTGCAAGCCCTCTTTACCAAAGGGGGCACCCAGATCCCGCCCCCCCATGTAAATGAGTATGGGGTACATTGTACCTTGTACATTGTACCCCTACTCATTCACCAAAAAAAGGCAGTGTAGTGTAAATAAAGCAAGAGATGGTTTAGACAAATCCTTTATTAAAAATGAAGAATGTCCCCCCGTCGTAGTCTTCTTCCTCTGGTCTGCTCTCTCCGATGATGTTACATAGTTAGTCAGGTTGAAAAAAGACACAAATCCATCTAGTTCAACCAAAAAAAAAAAATACAATCCCATATACACAATCTTTCACCCACAGTTGATCCAGAGGAAGGCAAAAACCCCCATCAAAGCATGATCCAATTTGCTACAGCAGGGGGAAAAAAATCCTTCCTGATCTCCAGAGAGGCAATCAGATTTTCCCTGGATCAACTTTACCTATAAATGTTAGTACCCAGTTATATTATGTACATTTAGGAAAGAATCCAGGACTTTTTTAAAGCAATCTACTGAGCTGGCCAGAACCACCTCTGGAGGGAGTTTATTCCACATTTTCACAGCTCTTACTGTGAAGAAACCTTTCCGTCTTTGGAGATGAAATCCGTGCTCTTCCAGTCTTCTCCTTCCACTGCTGTCTTCTCCTCTTTTTTCTCCACTGCTGTCTTCTCCTCTTTTTTCTCCACTGCTGTCTTCTCCTCTTCTCCCTCGACTGCTGTCTTATCCTCTTCTCCCTCCACTGCTGTCTTCTCCTCTTCTCCCTCCACTGCTGTCTTCTCCTCTTCTTCCTCCACTGCTGTCTTCTCCTCTTCTCCTTCCACTGCTGTCTTCTCCTCTTCTTCCTCCACTGCTGTCCTCTCCTCTTCTCCCTCCACTGCTGCCTTCTCCTCTTCTCCCTCCACTGCTGTCTTCTCCTTCCACTGCTGTCTTCTCCTCTTCTTCCTCCGCTGCTGTCTTCTCCTCCTCTTCCTCCGCTGCTGTCTTCTCCTCTTCTTCCTCCGCTGCTGTCTTCTCCTCTTCTTCCTCCGCTGCTGTCTTCTCCTCTTCTCCCTCAGCTGCTGTCTTCTCCTCTTATCCCTTTTCTGCTGTCTTCTCCTCTTCTCCCTTTGCTGCTGTCTTTTCCTCTTCTCCCTTTGCTGTTGTCTTCTCCTCTTCTCCCTCCGCTGCTGTCTTCTCCTCTTCTCCCTCCACTGCTGTCTTCTCCTCTTCTTCCTCCACTGCTGTCTTCTCCTCTTCTCCCTCCGCTGCTGTCTTCTCCTCTTCTCCCTCCGCTGCTGTCTTCTCCTCTTCTCCCTCCGCTGCTGTCTTCTCCTCTTCTCCCTTTGCTGCTGTCTTCTCCTCTTCTCCCTTTGCTACTGTCTTCTCCTCCTCTCCCTTTGCTACTGTCTTCTCCTCTGCTCCCTCCACTGCTGTCTTCTCCGCTGCCGCCGTCGTTGTGCCAGCTCCATTCTCTGCTGGTTCTTATATGGGGCATGGACATCCGGTGACGTCACCAGGAGACCCCGCTCCTTGTGACGACTCATTTTTTTTTCTAACGCCCTGTGTGTAAGAGGACTTACAAAAAATAAAATTTGCCATTGAAATTGTTGGTAAATGACATCTCCTGGCCACTTTACTTCTGTTTGGAAACAAACCAACGAGGTTTCACTTCAGCTATTCCAGACCAAACCTATCCTAGATAAGGAGTTGAATTAAAGAAAAATAAAGAAGCTATAAATTGTCTGGTGTCCAAACTTCACACAGTGTGTGTCGCCTCACGTAACCATTACGACTTTAAGTGTATGATGTCACCAAAGGCCACGCCCATCCTGGAGGCAGACATGCACACAGACCGATACAGCAAGACACCACAACGGCAATTGCATGGCCGACAGTATTTAGAGGCACGTGAAAATGAAAGGCCGGTCAACTATCGCTTCATTCACGCACGGATCCACAGCGAGTTGTGAATACACTAAACACCATTGCACATGGGATAAAGTGTTTTTAATACAGAAATGTTGGCTTAGTGAAAAGTATGTACATGTACAGCAGGAGTAGGCAACCTCGGCACTCCAGCTGTGGTGAAACTACAAATCCCATCATGGCTCTGCCTCTAGGAGTCATGCCTGTTATTGTCAGGGTCTTGCAATGCCTACCCCTAATGTATAGTATAATATGCACTCAATACTTGGTCGGGGGGGTTCCTTTCGCATAAATTACTGCATCAATGCGGCGTGGCATGGAGGCGATCAGCCTGTGGCACTGCTGAGGTGTTATGGAAGCCCAGGTTGCTTTGATAGCGGCCTTCAGCTCGTCTGCATTGTTGGGTCTGGTGTCTCTCATCTTCTTCTTGACAATACTCCACAGATTCTCTATGGGGTTTAGGTCAGACGAGTTTGCTGGCCAATGAAGCACAGTGATCCCATGATCATGTGACCAGGTATTGGCAGGCCTGTGCTGGCCATCGGGACTACCGGGAGATTCCCGGTGGGCCGATTGGCAGCAGGCCACTACACCAATGACTCTCTCTCTGACTGTGTCAGACAGTGACTGTGTCACTGTCTCTCTCCGTCCGAGCTTCGCCGGGCGCCGGGCGGCTCCGCTCCTGCACGCGGCGGGTGGGCCGGCCGCCGGCGTCACAAAAGAACAGGCATTGACACTCCCCCAGGCACTCCCCCTAACAGCTATCAATATAGCCATTTGGGCGGCCTCTTTGTCCCGGCGCCGTGACGTCACTCACGGACGGAGGGTGGAGGCGGCCGGGGACATAGGAGGAGGCGGAGCCAGGGCGATGTCACAAGCAAATGGAGATGGACAAGAAAAGAGGAGGAGGAGGGGCCGCCAGGGGGAGCAGCAGCAGCGTGACATGAGAAAGAACTTACTACAGAGGCTGCCTGTGCTACTCTGCATGTGAAGAAAACAACAAGTAAACGCTGTGCCCTGATGTGCCCTGATTGTACCCCATGTGCCCTGATGTGCCCTGATTGTACCCCATGTGCCCTGATTGTACCCCATGTGCCCTGAATGTACCCCATGTGCCCTGAATGTGCCCTGATGTTCCCTAAATGTGCCCTGATGTTCCCTGAATGTGCCCTGATTGTACCCCATGTGCCCTGATGTGCCCTGATTGTACCCCATGTGCCCTGATTGTACCCCATGTGCCCTGAATGTACCCCATGTGCCCTGAATGTGCCCTGATGTTCCCTGAATGTGTCCTGATGTTCCCTGAATGTGCCCTGATTGTACCCCATGTGCCCTGAATGTACCCCATGTGCCCTGAAGTTCCCTGAATGTGCCCTGATGTACCCCATGTGCCTGATGTGCCCCATGTGCCCTGATGTTCCCTGAATGTACCCCATGTGCCCTGATGTTCCCTGAATGTGCCCTGATGTGCCCTGAATATGCCCTGATGTACCCTATGTGCCTGATGTTCCCTGATGTACCCCATGTGCCTGATGTGCCCTGAATATACCCTGATGTTCCCTGAATGTGCCCTGATGTGCCCCATGTGCCCCATGTGCCCTGATGTTCCCGGAATGTGCCCTATGTGCCCTGATGTGCCCTGAATGTGCCCTGATGTGCCCCATGTGCCCGAATGTGCCCTGAATCTGCTCTGATGTGCCCTGCATGTGCCCTGATGTGCCCCATGTGCCCTGAATGTGCCCTGATGTGCCCCATGTGCCCTATGTACCCTCATGTGCCCCATGTACCCTCATGTGCCCCATGTACCCTGATGTGCTGTACCCTGATCTTGCTGTGTTGTGTTGCCCCGATGTGCGCTGTGCCCCGATGTGCAATGTACCCTGATGTGCTGTGCCCTGATGTGCTGTGTTGTGTTGCCCCGAAGTGCGCTGTGCCCCGATGTGTGATGTACCCTGATGTGCTGTGCGCTGATGTGCTGTGTTGTGTTGCCCCGAAGTGCGCTGTGCCCCGATGTGCGATGTACCCTGATGTGCTGTGCCCTCATGTGCTTTTACCCTGATATGCACTGTGCCCTGATGTGCTGTGCCCTGGGCCATTCTGGATAAAGTCCAGGGCCACATTTTTGTCCCAGTCCAGCCCTGGGTATTGGTAGTTTTGGCAGTGTGGGCAGGTGCCAAGTCCTGCTGGAAAATGAAATCAGCATCTCCATAAAGTTGGTCAGCAGGGCAAAGCTTGAAGTGCTCTAGAGGGCTGCAATGACTTTGGACTTGATAAAACACAGTGGACCAATGGCAGCAGATGACATGGCTCCCCAAATCATCACTAACTGTGGAAACTTCACACTGGACCTCATACAACTTGGATTCTGTGCCTTTCCACTCGTCCTCCAGACTTTGGACCACTGAACAACAGTCCAGTCCTTTTTCTCCTTAGCCCAGGTAAGACGTTTCTTCTGTTATCTCTAGTTCAGGAGTGGTTTGGCACAAGGAAAGCGACAGTTGAAGCCCATGTCCTAGATACGTCTGTGTGTGGTGGCTCTTGAAGCACTGACACCAGCGGTAGTCCACTCCTTGTGTATCTCCCCCAAATTCTTGAATGACCTCTGCTTCACAATCCTTTCAAGGTTGCGGTTATTCCTGTTGCTTGTGCACCTTTTTCTACCACACATTTTCCTTCCACTCAACTTTCCATTTAATGCTTGGATACAGCACTCTGTGAACAGCCAGCTTCATTAGCAATGACATTTTTGTGACTTACCCTCCTCGTGGAGGGTGTCAAGGACTGTCTTCTGGACAACCGCCAAGTCAGCAGTTATCCCCATGTTTGTGTAAGCTACTGAACCAGACCGAAAGACCATTGAATTGCACAGAGTGGCCCTGATCCTCCTCTTTTCAGCCCCCCCCCAATGATCCTGGCTCCTCCCCTATTGTTGGTGCCCCCAATAGGAAACCGTTTCCCATGGCGGCACTCATGCAGGCTCACTCCTGAGCCCTGCTGCTGCGTCCATTAACACAGACAGCAAGACTTTGCCCCGGCCCCTCCGCTCATTTCCGCTCCTTCATCACTGGAGTTGATTGAGAGGAGCAGAAGCCAGTGGCTCCTGCTGCCATTGATCTGCCCAGGGAGGAGGGACAAAGCCTAGAGAGCCGCAGCTCTCATGGACAGTGCTGGATAGCTATGGGGTTCAGGTAAATATAAAGGGGGTGAGGGGGCAAGCTGGTGACACAGAAGGTTTTTTACCTTAATGCATAAGGCCCTCATTCTCATTCTAATTCTAATTCTAAAAAGTCCTCTCTCACAAACCCCAACATCCACTGGGCAAGGGCTGTGGGAAAGAGGCTCTTCTCCCTATTAAAATTGGGACATGGTGCCCTTCCTGAGTGAAGAATTGTTAATGGCTAAGACCGGGGGTGTCCAACCTTTTGACCTTCCTGGCCAACATTGGAAGATCAGGAATTGTATTGGGACACATTCATTGGAATGGGCTACTTTGCCTGTGTTTAATGCAGGAATAGGGTTGCCCCCTCATCCCTTTAAACCCGGACATATGAATTACACGGGTTCTGTGGCTGATTAAGGTGATAATTAAACTCACTTGGTGCCTTATCTGCTCTAAATTAGCCTCAGAACCCGTGTAATTCATATGTGTTCGAGCTTAACCACTTCATATGTCATATGACATCCTGGACTTTGAGTGGAGATATCTGAATGATGGGTGCAGCTACAGGCATCATTCAGATATCATTATTTTCTGCTGGCAATTCCCTGCACCATAAAAACAATCATATAAAAGAAACAATCCAGCTACCTGTATTGTGCTCCTCGTGCTCCTTGTGCTCCTCGCATGATCCTGGTAGCTGGGAGAGGAAGAGGAAATGATGTCACCAGCTGGGGGCAGGAGGAGGGGGTCAAGGACTGTCTTTGAGGAATGAAAGGCTACACGCTTGGAGGCCAGTAGAAGGAGCTGTGAGCTCCGAGCGCATAGCCTTTCATTCAACAGAGACAGTCCTGACCCCTTCCTCCCACCCCCTGCTAGTGACATCATTTCCTCTTCTGGTTCAAGCTGGACAGCATGGAACTGACTACTTCCTGTTTTTTCTGAATGTACAGCTATTCAGCACAACATCACACCAGAACCTTTCCCAGCTACCCAGATCGTGTGAGGAGCCTGTGGGACACAGTAGAACTGTCAGGACTACATACTTATGACGAGCATGACTCCCACTTATTTCTTGTAAGTGTTTTTAATCTTGTACAATAAATAATACTACACACGGACGGACTTTTCAACCAGACCTGCAGTGGACTTTTTTTGGTCGAAAATCAGACAGACTTTAGATTTAAAACATGTTTCAAATCTTTCTGACGGATTCAAGTCTGGTCGTAAGAATCCGCTCGTCTGTATGCTAGTCCGACGGACGAAAACCGACGCTAGGGCAGCTATTGGCTACTGGCTATCAACTTCCTTATTTTAGTCCGGTCGTACGTCATCACGTATGAATCCATAGGACTTTGGTTTGATCGTGTGTAGGCAAGTCCGTTTGTTCGAAAGTTCATCGGAAGTCCATCAAAAGTCAGTTGAAAGTCCGTCGGACCTTTGATGCCGAAAAGTCAGCTCATATGTATAGGGCATTAGAGGCGCCCCCCCTTGTTTCCTTTATATGTTTTGCAGAGTTGCAGGACACACTCTGTGGATGGCGGCTTCTTTTTAAATCACCTCCTTACCGTGGTTCATCTTTGTTTGTTTTTACCTAAGGACTGACTAATCAAATGTACATTATTACAAACTAAGGGCATTGCCTCCTAGAGTGCCAGATACCCAATTTACCTCCACATAATTTACCTCCACATAAAAACAATCATAGTGGCTATTCAGCCTCTGATTGTTTTTACAGGTGGCAGGAGGGAACATACCCCCCCTCCTGCTACCCTCCAGTGCTTCTACCAGCTTGCCCGTGCCATCGGCGAGTCGGAGAACACTTTTGCCAGTGGCAGAAGGTTATCATAGAGAATACTGAGGACCAGATCCGAGGACCATATGGTCCCCTGGCAGTCTCTATGACCTTCGAAGGCCCAGGTGCGACGTTATGACCTCACGTCCATCCCAGCTGAAGTAAACATTACTGTGGGTTCAACTATAAAGGCCGAGATCGTCCTTTTTTTTTTATATCTCAGCCTTTCCTGCCTAGAGGAGAGATAGACCCCAGATCTCACAACAAAGGGGACCTGTCATGCCCTATTCCTATTACAAGGGATGTTTACATTCCTTGTAATAGGAATAAAAGTAAGAAAAGAAATTTAAAGGAAAAATGTAAAAAAAAAAAAAAAAAAATGAAGTAAACAATACAAAAAAAATAAAAAAATGAAAGCTCCCCCATCCCCACGTGCTCGCACGCAAATGCATACGTAAGTCGCTCCCACATGTGTAAACGGCGTTCAAACCACACATGTGAGGTATCACCATGAACGGTAGAGTGAAAGCAATAATTCTATCCCAAGACTTCCTCTGCAACTCTAAACATGTAACCTGTAAACATTTTTAAATTGTCACCTATGGAGATCTTTAAGTACCGAAGTTTGGCGCCATTCCACGAGTGTGCGCAATTTTAAAGCATAACATGTTAGATATCTATTTACTCGTCATAACATCATCCTTCACATTATGCAAAAAAATTGGGCTAACTTTACTGTTTTGTTTTTTTCCTCATTCACCATCAAAAAAAAAAAAAACACTAAAAAAAGTGCTGCGCCAATACAGTGCGACATACAAAGTTGCAATGATCGCCCTTCCCTTCTAATATATGAATCAGGGAAGGAAACATGTAGTTAGCTCTAAGATGATATACTTTTTTTATCCCATATCCTGCAACTAGTTGGTCCCATGTTAGCCCTTTCCCATGTGTTTGTTTATTTTTATAAGGTATTAACGACATTTATAAACCCTTTTTACACTTTTATCATATATAACAATCATGTATTCATTCAATCAGTTCTGGTGGCTGTGCTGTGGTTTGGTTGGGCCGCCTGTTTCCCATCGTGTTCGGAAGCTGCAATGCGCACTGCAGGTCTCCTCCCTCCGTTGGTCATGCCTGAGGGGGCGGATCCACAGACACCGCACATCGACATCACGTCTTCCACTCCGGACGCGCCGCGTCTTTTGTGACGCGGCTTTGTCGAGTGCCTGGGGTGGGTCTCCATTCTCGTGGTCAATCTGGGAGACTGTGATGATGTCGATTGCCGGGCGAGTCACCGCCCAGGTGACGCCGCCTCTGTTCCTCCCAGAATAGGCCTGGTATGGGAGGGGTTAAAGGGATGAGGTGGCAACCCCTTGCAGGAAAAAGGTTCCTGCGCCATTTTTGAACCACAGGCGCCATGAAATCGCATGGTGCTTTTCCGCCATGCAATTTCCTGACTGGCGACCCTGCGTGTCTGCAAAGAATAGTGTGTTTTGGTTGCGGGTTCAAGAACAGCTGTGATTCCGGCACCCACAACCCCCCCATTAGTGTGAACCGAGCCTAAATTCACAAACAGTTTGTAAAATCCACGATTATTACATCTGTTTGTCAATATCTGTTCTGGACTGCATGTCCCTAACAAACATTCATGTACAGACGTGAAAACCAAGGATTTTACAAACTGTTCTTGAATTTAGTGGCGTTTGGTAACTCTGATATTTGCTGTGTGGCGTGATGGAGGGGGGGTTTGGGGCGGAGGGGGCTTCAGGGGGAGCAACGTGACTGGCCTGCACAGAGTCCTGACCTCAACCCCATAGAACACCTTTGGGATGAATTAGAGCGGAGACTGCGAGCCAGGCCTTCTCATCCAACATCAGTGCCTGACCTCACAAATGCTCTTCTGGAAGAATGGTCAAACATTCACATAGACACCCTCCTAAATCTTGTGGACGGCCTTCAGAGAAGAGTTGAAGCTGTTATAGCTGCAAAGGGCGGAGCCAACTCAATATTGAACCCTACAGACTAAGACTGGGATGTCATTAATGGCCATGTGTGTGTAAAGGCAGGTGTTCCAATACTTTTGGTCATATAGTGTATATGTATATCCAGAACAAAATCAATGACTTGTTTTTATGAGTTGTGGTCTCTATAATCCCCGTACTTTTAAGAGAGTGATTTTTTTTTCCAATAAAATGTAAATATTTTAGTATTTTGTTATTTTCGGTGTATTTATTGATATTGTTTGCGCTGACATGCTTGACAACCTCATGAGTTAAACATGGTGGTAATAGATATTGGATGTCCATTTGGAGGTGGTCAGATCAACAATATAAAAACGGGAACCAAGACCTCACCAGTCTAGGGGTATCTTCTGGACTTTCGGAGTCTATCATTGCCCCTGACTCAAGTGATGAGAAAGGGAATCTGAACATTTTTGCGGCTATTAACCACTTCTTGACCGCGCTACAACCACGTCTATTGACGTCCAGAACCACGTCCACCGCTCTGGCGCATATCACAGATCAGGGTAAAGAGCAAATCACAGCTCCCCTTTACCACGTGATCAGCTGTGTCCAATCACAACTCATCACAATGTAAAAACACCTTCTGGTTAGTGGCATTCCTTTCCCATTGCACTGTCACAGGGTGAGGAGAGGAGAGCCAGTAATTGGTAGGTGTGACATCTACAATGATCATCAGGGCAGCCTATCAGTGCCCATCAGTGTAGCCTATCAGTGCCCAACAGTGTAGCCTATCAGTGCCCATCAGTGCTGACTATTAGACATGTGCACACTGAAATGTTTTGTTTCGGAATTTCGTTTTCGTCTGAAAAATAAATGTATTTAGTTACTCTCGAAATTCGTCTTTATTAATTTCGTTTTTCGTTAAAAATTGCATTCGTCCGAAAATCCAAATTAATTAAGGTTGAATCTGTCATTGAAGGCTTATGGTGTCTGTGGAATGTTTCTACACTTTAAAAAAAAAAAATTTACGCGTTTGGCAACAATAGTTGCGTCATCAGGAAGCTGCTTGTTATTGGTGTATCACCCTATTTATACCCTAAGCTTGTTATTTGAGCCAAACGGTAACTTTCTACCGGAAGTTGGTTCGCCACCATTTTAACTATGGTTATTTGCCCACACCTATTCTATTATATTTTGCATAGGTCCCCCGAACTTGTTTGTTTGTTTAGCGCTCTCACGAGTTGGTAACTTAACTAAGGTGTAATAAGTTTCTTTTCCTCGCCGGGGTCACCCATCTAAAATGGCTGGAGAAGCTTTTACAAATTTAATAACAACAAGATTACGCTCTTAATATCATTATGCAAATTTAGGACTTTAAAAATCCTTGAACTTATATGTGTTATTATTTATTAGACCTACGTATAAGCAAAACAATTTATATTTAATTACAAAAAGATATGTAAACTTTTATTTTAATTAAAAAAAATATATGAAAAAATATATATTAATAAAAAATATATAATAAATAAAATAAAAATAAATAAAAATTAAAAAATAAATAAATAAAAAATAATAAAATTAAAATAAAATTAAAATTAAAATGAAAAATAAAAAAAAATGAAAAATAGAAAATAAAAATAATAAAAAAAATAAAATAATAAAAACATATGCATAAAATGCCTAATAATCCTCTATGAAACAGTTCACGTCAAGTTCAACATTCAACCCCAATGGCCTCATTCTATTTAATTTGAATATCTAATAAGTCTCATTTTTTGACACCTCCCTTTGCATATTCAAGTTCGGGAGCAGTGATTTTAATGATGCCTAATATGAAAAAAAAGTGAAATATTCCTTTAAATATCATACCTGGGGGGTGTCTATAGTATGCCTGTAAAGTGGCACATGTTTCCCGTGTTTAGAACAGTCCCTGCACAAAATGTCATTTTTAAAGGAAAAAAAGTCATTTAAAACTGCTTGCGGGTTTAATGTAATGTCGGGTCCTGGCAATATGGATGAAAATCAGTGAGACAAACGGCATGGGTACCCCCCAGTCCATTACCAGGCCCTTTGGGTCTTGTATGGATATTAAGGGGAACCCCGCACCCAAATTAAAATAAGGAAAGGTGTGGGGCCACCAGGCCCTATATACTCTGAACAGCAGTATACAGGCAGTACAAACAAGACAGGGACTGTAGGTTTGTTGTTAAGTAGAATCTGTTTGTAATTTTGAACTGGTACATTTTTAACGTGTTTAGCTCCAGCCAAAAAATCTTTTTTAAGCTTTTTGGAAAACATAGGGAAGGGTTATCACCCCTGTGACATTTGTTTTGCTGTCTGTGCTCCTCTTCAAAGATTTCACCTCACTTTTTGTCCCAATGACTAATGTTTTTTGAAAATTTGGGTTTTTTTGTGGAACAAGGATTGGTGATAAAGCATCAGTGGAAAGGAGAAATGTTTTTCCCACATTAACTCTTACAGGAGAGAATTTCCCTTCCTAGGGGTAGATTTCATCTCACTTCCTGTTGTCTCCTTCCGTTTGCAAGTAGGAGTCGTTTGTAAGTTGGATGTTTGAAAGTAGGGGCCTGCTCTATATACTCAGCAGAAATTTGGGCCTTAGGTGTTGTTGTGGCCACAATACTCTAAGCCATCACAGGGCCCTGCTGTGAAATATTAGATCAAGAATTGTAATTACATGTCCCTGTTGAACAGGGGCAGAAAAATTGGGCCTTAGGCACTGGTGCTGGTGCCACAACACTGCAACCCTTCACAGATACTCTAGTTGGAACGCAGGAACATCAGCATCAGGTGCTTGGTAGCTGGTGGTGATCCAAGACTGATTCATTTTTATGAAGGTCAGCCGATCGACCGAGTCGGTGGACAGATGCACCCTGTGATCGGTTACAAAGCCTCCAGCAGCACTGAATGTGCGTTCTGAAAGAACGCTGGATGCAGGACAGGCCAGTAGCTCAATTGCATACTGTGCAAGCTCTGGCCAGTGATCCATCCTCAAGACCCAGTCACCCAGAGGATTTTCAGTGGGAAAGGTGTCCAAGTCAGATCTTGCCCCTAGGTATTCCTGCACCATGTAAAACAGACGCTGGCGATGGTTGCTGGAACTGATCATACCTTGGGGCTGCGGACCAAAAAATTGTCTGAACACATCGGTCAGACGGCCACCTTCTCCACCGCTCCTTCTTTGACTGACCAAAGCCTAAGCAACATGTTGTCCAGAAACAGGAGTTTGTAACCTCCCAGTCTCTGAGAACGCGTTGCACAGACCTTTCTGCAAGGCCTCCTGAAGATGTTTCATCCTCTGCTCCCTCTGCGACGGCAAGATAAGGTCCGCAACCTTACCCTTATAACATGGATCAAGGAGGGTTGCCAGCCAGTATTGGTCCTTCTCCTTGATACCACAAATAGGCAGGCTTTGCAGGATCAGGGAGGCCATGCAGCGTAGGTTTGCTGAGGCATTTGGTCCAGAGTCCTCTGGGTCACTAAGGACGACATGGTCCGCAGCCACCTCCTCCCAGCCACGTACAAGTCCATGTGTTTCTTGGGACTGATCCCTTAAAGACTGCTGCTGATGCTGAGTGCCAGGCTGCACTTCCATACAGACACAATCCTCCTCCTCCTCCTCCACTCTCCTATCAGGCACCCATGTTATGTCAGTGACCTCATCATCCCCTCCCCCCTCATCACTGGAGCAAACCTGGCAGTATGCTGCAGCAGGGGGAGCATGACTGCCAGATTGCTGTCCTTCTTGGGCACCCCCTCTGTCCGTGCTCACGTCACTGCCTTCATCTAGCTCAGTATCATCATCAGAGCCTTCCAAACACTGGGAATCCTCCTGGAGCATGTACCCAACACTGTGGTCAAACAGTTTGAGGGACTCCTCAGGAGGACGTGGTGGGGCTAGGGAAGGAGTCGCTGATGACATTGAGCCGAGGGAAGAGGCCGCTGCATTGCCAGACAAAGTACCCTGAGCATGGGTGAGAGAGGATAAGGAGGATGAGGACGGCTTGGTCATCCACTCGACCAAGTCTTCCACATGTTGCGGCTCAACATGGCCAGCTGCCGAAAAAAAGGGCAAGCATGTCCCACGGCCACGTGCTGATGAGGATGCACCGTCTCCACGACCAGCACTGTTGCCTCTAGACACAGAGCCTGTTTGCCCTCTTTTATTGGCTTGTGACTGTCTGCCTCTTCTTGTTGGCCTTCCAGACATACTAATGGCCTGCAGTGAGATGTATCTGCACTAAGCTGGGATATATATATATATATATATATATATATATTCTGATACTGCAGCTAGCAAAATCAACTTGTAACTTAACTTGTAGCTTTAGCTGAACACTGTGCAGAGGTCGCACTACACTATCTTGTGGCTTTAGCTGAACACTGTGCACTACACTAACTTATAGCTTTAGCTGAACATTGTGCAGAGGTCGCACTACACTAACTTGTGGCTTTAGCTGAACACCGTGCAGAGGTCGCACTACATTAACTTGTAGCTTTAGCTGAACACTGTGCACTACACTAACATGTGGCTTTAGCTGAACACTGTGCACTACACTAACTTGTAGCTTTAGCTGAACACTGTGCACTACATTAACTTGTAGCTTTAGCTGAACACTGTGCAGAGGTTGCACTACACTAACTTGTAGCTTTACCTGAACACTGTGCAGAGGTTGCACTACACTAACTTGTAGCTTGAGCTGAACACTGTGCAGAGGTCGCACTACGCTAACTTTTAGCTTTAGTTGAACACTGTGCAGAGGTCGCACTACACTAACTTGTAGCTTTAGCTGAACACTGTGCAGAGGTCGCACTACACTAACTTTTGGCTTTAGCTGAACACCATGCAGAGGTCGCACTACACTAACTTGTAGCTTTAGCTGAACACTGTGCAGAGGTCGCACTACACTAACTTGTAGCTTTAGCTGAACACTGTGCACTACATTAACTTGTAGCTTTAGCTGAACACTGTGCAGAGGTTGCACTACACTAACTTGTAGCTTTAGCTGAACACTGTGCAGAGGTTGCACTACACTAACTTGTAGCTTTAGCTGAACACTGTGCAGAGGTCGCACTACGCTAACTTTTAGCTTTAGTTGAACACCGTGCAGAGGTCGCACTACACTAACTTGTAGCTTTAGCTGAACACTGTGCAGAGGTCGCACTACACTAACTTGTGGCTTTAGCTGAAAACCATGCAGAGGTCGCACTACACTAACTTGTAGCTTTAGCTGAACACTGTGCACTACACTAACTTGTAGCTTTAGCTGAACACTGTGCAGAGGTTGCACTACACTAACTTGTAGCTTTAGCTGAACACTGTGCAGAGGTTGCACTACACTAACTTGTAGCTTTAGCTGAACACTGTGCAGAGGTTGCACTGCACTAACTTGTAGCTTTAGCTGAACACTGTGCAGAGGTCGCACTACACTAACTTTTAGCTTTAGCTGAACACTGTGCACTACACTAACATGTGGCTTTAGCTGAACACTGTGAACTACACTAACTTGTAGCTTTAGCTGAACACTGTGCACTACACTAACTTGTAGCTTTAGCTGAACACTGTTCAGAGGTCGCACTACACTAACTTGTAGCTTTAGTTGAACACTGTGCAGAGGTCACACTACACTAACTTGTAGCTTTAGCTGAACACTGTGCAGAGGTCGCACTACACTAAATTGTAGCTTTAGCTGAACACTGTGCAGAGGTCGCACTACACTAACTTGTAGCTTTAGCTGAACACTGTGCAGAGGTCGCACTACACTAACTTGTAGCTTTAGCTGAACACTGTGCAGAGGTCACACTACACTAACTTGTAGCTTTCGTTGAACACTGTGCAGAGGTGGCACTACACTAACTTGTAGCTTTAGCTGAACACTGTGCACTACACTAACTTGTAGCTTTAGCTGAACACTGTGCAGTGGACGCACTACACTAACTTGTAGCTTTAGCTGAACACTGTGCACTACATTAACTTGTGGCTTTAGCTGAACACTGTGCACTACACTAACTTGTAGCTTTAGCTGAACACTGTGCACTACACTAACATGTGGCTTTAGCTGAACACTGTGCACTACACTAACTTGTAGCTTTAGCTGAACACTGTTCAGAGGTCGCACGACACTAACTTGTAGCTTTAGCTGAACACTGTGCAGAGGTCGCACTACACTAACTTGTAGCTTTAGCTGAACACTGTGCAGAGGTCGCACTACACTAACTTGTAGCTTTAGCTGAACACCATGCAGAGGTCGCACTACACTAACTTGTAGCTTTAGCTGAACACTGTGCACTACACTAACTTGTAGCTTTAGCTGAACACTGTGCACTACATTAACTTGTAGCTTTAGCTGAACACTGTGCAGAGGTTGCACTGCACTAACTTGTAGCTTTAGCTGAACACTGGTCTGACGTCACACTACACTAACTTGTAGCTTTAGCTGAACACTGTGCAGAGGTCGCACTACACTAACTTGTAGCTTTAGCTGAACACTGTGCAGAGGTCGCACTACGCTAACTTGTAGCTTTAGTTGAACACTGTGCAGAGGTCGCACTACACTAACTTGTAGCTTTAGCTGAACACTGTGCAGAGGTCGCACTACACTAAATTGTAGCTTTAGCTGAACACTGTGCAGAGGTCGCACTACACTAACTTGTAGCTTTAGCTGAACACTGTGCACTACACTAACTTGTAGCTTTAGCTGAACACTGTGCAGTGGACGCACTACACTAACTTGTAGCTTTAGCTGAACACTGTGCACTACATTAACTTGTAGCTTTAGCTGAACACTGTGCACTACACTAACATGTGGCTTTAGCTGAACACTGTGCACTACACTAACTTGTAGCTTTAGCTGAACACTGTTCAGAGGTCGCACGACACTAACTTGTAGCTTTAGCTGAACACTGTGCAGAGGTCGCACTACACTAACTTGTAGCTTTAGCTGAACACTGTGCAGAGGTCGCACTACACTAACTTGTAGCTTTAGCTGAACACCATGCAGAGGTCGCACTACACTAACTTGTAGCTTTAGCTGAACACTGTGCACTACACTAACTTGTAGCTTTAGCTGAACACTGTGCACTACATTAACTTGTAGCTTTAGCTGAACACTGTGCAGAGGTTGCACTGCACTAACTTGTAGCTTTAGCTGAACACTGGTCTGACGTCACACTACACTAACTTGTAGCTTTAGCTGAACACTGTGCAGAGGTCGCACTACACTAACTTGTAGCTTTAGCTGAACACTGTGCAGAGGTCGCACTACGCTAACTTGTAGCTTTAGTTGAACACTGTGCAGAGGTCGCACTACACTAACTTGTAGCTTTAGCTGAACACTGTGCAGAGGTCGCACTACACTAACTTGTAGCTTTAGCTGAACACTGTGCAGAGGTCGCACTACACTAACTTGTAGCTTTAGCTGAACACTGTGCAGAGGTCGCACTACACTAACTTGTAGCTTTCGTTGAACACTGTGCAGAGGTGGCACTACACTAACTTGTAGCTTTAGCTGAACACTGTGCAGAGGTGGCACTACACTAACTTGTAGCTTTAGTTGAACACTGTGAGGAGGACACACTACACTAACTTGTAGCTTTAGCTGAACACTGTGCACTACACTAACTTGCAGCTTTAGCTGAACACTGTGAAGAGGTCGCACTAAACTAACTTGTAGCTTTAGCTGAACACTGTGCGGACGTCGCACTACACTAACTGTAAATAGTGTAGCTGTCTGACTGTGGTACTAATAGGATCAGAAGAACATTAGCTGTAAATACTGTAACACCACCTGCCTGCCTGTCAGTAGGAAGATAATAACAGGAACGGATCTAGCTAAACTGAATACAGTGTATATATATATATAAATCACCTGGGATGCATATATATATATATACACAATACACTGTAAGTGCAGCTAACTCACTGACTGTCCTGCCTAATCTATTTAACTTAAATCAAATGACACTGTCTCTTTGTCTCTGTCTCTCAACGCTGGAACACACACTACACAGGGCCGCCTTGCAGGCGGCCTTATATAGTGTGGAGCGTGTACTAAACCCCCTGAGCTATAATTGGCCAAAGCCACCCTGGCTTTGGCCAATTACAGCTCTCTCTACAGACGGCGCTGTGATTGGCCCAGCATGCGAGTCATAGTGCATGCTTGGCCAATCATCAGCCAGCAATGCACTGCGATGCCGCAGTGAATTATGGGCCGTGACGCGCCTCTCGAATTTGGCGCGAACGGCCCATATCATTCGCAATTTGGTGAACGATCGAACAGACGATGTTTGAGGCGAACATGGGTTCGACCCGAACATGAAGCTCATCCCTAGTTATGAGGAAAGGTTGTGAGCTCTGAACTTATTCTCTCTGGAGACGCTTGAGAGGGGATATGATTTCATTATATAAATACCGGACTGGTGACCCCACAATAGGGATAAAACTTTTTTTGCAGAAGGGAGTTTAACAAGACATGTGGCCACTCATTAAAATTAGAAGAAAAGAGGTTTAACATTAAACTACGTAGAGGGTTCTTTCCTGTAAGAGCGGCAAGGATGTGGAATTCCCTTCCGCAGGTGGTGGTCTCAGCGGGGGGCATCGATAGTTTCAAAAAACTATTAGATCATTTCAAAAAACTAGTAGAAGCACCTGAACGATCGTAACATACAGGGATATACAATGTAATACTGACATATGATCACACACATAGGTTGGACTTGATGGACTTGTGTCTTTTTTCGACTTCATCTACTATGTAACTGTAACACGGTACAAATGGACTGTGATTTGCCCTATCTGTGCTGTGTAATCAGTGTGACCAATCACAGCTAGCAACACAATTGTATACAATGAATGGCATGAAAGGAAACCATCCATTGTTTGCCATTGCAATTTGCAAATATGACTGGGGGGGAAGGCATCATCAGTTCCTGGAGCTGAGGCGGTGAACCCCAGGGGCAAAATGGCGGAAAGCTGGCAGGGAACAGACACTCCCTGTTCATGTTGTCTAATTGGGGCGTTTGCTTCACACAAAGTCCCAAACTCTCTCCTTATGCCATGTGTACTTTATATATCAGCCTATTGGCTGCCATGACTGCGCTTTAACCATGTGTGCATCTGGGTTACAAGTAGGGTTGCCACCTCATCCCTTTAAATCTGAACACATATTAATTACACAGGTTCTGTGGCTGATTAAGGTGGTAATTAAACTCACTTGGTGCCTTATCTGCATTAAATTAGCCTCAGAACCCGTGTAATTCACATGTGTTCAGGATTAAAGGGATGAGGTGGCCACTCTCGTTACAAGGCAAGCCTGTTGTTTCTTTTGTTTGCTGAATAAAGCTACTTGTATTTTACCAGACTGTCTCTGAGCTGGCTGTTATTCACCCCTCTGGTCCCTTACAGTTTGTATTACATTGTTATTTTAAGCAATGACAAAATGATCGCCGAATAAACAGGCTCATAGCAGAGATGTGAACATTTCTCTGGTCCATACGGGGTGAATAGATGTGAGAGCCAAAGTGGTTAATTCACCTGGCGTTCAGGTCAAACTCTTTGTCAACCCCACACTGGAAGCTTATCCCTCGCATTCATGTGCCTTTGCAGAACCTGACGGAAAATTCAGCTACTTTGCATCCATCTGATTTCATTTACATTCATTCAAAGGCCTCCGAGGTAGAGTCATTTGATAGATCGTAGCCTAGAGCGTCCATGTAAGCAAATTAATCCAGATTGTTCCATTTTCCACTTCAACACAGGACAGAGAATCATTTGAGCATTCGAACTACAAAGATTAAAGCAATATTGGCTCCAGCCAGCCTGATGGGTATGGATCCTAATAGCCCCGTCACGGTGGCATGTCTTACCGTCATCACATTGTTGGTAATCACCGGGATATTTATGGATCTCTTCATTCTATTTGTGATTCTACAAAAAGGTCGTAGAAAGAAAAACATTCATTCTGGAGATGCAATCTGCACTGCAATGATCAGATCCAACATCTTCCTGATACTGGCGATGATGTCCTCCTTGTTTTGTAACATCTTTCTGTTTAGCGTGTATCATGTTATACACAAGGTACTTCATGTGTTTACCTTGTGCAGCATCAGTTCCAGCTTGTATCTCACAGCCATCTTCAGCTCTTTCTTGTTTATAAAGATAGCCCAGTTCAAGTCCGGCATTCTCAGCTGGGTGAAGAGGAAAGCGGCTCTTGTCATCCCTCGGTTAGTGGTGGCCATCGAGGTCTTCTCTTTCTGCTGCAGCCTTCTGTGTTTCTTGTTGTCCGATGTCAGCGGAGAAGTTTCCACCAACAGCTCTGCAGTCCGGACTGGCAAAGTTATTGAATACAGAAATCTGAGTGCACATGCGTTAGGTCTCATCTTAGCTTTGTTTTTGGTTCCCTACTTTGTGATGGCCCTAACCACCATCTCAACGGCCGGCTACCTCATACTTCACAGTCATAAAATGAAGAAGACTGGTACTGTCAACACTGAGGCATATAAAAGGGCTGTCTATAAAATAATGTTCTTCTTCACCTTCCACACTCTTTTCTCTTTGTTTATAATTCTTGTATATTTTTCAGATCCCGGTCCCTGGAGATGGCTGGTACTGATAAATATGTGCTTACTATTTGCAGTGCACTCTCTCATCTTTATTTACAATAGCGCAAAACTTGGGAACATCTGGAAGACGATGATTGGTTGTAATTTCTGTTGCAAGTCATTTTCCCAAGCTGAAAACACTTAAAATAAAAAAATAAATAAAGGAGAAGTCCAGGCAAAACTTAACTAACAGCTGAAAGGACACACATAAAAGTAATGCACTTACTGGGTGACGTCACCAATCCCATACGTACCCGAGAGGAGGGGTAGTTTTGTGTGACGGTCAACACACGAGGTGCTTTGTATCAGCGGCAGTTGTAAGTGCATTACTTTGATTTAAATACATTTATAAGGATTTTACACTATGTGGAGCACTTTGTTCTTTTGAGATATCACCATATCCTATACAGCACCAAGGGGTGAATTTGTTGGAGACCATCTGGACCTGGAGAAAGGCCTTGGCTGGGCTAAAGCCACAAGCGCCAATGATCCCTTGTAATGAGTGGTCAACTGGAGCTGGCAAGCGAGCCTTTCAGCTGTTGGTGGAGGCACTGATATTCAAATCATGTCGGTGGTGGATGGTGGAGATCATTATTAAGAGTTACTTTCACATCACTTGTGGACTGATTTTCATAATTCATTTTCACATTGATGTCATATTATTTGTGGACTGTTCGATTCCTCCTATGTGTTTTATATTTGATTGAATAGCGTGATCTATATACTTTTATTGTTTATTTACTGTGCATATGTCTCACGGGAGGTTTGCTGCTTATACCTTTTTTTTTTAGAATGTTGAGAGTGCGTTGTTTTTTTTTTTCATGTTTTTTTAAAACCTAACTAACACTAAACCTGCTCTGTGCCACATTCGAAGCCTAATCTATCTAACCCTGTAAAGCAAAACTCACTGTACTTACCTATCCTGCACCTGATCCGGGCCGGTCTCTAGCGGCGGATGCTGTGTGCAGGAGAATGACCGACAACGGCTGTGAAATGACTGGGAAGTGACGTCACCCACAGACTTACTATGGGGCTTCCGTTGTCGGATGCCTCTCCTGCACCCGCCTACACAGCGAAGCCGCCGCTGATAGCTGATTCTGGGACTGGATCGGCTGCAGGATAGGTAAGTACAGTAATACCTTGGATTACGAGCATAATTCGTTCCAGAAGCATGCTTGTAATCCAAAGCACTCATATACCAAAAGGGGTTTCCCCATAAGAAATAATGGAAACTCAGATGATTTGTTCCACAACCACTGCTGGTGTATGCAGTACTGTATGTATCCAGAGGTGCGGGGGCGCTGGTGTATGCAGAACTGTATGTGCCCAGGGGTGTGGGGGTGCTGGTGTATGCAGTACTGTATGTGGCCAGAGGTGCGGGGGTGCTGGTGTATGCAGAACTGTATGTGGGCAGGGGTGCGGGGGCGCTGGTGTATGCAGAACTGTATGTGGCCAGGAGTGTGGGGGTGCTGGTGTATGCAGAACTGTATGTGGCCAGAGGTGTGGGGGCGCTGGTGTATGCAGTACTGTATGTGGCCAGAGGTGCGGGGGCACTGGTATATGCAGTACTGTATGTGGCCAGGGGTGTGGGGGCACTGGTGTATGCAGTACTGTATGTGGTCAGGGGTGCGGGGGTGCTGGTGAGTGCAGTACTGTATGTGGCCAGAGGTGCGGGGGCGCTGGTGTATGCAGACCTGTATGTATCCAGAGGTACGGGGACGCTGGTGTATGCAGTACTGTATGTGGCTAGAGGTGCAGGGGCACTGGTGTATGCAGTACTGTATGTGGCCAGGGGTGTGGGGGCACTGGTGTATGCAGTACTGTATGTGGTCAGGGGTGCGGGGGTGCTGGTGAGTGCAGTACTGTATGTGGCCAGAGGTGCGGGGGCGCTGGTGTATGCAGACCTGTATGTGCCCAGGGGTGCGGGGGTGCTGGTGTATGCAGTACTGTATGTGGCCAGAGGTGCGGGGGCGCTGGTGTATGCAGACCTGTATGTATCCAGAGGTGCGGGGGTGCTGGTGTATGCAGTACTGTATGTGGTCAGGGGTGCGGGGGTGCTGGTGAGTGCAGTACTGTATGAGGCCAGAGGTGCGGGGGTACTGGTGTATGCAGTACTGTATGTGGTCAGAGGTGCGGGGGCACCGGTGTATGCAGTACTGTATGTGGCCAGAGGTGCGGGGGCGCTGTGGTATGCAGTACTGTATGTGGCCAGAGGTGCGGGGACCCTGGTGTATGCAGTACTGTATGTGGCCAGGGGTGCGGAGGGGCGCTGGCGTATGCAGTACTGTATGTGGCCAGAGGTGCAGAGGCTCTGGTGTATGCAGTACTGTATGTGGCCAGAGGTGCGGGGGCTCTGGTGTATGCAGTACTGTATGTGGCCAGAGGTGCGGGGGCGCTGGTGTATGCAGTACTGTATGTGGCCAGAGGTGCGGGGGCTCTGGTGTATGCAGTACTGTATGTGGCCAGAGGTGCGGGGGCGCTGGTGTATGCAGTAATGTATGTGGCCAGGGGTGCGGAGGGGCGCTGGCGTATGCAGTACTGCATGTGGCCAGAGGTGCGGGGGCTCTGGTGTATGCAGTACTGTATGTGGCCAGAGGTGCGGGGGCGCTGGTGTATGCAGACCTGTATGTATCCAGAGGTGCGGGGGTGCTGGTGTATGCAGTACTGTATGTGGTCAGGGGTGCGGGGGTGCTGGTGAGTGCAGTACTGTATGAGGCCAGAGGTGCGGGGGCACCGGTGTATGCAGTACTGTATGTGGCCAGAGGTGCGGGGGCGCTGTGGTATGCAGTACTGTATGTGGCCAGAGGTGCGGGGACCCTGGTGTATGCAGTACTGTATGTGGCCAGGGGTGCGGAGGGGCGCTGGCGTATGCAGTACTGTATGTGGCCAGAGGTGCAGAGGCTCTGGTGTATGCAGTACTGTATGTGGCCAGAGGTGCGGGGGCTCTGGTGTATGCAGTACTGTATGTGGCCAGAGGTGCGGGGGCGCTGGTGTATGCAGTACTGTATGTGGCCAGAGGTGCGGGGGCTCTGGTGTATGCAGTACTGTATGTGGCCAGAGGTGCGGGGGCGCTGGTGTATGCAGTAATGTATGTGGCCAGGGGTGCGGAGGGGCGCTGGCGTATGCAGTACTGCATGTGGCCAGAGGTGCGGGGGCTCTGGTGTATGCAGTACTGTATGTGGCCAGAGGTGCGGGGGCGCTGGTGTATGCAGACCTGTATGTATCCAGAGGTGCGGGGGTGCTGGTGTATGCAGTACTGTATGTGGTCAGGGGTGCGGGGGTGCTGGTGAGTGCAGTACTGTATGAGGCCAGAGGTGCGGGGGTACTGGTGTATGCAGTACTGTATGTGGTCAGAGGTGCGGGGGCACCGGTGTATGCAGTACTGTATGTGGCCAGAGGTGCGGGGGCGCTGTGGTATGCAGTACTGTATGTGGCCAGAGGTGCGGGGACCCTGGTGTATGCAGTACTGTATGTGGCCAGGGGTGCGGAGGGGCGCTGGCGTATGCAGTACTGTATGTGGCCAGAGGTGCAGAGGCTCTGGTGTATGCAGTACTGTATGTGGCCAGAGGTGCGGGGGCTCTGGTGTATGCAGTACTGTATGTGGCCAGAGGTGCGGGGGCGCTGGTGTATGCAGTACTGTATGTGGCCAGAGGTGCGGGGGCTCTGGTGTATGCAGTACTGTATGTGGCCAGAGGTGCGGGGGTGCTGGTGTATGCAGTAATGTATGTGGCCAGGGGTGCGGAGGGGCGCTGGCGTATGCAGTACTGCATGTGGCCAGAGGTGCGGGGGCTCTGGTGTATGCAGTACTGTATGTGGCCAGAGGTGCGGGGACCCTGGTGTATGCAGTACTGCATGTGGCCAGAGGCGCGGGGGCGCTGGTGTATGCAGTACTGTATGTGGCCAGGGGTGCGGGATGGCTGGTGTATGCAGCACTGTATGTGGCCAGAGGTGCGGAGGCTCTGGTGTATGCAGCACTGTATGTGGCCAGAGGTGCGGGGGCGCTGGTGTATGCAGTACTGTATGCGGTCAGAGGTGCGGGGGCCCTGGTGTATGCAGTACTGTATGTGGCCAGGGGTGCGGGGGGGGCTGGTGTATGCAGCACTGTATGTGGCCAGAGGTGCGGAGGCTCTGGTGTATGCAGCACTGTATGTGGCCAGAGGTGCGGGGGCGCTGGTGTATGCAGTACTGTATGCGGTCAGAGGTGAGGGGGCCCTGGTGTATGCAGTACTGTATGTGGCCAGAGGTGCGGGGGCGCTGGTGTATGCAGTACTGTATGCGGTCAGAGGTGAGGGGGCCCTGGTGTATGCAGCACTGTATGTGGCCAGAGGTGCGGGGGCGCTGGTGTATGCAGTACTGTATGCGGTCAGAGGTGAGGGGGCCCTGGTGTATGCAGCACTGTATGTGGCCAGAGGTGCGGGGGCCCTGGTGTATGCAGCACTGTATGTGGCCAGGGGTGCGGGGGGTGCTGGTGTATGCAGTACTGTAAGTGGCCAGAGGTGTGGAGGTGCTGGTAATGCTCAGAGATGCTCAGAGACACTCTGAACTGTTGACACTTTTGGGTGCTCCGACGTTACGCCCGCCCCACAAAGCTGGGAGTGCCTCCGAGTGTCTCTGAGCATCTCCCAGTTCTACAGGAAGCGCTGGGAGCCACCAGCACCCCAGACCTCTGGCCACATACGGTAATATATACACCAGCGGCTTAAGTTCTGCTCGTCTTGCAAGACAGCGCTCTCAAATCATGTCAGGATTTAATAAAAATATAGCTTGTCTTGCGTAATGCAAGTTACTAATGTAATGTAATGTAGTTGTAATTACAAGTTATAAGCACGTTACTCACAAACCGAGGTATCGCTGTACAGTGATTGTTGCTTTACAGGGTTAGACAGATTAGGTTTAGAATGTGGCACAGAGCAGGTTTAGCGTTAGTTTTGCCTGGACTTCGCCTTTAAGACAAAATGCCGTTTGTATAAAGTTTTTGAGCGCAATGCTTATATTTTAAAAATAAAAATAAAATATGTATTCTTTAACCCCTTCAATACCGGGCACTTTTACCCTCTTCCTGCCGAGGCCAATTGTCAGCTTTTAGCGCTCTCACACTTTGAATGACAATTGCGCTGTCATACTTCACTGTAACCATGTGACATTTTTGTTATTTTCTTCACACAAATAGAGCTATTTTTTGGTGGTATTTAACCACCACTGTTTTTTTTTTGCTAAACAAATGACAAATAACACAACATGTTGAAAAAAATGCATTTTTCTTCACTTCTGTTATCAAATTTTGCAAATAAATAATCTTTCTTCTTCGGTCAACATGTATTCTGTTTGGTAAAAAAAAAAATAACCCAAATCAGTGTCTATTATTTAGTCTGTAAGAAAGTTACAAAGTCCACAAATTATGGTATATATATATATATATGAAAAATTGACCAATCCTGATGTACTGACGGCCAGTCTCAATTTTTTGAGGCCCGAAAATGTCAGGACAGTACAAATACCCGCCCCCCCCCCAATGAGCCCTTTTTGGAAAGTAGACAGTCCGAGGTATTTAGTAAGAGGCATGGCGAGTTTTTGTAAAGTTGTACATTTTTGTCACAATTTTTCAGAAAATGAAGGAATTAAAAAAAATCATTATTCTGTCATCATCAGTGCAGTACAGTGTTATCACATAACTGTTGTGGTGGCGACCAGGGACACTGAATGCTGACCTTGTGACATTATGTTAAAAAAAATATTTAAAAAAATATAGAAACATTGTTGGGAAGTGATCAGAATATTTTTTTACACACACATAGGATTATGTAACCATTATATATATATATATAATGGTTACATAATGCTGATATTATGTAAAAAATGTATACCGTATATACTCGAGTATAAGTCGTTCCGAGTATAAGTCGAGGCCCTAATTTACCCAAAAAGAAATGGGAAAAACTTAGTGACCCGAGTATAAGACGAGGGTGAGAAATGCACAGCTACTGTGAGTGGAAAAGAGGGTCAACAATGCCCATTTGCAGCATCACTGTGCCCATTTGCAGCCATAGGTCCCCTGAACTTCAAACTCGGTAGTTAAGGGTTCCTAGATGCCCCCTAGCAGCAGCCAAAATTTGGGGTCTCTGAACCCAAAGTGTCCCGAAATTACATTGCTGCAGATGGACACAGTTGACTGAATTTGGGGCCCCGTATCTTGGGGCCACTTAGTGCTAGGAACCCCAAATTTGCTGTGCAAACCCAGTGGAAATAGCACCATAAAATATCTAAAGCTGTGGTTTCTAGCACCAAGTGACCCCAAGATACGGGGCCCCAAAAATCGGTTCAGAAAATGTCAAGCACTTTTCTGCAGCAGAGAATGACATTTTCCGAACTGATTTTGGGGCCCAGTATCTCGGGGCCACTTGGTGCTAGGAACCCCAGCTTTGGATATGTCATGGTACCAGTTCAACTGGGTTTGCACACCAAACGGGGGGTTCCTAGCCCCAAGTGGCCCTGAGATACGGGGCCCCAAATTCAGTTCAGAAAATGAAATTTTTTGCTGCAGAAAGTGCTTGACTCGAGTATAAGTCGAGGGGGCACAAAAAAATGTGCTGAAAAATTTGACTTATACTCGAGTATATACGGTATATATAATACATTAATAAAAATATATCATTTTTTCTATTTTGTTTTTTTTATTACATTTTATTTTTTCTAAAATACTGTGGCCAAAGCAATACAGTGTTTTCATAGAAACATTGTACTACTCTGGGGAAGTGATCAGAATTTTTTTTTACACATTATGATTGCATATACTAATAAATTTCATTGATATAAGCAACCATTTTTACTGAATGTAGCTGGTTCATTCCGTGCCTTTTGTTGTGATTAGTCAAAGCTAATCACACGGTACAGATGGGCTGTGATTGGCCCTGCCTGTACCATGTGATCACCGTGGCCAACCACAGCTAGCAACACAATGGATGGCATGAAAGGAAGCCATCCATTATTTGCAATTGTCGTGTGATCTGCTGTGATTAGTCACAGCCATCACATGGTTGTGGCCGCGGGCCGGTGCAGTGATCAGTCAGCAGCTGTATCAGGTGGACACAGCCAATGACAGATCACGCTGCTGTGTCTGCCTCTGGGGTGTGCAGCTCCACATTTGGCCAGAGGTGGGGAGGGGCGTTGGTAATGCTCAGAGACACTCGGAGCCGCTCGGAGACACTCCGTTCCCGAGTGTCTCTGTGTGTTTTTCGAGCATCACCGAGTGTTTCCGAGTGTCTCCGGTGACCCTCCCGGCCTCTGGCCAAATGCGGAACTGCATAGACAAGCAGTGGCCATGGAACGGATTATCTGAGATTCCATTGATTCCTATGGGGAAACTCGCTTTGATATACGAGTGCTTTGGATTACAAGCATTCTTCTGGAAGAGATTATGCTCGTAATCCAAGGTACTACTGTATGCGTAAAAAAAAAAAAAAATAATTAAAAGTAAATAAAAAATGTAATTAAAAAATAAGAAAAAATACCTAGGTCAAGCTTTTATCTAGGTCGGGGCCAGGGGTTAGTGGTTGGGTCAAAGGTCAAGGTCAGGGTCAGTATATTTTGGGCAGGATTTTTTTTTTTATATAATATTTTAAAATTGTGTGTTTTACGGACAAAAAAAGTGGATTATCATTCCTGGGCGGTGCTCCGGGTACAAACAACAAATAACGTCCACATATGGGGTATCGCTGCGATCGTCAGGAGCAGGAGAATTTATTTGGGGTTGTTGTTTGGTGGAAGGTTATGGTAGTAACAAGAAATATACAGCTAAATAAATAAATTTAAAAAAATCACTATTTTGGTCAGTTTTCCTTTGATATAAGTAAAAAATAAAAATCAGGAGATATCCATAACCATTTACCACCAAATGAAAGCCCAAATTGTCCAGGAAAAAAAACGCGGTATAATCCACCTGGATGCACAAAGTAGTTGTGATGATCTGTACGGTTTTACTAACACTTGTCAAAGTTGCAAAATTGTGCTTAGGCATTAGCATTTGTTTTACTCTGAGGCACAAAGGGGTTAATGTTTGTACTTTATTCTGAAAAAAAAAATACATTGCTTTCAATTTTTATTTTTATTTTTTTTACTTCTTTCTGCTTTTTGAAATATACAGACCTGGTAGAAGAAAAGCAAAAACACTTTAAGAAATGTACTACGGTTGGGGGGGGGGGGGGATCTCCTGGTCTCTCTTGCTGTGATGATCACTTCCAAAAATATAAAGACAAATATAACTGAGAGGATTGAGGTAATCAAGCGTATCAAGATGTGCAAGAAACAAAAAAAAGAAATTAATAAAAAAAAAATTGCCCAGTGGAAAAAAAGGTGGCAGCCCCTCATGTAGGGCTGCTTTTCTTGGAGACCCCTCGCCTCAGTTAATCTGGTGCCTTGAACGGGGGGAAGGGCGAAGGGAGACGCACATGTACTATGTATGGATTATACACTGTATTACCAAAAGTATTGGTCCCCCCCCTTTACACACACATGAACTTTAATGGCATCCCAGTCTTAGTCCGGAGGGTTCAATATTGTGTTGGCTCCGCCCTTTGCAGCTATAACAGCTTCACCTCTTCTGGGAAGGCCGTCCACAAGGTTTAGGAGGGTGTCTATGGGGGTGTTTGACCATTCTTCCAGAAGAGCATTTGTGAGGTCAGGCACTGATGTTGGATGAGAAGGCCTGGCTTGCAGTCTCCGCTCTAATTCATCACAAAGGTGTTCTATCGGGTTGAGGTCAGGACTCTGTGCAGGCCAGTCAAGTTCCTCCACCCCAAACTCGCTCATCCGTGTCTTTATGGACCTTGCTTTGTGGTCCAAATCATTTGGTGGAGGGGAATTGTAGTGTGGGGGTGTGGAGGGGGGATTATGGTGTGGGGGGAGGGGGGATTATAGTGTAGGGGGAGGGGGGATTATGGTGGGGGTTTGTTTTTCAGGGGTTGGGTTTGGCCCCCTTAGTTCCAGTGAAGGGAACTCTTAAGGCGTCAGCATACCAAGACATTTTGGACAATTTCATGTTCCTAACTTTGTGGGAGGAGTTAGGGGATGGCCCCTTCCTGTTCCAACATGACTGCCCACCAGTGCACAAAGCAAGGTCCATAAAGACATGGATGAGTGAGTTTGGGGTGAAGGAACGTCGCTGGCCTGCACAGAGTCCTGACATCAACACCTCAACACCTTTGGGATGAATTAAAGACTGCGAGACAGGCCTTCTCGTCCTACATCAGTGCCTGACCTCACAAATGCTCTTCTGGAAGAATGGTCAAACACCCCCATAGACACCCTCCTAAACCTTGTGGACGGCCTTCCCAGAAGAGGTCAAGCTGTTATAACTGCAAAGGGCGGAGCCAACTCAATATTGAACCCTACGGACTAAGACTTGAGGTGATTCAGTTGGCATTTGCAGCGCTTTACAAATCATTCATTCATGTCATTAAAGTTCATGTGTATGTAAAGGCAGGCGTCCCAATACTTTTGGGGATGTCAGCCCTGCTGTCTCTATAGAGCAGAGAGAATTGTGATTAATAACTCTCATCCTGGTGATCGTTTATTAGAATTAATGCCATTAATCAGGAAAATGGCGGACAAATACATTGAGGGACGTCTTCTTCCCGATGACTATAAATGCTGTACAGAGGACACTTAGGTATAGTGAGTAAAGCTGGTTATGGGTTTGGGGCAATTAAAAAAGAGGTGGTGTGAATATTTCATGTATTTATGCATTTCATGAATTAAATAAATTTGAATAATTGTAGTTATTTATTGATGTGGATTAAAGTGTTGTTTCGTGTGTGTGAAGCACGGCATTGTAATTGTGGCGTAAAGTTTTTGACAATAAAGGTCTTCTCATTATTATTATTTATGTTATTCTTTTTGTTATCATTATTATTATTATCGTATTACTAATTACTTTTATAGAGATGATGATGATAAAAGAGAAGCATTAACCACTTGCCAACCACGCTATAGCCTATAAGTCCCGCGTCTCAGTGCAGTTTCTCAGTGCCCATCAAGGCCACCTATCAGTGCCCATCAATGCCACCTATAAGTTCCCATCAGTGCCCATCAATGCCACCTATAAGTGCCCATCAGTGCCCATCAATGCCACCTATAAGTGCCCATCAGTGCCCATCAATGCCACCTATTAGTGCCCATCAGTGCCCATCAATGTCACCTATAAGTGCCCATCAGTGCCCATCAATGCCACCTATAAGTGCCAATCAGTGCCCATCAATGCCACCTATCAGTGCCCATCAGTGCTGCCTATCAGTGCCCATCAATGTCAAATATAAGTGCCCATCAGTGCCCATCAATGCCACCTATAAGTGCCCATCAGTGCCCATCAATGTCACCTATAAGTGCCCAATGCCACCTATCAGTGCCCATCAGTGCCCATCAGTGCCCATCAATGTCACCTATAAGTGCCCATCAGTGCCCATCAATGCCTTCTATCAGTGCCCATCAATGCCACCTATAAGTTCCCATCAGTGCCCATCAAGGCCACCTATCAGTGCCCATCAATGCCACCTATAAGTTCCCATCAGTGCCCATCAATGCCACCTATCAGTGCCCATCAATGCCACCTATAAGTACCCATCAGTGCCCATCAATGCCACCTATTAGTGCCCATCAGTGCCCATCAATGTCACCTATAAGTGCCCATCAGTGCCCATCAATGCCACCTATAAGTTCCCATCAGTGCCCATCAATGCCACCTATCAGTGCCCATCAATGCCACCTATAAGTACCCATCAGTGCCCATCAATGCCACCTATTAGTGCCCATCAGTGCCCATCAATGCCACCTATAAGTTCCCATCAGTGCCCATCAATGCCACCTATCAGTGCCCATCAGTGCTGCCTATCAGTGCCCATCTTTTTGTTATCATTATTATTATTATCGTATTACTAATTACTTTTATAGAGATGATGATGATAAAAGAGAAGCATTAACCACTTGCCAACCACGCTATAGCCTATAAGTCCCGCGTCTCAGTGCAGTTTCTCAGTGCCCATCAAGGCCACCTATCAGTGCCCATCAATGCCACCTATAAGTTCCCATCAGTGCCCATCAATGCCACCTATAAGTGCCCATCAGTGCCCATCAATGCCACCTATAAGTGCCCATCAGTGCCCATCAATGCCACCTATAAGTGCCCATCAGTGCCCATCAATGCCACCTATTAGTGCCCATCAGTGCCCATCAATGTCACCTATAAGTGCCCATCAGTGCCCATCAATGCCACCTATAAGTGCCAATCAGTGCCCATCAATGCCACCTATCAGTGCCCATCAGTGCTGCCTATCAGTGCCCATCAATGTCAAATATAAGTGCCCATCAGTGCCCATCAATGCCACCTATAAGTGCCCATCAGTGCCCATCAATGTCACCTATAAGTGCCCAATGCCACCTATCAGTGCCCATCAGTGCCCATCAGTGCCCATCAATGTCACCTATAAGTGCCCATCAGTGCCCATCAATGCCTTCTATCAGTGCCCATCAATGCCACCTATAAGTTCCCATCAGTGCCCATCAAGGCCACCTATCAGTGCCCATCAATGCCACCTATAAGTTCCCATCAGTGCCCATCAATGCCACCTATCAGTGCCCATCAATGCCACCTATAAGTACCCATCAGTGCCCATCAATGCCACCTATTAGTGCCCATCAGTGCCCATCAATGTCACCTATAAGTGCCCATCAGTGCCCATCAATGCCACCTATAAGTTCCCATCAGTGCCCATCAATGCCACCTATCAGTGCCCATCAATGCCACCTATAAGTACCCATCAGTGCCCATCAATGCCACCTATTAGTGCCCATCAGTGCCCATCAATGCCACCTATAAGTGCCCATCAGTGCCCATCAATGCCACCTATCAGTGCCCATCAGTGCTGCCTATCAGTGCCCATCAATGTCAAATATAAGTGCCTATCAGTGCCCATCAATGCCACCTATAAGTGCCCATCAGTGCCCATCAATGTCACCTATAAGTGCCCAATGCCACCTATCAGTGCCCATCAGTGCTGCCTATCAGTGCCCATCAATGTCACCTATAAGTGCCCATCAGTGCCCATCAATGTCACCTATAAGTGCCCATCAATGCCACCTATCAGTGCCCATCATTGCTGCCTATCAGTGCCCATCAGTGCCCATCAATGTCACCTATAAGTGCCCATCAGTGACCATCAATGCCCCATATAAGTGCCCATCAGTGCCCATCAATGTCACCTATAAGTGCCCAATGCCACCTATCAGTGCCCATCAGTGCTGCCTATCAGTGCCCATCAGTGCCCATCAATGTCACCTATAATTGCCCATAAATGCCACCTATCAGTGCCCATCAGTGCTGCCTATCAGTGCTAGACATGTGCAATTGATTTTTATTCCGAATTCGTTTTTTTTAACAAATTTAGACAAACTTGTTAATTCAGAAATATCCAAATTAACGAAAAAACGTTTAACAAAATGTTCTGAATGTTCGTAAATTTGATTATTAAAAAATGTGTTAATTTGTAAATTCGAAAATTAGAAATTCGAAAACATGGCAATGTGAAAATCTGAAATAATAACTAACTAATAATAACGTAACTATTACCTAACTATTAAATGATAGGTATTGGAATTTCCTTTCAAATTTGGCTGTTGGTGAACGTAACGAATGCGAATTTATCCGACGTTACGAATTATCCGAAATAACGAATGCTGCATCCAAGCGAATGGAACAAATGAATAATAATAAATAACAATAATTATAATAAAAACATTTTATTAACATTTATTATTAATTCGTTCCGTTCCATTTCTTTAGATGCGGCATTCGTTATTTCGGATAATTCGTAACTTTGGATAAATTCGTATTCAGTACGGACACTAACAGCCAAATTTAAAAGGAAATTCCAATACCTATCATTTAATAGTTATTATTAGTTAGTTAGTTATTCTTTTCGAATTTTCGGATTTTCTTTCTTATTTTTGTATTTCTGAATTTTCGACTTTACAAACTTTCGAATTTACGCATTTATCAATTGCGATAATAACGAATGACCTGAAAAACGAAAAAAAAAAATTAAAAATAAACAAATGAAACAAAAATGAAAACGAACCCCTTTTTTTCAGCAGTGCACGTGTCTGATTTAGAGATCTTGTTGTTAAAGCAAAAGAAGAACACAAAGAGTATTATATGCCACAAATATCCACTTTTTTTAGTGATAGGTCAACAATCTGAAATCTGAAACAAAAAAATAAAAAAACAATCTGAAATAAAAGGAGGACACTTCATACATATCAGGAGTCACTATAGGTGTTGATGTTCCTCATTATCTATGGTGGATCCCTCCATAGTAGTCTGTATTATCTTCACGTATTTCCCAACACAGGCAATCCCCGGGTTACAAACAAGATACGTTCTGCAGGTTTGTTCTTAACCGCTTGCCGACCGACGACGTACGTCGGCACAATGGCACAGCTGCGCAAATCCGTACGTCCCCTTTAAGATGCGACATTGCGGGCACGCCCGCCGCGTACTCCATGAGCTTTCCCGCGGGTCCCGCGGACTCAATGTCCGCCGGGGGCCCGCGATCCTGTCACGGAGCAGCAGAACGGGGAGGTGCCTATGTAAACAAGGCATTTCCCTGTTCTGCCTAGTAACATGACAGGGATCTACTGCTCCCCGTCATCGGGAGCAGTGATCTCTGTCGTGTTGTAGTGAGCTCCTCCCCCCTACAGTTAGAATCACTCCTTAGGACACACTTAACCCCTTGATCGCCCCCTAGTGTTTAACCCCTACCCTGCCAGTGTCATTTACACAGTAATCAGTGCATTTTTATAGCACTGATCGCTGTATAAATGTCACTGGTCCCAAAATGGTGTCAAAAGTGTCCGATGTGTCCGCCGCAATGTCGCAGTCATGATAAAAATCGCAGATCGCCGCCATTACTAGTAAAAAAAAAAAATAATAATACAAATGACATAAATCTATCCCCTATTTGTAGATGCTATAACTTTTGCGCAAAACAATCAATAAACGCTTATTATGAATTTTTTTTTACCAAAAATATGTAGAAGAATACATAGAAAAAAAATAGTTTTTTTGATAAAAAATTGGGATATTTATTATAGCAAAAAGTAAAAGATATTTTGTGTTTTTTTTTTTCAAAATTGTCCCTCTTCTTTTGTTTATAGAGCAAAAAATAAAAATCGCAGAGGTGATCAAATACCACCAAAAGAAAGCTCTATTTGTGGGAAAAAAAGAACGTCAATTTCGTTTAGGCACAATGTCGCACGACCGCGCAATTGTCAGGTGAAGCGATGCAGTGCCGTGTCACAAAAAATGGCCTGGCCATTGAGCAGCCAAATCTTCCGGGGCTGAAGTGGTTAAAGTGGTTGGAACCTTACACTACCCGTCACTGCCGGAACCTCTGTTTTCTGCAGACATAACACACTGTGTAAGTGTTTGTTGAAAACAAAGCCTCTAAATACCTTTTTTTTACCGGAAACAGTGAGAGGGGCCTAGATCTCCCCCTGACTTCAGCCTGGGCCATCACGTGACTGCTGTGCAGGCCGCTAAGCCCCTCCCACTGTAGCCCTTAGATGGGGACGCGGAGAGCGTCCAGCAGTCACGTGACCTTCCTGAAGATATCTGAAAAATGAATTTAGAGGCTTCGTTTTCAACAAACACTTACACAGTGTGTTAGGTCTGCAGAAAAGAGAGGGGCCGGCAGTGAATTTACTAGTTTTCTACTAACAGAGTGGGGGGGAGGCAGAGACGGCTCACACACACACACACAGGAGCCGACAGGCAGAGAGGGAGGGTGAGAGGTGAAGAGAGGAGAGCAGCGGATGATGGATGCACTTAAACTGACCACACTAATCATGGATCAGCAGCCACGATTACCATGGTCATCATACCAAAGGGGGGACACAGGAACTGGCAGGATCATCCAGGTTTTTTATAGCTTACAGAGGGACGGATTCGGCAGCACAAGCACTATACCCGCTATAAGGGAACAAGATTTGTTTTTTTTTTTTGTAGGGTTTTTAGGGTTACAACCACTTTAATCACTTCAGACCCGGAAAGGATTTACCCCACTTCCTGACCGGGCCATTTTTTGTGATACGGCGCAGCGTCGCTTTAACTGACAATTGCGCGGTCGTGCGACGCCGCACCCAGACAAAAGTGACATCCTTTTTTTCAAACAGAGCTTTCTTTTGGTGATATTTGATTGCCTCTGTGTTTTTTTTTTTTGCGCTATAAACATTAAAAGAGAGACAATTTTGGAAGAAAAACAATATGTTTACATTTTTGCTATAATAAATATCCCCCAAAAATGTAAAAAAATGAATTTCTTCCTCAGTTTAGGCCGATACGTATTCTTCTACATATTTTTGGTAAAAAAAAATCGCAATAAGTGTTTATTGATTGGTTTGCGCAAAAGTTATAGCGTCTACAAAATAGAGGATAGATTTATGGCATTTTTATTATTAATATTTTTTTTTTACTAGTAATGGCGGTGATCTGCGATTTTTAGCGGGACTGTGACATTTGCGACAGACAGATCAGACACTTTTGACACTTTTTTGGGACCAGTGACATTATTACAGCGATCGGTGCTTTAAATACCCACTGATTACTGTAAAAATGACAATGGCAGGGAAGAGGTTAAACACTAGGGGGTGATCAAGGGGTTAAGTGTGTCCTAGGGAGTGATTCTAACTGGTAGGGAAGAGTTGACACTAGGGGGCGATCAAGGGGTTAAACGTTCCCTAGGGAGTGATTCTAACTGTAGGGAGTAGGAGAGAGATCGCTGTTCCTGATCACTGGGAACACACAATCTCTCTCTACTCCCCTGACTAAACGGGGATCTGTCTGTTTACCCTGGCAGATCCCTGTTCTGCCTCTCTGTGGAGCGATCGTGGGGTGGCTGGTGGACATCAAGTCCGTTGCACCCTCTGATTGGCTCCCCCGCTAGCGAATGGGCACATGCAAACGAATAATGACGGCGATTCGCGCAAGCTTAGCTGCGACGGCTGGTTGGGAACTAGTTAAGTTTATTTTGTATGTAAGTCGGAAACAGGTACATTTTTTAAGTGTAACTCCAGCCAAACAAAAAAAAAAGTTTTGGTTTTTTAAATAGCATAGGGAAGGGTTCAGAAGATTTCACCTTACTTTCCAAGTGACAATCGGATTTAGAAATTTTTGGGTAGTCGCGGAAACAAGGATTGGTGATAAAGTTTCGGTGGAGACACCTTTTTTCTCATGATAACTCTTACAGGAGAGAATTTCCCTTCCTAGGGGGGTAGATTTCTTCTCACTTCCTGTTGTCTTCCTCCGTTCGTAAGTATGAGTAGTATGTGATAGACATGTGCAATTCGTTTTGTTCCGAATGTGTTTTTTTAAACTCATTTCGACAAATTCATTAATTCAGAAATATCCGAATTAATGAAAACACGTTTAACGAATTTTTACGAATATTCATAAATTCGGAATTCAAAATTCGGAAATTTGAAGTTCTGAAATTCAAAAATTCTAAATTTGGAAAATCAAAATTCAGATTTCCGAATTCGAAATTTGAAAATCCGAAAAACCCGAAAATTTTAAAACCCAAAATAATAACTAACTAATAATAGCTTAACTATTACTAACTATTATATTATAGGTATTGTAATTTGCTTTCAAATTTGGCTGTTAGCGAACGTAACAAATACAAATTTATCTCAAGTTACGAAATATCCGAAATTATGTAAGCCACATCTAAACAAATGGAACTGAACAAATTAATTAAAAAAAAAAAATAATAATAATACAAAGTTTTTATTATTATTGTTAGTTATTATTATTAATTTGTTACGTTTCATTCGTTTAGATATGGCATTTGTTATTTCATAATACAAATTTATCCGCAGTTACGAATTATCCGAAATAACATAAGCCACATCTAAACAAATGGAATGGAACAAATTAATAATAAATAATAATAATAATAATAATAATAATAATAATAATAATAATAATAAAACATTTTTAATATTATTATTATTTATTATTATAAATTAGTTATGCCCCATTTGTTTAGATACAGCATTTGTTATTTCGGAAAACAAATTTATCCTCAGTTACGAATTATCCAAAATAACATAAGCCACATCTAAACAAATGGAAGGGAACAAATTAATAGTAAATAATAATAATAATAAAACATTTTTATTATTATTATTTATTATTATACATTTTTTACGTTCCATTCGTTGAGATACGGCATTTGTTATTTCAGAATACAAATTTATCTGAAGTTATGAATTATTCAAAATAATGAATGTCGTATCTAAATGAATGGAACATAACAAATTAATAATAATAAATAACAATAATCATAAAAATGTTTTATTATTATTTATTATTAATTTGTTCTGTTCCACTTGTTTAGATGTGGCTTATGTTATTTCTGATAATTTGTAACTTTGGATAAATTTGTATTAGTTAAGTTCACTAACAGCCAAATTTAAAAGGAAATTACAATGCCTATAATTTAATAAGTAGTAATAGTTAAGGTATTATTAGTTAGTTGTTATTTCAGATTTTCACATTTTCAGGATTTCGAATTTTCGAAATTAAAAATATTTGGAAAAATTTGTTAAAACGGGTATTCGTTAACAGCCAAATTTGAAAGAAAATTCCAATACCTATAATTCAATAGTTAGTTATTCTTTCGAATTTTTGGATTTTCTTTCCTATTTTTGGGTTTAAGAAATTACAAACTTACAAATTTACCAATTTTTTCATTGTAGAATTTACGAATTTTTCACATTTACAAAATTTACGTATTCAGAAATTGGGATCAAAAAGAATGACCCGAAAAACGAAAAAAAAAAGAAAAAGAAAAAACGAATTAAACAAACAAATTTTTCGGCAGTATGCATTCCTAGTATGTAAATTAGTTGGATGTTTGTAACTCAGGGACCGCCTGTATTAGAGTGACTGCTGTATATATATATATATTTCTCTATAAGTAAAGATACTTTTAACATTAATGGGCAAAGTCATGTATCGATCATTACACAAAACAAACACTTGTGATTATTGTGGCTGTGGAGGTGTTTGTTCTCCTGAGCGGTGGTTTGGATACATGCAAAGTCCTGACCAAACCTGCTTACCGTTCCCCGTCATCTGCTCAGCTATGTCCACACAGCAGATCTGGGGATTTGCATCTGGAGGCTCAGTTACAGGCTTTGACAAACGAGAGGATTACACGCTGTCTGCTTGAGGTCAGATCTCCTTGGCCTCAGATCCAACAACGTTAATACAGATCGTAAGTTTGTTTCATTGCACAGCCCAAACTGAGGATGCGTCAAACCAAAAAATATATATGTAATAAAGTTTGTTTTCTATAAAATGCCCAATAACCTCTAACAAATCTCATGTAGCCCCCAACTATTCCCTACCACCCCCTATCCACCTACGTTATACAAAGACGCTATTTCCTATACGAATGGTTTCATTTTTTGTTATGCTCTGTTGCCTATTGTCGCTCTGGACATTGGCAATAACGAAAGGTGTTTTAGAAATGTCTTGACTCCAAACAGTCTGTAAAATAAAATAACTCTTGTAGGACAATACTGTCTATGAAAAACCTTGTTTGTCCTCCCCAGTGATGCCAAATCACCAGGAATACTATACTGAGAGTACATAATGGTCAGTAAGGTACCACCAACCACTAGTCCCGAAGTGGCTAAATATATTGATATAATGGAAAGGACTGAAAGCTACAGTACTTAACACGTTGCTGTTAAAATTGAATCCATTATGTTTTATGCAAAGTCAACTGGGAGCTGTTAATCTAAAGACCATTTACATAACTCAGGATTTAAATACATCGCTCTGTCTGCTTTCACAAAGCCAGAATGTGTTAACTCCAACATTATTCTATGCTTTAATCATTCTGGTTTTGGGACTCGGCTTGGCAATCCCTTCTAACACTTGTATTGTGATGGGTAACCTGGACATCATCAGAAAGGGAAGTTGAGTCCCACCGATGTTATCTTTCTGGCAAAGGAAATTGTGAATATTCTCCAACAGAGTTTGCTGAGTCTACAGGGTATGCTCGCTATCTTTTCTCTGGAAGTCTTCTACACTAGAGAAGTACAGTGGAACCTTGGATTACGTGCATAATCCGTTCCAGGAGAATGCTTGTAATCCAAAGCACTCACCAAAGAAGTCAATGGAAACAAAGATTTTTCGTTCCGCAATGACTTCTATTGCATGCAATACCGCATGTGGATAGAGGTGTGGGGGGGGTGTCGGAGAGCCTCAGAAATACTCAGGGACAGATCAGCTGAACTCGGAAACATTTGGGAGTATTTCCGAGTGTTTTCAAGTATTTCCAAGTATTTTCGAAAGGCTCCGAAAGGTTCCGAGTGTCACAAGCGCCCCCGCACCTCTGGCCAAATGTGGTACTGCATACCCCATTGGCTTGAATCCTGCTTGTTGTGCGAGACAACACTCGCAAACAGAGTTGGGATTTTTTTTTAAAAGTCGCTCGTCTTCCAAAACGCAAGTTAACCACATTACTCATAAACCAAGGTTCCACTGTATACATATTCTTGAAGGCATCAATTTTCTTACTAATATGTTACAGCTTCTGGTTGACCGTCTGGCTCTCCACTCATTAGCTTTGCCAATCTCAGCTATGGGTTCTTAATCTGGTGAAAGAGAATTGTGTTAAATTTCCTAAGTCAACTTCTATTCCTGACAGCACTTGGGATATTCATTGTGACTGTTCCAACCATCTGGTCTTTGACTGTAGGCAATACTGTCCAGTCTTCTGAGAACAGTACAGTTGAAGCCTCTATTAGCGATACCATTTACAATGTCAGTTTTTCCTATTTTGTGTTTATGACTATTCTTGGCGTCATTCTACCATTCTGCCTTAGTCTTCTGTGCCTGGTGCTCACCTTCAGCTTTATGGTCAGACATGTCTGGAGGGTGAAGAATAATAACTCTGGATCAACACATCCAAAACTTCAGGCTCATGTCTTTGCACTGAGGACAATCTTCTCCTTACTTCTCATGTTCACCTCCTTTTTTTCTCGGTTGATTTATTTTATCAAAAAACCCACAAAGGTTACAGACGTAATATCTCTGGCTGGTTGGTCTTTACTGTCATTATCTCCATCAGTGGAGGCTATCATCATCTTACAGGCCAGCAACAAGCTGAGAAGGATCATTCTGAGAAGATTCTGGACCAGAAGCTGGAGGAACAAGAATTTAAATGTGTAGATCTTTTTTTAACTTGAATATATTCACTATATCTTTTTTGATTTGTTAATAGTCATATTGTTAGTAATCAACTTGATTTTAAAGAATATTTAATGCTTGATTTTAATGATTTAAAAAGGAAACATAGACTTTCTTTTTTAATTGTCCATTACGTAAAAGAAAGCAGCTTAAATTGAATCTCCACCTGAACTTAAAATACCGAGATCAGAGTTTGTGTAAAACCTGGTGAATAATTAATTGTCACCACTTTAAACCATTAAGCTTCTTCCACCTCCAGATGTTCAGCTTGGGAGCCCATCTACACTCCACGTAACTGCCTCCAAAGAACAAAGTAACTGACATCACTTCCAGGGAAAACTTTAATAATCCAATCCAGCAGACCCCTCTACAACTAAGCTGTTGTGGGTGAAACGCATGGGTGGGAATGTCCATGTCTGCTGGATTGGAAGCAATGTCATTGGAGTTCAGATACTTGTTTGCTCTGTGCTATATATATATATATATATATATATATATATATATATATATATATATATATATATATATATATATATATATATATACTGTACATGTACGTGATCCAGAACAGAGGAACCACCCATCCACAGTATCTACTGTGGGCAGGCCTTAAGTGGTTAATGGGCCAGAAGAGCATTTTCCCAGAAAAAGGATGCCAACCATTTAATGTTGGACAACAAGTGGCTGATGGAAAGGTGGTTGAAAAGCAATGAGGGTGCAAGTTGGTAATCAACATCAGGGGTAATCAACATCCCTGAGATTTGAAAGGAAAAAATTTCAGAGGAAAGAGAATGAAGTCAGCAGAGCCCAATTTCTCAGTTCTGTCCAGACCCAACTACAAGCAGCCATGATATGCTACATGTGTAGTGTAGAAGAGCTAGGCGTAAATGTGTTGTATGTTCTATAGGCATTGATTGGGTTATTAGAGACTGTTCCCCATCAATGATGGTATCTCCGGGGATCCCTGGATAGAGCAGTAAGGTGTAAGAAGAATGAGAGTGCCATGACAGTTTGAATAGTCAGGTAAAATGTTTATTTGACACAGAAATTACAATGCGCTTCAGAAGCTCAACCATAGGTATGCACCCTTAAAGCCCAAACACATGTGTGAGTATGTCTACATATATATGACCCCGGCACATTGATCTCCCTAACGGCACAGTGATTCAAGGCAGGATCATTCAAGGAATTGTCCAGGGACTTGTGCAGCATTCTAGGTGGCTCAACAAGCAGAATCATTGCCAGACACCAGTAGAGGTCTCAGGTTCAAGTTCAGGCCCTGACACATCGTTTGAACATGGTAGTGGAGACACATTTATTACCTTATTAGAAACTTTTATTCATGCTCTATCACACATACTGTATTGGACATTTGGAGAATCGCGATTTTGCCCATGTTTAGTGTGAAAAATATTGTATTAGTTTGACAATACATTTTCATTTTCTTTCCACATTTTCCAAAAACTTGTGGCAGTAGAAAAATGAAGTCTTCAAAAGATTCACACTGCCTCTTATAAATACCTTGGTGTGTCTACTCTACAAAATGTGGTCATTTGTAGGTGTTTCTGCTGTCCTGGTGCTTCAGAGCCTTCAAAAATGTGATAGGTAGTCAGAAAAATAGAAAAGCTTAATGTATGTCCCTAGAAAAGTGCTCCTTGGATGATGAGCCTCTCTATGTGGCTAGGCTGTAAAAAAGTCTCACACATGTGGTATTCCATGCTCAGGAGGAGCAGGAGAATGTATTTTGGGGTAATACTCTAGGTATTCCTATGATGTGTCTTAGAAATATCTCATTACTTGACAACTTTGTATAAAAAATACCTTGGAGTATTTGCTTTCCAAAATGTGATCATTTTGTGGGTGTTTCTTCTGTATCTACAGTCAAGAAATAGAATAGGTAGTCAGGAAATTAGATGAGTAATTTATACTCCTTGAAAGCCTGAAGGTGCTCCTTAGATTTTGGGTCCCTCTATGCATCTAGGCTGTGAAAAATTCTCACATATGTAGTATTTCCATACTCAGGAGGTGAAGAAGAATGTGCTTTGGGGAGTAATTATAAGTAAGCCTATGCTGTGTGTGAAAAAAAACTTTTTAAATAATAATTCGAAAATTCAAAAATCCTTAAATATGGAAATTCGTAAATTCGAAAATTCGGAAATTCTAGAAATTCGTAAATACGAAAACTAACTAGCTAACTAATTAATAATAACTAACTATTAAATTATAGGTTTTGGAATTTCCTTTCAAATTTGGCTGTTAGTCAACGTAACAAATACAAATTTATCCAAAGTTTAGAATTATCCAAAATAACGAATGACGCATTTAAATTAAAGGAATGGAATGAATTATTATTAATAATAATAAAATGTTTTTATTATTATTATTGTTATTCATTATTATTAATTCATTACCTTCCATTCGTTTAGATACAGCATTCATTATTTTGGCTAATTTGTAACTTCAGATTCGTTACATTCTCTAGCAGCCAAATTTGAAAGGAGCTTCCAATACCTATAATTTAATAGTTAGTAATAGTTAAGTTATTATTAGTTAGTTATTTTTTCAGATCTTCAAATTTTCATTCTTTTGAATTTTCGTTCTTATTTTCGGATTTTCGTAGTCTCTGGATAAGCAAGCCGTCTTGGTGGATGGGGTAAATATAGTGCGATTGCCAAGTCTAATAGATGATTATTTATAAAAAAATGTGTTTACATAGAATATTCTGTAATATTGATATATGTCCTTTTTGATGTATTTATAGAAATGTAAGAACCCCCTGAAGAAGACCATAACCTTTAAGGTCGAAATGCATTGGGGCATTTCATAAACATCGGATAGTATAATTACACTTCATCAATACTGTGAGGGAGTACCCTCTGATGTATATTATTTATCAGTTATATCACATGGTATTATCCACCGTTTGCTTCCCCTTCATAGTTCAAACTGTCTCGCATTGTGTACACCAGAGTTCATATTTTAACTTTTGTATCACATTGATGTTCAATTGTCTCTTGATGAATAAAATTAATAATTTTTATGAAAAACTATTTTGACTCCTATTTGCTGCTAAAAAGCCCCATGGGGAATTTTCCACTTTCGTTTAAACATTTGTACCGGGGTGTGCAGCCATATCAGAAATAGATGTATGGGGACTAATGCGCAAAACCCACAATCTAAACAAGAAGTAACCAATCTTAGACAATAAGTAAGGTACCAGGTAAAGAGCTGCCAGCATAGATGGGTCCACTCAGCTCCCCCAAGAGAAATATTAGGTTCATATAAAATATGTGGCGCTATTCTACCCTCTGTACCACACTATGGAAAGATATCTAATAAACTGACACTCAGTGTGTCTAAAATCCTTCTAATCCATATAGCAGATGTGTAGCAAATGAATAACTGAGAAATAACTCCAGTTGCTAGATCACAATAATAAATAAGGCGTGTAGGAATAACAATCTGTGCTCATATAGGACCTAACACACCACCTGATATGAATGAATAATAAAGTGGCAAGTGCAAAATGAATACTCTAGTGTAAAAACCAAAATAAATAGCATGTACCACAGAAATAATTAGCATCTCAAAATGACTGTCGATACGGCCCACACAAATAACTGAAATAAATAGCGAGTGTATAAACAATAAAAATAATATGTAGATATCATGAAAAGAGTGAATTCAACACCTCAAACCCAACAATGAGTATAAAATAGTTCACCAAAGTGTCATGAGTACACTAATGCTATTGTCATGCAAGATGTGACTTCTAGTGTTCATACAAAAAGAAATTCAATATATAAAGTGCAGATAGCAGTGGTTTGTGCTGTTCCTCTCAGATTCTTCTGGTGCACACACCAATAGTTCCCCCCAGCCTCTCACCTCTAGCAGCGGCCCCCAAATGGGCCGAGTAAGGCAGATGGAAAAATGCTCTGGTGGAAGGGTTCCTGCAGTGGTAGCTTTTTCCTAGGGGATGTCCGTGGAGCAGTCTATCCGTCTCGCCTCTCACAACACAATTGTTGGGCAATAAATCTGTTACATCGGTTTATCCGATCGTGTGTACGCAAGTTGGTCCAACTAAAATCCGATGTACAAACACGCATGCTCAGATCCAATGTTAAACATCAGCCAACAATAGCAGAAGTTGCCCAAAGGGTGGTGGTAAAGAGCTGAAAAACCACGTGGTTTGGTGAATGTTGGCTGAAAATGTGCCGTGTGTATGCCGAATAAGTTCACGGCCAACGCCCTTCGGACCAAAATCCACAGAAAAGTTGGTTGCAACCTGCTATTGTTGGCTGATGTTTAACATTGGATCTGAGCATGCGTGTTTGTACATCGGATTTTAGTTGGACCAACTTGCGTACACACGATCGGATAAACCGACGTGACAGATTTATTGCACAACAATTGTGTTGTGAGAGGCGAGACGGATAGACTGCTCCACGGACATCCCCTAGGAAAAAGCTACCACGCTATTTATTTCAGTTATTTGTGTGGGCCGTATCGACAGCCATTTTGAGATGCTAATTATTTCTGTGGTACATGCTATTTATTTTGGTTTTTACACTAGAGTATTCATTTTGCACTTGCCACTTTATTATTCATTCATATCAGGTGGTGTGTTAGGTCCTATATGAGCACAGATTGTTATTCCTACATGCCTTATTTATTATTGTGATCTAGCAACTGGAGTTGTTTCTCAGTTATTCATTTGCTACACATCTGCTATATGGATTAGAAGGATTTTAGACACACTGAGTGTCAGTTTATTAGATATCTTTCCATAGTGTGGTACAGAGGGTAGAATAGCGCCACATATTTTATATGAACCAGCCATATCAGACTCCTATACATGTGTCATTCCTTGCTATAGTATTTTCGAATCTCTAAATTTCCAAATTTGCAAAATCTCGGATTTTCAAATTTCCGAATTTCCGAATATTCGAAAAAAATTTGTTAAACTGGTTTTCGTTATTTCGGATATTTCCGAATTAACAAATTTGTGATGATGTTTCCTCTTGGTTCTACATGACTTCTTGAGGGTTGCTCGTTGGATATCCTGGTCTGCTTTGGCACTCGGTGGTCTGGAGGGAGTGTCTGTTCTTTTAATGGTTCCGGTTATGTTCAGTCATTATATATATGGATTGTAAGTACATACAAAAATAAGTTTGAGAGAGTTATTGTATCTACAGTCTTAATATGATGTATAACCTATTTTGTTCATTTGAGGATTTATTTGTTTAGATGATATGCGGTTATGTTCCATGAAGAAGATCTGGACTCTTTTGATCAAGACGTTGTTGGGGCTTTCACCTGGATATTGTATGAGAATTCATTCTGAACCCATGATTGATAATAATTCATAAGGATTGGTGTACAGTGAATTCATTATCCCATACCAAAAACCACATATTTTAGGATATTCCATGTTAATCACTTTTAACTCTGTAATGATAAAATTATATTCTTTTAAAGATGTTTAATGTTTGGTTGCCTCCTCAAAGTCCCAAGGGGTGTCGGGGAGAGTGCTTTGTTATCAATTTATGGATGTGGCAGCTCCACGCTCTTTCAGGGGGTTCTTTTTACAGTTCATTGTCAGAAGTAGGGATGAGCCGAACACCCTCCGGTTCGGTTCGCACCAGAACTTGCGAACAGGCAAAAAATTTGTTCGAACACACGCACACTTTTAAAGTCTATGGGACACGAACATGAATAATCAAAAGTGCTAATTTTAAAGGCTTATATGCAAGTTATTGTCATAAAACGTGTTTGGGGACCCGGGTCCTGCCCCAGGGGACATGTATCAATGCAAAAAAAGTTTTAAAAACGGCCGTTTTTTCAGGAGCAGTGATTTTAATAATGCTTAAAGTGAAACAATAAAAGTGTAATATCCCTTTAAATTTCGTACCTGGGGGGTGTCTATAGTATGCCTGTAAAGGGGCGCATGTTTCCTGTGTTTAGAACAGTCTGACAGCAAAATGACATTTCAAAGGAAAAAAGTCATTTAAAACTACCGCGGCTATTAATGAATTGCCGGTCTAACAATACACATAAAAGTTCATTGATAAAAACGGCATGGGATTTCCCCACAGGGGAACCCCGAACCAAAAATGTAAAAAAAAAATGACGTGGGTGGGTCCCCCTAAATTCCATACCAGGCCCTTCAAGTCTCGTATGGATATTAAGGGGAACCCCGGCCAAAATAAAAAAAAAAAAATGGCGTGGGGTCCCTCCAAAAATCCATAACAAACCCTTAAAGGTCTGGTATGTATTTGGGGGAAAACTAGTTTAAATTGTCAGGAAATTACATTTCACTGCCAGCTTCTTTAAAAAAAACAAACAAAAAAAACAAAACACAGAAGCCTCTTTATAGGTCTCCCAAAATACATAGTAGACTTTAACTTCAGAGTACGGTCTCCGGACTGGGGGCTTGATTTCTACTCACAATATTAATCGGGTGATGCAAATACTTTTCGGACAACCAAGTGAATATTGGCGTGTTCTCTTGGTCTATTGATCTACCAAGATGTCTTTTTGCCCATTTTCTTAAAGGCTCCATATGGTGGCCATTTATTTCTGTGCCAGCAAATTCCAACCTTGTAGAAGATAAGTCCACCTCAAATATTGTCATTTTTTTCAAACACGGCTTTGTCTTGGGGTTCTTTCTTGCTGTCCTCTGTGCCTCCTAGGCTTTTATAGGGACCTTTGGGATTCACATCCACCTCACATTTTCATTCGAATTTTACTGCCTCACCCCAGATCCCCCCCAAATTGAATCAAAACGCGTTAGTGTTAAGTGCTATTTGTAATCGTTTGAAGTGATGTTAGAATATTGTCTCGGACCATGCTGGTTATTTTATATCTATATGTGTTTTTAAAAGTACTGTATGTTGTATAAACATTTGTTTATTTTATATATTTCTTGTTTTTTGGGTGCCTAAAAAATCCCATTCTCTTTCTACACATTATTCTTCATAATAAGGGATGTGGCACCCAAACAATGTTTTATAATATGGATCTGCTGTGCAATTTGTTTGTTTAGCGTAATAATCACCCCATTCTTCTTTCTCTATATAGAAGACCCTTGGAGGCGGAGTCTGTGTGCTATCAAGACGCCGGCAATGATGGCTGTAAAAGTCATTTGCCGGCAATTTGAAAATGTTTTTGCTTTGGAAATGCCAGAGCTGTTACAGTAGTTTCTGTACATCACAAAGATGCCCCATTCACAGGCAGGATTAGGCCCCCCCCCCCCGGGCATGTTATTTAACCACTTGCTGACCACCCTATAGCTAAATGATGGCTACAGCGTGGCCAGTCAGTTCTGGGAGGGCGTCACATAACATCCTCCTGTGATCGTGCCCGCTGCGTGCCCGCTCTGTGATCACTGTATCACTAGGACACAGCTAATCACATATCCGGAAAATGGCCAATCCCATATGATCAGATGTGTACAATTACAGCCATTCACAATGTAAACACAAGCCGGTTATTGGCATTCATTTCCTCACACTGACAGCGTGAGGAAAGGAGAGGAGATCCGATAACCGGCTTCTGTTAAAGGGACAGCTACACTGATAATCAGTGTCATGATTATCAGTGCAGTCCCACCAGTGCCCACCAGTGCTGCCAATCAGTGCCCACCAGTGCCTCCTCATCAGTGTCACCTACCAGTGCTGCCATTCAGTGCCTATCAGTGCCGCATATCAGTGCCGCCTTTCAAAGCCAACCAGTGCCACCTATCAGTGCCCATCAGTGCCACCTATCAATGCCCAGTGACACCTATCAGTGCCACCTATCAGTGCCCACCAGTGCCACCTATTAGTGCCGCCTATCAGTGCCCACCAGTGCCCCCTGTGACTGACCATCAGTGCCACCTATCAGTGCCCATTAATGCCATCAGTGCCCATCAGTGCAGCCTATCAATGCCAATCAGTGAAGGAGAAAAATTATCTGTTTGATAAATATTATAACAAACAATGAAAAACCTTTTTTTTCTCAAAATGTTCAGTTTGAGATCCCCCCATTCCATCATAGACCCCCATGACATGCACTTGGGGGCTAAGAATATGCATCATACATACTAGGGCTTGAGGACACCTGGGGGAGTCAATGGAGGAGAAGGATCTGGGGGTTTTGGTAGATCATAAGCTCAATAATAACATGCAATGCCAAGCCGCTGTCTCCAAAGTCCTTTCTTGTATAAGAGAGGAATGGACTCCAGAGAGAGAGACATCATCTGTACAAATCATTAGTAAGATCTCATCTGGAATATGCAGTTCAGTTTTGGGCTGCAGTTCTCAAAAAGGATATCGGGGAACTGGAGAAAGTGCAGAAAAGGGCAACCAAACTGATCAGAGGAATGGAGGAGCTCAGCTATGAGGAAAGATTAGAGGAACTGAATTTATTTTCTACTTAGAAAAGGGATTAAGGGGGATATGATCTCCATGTATAAATATATAAGGGGGGATATGATCTCCATGTATAAATATATAAGGGGGGATATGATCTCCATGTATAAATATATAAGGGGTCCATATAGTGAACTTGGTGTTGAGTAGGGATGAGCTTCGAGTTCGAGTCGAACTCATGTTCTACTCGAACATTGGCTGTTCGCAAGTTCGCCGAACAGCGAACAATTTGGGGTGTTCGCGGCAAATTCGAATGCCGCGGAACACCCTTTAAAAGTCTATGGGAGAAATCAAAAGTGCTAATTTTAAAGGCTTATATGCAAGTTATTGTCATAAAAAGTGTTTGGGGACCCGGGTCCTGCCCCAGGGGATATGGATCAATGCAAAAAAAAGTTTTAAAAACGGACGTTTTTTCAGGAGCAGTGATTTTATTAATGCTTAAAGTCAAACAATAAAAGTGTAATATCCCTTTAAATTTCGTACCTGGGGGGTGTCTATAGTATGCCTGTAAAGGGGCGCATGTTTCCCGTGTTTAGAACAGTCTGACAGCAAAATGACATTTGGAAGGAAAAAACTCATTTAAAACTAGCCGCGGCTATTGCATTGCCGACAATACACATAGAAGTTCATTGATAAAAACGGCATGGGAATTCCCCACAGGGGAACCCCGAACCAAAATAAAAAAAAAAAAATGATGTGGGGGTCCCCCTAAATTCCATACAAGGCCCTTCAGGTCTGGTATGGATATTAAGGGGAACCCCAGCCAAAATTGAAAAAAAAAATTGACGTGGGGTTCCCCCTAAATTCCATACCAGACCCTTCAGGTCTGGTATGGATTTTAAGGGGAACCCCGTGCCAAAAAAAAAAAAAAAAAAACGGCGTGGGGTCCCCCTAAAAATCCATACCAGACCCTTATCCGAGCACGCAACCTGGCAGGCCGCAGGAAAAGAGGGGGGGACGAGAGTGCGGCCCCCCCCCCCTCCTGAACCGTACCAGGCCACATGCCCTCAACATTGGGAGGGTGCTTTGGGGTAGCCCCCCAAAACACCTTGTCCCCATGTTGATGAGGACAAGGGCCTCATCCTCACAACCCTGGCCGGTGGTTGTGAGGGTCTGCGGGCGGGGGGCTTATCGGAATCTGGAAGCCCCCTTTAACAAGGGGACCCCCAGATCCCGGCCCCCCCCTGTGTGAAATGGTAAGGGGGTACTTACCCCTACCATTTCACTAAAAAACTGTCAAAAATGTTAAAAATGACAAGAGACAGTTTTTGACAATTCCTTTATTTAAATGCTTCTTCTTTCTTCCTTCATCTTCTTCTTCTTCTGGTTCTTCTGGCTCTTCTGGTTCTTCCTCCGGCGTTCTCGTCCAGCATCTTCTCCGCGGCGTCTTCTATCTTCTTCTCCTCGGGCCGCTCTGCACCCATGGCATGAGGGGGGAGGCTCCCGCTCTTCTCTTCATCTTCTTCTCTTCTTCATCTTCTTCTTCATCTTCTTCTTCTTCTTCTTCCTTCTTCTCTTCTTCCTGTCTTCTCCGGGCCGCTCCGCAGCCATGCTGGCATGGTGGGAGGCTCCCGCTGTGTGACGGCGTCTCTTCGTCTGACGGTTCTTAAATAACGGGGGGCGGGGCCATCCGGTGACCCCGCCCCCCTCTGACGCACGGTGACTTGAGGGACTTCCCTGTGACGTCACGGGGAATGCCACAGGGAAGTCCCGTCATGTCACCGTGCGTCAGAGGGGGGCGGGGCCACCGGGTGGCCCCGCCCCCCGTTATTTAAGAACCGTCAGACGAAGAGACGCCGTCACACAGCGGGAGCCTCCCTCCATGCCACAGCATGGCTGCGGAGCGGCCCGCAGAAGACAGGAAGAAGAGAAGAAGAGAAGAAGAGAAGAAGGAAGAAGAAGAAGAAGATGAAGAAGAGAAGAAGATGAAGAGAAGAGCGGGAGCCTCCCCTCATGCCATGGGTGCGGAGCGGCCCGAGGAGAAGAAGATAGAAGACGCCGCGGAGAAGATGCTGGACGAGAACGCCGGAGGAAGAACCAGAAGAGCCAGAAGAACCAGAAGAAGATGAAGGAAGAAAGAAGAAAGAAGAAGCATTTAAATAAAGGAATTGTCAAAAACTGTCTCTTGTCATTTTTAACATTTTTGACAGTTTTTTAGTGAAATGGTAGGGGTAAGTACCCCCTTACCATTTCACACAGGGGGGGGCCGGGATCTGGGGGTCCCCTTGTTAAAGGGGGCTTCCAGATTCCGATAAGCCCCCCGCCCGCAGACCCTCACAACCACCGGCCAGGGTTGTGAGGATGAGGCCCTTGTCCTCATCAACATGGGGACAAGGTGTTTTGGGGGGCTACCCCAAAGCACCCTCCCAATGTTGAGGGCATGTGGCCTGGTACGGTTCAGGAGGGGGGGGGGCCGCACTCTCGTCCCCCCCTCTTTTCCTGCGGCCTGCCAGGTTGCGTGCTCGGATAAGGGTCTGGTATGGATTTTTAGGGGGACCCCACGCCGTTTTTTTTTTTTTTTTTTGGCGCGGGGTTCCCCTTAAAATCCATACCAGACCTGAAGGGTCTGGTATGGAATTTAGGGGGAACCCCACGTCAATTTTTTTTTTCAATTTTGGCTGGGGTTCCCCTTAATATCCATACCAGACCTGAAGGGCCTTGTATGGAATTTAGGGGGACCCCCACATCATTTTTTTTTTTTTATTTTGGTTCGGGGTTCCCCTGTGGGGAATTCCCATGCCGTTTTTATCAATGAACTTCTATGTGTATTGTCGGCAATGCAATAGCCGCAGCTAGTTTTAAATGAGTTTTTTCCTTCCAAATGTCATTTTGCTGTCAGACTGTTCTAAACACAGGAAACATGCGCCCCTTTACAGGCATACTATAGACACCCCCCAGGTACGAAATTTAAAGGGATATTACACTTTTATTGTTTGACTTTAAGCATTAATAAAATCACTGCTCCTGAAAAAACGTCCGTTTTTAAAACTTTTTTTTGCATTGATACATGTCCCCTGGGGCAGGACCCGGGTCCCCAAACACTTTTTATGACAATAACTTGCATATTAGCCTTTAAAATTAGCACTTTTGATTATTCATGTTCGTGTCCCATAGACTTTAACGGCGTTCGCGTGTTCGAACGAATTTTTTTCCTGTTCGCATGTTCTGGTGCGAACCGAACAGGGGGGTGTTCGGCTCATCCCTAGTGTTGAGTTATTCACTTTAAGGTCATCACAGAGGACACGGGGGCACTCTTTACGTCAAGAGAAAGAAAGAGAGAAAGAGATTTCATCTCCAAATACGGAAAGGTTTCTTCACAGTAATGCCCCGTACACATGGTTGGATTTTCCGACGGAAAATGTGTGATAGGACCTTGTTGTCGGAAATTCCGACCGTGTGTGGGCTCCATCACACATTTTCCATCGGAATTTCTGACACACAAAGTTTGAGAGCAGGCTATAAAATTTTCCGACAACAAAATCCGTTGTCAGAAATTCCGATCGTGTGTACACAAATCCGACGCACAAAGTGCCACGCATGCTCAGAATTAATTAAGAGATGAAAGCTATTGGCTACTGCCCCGTTTATAGTCCCGACGTACGTGTTTTACGTCACCGCGTTCAGAACGATCGGATTTTCTGACAACTTTGTGTGACCGTGTGTATGCAAGACAAGTTTGAGCCAACATCCGTCGGAAAAAATCCTAGGATTTTGTTGTCGGAATGTCCGATCAATGTCCGACCGTGTGTACGGGGCATAAGAGCTGTGAAAATGTGAAATAGACTCCCTCCAGAGGTGGTTCTGGCCAGCTCAGTAGATTGCTATAAGAAAGGTCTGGATTCTTTCCTAAATGTACAGAATATAACTGGGTACTGACATTTATAGGTAAAGTTGATCCAGGGAAAATCCAGTTGCCTCTCGGGGGATCAGGAAGGAATTTTTTTTCCCTGCTGTAGCAAATTGGAGAACACTTTGCTGAGGTTTTCACCTTCCCCTGGATCAACTGTGGGTATAGAATTGGGTATATGGGATTGTTTGATATGGTTTTTTTATGTATTCATTTATTTTTGGGGTTGAACTAGATGGACTTGTGTCTTTTTTTTCAACCTGACTAACTATGTAAATATGTAACATCAGACATTCCCCATTATTTAGATTCAGATTTGGAATACTTTATTGATCCCAAAGAGAAATGATTGTGATACAGTTATATTCAACAAAGGCAACACAAGATTACAATAATGAACAGAAAAGAGACACAATGTGACACAATAAAATGACCAATAACAGCAATTAGTATCAAAAATATAAAGTAAAACTATACTCTAATAAACCACCCATACTATTTAAATACAACACAGACTAAATAACACAGATTGAAAAATATCAGAAAATCAAACTACCAAAATGCAAACGATACACCACTTACCATTACCCCAAATAATAATTAACATAATTACACCAGGTCCCCCCATTCCATCAGTGGCCCCTTCACATCACAGTCACCCCTTAATGTCAGAGCTTTCACTATACATAAAAGCCCCCTTCACATCAGTGTCCCTCCATCACATCAGAGCCTCCCACTCAGGGCCATCTTTAATGGGAGCAAATGGGGAAGCTGCCCTGGACCCTGTCATTTATGTGGGGGCCCAAAGCAGCTGCCCATTTGAGCCTGCACTTCCCACAAATAGTATTCCCGGATAGCGGGTACAGCGATCCACCCCACTTGTTTCTCCCGCCGGGTTAATACACTGTGGGGGGTACAGAAGTCAGGTGGGGGGTTCAGAGGTGAGGTGGATGAGGGGATGCAGAGGTGAGGTGTAAACGGGAGATACCGGGGTGAGGTGTGGATGGGGGGATGCAGAGGTGAGGTGTGGACAAGGGGATGCCAAGGTGAGGTGTGGATGGGGGGATGCCAAGGTGAGGTGTGGATGGTGGTGCAGAGGTAAGGTGTGGACAAGGGGGTGCAGAGATAAGCTGTGAATGGTGGGGTGCAGAGATGAGCTGTGAATGGGGGGGTGCAGAGGTGAGATGTGGACAAGGGGGGTACAGAGGTGAGCTGTGAATTGGGGTGAAGAGGTGAGCTGTGGACAAGGGGGTACAGAGGTGAGCTGTGGACAAGGGGGGTACAGAGGTGAGCTGTGGATGGGGGGTATGCAGGGGTGGGGTGTAAATGGGGGGGTGCAGATGTGAGGTGTGGACAGGGGGGTGCAAAGGTGAGTTGTGGACGGGGGGATGAAGAGGTGAAGTGTGGACGGGGGGATGAAGAGGTGAAGTGTGGACGGAGGGGATGCCGAGGTGAGGTGTAGACACGGGGAGCAGAGGTGAGCTGTGGACAAGGGAGGTACAGAGGTGAGCTGTGGACAAGGGGGGTACAGAGATGAGCTGTGGATGGGGGTTGCAGAGGTGAGCTGTGGACAGGGGGGGTACAGAGGTGAGCTGTGGACAGGGGGGTACAGAGGTGAGCTGTGAACAGGGGGGGTACAGAGGTGAGCTGTGAACAGGGGGGGTACAGAGGTGAGCTGTGAACAAGGGTGGTACAGAGGTGAGCTGTGAACAGGGGGGGTACAAAGGTGAGCTGTGAACAAGGGGGTACAGAGGTGAGCTGTGAACAAGGGTGGTACAGAGGTGAGCTGTGGACAGGGGGGTGCAGAGGTGAGCTGTGGACAGGGGGGTACAGAGGTGAGCTGTGGACAGGGGGGTACAGAGGTGAGCTGTGGACAGGGGGGTACAGAGGTGAGCTGTGGACAGGGGGGTACAGAGGTGAGCTGTGGACAGGGGGGTACAGAGGTGAGCTGTGAACAGGGGGGGTACAGAGGTGAGCTGTGAACAAGGAGGGTACAGAGGTGAGCTGTGAACAAGGGTGGTACAGAGGTGAGCTGTGAACAGGGGGGGTACAAAGGTGAGCTGTGAACAAGGGGGTACAGAGGTGAGCTGTGAACAAGGGTGGTACAGAGGTGAGCTGTGGACAGGGGGGTGCAGAGGTGAGCTGTGGACAGGGAATGCAGAGGTGAGCTGTGGACAAGGTGGGTGCAGAGGTGAACTGTGAACAGGGGGTACAGAGGTGAGCTGTAGACTTGGGGGTGCAGAGGTGAGCTGTGGAGGTACAGTGTTGAGCTGTGGACTTGTGGGTACAGCGGTGAGCTAACTCCCTGCCCCCAACCTTGGCTTTTCTTGTGGAGAGACGTAGAGCATTGCTGAATATTTCATGCATTGCACAAGAAGCAATAGGCACAGAGTACCACACTCAGTGTTGCATAACAAACAGGGCTCGGGAGTACATACTGCGCAGTGATGAGGTGTATGTATCACACAGGGCACAGAAAAAAAACAACACAAGGGGCAGTGCTTACATATCCCCTCCCAAAGTAAACATCTATTGCTCATCTCTTCACAGCTCTTTGTTTGGTTCTAGGAATTTTTCTCTCTATTGATGGCTCCCCTCACCTAACCAGTTCATAATGTGCAGGCAGTAAGGAGACGATGTGCTGTAACCTCTAGCAACCAATAAATAAGTAATAATGATGCATAGCAACCTCTAGCAACCAATCAGTGAGCAGTAATAATGTGCAGTAACTTCTAGCAACCAATCAGTGAGCAGTAATGATGTGCAGTAACTTCTACCAACCAATCAGTGAGTGGTGAAGATGTGCAGTAACCTCTAGCAACCAATCAGTGAGCCTGGATCAGTCCTTTATGTTTACATTATTCATGTTTTTTTTTAGATAGATCTATGTGTGTGTTTGTCTGTTGGAGAGCGAAATTGCATGGGGGAGGCAAGAAAATGTTTGCCCAGGGTCTAATCAATATTAAATATGACCCTGCTCCCATCACTTTGGAGTCCCTTTATCACATCATTGCCCTCCATCACATGAGAGCCTCCCATAACATTGGAGTCCTTCATAGCACCATAATCACCCCAACACAGAATCGCTAATTACAGAGCCCCCCAATCAAACAATCCCTTCTTTGTTGAGCCCCTCAGTCACACAGCTGCACCTTTACAGAACCCACCAATCACACAGTCCCCCACCATCGCAGACCAATTGGTTGTTTTGGTGCTGGTGGCTGGCCCAAAAATCTCATGACTGATTTAGGGAAAACTGGGTTCTGAACTTGCAGCATCGCGGAGTAACCCAGACAGCACCCCAGAGGGCCACGGCACACCGGTTGAGAAGCACTGCTGATGTCGACTATGGTTTTAGGAAAGGGAACAAACTTCCAAGGGAACAGCGGGCCTAACTGACAGCTTCCTCAGGAACTAGATCTAGCCATCTCAGACATTCAAATTCAGAATCCTCTACATTTTAAGTCTCTTTTTAAGTCTCCGTGTTCCTCCAGCTTCTGGTCCAGAATCTTCTCAGAATGATCTTTCTCAGCTTTTTGCTGGCCTGGAAGATGACGGCAGCCTCCACCGATGGAGAAAATAATTGTAAATCCCAACTGACTGTAACCAGTAAGTCAGTTTGAAAAAAAGCGAATGCTTGAGTCATGCAAAAGATTGCAGACATGAGAAGTAAGAAGAAGATTGTCCTCAGTGCAGTGACATGAGCCTGAAGATTTGGACGTGTTGATCCAGAGTCGTTACTCTTCACCCTCCAGACGTGTCTTAGCAGAAAAGAGAAAGTGAGAACCAGGCACAGAAGACTAAGGCAGGTTGGTAGAATGCAGCCTAGGGTGTTTGTAGGCACATAATATAAATACAATTCCAGGTACCTGTTACCAGAGGCTTTTGTGCTGTTCTCAGAATACTGGAAGCTTCCTGTATGTGGAGCCCAGAACCACGGAACACTCACAATAAATGCTCCAAGTGCTGTCAGGAATAGAAGTTGACTCAGGAAATTTGACACAATTCTCTTTAACCAGATGAAGAACCCATAGCTGAGATTGGTGATGCTGGTACAGTAATGAGCCGAGAGCCAGAAGGTCGACCAGAAACTGTAATATATTAGGAAGTAAGCTGATGTGTTCATAAATCCACGTTTTTCTGTAATATAAAAGACTTCTGGACACAAGGCATAGAGCATTCCCTCTATACTCAGCACACACTGGAGGAGAATATTCACAATCCCCTTAGACAGAAAGATCACATCGGTGGGACTCAACTTCCCTTTCTTTCTGATGATGTCCAGGTTACCCATCACAATACAAGTGTTAGAAGGAATTGCCAAGCCGAGTCCCAAGACTGAAGAGACTAAAAGAGAGATGGCTTCCAGAGACAACATGTTGAGGTTTGGTGTGATCTCTGGACAGAGATGACGGGACGCGTCCAGTGATAGCAGACAGAATGATATATTTAGAGTTGGAATTATGGAAAAAGCCTTCAGAGATCCGTCTCGTGATTGACTTTGCATAAATGTGATGGATTTCATTTCAATGCCGACATCTAAAGCACAGAGCAAACCGTGTAATACAATCTCTGACTCATTTCCATTATACTGAACAAAATGAACCACTTCAGGACTGGCAGCTGTTTGTCTCTTATTGACTATTATGTACAATAGGGATGAGCTTCGAGCTCGAGTCGAACTCATGTTCGACTCGAACATTGTCTGTTCGCAAGTCCGCCAAACAGCGAATAATTTGGGGTGTTCGCGGCAAATTCGAATGCCGCGGAACACCCTTTAAAAGTCTATGGGAGAAATCAAAAGTGCTAATTTTAAAGGCTTATATGCAAGTTATTGTCATAAAAAGTGTTTGGGGACCTGGGTCCTGCCCCAGGGGACATGGATCAATGCAAAAATAAGTTTTAAAAACGGCCGTTTTTTCAGGAGCAGAGATTTTAATAATGCTTAAAGTCAAACAATAAAAGTGTAATATCCCTTTAAATTTCGTAGCTGGGGGGTGTCTATAGTATGCCTGTAAAGGGGCGCATGTTTCCTGTGTTTAGAACAGTCTGACAGCAAAATGACATTTCAAAGGAAAAAAACCCATTTAAAACTACCCGCGGCTATTGCATTGCCGACAATACACATAGAAGTTCATTGATAAAAACGGCATGGGAATTCCCCACAGGGGAACCCCGAACCAAAATTTAAAAAAAAAATGATGTGGGAGCCCCCTAAATTCCATACCAGGCCCTTCAGGTCTGGTATGGATATTAAGGGGAACCCCGGCCAAAATTTAAAAAAAAAATGACGTGGGGTTCCCCCTAAATTCCATACCAGACCCTTCAGGTCTGGTATAGATTTTAAGGGGAACCCCGCGCCAAAAAAAAAAAAAAAACGGCGTGGGGTCCCCCCAAAAATCCATACCAGACCCTTATCTGAGCACGCAACCTGGCAGGCCGCAGGAAAAGAGGGGGGACGAGAGTGCGGCCCCCCCCCTCCTGAACCATACCAGGCCACATGCCCTCAACATTGGGAGGGTGCTTTGGGGTAGCCCCCCCAAAACACCTTGTCCCCATGTTGATGAGGACAAGGGCCTCATCCCCACAACCCTGGCCGGTGGTTGTGGGGGTCTGCGGGCGGGGGGCTTATCGGAATCTGGAAGGGGACCCCCAGATCCCGGCCCCCCCTGTGTGAAATGGTAAGGGGGTACTTACCCCTACCATTTCACTAAAAAACTGTCAAAAATGTTAAAAATGACAAGAGACAGTTTTTGACAATTCCTTTATTTAAATGCTTCTTCTTTCTTCTATCTTCCTTCATCTTCTTTTTTAGTGAAATGGTAGGGGTAAGTACCCCCTTACCATTTCACACAGAGGGGCCGGGATCTGGGGGTCCCCTTGTTAAAGGGGGCTTCCAGATTCCGATAAGCTCCCCGCCCGCAGACCCCCACAACCACCGGCCAGGGTTGTGGGGATGAGGCCCTTGTCCTCATCAACATGGGGACAAGGTGTTTTGGGGGGCTACCCCAAAGCACCCTCCCAATGTTGAGGGCATGTGGCCTGGTACGGTTCAGGAGGGGGGCCACACTCTCGTCCCCCCCTCTTTTCCTGCGGCCTGCCAGGTTGCGTGCTCGGATAAGGGTCTGGTATGGATTTTTGGGGGGACCCCCACGTCATTTTTTTTTAAATTTTGGTTCGGGGTTCCCCTGTGGGGAATTCCCATGCCGTTTTTATCAATGAACTTCTATGTGTATTGTCGGCAATGCAATAGCCGCGGGTAGTTTTAAATGGGTTTTTTCCTTTGAAATGTCATTTTGCTGTCAGACTGTTCTAAACACGGGAAACATGCGCCCCTTTACAGGCATACTATAGACACCCCCCAGGTACGAAATTTAAAGGGATATTACACTTTTATTGTTTGACTTTAAGCATTATTAAAATCACTGCTCCTGAAAAAACGGACGTTTTTAAAACTTTTTTTTTTGCATTGATCCATGTCCCCTGGGGCAGGACCCAGGTCCCCAAACACTTTTTATGACAATAACTTTCCTATAAGTCTTTAAAATTAGCACTTTTGATTATTCATGTTCGTGTCCCATAGACTTTAACAGTGTTCGCGTGTTCGAACAAACTTTTTTCCTGTTCGCATGTTCTGGTGCGAACCGAACAGGGGGGTGTTTGGCTCATCCCTAATGTACAATCATCACCAAAAATATTGATTCTGCATTCTGCCAACCAAAATAAACTTAAATTTTCCAGTTTCCAATGACAATAGTGTATTTTATTATTATTATCATCATTGTTAATATTATCATACAGGATTTATATAGCGTCAACAGTTTTAAGAGCACTTTACAACATGAGGGCAGACAGTACAGTTACAATATAATTCAATACAGGAGGGATCAGAGGGCTCTGCTCATTAGAGCTTACAATCTAGAAGGCAGGGTCAAGTGAAAAATAAGGTAATAGTTGTGGGGGATGAGCTGATGGAGAAAATAAAAGTACAATTGTTAGGTGGAGGAAGAATAGGTTTCTCTGAAGAGAAGGGTTTTCAGGGATTGTCTAAAAATGGATAGAGTATGAGATAATCAAACAGATTGGGTTAGAGAGTTTCAGAGGATAAAAGAAGCAATGGAGAAGTCCTGGAGGCAAGCATGGGAGGAGGTGACAAGGGAGCTAGAGAGCAGGAGGTCTTGGGAGAAATGAAGATAATGATTAGGTTGGTTTTTTGAGACCGGTTAGTGATGTAGCGGGGGGGCGAGTTTTAGATGGTTTTATAAGTTGTTGTTAGTACAGGCATCTCTCCATCTCTACAGGCTTTGCGAACACTCACTTTACGTACACTCACGAGTATGGACATGCCCGCGAGTGTACATAAAGTGCTCCGCAAGTAGGGATGAGCCGAACACCCCCCCCAGTTCGATTCGCACCAGAACCTGCGAACGGACCGAAAATTTGCATGAACGTTAGAACCCCATTGACGTCTATGGGACTCGAACGTTCAAAATCAAAAGTGCTCATTTTAAAGGCTAATTTGCATGGTATTGTCCTAAAAAGGGTTTGGGGACCCGGGTCCTGCCCCAGGGGACATGTATCAATGCAAAAAAAACTTTTATGGCCGTTTTTTCGGGAGCAGTGATTTTAATGATGCTTAAAGTAAAAAAAAAGTGAAATATTCCTTTAAATATTGTATCTGGAGTGTGTCTATAGTATGCCTGTAATGTTACGCGTGTTTCCCGTGTTTAGAACAGTCCCTGCACAAAATGTCATTTTTAAAGGAAAAAATCTCATTTAAAACTGCTTGCGGGTTTAATGTCATGTCGGGTCCTGGCAATATGGATGAAAATCAGTGAGACAAACAGTATGGGTACCCCCCAGTCCATTACCAGGCCCTTTGGGTCTTGTATGGATATTAAGGGGAACCCCGCACCCAAATTAAAATAAGGAGAGATGTGGGGCCACCAGGCCCTATATACTCTGAACAGCAGTATACAGGCGGTGCAAACAAGACAGGGACTGTAGGTTTGTTGTTAAGTAGAATCTGTTTGTAATTTTGAACGGGTACATTTTTAACGTGTTTAGCTCCAGCCAAAAAATCTTTTTTAAGCTTTTTGGAAAACATAGGGAAGGGTTATCACCCCTGTGACATTTGTTTTGCTGTCTGTGATCCTCTTCAGAAGATTTCACCTCACTTTTTGTCCCAATGACAAATGTTTTTTGAAAATTTGGGGTTTTTTGTGGAACGAGGATTGGAAAGCATCAGTGGAAAGGAGAAATGTTTTTCCCATATTAACTCTTACAGAAGAGAATTTCCCTTCCTAGGGGTAGATTTCAGCTCACTTCCTGTTGTCTCCTTCCGTTTGCAAGTAGGAGTCGTTTGTAAGTTAGATGTTTGAAAGTAGGGGCCTGCCCTATATACTCAGCAGAAATTTGGGCCTTAGGTGTTGTTGTGGCCACAACACTGTAAGCCCTCACAGGGCCCTGCTGTGAAATATTAGATCAAGAATTGTAATTACATGCCCCTGTTGAACAAGGGCAGAAAAATTGGGCCTTTGGTGGTGGTGGTGGTGCTGGTGCCACAACACTGTAAGTCCTCACAGACACTCTAGTTGGAACGCAGGAATGAGCCCTGCTGCAAAGTATTGCATCAAAAATTGTACGCACTGAATGTGCGTTCCGAAAGAACGCTGGATGCAGGACAGGCCAGTAGCTCAATTGCATACTGTGCAAGCTCTGGCCAGTGATCCATCCTCAAGACCCAGTAACCCAGAGGATTTTCGGTGGGAAAGGTGTCCAAGTCAGATCTTGCCCCTAGGTATTCCTGCACCATGTAAAACAGACGCTGGCGATGGTTGCTGGAACCGATCATACCTTGGGGCTTCGGACCAAAAAATTGTCTGAACGCATCGGTCAGACGGCCACCTTCTCCACCACTCCTTTTTTGACTGACCGAAGCCTCAGCAACATGTTGTCCAGAAACAGGAGTTTTTAACCTCCCAGTCTCTGGGAACGCGTTGCACAGACTTTTCTGCAAGGCCTCCCGAAGATGTTTCATCCTCTGCTCCCTCTGCGATGGCAAGATAAGGTCCACAACCTTACCCTTGTAACGTGGATCAAGGAGGGTTGCCAGCCAGTATTGGTCCTTCTCCTTGATACCACGAATACGAGGATCCTTACGCAGGCTTTGCAGGATCAGGGAGGCCATGCAGTGTAGGTTTGCTGAGGCATTCCGTCAGGATTCCTCTGGGTCACTAAGGACGACATGGTCCGCAGCCACCTCCTCCCAGCCACGTACAAGTCCATATGTTTCTTGGGACTGATCCCTTAAAGACTGCTGCTGATGATTAGTGCCGGGCTCCACCTCCATACTGACACAATCTTCCTCCTCCTCCTCCTCCTCCTCCTCCTCTTCCTGTGTTATCAGCGGGCACGCAGGAACACTGTCTGGATAAAGGGGGCCTTTAGAGCTAAGGAAGTCCTCCTCTTCCTGCCTCTGCTCTGCCTCAAGTGCCCTGTCCATTATTCCAGGCAGCGTCTGCTCCAACAGGTGGACAAGGGGGACAGTGTCACTGATGCATGTGCTGTCACTGCTCACCATCCTCGTGGCCTCCTCAAATGGTGACAGGACAGTGCATGCATCCCTGATCATGGCCCACTGGCATGGGGAAAAAGAAGCCAAGCTCCCCTGACCCTGTCCTGGTGCCATAGTCACACAGGTACTCATTGATGGCCCTCTGCTGCGTGTGCAGCCGCTGCCGCATGGCCAACGTTGAGTTCCACCTGGTGGGCATGTCACAGATTAGGCGGTTAAACTCCTTTTGGAGTTTTTTGCCAGCCGAGCACTGGCATTATATGACCGGCGCAAATGCACACAGACTTTCCTGGCCTGCCTCAGGACATCCTGTAAGCCCGGGTACCTGCCCAAGAACCGCTGCACCACCAAGTTAAGGACATGAGCCAAACAGGGCACATGGGTCATTTGTCCCTGTCGGAGGGCAGAGAGGAGGTTGGTGCCATTGTCGCAAACCACCATTCCTGCCTTAGATTGGCGTGGCGTCAACCACCTCTGAACCTGCCCCTGCAGAGCTGAAAGAACCTCTGCCCCAGTGTGGCTCCTGTCCCCCAAGCACACCAGCTCAAGCACCGCATGGCATCTTTTGGCCTGCGTACTTGCGTAGCCCCTTGAACGGCTACGGAGCACCGCTGGTTCCGAGGAAAAAGCACAGGAAGAGGCCATGGAGGAAGAAGAAGAGGAGGGGGTGGAGGAGAGAGGTGTGTCACAATCATTAGTAGTGGCATTTTGGAGGCGTGGTGGCGGAACAACCTCCAACACTACTGCACCTTGTCTTGCATCCTTCCCAGCTGCCAGCAGAGTCACCCAATGCGCCGTGAAACTTAGGTAACGTCCCTGTCCATGCCTGCTGGACCATGAGTCAGCGGTAATATGCACCTTACCACTGACCGCCCTATCCAGCGAGGCATGGACATTGCCTTCCACATGTTGGTGGAGAGCCGGAATCGCCTTCCGTGAGAAAAGTGGCGTTTGGGTACCTGCCACTGAGGAACCGCACATTCCACAAACTCACGGAAGGGGGCAGAGTCTACCAACTGAAAAGGCAGCAGTTGAAGTGCTAGCAATTTTGTCAAGCTAGCATTCAACCGCTGGGCATGTGGATGGTTGGGGGCAAACTTCTTTCGGCGGTGCAGCAGCTGGGGCAGGGAAACTTGCCTGGTACAATCTGACGTACCAAAAGCAGATTGCCCACAAGTACTTGGCTGTGACACACCTAATTCTACACCTTCATTCCTCTCAGTGCAGGTCTCAGAGAGGACTGAAGGTATAGTGGGGTTGGAGATCTCAGCTGATGAGGAGCAAGGAGAGGTCCTCTTTGTTCTTTGGTGTGAGTCTTTTAGATACTCTTGCCAACTAACTGCATGGCAGGTCAACATATGTCTGGTCAAGCATGCGGTACCCAAGCGGGAGATGTTTTGGCCATGCGAGATACGCTCAGGCATGTACTGGCCATCGGGACTACCGGGAGTTTCCCGGTGGGCCGATGGCTCAGTGGGCCGGTTTCAGTGTTTCCAACCACCCGTTAGTTTCGGTCTGCCTATAAATATCTGTTACGGAGAGCGGTGCCGTAAGCAATATGGCCGCAGGCCAACAATGAAACTGCGCATGCGCTGTTCCGAAATCTGCCAGGCTCGGAAAAGCTTGTGCATGCTTGGCCATTTTCGGGCCAGGCGGGCGCATGCGCAGTGAATAGGTGACATAATGGTTCCATAACGTCTGGTGCTATTTTTTGAATAGACGGCACTACTCAGTCTCGGAGTTGGAACTCAGGTGTATATCACCAGGGCGGGCGGCGGGCCGGGCACGAGACCGGAGTACTCTGGGTAGGAGTCACAGCCTGGAACATTTATAGACAGGTCACCAAGAAAGCGCTGTCAGGATCCAGATGAACTGCCTCTTCCACCTGTACCACTGCTCAGGTATGTGCCATACAATTCTAACCAGAAGCCCTCAATTTGCTAGTCTGCCCTGGATTATAAGCTTTCATGCTGTATATGGGGACTTCAAATGGGATCCAAGAGCCTGTTTCAGGAGTCACCAGATTGACAGATATGCACTATAGTGTGTTGTGTTATAGTTGCAAAATTGATACTTGGGACAGTGGAATCCCTTCCACCACCCAGGAGAAAATCAAAGTTGAAGACCCTATGTAAAAAAATAACAAGACTTATGGTTCAGCAGCCTTATCTGCCTACTGGATGGTCAGGGCTGTGTTTAAAACACGTGTGAAATAATAATTCTTTTTTAGGAAACAATGACAATGGAAGTAAGATGTATAAGTGCACCATATAGAGAGTGTTCACTTTATTGCAAGGGGGAGGTATTGTCACCTTCTTAGTGCTGGTGTCATTTTTTAAAGTACATGTGCCCCAGACAGATTACTGTCCGCATCCTCTGACCCCCTCCTGCACCATGTTCACATCCTCTGACCCCCTCCTGCACCATGTCCTCTGCATCCTCTGACCACCTCCTGCACCATGTTTGCATCCTCTGACCACCTCCTGCACCATGTTTGCATCCTCTGATCACCTCCTGCACCATGTTTGCATCCTCTGACCCCCTCCTGCCCCATGTCCTCGGCATCCTCTGACCACCTCCTGCACCATGTCCTCCGTATCCTCTGACCACCTCCTGCACCATGTTTGCATCCTCTGACCACCTCCTGCACCATGTTTGCATCCTCTGACCACCTCCTGCACCATGTTTGCATCCTCTGACCACCTCCTGCACCATGTTTGCATCCTCTGACCACCTCCTGCACCATGTTTGCATCCTCTGATCACCTCCTGCACCATGTTTGCATCCTCTGATCACCTCCTGCACCATGTTTGCACCCTCTGATCACCTCCTGCACCATGTTTACATCCTCTGATCACCTCCTGCACCATGTTTGCATCCTCTGACCACCTCCTGCACCATGTTTGCATCCTCTGATCACCTCCTGCACCATGTTTGCATCCTCTGATCACCTCCTGCACCATGTTTGCATCCTCTGATCACCTCCTGCACCATGTTTGCACCCTCTGATCACCTCCTGCACCATGTTTACATCCTCTGATCACCTCCTGCACCATGTTTACATCCTCTGATCACCTCCTGCACCATGTTTTCATCCTCTGACCCCCTCCTGCACCATGTCCTCCGCATCCTCTGACCCCCTCCTGCACCATGTCCTCCGCATCCTCTGACCACCTCCTGCACCATGTTTGCATCCTCTGATCACCTCTGATCACCTCCTGCACCATGTTTGCATCCTCTGATCACCTCCTGCACCATGTTCACATCCTCTGATCACCTCTTGCACCATGTTTGCATCCTCTGATCACCTCCTGCACCATGTTTGCATCCTCTGACCCCCTCCTGCACCATGTCCTCCACATCCTCTGACCCCCTCCTGCACCATGTCCTCCACATCCTCTGATCACCTCCTGCACCATGTCTGCATCCTCTGACTACCCCGATCTGATACACTCGTCTGTGACCTCATCATTCCCTCCCTCCTCATCCCTGGAGCAAACCTGGCAGTATGCTGCAGCAGGGGGAGCATGACTGCCAGATTGCTGTCCTTCTTGGGCTCCCCCTCTGTCCGTGCTCACGTTACTGCCTTCATCGAGCTCAGTATCATCATCAGAGCCTTCCAAACGCTGGGCATCCTCCTGGAGCATGTACCCAACACTGTGGTCAAACAGTTCGAGGGACTCCTCAGGAGGACATGGTGGGGCTAGGGATGGAGTCACTGATGACATTGAGCCAAGGGAAAAGGCCGCTGCTTTGCCAGACAAAGTACCCTGAGCATGGGTGAGAGAGGATGAGGACGGCTTGGTCATCCACTCGACCAAGTCTTCCGCATGTTGCGGCTCAATGCGGCCAGCTGCTTTAAAAAAGGCCAAGGGTGTCCCACGGCCATGTGCTGATGAGGATGCACCATCTCCACGACCAGCACTAGACACAGAGCCTGCTTGCCCTCTCTTATTGGCTTGTGACTGTCTGCCTCTCCTTCTTGGCCTTCCAGACATACTAATGGCCTGTAGCTGCACTAAGCTGGGATATATATATATATATATATATATATGTACTGATACTGCAGCTAGCAAAATCAACTGCCTGCCTGTAGTATGAGAACACCACCAACCTTCTACAGGTAGCTTTAGCTGAACACTGTGCAGAGTTCACAAAAAACTAACTTGTAGCTTATTTAGCTGCCTGCGGTAGTGATAGGATCAGGAAAACACCACCAACCTTCTACAGGTAGCTTTAGGTGAACACTGTGCAGAGCTCGCAAAAAAATAACTTGTAGGTTTAGCTGAACACTGTGAGCAGGACGCACTGCACTAACTGTAAATAGTCTAGCTGCCTGACTGTGGTACTAATAGGATCAAAGGAACACCAGTAATTTTCTTCAGGTAGCTGTAAATACTGTAACAAGACAAGCCTGCCTGTCAGTAAGAAGATAACAGGAACGGATCTAGATAAACTGAATACATTGTATATATATATATGCAACACCTGGGATGTATATGTATATACACAATACACTGTAAGTGCAGCTAACTCACTGATTGTCCTGCCTAATCTAACTCAAATGAAATCACACTGTCTCTCTGTCTATCTATCTCTCTTTCAACGCCGGAACACACACTACACAGGGCCACCGTGCAGGCGGCCTTGTATAGTGTGGGGCGTGTTCTAAACCCCCTGAGCCATAATTAGCCAAAGCCACCCTGGCTTTGGCCAATTACAGCTCTCTCTACCGACGGCGCTGTGATTGGCCACGCGAATTTGGCGCGAACGGGCCCATAACGTTTGGTATTCGGCGAACGACCGAACAGCCAATGTTCGAGTCGAACATGGGTTCGACTCGAACACGAAGCTCATCCCTACTCACAAGTACGGAAATTCCAGACATTCCCACACTGCGCAGCCGCACTATGACCTGGAAGAGGCAAGGCTGCCGCCCGGAGTTGTTGCCGTTGAAGAGGGAAGAAGCAAAGTTCCTTCAAGCCAGCCCAGAGTTGCCAGCAAGCCAGCCCATCATTGCCCGTTAGCCCAGAGGTACCCGCCAGCCAGCCCAGTATTGCCTGTTAGCCCAGTGGTGCCTGCCAGCCAGCCCAGAGGTGCCAGCCAGCCCAGCGTTGCTCAGAGGTGCTGCCAGCCCAGAGGCCCAGAGTTGCTCACCAGCTAGCCCAGCATTGCACAGTCTGCATAAACGTAAGAACTGTACAGTACTGTATAGCTGCCCTCTATTGGCCCTGATCCCCCCACTACCGGCCCTGGAGCCCCCTCTACAGGCCCTGGACCCCCACCACAGGCCATGGACCCCCCGCTACAGGCCCTGGACCCCCCTCTACAGGCCATGGACCCCCCCACTACAGGCCCTGGACCCACCTCTACAGGCCATGGACACCCCACTATAGGCCCTGGACCCCACATTACAGCCCCTGACCCCCCACTGTTATTTTCATTGTTATGGGTACCTATCATGTACTGTACTGTACTGTGCATTGCCTGCCAGCCCAGAGGTGCCCGCCAGCCAGCACCAAGGTCCAGAGGTGCCCGCTAGCCTGCACCAAAGTCCAGAGGTGCCTGCCAGCCTGCACCAAGGTCCAGAGGTGCCCGCCAGCCTGCACCAAGGTCCAGAGGTGCCCGCTAGCCGGCACCAAGGCCCAGAGGTGCCCGCCAGCCAGTCCAGCATTGCCCAAAGGTGCCCGCCAGCCCAGCATTGCCCATCAGCCCAGAGTTGCTCGCCAGCCAGCCAGGAATTGCAGTCTGCATAAACTTAAGTGAAGTATAGCCCCCGTACAGGCCCTGACCCCCCACTACATCCCCTGACCCCCTACTACATCCCCTGAACCCCTCACTACAGCCCCTGACCCTCTAAAAAAAAAAAACTTCTACAGTACTGTACAGTATTTGTTCTTTTCATTGTTACAGGTACCTATCGTGTACGTGCTGTGCATTGCCTGCAAGCCCAGAGGTGCCCGCCAGCCAGCACCAAGGCCCAGAGATGCCCACTAGCCAGCCAAGCGTTGCCCAGAGGTGCCCACCAGCCAGCCCAGAGGTCCACAATTGCTTGCCAGCCAGCCCAGCATTGCAGTCTGCATAAATGTAAGTGGAGTACAGTACTGTTTAGCCCCCCACTATAGGCCCTGATACCCCCCACTACAGGCCCTGGACCCCCCCAATACAGGTCCTGGACCCCCATTACAGCCCCTGGACCCCCCACTACATTCTCTGCCCCCCTCATTACAGCCCCTGACCCTCTAAAATACAGTTACAGTACATATTTTAGGAACTTCTACAGTACTGTACTGTACAGTATTTGTTCTTTTGATTGTTACAGGTACGCATTAAATAATGGCAGATAGTACCAAAAAAAGCCATAAAATCTATTACCTTGGATATGAAGGCTAAAATTATTAAAATGTATGATGAAGGTGTAACTCAAGCTGAAATAGGCTGAAGGCTAGGCTACACTCGGACTACAGTTAACACCGTCATGAAAAACAGAGAAAAAATTTTTGTAGAAATTAAGAGTGCTACACCTGTTAACACAACAACAGTTTGAAAAAGGGATAGCATTGTTGCAGACATGGAGAGACTCTTAAAACTTTGGGTAGAAAATCAGACTACAAGTCATGTTCCTGTCAACCAGGCAATTATACAAAACTAAAGCCTTAAGCCGATTCAATGACCTGAAGGCTAAGAAAGGTGAGGCAGTAAAGGATGCAGAATGTTCTGCAAGCCGTGGATGGTTTGATAGGTTCAAGAAAAGGTCTAACCTGCATAACATTAAAAGACAAGGAGAGGCAGCTGCTGCAGATCATAAGGCTGCAGAAAGCTATCCAAGCGATCTTGCCAAAATTATTTAGGATGGAGGCTACTCCATGGATCAGATTTTAAACGTGAATGTGGCCGGGCTATTCTGGAGGAAGATGCCTGCAAGAACCTTCATCGCAATACAGGAAAAATCAATGCCAGGCTACAGGGGCGGACTGACCATTCGGGCACTCGGGCACTGCCCGAGGGCCCCATGTCACTAAGGGGCCCCATCAGGTTTGCCAGCCTCAATAAAACCAGGGACAGCATGTAAAAATCTGTGTTTTTTTTTTAAATACCAAGATTATAGCTGCCCCGCCTCTCCAGTACCTTTTCAGTGTGTGTGTGTATACTGTGTGTGTATATTGTGTGTGTATACTGTGTGGCCCCATAATCTATTGCCTGGGGGCCCCATAATCTCCTGTTGCCTGGGGGCCCCAAAATCTCCTATTGCCTGGGGGCCCCATAATCTCCTATTGCCCGGGGGCCCCATAATCTCCTATTGCCCGGGGGCCCCATAATCTTCTATTGCCCGGGGGCCCCATAATCTTCTATTGCCCGGGGGCCCCATAATCTCCTATTGCCCGGGGGCCCCATAATCTTCTATTGCCCGGGGGCCCCATAATCTCCTATTGCCCGGGGGCCCCATAATCTCCTATTGCCCCGGGGCCCCATGAGTTGTCAGTCCGCCCTTGCCAGGCTACAAGCCAGCTAAAGACAGAATAACCCTGCTGTTAGGTGGCAATGCTTCTGCTACCTTAAAGCTAAAGCCTTTGCTAATTCACAGATGGCAAAATCCAAGAGCTTTGAGGAACTACGTTAAAACAAGACTTCTAGTGCATTGGAGAGCTAACAAAAAAGGATGGGTAACTGCAGCCCTTTTTGAAGATTGGTTGGACACCCAATTATGGTTTGTAGCAAGAGAGGTAACAATAAGCCGCCCTTGGTTCTCTCTCACTCCACTGCGTCAAAGACCAGTGACAAAACAAAATGACAGTTGTGTAAATGAATACAAGATGTGTACACACACAGTGTACATTGAAAAGCTGCCACTTAAATAAATGTGTAAATTGTTCTAAATCCCAAAACTATACCTCTCACATGTGTACAGATAGAGATAGTGGCGCTAATATAAAATTTGTAAAGATATGGATCAAAACATCATGATACCGGGTGACACTCTGATTCTATACAAAAAACAGTAATAAAGATAAAAATATAACACCCCGTGAAAAGTGTCAGTATAAAAATGAATATAAAAGCTCTACAAACATCATAAATTGTGAGAAGTCCATGGAAAAAGTTCACATGAAAAAAATCCAGCACGACAGTAGTTTTTCAATCTTCCTATGCTGTTCAATGATCTCAACCCCATCCTGAACATCTTCTTCTTCTCTCTCCTCTTCAAGTTCCCGAAGATCTTCATTGCTGAGGGGCTCAGTGTGGGAAGCAAGCAACATCTTCTGGCTCCACTTCCAGTTTCTAACTGCCTTGCCATCTCTACAATATTTTCAGTAACAGTAGCTACATGATCTTCAAAGCCTTCAGAATCATCAACTAACCGTGGGCATCATTTTTTCCAGGCCCTTTTCACTGTGGTTTCCTTTATGTCATTCCAAGCATCTCTTATGCCCCGTACACACGGTCGGATTTTCCGACGGAAAATGTCCGATCGGAGCGTGTTGTCGGAAATTCCGACCGTGTGTGGGTGCCATCGGACATTTTCCATCGGATTTTCCGACACACAAAGTTGGACAGCAGGAGATAAAATTTTCCGACAACAAAATCCGATCGCGTCAATTCCGACCGTGTGTGGCCTGTTCCGACGCACAAAGTGCCACGCATGCTCAGAAGAAATTCCGACACGGGAGAGCTCGTTCTGGTAAACTTAGCGTTCGTAATGGATACAGCACTTTCGTCACGCTGCAATGTAAAAAATGGTTTAATACAGCGCACTCTCTTCTTCTTTATAATGTGACAAGAATTAAGTCGTTTTGATGCTCATATTCACACACACTTCTCACAAACTTCTTTCGTTACTATTTATCGGGATTCCCTCAATATATTTTGATTTCTCACATCTGACAACATATTTTTTTTTTTTTTTTACTTTAATGTAGAATCTTTTTTTGTGTTTCTCTTTTTCTTTTTTTTTTTTTGGTGATTTTGATTTGTACTCCCGAAAATGTTTGTGTGTTTTTTGTGACAAGTTCCCACAACACCATTGATATGTTGTTCTATTTAATCTGTAGGAGGAGATTGTTTGGTGTTGTTGTCCCTTGTTAATTTCACATTGTACTTTAGAAATGTACCTGAATACTCACCAACAAACTGTCCTTTTTGGATGAAAACACACACAGGAGAGTAGAATTTACCTAAAAATATTTTATTAAGGGGTCACAACTAAACAAAGAGGGAGGCAATGCTGGAGAAAGTGCAGAAGTGGGCGAAGCCTTGGACCCCCAGGGCAGACATCAATTATTTAAAAGCAAAATTGGTGGCCTGAGGAGTCCATATCTAAGGGAGGGCAGTCTGGTCCAGAAGTCCCAGAGATCCGGAAAGCAGCAGATGACATCTGTGTCCCCAGGCTGTGGTCATACGAGAGACTGCATCTTCTGTCAGACCAGACTGAACCCAGGGTCATCACTCTCAGGTCTTCTTTCCACGCTTCCTTCCAGCCTTTGGCTGTGGTGGTGGAGTTGTGACAGCGGGAGGAGGAGGAGGAGGAGGAGGAGGAGGAGGAGGAGGATCGTCCCTCTCCATGACATCCGTCTTGTGTGTCAGTTCCCCACTCTCCCCCTTCCGAAGGACTTTATAAATCAGGTCCTCAGAAATCTTGCGTTGGCCCTCCTGCATGCCCAGCAATTTGGTGGCAGCCATGCAGGCAAAGGCCTCTGCAGGACTGGGGAAGGCTCTGAGGGACGCCAAAGCCTCCTGGATCAGCCTGTACACTGAATCCTGCACAGGACTGAGAGTGGCCTTCCTGGCCCTTTTGTATGGCAGGCGGAGGGGAGGGACCTGAGACTCAGTCATGCTGCGACTTGTCCCAGGCAAAACACTTTATGAAATCAGCAAATAGTGATCAATAATAACATCTACTAAACATCATTTATTTATTGCCCAGAAATCTGTAGAAGAATGCTATACCTGACTCCAGCTGGGCTCCTCCACTTCTTCCTGGCTGGAAGGCCCAGGTTGGACATCGGAAGCCTCAGCTGGGGTGGAAGGAAGCGTGGAAGGAAGAGTGGAGAGGGATTCCCTGACTTCAGTGTGGTCTGACAGAAATCGCAGTCTCTCATAGTACCAGAGCCTGGGGACATAAACGTCATCTGCTGCAGCTCCGGACCTCTGGGAATCTGTGACCTTCTTGCGCTCCCTCAGATATGTGCTCCTCAGGCCACCAATTTTTGCTTTTAAATAAGGGATGGTTGCTGTGGGGACCACCGGCGTCACCAACTCCAGCAGTTTCTCCAGCGCTGCCTGCCTCTTCTGTTTGTGATTATAGTGGGGGTGTCTGACCTGCCACAGACAGGGCAGCTCTCTGTACTTGTTAATAAACAGGGGCAGGAAATTGTGGTCATTGAACCCATCCATTTTCTCTGCAAGACACAACACAAGACAAACCCTAATGTCAGGCCAAACTCCCCTAATCTTGTTACAATATAGGCTTCAATTTCGAAGCAGTATAGGCCCAAGTTTAGATCCTACCTTCGTTAGCACGATCGGCGTCTCCGATGCTCCTTCCTCCGCTCACAGATCGTACGTAAGACGCGCGCGTTACGATTTATACACACTGCGCATGCGTATAACTCCGCCCGCCCCTGACGTTCTTTCTATTCTATTCCCCGCCCCTTTTCGTTCGGCGCAGTGGAGGAAGAGCACATGGCGGAGAGACAGCAGGATAGTGCTAAGTACAGCAACGAGGAGGAGGAGGAAAGGCTGGAGCCTGAAACGTCCCGATCCAGAAGGAGATTAAAGGACTCAAATATGTCCTTTGGGGAGATGTTGGAAATGGTGGACATCCTGAAGAAGGCCGACTATGATGGAAAGTATGGGCCTTACCCCAACCCCAATGTCTGAAAGGCCAAGATCATGGTGAATGTGGTCAGGAGTCTGCAACGGAAATTCGGGGTACGACGATCGAAAGATTAGCTCAGGAAGCGGTGGTTGGACCTGAAATTACGAGAACATGAGCAGTACAGAAAGATCCGGAGAGTGCTGCAAAAAAGTAAGTAGTTGTGCTGTGTTCCTATTGTTCTTGTGTTTATTACGTTCGTGCTGCTCCATGTGCTTTTAGGAACTGTTGTACAGTTTAAAATGGCAACTTTCATGTTCATGGGCACATTATTCGTTCGGATCACAAATTTTTCGTTGCAAATATAAAATACCATTGTTTAGGCCATATGCATTTGGCCACCATTTTGACGCCCTATACTTGTCTTCAAAGAATTGGGTTGTGTAGATGGCTTTGTTACTAGAATGAAATGCAAACTAGATTGTGTGTAAGGAGAGGACATTGAGCAGCTGTTTTCACATCTGGACACTGGAGCACTAGTGTGGGACCCCAGAACACCCTTTTTATTAAGGGGCCACACAGGTGCTCCAGTGTATACTATAGGGGGGTCTCCATCTGTGAAGCTTGTACCAAACAGGTAAAGTATTGCAGCTTGACAAAGGACACTAAAAAAGCTACATCTTGGAACTCCGATAAAATAGACAATTGTACCCCACTTCCAAACAATGTTTCCTATTTAGAGTTCTGCCATCAAATATCTGTGTGCTAATTATACCATTTTTGTTTTACATAGGGGATAAAAGACTCGGAGGACACCCCTCATCCGAGGAGACCAGAGCCCCCCCCCCCTCTGGAAGAAGGGAAAATCCCCCCAACACAAGCTGAGCAGGAGGAAGAAGACGTGGTGGAACTAGTCACCACAACAGGTGAGTGTCTGCGACCACAGGCTCAGATAAGAGATGGATGGCGGCATTTTTTTTAGACCTAATTTATTTTGGGGTTTCCTTTCTTTTTAGGTGATCGTGAGGTTGTGGATGAAGATCCTTTCACATCCGAAAGTGCCCAGATCCTGATCGGGGAGATCATGGGGTGTAATTTACAATTGGAAAACATCAAGCAAAACATCAATGATGTTATTCCAAAATATAAAAACATCATTGATGTTTTGGGGCGAGTTTAAAACCCCTCCAAATCACTTTCTTCTTTTGTCTGCTACAATGTGCGAAATGTGTTTGTGATTTTTCCCAAAGCCAAAATTGGAGGATGCACACAGTGTGTCAACATGTGCTATCTGCCATCACGGGAGATCAATGGACGCGTTTTGGGGGTGCAACTGCTTCCTCAATAATAAAGTAGCGGTGAGGAAGGGCTTTCTCCCCCAAAACACATCCCTTGATCCCCCCTGATGGCAGATAGCACATGTTGACATTGTGAAATTTGTGTGCATCTTCCAAATTTGGCTTTTCCAGGGGTGATTTCCCCCCATCTGAACGCAATATCAAACACAGTTCCTAAATACTCATGTCTGATATTGCCTTCAAGTTCTACCAAATGTGAACTTTGTAAGATCAAGATTTGTGTCTTTCTTGTGGGTTTTACACAGGCCTGTTTTCTATAAAATGCACATTTTGATTTTGGATAATGACACCACAAAAATTGTTAGACAACAAACATGTTGGTTTGTCATAAAAACCTTTGATAAATGCACATGTGATTGTGCTGGTATTAAAAAGATTGTTCATCAAGAATGTGTGGATTATTGTCTCAATGCTACAACACTTTTGGGGTGATGTAATTGTTGTTTTACGAGAAAATGGGGGTAATTTCCTAAGGGCAAATCCACTTTGCACTACAAGTGCAGTTTCAGTGCAGTTGCAAGTGCACTTGTAGTGAAAAGTGTCTTTGCATTTAGTAAATAACAGCCAACAGTGCTTTGTATAAGGTTACCCAATCACGACATTTTCTGGACTCCACACATTTCTGTCAGGGTTAGCTCAAACAAACACAAGCAGTAAATGTCCACAAAGAAGAGCCTGGGGGGAGATGCCTGTCAAGAACTTGAGGTCCTGCAGACTTCTCCCTGTGGCCAAATACCGCAGGGTAGCGACCAACCTCTGCTCCGGAGTGATGGCTTGCCTCATGCAGGTATCCTGCCTGCTGATATAGGGGGTCAGCGAAGCCAGCAGACGGTGAAATACGGGGTCCGTCATCCTGAGAAAGTTCCTGAAATAATCAGGATTATTCTCACGGATCTCACGGAGCAAAGGCATATGAGAGAACTGGTCACGCTGAAGCAACCAATTCTTGGTCCATGAACTCCTCCCCACCCTGTTCATGGACTGGACTTGTGTCAAGGTCAGGACCCCAACACCAAGCCCCCGCACAGCACGAACTCTACGAGGAGTACGCATACGAAACATGGCTAGAAAACGGTCGGCTGCTCAGAACGAAGTAACAGAACGCACTGAAGAACAGCAAGGCCTGTGAAGAGCGACCTGAAAAACAGCAACGAGCGGACAAGATCGCACAGAAAACTCCGATACGAACTGACTGCACGCACTGAAGAGCAGATACAAACCCACAAGCACAAACTGAACGGCAGAAAACGATCTGAAAGCCACGAGTCTGAAAAAGCGCGAATCGTCTCTCACCAAACTTTTACTAACACGAGATTAGCAAAAGGAGCCCAAAGGGTGCCGCGCTTGGTTCTGAACCGGCCTTTTCTAGTCTCGTCGTACGTGCTTGACGTCACCGCGTTCTTGGCGATCGGAAATTCCGACAACTTTGTGCGACCGTGTGTAGGCAAAACAAGTTTGAGCCAACATCCGTAGGAAAAAATCCGAGGATTTTGTTGTCGGAATGTCCGATCAATGTCCAACCGTGTGTACGGGGCATTACAGTTTTCGTGCAATCCAATATGTTGTAGCTTTTCCAGAATTTGGATAGGACTTCTTTACCTTCTCCTTCTTCTTTGTCTATTGCTGCAATACACTTACTGAATGTTCTTTTTAAGTAGTTTAACTTGAAGGCGGCAATGACCCATTGATCCATTGGCTGCAGTAGTGAGGTGATATTTGGTGGTAGGATTTGCACTCGAATAATGTTAGGGTTCAGCTCATCTAGTGTTCGAGGGTGTCCAGGGGCATTATCAACAAGCAGCAAAATGTGGAAAGGGATATTGTTGTCCTTGCAATAGGCTTTCACCTCTGGAACAAAGCAGATGTCAATTGTCCTGAATCCCAAAACTATACCTCTCACATGTGTACAGATAGAGATAGTGGCGCTAGAAGGAGATTAAAGGACTCAAATATGTCCTTTGGGGAGATGTTGGAAATGGTGGACATCCTGAAGAAGGCCGACTATGATGGAAAGTATGGGCCTTACCCCAACCCCAATGTCCGAAAGGCCAAGATCATGGCGAATGTGGTCAGGAGTCTGCAACGGAAATTCGGGGTACGACGATCGAAAGATCAGCTCAGGAAGCGGTGGTCGGACCTGAAATTACGAGAACATGAGCAGTACAGAAAGATCTGGAGAGTGCTGCAAAAAAGTAAGTAGTTGTGCTGTGTTCCTATTGTTCTTTTCTGAAAGTCCATCAGCATGCAGATCATCAACATTGACTGACAGTCATTTGGATCCCAGATCATCATCAACTGACAGTCCGTTTCCAGCTCTGACATCACCACCACGTCCTGCTCTTATTGCAACTTGTAGTGCACCTAATTCTCCAGCAAGAAAGTGCCTCGTTTTTGAAGACTTGACTTGTGAAACAGAAGATACCTGCATACCAGACAGTCCATTTCCAGCTCTGACATCACCATCAAGTCCTGCTCCTGCTCGGATTTCTTCTTGTAGTATACCAAATTCGCCAGCAAGAAAGCGTCTCGCCTTTGAACATTTGACTAGTGAAACAGAAGATACCTGTATGCCTTCACCTTTCCTACTACAATAAATTCTCTCAGCTGCTCTGGCCTTGTGACAACAATCAGATGGGGTAAGCTTACAATTTTTCTTTTAATATTGTGTTTATTTTAGTTATCAATGCATTATTCATATCAGTTATGCTTGTAAATGACTATTGCAATGCAGTGCATGCATTTAGAAGTGAAAAAAAGTATTTCTTCACTTTAAGTACATTTTCGTTTTACATATATGCTCTGGTGCCATTGTGTACTTAAAAGCGGGGTATGCCTGTATTTACAATTTAATTTGTTGGGTGAAAAGAAGCCAGTGGGGGGGGGGATTGGCAGGGAGGAGTAGCAGAAACTGAATGGTTGGAAGAATGGATGAGTCTGGCAGCAGAATTCATGATGGATCGAAGGGGGGAATAGCCTGTGTAAAGGTATGCAAATGAGGAGGGAGCTGCAGTAGTCAAAGCGAGAGATGACCACGGAATGGATTAAGAGCTTAGTGGTGTCATTGGATAGGAAGGGGTGTATCCTTGAGATATTGCGATGGTGGAGGCGGCAAGCTTTGGACAGTCATTTGACGTGGGGCTGAAAGGATGTTTCAGAGTCCAGAATCACACCTAGAACCCTGGAATGGGGTGATGGGTTGATAGTTGTGTCATTGATCTTGACAGAGAATTCAGAGGAAGGGGCACATGGGGGAGGAAATATTATGGGCTCGCTTTTGGACAGGTTGAATTGAGCTGAGATAATTGGGTGTCATTAGCATAGTGATGGTATTGGATGCCATGAGAAGCTATTACCTGACCCAGAAAGGAGGTGCAGATGGAGAATAGGAGAGGTCCAAGAAAAGAACCTTGGCTGACCCCGACAGAGAAAGGAAGAGGAGAGGAGGAAGTAGAATTGTAAGTGATACTGAAGGTGCAGTGGGATAAGTAGGATGAGAACCAGCGAAGAGTACAGTCATGGAGACCAAAGGCGTGGAGTTTTTTGTGGAGGAGGTGGTGGTCCACCATATCAAAGGCAGCAGAAAGGTCCAAGAGTAGAAATACAGAATACTGTCCATTGGTTTGGCTGTTAGTAGATATCTGTGAGTTTTAGGAGTGGAGTGTTGAGGGCGCAATTCAGACTGGAGGGGATCAAGAAGGTTATTATTAATGAGGTGGTCACTCTGTTGGTTGTAGACCAGGCATTCAAGGGGTTTGGAGAAAAAGGGGAGCAAGGAGATGAGGCATAGGTTGTTAAGATTGGTGGGGTCCAAGGAAGTTTTTTTTGAAGTATGTGGGTGACTAGTGCATCCTTTAATGAGTTGGGGAAGATGCCAGAAGAGAGGGAGAGATTGAAGATGTGAGTTAGAGAGTGTAGGATAGAGCCAGAGGGTGATCACGGTATTTGCTAGGGAATGGGGTCCAGGGGACAGGTGGTTAGGTGGGTGTTAGAAATATGTTTGGCAACCTCGTCTATAGTGGTGGTGTTGAATGAGGGAAATAATGATTGCATCTGTGGACATGGAGTGGTAAGTGGGGAAGGTATCTGTACAGCGTTGAATTGTATCAATCTTCTTTTTTCAAGTGATTGGCGATCTCTTGGGCAGTGAGTGAGTTGGTGGGTGGAGGAGGTGGAGGATGAAGTAGAGAGTTGAAGGTAAAGAAGAATTGATGGGGACTGGGATGAGAAGGCGTTAATAAGAATGATAGAATAGGTCTGCTTGGCATTGAGGAGGCAGGAAATATCTCTAATGCAGTGTACACACAGCCGGACTTTTCGGCATCAAAGGTCCGACGGTCTTTCCTACAGACTTTTGACGAAGTTACGACGGAGCTATGACGGACTTTTGACGGACTTTCTAACGAACGGCCTTGCCTACACACGATCAAACCAAAGTCCAACGGATTCAAACGTAATGACATACGACTGGACTAATATAAGGAAGTTCATAGCCAGTAGCCAATAGCTGCCCTTGCATCGATTCTCGTCCATCGGACTAGCATACAGACAAATGGATTTTTCGACTGGACTCAAATTCGTTACTCAGTCACAAGCAGCATACAGTGTGCGCCGACCTGGGAACTGCCCTTCTGTGATGCATTTCACCCCAATGGGTCTCATTTTAGAGATGGAGGTGGCCAGAGGAAGCCACTTATATACGCAAATCAACTAAACACAACAATAGGAACTACAATAATATTCCTAAAAGGGCAAACGTGTGGCACCTAAGTCTAGCGGTACCCCCAAAGGGTTTGCTGAAAAGTTGTGGTCCACCTGTCACCCTGCCCAGCCCGGCATTCACTTTCCAATCACCTTGGAGACAATGAACAGTCCATATGCTTGTTTTTGTATTTTTATTGAGGGGTTTGAACTTGGATAGGAATGGGAATATATGGGATGCCCAGCAGAATTTTAGAACAGTTAATTTGGGACAGAACTATGTAGACCCCCCAGTCAATGACATTTCTTCCATCTCCTCCTGCACAACACTTGCTTCTAGACTATCTCTCTATCTACTGCACAACACTTAACTACAGGCACAGCTAGCACATGGTTAGGCCCAACTCTGACTCAGTCAGGCCTTAGAAATTGCCATTTGTAGGCAGGGACCGCGGGTCCCTTTTAGTGTAGCAAAAATAGAATAGTCTTTAGTGCTAGCTGTCCTGTGGTAGACTACTGCTTCCAGCAATCCCTCTTCAGGCCCTCCCAGCCCTCCTGGCTGCAGCTGCCCAACTCCACTGCCCATTACATTGCAATCTTCACTGGCTCCACACCCAGTTCTGACTGTTGCCTCTCAGTCCTCCCTGGTATGTCTCTCCAGTACTCCCGATAGCACATGTCCCTCACCAGCCCTCCTGGCTGTGCACACCGGTGGTTCCCTCCTGGCAGTACTATCTCCTGCTGTCCTCTCTGACTCCTCTCTGTGCCTCCTATCCAGATCCTTCATGTGTTCCTGATGGGATCCTTCCTGCACCTGAGACACCAGACCCAAGGTCACCCCAAAAATGGGGAGCACCCTCAAAGGGCCCCGACAGCCTAGTATTCCATCTTCAGTTCTTCACTTGACCACAACTCCCCAGCCGGGCTGACACTGGGTATTTAAGGAGGCCTGCCCCATGCCAATCCAAGTTGTGGATTGGTCAGGGCTCCTTAGAACACCCCAGGCAGCTCCACCTCTCCTCCCCTCCTCTCTTCTAGAATCCTCTAGAAGCCAGAGGAAGGGAACCAAGAAGTGATGCTCTCTGTGAGTCACCAGCCTACTCTGAGCCACTCACAGCCCACACAGATCAAAGCAAACAGCTGAAAGCTAGGCCTGCCTAAATTTACCTGCACTCACAAAAATCCTAACTCTACATCCTACCTTAGTAGAGGGTGCTACATAAGCTTCTCACGCAAACATTTCCAAACTCCCTCGGTGATCCAAGTAAATAAATAAAAACATTATTTAGCCCAACTTTAAAATGAAAGTGTCTAAAATGTTATATGTTGGTCTGCCTGATCGGCATATAGTAAGCTAATAATGCAATGCTAGTAATGTGCGATTAGTTTCGTACGAATTGAAAATTCATACGAATTTCCGTAAATTTGTACATTCGGGAGGATCCGAAATACGAATTGCTATGCTTCCGAATTTTGTACGAAATACGAAATTTCATGTACGAATTTTGGTTCCAAAATTCCTAACGAACATTCATAAGTGTTATGAAAGGTTAACGACCCTAAAAGTTAAAAACCCAGGAAGTCAGCACAGCACAGGGATGGTGGGAGCCCCTCATAATGGGCACAGCACAGGGATGGTGGGAGCCCCTCATAATGGGCACAGCACAGGGATGGTGGGAGCCCCTCATAATGGGCACAGCACAGGGATGGTGGGAGCCCCTCATAATGAGCACAGGGATGGTGGGAGCCCCTCATAATGGGCACAGCACAGGGATGGTGGGAGCCCATCATAATGATAAATTCATCATAACGAACATTCGTAATTGTTATGAAAAGTTGACGACTGTAACAAAAATTCGTATTTCGTACGAATCCACATTGAATTTCAGGCACGAATTAGGAAATACAAATTAATTCTAATGCGAAAAGGAAGGAGACAAAACAAATTTATTGACGGCGCACATGTCTATACAATACATTGTGTACAAGAAATACACCATATTGCCAAAAGTATTGGGACGTCTGCCTTTGCGCACACACATGAACTTTAATGACATCCCAGTCTTAGGCTGGCCATACACCTATAGAATATCTGCAGATTTTCTATGGTTAGATGGAAAAAGTGGGAGATTCCTCCATCCACACAGTTTAGCAAACATGGAGAGATCTGTTGCACATTTTCTATCTAAACATAGAAAATCTGTAGATAATCTATAGGTGTATGGCCAGCTTTAGTCCAGAGGGTTCAATATTGAGTTGGCTCCGCCCTTTGCAGCTATAACAGCTTCAACTCTTCTAAGAAGGGTGTCCACAAGGTTTAGGAGGGTGTCTATGGGAATGTTTGACCATTCTTCCAGAAGATAATTTGTGAGGCCAGGCACTGATGTTGGGTGAGAAGGTCTGGCTCGCAGTCTCCGCTCTAATTCATCCCAAAGGTGTTGTATGGTGTTGAGGTCAGGACTCAATGAAGTTTCTCCACCCCAAACTTGCTCATCCATGTCTTTATGGACCTTGCTTTGTGCACTGGTCCAAATTATTTGGTGGAGGGAGGATTATGGTGTGGAGGGTGGATTATGGTGTGGGGTGGAGGGGGGATTATGGTGTGGGGGGGAGGGGGGATTATGGTGTGGGGTGGAGGGGGAATTATGGTGTGGGGGTTGTTTTTCAGGGGTTGGGCTTGGCTCCTCAGGGGTTGGGCTTGGCCCCTTAGTTCCAGTGAAGAGAACTCATACCAAGACATTTTGGACAATTTCAGGCTCCCAACTTTGTGGGAACAGTTTGGGGATGTCCCCTTCCTGTTCCAACATGACTGCCCACCAGTGCACAAAGCAAGGTCCATAAAGACATGGATGAGCGATTTTGGGGGGTGGAGGAACTTGACTGGCCTGCAAAGAGTCCTGACCTTTAAACCCATATAACACCTTTGGGGCCGAATTAGAATCTAAATTATGTGTGTTGGCTGCACCTATCATATCCAAATAAATAAATCAAAGTATTCCATAGTTCATAAACTGCAATAAAATAAAAATAAAAATCAGTAACTTAAATTCTTCATGAATAAAAAGAACATCCAAAGTTCGTACGTGGATTTAAATAAATATATACAGTACATTAAGTGAATATGCCGTTTATATGCTACACATCGATCTTCTATCCATATAATAGTCCTTCTAATCGTGCTCCTTGTGCCAGTCTTCCTTAAGCTGTGACTTTTGTGAATCTTGGAAACATTAGTGTGCAGTGCCGCCCACCACCGTTCACCACCGTTCACCACTGCACCCACTTCCGGTATAGACCCGTTTTCCAGGTCTACAAACACCTTCCCCAACCGGGGTGTATATCCCGGCTGCTCAGCTGATAAATCTCCTCCCGTCCTCCTCTGCCTCACTGGATTTCACTTCTATGGGTGGACCTCGCCTCTAAGATCTACTCCTCTCTCGTCCTTCGTTACCTTAAAATAAAAGGGGCTTCCATGGTGTAGTATTTAAAACGTTAGCATTTATTAAAATGGTATTCACTTACATTTAAGACAGAGACGATGCACTTCGGTGCAGTTTATCCAACGGGGCCTCAGCTCCCGTGTATCTCACAATGTGCAAGAGCCGGGTGCGTCAGCGAAGGACAGTTCCCAGGTCGACGCACACTGTATGCTGCTCGTGGCTGAATAAAGTTTTACCAAGAAGTGACATCATCGGTGGGCGGTCTCTAGTTTGTTGCAGTAACAGATAAGTAGAGCTGCACGATTCTGACCAAAATGAGAATCGCAATTTTTTTTTTTGCTTGGAATAAAAAGATCACGATTCTTGCAGCGTAAAATCTTTCACATTATGCAAACAAAATTAGGCTAAGTTTACTGGTTAGTTTTTTTTTTTAAATTAATACCAAAAGTATTGGGACGCCTGCCGATGTGACTGGCTGGAGCCACGATTACGTCACTCCCGTGCATGCGCGCTGGTGCCGCCACTAACGGCATGATCGCCGCTAGAAACGGCACGCTCAGTGCGCCTGCGCCCGATGTCTATGGCGCATGCGCCGTAGACATCGGTGCTGCTATTTCTGCAAATATCTCCTAAACCTTTTTGGTTTGGGAGATATTTCTTGCACCTACAGATAAGCCCTAATCTAGGCTTACCTGTAGGTTAAAGTGGTTGTAATGGGTTTACAACCACTTTAACTCTGTGAGCTGTGTGGATTTTCCAAGAAACAGAAGCACCTGAGACATGCCGAACATGAGAAGTAAGAAGAAGATTGTCCTCAGTGCAGTGACATGAGCCTGAAGATTTGGACGTGTTGATGCAGAGTCGTTATTCTTCACCCTCCAGATGTGTCTGAGCAGAAAGGAGGAAGTGAGGACCAGGCACAGAAGACTAAGGCAGAATGATGCCTAGGAACAGTGGTGGCTGGTGCTCAAAATTTTGAGGGGGCGCAAACAAACTGAAAAATACAGAACCCCCCCATCAAATGCAGCCACTTGTGCCCATCATATGCAGCCACTTGTGCCCAGTATATGCAGCCACTTGTGCCCGTCAAATGCAGCCACTTGTGCCCATCATATGCAGCCACTTGTGCCCATCATATGCAGTCACTTGTGCCCAGTATATGCAGCCACTTGTGCCCGTCATATGCAGCCACTTGTGCCCGTCATATGCAGCCATTTGTGCCCATCAATTTCAGCCACTTGTGCCCATCATATGCAGCCACTTGTGCCCATCATATGCAGCCACTTGTGCCCATCATATGCAGCCACTTGTGCCAATCAAATGCAGCCATTTGTGCCCATCAATTTCAGCCACTTGTGCCCATCATATGCAGCCACTTTGCCCCATCATAGGCAGCCACTTGTGCCCATCATATGCAGCCACTTTGCCCCATCAAATGCAGCCACTTGTGCCCAACATATGCAGCCACTTGTGCCCATCATATGCAGCCACTTGTGCCCCATCATATGCAGTCACTTGTGCCCCATCATATGCAGCCACTTGTGCCAATCAAATTCAGCCATTTGTGCCCATCAAATTCAGCCACTTGTTCCCGTCATATGCAGCCACTTGTGCCCATCATATGCAGCCACTTTGCCCCATCATATGCAGCCACTTTGCCCCACCATATGCAGCCACTTTTGCCCATCATATGCAGCCACTTTGCCCCATCAAATGCAGCCCCTTGTGACCATCAAATGCAGCCACTTGTGCCCATCATATGCAGCCACTTGTGCCCCATCATATGCAGCCACTTGTGCCAATCAAATGCAGCCACTTGTGCCCATCATATGCAGCCACTTGTGCCCATCATATGCAGCCACTTGTGCCCATCATATGCAGCCACTTGTGCCCATCATATGCAGCCATTTGTGCCCATCAAATTTAGCCACTTGTGCCCATCAAATTCAGCCATCTGTGCCCATCAAATGCAGCCACTTGTGCCAAACAAATGCAGCCACTTGTGCCCATCATATGTAGCCACTTTTGCGCGTCATATGCAGCCACTTGTGCCAATCAAATGCAGCCATTTGTGCCCATCAAATTCAGCCACTTGTGCCCGTCAAATTCAGCCATCTGTGCCCATCAAATGCAGCCAATTGTGCCAAACAAATGCAGCCACTTGTGCCCATCATATGCAGCCACCTGTGCCAATCAAATGCAGCCACTTGTGCCTGTCATATGCAGCCACTTGTTCTGCGGGTCCTGTGTCCGATCGGCTCATCTTCAGGCTTCCTGTGCCGTGTCTCCAAAGCATTAGGCATCCAATAATATCAAATGGGGGGTGTATAATGATAAGGGGGCACTAAAAATATAAATATAACCAGAAAGTGCATGTGCTCTATACCACAGAGTATGAGTGAATATTACTAAAGGCATACCATCATAATTAACATAGCAAATGAATACTGTGAGAACACAGTGTGCATCAGTAAAACAGCCAGCAGATAAATAGTGCTCTCAGTAGACTTATCATACACCTGATTGTAGACAAATTAAACCAGGTCACCACAGGTGTGTGGAAATGCTCTGGACTGCTAGAACATCATGTGCATTAGAACACAAAGATCACAAACAATATAAAAAGTGCTCAGTGCATAATGGACAAGCAAACAAATGCATAAGGAATACAGAGAAATGTGTGTCCATATATTGAGCGAGTGGCGTGCAGTCCACAGCCTAGTCAGTCGAAACCAGAAGTGGCCGAAAGATGTACGTGACCGGATATGCCTCTATCATCAAGGCAATACGGCTGTCCACACCCGGTGGATATAGGTAAGTGTCCTACTTACCGGACCACCATGACCTCTTTAATTAAAAAGAAAGGTCAGGTGGAACTTTGTTAGGACCACGATCTTGGGTCTTAACTAGTTAGAGATGGGTGATCCAGGAATAGCTCCGCCAGAGTGGATATCAAGAAAAAAATGTAAAGAATAGAGCTGTTACTTATTAAAATTTTCGTGTTCTATTGATCGATTTTCTTTTTAATCGATTAATTGACTAATTTTGATTAATTCTAACGCACATACAGATCCAACTACTTTTAGCTGATTTAGCACCGTTGTTATGGCAACGGCTGAAGCTAGGATGTCACACGTCATAAACTCAGCCTCACCGTGCCCATAATTGCAGCCTTACTGTGCCCATAATCACAGTCTTACCGTGCCCATAATCACAGCCTTACCATGCCCATATTCGTTGACTTACTGTGCCCATAATCTCTGACTTACTGTGCCCATAATCGCAGCCTCACTGTGCCCATAATGCAGTCTCACCTTGCCCATAATCACAGCCTCACCGTGCCACTAATCGCAGCTTCGCCATGCCCATAATGCAGTCTCACCATGCCCATAATTGCAGCCTTGCCGTGCCCATAATGGCAGCCTCACCGAGCCCATAATCCTGTCTCACCATACCCATAATGGCAGCCTCACCATGCCCATAATGGCAGCCTCACCGAGCCCATAATGCTGTCTCACCGTGCCCATAATCGCAACCTTGCCGTGCCCATAATGCTGTCTCACCGTTCCCATAATCGCAGCCTCACCGAGCCCATAATGCAGTCTCACTGTGCCCATAATCACAGCCTCGCCGTGCTTATAATGGGAGCCTCACCGAGCCCATAATGCAGTCTGACTGTGCCCATAATGCAGTCTCACTGTGCCCATAATCGCAGCCTCACTGTAGTCAGTGCCTGTGCCTGGATTACACAGTCTGCTTGCATCTCCCGCTGTGTTTCTCGGAGCGGAGTGTGAAAACTTTGGCCACGCTGTGAGAAAAGTCCCTCCTAGATCAGCTCGTGTGATAGGCAGAACACTGCGTCTATAGACAGAACACTGCGTCTATAGATAGGACACTGCGTCTATAGACAGGACACTGCGTCTATAGACAGGACACTGCATCCATAGACAGAACACTGCATCTATAGACAGAACACTGCGTCTATAGACAGAACACTGCATCCATAGACAGAACACTGCATCCATAGACAGAACACTGCATCTATAGACAGAACACTGCGTCTATAGACAGAACACTGTGTCCATAGACAGAACACTGTGTCCATAGACAGAACACTGCGTCCATAGACAGAACACTGCGTCTATAGACAGAACACTGCGTCTATAGACAGAACACTGCATCCATAGACAGGACACTGCGTCTATAGAGAGAACACTGCGTCTATAGACAGAACACTGCGTCTATAGACAGAACACCGCTTCCATAAACAGGACACTGCGTCTATAGAGAGAACACTGCGTCTATAGACAGAACACCGCTACCATAGACAGAACACCGCTTCTATAGACAGAACACTGCATCCATAGAGAGAACACTGCATCTATAGAGAGAACACCGCTTCTATAGACAGGACACCGCGTCTATAGACAGAACACTGCGTCTATAGACAGGACACTGCATTTATAGAGAGAACACTGCACCTATAGACAGGACACTGCGTCTATAGAGAGAACACTGCGTCTATAGACAGAACACTGCGTCTATAGACAGAACACTGCTTCCATAGACAGGACACTGCATCTATAGACAGAACACCGCTTCCATAGACAGGACACTGCGTCTATAGAGAGAACACTGCGTCTATAGAGAGAACACTGCGTCTATAGACAGAACACCGCTTCCATAGACAGAACACCACTTCTATAGACAGGACACTGCATCTATAGAGAGAACACTGCGTCTATAGACAGAACACCGCTTCCATAGACAGAACACCACTTCTATAGACAGGACACTGCATCTATAGAGAGAACACTGCGTCTATAGACAGAACACCGCTTCCATAGACAGAACACCACTTCTATAGACAGGACACTGCATCTATAGAGAGAACACTGCGTCTATAGAGAGAACACTGCATCTATAGAGAGAACACTGCTTCTATAGACAGGACACCGCGTCTATAGACAGAACACTGCACCTATAGACAGGACACTGCATCCATAGACAGGACACTGCATCCATAGACAGAACACTGCGTCTATAGACAGAACACTGAGTCCATAGACAGAACACTGCATCTATAGACAGGACACTGCGTCTATAGAGAGAACACTGCGTCTATAGACAGGACACTGCGTCTATAGACAGAACACTGAGTCCATAGACAGAACACTGCATCTATAGACAGGATACTGCGTCTATAGAGAGAACACTGCGTCCATAGACAGGACACTGCGTCTATAGACAGAACACTGCATCTATAGACAGAACACTGCGTCTATAGAGAGAACACTGCGTCTATAGACAGGACACTGCGTCCATAGACAGGACACTGCGTCTATAGACAGAACACTGCGTCCATAGACAGAACACTGCGTCTATAGACAGAACACTGCGTCTATAGACAGAACACTGCGTCTGTAGACAGGACACCGCGTCCATAGACAGAACACTGCGTCTATAGAGAGAACACTGCGTCTATAGAGAGAACACTGCGTCCATAGACAGGACACTGCGTCCATAGACAGAACACTGCGTCTATAGACAGAACACTGCGTCTATAGACAGAACACTGCGTCTATAGAGAGAACACTGCGTCTATAGAGAGGACACTGCGTCTATAGACAGAACACTGCGTCTATAGAGAGAACACTGCGTCTATAGAGAGGACACTGCGTCTATAGAGAGAACACTGCGTCTATAGAGAGAACACTGCATCTATAGAGAGAACACTGCGTCTATAGAGAGAACACTGCGTCTATAGAGAGAACACTGCGTCTATAGAGAGAACACTGCATCTATAGAGAGAACACTGCGTCTATAGAGAGAACACTGCGTCTATAGAGAGAACACTGCGTCTATAGAGAGAACACTGCATCTATAGAGAGAACACTGCGTCTATAGAGAGAACACTGCGTCTATAGAGAGAACACTGCATCTATAGAGAGAACACTGCGTCTATAGAGAGAACACTGCGTCTATAGAGAGAACACTGCATCTATAGAGAGAACACTGCGTCTATAGAGAGAACACTGCGTCTATAGAGAGAACACTGCGTCTATAGAGAGAACACTGCATCTATAGAGAGAACACTGCGTCTATAGAGAGAACACTGCGTCTATAGAGAGAACACTGCGTCTATAGAGAGAACACTGCGTCTATAGAGAGAACACTGCGTCTATAGAGAGAACACTGCGTCTATAGAGAGAACACTGCATCTATAGAGAGAACACTGCGTCTATAGAGAGAACACTGCGTCTATAGAGAGAACACTGCGTCTATAGAGAGGACACTGCGTCCATAGACAGGACACTGCGTCTATAGAGAGAACACTGCGTCTATAGACAGGACACTGCGTCTATAGACAGGACACTTCGTCTATAGACAGGACACTGCTTCTATCACACAAGCTGATCTAGGAGGAGGGCGGGAATTTTCTCACAGTGCGGCCAAAGTTTTTACACCCAGCTCAGAGACACACAGTGGGAGATGCCCGCAGACTGTGCATGACATATAATGGAGGAGGAGGGAGCGGAGTGCTGCAACTTGGCCCAGAGCGGAACCAGGGCAGGCTGCCTACCGAGCAAAAAAATTTTGATCGATCAAAATAATGAATGATTAATCAAGAATTGAATCGCTAATTTCCGCAGCTCTAGAAAAGAACAATACCATTGTGTAATTCCGTTTATTAATTTTTTTTTAAAAACAATGGGCCAAGTGGCCGCTTACTTTGTAAGTGCCTCTCCTCGGCACTGGAGGTGACAGGCTCTGCAATGTTAGGTGGAGTGTGGACAGCCGTATTGCCTTGATGATAGAGGCATATCCGGTCACGTACATCTTTCGGCCACTTCTGGTTTCGACTGACTAGGCTGTGGACTGCACGCCACTCGCTCAATATATGGACACACATTTCTCTGTATTCCTTATGCATTTGTTTGCTTGTCCATTATGCACTGAGCACTTTTTATATTGTTTGTGATTTTTGTGTTCTAATGCACATGATGTTCCAGCAGTCCAGAGCATTTCCACACACCTGTGGTGACCTGGTTTAATTTGTCTACAATCAGGTGTATGATAAGTCTGCTGAGAGCACTATTTATCTGCTGGCTGTTTTACTGATGCACACTGTGTTCTCACAGTATTCATTTGCTATGTTATGATGGTATGCCTTTAGTAATATTCACTTATACTCTGTGGTATAGAGAGCACATGCACTTTCTGGTTATATTTATATTTTCTAGCGCCCCCTTATCATTATACACCCCCCATTAGTTCAAAGATAGCTTATTTAGCACTTTGAGGGGAGCAGCTCAGATACACTACTCTTTTACTTATATTTTTTTTCCTAGCGCGGAGTTCTTTTTTTCTTCATTTTTCTTACATTAGTGTAAAAATAATGTAAGAATTAATTCGCTATGCCACACAACAGGGTGAGATCGGGATGCACTGCGAATGCTCTGAGCCCTGAGCCCACCCTATTTTGAAGCCTATTAGAGCCTCTGGCTCTAATTATGTGCTTCAAAATACACCCCCCCGCCTATCCCCGCCATAGTAATTCATGTGTCCGGCGTCCTGAAAGGGGCGGGTACATGAATAGGGAGGGTGTCCACCTCCCGCCTATCCCCGCCATAGTAATTCATGTGTCTGGCGTCCTGAAAGGGGTGGGTACATGAATAGGGTGGGTGGTCACCCCCCCGCCTATCCCCGCCATAGTTATTCATGTGTCTGGCATCCTGAAAGGGGCGGGTACATGAATAGGGAGGGCGGCCACCCCCCGCCTATCCCCGCCATAGTAATTCATGTGTTTGGCATCCTGAAAGGAGTGGGTACATGAATAGGGAGGGCAACCACCCCCTGCCTATCTCCGCTATAGTAATTCATGTGTCCGGCGTCCTAAAAGGGGCGGGTACATGAATAGGGAGGGCGGCCACCCCCTGCCTATCCCTGCCATAGTAATTTATGTGTCCGGCGTCCTGAAAGAGGCCGGGTACATGAATAGGTAGGGCGGCCACCCCGTGCCTATCTCCGCCATAGCAATTCATGTGTCCGGTGTCCGGAAAGGGGCGGGTACATGAATAGGGAGGGCGGCCACCCCCTGCCTATTCCCTCAATAGTAATTCATGTGTCCGGCATCCTAAAAGGGGCGGGTAGATGAATAAGGAAGGCGACCACCCCCTGCCTATCTCTGCCATAGTAATTCATGTGTCTGGCATCCTGAAAGGGGCCGGGTACAAGAATAGGAAAAAATTCACTTTTGTGAATGTTCATGTGAGTGTCCCTGAATCAAAGTATTCAGTCTTCTGGGGGAACAGCATCTCCATCAACTTCCATTGGGCGTGACCATAGGCAGTGTTGCCTGTGATTTGCACGGGCACCACCCCCGACACCTCAGCTGCCCTCCCTATTCATGTACCCGGCCCCTTTCAGGACGCCCCGACACCTCAGCTGCCCTCCCTATTCATGTACCCGGCCCCTTTCAGGACGCCGGACACATAAATGACTATGGCAGGGATAGGCAGGGGCTGTCAGTTAGGTGAATAGTGTTGGGGCGAGCGGTTTGAACCGAGCATAAGTTCAGCCTGAACATTGCCCGTTCACATGGCCCTCCAAATTTCAGCCCTCCCCCTATGTGATTGAGTATGGGGTATTGTACCCCTACTAGGGATGAGCTGAACACCCCCCCTGTTCGGTTCACACCAGAACATGCGAACAGGCAAAAAATTTGTTCAAACACGCGAACACCGTTAAAGTCTATGGGACATGAACATGAATAATCAAAAGTGCTAATTTTAAAGGCTTATATGCAAGTTACTGTCAGTGTTTGGGGACCTGGGTCCTGCCCCAGGGGACATGGATCAATGCAAAAAAAAGTTTTAAAAATGGACGTTTTTTTCAGGAGCAGTGATTTTAATAAAGCTTAAAGTGAAACAATAAAAGTGTAATATTCCTTTAACTTTCATACCTGGGGGGTGTCTATAGTATGCCTGTAAAGGGGCGCATGTTTCCCGTGTTTAGAACAGTCCGCGAGAAAAATGACATTTTAAAGGAAAAAAGTCAATCAAAATTACTTGCGGCTATTAATGATTTGCCGGTCCGACAATACATATAAAAGTTCATTGATAAAAATGGCATAAAATGGCATGGGAATTCCCCACAGGGGAACCCCAAACCAAAATTAAAAAAAAAAAAAATAGCATGGGGGGTCCCCCTAAATTCCATACCAGGCCCTTCAGGTCTGGTATGGATATTAAGGGGAACCCTGGCCAAAATTTTATAAAAATGGCGTGGGGGTCCCCCTCAAAATCTATACCAGACCCTTCATTTGGATTCTGATCTCAAAGCACCTTGTCCCCATGTTGATGGGGACAAGGGCCTCATCCTCACAACCTTTGCCCAGTGGTTGTGGGGGTCTGCGGGCAGGGCGCTTATCGGAATCTGGAAGCCCCCTTTAACAAGGGGACCTCCAGATCCTGGTCTCCCCCTGTGTGAAATGGTAAGGGGGTACAAAATTACCCCTACCATTTCACAAAAAAGTGTCAAAAATGTTAAAAATGACAAGAGACAGTTTTTGACAATTCCTTTATTTAAATGCTTCTTCTTTCTTCTATCTTCTATCTTCCTTCGGTTTCTTCCTCCATCTTCTTCTTCTGGTTCTTCTGGTTCTTCCTCGGGTGTTCTCATCCAGCATCTTCCTCTGCGGCGTCTTCTTCCCTTCGGCTTCTCGGCCCGCTCCGCATCCACCATGATGGGAGGCTCCCGCTGTGTGACGCTTCTTGTCTTCTGACGGTTCTTAAATAACGGAGGGCGGGGCCACCCGGTGACCCTGCCCCCTCTGACGTCACGGGGAATGCCACAGGGAAGTCTCCGTCAAGTCCCCGTGCGTCAGAGGGGGGCAGGGTCACTGGGTGGCCCCGCCATCCGTTATTTAAGAACCGTCAGAAGATGAGAAGCGTCACACAGTTGAAGCCTCCCATCATGGTGGATGCGGAGCGGCCCGAGAAGAAGAAGGGAAGAAGACGCCGCAGAGGAAGATGCCGGAGGAAGAACCAGAAGAACCAGAGGAACCAGAAGAAGAAGATGGAGGAAGAAACCGAAGGAAGTTGGAAGATAGAAGATAGAAGAAAGAAAATAGAAGATAGAAGAAAGAAGAAGCATTTAAATAAAGGAATTGTCAAAAACTGTCTCTTGTCATTTTTAAAATTTTTGACACTTTTTTGTGAAATGGTAGGGGTACTTTTGTACCCCCTTACCATTTCGCACAGGGGGGAGGGCCGGGATCTGGGGGTCCCCTTGTTAAAGGGGGCTTCCAGATTCTGATAAGCCCCCCGCCCGCAGACCCCCACAACCACCGGGCAAGGGTTGTGGGGATGAGGTCCTTGTCCCCATCAACATGGGGACAAGGTGCTTTGGGGGGCTACCCCAAAGCACCCTCCCAATGTTGAGGGCATGTGGCCTGGTACGGTTCAGGGGGGGGCGCTCTCTCGTCCCCACTCTTTTCCTGTGGCCTGCCAGGTTGCGTGCTCAGATAAGGGTCTGGTATGGGTTTTTGGGGAGACCCCACGTCATTTTTTTAAAAAATTGTGGCCAGGGTTCCCCTTAATATCCATACCAGACCTGAAGGACCTGGTATGAAATTTAGGGGGACCCTCCACGCCATTTTTTTTATTAATTTTGGTTCGGGGTTCCCCTGTGGGGGATTCCCATGCCGTTTTTATCAATGAACTTTTATGTGTATTGTCGGACCGGCAATTCATTAATAGCCGCAAGTAGTTTAAATGACTTTTTTCCTTTGAAATGTCATTTTGCTGTCAGACTGTTCTAAACACGGGAAACATGCAGATACATACATACAGACATACTATAGAAACCCCCTAGGTATGAAATTTAAATCAATATTACACTTTTATTGTTTCACTTTAAGCATTAAAATCACTGCTCCCGAAAAAACAGCGTTTTTTAAAACTTTTTTTGCATTGATCCATGTCCCCTGGGGCAGGACCCAGGTCCCCAAACACTTTTTATGACAATACCATGCATATAAGCCTTTAAAATTAGCACTTTTTCTCCCATAGACCTTTAAAGGGTGTTCCGCGGCTTTCGAATTTGCTGCGAACAGCCCAAATTGTTCGCTGTTCGGTGAACTAGCGAACAGTCGATGTTCGAGTCGAACATGAGTTCGACTCGAACTTGAAGCTCATCCCTAACCCCTACTCATTCACCAAAAATGTCAAAATAAATAAAAACACACACACAGTTTTTGACAATTTCTTTATTAAAAATAAAAAAAATGTCCCCCCCGATGTAATCATCAATTACAATGCCCGCCGCACCACCAGACCTGAAAAAGAAAAAAGGAAGACTGACCACCGACTGCCTACCCCACCGTAGGTAAGGGGTAGGGCCACTTGGTGATGTTACCTGGGGGCACCGCCCTTTGCCTATTTAAGAAATGTCAGATGGTGGAGCAGGCAGTTGGCCGATAGCCTTTGTCGTGGGCTGAGCTTTTTTTTTTTTTTCTTTTTTTAGGTTTGGCTGTACGGCGGCATCATGATTGACGATGGATCTACATCGGGGGATATTTTTAAAACAATTGGTGGTGTGGTGTGTGCTTATATTACTTTTTGACACTTTTGGTGAATGGGTAGGTGTACTATGTACCCCATATTAATTATCATGAGGTGGGGGCTGGGATCTGGGGGCCCCATTGTTAAAGGGGGCTTCCAGATTCCAATAAGCCCCTTGCCCACAGACCCCCACAACCACAGCCCAGGGTTGTCAGGAAGAGGCACCAACATGGGGACAAGGTGATTTGGGGTGGCCCTCCACCCCAAAGCACCCTCCATGTTGAGGGCACATGGCCTGGTATGATTCAGGAGGGGGGGGGGGCGCTCGCTCAGCCCCCCTTTTCTGGCCTGTCAGGCTGCATGCTCGGATAAGGGTCTGGTATGGTTGTGGGGGGCCCCCATACCATTTTTTTCCTTTAGAAATTTCAGTTTTGCTGCAGCAGGTTCTTTACATGGTACAGATGTGCCACTTTACAGACAGACTAAGGGGACCCCAAGCATTATATTTAACAGCTTACAGACCAGCCGCCGCAGTTTTTGCTGTGGCAGAATGGCACGGCTGCGCGAATCGCGTCATGTTATTTTGCTTCTTATTGTGGCTACTAGGGCCCCCAAAGCAGATGCGAGTGCTCGCTGGGCTCCCGCGTTCGCTCGTGACACGGTGAGAACCGGGATCTCTGTGTGTAAACATAGAGATCCCAGTTCTCTGAGGGGAGAAGAGACTGATCGTGTGTTCATACAAAGTATGAACACCGATCTATCTCTTCCCCTAGCAAGTCCCCTCCCCCCTTCAGTTAGTACACGAAGCAGGGAACACAGTTAACCCCTTGATTGCCCCCTTGTGTTGTTATTTTTTGAATGCCCTGCACATAGATGAGGAAATGTGATTGTCTTTCCCATAAACAACGTTCACATTGCCTGAATCAGTGACGACTGGGATCTTAAAGTCTAGTGAGAGACTGGAAGCTCAGTGTGAAGATCTAGATGTAAGAGAAGATCTATAACAAGTTACTGTGAGTCACATGTAAGGATCACTATTGACTGTTGCAAGTTCAGTTGCCATAGGAAACAAGAGTTCTATGAATACAGTGACCGTATCCGGCTGGAAGGCCCTTAACCTGTTAAGCTGTGTGCCTATTTTGTCTCAGAGTCTGCCAATTACCATTGCATCTGCTTAAGGGTGTCCTAGCTTTAACCCTCTCTCCACCAGTTCTTGTTAAGAGACAATCAATCTCTTCTGTTTGGATCCAAAAAGTGACTGGCTCCCAATCATTCCATCTTGCAAACTGACTATGCCTAGTAACACACTTTACAAGGAAGGATGGCAGCTCTCCCTGATTCTGGAGGTCACCATTAGGCCTTTGGAGGTCAGGGTCAGCGCTACATTTATAAGTGATATCACCATAGAATGTGGACCCAGTGAATGTGTGTGCTTTAGAGCAGAGTTTCTCAACCTCAGTCCTCAAGTACCCCCAACAGGTCATGTTTTGGAAAATTCTCTTAGATAAAATAGCTGTCCAAAATACCAAACCATTGACTCTGATTTGAAGCACCTGTGCAAGATAAAGGAAAACCTGCAAACATGGCCTGTTGGGGGTACTGGAGGACTGAGGTCGAGAACCACTGCTTTAGAGGATCAGGGAGGAATTTTCCCAGCTGGAGCAAATTGGACCATGATTTAAAGGTTTTTCTGATTTCCTCAACTGTCGGTGTCAGAAATCCTCAGCATGGATGACCAAATCTCTGTAGCAACACCCAGGAGATAAGACCAGATTAGGTATGCTTTAGGTGAGATTTATTTTCAGTAAAACGTAATCCATCCAAAACACCAGCACACAGAAAACACAGCAAACATAAAGATATCAGTGAACCCCAATGACAAAAAAAATTAGCAACATCAGACTAACATAAAGACTAACTAACAAACTGATTATATACCATATATACACAAAATAGGGAACATCGATCACCTGGGTAAACTGGAGATGCAAAACACAGATGGGAATGGTGAACAAGGACTGGGATCAGGAACAAGAAGAGCAGGAAAGAAGCAGTAGGGCACAGGATGGTTGGCAGAAGAAAGATCAGGAACTGAATAAATGTCACATAGCCTCTGGCAGCAGGGGCAAACAGTGGAGTGAGAGGCACTAGTAGAGGATGAACTAAATACCCTCCTAGCAGCCAGCATCAGGTAGAGACTGATGTTGATTACTGCTGGCTGCTGAGAGGCAGTCACTGGAAGACACTGGAACTACAACCTTTCGCTATTGGAAGAACAGTGCCAACACCAGGTGTTCCAGATCCTGACAGTGGATGTAGGACCATATATATGGAGATTTCTAATTTTATTTCTAATTTTATTATTGATATGTTTCTACTGGTTGAATTTTTTTTAGCCTGACTAACAATGTAATTATTTATGTCAAACATTTCCCACCCTCAACATATAGATGATGCCCCACCTGCAGTGTCTTCTCAACAGGTCCTTCTTTTATGGTTGTGGTCTCTGTCCAGTGATGAGCACTAACTTCACTTGAATGGGGAATGCCCAAAAAGCAGGAGATTCATCCCATTCAGTTCTATAGGATGTATGTGTGCTGGTGTGGGCAGCCCAGGACTATTTTTTCTTTTGTCCGGACTTCAGGTAGTAAGGGAGGCGGTAAATATGGACGTATTAAGGCTGGGTTCACACTGCTGCGGTGCGGGAACGCAGCGAATCGCACCAACTCGCACGGCAGTTCACACTGCCATATGCGAACTGCTGGGGAGTGTCATACAATGTTAATGACACCCCCAGTTCAGCCCGCATATCGCACTGCGAACTGACAATTCGGACATGTGAACACCCATGCAATCCAATTCTGGTCCGAACAAAAAAAAGGGTCCTGTGCGAGTTTGGACCGAATGCGGTGCGATATCAGCCATACTATCTATATGGCTGATATCGCACAGCTCAGACATCGCATGTGATGTGAACAGCAGTGCGCTGCGAATCACATACGATGTCTGCTACCGCAGCAGTGTGAACCCAGCCTGAAGGAGGAACCCAAATCTAATCATTGAGGAGGCTAGGGAGGCTGGTTGGAGGAGCTCAGCTATGAGGAAAGATTAGAGCAGGGATCCTCAAACTACGGCCCTCCAGCTGTTGCGGAACTACACATCCCATGAGGCACTGTAAAACTCTGACATTCACAGACATGGCTAGGCATGATGGGAATTGTAGTTCTTGAACAACTGGAGGGCCATAGTTTGAAGACCCTTGGATTAGAGGAACTGACTCTATTCCCTCTTGAGAAGAGGAGATTAAGGGGGGATATGATCACCGTTTATAAATACATAAGAGGTCCATATAGTGAAATTGGTGTTGAGTTATTCACTTTACGGTCAACACTGAGGCCATAACAACAATATTCCTTTTCAAACTTAGGACGTATATCGGCGTGCGGCGGTCCGTTATTAGTTAGAAAAGGCCTGGATTCTTTCCTAAATGTACATAACATAACTGGGTACTGACATTTATAGGTAGAGTTGATCCAGGGAAAATACGATTGCCTCTTGGGGGGATCAGGAAGGAATTTTTTCTCCTGCTGTAGCAAATTGGAGAATGCTTTGCTGGGGTTTTTTCGCCTTCCTCTGGATCAACTGTGGGTAAAGGATTGGGTATATGTGATTGTATGGTATTTTTTATTTTCTTTTTTTTTTTTTATGGTTGAACTAGATGGACTTGTGTCTTTTTGTAACCTGACTAACTGACTAACTATGTAAATAAATAAATATATGATTAGTTAAACCCAGAAGAGCTTTTTTTTTTTTTTTTTTTTTTTTTTTACCACTACTATTCCTTTATATTGGCTTTTGAAGTTTATAAATGCAAAAAGTTAAAAATCGGATGAAAGGTTTAGTGCTGGGAAACACTTTTTAAAAGCTAAAAAGTGCATTTTATATACAAAGTGTAAAAGGGTGAATATCACGCTAGAGAAAGCAAAAATAGCTGCAACAAAAACCATCAAATATCTCTATGGTGAATAACAATCATAAAAAACATAAGTTGCGCTTGTGATATAAACACTCAAAATGGAAAGTGACATTTAAAAAGAGTGATATAAAATATATATGAATCAACTAGAAAATAATGATAACAATAAAAAGAGCAGTGGGTTGAGTCCGTACACACATCAAACAAAAACCTAGTGGAAGGAGAAAAAAATGAGTCCATACACAGATCGGAGACAAAGCTCTGATGAAAGGAAGCAAGTCCGATGAGAAAAACAAACATCCAGGGTTAATCCATCTTCACCGAAGAAGAAAGGAGGGGGGGAAAGGGTTTGGAAGAAATCCCCAGTTGGAAGTGAGTCCCAAATAGTATATCAATGCCCTTACCAGAGACGGTGGACCCCCTAAATAGCAAGGTCTTAATCGCAGGCAGATATAGCCCTCTGCAGGGACGAATGGGTCTCCTGTAGTTCCGCAGTCTCACGTCTCCATAATGATCAAAGGCAAAAGGACCGGACTTCCAATCTGAAAGTGTCACTCGTTGGCCGGGAGGGCCGTGAGTGCAAAAAATGGAAAAAACTCCAATAGTGTGTTAAAGTAGATAAAAAAAAGCCTTTATTGCTCAAGATAAAGCAGGCATGGGATACACATCCGCTACAAAAACACATTTAAAATTATCTGGCAAGCTTAAAAGAAAAAAACGAAGCGAACACCCATGTACCAGGGTTACATGGGGCGTGATGGCATCAGTATGTAGCACCGCCCTACATGTTTGGTCATAGGTGACGTCTTCAAAGGGGCGACGCACTGAAACCATCACCTTTATACCACCAGGTGGCAACCAGACCTCATTATGGTCAGAGCGCCGTCACATGACTTGCAATTAAAAATGTTACGTAAGAGAACACCAGTCCTTGATCTGATAAACGTCAAGCACATAGAGCGCTGTAAAAAAGGAAAAAGAGGAAATCGCACACTATATATCTAAACAACAAATCTGGATATGTATGGGAGTAAACCACAATACAAACACCCATATTGATATATATCTGGATGTGTATGGGATTACACCACAATACAAACACCCATGTTAGTTACAAAAAGAAGATCTAAATATACGGGAAATAGCATTATACAAATTTCAGACAAAAACAAGTCGAACTGCCAAAAGGGCATTTAAGACAAATGAATTAAAATAAAGTGAAAAGGACACCACACTACTAACATAAAAAATATAAAAAATAAATGGTATGTTAGATGACTAGCATCATATCGTGGTGGTGTTCTCCAAAACATGTTAAAACCACAATTCTCACAATTGGAATATGACACTGTTATGCATTATCAATAAAAGCATCGATCTCTATGTCTGCATTTAGCCCAAGAGGCCTAAGACATCTGATTTTATAAATCCACCCCATTTCTAGCTTGGAGCTGGCACATCGCTTGGGTCCCCCTCTCCAAGGTAATTTTAGTCTGTCAATACCAACAGACAAAGTCCCTTTGGGGTCCTGTTTGTGTACTTCTAAGTAGTGTCTTGAAACAGGGTGCCCTTTAAAGCCTCACCTGATATTCCCAATGTGCTCATTCAATCTAATCTGTAATGGTCGAACAGTCCGTCCCACATATTGAAGTCCACACGGACCATACGACACCGGGGGTGGAAGAGGTGATGAATTACTTTTATTGGGAACTCACGAGAGGTGCTGATAGAATTGAAATGTGTGATCTTCTTATCTCTGATAACCTTTATGGAACATACCGCATGGTTTCTACATCTGTAGTAGCCCACTGAGTTTCGGAAAAACATTGGTCTGTTATTGGAAGGATCACAGACACTAGGAGCCACAAGTGTTTTCATTGAAGGAACTACTCTAAAGACTACCTGGGGTCTGTCGGGAAGGACAGACCAAAGCACCCAATCATTTTTGAAGATATGTCAATGCTTATGTAGAAGTTTTCTTACTGAGAAATTTTGGTGGGAGTACCCTGTTATAAATTGCTATTGTTCTCACATCCATCTGTCACGATTTTATCAGCAAGCAGGTGTTCGCGGTCCAACAGCTCTACCTCATCGAGTTGTTGATTCAGGAAGGGGGCCTTATACCCCTTCTCTATAAATCTATCCGTAAGGGCTTTGGACTAAGCCTTAAAGTCAACAATTTTTGAACAGTTGTGTCTCATTCTTATATATTGACTTTTGGGAACTGAGTCAAGCCATGACTTGTGATGACAACTGTCACGGGGTATAAATCAGTTACGATCTGTGGTCTTAAAATAGGTGGAGGTGAGTAAAGAATCACCCTCACCCCAAACCTTAAGATCTAGAAAATTGGCAGCATGTTGGCTAGCTTCATATTTCAATTCAATACCCCTGTCATTATTATTCAGGTTCTCCATGAATGTATGTAAAGATTCATGGGTACCATTCCATAGGAGGAGGACGTCATCTATATACAACTATACAGATCAGACCAAAACGAGGGACAAATGAGGAGGAAAGAGGGACAGAGGGACTTTGTTCCAAATCAAGGACAGTCCCTCAAAATCAGGGACAGTTGGGAGCTATGGACACCCCTTACCTGTACAAGCAGTTTTTTGTAAAGGTGAACTCAACATTAAGTTGATCACTTTCACACTAAGACTAAAGGTTATAATATATATTTAGACATTCAAGCTAAGGATCTTCTACATTTTAAGTCTCTGTGTTCCTCCAGCTTCTGGTTCAGAATCTTCTCAGAATGATCCTTCTCAGCTTGTTGCTGGCCTGGAAGATGACGGCAGCCTCAACCGATGGAGCTGATAATTGCAAAGTCCAACAGACTATTACCAATGAAAAATTTGGTAGAAAAAAGCCCACTTGAGACATGCAGAAGAATGTAAAAACGAGAAGTAAGAAGAAGATTGTCCTCAATGCAGTGACATGAGCCTGAAGATTTGGATGTGTTGATCCAGAGTCGTTATTCTTCACCCTCCAGACGTGTCTGAGCAGAAAGGAGGATGTGAGAACCAGGCACAGAAGACTAAGGAAGAATGGCAGAATGGCGCCTAGGAAGGTCATAGGAACAACATATAGAAGATTTAAATGAAACCTGTTACCATAGACTTCTGTACTGTTCTCAGAAGATGGGGTGCTTTCTTCATTGGTAGTCCAGAAGCACAAGACACTCACATTGAATATCCCAAGAGCTGTCAGGAATAGAAGTTGACTCAGGAAATTTGACACAATTCTCTTTATCCAGATGAAGAACCCATAGCTGAGATTGGTGATGCTGGTACAGTAATGAGCGGAGAGCCAGAAGGTCAACCAGAAGTTGTAATAAATTAGGAAGTAAATTGATGTGTTCATAAATCCACGTACTTCTGTAGCATAAAAGAATGCCGGACACAAGGTATAGAGCATTCCCTGTATACTCATCACACACTGGAGGAGAATATTCACAATTCCCTTAGCCAGAAAGATCACATCGGTGGGACTCAACTTCCCTTTCTTTCTGATGATGTCCAGGTTACCCATCACAATACAAGCATTAGAAGGGATTGCCAAGCCGAGCCCCAAGACTGAAGAGATTACAATAGAGATGGAGTCCAGAGACATCATGTTGATGTTTGGTGTGATCTCCAGGCAGAGATGACGGGACACGTCCAGTGATAGCAGACAGAATATTACATTTGAGGTTGGAATTATGGAAATAGCCTTCGGAGATCCGTCTCATGATTGACTTTGCATAAATGTGGTGAATTTCATTTCAATGCCGACATCTAAAGCACGGAGCAACCCATGTAATACCATCTCTGACTCATTTCCATCATACTGAAATAATTAACTACTTCAGGACTGGCAGCTTTATTTTCCAGTTTCCATTAATCATAGTCCCTCTCATTTCTACACTCAAACTGTATTTCTGGCAAAAAACATGGTGACTGTAAGGGATAGCATGAGCAAGGATGACCAGATCAGTGGGCTACATATCAAGGAATCAGGAACCTGACCAAGACGATTAAATAAAGTGTATTAACATAAATAACACCCTTCCACCTTCCAAAACCAACAAACCATAAAAAAAATGTAATGTATGTAAAAATAAATGTTATAGTGCAGTAGACCTAGAACAACAACCCAACTAATAAATGATATGTACAAAATGGAGTGAGCTCACGGGTCGCTGGAGACAGGGCAGAGGATCAGGTGGGAACATGGCTCACAGGTAGAACACTGAAGCAACCAACCTTCATCATGGGAAGGATTAAATACCTTCCTAACAGCCAGTATCAGATTAAGCCTAATTATTAGGATAATCTGGCTGCTGGGAGACACCTGCTGTTGGCCACTAAAATCCCTTTGGCTCCAGAAAAAACAATGCCAAGGTCCTGAAAGTGACGTTATCTAGAAATATTTTTATTTTGTGTAATGATGGGGCATTTAGGATCTTTTAGGGGTATTAGTGGATATACATAGGAATATTTTTATATTAATCTTCCTTCAGGTTTGTTGCAGCCCCATCCAGAATCATACGATGGAACAAGTCTGTGATCTGCAATAACAAGGACACCGCAATGTAACCTTCATAGGGATTTATATTTACACATGCAGTACACTATATTACCAAAAGTATTGGGACGCCTGCCTTTACACACACATGAACTTTAATTCTATCCCAGTCTTTGTCTGTAGGGTTCAATATTGAGTTGGCCCACTCTTTGCAGCTATAACAGCTTCACCTCTTCTGGGAAAGCTGTCTACAAGGTTTAGGAGGGTGTCTATGGGAGTGTTTGACCATTCTTCCAGAAGCGCATTTGTGAAGTCAGGCACTGATGTTGAACAAACAGGCCTGGTTGGTAGTTTCCGCGCTAATTCATCCCAAAGGTGTTATATCGGGTTAAGGTCAGGACTCTATGCAGGCCAGTCAAGTTCCTCAACCCCAAACTCGCTCATTCATGTCTTTACGGACCTTGCTTTGTTCACTGGTCCAAATCATTTGGTGGAGGGGGATTATGGTGTGGGGTTGTTTTTCAGGGGTTGGGCTTGGCCCCATAGATCCAGTGAAGGGAACTCTTAAGGTGTCAGACATTGTGGACAATTTCATGCTCCCAACTTTATAGGAACAGTTTGGGAATGGCCCCTGCCTGTTTCAACATGACTGCGCACCAGTGTACAAAGCGAGGTCTATAAAGACATGGATGAGCGAGTTTGGGGTGGAGGAGCATGACAAAGTCCTGATCTCAGCCCAATAGAACACCTTTGGGATGAACTAGAATGGAAACTGTGAGCCAGGCCTTCTTGTCTTACAACAGCACCTGACCTCACATATTTTCTTCTGGAAGAACGGTCAAACATTCCCATAGACACACTCTTAAACCTTGTGGACAACCTTCCCAGAAGAGTTGAAGCTGTTATAGCTGCAAAGGGTGGGCCAACTCATTATGGAACCTTGCGCACTAAGACTGGGGTGCCTTTTGTTTTTTTGCGAGAGGAGGCTGAGGATGGGCGTGTGAGTACGTCTTCTCCCTGAGCTCCTGAGCTGTCTCCAGTCTTTTCATGTAGCGGCTGCTGTACTTTGCAGGGATTTCCCAACGCTGATTCCCCAGCTGATTCCCCAGCAGATCAGCTGTTGGTCCGGTGTTCTATCGGATAGTGCCCTCCATCGAAAAAAGTGCCTGCACATGCTCAGTATTGAAGGGCACTCCAGCTGGAGTGCAATCCCATACTGTGCATGCGCGGGCACTTTTCGATGGCGGGCACTATCCGATAGAACACCGGCATTGATCTTTCTAATTCAGGCTGCCTGGAAGCTTGGATGTGGTGTTCGCACTGTCTGTGCTCCTGGAGGTAGTACTTAGTTAGTGGGGTTTACCTGACGGGGGTTGGAGTCTGGAGCGGCTTAGGTAGCGAGCACCACCGCTAAAAAAGACAGACCGTCCAGCTGCCCGGGCTAACTCAGATCTGCTTGGAGCTGCCTTATCACTAATACTGTTAATCACAATGGCTTTGGAATCTCCCAGATACGATCGGGATTGAATGGTCACAGAGCTGCTTTTTTTTGCTGGGTTCGCTGCAGTAGCTCCGAAGTTATCCTGACACTAACCAGAGAAGGCCTGAGCCGTGAGCCGTGAGTCTGCCTAATAGGTTGTTAAAGTTCCGTAAAAAAAAAAAACTTGATTTACTATCTGTTATCCTGAATGAGGCCAAATCGGCTGCCTCTGAAGCTGCAGTCCCCTCTGTCTAATTTCTAAGCCGCCCATTTGGCCTGTTTTGGCTATCTACTAATCTTTGAACTGTTTCACAGCTCTGTTTTCCAGCTTTACAAAAGCTATTCCTTTGTAGATACATTGGGTGGGGACCTGTTAAGGGACAGGTGGATTGTAGTGTAAAACTGGATGCACCTGTGCTGATCCATTGTTTACACTAAAGTAACTATTACGAGCTTACTAAATCTGCTAAACCAGCCAAATTTCCACCAGATTTAGCATTTTGGATATCTAGAAACGCCATTCAGCTATGGTACCCATTGTTTTGAATATTTGGGACATCTTGCCTTTTTTTTGTTTTTTGAACTTTTCAAACTATTCAAATAACCAAAGGGACAAAGTTGAAATGTGGCTGCCTCTGGCTGACTTTCCCTGCAGCAGTGGATAGGCTTGACGGTCTTACTGTCTGTTCCTATAGCCTTTATCCCCTGTCTCCATAGCTCTTGTTTAAACACACCATTGGTGGCTTTAATCCTTGGTACGGACCAGTACAATTGTTTTAATTGTTGTAAACTATTGGTTTGAACCGCCATAACTGGTGCTAGCTGGCATTAAATAACTTTGGGCATTAGGATGAGCAAAAGTAGCAAAAGGAAACCTCAAAAAACGACTATGCCAGAACTTTCTGATGAAAAGGCAGATATAGGGTCCTACTTTCATAGTACCCGAGAACATGCCACCTCAAATAGATCCTCCAATATGGAGCCTGCTAGAAGCACTCAAAGTGGTTATGGAGCACAACAGCAACAACAACATTTCAACCATTCCAACCACAGCCCCAATAATGCCTCCCAGGTACCAGACTAAGCTGGCTCTGACTCGGGCAGTGAAAATGAACAGTTCACCACTGACGATTGTCTAGAGAAATACCTAAGTTTATTGCCCAGCAAGAGAGATTTGGAATCTATGTTTCATCGAATGGAGGACAGTCATAAAAGAGACATGGCTGAGCTACAGACAAGTCTTCATAGCTTTCATGATCAAGTGGAGGCTGTGGAACAAACTATTCCATCAGTGAGTACAGGTCTTTCAGAAGTACAAACAGCCTTAATTGATCATGATTCTCAACTACAGGCACTTTGGTCACATATAGATGATATGGAAGATCGTTATAGGCGCACTAATAAACGTCTTAGAGGTATCCCTGAAGAGATAAGTCAAGAGGAGCTTATTCCACTGGTTAAAGAGATATTTAATACTCTCCAAGGTAAACCAGCTACGGAACACATTGAACTTGATTGTATCCACTGTTTACCAGGATATGCCAATGCTGCCGCTGCCCATCCTAGAGACGTCCTCTGCAGGGTGCATTTTTATAAATTTAAAAAGGAGGTATTGCACAAAGCACTTGATCATGGTCCGTGAATGCTAAGGGAGCCCAAATTATGCTATACTCTGATCTTTCACATCGAACTCTCGCCAAGCGGCGATCATTACGACCATTAACTAAGGTCCTTGTAGAAGCTGGTATAACCTATAATTGGATATACCTTTTTACTCTACGGGCTTTCAAAAATGGGCGAACCTATATATTACAATCACCAGTGGACCTTTGAGTGTTCATGAAAAACCTAGACATTCCACAAATGGAACTTGAACCCTGGCCTGACCCTCCTGTGATACATCTATTTAAGCTTCCACAATGACAATGGATTCAAGTAAAAACACCACCACCACGCCCGACTTAAATACAGCAGCCAAAGTAATATAATGATAAGGACACCAATGGCCACAATTGGGCATTAAGCTGCTCTAAGGAAAGGAAAGAAAGAGGGAAACAATATTTAATTATTTTATTTATTTTCACCGTAGGATTGATTGAACTGGGATTTATTTTTTAAAATCCTGCAGGACACTTTAACATAGATTTAAGAGTCCAGCTGGTCACTACAGGCTACAGTGGCTAATTTTGGTTTTCAAGGTTATAGAGGGGCTTAAGGGTCAGGTGGTGTGTATAATTTTTGATGTGTGCAAAATATTGGTATAATTCACTTTATAAGGAGGAATTTGACTGGAGACAGCCGGAGACAGATGGATACCCTCTTTATATTTGATTGTATAGCGTGCTCGTTCCTTGCACTAGAAGTGTAGTTTTTGGTGATTTAATGCTTCCATTTGATTGATGCATGGCTATACATACGGGATCCTACTTCAGCCTCTAGGAGAGAATCCCTGACCACATTGTAAGTATATATACTCTTATTGGCAAGTGTGTTTGACCTACCTGTTAACTCAGGTGTCCTATGTTTGAGGTGAGCGGCTAGTAGTGTCTGAGGTAAAGGCAGTGCACAGATTTATTCACGGAGTGCCTATCCCGATGCACATCTTTACACCTATTGGATCCTTTGTGTCCTATATTTATGAACTTTTTTTTCCATCTACATTATTTCTTAGTGCTGCACTATTGTATTTTGTATTGACCTTCGGGGTGTTGTAATATTGACCTGAAGTGTACAGCTGCTATCTGGTTTTAGGAATTATTTGTCCAATTTGATGCTGTTCTATTTTTGTCTTCATGATTGTCCTGCCCCTTTAAAATTGACTTTGGTTAGGGTGTAGGTTGTTTGATTCAATTAATTATATATTTTTTATAAGCGAATCATCATGCAGCTGCTACCAAAAGGCTGTTCCCCCTCCCGATGACCTGCACTTATTAGACATTGTCTAATTGTTGTTGAGATATCCGGATTTGGATCCATTGTCTGGCGGTTTTGACATCTGGTGGGTGTTTGATTAGTGAGATGAGTACGTTTCTGTGGGTGTCTTCACTATTGTTTTTCTTCCCCTCCCTAGTCTTAGGATCAGCACAGTGTGGGTTTGGGCGGTGTTGTAATGCGGATCCTGGTCCTATTGCACATGCGCGGGAACCGAAGTAAGAGAAAAAGGAGTTTCCAAAATGGTCGCGCATGTGCGGAACGCAGCCACGAGTGAAGGGGAGAAAGTAAGGTAGTAAGGGAAAACAGAGTTTCCAAAATGGCGGCGATTTCGTGCATGCGCGGAACGCCGCCGCAAGTAATTCCTTGTCTCCTCCTTGACTGGAAACAGCTGGTGGGATTTGGGACCAACCAACGGGCGTTCGTATCCCGGCGGTGATGTCAGACGCCGACAGGCTTAAGGCGATACTTAAGACCCTCAGGGTGGAGGAGATGTTGCTGTGGCCAATCGCCATGGTATCTGCAGGATTTGAAATCCAAGGTGAAAAGTAAATTGATCTTGCGTGAGATTATGGCAATTTGATTTCAGCTTATTGCTGAACATAGCCACGATTTTGACACTAACCTATTATTCCTCCATAGGGGATACTCCCTTGGGATAAATGAATTAACATTGATCTTCCCTGGTTCAATTGTATCATATTGATACCAAGGAAAGGAATATGGTTATCTTCAATGAAGGAAGTGTTTAGGTAAGAGGAGCCTGCTAAATTTATTACTACATCTATCTAGAAAAATCTTAAGTTTGCAGGAAAGTTCTGTGATGATTTATGTGTTTCTTTAGATGGTACGGTCCCTTTGAAGCTTACTAAAAGTATATGAAGTAGATATTTTAGGAGTGATATAATTATCAGCCTGTGAATTCCTTGACTTCTTATCACAACAGAGTAGATCTAATTTGGACTATATTATGGTCAAACGATTGGCTTAAGTGATAATAAGTGTGGTGTACTTAATTTACTACAAAAGCTTCCTAGAAACGCTCTCACCGCAAATGCTCAAGGCCTTCAATTCCCTAGTTGTCACTTCCACCTCACCAGGCAATATGCTTGAAGCCCATATAGCAGTCATACCAAAAGCAGATAAGGATCCATCCCTGGCGGCCAATTACAGACCCATCTCATTACTCAATGTGGATATCAAACTGTATGCAAAAATTCTAGCAAATAGATTATTACCCCTGATTCCTGGCCTGATCTCAGCAGACCAGGTGGGTTTTGTCCCGGGACGAGAGGCCAGAGAGAACACCACCCGCACCTTAAACATACACCACTGGCTTACCTCCTCGGGAACGGAGGGATTCCTACTATCTCTCGATGCCGAGAAGGCGTTTGACAGGGTGGCTTGGGATTATATGCGCGCAGTACTGAAGGGCATTGGTCTACCACCCCACATGTATAACTACATCACCGCTCTATACGATAATCCCTCGGCGAAAGTAAAAGCAAACGGCCTCCTGTCAAACGCCTTCCAAATAACCAATGGTACCCGTCAGGGGTGTCCTTTGTCCCCTCTTATTTTTATATTATCTTTGGAGCCTCTCCTAAATAGACTGCGTGCGAACACAGACATTCAAGGAATAACTATAAATCGGAGGGAATTTAAGATAGCAGCTTTTGCAGACGATATCCTGCTAACACTCCAATCACCTCACATCACCCTACCCAACTTATTGAAAGACATCAACCACTTTGGGGTCTTATCGAATCTTAAGATAAATTATCCTAAATCACACGCCCTGAACATATCCCTTCCCCCACAGGTGGTCACTCACTGCCAAGACTCCTTTCCCTTTCAGTGGAAAAACACCGCCATTACTTACCTAGGCATCCAAATTACCAAACAACTTACAGACCTATATGACCAGAATTTCCTTCCTGCTCTCTCGAAAATTCAGACAGATCTAAAAGAGTGGGCCACGCTCAACGTTTCATGGTTCGGACGCTCGGCCTTGATTAAAATGATTGTCCTCCCTCGCCTTCTATATTTAATGCAGACCATCCCGATACATTTACCCCCTGCATTTTTTCATTCCTACAAAAAGGCATGTACGTCCTTTATCTGGAGGGGCAGCCCTCCAAGAATCAAATACTCTCGTCTGACCTTTAGCAAGACCAAAGGTGGGATTGCACTTCCAGATCTCTACAAATATTACTTAGCCTGCCATTTAACCAGAGTAGTGGACTGGTGTACTACCAGATCAGGGAAACCTTGGGTGACCCTGGAAAATTCCTTTGTACCTGGCCATTTACATGACCTCCCCTGGATTTCATCCAAACACTGGACACAACCAATCAAGAAACACCCTCTCATTTACCCGTCACTGCTCGCCCTCACCTCTGCCATGACAACTTCTCAATTATCTTCACGACCAGGGCCTTTGACCTCCCTGAGGGGAAATCCAGATTTCCCCCCGGGGTTGTCAAACACATTCTTAAAACAAGAATGGCAACATGAAGAAGTCCAAGCTCACCATTTCTTCCACGCAGACCGGCTACGAACATATGATAACCTCAAATCCTTATCCCTTACAAAAAACTTTCCTTTTTGGACATATAGACAGCTGACACACTTTCTCTCTTCTACTACCTCCAATAACACATGGACGAGAAAACTAACCCCACTTGAAACATTATGCACCCAGAACACGTCTCAAAGACATCTAATATCCACCATCTACTCTCTCCTCCAAGAAACACCATACCACTCTCAAACTGAATCCTTTCACTTATCCTGGCACAAAGACCTACACTTAGACCTCACTGAGGAAGACTGGGAGACCATACATATTCATACCCACAAAGGCTCACTAAATGTTGCCATCCAAGAGAATGGGTACAAAATACTTACCAAATGGTACAGAACACCATCTCGCATACATAAATTCTCGCCCTCGATCCCAAATACATGCTGGAGATGTAATAGTGACGTAGGCTCTATGATCCACATATGGTGGGAATGCCCGATCCTTCAGGTTTTTTGGAGGGAGGTTCACGACATAATACAAAGAGTCACTACTTACACCCTGGACTTCGCTCCAGCACAATATCTCCTCCACCATACAACCTTACCTAAAAGATCTTACCATAGATCGCTGGCCATGCATATGGTAAATGCAGCCAGACTATGCACTCCTGTCAAATGGCGCTCAACCAGCCCCCCGACAATCAGAGAATGGTTGACAAAGATTGCCAAAATTGAGGAGATGGAAGAATTGATCTATATCTCACAAGATCGCATACAAAAATTCACCAACATATGGGCCTGCTGGTCACATTTTAAAACCACTAACTGTTACAAGTCGTACTTCCCAATCTGACATCCTCCCTCCCTTAGGAGGCGAGAGGATCCTCAGGAACCCCTAAATACGAGACGGGCTGGCCGGGAGGGGGGGCGGCCCTTCTACCCCCTTTCCTATCCCCCCTTTCTTACTCTAACACTGTATTTACATCATTCCCCTATTGTCTCCCTCTTTTCCCTCTTCCTCCCTCTGTTTTTCCCTATCCTCATACTTTCCCCTTCTAAACCTTTATACTACTCCCATATTACCCAAAGTATATTCCCTTCTTACCCATACCCTTATGTAACCTTCTCGCAATATCAGACTGTGACAATACAACACAGTCCAAGACCTAATAGAGACAAACCTTCCCGCTTTGGTTCCACACAAGTCTCATACCCCCACCTACTATGTTCCGGATTCTGTTACACTTAAACCACGCAAAGTACTCATGATCTCTATAAGACTTGTATGCAAATAATGTCTCATAGCAATGTATCTAGCGGGTTCTCCTTTCATGCATTCTTATTTTCCCACCATATGTCTGTACTCCCCATGACATCAGTGACAGTCTTACTTTTTGTATCATTATTGTATAAAATGTCATGGAGCACCTGTCAAAATCTGTTCAACTGTCTATATTTGTAATTGTGATAACTTCTCAATAAACTCCTTTTTTGTGGAAAAAAAAAATAAGTGTGGTGTACTGGCTTAATCAACTACATGCCTTTGCAGGTGTGATATTAGGGCTATTGGCCCCCCTTTATGGCACACTGATACCTCATTGGACCTCTTGGCGGGCCCTGAGGGTCCTTTGGAACCTTGATCACGTTTGGGATGAGAGTGCATCCCTCAGATGATTTATATATTATTATAACCATGTAAATATATGAATTGTAAATTTGACAGACCCCTCGGGGTCTTTGTGTGTACTGGTGTCTTCTCCTTCTCTTTCTTTCTTTTTCTTTTTTCTTTGTATTTATTAAAATATATTTGTTTTTTTTGGGGTAGCCCCCAAAGCACCTTGTCCCCATGTTGATGGGGACAAGGGCCTCATCCCCACAACCCTTGCCTGGTGGTTGTGGGGGTCTGCGGGCGGGGGCTCATCGGAATCTGGAAGCCCCCTTTAACAAGGGGCCCCCCAGACTTCGGTCCCCCCCGTGTGAAATGGTAATGGGGTATAAATGTACCCCTACAATTTCACAAAAAAAGTGTAAAAATTGTAAAAATGAAAAGACAAGGTTTGGGACAAGTGCTTTATTAAAAAATTAAAAAATAAAAATGTCCCACAAAGTCCATTCATCTTCTTCTCCGCCGACAGTCAAAAAAAAAAGAAAAAAAAAATGCGACCGACCCGCCTCCATGTTCTGGTGCGAACCGAACCGGGGGGTGTTCGGCCCATACCTACTGGCTATAAATATTTATGTAGCACCCTGGTGTTTAGGCAGGGTCACTAACACATTTAGTCTACCAGTTAGTAAGTGTTAGAGGGTCCACTGGTTTTTCTCCCTAAATCTGGATTTGCCACACTTCTCTCTTCTGTCACTGAGTGGCACTGTTTCCAGTGACATCGGATTACCAAGAGCTTAGCAACGTCAGACTATGAGTGGATGGGTTGTCTCGGTCAATTGGCAGGGGTCTCTTTAGTCCCTTGGCCTGCTGGGAGAGCCTACTTATTTGGATTGGTTCAGGTGATCGCTGTTCTGTGCCACCTGGATGGCTCTCTGGGTGGACGTTTGTTAAAATGCCCCAGGTTTCTAGGCCAGAAGCCTGAAGCCTATCTAAGGAGTACCTGGTTGCTAGGCTGTCTGAGGCCTATCCAGGAGTAGGAGAAGCAGCACGGAGTTGGGGCTTTAGGCTTGGAGTCCGACCAAGTTGCAGAGGTTCAGCCGGAAGGGGAACCAAGTTGTTGCTATCGGGAATGATCATTCTGGTTGTCAGCGGCAATCACGGATCAAGGCCAGAGGTAAAGGGGAAGTAGTCGCCACTAAGGGACCATCCTTCCAGTTATCAGAGGCCAGTTTATGGAAGTCTGAAAGAAATACCAGAGCAGCCTTTTTCACTAGCTGGGGATGGTGAAGAAGAGGCAAAGCTTCAGCAAGTGCCAAGCCAGGGACCCAGAGGGTTAGCGGGAGTGACGCTTGAGGAGTATTCAGCGGGATAGCTGTGGAAGAGCCCAGGGGATCCAGTGACGCCTGGGATCTTGAAGTCTAGTGAGAGACTGGGAGCTCAGTGTGAAGATCTACAGTGAGGCACTGTGAGATGTAAGAGAAGATCTTTAACGGGTTACTGTGAGTCACATGTAAGGATCACTATTGACTGTTGCAAGTTCAGTTGCCATAGGAGACAAGAGTTCTATGAATACAGTAACCGTATCCGGCTGGAAGGCCCTTAACCTGTTAAGCTGTGTGCCTATTTTGTCTCAGAGTCTGCCAATTATCATTGCATCTGCTTAAGGGTGTCCTAGCTTTAACCCTCTCTCCCCCAGCTCTTTTTAAGAGACAATAAATCTCTTCTGTTCGCATCCAAAAAGTGACTGGCTCCCAATCATTCCATCTTGCATTACACTGACTATGCCTAGAAACCCACTTTACAAGGAAGCATGTCAGCTCTCCCTGATTCTGGAGGTAACCATTAGGCCTTTGGAGGTCAGGGTCAGCGCTACATTTATAAGTGATATCACCATAGAATGTGGACCCAGTAAATGTGTGTGCTTTAGAGCAGTGGTTTTCAACCTCAGTCCTCAAGTACCAACAGGTCATGTTTTGGAAAATTCACTTAGATAAAATAGCTGTCCAAAATACCAAACCAAATAACGAACCACTGCTTTAGAGGATCAGGGAGGAATTTTCCCAGCTGGAGCAAATTGGACCATGATTTAAGGTTTTTATGATTTCCTCAACTGTGGGTGTCAGAAATCCTCAGCATGGATGACCAAATCTTACGTAGCTACACTCAGGAGATAAGACCAGATTAGGCATGCTTTAAGTGAGATTTATTTTCAGTGAAATATAACCCATCCAAAACACCAGCACACAGAAAACACAGCAAACAAAGATATCAGTGAACACCAATGACAAAAAAAATCTATCTAGCAACCTAACAGACTAACATAAAGCATAACATAAAGTAACAAACTGATTATATACAATATATACACAAAATGGGGAACATTGATCAGCTGGGTAAACTGGAGATACAAGAAACAGACAGTAGGGCACAGGATGGTGGGCAGAAGAAAAGATCAGGATCAGGAACTGAATAAATGGTACATATCCTCTGGCAGCAGAGGCAAACAGTGGAGTGAGAGACACTAGTAGAGGATGAACTAAATACCCTCCCAGCAGCCAGAATCAGGTAGAGACTGATGATTACTGCTGGCTGCTGGGAGGCAGTCGCTGGAAGACACTAGAACTACAACCTTTCGCTATTGGAAGAACAGTGCCAACACGAGGTGATCCAGGTCCTGACAGTGGATGTAAGGCCATATATATGAAGATTTCTAATTTTATTGTTGATATCTTTCTATTGGTTGAAACGTTTTCAGCCTAATTAACAATGTTAATGTGACGGGAGGGCCCATGGAATCCAGAATCCCTTGGAAAGTAGGGGATACCCTTGTTTCAGCTCCCCATGCACTTCTTATGTCTAAGTCACCCTGTGCCATCCTGGCACAGGGTGAGTGAGAAAATATATCTTGGATTATTTAAAATGGGGCAGCAATATTTATCTACAATATCTCCCAGGATATATGTAAAGACTATTCTTGGTTTGTTTGATTCTGAACTCAACATGTTAATTGCGAGAGCTGATCACATTGGACTCTAGAACTGGGTAGGAGCCGGACAGTCTACTCCTACTATAGTTTGTTGCCTACTAGGCTGAGGAGGGGGGGGGATCACTGTTTGTTTTGTTAATTGTAATTAGCTCCTGCCATTGTGAGAAGGAGTCCTGTGTTTAATGTACCATCTACTGTGTGAAGCTCGGTGACAATTCTGACCTGTAGTGAAATCCTGATTTATCATAACAATGACCAGGCTGCTTAAAGGGATTAGTTAATGAGCTCATGTTAATTAGGTCTGGTCACAGGTCTATTTTCAGAGTAATATGAGCAGTAGGTATACACGTCCTCCTTTTACTGTACATAAGACTGTATTTGTTTCAATAAAAATTCATTCCTGTTTGACCCTCAAGACAGAGCCTCGTCTCGTATTTGGGTGGAAGAATTATTCATATGGGGTTCTTGTTCGGCTGATCGGAGTGTTCGGTAGCTGCCTTTGTGGAATGTCCTTAATGGCTTTAACCCCTTTCATACTCGTGTCGTTACAGTAATTATTTATGTCAAAAATTTCCCACCCTCAACATCTAGATGATTCCCCACCTGCAGGTCCTCAACAGGTCCTTCTTTGATGGTTGTGGTCTTGAGTTGCCACCTCATCCTTTTAAACTCAAACACCTTTGAATTACACGGGTTCTGAGGCTAATTAAATGCAGATAAGGCACCAAGTGAGTTTAAATACCACCTTAATCAGCCACAGAACCTGTGTAATATGTGTTCGGGTTTAAAGGGATGGGGTGGCAACCATATTGTGGTCTCTGTCCAGTGATGTGCACTAACTTCCCATAGGCTTGAATGGGGAATGCCCAAAAAGCAGGAGATTCATCCCATTCAGTTCTATAGGATGTATGTGTGCTGGTGTGGGCAGCCCAGGACTATTTTTTCTTTTGTCTGGACTTCGGGTAGTAATGGAGGAGGTAAATACGGACTTACTGAAGGAGGAACCCAAATCTAAGGAGTCTAGGGAGGCTGGTTTATTAGACATGGTATGGTAAATAAGGTTGAGCTGAACACCCCCCCCCCCCGGTTCGGTTTGCACCAAAACATCCGAACAGGCAAATAATTTGTAAGAACACACGAACACCGTTAAATTCTATGGGACACGAACAGGAAAAATCAAAAGTGCTCATTTTAAAGGCTTATATGCAAGTTATTGCCATAAAAAGTGTTTGGGGACCCGGGTCCTGCCCCAGGGGACATGTATCAATGCAAAAAAATTTTTCAAAAACAGCCGTTTTTTCAGGAGCAGTGATTTTTTTTTAATGCTTAAAAAAATAAAAATGAAATATTCCTTTAAATATCATACCTGGGGGGTGTCTATAGTATGCCTGTAAATTGGCACATGTTTCTCGTGTTTAGAACAGTCCGAGAGCAAAATTACATTTCTGAAGGAAAAATTGTCATTTAAAACTGATCATGGCTTTATTGAATTGTTGGGTCTCGGCAATATAGATAAAACTCATTGAAAAAAAAGGACATGGGTAGGGTTCCCCCACCCAGTCCATTACCAGGCCCTTTGGGTCTGGTATGAATATTAAGGGGAACCCCGAACCAAAAATTTAAAAAACAATGGCGTAGGGACCCCCCAAAATTCATACCAGAGGTCTGGTATGGAAATTAAAGGGAACCCTGTGGCAATTTTTTTTAAAATGGCGTAGGGGTCCCCACCCAAAATTCACACCAGACCCTTCAGGTCTGGTATGGGTTTTAAGGGGAACCCTGTGCCAAAATTAAAAAAAAAATAACACTGGGGTCCCCCCCAAAATCCATACCAGACCCTTATCTGAGCATGCAACCTGGCAGACCACAGGAAAAGAGAGGGGACGAGAGAGCACCCCCCCTCATGAACTGTACCAGGCCACATGCCCTCAACATGGGGGGATGCTTTGGAGTTTGATCTCAAAGCACCTTGTCCCCATGTTGATGGGGACAAGGGCCTCATCCCCACAACCCTTGCCCGGTGGTTGTGGGGGTCTGCGGGTGGGGGGCTTATCAGAATCTGGAAGCCCCCTTTAACAAGGGGACCCCCAGATCCTGCCCCATGTGAATTGGTAACGGGTACATTGTACCCCTACCATTTCAGAAAAAAAAGTGTCAAAAATGGTAAAAAAAGTTAAGAGACAGCTTGGGACAAGTCCTATATTAAAAGATAAAAAAATAAAAATGTCCAGCGATGTTCATTCATCTTCTATCACGCTACCGACTAGCCGAAAAAAGAAAAAAAAAGCTGCAACAGTTCACCCGTTTAGGGCACTGTGTGGGGCCCCCGCCCTCAGCTATATAACAGCTGCCACCCAGAAGAAACCTCCCAAGCCTCCCCAGAAGGAGCCTCCCAAGGAGGCGGACCTGTTGCGGCTTTGTTTGTTCTTTTCTTTTTCGATCCGTCGGGCGGCGTGAATTTACATCGCTGGACATTTTTATTTTTTAATGAAGGACTTGTCACAATCTGTCTCTTGTCTTTTTTACCATCTTTGACACTTTTTTTGTGACATGGTAGGGGTACAATGTACCCCGTTATCTATTCACATAGGGGGGATCGGGGATCTGGGTGTCCCCTTGTTAAAAGGGGCTTCCAGATTCTGAAAAGCCCCCCGCCCGCAGACCCCCACAACCACCAGGCAAAAGTTGTGGGGATGAGGCCCTTGTCCCCATCAACATGGGGACAAGGTGCTTTGAGATCAAACTCCAAAGCATCCCCCCATGTTGAGGGCATGCTGCCTGGTACGGTTCAGAAGGGGGGCCGCTCTCTCGTCCCTCCTCTTTTCCTCAGATAAGGGTCTGGTATGTATTTTGGGGGGGACTCTATGCCATTTAAAAAAAAAAATTGGCACAGGGTTCCCCTTAAAATCCATACCAGACCTGAAGGGCCTTGTATGGATTTTGGGGGGACCCTCATGGCATTTTTTTTTAAATTTTTGGTTCGGGGTTCCCTTTAATATCCATACCAGACTCAAAAGGCCTGGTAATGGACTGGGGGGGAAACCCATGCCATTTTTTTCAATGAGTTTTATCTATATTGCCGAGACCCGACAATTCATTACAGTCGCAATCAGTTTTAAATGACAATTTTTCCTTTAGGAATGTCATTTTGTGCAGGGACTGTTCTAAACACGGAAAAAATGTGCCACTTTACAGGCATACTATAGACACCCCCCAGGCACAATATTTAAAGGAATATTTCATTTTTATTTTTTCACTTTAAGCATCATTAGAATCTCTGCTCCCAAAAAAACATCAGTTTTTAAAACTTTTTTTGCATTGATACATGTCCTCTGGGGCAGTCGCCTCTAAGGGACCATCCTTCCAGTTATCAGAGGCCAGTTTATGGAAGTCTGAAAGAAATACCAGAGCAGCCTTTTTCACTAGCTGGGGATGGTGAAGAAGAGGCAAAGCTTCAGCAAGTGCCAAGCCAGGGACCCAGAGGGTTAGCGGGAGTGACGCTTGAGGAGTATTCAGCGGGATAGCTGTGGAAGAGCCCAGGGGATCCAGTGACGCCTGGGATCTTGAAGTCTAGTGAGAGACTGGGAGCTCAGTGTGAAGATCTACAGTGAGGCACTGTGAGATGTAAGAGAAGATCTTTAACGGGTTACTGTGAGTCACATGTAAGGATCACTATTGACTGTTGCAAGTTCAGTTGCCATAGGAGACAAGAGTTCTATGAATACAGTAACCGTATCCGGCTGGAAGGCCCTTAACCTGTTAAGCTGTGTGCCTATTTTGTCTCAGAGTCTGCCAATTATCATTGCATCTGCTTAAGGGTGTCCTAGCTTTAACCCTCTCTCCCCCAGCTCTTTTTAAGAGACAATAAATCTCTTCTGTTCGCATCCAAAAAGTGACTGGCTCCCAATCATTCCATCTTGCATTACACTGACTATGCCTAGAAACCCACTTTACAAGGAAGCATGTCAGCTCTCCCTGATTCTGGAGGTAACCATTAGGCCTTTGGAGGTCAGGGTCAGCGCTACATTTATAAGTGATATCACCATAGAATGTGGACCCAGTAAATGTGTGTGCTTTAGAGCAGTGGTTTTCAACCTCAGTCCTCAAGTACCAACAGGTCATGTTTTGGAAAATTCACTTAGATAAAATAGCTGTCCAAAATACCAAACCAAATAACGAACCACTGCTTTAGAGGATCAGGGAGGAATTTTCCCAGCTGGAGCAAATTGGACCATTGTTTTTCTGATTTCCTCAACTGTGGGTGTCAGAAATCCTCAGCATGGATGACCAAATCTTACGTAGCTACACTCAGGAGATAAGACCAGATTAGGCATGCTTTAAGTGAGATTTATTTTCAGTGAAATGTAACCCATCCAAAACACCAGCACACAGAAAACACAGCAAACAAAGATATCAGTGAACACCAATGACAAAAAAAAACTATTTAGCAACCTAACAGACTAACATAAAGCCTAACTAACAAACTGATTATATACAATATATACACAAAATGGGGAACATTGATCAGCTGGGTAAACTGGAGATACAAGAAACAGACAGTAGGGCACAGGATGGTGGGCAGAAGAAAAGATCAGGATCAGGAACTGAATAAATGGTACATATCCTCTGGCAGCAGAGGCAAACAGTGGAGTGAGAGACACTAGTAGAGGATGAACTAAATACCCTCCCAGCAGCCAGAATCAGGTAGAGACTGATGATTACTGCTGGCTGCTGGGAGGCAGTCGCTGGAAGACACTAGAACTACAACCTTTCGCTATTGGAAGAACAGTGCCAACACGAGGTGATCCAGGTCCTGACAGTGGACGTAAGGCCATATATATGAAGATTTCTAATTTTATTGTTGATATCTTTCTATTGGTTGAAACATTTTCAGCCTAATTAACAATGTTAATGTGACGGGAGGGCCCATGGAATCCAGAATCCCTTGGAAAGTAGGGGATACCCTTGTTTCAGCTCCCCATGCACTTATGTCTAAGTCACCCTGTGCCATCCTGGCACAGGGTGAGTGAGAAAATATATCTTGGATTATTTAAAATGGGGCAGCAATATTTATCTACAATATCTCCCAGGATATATGTAAAGACTATTCTTGGTTTGTTTGATTCTGAACTCAACATGTTAATTGCGAGAGCTGATCACATTGGACTCTAGAACTGGGTAGGAGCCGGACAGTCTACTCCTACTATAGTTTGTTGCCTACTAGGCTGAGGAGGGGGGGTATCACTGTTTGTTTTGTTAATTGTAATTAGCTCCTGCCATTGTGAGAAGGAGTCCTGTGTTTAATGTACCATCTACTGTGTGAAGCTCGGTGACAATTCTGACCTGTAGTGAAATCCTGATTTATCATAACAATGACCAGGCTGCTTAAAGGGATTAGTTAATGAGCTCATGTTAATTAGGTCTGGTCACAGGTCTATTTTCAGAGTAATATGAGCAGTAGGTATACACGTCCTCCTTTTACTGTACATAAGACTGTATTTGTTTCAATAAAAATTAATTCCTGTTTGACCCTCAAGACAGAGCCTCGTCTCGTATTTGGGTGGAAGAATTATTCATATGGGGTTCTTGTTCGGCTGATCGGAGTGTTCGGTAGCTGCCTTTGTGGAATGTCCTTAATGGCTTTAACCCCTTTCATACTCGTGTCGTTACAGTAATTATTTATGTCAAAAATTTCCCACCCTCAACATCTAGATGATTCCCCACCTGCAGGTCCTCAACAGGTCTTTCTTTGATGGTTGTGGTCTTGAGTTGCCACCTCATCCTTTTAAACTCAAACACCTTTGAATTACACGGGTTCTGAGGCTAATTAAATGCAGATAAGGCACCAAGTGAGTTTAAATACCACCTTAATCAGCCACAGAACCTGTGTAATATGTGTTCGGGTTTAAAGGGATGGGGTGGCAACCATATTGTGGTCTCTGTCCAGTGATGTGCACTAACTTCCCATAGGCTTGAATGGGGAATGCCCAAAAAGCAGGAGATTCATCCCATTCAGTTCTAGAGGATGTATGTGTGCTGGTGTGGGCAGCCCAGGACTATTTTTTCTTTTGTCTGGACTTCGGGTAGTAATGGAGGAGGTAAATACGGACTTACTGAAGGAGGAACCCAAATCTAAGGAGTCTAGGGAGGCTGGTTTATTAGACATGGTATGGTAAATAAGGTTGAGCTGAACACCCCCCGGTTCGGTTTGCACCAAAACATCTGAACAGGCAAATAATTTGTAAGAACACACGAACACCGTTAAATTCTATGGGACACGAACAGGAAAAATCAAAAGTGCTCATTTTAAAGGCTTATATGCAAGTTATTGCCATAAAAAGTGTTTGGGGACCCGGGTCCTGCCCCAGGGGACATGTATCAATGCAAAAAATTTTTTCAAAAACAGCCGTTTTTTCAGGAGCAGTGATTTTTTTTAATGCTTAAAAAAATAAAAATGAAATATTCCTTTAAATATCATACCTGGGGGGTGTCTATAGTATGCCTGTAAATTGGCGCATGTTTCTCGTGTTTAGAACAGTCCGAGAGCAAAATTACATTTCTGAAGGAAAAATTGTCATTTAAAACTGATCATGGCTTTATTGAATTGTTGGGTCTCGGCAATATAGATAAAACTCATTGAAAAAAAAGGACATGGGTAGGGTTCCCCCACCCAGTCCATTACCAGGCCCTTTGGGTCTGGTATGAATATTAAGGGGAACCCTGAACCAAAAATTTAAAAAACAATGGCGTAGGGACCCCCCAAAATTCATACCAGAGGTCTGGTATGGAAATTAAAGGGAACCCTGTGGCAATTTTTTTTTTAAAATGGCGTAGGGGTCCCCACCCAAAATTCACACCAGACCCTTCAGGTCTGGTATGGGTTTTAAGGGGAACCCTGTGCCAAAATTAAAAAAAAATAACACTGGGGTCCCCCCCAAAATCCATACCAGACCCTTATCTGAGCATGCAACCTGGCAGACCACAGGAAAAGAGAGGGGACGAGAGAGCGCCCCCCCTCATGAACTGTACCAGGCCACATGCCCTCAACATGGGGGGATGCTTTGGAGTTTGATCTCAAAGCACCTTGTCCCCATGTTGATGGGGACAAGGGCCTCATCCCCACAACCCTTGCCCGGTGGTTGTGGGGGTCTGCGGGTGGGGGGCTTATCAGAATCTGGAAGCCCCCTTTAACAAGGGGACCCCCAGATCCTGCCCCATGTGAATTGGTAACGGGTACATTGTACCCCTACCATTTCACAAAAAAAAGTGTCAAAAATAGTAAAAAAAGTTAAGAGACAGCTTGGGACAAGTCCTATATTAAAAGATAAAAAAATAAAAATGTCCAGCGATGTTCATTCATCTTCTATCACGCTACCAACTAGCCGAAAAAAGAAAAAAAAAGCTGCAACAGTTCACCCGTTTAGGGCACTGTGTGGGGCCCCCGCCCTCAGCTATATAACAGCTGCCACCCAGAAGAAACCTCCCAAGCCTCCCCAGAAGGAGCCTCCCAAGGAGGCAGACCTGTTGCGGCTTTGTTTGTTCTTTTCTTTTTCGATCCGTCGGGCGGCGTGAATTTACATCGCTGGACATTTTTATTTTTTAATGAAGGACTTGTCACAATCTGTCTCTTGTCTTTTTTACCATCTTTGACACTTTTTTTGTGACATGGTAGGGGTACAATGTACCCCGTTATCTATTCACATAGGGGGGATCGGGGATCTGGGTGTCCCCTTGTTAAAAGGGGCTTCCAGATTCTGAAAAGCCCCCCGCCCGCAGACCCCCACAACCACCAGGCAAAAGTTGTGGGGATGAGGCCCTTGTCCCCATCAACATGGGGACAAGGTGCTTTGAGATCAAACTCCAAAGCATCCCCCCATGTTGAGGGCATGCTGCCTGGTACGGTTCAGAAGGGGGGCCGCTCTCTCGTCCCTCCTCTTTTCCTCAGATAAGGGTCTGGTATGTATTTTGGGGGGGACTCTATGCCATTTAAAAAAAAATTTGCACAGGGTTCCCCTTAAAATCCATACCAGACCTGAAGGGCCTTGTATGGATTTTGGGGGGACCCCCATGGCATTTTTTTTTAAATTTTTGGTTCGGGGTTCCCTTTAATATCCATACCAGACTCAAAAGGCCTGGTAATGGACTGGGGGGGAACCCATGCCATTTTTTTCAATGAGTTTGATCTATATTGCCAAGACCCGACAATTCATTACAGCCGCAATCAGTTTTAAATGACAATTTTTTCCTTTAGGAATGTCATTTTGTGCAGGGACTGTTCTAAACACGGGAAAAATGTGCCACTTTACAGGCATACTATAGACACCCCCCAGGCACAATATTTAAAGGAATATTTCATTTTTATTTTTTCACTTTAAGCATCATTAGAATCTCTGCTCCCAAAAAAACATCAGTTTTTAAAACTTTTTTTGCATTGATACATGTCCCCTGGGGCAGGACCCGGGTCCCCAAACACTTTTTATAACAATAACTTCCTATAAGCCTTTAAAATGAGCACTTTTGGTTTTTCATGTTCGTGTCCCATAGACATTAACAGTGTTTTCCAGCGGCTTTCGAATTTGCCGCGAACACCGCATAATGTTCGTTGTTCACCGAACATCCGAACAACCAAAGTTCGGCCCGAACTTATGCTTGGGCCGAACCATTCGCCCATCCTTAATGGTAAAGTCCCACTGAGAGAGCTGTCATCAGAACAGTTGTGAAGATAAAAAGCTGGTGCAACTTACAAAATAAACAAAGGAATAACCATACACAATATACAATAAACAGCCCTGTAGATGGTGACAATGATACCTGTGGGTGCATAAATCAATTTAACCCCTTGTCGACTAGCGCAACGTTATACGTCGGCACAATGGCACGGCTGGTACAGGTACAACAGGTACTTCCCCTTTAATATGCGGCATTGTGGGCATGCGCTCCTGCCGCATGCTCTGTGACCGTTGGTCCCGCAGACTCGATGTCTGCCGGGTGCCCGCTATCATGCACTGGAGTGGAAGAACGGGGAGATGCCTAATGTAAACAAGGCATTTCCCCGTTCTGCCTTGTGACATGACAGAGATCACTGCTCCCTGTCATTGGGAGCGGTGATCGCTGTCATGTCAGTGGTAACCCACCCCCCCACGGTTAGATTCACTCCCTAGGACACACTTAACCCCTTCATTGCCCCCTAGTGTTAACCCGTTCCCTGTCAGTGTCATTTACAAAGTAATAAGTGCATTTTTATAGCACTGATCGCTGTATAAATGACAATGGTCCCAAAATAGTGTCAAAAGTGTCCGATGTGTCCGCCATAATGCCACAGTCCTGATAAAAATTGCAGATCGCCGCCGTTACTAATAAAAATAAATTAATATTAAAAATGCCATAAATCTATTCCCTATTTTGTGCAAACCAATCAATATACGCTTATTGCAATTTTTTTTTTTTACCAAAATATGTAAAATACAGAATCTGAGGAAAATAAAATGTTTTTAATATATTTTTTGGGGGATATTTATTATAGCAAAAACTAAAATAATATATATTTTTTTTTAAATTGTCGCTCTTTTTTTGTTTATAGTGCAAAAAATAAAAACTGCAGAGGTGATCAAATACCACCAAAAGAAAGCTCTATTGGTGGGGAAAAAAGGATGTCAGTTTTGTTTGGGTGCCACGTCGTACGACCGCGCAATTGTCAGTTAAAGCGACGCAGTGCCAAATCACAAAAAGTGCTCTGGTCAGGAAGGCGTTGAAGTGGTTAAATACTAAAAATAATAAGATTCTATACAACTCATTGGGGTGGCACAACTATGATGAAGGGGAGAGAGGGGGGAGTCCATAAGTCCAAATGGAAAAAAAAACAACAAAAGGTGGCAGCCATCCTCAGAGAAAAGCCAACTCTGTGAATGCAAACAGAGAAAGAAACAGGAAGCGCCAACCTGAGTGTAGTATTTAAATGAACAATTTATTCCAGGATTAAAAACACTCACAAGAACAAGATGTAAAAAGAGCTCATCTGGTGCTTTGCAGAGCCCCTCTGATCCATCTCACGGACATCGTGCTGCTATCATGGACCACAGATGTTGTATGTGCTGTGTGTGGGCTGAATGGCTTCCTAGGAACCAGGAAGAACCACAGTGAACTGCAGAAAAGGATGTGACATCACTGGAGATGGCCAGGAGGCACTAGAAGGCATGGGCTTACTGAATGAACCGGCTACATGCTCAGAGCATCAACTCCTTCTCAAGGCCTTCCCAAGGCCTTGAGAACCATTGTGAATCGCAGAATTGGATGTCACATCACTGGAGACAAGGAGATGACCAGGAAGCACTTGAAGGGATGGGCTGACTGCATGAACTGGCTAGGCGCTCAGAGCATCAATTCCTTCTCAAGGCCTTGAGAAGGGTGACCTCGCCCCCCCTCTGACAATACGGGGAAAGCCACATGGATGTCCCGTGAATTCCCCGTGCCTAAGAGGAGAGCGGGGTGAGAGGGTGGCCCCGCCCTCTGTTATATAAGTAATGTCAGAAGAAGCGAAGTGTCACACGGCAGCAGACTCCCACTGAGGCGGATCGTGCGGACGGAGAAGAAGCCTGGAGGAAGAAGCGTGACAAGAAGAGCGGAGGAATAGGAAGATGGAGAAGAAGAAGATGAAGAAGAAGATGGAGGAAGAAGAAGAACACCGAGAGAACACCAGAAGAAAGATGGAAGCAGAAGCCGAAAGAAGAAGTAATTAATAAAGGACTTGTCAAAAACCATCTCTTGTGTTTTTTAACCTTTTTGACACTTTTTTTGTGAAATGGTAGGGGTACACTTGTACCCCATTACCAATTAACACGGGGGGACCAGGATCTGGGGGTCCCCTTGTTAAAGTGGGCTTCCAGATTCCGATAAGCCCCCCGCCCGCAGACCCCCACTACCACCGGGCAAGGGTTGTAGGGATGAGGCCCTTCTCCCCATCAACATGGGGACAAGGTGCTGTGGGGGGCTACCTCAAAGCACCCTCCCAATGTTGAGGACATGTGGCTTGGTACGGTTCAGGAGGGGGGCACTCTCTCGTCCCCCCTCTTTTCCTGTGGCCTGCCAGGTTGCGTGCTCAGATAAGGGTCTGATATGGATTTTTGGGTGGAACCCACGTCATTTTTTTTTAAATTTTGGCACAGGATTTCCCTTAAAAGCCATACCAAACCTGAAGGGTCTGGTATGGATTTTTAGGGGGACCCCCCATGCCATTTAAAAAATAATTTTGGCACGGGGTTCCCCTTAATATCCATACCAGACCTGAAGGGCCTGGTATGAAATTTAGGGGGACCCCCACGCCATTTAAAAAAAAAAAATTGGCGCGAGGTTCCCCTTAATATCCATACCAGACCTGAAGGGCCTGGTATGGAATTTAGGGGGACCCCCACACATTTTTTTTTTGATTCGGGGTTCCCATGCCATTTTTATCAATGAGCTTTTATGTGTATTGTCGGAAAATTCATTATAGCCGCTAGTAGTTTTAAATGACTTTTTTTCCTTTAGAAATGTTATTTTGCTGTCAGACTGTTCTAAACACAGGAAACATGCGCCCCTTTACAGGCATACTATAGACACCCCCCAGGTACGAAATTTAAAGGAATATTACACTTTTATTGTTTCACTTTAAGCATTATTAAAATCACTGCTCCCGAAAAAACGGCCAAATTGTTCGCTGTTCGGTGAACTGGTGAACAGCTGATGTTCGAGTCGAACATGAGTTCGACTTGTATTCGAAGCTTATCCCTAATGGAAAGAGGGACAGAGGAGCGTTCCAAATCAAGGACAGTCCCCCAAAATCAGGGACAGTTGGGAGCTATGGACACCCCTTACCTGTACAGGCAGTTTTTTTGTAAAGGTGAACTCACCATTAAGTTGATAACTTTCACACTAATGCCCCGTACACACGATCGGACATTGATCAGACATTCCGACAACAAATTCCATGGATTTTTTCTGACGGATGTTGACTCAAACTTGTCTTGCACATACACACGGTCGCACAAAGTTGTCGGAAAATCCGATCGTTCTGAACGCGGTGACATAAAACACGTACGTCGGGACTATAAACGGGGCAGTAGCCAATAGCTTTCGTCTTTTAATTTATTCTGAGCATGCGTGGCATGCGGATTTGTGTACACACGATCGGAATTTAACTGATCGGATTTTGTTGTCGGAAATTTTTTAGCCTGTTCTCAAACTCTTTGTGTTGGAAATTCCGACGGAAAAAGTCTGATGGAGCCCACACACAATCAGAATTTCCGACAACACAATCCAATCACACTTTTTCCATCGGAAAATCCGACCGTGTGTACAGGGCATAAGACTAAAAGGTTATAATATATATTTAGACATTCAAGCTAAGGATCCTCTACATTTTAAGTCTCTGTGTTCCTCCAGCTTCTGGTCCAGAATCTTCTCAGAATGATCCTTCTCAGATTGTTGCTGGCCTGGAAGATGACGGCAGCCTCCACCGATGGAGATAATAATCGTAAGTTCCAAATGATTATAACGATTGAGGAATTTGCGAGAAACAGAAGCAGTTGAGACACGCAGAAGAATGTGAGGATGAGAAGTAAGAAGAAGATGGTCCTCAGTGCAGTGACATGAGCCTGAAGATTTGGATGTGCTGATCCAGAGTCGTTATTCTTCACCCTCCAGACGTGTCTGAGCAGAAAGGAGGAAGAAAGGACCAGGCACAGAAGACTAAGGCAGAATGGTAGAATGCAGCCTAGGGTGTTTGTAGGCACAACATATAAAAGATTAAAATGGAACCTGTTACCAGAGGCTTCTGTACTGTTCTCAAAAGATGGGGTTCTTTCTTCATTGATAGCCCAGAAGCACAAGACACTCACATTGAATATCCCAAGAGCTGTCAGGAATAGAAGTTGACTCAGGAAATGTGACATAATTCTCTTTAACCAGATGAAGAACCCATAGCTGAGATTGGTGATGCTGGTACAGTAATGAGCCGAGAGCCAGAAGGTCAACCAGAAATTGTAATAGGTTAGGAAGTAAACTGATGTGTTCATAAATCCACGTACTTCTGTAACATAAAAGAATGCTGGAAACAAGGCATAGAGCATTCCCTGTAGACTCAGCACACACTGGAGGAGAATATTCACAATCCCCTTCCCCAGAAAGATCACATCGGAGGGACTCAACTTCCCTTTCTTTCTGATGATGTCCAGGTTACCCATCACAATACAAGTGTTAGAAGGGATTGCCAAGCCGAGTCCCAAGACTGAAGAGATCAAAATAGAGATGGAGTCCAGGTACATCATGTTGAGGTTTGGTGTGAGCTCCGGACAGAGATGACGGGACACGTCCAGTGATAGCAGACAGAATGATATATTTAGAGTTGGAATTATGGAAAAAGCATTCAGAGATCCGTCTCATGATTGACTTTGCATAAATGTGATGGATTTCATTGCAATGCTGACATCTAAAGCAAGGAGCAACCCGTGTAATACCATCTCTGACTCATTTCCATTATACTGAAATAATTAACCACTTCAGGACTGGCAGCTGTCTGTCTCTTATTGACTATTATATACACTAAGTACTATGACTAGGGATGAGCTGAACACCCCCCGGTTCGGTTCGCATCCAGAACATGCGAACGGGCCGAAAGTTTGCATGTACTCTTGAACACTGTTAAAGTCTATGGGACTCGAACATGAGAAATCAAAAGTGTGATTTTTAAAGGCTAATATGCAAGTTAATGTCCTAAAAAGTGTTTGGGGACCCGGGTCCTGCCCCAGGGGACATGGATCAATGCAAAAAAAAGTTTTAAAAACTGACTTTTTTTCGGGAGCAGTGATTTTAATAATGCGTAAAGTGAAAAAATAAAAGTGAAATATTCCTTTAAATATCGTACCTGGGGATGTCTATAGTATGCCTGTAAAGTAGCGCGTGTTTCCCGTGTTTAGAACAGTCCCTGCACAAAATGACATTTCTAAAGGAATAAAAGTCATTTAAAACTGCTTACGGCTTTATGTAATGTCGGGTCCTGGTAATATGAATGAAAATCAGTGAGACAAACGGCATGGGTACCCCCCAGTCCATTACCAGGCCCTTTGGGTCTTGTATGGATATTAAGGGGAACCCCGCACCCAAATTAAAAAAAGGAAAGCCGTGGGGCCCCCAGGCCCTATATACTCTGAACAGCAGTATACAGGCGGTGCAAACAAGACAGGGACTGTAGGTTTGTTGTTAAGTAGAATCTGTTTGTAATTTTGTACTGGTACATTTTTAACGTGTTTAGCTCCAGCCAAAAATTCTATTTTTAAGCTTTTTGGAAAATATAGGGAAGGGTTATCACCCCTGTGACATTTGTTTTGCTGTCTTTTCTCCTCTTCAGAAGATTTCACCTCACTTTTTGTCCCAATGAAAAATGTTTTTGACAATTTGGGGTTTTTAGTGAAACAAGGATTGGTGATAAAGCATCAGTGGATAGGAGACACGTTTTTCCCATATTAACTCGTACAGTGAGAGAATTTCCCTTCCTAGGGGTAGATTTCATCTCACTTCCTGTTGTCTCCTTCCGTTTGCAAGTCATTTGTAAGTTGGATGTTTGAAAGTAGGGGCCTGCCCTATATACTCTGCAGAAATTTGGGCCTTAGGTGTTGTTGTGGCCACAACACTGTAAGCCCTCACAGGGCCCTGCTGTGAAATATTAGATCAAGAATTGTAATTACATGTCCCTGTTGAACAGGGGCTGAAAAATTGAAAAAAACAGCATAGGCAGTCTTTGAAGGGATCTGACATTTCAAAAAAAATTATTCGGTTACATCAGCATCAGGTGCTTGGTAGCTGGTGGTGATCCAAGACTGATTCATTTTTATGAAGGGCAGTCGATCGACCGAGTCGGTGGACAGGCGCACCCTGTGGTCGGTTATAAAGCCTCCAGCAGCACTCAATGTGCGTTCTGAAAGAACGCTAGATGAAGGACAGGCCAGTAGCTCAATTGCATACTGTGCATGCTCTGGCCAGTGATCCATCCTCAAGACTCAGTAACCCAGAGGATTTTCGGTGGGAAAGGTGTCCAAGTCAGATCTTGCCCCTAGGTTTTCCAGCACCATGTAAAACAGGTTGCTGGAACCGATCAAACCTTGGGGCTGCGGACTAAAAAATTGTCTGAACGCATCGGTCAGACGGCCACTTTCTCCACCGCTCCTTCTTTGACTGACCGAAGCCTCAGCGACACTTTGTCCAGGACCAGGAGTTTGTAACCTCCCAGTCTCTGGGAACGCGTTACACAGACCTTTCTGCAAGGCCTCCCGAAGATGTTTCATCCTCTGCTCCCTCTGCGACAGCAAGATAAGGTCTGCAACCTTACTCTTGTAACGTGGATCAAGGAGGGTTGCCAGCCAGTATTGATCCCTCTCCTTGATACCACGAATACAAGGATCATTCCGCAGGCTTTGCAGGATCAGGGAGGCCATGCAGCGTAGGTTTGCTGAGGCATTCGGTCCGGAGTCCTCTGGGTCACTAAGGACGACATGATCCGCAGCCACCTCCTCCCAGCCGTGTACAAGTCCATTGGTTTCTTGGGACAGTAAATGATCCCTTAAAGACTGCTGCTGATGCTGAGTGCCAGTCTCTACCTCCATGCTGACACAATCCTCCTCCTCCACCTTCTCCTCTTCCTCATCCTCTTCCTGTGTGATCGGCAGGCATGCAGGAACACTGTCTGGATAAAGGGGGCTTTGAGAGCTAAGGAAGTCCTCCTCTTCCTGCCTCTGTTCTGCCTCAAGTACCCTGTCCATTATTCCACGCAGCGTGTGCTCCAACAGATGGACAAGGGGAACAGTGTCACTGATGCATGCACTGTCACTGCTCACCATCCTCGTGGCCTCCTCAAATGGTGACAGGACAGTGCATGCATCCCTGATCATGGCCCACTGGCGTGGAGAAAAAAAACAAGCTCCCTTGACCCTGTCCTGGTGCCATAGTTGCACAGGTAGTCATTGATGGCCCTCTGTTGCGTGTGCAGCCACTGCAGCATGGCCAACGTTGACTTCCACCTGGTGGGCATGTCACAGTTTAGCCGGTTCTTTGGCAGGTTAAATTCCTTTTGAAGGTCAGCCAGCCGAGCACTGGCATTATATGACCGGCGGAAATGCACAAGACTTTCCTGGCCTGCCTTAGGACATTCTGTAAGCCTGGGTACCTGCCCAAGAACCGCTGCACCACCAAGTTAAGGACGTGAGCCAAACAGGGCACATTGGTAAGTTGTCCCTGTCGGAGGGCGGAGAGGAGGTTGGTGCCATTGTCGCCAACCACCATACCTCCCTTAAGCTGGCATGGCATCAACCATCTCTGAACCTGTGCCTGCAGAGCTGACAGAATATCTGCCCCAGTGTGGCTCCTGTCCCCCAAGCACACCAGCTCAAGCACCGCATGCCATCTTTTGGCTTGTGTGCTTGCGTATCCTCTTGAACGCCTCCAACACTACTGCACCCTTTCCTGCATCCTTCCCAGCTGCCAGAAGAGTCACCCAGTGTGCGGTGAAAGATAGGTAATTTCCCTGTCCATGCCTGCTGGACCATGAGTCAGCAGTAATATGCACGTTACCACTGACCACCCTGTCCAGCGAGGCCAAGACATTGCCTTCCACATGCCGGTAGAGAGCCGGAATCGCCTTCCGTGAGAAAAAGTGGCATTTGGGAACCTGCCACTGAGGAACCGCACATTCCACAAACTCACGGAAGGGGACACAGTCTACCAACTGAAAAGGCAGCAGTTGAAGTGCTAGCAATTTAGACAAGCTAGCATTCAACCGCTGGGCATGTGGATGTCTGGGAGCGAAGTTCTTTCAGCGGTGCAGCAGCTGGGGCAGGGAAATTTGCCTGGTACAATCTGACGTCGGTGTACCGATAGCAGATTACCCCTAAGTACTTGGCTGTGACACACCTAATTCTACACCTGCATTCCTCTCAGTGCAGGTCTCAGAGAGGACTGAAGGTATAGTGGGGTTGGAGATCTCAGCTGATAAGGAGCAAGGAGAGGTCCTCTTTGTTCTTTGGTGTGGGTCTTTTAAATACGCTTGCCAACGAACTGCATGGCAGGTCAACATATGTCTGGTCAAGCATGTGGTGACCAAGCGGGAGATGTTTTGGCCACACGAGATACGCTTAATACATATGTTGCAAATAGCAGCGGTGGGATCTGATGCACTTGTCTCAAAAAAGGCCCACACCAAAGAACTTTTGGAATAACGTGCAGAGACAGCAGCACCCTGCACATGCGGAGCTCTGCGGTGTGATGCAGTCGATGTGCTGCCCTTAAGCTGGCCCTTGGAGGGCATCCTGCCTTGTTGGTGCTGTGCCACCTCCTCCTCTCTCCTATCAGGCACCCACATGAAGTCAGTGACCTCATCATCCCCTCCCTCCTCATCACTGGAGCAAAGCTGGCAGTATGCTGCAGCTGGGGGAACATGACTGCCAGATTGCTGTCCTTCTTGTTCACCCCCTCTCTCTCTGGGCTCACGTTACTGCCTTCCTCTAGCTGGGTACCATCATCGGAGCCTTCAAAACTCTGGGCATCCTCCTGGTGCATGTACCCAACACTGTGGTAAAACAGTTTGGGGGACTCCTCAGGAGGACATGGTGGGGCTAGGGAGGGAGTCACTGATGCCATTGAGCCAAGGGAAGAGGCCGCGTTGGCAGCTGCTTTGCCAGACAAAGTACCCTGAGCCTGGGTGAGAGAGGATGAGGAGGATGAGGACGGCTTGGTCATCCACTCTACCAAGTCTTCCGCATGTTGCGGACTCAACATGGCCAGCTGCCGAAAAAAAGGACAAGTGTGTCCCACGGCCACGTGCTGATGAGGATGCACCGTCTCCACGACCAGCACTGTTGCCTCTAGACACAGAGCCTGCTTGCCCTCTTTTATTGGCTTGTGACTGTCTGCCTCTCCTTGTTGGCCTTCCAGACATACTAATGGCCTGCATTGAGATGTAGCTGTAATAAGCTGGGATGTATATATATACCGATTATACTGCAGCTAGCAGAATCAACTGCCTGACTGTAGTATTATTAGTATGAGAACACCAGCAATTGTCTTCACAGGTAGCTTTAAGTGCACACTGTGCAAAGGACACAGTACACTAACTGTCAGTGGCGTAGCGTTGGGGGTGCAGGGGGTGCCGTGGCCCCGGGCGTGACATTTATGTGTCACAGGCTGCCTCCTCCTAATTTCTCGATCCTGTGTCCCCGGGCTCCGGCTGCCATGTTAAGTGTCCGGCGCCCTGTGATTGGGTGTATGGGGGTCATGTGAGGTGTAGGGCTGGCCTGTCCTCGATCGCTCCTGAAGTCCCGCCTCCGCACGTGACCCCCCATACGCCCAATCACAGGGCGCCGGACACTGAACATGGCAGCAGCCAGAACGCGGGGGAGAGAAGAATGTGAGCCGCCGCTGTCTTCTCCTCCTCATCCAGATCGATGCAGCCAGGATAAGAAGGTGAGTGAGAGTCTTGTTACTGGACGGGGGGGGCGGGGGGGGCGAGAGAGACTGTAGGCAGGACAGTGTAGTGTAGTATAGTGGTTAGTATAGTGTAGTTTAGTATGGAGGTCAGTGTAGTATAGTGGTTAGTATGGTGTTTAGTATAGTGGTCAGTATAGTGTAGTGGACAGTGTAGTGTAGTATGGTGGTCACTGTAGTGTAGTATAGTGGTCAGTGTAGTGTAGTATGGTGGTCAGTATAGTGTAGTATAGTGGTTAGTGTAGTATAGTATAGGGTTCAGTATAGTGTAGTTTAGTATGGATAGTATAGTGGTCAGTATAGTGTAGTGGACAGTGTAGTGTAGTATGGTGGTCACTGTAGTGTAGTATAGTGGTCAGTGTAGTGTAGTATGGTGGTCAGTATAGTGTAGTATAGTGGTTAGTGTAGTATAGTATAGGGTTCAGTATAGTGTAGTTTAGTATGGAGGTCAGTGTAGTGTAGTGGACAGTATAGTATAGTGGACAGTGTAGTATGGTGGTCAGTATAGTGTAGTATGGTGGTCAGTGTAATGTAGTATAGTGGACAGTGTAGTATGGTGGTCAGTATAATGTAGTATGGTGGATAGTGTAGTATGGTGGACAGTGTAGTATAACAGACAGTGTAGTGTAGTATAGTGGTTAGTATAGTGTAGTTTAGTATGGAGGTCAGTGTAGTGTAGTGGACAGTGTAGTATAGTGGTCAGTGTAGTATGGTGGTCAGTGTAGTGTAGTATAGTGGACAGTGTAGTATAGTGGACAGTGTAGTGTAGTGGTCAGTGTAGTGGACAGTGTAGTATAGTGGACAGCATAGTATAGTATAGTGGTCAGTGTAGTGTAGTATAGTGGACAGTGTAGTGTAGTATAGTGGACAGTGTAGTATGGTGGTCAGTATAGTGTAGTATAGTGGTCAGTGTAGTGTAGTATAGTGGACAGTGTAGTATGGTGGTCAGTATAGTGTAGTATAGTGGTCAGTGTAGTATAGTGGACAGTGTAGTATGGTGGTCAGTATAGTGTAGTATAGTGGTCAGTGTAGTGTAGTATAGTGGACAGTGTAGTATGGTGGTCAGTATAGTGTAGTATAGTGGTCAGTGTAGTATAGTGGACAGTGTAGTATGGTGGTCAGTATAGTGGACAGTGTAGTATAGTGGTCAGTATAGTGGTCAGTGTAGTGTAGTATAGTGGTCAGTGTAGTATGGTGGTCAGTATAGTGTAGTATAGTGGTCAGTGTAGTATAGTGGACAGTGTAGTATGGTGGTCAGTATAGTGTAGTATAGTGGACAGTATAGTGTAGTGTAGTGGACAGTGTAGTATAGTGGACAGTATAGTGTAGTATAGTGGTCAGTGTAGTATAATGGACAGTGTAGTATGGTGGTCAGTATAGTGTAGTATAGTGGTCAGTGTAGTATATTGGACAGTGTAGTGTAGTATAGTGGACAGTGTAGTGTAGTATAGTGGACAGTGTAGTGTAGTATAGTGCACAGTGTAGTGTAGTATAGTGGACAGTGTAGTATAGTGGTCAGTGTAGTGTAGTATAGTGGTCAGTGTAGTGGACAATGTAGTGTAGTGGACAATGTAGTTTTCAGTGTAGTGGTCAGTATAGGAATTGGGTAGGTCAGTACTATTGTATTTGAAGGGACTCAGGGATAGCTAAAAGTCCGCAGGTTAGGGGGGCACAAATTAATTGCCTTGCCCCGGGTGCTGACAACCCACGCTACGCCACTGCTAACTGTAAATGCTGTAGCTGCCTGCCTGTGGTATTAATAGGAGCAGAACAACAGCAATTTTCTTCAGGTAGCTTTAGGTGTACACTGTGCAGAGGACACAGTACACTAACTGTAAGTACTGTAGCTGCCTGCCTGTGGTATTAATAGGATCAGAAGAACACCACCAATTTTCTTCAGGTAGCTTTAGGTGCACACTGTGCAGAGGACGCACTACACTAACTTGTAAATACTGCAGCTGCCTGTGGTACTAATAGGATCAGAAGAACACCACCAATTTTCTTTACGTAGCTTTAGGTGCACACTGTGCAGAGGAAACAGTACACTAACTGTAAATACTGTAGCTAATAGGATCAGAAGAACACCAGGAATTTTCTTCAGGTAGCTGTAAATACTGTAAAAACACCCGCCTGCCTGTCAGTAGTAGGAAGAGAATAACAGGAACGGATCTAGCTAAACTGAATACAGTATATATATATATATATATATATATATATATATATATATATATATATATATACTGTAAGTGCAGCTAACTGACTCACCTGCCTAATCTATCTAACTTAAATCAAATGACACTGTCTGTCTCTCTGTCTATCTATCTCTCTCTCAACGCTGGAACACACTATACAGGGCCGCCGTGCAGGCGACCTTATATAGTGTGGGGCGTGTACTAAACCCCCTGAGCCATAATTGACCAAAGCCAGGGTTACAGCTCTCTCTACAGACGGCGCTGTGATTGGCCAATCATGCGGGTCATAGTGCATGCTTGACCAATCATCAGCCAGCAATGCACTGCGATGCCGCAGTGAATTATGGGCCGTGATGCGCAACTCGAATTTGGCGCGAACGGCCCATATCGTTAGTAATTCGGTGAACGGCCGAACGCACGATGTTCGAGTCAAACAAGGGTTCGACTCGAACACGAAGCTCATCCCTATTAAGCATACAGCCTTGCCATGTATAACAGAGGACAAGGCAAAAAAACCTTTTGACCCCTTTTTCATTACAAGAAATTAATCGGGCAATAAAATCTTTAAAACAAGGTAAAAGTCCGGGACCAGATGGGTTCTCGGGGGCCTTCTATAAGCAGTATTGTGAAGCTTTTAGTCTTTATGGCCTTTATAATGAAATTAACTCGGACTGCCCATTTACCAAGCAAACACAGGAGGCACAAATTACACTTATTCTAAAAACAGTAAAAAGATCCTCCTCGATGTTCTAGCCATAGGCCCATTTCATTGATAAATGTGGACATGAAAATTTTTGCAAAGACTTAAGCTATGCATCTACAAATGCTGATTCCTTCCTTAATGGGTTTAGATCAGGTGGGGTTTGTATCAAAAAGAGAAGGCCGGGACAATATCAGACAAGTTTCTTGATACAATATGCCCAGAAAACCAAGATACCACTTTGCCTCCTCTCATTAGATGCAGAGAAGGCCTTTGATCGTTTGGATTGGAGGTTCATGGTAGCATCTCTGAAACAAGTAGGTCTCCCGGTGGAATTTATACAAAAAATAAAGGCTTTATATACTTCATGTTAAGGGAATATTGTCTTGACCCGTTAATATTTATAAGGGGACACGCCAGGGCTGCCCATTATCACCATACCTATACATCTTGGTAATGGAACATCTGGCTATGGCTTTACGGTCTAATCCCTCTATTCATGGAGTTATATATATATATATATAACCCGAGAAGAGCTTTTCCAAGCATTTTGCTCGAACTAGACCAATTTGGACCTTACAGCAACTTTAAAGCATATGTTACAAAATCTAGGTGCCTCAATATTACACTGTCGTTAACTGAGAAAGAAATATTGGAAACATATTTCCTATTTCAGTGGGAACTTCATTCTTTTAAATACTTGGGTGTTAATATTACGTCACAGCATGTGAGGTCAGCTTCCATTCCACCTTGCAGTTGATGGTTTTACACTATGTGGCGGCCTTTTTCTTTTACGAATGGTGGAGTCCATGATTGAGTCCGGTGACAAGGTTGAACTGAAGCTGACCTCACATGTTGTTTCGTGACCACGTTCCCAGTTCTATGCCTGTTTGACTCCTTGCTGCTGGCATTGGGTCCACTGAGTCCGGTAAGATTATCCAATTTTTTTCATTGGTGGTGGATTCACAATTTATGGTGATTTATTAATGGATGGTGGCCTATCCTTCAAATGTCGAATATATCTTCAATTTCAACATTGATTTCTACCTAAACACTTGTGATTTTATTTCACCTGTTTGGACTGTTTCTTGTTTTTTTCCCTCAAAGGTTATTTATTCACAATGTCATTTCACATATATGGATTTTTTAGTGATTTTTAATTTATGAATGTTATTTATATTAATCTATTACTGTTTGCACTTAGCACTTTATTTTATTTTGCACGGTCAATGTGTTATACTTACTGTGTGCATACTTGCACACTTTTTTAATATATATATACACAATATGGATTAGCGCTGCACTTAACACAGCCATTATTGTCTAAAGCGCTGGCAACAAAAGTGAGTACACCCCTAAGTAAAAATGTCCAAATTGGGCCCAAAGTGTCAATATTTTGTGTGGCCTCCATTATTTCCCAGCACTGCCTTAACCCTCTTGGGCATGGAGGTCATCAGAGCTTCACAGGTTGTCACTGGAGTCCTCTTCCCCTCCTCCATGATGACATCACTGAGCTGGTGGATGTTAGAGACCTTGCGCTCCTCCACCTTCCATAAGAGGATTCCCCACAGATGATCAATAGGGTTTAGGTCTGGAGACATGCTTGGCCAGTCCATCACCTTTACCCTCAGCTTCTTTAGCAAGGCAGTGGTGGTCTTGGAGGTGTGTTTGGGGTGGTTATCATGTTGGAATACTGCCCTGCGGCCCAGTCTCTGAAGGGAGGGGACCATGCTCTGCTTCAGTATGTCACAGTACATGTTGGCATTCATGGTCCCCTCAATGATCTGTAGCCCCCCAGTGCCGGCAGCACTCATGCAGCCCCAGACCATGACACTCCCACCACCATGCTTGACTGTAGACAAGACACGCTTGTCTTTGTCCTCCTCACCTGGTTGCCGCCACACACGCTTGTCACCATCTGAACCAAATACGTTTATCTTGGTCTCATCAGACCACAGGACATGGTTCCAGTAATCCATGTCCTTAGTCTGCTTGTCTTCAGCAAACTGCTTGCGGGCTTTCTTGTGCATCATCATCTTCTGGGATGACAGCCATGCAGACCAATTTGATGCAGTGTGCGGTGTATGGTCTGAGCACTGACAGGCTGACCCCCCACCCCTACAACCTCTGCAGCAAAACTGGCAACACGTCTATTTCCCAAAGACAACCTCTGGATATGACGCTGAGCACGTGACCTCAACTTCTTTGGTGGACCATGGCGAGGCCTGTTCTGAGGGGAACCTGTCCTTTTATACCGCTGTATGGTCTTGGCCACCGTGCTGCAGCTCAGTTTCAGGGTCTTGGCAATCTTCTTATAGCCTAGGCCATCTTTATGTAGAGCAACAATTCTTTTTTTCAGATCCTCAGAGAGTTCTTTGCCATGAGGTGCCATGTTGTACTTCCAGTGACCAGTATGAGAGAGTGAGAGCGATAACACCAAATTTAACACACCTGCTCCCCATTCACACCTGAGACCTTGTAACACTAACGAGTCACATGACACCGGGGAGAGAAAATGGCTAATTGGGCCCAAATTGAAGAGTTTCACTTAGGGGTGTACTCACTTTTGTTGCCAGCGGTTTAGACATTAATGGCTGTGTGTTGAGTTATTTTGAGGGGACAGCAAATTTACACTGTTATACAAGCTGTACACTCACTACTTTACATTGTAGACAAGTGTCATTTCTTCAGTGTTGTCACATGAAAAGATAGAAGAAAAGATTTACACAAATGTCACTGAGGGGTGTACTTATTTTATTGGGATTTTATGTGATAGACCAACACAAAGTGACACATAATTGTGAAGTGGAAGGAAAATGATAAATGATACAAATAAATATGTGAAATTTGTATTCAGCCCCCTTTACTCTGATACCCCTAACTAAAATCTAGTGGAACCAATTGCCTTCAGGAGTCACCTAATTAGTAAATAGTCCACCTGTGTGTCATTTAATCTCAGTATAAATACAGCTGTTCTGTGAAGCCCTCAGAGGTTTTTTAGAGAACCTTAGTGAACAAACAGAATCATGAAGGCCAAGGAACACACCAGACAGGTCAGGGATAAAGTTGTGGAGAAGTATAAAGCAGGGTTAGGTTATAAAAAAATCTCCCAAGCTTTGAACATCTCATGGAGCTCTTTCAATCCATCATAGGAAAATGGAAAGAGTATGGCACAACTGCAAACCTACCAAGACATGGCCGTCCACCTAAACTGACCGGCCGGGCAAGGAGAGCATTCATCAGAGAAGAGCCAAGAGGTCCATGGTAACTCTGGAGGAGCTGCAGAGATCCACAGCTCAGGTGGGAGAATCTGTCCACAGGACAACTATTAGTCGTGTTCTCCACAAATCTGCCCTTTATGGAAGAGTGACAAGAAGAAAGACATTGGTGAAAGAAAGTCATAAGAAGTCCTGTTTGTAGTTTGTGAGAAGCCATGTGGAGGACACAGCAAACATGTGGAAGAAGGTGATATGGTCAGAGGAGACCAAAATTCAACTTTTTGGCCTAAAAGCAAAACGCTATGTGTGGGGAAAACTAACACTGCACATCACCCTGAACACACCATCCCCACCGTGAAACATGGTGGTGGCAGCATCATGTGGTGGGGATGCTTTTCTTCAGCAGGGACATGGAAGCTGGTCAGAGTTGATGGGAAGATGGATGGAGACAAATACAGGACAATCTTAGAAGAAAACCTGTTAGAGTCTACAAAAGACTTGAGACTGGGGCGGAGGTTCACCTTCCAGCAGGACAACAACCCGAAACATCCAGCCAGAGCTACAATGGAATGGTTTAGATCAAAGCATATTCATGTGTTAGAATGGCCCAGTCACAGTCCAGACCTAAATCACATTGAGAATCTGTGGCAAGACTTGAAAATTTCTGTTCACAGACGCTCTCCATCCAATCTGACAGAGCTTGAGATATTTTACAGAGAAGAATGGGCAGAAATGTCCTCTCTAGATGTGCAAAGCTGGTAGAGACATCCCCAAAAAGACTTGTAGAGAAATGGGGTTCTACAAAGTATTGACTCTGGGGGGTGCCATACAAATGCCCCCTCCCCCACACTTTTCACATATTTATTTGTATCATTTATCATTTTCCTTCCACTTCACAATTATGTGACACTTTGTGTTGGTCCATCACATAAAATCCCAATAAAATACATTTACGTTTTTTGGTTGTAACGTGACGAAATGTGGGGAATTTCAAGGGATATGAATACTTTTTCAAGGCACTGTACACCTGTTGTAAGTAGATATTATTCAAATCTGTTCACCAAATTACACTTGTGGGTGTACTTTACTTACCGTATATACTCGAGTATAAGTCGAATTTTTCAGCACATTTTTTAGTGCTGAAAGTGCCCCCCTCGACTTATACTCGAGTCAAGCACTTTTCTGCAGCAAAAAATTTCATTTTCCGAACCGACTTTGGGGCCCCGTATCTCAGGGCCACTTGGTGCTAGGAAATTTGGTGTGCAAACCCAGTGGACCTGGTACCACAACATATCCAAAGCTGAAGTTTCTAGCTCTAAGTGGCCCCGAGATACGGGGCCGCAAAATCGGTTCAGAAAATGTCATTCTCTGCTGCAGAAAAGTGCTTGACATTTTCTGAACCGAGTTTGAGGCCCCATATCTCAGGGTCACTTGGTGCTAAGAACCCCAAATTTGGTGCGCAAACCCAGTGGAACTGGTACCACAACATATCCAAAGCTGAAGTTCCTAGCACTAAGGGGCCCTGAGATACAGGGCCCCCAAACTGGTTCAGAAAATGTCATTCTCTGCTGTAGAAAAGTGCTTGACATTTTCTGAACTGATTTTTGGGGCCCTGTATCTCGGGGCCACTTGGTGCTAGAAACCCCAGCTTTGGAAATGTTATGGGGCTAGTTCCACTGGGTTTGCACACCAAATTTGGGGTTCTTAGCACTAAGTGTCCCTGAGATACAGGGCCCCAAATTCGGTCAACTGTGTCCATCTGCTGCAATGTCATTTCGGGACCCTTTGGGTTCAGAGACCCCAAATTTTGGCTGCAGCTAGGGGGCATCTAGGAACCCTTAACTACCGAGTTTGAAGTTCAGGGGACCTATGGCTGCAAATGGGCACAGTGAGGCTGCAAATGGGCATTGTTGACCCTCTTTTCCACTTACAGTAGCTGTGCATTTCTCACCCTCGTCTTATACTCGGGTCAATAAGTTTTTCCCATTTTTTTGTGGTAAATTAGGGCCTCGACTTATACTCGGAACGACTTATACTCGAGTATATACGGTATTTCCTATTTTTCCTGCTTACACATTAATATATCTTTGTCGTGTCTCGCTTGCTGTCTGCTAAACGCACCCCCATGTCCACCCCCATATCTGCCTTCATCATGACCCGTGTGGTTTGTTGATGTGCTCTTCTCCACAATGCCGCTCTGCTTTATTGCCACCTGTGTGATGTATTTTACCATTTTGATTTACTTCTTTGTATTTCCTTTCATCAGATATGATAAGATCCCAGGTGAAGCGCGTTTGGTGCACAAAAACTAGTCGCGCATGTTTCAGTTTTATCTTTCAGATAATAGCGGTCCCGGTGGCGGGTTCACCACAGGTTCATTTTTATGGGCAGCGGGAGAGGTGCCCCCTCCCCTCCCGGCGTTTCACGGGCATTTTCCCCGTTTGCCGGAGATGTCGGAAGTGGTAAAAATGATCCGATGTGCAGAAGGGATGGGCAGGAAGTCGAGTGAGGGCAGGATGGCAAGATGGCCCCCACTCGACTCTATGCCCTTGGAGGATCGAAGTGACGTCAAAACATCATTTCCACACTTCGGCTTTAAAGGGCCCTTTTTTTTTTGTGTTAATGTAAAATTACTTTTTGTTTTCCTTTCATTTGTAAATGTGAGATGTAAAGGTCTTTTTGACCCCACATCTCACAATAAAGAGGCCCTGTCCTGCTTATTTCTAGTACAAGGGATGTTTACATTATAGGAATACAAGTGGTCCGTTTTTTTTAAAGGGATAGTGTAAAAATAAAAAGGAAAATAAATAAGTTAAAAAAAAAAAAAATTAAAGCGTCCCGTCCTTCTAAGCTCGCGTGCAGAAGCGAATGCATACACAAGTCGCGCCCACATATGTGTTCAAATAACACATGTAAGGTATCGCCATGATCGTTAAAGCGAGACCAATGATTCTAGCACTAGACCTCCCCTGTAACCCTAAACTGGTAACCTGTAAAAAAAAAAAAATTTAAATCCTCACCTATGGAGATTTTTTAAGTACCGTATGTTTGTAGCCATTTCACGAGGGCGCGCAATTTTAAAGCGTGACGTGTTGGGTATCTATTTACTTGGCATAACATCATATTTCACAATAAACACAATAATTGGGCTAACTTTACTGTTTTCTTACTTTTTAATTCAAAAAAATGAATTTTTTCCACCCAAAAAAATTGCATTTGTAAGGCCGTTGTGCAAATACGGTGTGACATAAAGTAGTGCAACAACCGGCGTTTTATTCCCTTAGGGTCTCTATTACAGACTCCTATTCATTCATATACAGTGCAGCTTAGGCTGCAGATAAAGGGACTGTTTAAAGAAACAAAAGAGATATTAGAGATCTGTTTATACCCCAGATGTCTCTCCAAAGCCCCACCCCACCCCCAAAAAAATGTGAAAAATAGTAAAAATAAAACTAACTGCAAAAAAAATGTAAAACATAGTTGGTGTAGATTTAGACATGTGTCTAATGCCGTGTACACACGAACGGACTTTACGGCAGACTTTGCCCGGCAGACTTTTCTATGGACTTTACGACGGACTTTACGAATGAACGGACTTGCCTACACACGATCAACCAAAGTCCGACGGATTCGACCGTGATGACGTACGACCGGACTAAAATAATGAAGTTCATAGCCAGTAGCCAATAGCTGCCCTAGCGTCGTTTTTTGTCCGTTGGACTAGCATACAGATGAGCGGACTTTTCGACCGGACTTGAGTCCGTCGGATAGATTTGAAACATGTTTCAAATCTAAGTCCGTCAAACTTTTGAGAAATCAAAGCCAGCTGGAGCCCACACACGATCGAATTGTAAGATAAAATCCGGTACGCCGGACCAAGTATGCCGGAAAGTCAGCTCGTGTGTACGCGGCATAAGTATCCCTTGCCTCTGAAGCCCGATCCACCTTCGGATTGCGCTCCAGTGGCTATCGATAGGTGATGAGAAAGCAATGCAATGCCTCCTAACTGCCTGTTTTAATCCCACTTTACCAAACAATGCACCGCAACTGCATGCATTACTCAAGGTTGTGGAGCATTTGTGGTATAAATGTGTAGTGTTTCTGGCAAATGGTATCTCTACAAGTTGGGTCAACTTTGTCAAAGCATCACAACATCAGCGTTTGGCAGGCGGTAAAAACGCAACTGCTCATTTTTGCCACCTGCCAAATGCCTTCCCACCCCGCCCTTTAGCTGCAATAGGCATTGACCAGGTTGCTGATGCTGTGATGCTTCCGGCCTGCGGCAATGTTGACCCAACTTGAAGCGGTGCCATCCGCCGAACACTACACACCTATGTCAGTGAAGAAATGCCATAAAGGTCCCCGCAAACCTCATGCTATGCATGCAACTGTGGTGCATTTGTTGGTAAAACGGGGTTAACCACTTGCCGACCGCTGCATGTACATTTACGTCGGCAGAATGGCATGGCTGGGCAAATAGGCGTACCTGTACGTCCCTTTGAATTTGCCGCCGTGTAGTCGCGTGTGCGCCGCCGGCGGCACACGCACAACCCTGCCACGAGCTCCATGAGTAGGATCACGGGTTTCATGGACTCGATGTCCGCGGGGATACCCGCGATCGCCTCACGGAGATGAAGAACGGGGAGATGCTAATGTAAACAAGCATCTCCCCGTTCTGCCTAGTGACACTGTCACTGATCATAGCTCCCTACGATCGGGAGCGGTGATCAGTGACGTGCCACTCGTAGCCACGCCCCCTAACAGTTAGAATCACTCCCTAGGACACACTTAACCTCTTCCTAGACAGATAGTGGTTAACCCCTTCACTGCCAGTGTCATTTTTACAGTAATCAGTGCAATTTTATAGCACTGATCGCTGTAAAAATGACAATGGTCCCAAAAATGTGTCAAAATTGTCCGATCTGTCCGCCATAATGTTGCAGTCATGATAAAAATCGCTGATCGCCGCCATTATTAGTAAAAAAAATATATTAATAAAAATGCCATAAAACTATGCCCTATTTTGTAGACGCTATAACTTTTGCACAAACCAATCAATAAACGCTTACTGCGATTTTTTTTTTTACCAAAAATATGTAGAAGAATACGTATCGCCCTAAACTGAGGAAAAAAAAGTTTTTTTATATTTTTTGGGGATATTTATTATAGCAAAAAGTAAAAAATAAAGCGTTTTTTTCAAAATTGTGGCTCTAATTTTGTTTATAGCGCAAAAAATAAAAACCGAAGAGGTGATCAAATACCACCAAAAGAAAGCTCTATTTGTGGGAAAAAAAGGACGTCAATTTTGTTTGGGAGCCACGTCACACAAAACCGCGCAGGGACCTGAAGGGTCTGGTATGGATTTTGAGGGGGACCCCCACGCCATTTTTTTAAAAATTTTGGTTCGGGGTTTCCCTGTGGGGAAATTCCATGCTGTTTTTATCAATGAACTTTTATTGCCGGACCAACAATTCATTATATCCAGTGCCAGGGATGAGCTTCGTGTTTGAGTCAAACCCATGTTCGACTCGAACATCGTCTGTTCGATCGTTCGTCGAATTGCGTACGATATGGGCCGTTTGTGCCAAATTCTAGTGGCGCGTCATGGCCCATAATTCACTGCGGCATCGCAGTGCATTGCTGCCTGATGATTGGCTAAGCATGCACTATGACCCGCATGCTTGGCCAATCACAGCACCGTCTGTACAGAGAGCCGTAATTGGCCAAAGCCAGGGTGGCTTTGGCCAATTATGGCTCAGGGTGTTTAGTACACGCCCCACACTATATAAGGCCGCCTGCACGTCGGCTATGTGTAGTGTGTTGCGGCGGCGGAGAGTGATAGATAGATAAAGAGACAGTGTCATTTGATTTAAGTTAGATAGAGTAGGCAGGTCGAGTCAGTTAGCTGCACTTACAGTGTATTGTGTATATATATATATATGAATCCCAGGTGTTATATATATATATATATATATATATATATATATATATATATATATATATATACACTGTATTCAGTTTAGCTAGATCCATTCCTGTTATTCTCTTCCTAATATACTGACAGTCAGGCAGGTGTTTTTACAGTATTTACAGTTAGTGTACTGTGTACCCTGCACAGTTGCACCTACAGTATAGCTACCTGAAGACAAGTGCTTGTGTGCTTCTGATCCTATTAATATCACAGGCAGGCTCTTGAAGTATTTACAGTTAGCGTACTGTGTAACCCTGCACAGTTGCACCTACAGTATAGCTACCTGAAGACAAGTGCTTGTGTTCTTCTTCTGATCCTATTAATACCACTGGCAGGCATTCTGCTAGCTACAGTATAATCGTTATATGAGAAACAATGGGGAAAAGATTAGGGGGATTTTTGCGGTGCCAAGTACAAAAAGAGAAGAGTTGTTTTCATCAGTTAAAATAGAAAAAGATTTTATTTAAAGACATGCTTAAAAAAAATTTTAACATATAAAATGACAAATGTTTGGTGGTCATATTTTAAACAAATATAGCATGATTCACAGTGGAGACGTTGCACATTAACCCGATATGTTTCGCTATTCGCTTCCTCAGGGGATGTGCAAGGCTTATTTGAAACCACCAGACAATAGCTAACACCCGCAAACCACCAAGCCGGACCTTAGACAATCACCCCCAGATGACCCGATCTGAAAAATCAGTCAGGTGTGGCCATAGAGGGCAGAAAGGCGACGAAAAGGTATGTGCCTAGTAATCAAAAAAGGGGGAGACGCTCGTACACAATTTCATTAATGGAGCTCTGGAAATTTAACTGCAGGAAGCAGACTGAAGAGATATTGGAGAGAAAATCTCTATAGAAGTATGCCGTAAATCAAGCTAGATAAGCGCCACTGGGTAGGAGCATCTCCCTCCGGCTCTGGCTGCCGCCTCCCTCCTTCGCCTTTCTGCCCTCTATGGCCACACTTGACTGATTTTTCGGATCGGGTCAACTGGGGGGGAATTTGTCTAAGGTCCGGCTTGGTGGTTTGCGGGTGTTAGCTATTGTCTGGTGGTTTTAAATAAGCCTTGCACATCCCCTGAGGAAGCGAATAGCGAAAAATGTTGGGTTAATGTGCAACGTCTCCACTGTGAATCATGCTATATTTGTTTAAAATATGACCACCAAACATTTGTAATTTTATATGTTCAAATTTTTTTAAGCATGTCTTTAAATAAAATCTTTTTCTATTTTAACTGATGGAAACAACTCTTCTCTTTTTATACTTGGCACCGCAAAAATCACCCTAATCTTTTCCCCATTGTTTCTCATTTACATTGGGATGAGGTGCCTAACTTAGGGGTGTTAAATCATCAACCAGACCAAAAAATGTTTTGTTTTTTAACATTTTTTATAATCATTTTATATATATATATATATATACATCCCAGTTTTGTGCAGCTACATCTCACTGCAGGCCATTAGTATGTCTGGAAGGCCAACAAGGAGAGGCAGACAGTCACAAGCCAATAAAAGAGGGCAAGCAGGCTCTGTGTCTAGAGGCAACAGTGCTGGTGCATCCTCATCAGCACGTGGCCGTGGGACACGCTTGGCCTTTTTTTCAGCATCTGGCAGTGTTGAGCTGCAACATGCGGAAGACTTGGTAGAGTGGATGACCAAGCTGTCCTCATCCTCCTCATCCTCTCTCACCCAGGCTCAGGGTACTTTGTCTGGCAAAGCAGCAGCCTCTTCCCTCGGCTCAATGTCATCAGTGACTCCTTCCCTAGCCCCACCATGTCCTCCGAATTGTTTGACCACAGTGTTGGGTACATGCTCCAGGAGGATTTCCAGCATTTTGAAGGCTCCGATGATGGTACTCTAGAGGAAGGCAGTGAGCCCAGACAGAGGGGGTGCCCAAGAAGACAGCAATCTGGCAGTCATGTTCCCCCTGCTGCAGCATACTGCCAGGTTTGCTCTAGTGATGAGGAGGGAGGGAATGATGAGGTCACTGACTCCATGTGGGTGCCTGATAGGAGCGAGGAGGAGGAGGATGTACATCACCAATGAGGCAGGATGCCCTCCAGGGGCCTGCTCAAGGGCAGCACACTGACTACGTCAGACCGCAGAGCTCCGCATGTGCAGGGTGCTGCTGTCTCTGCACGTTATTCCAAAAGTTCTTTGTTTTGGGCCTTTTTTGAGATGAGTGCATCAGATGCCACCGCTGCTATTTGCAACATATGTCTTAAGCGTATCTTGCGTGGCCAAAACACCCACTTGGGCACCACATGCTTGACCAGACATATGTTGACCTGCCATGCAGTTCACTCCCAGCCATCCACATGCCCAGCGGTTGAATGATAGCTTGGCTAAATTGCTAGCACTTCAACTGCTGCCTATTCAGTTGGTAGACTCTGCCCCCTTCAGTGAGTTTGTGGAATGTGCGGTTCCTCAGTGGCAGGTTCCCAAATGCCACCTTTTCTCACGGAAGACGATTCCGGCTCTCTACCGGCATGTGAAAGGCATCGTCTTGGCCTTGCTGGACAGGACGGTCAGCGGTAAGGTGCATATTAGCGTTGACTCATGGTCTAGCAGGCATGGACAGGGACATTACTAGGGATGAGCTACGTGTTCAAGTCGAACCCATGTTCGACTCGAACATCGGCTGTTCGCCCGTTCGCCGAATTGCGAACGATATGGGCCGTTCGCGCCAAATTCGTGTGGCGCGTCACGGCCCATAATTCACTGCGGCATCGCAGTGCATTGCTTGCTGATGATTGGCCAAGCATGCACTATGACCCGCATGCTTGGCCAATCACAGCGCCGCCTGAACAGAGAGCCATAATTGGCCAAAGCCAAGGAGGCTTTGGCCAATTATGGCTCAGGGGATTTAGTACACGCCCCACACTATATAAGGCCGCCTGCACGGCGGCCCTGTGTAGTGTGTGTTCCGGCGTTCATAGATAGAGAGAGAGAGAGAGAGAGAGACACAGACAGTGTCATTTGATTTGAGTTAGATAGATTAGGCAGAACAGTCAGTTAGCTGCACTTACAGTGTATTGTGTATATATATGCATCCCAGGTGTTGCATATATATATATACACTGTATTCAGTTTAGCTAGATCCGTTCCTGTTATCTTCTAGACTATTTACATTTAGTGCAGTGCGTCCTGCTCACAGTGTTCAGCTAGATCCCTTCCTGTTAAATTCTAGACTATTTACATTTAGTGCAGTGCGTCCTGCTCACAGTGTTCAGCTAGATCCGTTCCTGTTATCTTCTAGACTATTTACATTTAGTGCAGTGCGTCCTGCTCACAGTGTTCAGCTAGATCCGTTCCTGTTATCTTCCTACTGACAGGCAGGCTTGTCTGGTTACAGTATATAAAGCTACCTGAAGAAAATTACTGGTGTTCTTTTGATCCTATTAGTACCACGGTCAGGCAGCTAGACTATTTACAGTTAGTGCAGTGCGTCCTGCTCACAGTGTTCAGCTAAACCTACAAGTTAGTGGGGTGCGTCCACCTCACAGTGTTCAGCTAAAGCTACCTGTAGAAGGTTGGTGGTGTTCTCATACTACAGGCAGGTAGTTGATTTTGCTAGCTGCAGTATCAGTACATATATATATATATATATATATATATATCCCAGCTTAGTGCAGCTACAGGCCATTAGTATGTCTGGAAGGCCAAGAAGGAGAGGCAGACAGTCACAAGCCAATAAGAGAGGGCAAGCAGGCTCTGTGTCTAGTGCTGGTCATGGAGACGGTGCATCCTCATCAGCACGTGGCCATGGGACACGCTTGGCCTTTTTTTTGGCAGCTGGCCGTGTTGAGCCGCAACATGCGGAAGACTTGGTCGAGTGGATGACCAAGCCGTCCTCATCCTCCTCATCCTCTCTCACCCATGCCCAGGGTGCTTTGTCTGGCAAAGCAGCGGCCTCTTCCCTCAGCTCAATGTCATCAGTGACTCCTTCCCTAGCTCCACCATGTCCTCCTGAGGAGTCCCTCGAACTGTTTGACCACAGTGTTGGGTACATGCTCCAGGAGGATGCCCAGCGTTTGGAAGGCTCTGATGATGATACTGAGCTCGATGAAGGCAGTAACATGAGCACGGACAGAGGGGGTGCCCAAGAAGGACAGCAATCTGGCAGTCATGCTCCCCCTGCTGCAGCATACTGCCAGGTTTGCTCCAGTGATGAGGAGGGAGGGGATGATGAGGTCACTGACTCAACGTGGGTGCCTGATAGGAGAGAGGAGGAGGAGGAGGCGGCACATCACCAACGAGGCAGGATGCCCTCCAGGGGCCAGCCTAAGGGCAGCACATTGACTGCATCACACCCCAAAGCTCCACATGTGCAGGGCGCTGCAGTCTCTGCGCGTTATTCAAAAAGTTCTTTGGTGTGGGCCTTTTTTGAGACGAGTGCATCAGATCGCACCACTGCTATTTGCAACATATGTCTCAAGCGTATCTCACGTGGCCAAAACATCTCCCGCTTGGGTACCACATGCTTGACCAGACATATGTTGACCTGCCATGCAGTTCGTTGGCAAGCGTATCTAAAAGACCCACACCAAAGAACAAAGAGGATCTCTCCTTGCTCCTCATCAGCTGAGATCTCCAACCCCACTATACCTTCAGTCCTCTCTGAGACCTGCACTGAGAGGAATGAAGGTGCAGAATTAGGTGTGTCACAGCCAAGTACTTGTGGGCAATCTGCTTTTGGTACACCGACGTCAGATTGTACCAGGCAAATTTCCCTGCCCCAGCTGCTGCACCGCCGAAAAAAGTTTGCTCCCAGCCATCCACATGCCCAGCGGTTGAATGCTAGCTTGACAAAATTGCTAGCACTTCAACTGCTGCCTTTTCAGTTGGTAGACTCTGCCCCCTTCCGTGAGTTTGAGGAATGTGCGGTTCCTCAGTGGCAGGTACCCAAACGCCACTTTTTCTCACGGAAGGCGATTCCGGCTCTCCACCGACATGTGGAAGGCAATGTCCATGCCTCACTGGACAGGGTGGTCAGCGGTAAGGTGCATATCACCGCTGATTCATGGTCCAGCAGGCATGGACAGGGACGTTACCTAAGTTTCACGGCGCATTGGGTGACTCTGCTGGCAGCTGGGAAGGATGCAGGACAAGGTGCAGTAGTGTTGGAGGTTGTTCCGCCACCACGCCTCCAAAATGCCACTACTAATGATTGTGACACACCTCTCTCCTCCACCCCCTCCTCTTCTTCTTCCTCCATGGCCTCTTCCTGTGCTTTTTCCTCGGAACCAGCGGTGCTCCGTAGCCGTTCAAGGGGCTACGCAATTACGCAGGCCAAAAGATGCCATGCGGTGCTTGAGCTGGTGTGCTTGGGGGACAGGAGCCACACTGGGGCAGAGGTTCTGTCAGCTCTGCAGGGGCAGGTTCAGAGGTGGTTGACGCCACGCCAACCTAAGGCAGGAATGGTGGTTTGCGACAATGGCACCAACCTCCTCTCTGCCCTCCGACAGGGACAAATGACCCATGTGCCCTGTTTGGCTCATGTCTTTAACTTGGTGGTGCAGCGGTTCTTGGGCAGGTACCCGGGCTTACAGGATGTCCTGAGGCAGGCCAGGAAAGTCTGTGTGCATTTCCGCCGGTCATATAATGCCAGTGCTCGGCTGGCGGACCTCCAAAAGGAGTTTAACCGCCTAATCTGTGACATGCCCACCAGGTGGAACTCAACGTTGGCCATGCGGCAGCGGCTGCACACGCAGCAGAGGGCCATCAATGAGTACCTGTGTGACTATGGCACCAGGACAGGGTCAGGGGAGCTTGGCTTCTTTTTCCCCATGCCAGTGGGCCATGATCAGGGATGCATGCACTGTCCTGTCACCATTTGAGGAGGCCACGAGGATGGTGAGCAGTGACAGCACATGCATCAGTGACACTGTCCCCCTTGTCCACCTGTTGGAGCAGACGCTACCTGGAATAATGGACAGGGCACTTGAGGCAGAACAGAGGCAGGAAGAGGAGGACTTCCTTAGCTCTAAAGGCCCCCTTTATCCAGACAGTGTTCCTGCGTGCCCGCTGATCACACAGGAAGAGGAGGAGGAGGAGGAGGAGGAGGAAGATTGTGTCAGTATGGAGGTGGAGCCTGGCACTAATCATCAGCAGCAGTCTTTAAGGGATCAGTCCCAAGAAACACATGGACTTGTACGTGGCTGGGAGGAGGTGGCTGCGGACCATGTCGTCCTTAGTGACCCAGAGGACTCCTGACGGAATGCCTCAGCAAACCTACGCTGCATGGCCTCCTTGATCCTGCAAAGCCTGCGTAAGGATCCTCGTATTCGTGGTATCAAGGAGAAGGACCAATACTGCCTGGCAACCCTCCTTGATCCACGTTACAAGGGTAAGGTTGCGGACCTTATCTTGCCATCGCAAAGGGAGCAGAGGATGAAACAATCCTCGGGAGGCCTTGCAGAAAAGTCTGTGCAACGCGTTCCCAGAGACTGGGAGGTTAAAAACTCCTGTTTCTGGACAACGTGTTGCTGAGGCTTCGGTCAGTCAAAGAAGGAGTGGTGGAGAAGGTGGCCGTCTGACCGATGTGTTCAGACAATTTTTTGGTCCGCAGCCCCAAGGTATGATCGGTTCCAGCAACCATCGCCAGCGTCTGTTTTACATGGTGCAGGAATACCTAGGGGCAAGATCAGACTTGGACACCTTTCCCACCGAAAATCCTCTGGGTTACTGGGTCTTGAGGATGGATCACTGGCCAGAGCTTGCACAGTATGCAATTGAGCTACTGGCCTGTCCTGCATCCAGCGTTCTTTCGGAACGCACATTCAGTGCTGCTGGAGGCGTGGTAACCGATCACAGGGTGCGTCTGTCCACCGACTCGGTCGATCGGCTGACCTTCATAAAAATGAATCAGTCTTGGATCACCACCAGCTACCAAGCACCTGATGCTGATGTAACCGAATAATTTTTTTTGAAATCTCAGATCCCTTCAAAGACTGCCTATGCTGATGCTGAGTGACTATCCCTGAGTAATTATCCTCTTACTCCTCAATCATCACGCTGATAGCTTGTAAGAACATTTTTGGTTGTGGGCGCCACCACCAGTGCCTAAGGCACATGTCAGGAAAGGGTCCATCCGCTGGTAAGATATATCATTTGGCATGCAGTACTGGGGTCCACCAGCAGGTGTCTCCTGGCAGTGTTGAACTGTCAGGAGAATATTTCCCTGCTGGTGTCATGTCATCTTTTGGCCGCAGTACTGATGTCCACCAGCGGATGGATCCCGGCAGTATGGAGCAGACAACACACACTGCGCTCAGCTGTGACATGAGGTCAATTACCAGCCTTATAAATACCCGGCAAGCCCTCATAGGCTTGCCTTGGTATCTCTCTCCCTGCACTCTAACCTTGCTGCCCGTTACTTCGACCTTGAGCCTGCATCTGCCTTGTCCTGACCTGACCTGATCTGATCCCATCCCTATCCTGAGCCTATCCCCTCTGTTCCTGGTTACCTTGGATCCCTGCCCTGTATCCCATCCATCCACCCTCTTCCTGTCCTGCTGGTTTGATCTCCCTGTGTATGACCTTGGCCTGGCTTTGTTTATGATTACGGTATCTCCATTTCCTTGTATATATTGTTGTTTGTAGTGGGTTTGTTGTGTTGGTTTTGCACTGTTTATATTTCTTTATTTGTCACTTTATTTATTAAACACCATTATTTCACTTATATGTGTTTTGGGTTTCCTCTGTGCAGTCCACACAGTCTGGTCAAATAGATTCTCTGACAGTATACCAAGGCCATCCCTGACCAGACGTGGCTGCATTGAGGAAACCATCCTGGTTTATCGGGTCTGCTAATATGGATTTCGATGAAATTCTTTATTATTCTCTGCTAGCAGAAGAGGATGGTGAATATTGTCGCCAGATTTTAAAAGGGTGGACTAGTGACAGGCTGATGGAAACTATCCGATCAGCTCATTCCCTAGTGGATCAGGGGTATATGTCTTTTGAAGATGTTCAGCCTCTGATCCAGTTATGTGCAAAACCAGCCCTGTCATGCATTCCCGAGGGAAGTGATGATTTTTCGCCCCCCTTCAATTATGGCCAAGTTGAATCCCTGGTTTGGTTGTTAGAGGATGATCCAGCCTATTTTATGGAACATTATTCCTCCTGTTCACAGCAAGTGTTGTCTAATTGCATCCAGTCGGTGCAATCCTTGATTAGTCAGGCTGTGTGTGAATCAGCGTTTGTTCAACCTGTGCTGCAGGTATGGTCAGATCTCCTGTCTTTTGCTAAGCCACAATACTCCAGCCCTGCCATTAATCCTCTGTCTCCCCAAAAATGTAACTCCCCGTTGCCTATGGCAACCTCAGCTACAGCCCAGTTTATCAAACCCCCTACCAAATACTACTACCCAGTCTTCAAGTGTAGCACCTATCCCGCCTTCAATCCACCTGTCTCTTCTCCTCCACCTGTAACAGTCCCACAAAACCCCTCTCTAGCTACAGTTCCTTGGTCTTCCTTCGATCCAGCTACTTTCTTTTCTTTCAGCCCTGCACCTACATACAAGACTGCACGGGCTAAACCAAAAAAGAAACAAAAATTCTTTCCTACCCACACGATCCTGCCAGTAACCCAACTTGCTTCCACACCAACTAACCCACCTGATTCTGTCAAACCAGTGCCTGCTACCGAGCCTGACAGTCCAGTGCCTGCTACCGAGCCTGATGCGCCAGTGTCTTCTACGCAACCAGTTGTGCCAATGCCTGTGCCCGCTGTCCAGTTTGATGTCCCTGCCTTCCAGTCTGGTGTGCCCACCTTCCAGTCTGATGCACCCGCTCTCCAGTCTAATGCACCTGCAATCCAGTCCGATATGCCTGCCTCCCAGCCAGATGTCTTGAAGCTTGCCTTCCAGCCTGAAGTCCCGGTGCCCGCTTTTCAGTCTGTGCCCGCTCCCCAGTCTGATGTCTTCATGCCTGCCTCCCAGCCTGATGTCCCGAAGCTTGCTTTTCAGCCTGATGTCTTGGTTTCTGCCTTCCAACTTGATGTCCCTGCCTTCCAACTTGATGTCCCTGCCTTCCAGTCTGGTGTGCCCACCTTCCAGTCTGGTGTGCCCACCTTCCAGTCTGGTGTGCCCACCTTCCAGTCTGGTGTGCCCACCTTCCAGTCTGGTGTGCCCACCTTCCAGTCTGGTGTGCCCACCTTCCAGTCTGATGTGCCTACCTTCCAGTCTGACGCACCCGCTCTCCAGTCTAATGCACCTGCTATCCAGTCCGATATGCCTGCCTTCCAGCCGGATGTCTTGAAGCTTGCCTTCCAGCCCGAAATCCCAGTGTCCATGTTCCAGTCTGACGCCCCAGCGACTATTGACCAGTCTGATGTACCTGCTGTTCTGCCCGATGTGCCAGCGCCTGTGTCTGCTGCCCAGTCTAAAGTTCCAGCACCCGCTGCCTGGTCTGATGTCTCGGTGCCGGCTTTCCAGTCCGCTTTCCAGCCTGTGGTGCCAGTGTCTACTACTCAGCCAGTTGTGCCAATGCCTGTGTGCGCTGCCCAGTTTGAGGTCCCAGTGCCTGCTGCTCAGCCCGAAATTCCAGTGTCCATGTTCCAGTCTGACGCTTCAGCGACTACTGACCAGTCCGATGTACCTGTTCAGCCTGTTGTGCCAGTACCTGCTGTTCTGCCTGATGTGCCCACTGTTCAGCCTGATGAGCCTGCTTTCCGGTTTGATGTGACCATCCTCCAGCCTGATATCCTGGTACCTGTCTTCCAGCCTGATGTCGTGATGTTGGTATCCCAGCCTGAGGTTTCGGTGCCCGTGTCTCCGCCTGAAGTTTCGGTGCCCGTGTTTCAGCCTGGAGTTTCGATGCCCGTGTCTCAGCTTGCTGAATCGGTGCCCGTTACCCAGTCTGTTGAATCGGTGCCCGTTACCCGGTCCGCTGAACTGGTGCCCGTTACCCAGTCTGCTAAACCAAAGTCCGTCACTTGGCCTGTCAAGCCAGTATCCGTTATCCGGCTTGCCGAACCAGTGCCCGGTGCCCAGCTCGCTGGGTCGGGGCCTGTTACCCAGCCCACTGGGCCGGGGTCCGTTACCCAGCTTGCTGAGCCGGTGCCTGTAATCCGGCCTGCCCTTACGGTGCTCGCTGTTCGGCCCAATGTTCCAGAACCTGCTGCCCAGCTCGATGACCCGGAGCCTGCTGCCCAGCTCGATGACCCGGAGCCTGCTGCCCAGCTCGATGACCCGGAGCCTGCTGCCCAGCTCGATGACCCGGAGCCTGCTGCCCATCTCGATGACCCGGAGCCTGCTGCCCATCTCGATGACCCGGAGCCTGCTGCCCAGCTCGATGACCCGGAGCCTGCTGCCCAGCTCGATGACCCGGAGCCTGCTGCCCAGCTCGATGACCCGGAGCCTGCTGCCCAGCTCGATGACCCGGAGCCTGCTGCCCAGCTCGATGACCCGGAGCCTGCTGCCCAGCTCAAGTTGTTCCTGTGTGCTGCCCAGCTCAAGTTGTTCCTGTGTGCTGCCCAGCTCAAGTTGTTCCTGTGTGCTGCCCAGCTCAAGTTGTTCCTGTGTGCTGCCCAGCTCAAGTTGTTCCTGTGTGCTGCCCAGCTCAAGTTGTTCCTGTCCGCTGCCCAGCTCAAGTTGTTCCTGTCCGCTGCCCAGCTCAAGTTGTTCCTGTCCGCTGCCCAGCTCAAAGACTCTGACATGCCAGCCGTCTGCCCGGAGGTGCCTGATGACCAGCCTGAAATGCCTTCTTCCACCATTCTGCCTGATGTCATAGACCATGGACAATTAAGACCAGTTGGAGCGTCCGGAGGCCGCTCCTTTAGGGAGGGGTACTGTCAGGAAAGGGTCCATCCGCTGGTAAGATATATCATTTGGCATGCAGTACTGGGGTCCACCAGCAGGTGTCTCCTGGCAGTGTTGAACTGTCAGGAGAATATTTCCCTGCTGGTGTCATGTCATCTTTTGGCCGCAGTACTGATGTCCACCAGCGGATGGATCCCGGCAGTATGGAGCAGACAACACACACTGCGCTCAGCTGTGACATGAGGTCAATTACCAGCCTTATAAATACCCGGCAAGCCCTCATAGGCTTGCCTTGGTATCTCTCTCCCTGCACTCTAACCTTGCTGCCCGTTACTTTGACCTTGAGCCTGCATCTGCCTTGTCCTGACCTGACCTGATCTGATCCCATCCCTATCCTGAGCCTATCCCCTCTGTTCCTGGTTACCTTGGATCCCTGCCCTGTATCCCATCCATCTACCCTCTTCCTGTCCTGCTGGTTTGATCTCCCTGTGTATGACCTTGGCCTGGCTTTGTTTACGATTATGGTATCTCCATTTCCTTGTATATATTGTTGTTTGTAGTGGGTTTGTTGTGTTGGTTTTGCACTGTTTATATTTCTTTATTTGTCACTTTATTTATTAAACACCATTATTTCACTTATATGTGTTTTGGGTTTCCTCTGTGCAGTCCACACAGTCTGGTCAATTAGATTCTCTGACAGCACAATTTTTCAGCCCCTGTTTAACAGGGGCGTGTAATTACAATTTTTGATGTAATACTTTGCAGCAGGGCTCGTTCCTGCATTCCAACTAGAGTGTCTGTGAGGGGTTGCAGTGTTGTGGCACCAGCACCAGTGCCTAAGGCCCAATTTTTCTGCCCCTGTCTAACAGGGGCGTGTAATTACAATTTTTGATGCAATACTTTGCAGCAGGGCTCGTTCCTGCGTTCCAACTAGAGTGTCTGTGAGGGGTTGCAGTGTTGTGGCACCAGTGCCTAAGGCCTAATTTTTCAGCTCCTGTTCAACAGGGGCATGTAATTACAATTCTTGATCTAATATTTCTCAGCAGGGCCCTGTGAGGGCTTACAGTGTTGTGGCCACAGCAACACCTAAGGCCCAAATTTCTGCTGAGTATATAGGGCAGGCCCTTACTTTCAAACATCTAACTTACAAACGACTCCTACTTGCAAACGGAAGGAGACAACAGGAAGTGAGATGAAATCTACCCCTAGGAAGGGAAATTCTCTCCTGTAAGAGTTAATATGGGAAAACAATTTCTCCTTTCCACTGATGCTTTCCAATCCTTGTTCCACAAAAAAACCCAAATTTTCCAAAAACATTTTTCATTGGGACAAAAAGTGAGGTGAAATCTTCTGAAGAGGAGGAAAGACAGCAAAACAAATGTCACAGGGGTGATAACCCTTCCCTATGTTTTCCAAAAAGCTTAAAAAAGATTTTTTGGCTGGAGCTAAACACGTTAAAAATTTACCCGTTCAAAATTACAAAGATTCTACTTAACAACAAACCTACAGTCCCTGTCTTGTTTGCACCGCCTGTATACTGCTGTTCAGAGTATATAGGGCCTTTCCTTATTTTAATTTGGGTGCGGGGTTCCCCTTAATATCCATACAAGACCCAAAGGGCCTGGTAATGGACTGGGGGGTACCCATGCCGTTTGTCTCACTGATTTTCATCCATATTGCCATGACCCGACATGACATTAAACCCGCAAGCAGTTTTAAATGAGATTTTTTCCTTTAAAAATGACATTTGGTGCAGGGACTGTTCTAAACACGGGAAACACGCGTCACTTTACAGGCATACTATAGACAGCCCCCTGGTACGATATTTAAAGGAATATTTCACTTTTTTTTTTTTTTACTTTAAGCATCATTAAAATCACTGCTCCTGAAAAAATGTCCGTTTTTAAAAGTTTTTTTTGCATTGATACATGTCCCCTGGGGTAGGACCCGGGTCCCCAAACCCTTTTTAGGACAATACCATGCAAATTAGCCTTTAAAATGAGCACTTTTGATTTCGAACGTTCGAGTCCCATAGACGTCAATGGGGTTCTAACGTTCGTGCGAACTTTCGGTCCGTTCGCAGGTTCTGGTGCGAACCGAACCGGGGGGTGTTCGGCTCATCCCTAGACATTACCTATCTTTCACAGCGCATTGGGTGACTACTGGCAGCTGGGAAGGATGCAGGACAACGTGCAGTAGTGTTGGAGGTTGTTCCACCACCACGCCTCCAAAATGCTACTAGTGGTGATTCTGACACACCTCTCTCCTCCACCCCCTCCTCTTCTTCTTCCTCTTCCTCCTTCTTCTTCCTCCATGGCTTCTTCCTGTGCTTTTTCCTCGGAACCAGTGGTGCTCCGTAGGCATTCAAGGGGCTACGCAAGTACACAGGCCAAAAGATGCCATGCGGTGCTTGAGCTGGTGTGCTTGGGGGACAGGAGCCACACTGGGGAAGAGATTCTGTCAGCTCTGCAGGGGCAGGCTCAGAGGTGGTTGACTCCATGCCAGGTTAAGGCAGGAATGGTGGTTTGCGACAATGGCACCAACCTCCTCTTCACCCTCCGACAGGGAAAACTGACCCATGTGCCCTGTTTAGCTCACGTCCTTAACTTGGTGGTGCAGCAGTTCTTGGGCAGGTACCCGGGCTTACAGTATGTCCTGAGGCAGGCCAGGAAAGTCTGTGTGCATTTCCGCCGGTCATAAAATGCCAGTGCTCAGCTGGCTGACCTCCAAAAGGAATTTAACCTGCCCAAGAACCGCCTAATCTGTGACATGCCCACCAGGTGGAACTCAATGTTGGCCATGCTGCAGCGGCTGCACATGCAGCAGAGGGCCATCAATGAGTACCTGTGCGACTATGGCACCAGGAAAGGGTCAGGGGAGCTTGTTTTTTTTTCCCACGCCAGTGGGCCATGATCAGGGATGCATGCACTGTCCTGTCACCATTTGAGGAGGCCACGAGGATGGTGAGCAGTAACAGTGCATGCATCAGTGACACTGTCCCCCTTGTCCACCTGTTGGAGAACATGCTGCGTGGAATAATGGACAGGGCACTTGAGGCAGAACAGAGGCAGGAAGAGGAGGACTTCCTTAGCTCTCAAGGCCTTCTTTATCCAGACAGTGTTCCTGCGTGCCCACCTATCACACAGGAAGAGGAGGAGGATTGTGTCAGCATGGAGGTGGAGCCTGGCACTCAGCATCAGCAGCAGTCTTTAGGGGATCATTTACAGTCCCAAGAAACACATGGACTTGTACGTGGCTGGGAGGAGGTGGCTGCGGATCATGTCGTCCTTAGTGACCCAGAGGACTCCGGACCAAATGCCACAGAAAACCTACGCTGCGTGGCCTCCCTGATCCTGCAAAGTCTGCGGAAGGATCCTCGTATTCGTGGTATCAAGGAGAGGGATCAATACTGGCTGGCAACCCTCCTTGATCCACGTTACAATGGTAAGGTTGCAGACCTTATCTTGCCATCGCAGAGGGAGCAGAGGATGAAACATCTTCGGGAGGCCTTGCAGAAAGGTCTGTGCAACGCGTTCCCAGAGACTGGGAGGTTACAAACTCCTGTTCCTTTACAACATGTTGCTGAGGCTTCGGTCAGTCAAAGAAGGAGTGGTGGAGAAGGTGGCTGTCTGACCAATTCGTTCAGACACTTTTTTAGTCCGCAGCCCCAAGGTATGATCGGTTTCAGCAACCATCACCAGCGTCTGTTTTACATGGTGCAGGAATACCTAGGGGCAAGATCAGACTTGGACACCTTTCACACCGAAAATCCTCTGGGTTACTGGGTCTTGAGGATGGATCACTGGCCAGAGCTTGCACAGTATGCAATTGAGCTACTGGCCTGTCCTGCATCCAGCGTTCTTTCGGAACGCACATTCAGTGCTGCTGGAGTCTTTGTAACCGATCACAGAGTGCGATGACCCGGAGCCTGCTGCCCATCTCGATGACCCGGAGCCTGCTGCCCAGCTCGATGACCCGGAGCCTGCTGCCCATCTCGATGACCCGGAGCCTGCTGCCCAGCTCGATGACCCGGAGCCTGCTGCCCAGCTCGATGACCCGGAGCCTGCTGCCCAGCTCGATGACCCGGAGCCTGCTGCCCAGCTCAAGTTGTTCCTGTGTGCTGCCCAGCTCAAGTTGTTCCTGTGTGCTGCCCAGCTCAAGTTGTTCCTGTGTGCTGCCCAGCTCAAGTTGTTCCTGTGTGCTGCCCAGCTCAAGTTGTTCCTGTGTGCTGCCCAGCTCAAGTTGTTCCTGTCCGCTGCCCAGCTCAAGTTGTTCCTGTCCGCTGCCCAGCTCAAGTTGTTCCTGTCCGCTGCCCAGCTCAAGTTGTTCCTGTCCGCTGCCCAGCTCAAGTTGTTCCTGTCCGCTGCCCAGCTCAAAGACTCTGACATGCCAGCCGTCTGCCCGGAGGTGCCTGATGACCAGCCTGAAATGCCTTCTTCCACCATTCTGCCTGATGTCATAGACCATGGACAATTAAGACCAGTTGGAGCGTCCGGAGGCCGCTCCTTTAGGGAGGGGTACTGTCAGGAAAGGGTCCATCCGCTGGTAAGATATATCATTTGGCATGCAGTACTGGGGTCCACCAGCAGGTGTCTCCTGGCAGTGTTGAACTGTCAGGAGAATATTTCCCTGCTGGTGTCATGTCATCTTTTGGCCGCAGTACTGATGTCCACCAGCGGATGGATCCCGGCAGTATGGAGCAGACAACACACACTGCGCTCAGCTGTGACATGAGGTCAATTACCAGCCTTATAAATACCCGGCAAGCCCTCATAGGCTTGCCTTGGTATCTCTCTCCCTGCACTCTAACTTTGCTGCCCGTTACTTTGACCTTGAGCCTGCATCTGCCTTGTCCTGACCTGACCTGATCTGATCCCATCCCTATCCTGAGCCTATCCCCTCTGTTCCTGGTTACCTTGGATCCCTGCCCTGTATCCCATCCATCTACCCTCTTCCTGTCCTGCTGGTTTGATCTCCCTGTGTATGACCTTGGCCTGGCTTTGTTTACGATTATGGTATCTCCATTTCCTTGTATATATTGTTGTTTGTAGTGGGTTTGTTGTGTTGGTTTTGCACTGTTTATATTTCTTTATTTGTCACTTTATTTATTAAACACCATTATTTCACTTATATGTGTTTTGGGTTTCCTCTGTGCAGTCCACACAGTCTGGTCAATTAGATTCTCTGACAGCACAATTTTTCAGCCCCTGTTTAACAGGGGCGTGTAATTACAATTTTTGATGTAATACTTTGCAGCAGGGCTCGTTCCTGCATTCCAACTAGAGTGTCTGTGAGGGGTTGCAGTGTTGTGGCACCAGCACCAGTGCCTAAGGCCCAATTTTTCTGCCCCTGTCTAACAGGGGCGTGTAATTACAATTTTTGATGCAATACTTTGCAGCAGGGCTCGTTCCTGCGTTCCAACTAGAGTGTCTGTGAGGGGTTGCAGTGTTGTGGCACCAGCACCAGTGCCTAAGGCCTAATTTTTCAGCTCCTGTTCAACAGGGGCATGTAATTACAATTCTTGATCTAATATTTCTCAGCAGGGCCCTGTGAGGGCTTACAGTGTTGTGGCCACAGCAACACCTAAGGCCCAAATTTCTGCTGAGTATATAGGGCAGGCCCTTACTTTCAAACATCTAACTTACAAACGACTCCTACTTGCAAACGGAAGGAGACAACAGGAAGTGAGATGAAATCTACCCCTAGGAAGGGAAATTCTCTCCTGTAAGAGTTAATATGGGAAAACAATTTCTCCTTTCCACTGATGCTTTCCAATCCTTGTTCCACAAAAAAACCCAAATTTTCCAAAAACATTTTTCATTGGGACAAAAAGTGAGGTGAAATCTTCTGAAGAGGAGGAAAGACAGCAAAACAAATGTCACAGGGGTGATAACCCTTCCCTATGTTTTCCAAAAAGCTTAAAAAAGATTTTTTGGCTGGAGCTAAACACGTTAAAAATTTACCCGTTCAAAATTACAAAGATTCTACTTAACAACAAACCTACAGTCCCTGTCTTGTTTGCACCGCCTGTATACTGCTGTTCAGAGTATATAGGGCCTTTCCTTATTTTAATTTGGGTGCGGGGTTCCCCTTAATATCCATACAAGACCCAAAGGGCCTGGTAATGGACTGGGGGGTACCCATGCCGTTTGTCTAACTGATTTTCATCCATATTGCCATGACCCGACATGACATTAAACCCGCAAGCAGTTTTAAATGAGATTTTTTCCTTTAAAAATGACATTTGGTGCAGGGACTGTTCTAAACACGGGAAACACGCGTCACTTTACAGGCATACTATAGACAGCCCCCTGGTACGATATTTAAAGGAATATTTCACTTTTTTTTTTTTTTACTTTAAGCATCATTAAAATCACTGCTCCTGAAAAAATGTCCGTTTTTAAAAGTTTTTTTTGCATTGATACATGTCCCCTGGGGTAGGACCCGGGTCCCCAAACCCTTTTTAGGACAATACCATGCAAATTAGCCTTTAAAATGAGCACTTTTGATTTCGAACGTTCGAGTCCCATAGACGTCAATGGGGTTCTAACGTTCGTGCGAACTTTCGGTCCGTTCGCAGGTTCTGGTGCGAACCGAACCGGGGGGTGTTCGGCTCATCCCTAGACATTACCTATCTTTCACAGCGCATTGGGTGACTACTGGCAGCTGGGAAGGATGCAGGACAACGTGCAGTAGTGTTGGAGGTTGTTCCACCACCACGCCTCCAAAATGCTACTAGTGGTGATTCTGACACACCTCTCTCCTCCACCCCCTCCTCTTCTTCTTCCTCTTCCTCCTTCTTCTTCCTCCATGGCTTCTTCCTGTGCTTTTTCCTCGGAACCAGTGGTGCTCCGTAGGCATTCAAGGGGCTACGCAAGTACACAGGCCAAAAGATGCCATGCGGTGCTTGAGCTGGTGTGCTTGGGGGACAGGAGCCACACTGGGGAAGAGATTCTGTCAGCTCTGCAGGGGCAGGCTCAGAGGTGGTTGACTCCATGCCAGGTTAAGGCAGGAATGGTGGTTTGCGACAATGGCACCAACCTCCTCTTCACCCTCCGACAGGGAAAACTGACCCATGTGCCCTGTTTAGCTCACGTCCTTAACTTGGTGGTGCAGCAGTTCTTGGGCAGGTACCCGGGCTTACAGTATGTCCTGAGGCAGGCCAGGAAAGTCTGTGTGCATTTCCGCCGGTCATAAAATGCCAGTGCTCAGCTGGCTGACCTCCAAAAGGAATTTAACCTGCCCAAGAACCGCCTAATCTGTGACATGCCCACCAGGTGGAACTCAATGTTGGCCATGCTGCAGCGGCTGCACATGCAGCAGAGGGCCATCAATGAGTACCTGTGCGACTATGGCACCAGGAAAGGGTCAGGGGAGCTTGTTTTTTTTTCCCACGCCAGTGGGCCATGATCAGGGATGCATGCACTGTCCTGTCACCATTTGAGGAGGCCACGAGGATGGTGAGCAGTAACAGTGCATGCATCAGTGACACTGTCCCCCTTGTCCACCTGTTGGAGAACATGCTGCGTGGAATAATGGACAGGGCACTTGAGGCAGAACAGAGGCAGGAAGAGGAGGACTTCCTTAGCTCTCAAGGCCTCCTTTATCCAGACAGTGTTCCTGCGTGCCCACCTATCACACAGGAAGAGGAGGAGGATTGTGTCAGCATGGAGGTGGAGCCTGGCACTCAGCATCAGCAGCAGTCTTTAGGGGATCATTTACAGTCCCAAGAAACACATGGACTTGTACGTGGCTGGGAGGAGGTGGCTGCGGATCATGTCGTCCTTAGTGACCCAGAGGACTCCGGACCAAATGCCACAGAAAACCTACGCTGCGTGGCCTCCCTGATCCTGCAAAGTCTGCGGAAGGATCCTCGTATTCGTGGTATCAAGGAGAGGGATCAATACTGGCTGGCAACCCTCCTTGATCCACGTTACAATGGTAAGGTTGCAGACCTTATCTTGCCATCGCAGAGGGAGCAGAGGATGAAACATCTTCGGGAGGCCTTGCAGAAAGGTCTGTGCAACGCGTTCCCAGAGACTGGGAGGTTACAAACTCCTGTTCCTTTACAACATGTTGCTGAGGCTTCGGTCAGTCAAAGAAGGAGTGGTGGAGAAGGTGGCTGTCTGACCAATTCGTTCAGACACTTTTTTAGTCCGCAGCCCCAAGGTATGATCGGTTTCAGCAACCATCACCAGCGTCTGTTTTACATGGTGCAGGAATACCTAGGGGCAAGATCAGACTTGGACACCTTTCACACCGAAAATCCTCTGGGTTACTGGGTCTTGAGGATGGATCACTGGCCAGAGCTTGCACAGTATGCAATTGAGCTACTGGCCTGTCCTGCATCCAGCGTTCTTTCGGAACGCACATTCAGTGCTGCTGGAGTCTTTGTAACCGATCACAGAGTGCGCCTGTCCACCGACTTGGTCGATCGACTTACCTTCAAAAAAATGAATCAGTCTTTGATCACCACCAGCTACCAAGCACCTGATGCTGATGTAACTGAATATTTTTTTTGAAATGTCAGATCCCTTCAAAGACTGCCTATGCTGATGCTGAGTGACTATCCTGTTATGCTGAGTGACTATCCTCTTCCTCCTCAATGATCACGCTGATAGCTTGTAAGAATATTTTTGGTTCTGGGTGCCGCCACTACTGGCTAAGGCCCAATTTTTCAGCCCCTGTTTAACAGGGGCGTGTAATTACAATTTTTGATGCAATATTTTGCAGGAGGGCTCATTCCTGCACTCCAACTAGAGTATCTGTGAGGGTTTGCAGTGTTGTGGCACCAGTGCCTAAGGCCCAATTTTTCTGCCCCTGTTCAACAGGGACATGTAATTACAATTCTTGATCTAATATTTCACAGCAGGGCCCTGTGAGGGCTTACAGTGTTGTGGCCACAACAACACCTAAGGCCCAAATTTCTGCTGAGTATATAGGGCAGGACCCTACTTTCAAACATCCAACTTACAAACGACTCCTACTTGCAAAAGGAAGTAGACAACAGGAAGTGAGATGAAATCTACCCCTAGGAAGGGAAATTCTCTCCTGTAAGAGATAATATGGGAAAAACATTTCTCCTTTCCACTGATGCTTTATCACCAATCCTTGTTTCACTAAAAACCCCAAATTTTCAAAAAACATTTGTCATTGGGACAAAAAGTGAGGTGAAATCTTCTGAAGAGGAGGAAAGACAGCAAAACAAATGTCACAGGGGTGATAACCCTTCCCTATGTTTTCCAAAAAGTTTAAAAAAGATTTTTTGGCTGGAGCTAAACACGTTAAAAATGTACCCGTTCAAAATTACAAACAGATTCTATGTAACAACAAACCTACAGTCCCTGTCTTGTTTGCACCGCCTGTATACTGCTATTCAGAGTATATAGGGCCTGGTGGCTCCACACCTTTCCTTTTTTTAATTTAGGTGCGGGGTTCCCCTTAATATCCATACAAGACCCAAAGGGCCTGGTAATGGACTGGGGGGTACCCATGCCGTTTGTCTCACTGATTTTCATCCATATTGCCTGGACCCGACATTACATTAAAGCCGCAAGAAGTTTTAAATGACTTTTATTTCTTTAAAAATGACATTTGGTGCAGGGACTGTTCTAAACACGGGAAACATGTGCCACTTTACAGGCATACTATAGACACCCCCCAGGTACGATATTTAAAGGAATATTACACTTTTATTGTTTCACTTTAAGCATTATTAAAATCACTGCTCCCGAAAAAACGGCCATTTTTAAAACTTTTTTTTGCATTGATCCATGTCCCCTGGGGCAGGACCCGGGTCCCCAAACACTTTAGGACAATACCATGCAAAGTAGCCTTTAAAATTAGCACTTTTGATTTTGAACGTTCGAGCCCCATAGACGTCAATGGGGTTCTAACGTTCGCGCAAATTTTCGGTCTGTTCGCAGGTTCTGGTGCGAACCGAACCGGGGGTGTTCGGCTCATCCCTATCCGGTGCTAGTGATAGTAGTTTTAAAAGACTTTTTTTCCTTTAGAAATTTCATTTTGCTCTCAGACTGTTCTAAACACGGGAAACATGCGCCCCTTTACAGGCATACTATAGACACCCCCCAGGTACGAAATTTAAAGGAATATTTCATTTTTATTTTTTCACTTTTAAGCATTATTAGACCCGGGTCCCCAAACACTTTTTGTGAAAATAACTTGCATATAAGCCTTCAAAATGAGCACTTTTGACTATTCATGTTCGTGTCCCATAGACTTTAACGGTGTTCGCGTGTTCAAACAAATTTTTTTGACTGTGCGCATGTTCTGGTTGCGAACCGAACCGGGGGGTGTTCTGCTCATCCCTATTCACCGCCTGTCAGTAGCCACTGGAGCATGACTTGAACGTGGATTAGGCTTCAGAGGCAATCAGTAGCACCTTCTTTTTTATTCAACAGGTCATGTGCTCTCGTAATGAAAACCTCCAGATTTTTAGAGAAATGTTTGCATATGTTCACTTTTCACCATTTCGCACAAAGGTGCAATTTAAAATTGACAGATATTTGATATTTATTAACTCTATACAGGTTAAGCTTTTTTTATTTAGTAGGAGTTTAGCAGGAATTTTGTAAAATTTGCTGTGTTGGTATCTGCTAATAATTGATTTAATGTATTTTTGTTTTCGAAAATAATGCTTTGACAAATATTTGCGTAAATATTGTGGGGCCTTAAAAATCAGTAACACCTTTTATACTTTCAATATTTTAATTGAATTTCTACAAAAAAAAACCAAGCAGAAATAGAACACATAGAGAAGTGAGAGTGCATCCATCAGACGATCTATATATTATTGTAACCATGTAAATATATGAATTGTAAATTTGACAGACCCCTCGGGGTCTTTGTGTGTACTAGAGTCTTCTCCTTCTCTTTCTTTCTTATTCTTTTTATTTATTAAAATGTATTTGTTTATTTCTTTTAGCAACACTGTATAAAGGTTCTACAAAAGCTCCAGAAGAAGCCTTGATTATGACGAAACATGTAGAGGCAACCAACTTTTGTATTGTTACCGCATGACTTTTCATGTTCTGGTTTTAAACTTTATTCATTTTTTAACCATCTATGTTTGAATAAAATTATGAAATTTGTAAAATCAATTTGTTTTGATTTTTTTGCTCCTCAAAACTCCCTATTTTGTTTCTTGGTATTTTTCTCACTCCAAATTGAAGATTTTCTCATCTTCCAGCCCCAAAGACAATGATCACCGAGACAAATCGGGAAGGTGAATGACCCAAGTGATTAACACAGAAAGCAATTATAACATGACAGAGGCTATAACCCTTCCACACTTCCTGAAGAAAATTTTTAAGTTGATTATCACACTCATTTTTATGAAAAAAAACAAAAGAAACCCAGAAAGTTTAACCACTTGCCAACCGGCCTATTTCACTGCTGGCCAGCGTCTTGAGCTGGCGCCACAAAGTACTAGTACGTTTCCTCACTCGTGTGCACTGCATGTTCCTCTTGAGGTCTGTAACAGTGAGATCTTCTACTGCTGTGTCCACCAGACACAGTGGATTGTGGTGCTCAGTGTTGGACCACTGTGATCGGCCCAGATATCATGTGATCGTTTTGTAGTCACATAGTAAACAACAGTCATGGATGGAATCCATTCATGACATCATTATGTACTACTGTGTGTGATCTATGATTGGTCACCAGTGATCACATGGCACCTGGGCCAATAATAGCACCCTGTACCATGTGATAGCTGTGGCCAATCACAACATCACAGTAGTAAACATTTAGTTGTAAATGAAAGTCATGCATGACATTTCAAACAATCACAGTGTCACTAAGGTACTACTCTGATGACGGTATTTAAAAAAAAATGGTATTTGTACTGTCCTGACATTTTAAGGGCATAAAGAGATAAGCCGTCAATACATCAGGGTTTATGATTTTTTTCAAATATGTATACCATAGTTTATAGACTCTTTAACTTTCACACAGGCTAAATAATATACACCAATTTGGGTTATTTTTACCAAAGAAATGTAGCAAAATACATCAATGCCTCAATTTATAAAGAAAGATTATTTATTTGCAAAATTTTAAAACATAGTTACATATTTAGCCAGGTTGAAAAAAAGACACAAGTCCATCCAGTTAAACAAAAACAGAAACTAAGTAAAATAATTTTTTTCAAGATTTTTGGTATTTTTTTGTTTATATAGCAAAAAAAACAAAAACAAAACAAAACAAAAAAAAAAAAACTGTGGTGATTAAATGTCAACAAAAAAGCACTCTCTGTGTGAACAAAAAATATATAAATGTAATTTGAATACAATGTTGCATGACCGAGCAATTACCAGTTAAAATAGCGCAGTGCTGAATAGCAAAAAATGCCTTGGTCATTAAGAGGGTAGAACCTTCTGGAGGTCAAGTGGTAAAGTACATATTTTTAAACAGTCAAGTTAAGTATCCTCTACATTTTAAGTCTCTGTGTTCCTCCAGCTTCTGGTTCAGAATCTTCTCAGAATGATCCTTCTCAGCTTGTTGCTGGCCTGGAAGATGATGGCAGCCTCAGCCGATGGAGATAATAATTGTAAGACCCAACTGACAGCAGGTATTAACTCTGTGAGCCGTGTGGATTTTTCAAGAAACAGAAGCACCTGAGACATGCAGAAGATTGAGAACATGAGAAGTAAGAAGAAGATTGTCCTCAGTGCAGTGACATGAGCCTGAAGATTCGGACGTGTGGATCCAGAGTCGTTATTCTTCACCCTCCAGACGTGTCTGATCAGAAAGGAGAAAGTGAGGGCCAGGCACAGAAGACTAAGGCAGAATGGTAGAATGACACCTAAGAAGGTCACAGACACCAAATAGGAAAGACTGAAATGGAACTTGGTATCAGAGATTTCTGTGCTGTTCTCAGAAGACTGGAGAGGACTTTCTGCATTCAAAGCCAAGATGCCAGGGACAGTCCCAATGAATATCCCAAATGCTGTCAGAAATAGCAGTTGACGCAGGAAATTTGACACAATTCTCTTTAACCAGATGAAGAACCCATAGCTGAGATTGGTGATGCTGGTACAGTAATGAGCGGAGAGCCAGAAGGTCAACCAGAAGCTGTAATAGACTAGGCAGAAGGTTGATATGCTCAGAAACATTCCTACTTGTTTAATGTATAAGAATGCAGGAAAAAAGACATAGAGCACTGCCTGTAGATTCAGCACACACTGAAGGAGAACATTCACAATTCCCTTAGCCAGAAAGATCACATCGGTGGGACTCAACTTCCCTTTCTTTCTGATGCTGTCCAGGTTAACCATGACAATACAAGTGTTAGAAGGGATTGCCAAGCCGAGTCCCAAGACTGTAGAGACTAAAAAAGTGATGGAGTGTGAAGGCCACATGTTGAGGTTTGGTGTGATCTCCGGACAGAGATGACGGGACACGTCCAGTGATAGCAGACAGAATGATATATTTAGTGTTTGGAATTATGGAAAAAGCATTCAGAGATCCGTCTCATGATTGACTTTGCATAAATGTGATGGATTTCATTGCAATGCGGACATCTAAAGAACAGAACGACCCGTGTAACACAATCTTTGACTCATTTCCATTATACTGAAATAATTAACCACTTCAGGACTGGCGGCTGTTTGTCACTCATTGGCAATCATTTACACACTGCAGTAAGCTTAATGATTCTGCATTCTGTCAAACAAAATAAAATGTCATTTTCCAGTATCCAATGACTATAGTCATCTTTTATCTCTAAGAAGCTCAGGATCTGGCATGAAGCATGGTGAAGATAGCTTAAAAACTATTTTTTATTCCTTTGTGTTTTTTTTGTTTTATTTTTATAAGAATTTATTGAAAGTTTTGCAAGGTGCAATAGGACCAAGAAAGTTAAACAGAATCACTGTCAATGAGAACATACATATTAGGAAAAAACATACATATTAGTTCCCTTCGGCTAACCAAAAGGTGGGTCTTCAAATAACAAATAAGAGGAGACCAGGGTGGACCAAGGAATGCGGGGAAGGTGAGGAAGAGGGGGGGGATCTGCTCACGTGAAACCCTGAAAGTGAGAGATACTGAAGAACCTAAGATAAGACCAGTCCCAAGATCCAGTACTACCTGAGCTTTAGGAAAAGTAAAGATTCTGAAGCCAATTAGGACAATGAAGTCAAATGGTGTCTTCAAGATTGTAGAGTTGTTGTAGTCCTTGAAAGTCGCTGAAGGAGCCAATGAGAGAAGCGTTTTCCTCTGAAGATTGAGTTGATGACATAAAGGCTTATGTTTTTTTTTCTTAAATACAACTTTGCGTAATAGAGCATAGCAAAGGAAACCAACTACCGTATATACTCGAGTATAATAGGGCGTACACACGGTCGGACTTTGTTCGGACATTCCGACAACAAAATCCTAGGATTTTTTCCGACGGATGTTGGCTCAAACTTGTTTTGCCTACACACGGTTGCACAAAGTTGTCGGAATTTCCGATCGCCAACCACGCGGTCACGTACACCACGTACGACGAGACTAGAAAAGGCCGGTTCAGAACCAAGCGCGGCACCCTTTGGGCTCCTTTTGCTAATCTCGTGTTAGTAAAAGTTTGGTGAGAGACGATTCGCGCTTTTTCAGACTCGTGGCTTTCAGATCGTTTTCTGCCGTTCAGTTTGTGCTTGTGGGTTTGTACCTGCTCTTCAGTGCGTGCAGCAAGTTCCGCGTGACTTTAGGTAGTCATTGTATTCTTGTTCGTTCGTTACTGTTTTTCAGGTCGCTCTTCACAGGCCTTGCTGTTCTTCAGTGCGTTCTGTTACTTCGTTCTGAGCAACCGACCGTTTTCTAGCCATGTTTCATATGCGTACTCCTCGTAGAGTTCGTGCTGTGCGGGGGCTTGGTGTTGGGGTCCTGACCTTGACACAAGTCCAGTCCATGAACAGGGTGGGGAGGAGTTCATGGACCAAGAATTGGTTGCTTCAGCGTGACCAGTTCTCTCATATACCTTTGCTCCGTGAGTTCCGTGAGAATAATCCTGATGATTTCAGGAACTTTCTCAGGATGACCGACCCCGTGTTTCACCGTTTGTTGGCTTCGCTGACCCCCTATATCAGCAGGCAGAATACCTGCATGAGGCAAGCCATCACTCCGGAGTAGAAGTTGGTCGCTACCTTGCGGTACTTGGCGATGGGGAGAAGCCTGCAGGACTTGAAGTTCTCGACAGGCATCTCCCGCCAGGCTCTGGGGATCATTATCCCAGAGACCTGTTCTGCCATCATCCAGGTCCTGCAGAAGGAGTATATGAAGGTAAGATTTTTATCCTTTAATATCACATTTTATTGTATTGAATGTTTGCTAATATATTGTATTTCTTTCCTCATTCCCTAATTACCATGATTGTAATATGCTGTGAATGTTCCCTTTATTCTCATGCATGCTGGATTTTTATGTAATTATTATTTTAGGTCCTTCATACATATTTGCCCTTCACTAACCTCCCCAGCATGGTGTCTCCTGGCCCTATATTCACCTCATGTAGTCACTTTTTTTTTTTTTTTTTTTTTTTTTTTTTTTTTCTTCTTAATCCACTTCAGCGAAAGTTTTCCGAGAGACATTATTTCAACTTTGTGTCAAACTTTATCTCTTCTCCTTTTTCACATCATTGTGGATTGTTTCCGTCACATCTTTATTATTTTTCCTTTCTAGGATATTCTTAAATATTTTTAAAAACCAGCGACAAAACGCCTTCTATAATTATAAACCCTATTATTATCTTAGTCTCTCTCAATCCCTCTTATTTCCCCCCGCCCCCTCACACCCCCTCACACCCCCCCTCCCCCTCCCCTGTGTCTGGTCCGTTCCTTTATGTTATTTATTTATCCACTTGGCTCTGCACCTGTTCTTTCTTTTATCCTATCTAAATAAATATCCGAGACTTTGTAGTTTTTCCAACTTTCCCATCTACTATTATCCCCTTTCTCTCCTCCTTCCATTTTGTAGTGATAATCTATTTCCTTTAGCCAGTCTCTAATGTCTGGTTTTCCACTTTGTAGCCAATTCTTGGGAATTAAGGCCTTGGCCGCATTCAGGAGGTTAGGTATTATTGATTTTCTATATTGTTTCTTAGGATTATTGTAGATATGGAAGAGGCAAGTCCAAATATTTTGTTCTATTTCTTCTCCAGTTATTTCCTTTATGTTATTTAACACTTCCTTCCAGTACTCCATTATTATTGGGCATTCCCACCATATGTGTGTGATCGTTGCTATTTGGCCACATTTTCTCCAACACAAGGAGGTTCTATCTTGATGGAATCTGTGTATTCTTACTGGGGACATATACCATCTTGATACTAGTTTATAATTCATTTCTATGGTCTTCATGTCCCAAGCCTTATTATATCCCATTTCTATCATTTTTTCCACTTTTTGGTTATCTATTTTTAAATTCATTTCTTTTTCCCATTGATTTATATATTCTGGTCTTTCTTGTGCTTCCAAATCTGTCAGTATACTATAAATTTTTGATGTTCCGTTTTTTAATGGTGTTTCATTGCTACATAGCTTTTCCAGTGCAGTTAATTTTGTTTCATCTCTCAGTGGGTGTGGTATTGTGCTTACTAGGTGCCTTAGTTGAGTATAATTCCATTCATTCATCTTCCATCCATTCCTTTCCTCTATTTCTCCTCGTGTTCTTATTTTGCCATTTCTAGTGATATCTTTCAGTCGTGGGTTACCTATTCCTTGGATTTCAAATATTTCCCTCCCAGGGGTGAAGAGATTCGATCCTGTGAGTGCTAATAGTGGTGAATTATATTTCCATTCATTCTTTAAGTGAATGGTGTCCCAAATTTTAAATACATTTTTTGTTATTTCGTGCGTGTCGGTGTCCAATAGTCTATATTTCCGTGGAATCCAAATATTCTTATGTAGTGTGGCTCCACTTATTGTGTTTTCCATTTCCACCCATTTTTTTTCATTTTTCTCATTTGTCCACTCTAACATTCGTGTTAAAACTATGGCTTTATAGTACCTACTTATATCTGGGAGGGCAAGACCCCCATGCTCCTTTTTCCTTGTGATCAGCGTGTATTTAATTCTTGGTTTTTTATTAAGCCATATGTATTTCAGCAGGATTGTTTTAATTATTTTAAAAAAGCTCTGCGGGATTTTTACTGGTAACATCTGTAATCTGTAGTTTATTTTAGGTAATATCGTCATCTTAAACATATTTATTCTTCCAATCCATGAAAGTGGCTGTATTCTTAACTTTTTCATTTCTTCTTTGACCTCATTGATCAGTGGAATAAAGTTTGCCTGATAAATTTTTTCGACTCTAGGAGTTATTTTAATTCCAAGGTAATTTAGTTCTTTTACCCAAGTGAATGGGAATTCTTTTTGTAAAAACTGAACTTCCTTTTTCTCTAGACCTATGTTTAATATTTCCGTTTTTATTGGATTAATTTTGAAGTTTGACAGTTCTCCGTATTTTTTAATTTCTTTCAGTATGTTTGGGAGTGACACTCTTGGGTTGGATACGTACATCAAAATGTCGTCCGCGTAGGCAGCGATCTTATGCTCTTTTCCTCCTAGTTTCGCTCCTTCTACCTCTTTGTTATTGCGGAGTGTTGCTAATAGTGGTTCTAAGGCCAATACATATAATAGTGGAGACAATGGACAGCCTTGCCGTGTTCCATTCTGCATCTTAATTTTTGGAGAGAGTCTACCATTTACTTTTACGACTGCTGTCGGGCCATTATACAAATTTGTTATCCACTTCATCATTTTTGTCCCAATACCCAAGTGCCGCAATGTATCCATCATGAAACCCCAGTCTACCCTGTCAAATGCTTTTTCTGCATCCAATGACAGGAATAGAACTGGGGTCTCATTCTGCACCTTCTTGTGCAACATCAATAATGATTTTAGGCTGTTGTCCCGCCCCTCTCTCCCCGGGACAAAACCAGTTTGGTCCGGGTTGATCCACAGTGGGATTAGTTTTTTTATCCTAGTGGCCAGGATCTTGGAGTACAGCTTCGTATCAGCGTTCAATAGGGCTATTGGCCTGTAACTTGAGCAGTTAACTTTGTCTTTCCCTTCTTTTGGTAGTATTGTAATATGAGCTAATAACGATTCACTTCTTATTTCTTCATCTTCCCCTAAGGAATTCATATATTCTAATAGTTTTGGAGTCAGCTGTTCTTCAAATTTTTTATAGTATTTGACCGTAAACCCGTCTGGTCCTGGGCTTTTTCCTACGGGAGTTTCCTTTAATGCCAGTTTTACCTCTTCATGCGTAATATTTTTTTCCAATTCTTCTAGTTGGTCTATTTTTAGTTTTGGTAAGTTTGCTTTTTTTAAATATTCTTGTATCTTCTTTGTTCTTGTATTCGCTTCTTTCCAACTTTCCTGTCCTTTTATTGCATAAAGGGAGCTGAAGTATTTTTGAAATGTTATCGCTATATCTGTAGTTTTATTTACCACTTCTCCTTTTTCATTTTTGATCTTCTCAATGTAATTCAAAGACTTCTTTTTTTTTACCAGATTTGCTAGGTATTTTCCTGGTTTATTACCCCATTTATATTTTTCTTGTACTACTCTGTTGTAGTCCTTCCTTTCTTCTTGTTCCATCCAGTCTTTTAATTGCTCTCTCTTTTGAGATAATAGGCCGAAGATTTTGTTGTTTACTTGATTTTTGTGTTTTCGTTCCAATTCATAAATTTCTTTAATTATTTGTTGCATGTTTGTTTTCCTTTCCTGTTTTTTTCTTGCTCCTATAGCTATTAACTTGCCCCTAATAACAGATTTATGCGCCTCCCATATTGTTGCTTTCGATACCTCTGGTGTATCGTTTTCTTCAAAATATCTTTTAATTTCTTCTATGATGCTTTTTTCGGTCTCACTGTCTTCTAATAAAGTTTCGTTGATTCTCCATGGACCCCTTTCAAGGACTTCTCCTTTTATTTTCATTCTCAAGATTACTGGGCTATGGTCTGAGGCGGTTATTATGCCTATTTTTGTTTCTTCTATTTCTTCCAAGTTTCTATGTTCGACCATGATGTAATCCAATCTGGAGTAAATTTTGTGTACTGTTGAATAGAATGTGTAGTCCTTTGTGCTGGGGTGCTGAATTCTCCAAGGGTCTATTAGTTGCTGTTCATATAATGTTCTTTTTAATTTCTTTAGTTGATTTACCTCTTTGTCCCTTACTCTTGAGGTACTGTCCATTTTATTATCCATGCTGAAGTTGAAGTCTCCAGCTAGTATTAATTTTCCTTGCTTGAATTCCATTAGTATTTTAATTATATCTATCAAATATTTTTTAGGGTTCTTATTAGGACAGTAGACATTGGCCAATGTATATTTTACCCCGTAAATAGTTCCTGTAATAAAAAGATATCGACCCTCCGGGTCTATTTTCCTTTGATCTATTAGAAAACGTACATTTTTCCCTATACCGATGGCTACTCCTTTGGCCCTTCTTATTGGCGAGTCTCCTTGATACCATGTTGGTATGTTTCTTGAATAAATTTTGGCACTTGAGTTTTGGGTTATATGCGTCTCCTGTAGGAAAATTATTTCTGCTTTACTTTTTTCAAGTTCTCGGAGGATGATGTTTCTCTTCCCTGGGGAATTTAGTCCTCGGACATTGTAAGAGATTATTTTTATGCTGTTTGCGTTTTCCATTCTTGTGCCTTTTCTTCCCCGCCCGTCCTCCGGCCCTCCCCCCCACGCGGTCCCCCTAGGAGACCGGATGGAGGGGACACCCAGCGGACGCACGGGGTCTCCTCATCTCTTGTCTCAGAATAGGTGTGCCTATGTAACCACTCATGTGACTCAGACCTCTCCCTCCCCACCCTCCCTCCCCCTCCCCTCCCTCCTCCCACCCTCCCCCTCCCTTTTTTCTGATATGGGTTTTTTACCCCCATATTCTCTAGAGCTGAGAGCATTTTACTTTGTTTTGTGGGGCACGCTCTGCCCCCTCTGCTCTATTTATTGTGAGGCGGAGCTCTGTAAGACACCCTACATGTAGTCACTTAACAATGTATTTTATCAGCTCCATAGTAGTGCTTTACCCCAAACACCCCCTAAAATGTTTGGAAATGTTATTTTTGATTTCAATTCAGGCAGAGGGCCAGAGGCTTTTTTTTGTGGTGTCCCCAAATAATTTTTAGTTACCCAAAGCATGTAGTGCAAGGGCCTGCCTGTATACTTTCCAATGGTACTGTTTAAAGTTTTTGTATCCTATTATTATCTTGATAGGTAATAGCAGAATGTCCAAATGTCCTGAAATGTGTACAGTGTGTATTTATATCTTTGTATTCAGACACTTCTTACCTGTCCAGTGGTCTGCCAATAGTGTAACTAAGGAGGGGCTGTTCCAAGTAATACCCATTATTTAGGCATTCATCTCTCAATGAAGTGAAGAGGGTTACCTGTCCAAGATTTCCACACACCCCCTATAATGTTAGAAATGGCCCATGAGAGGGGGGGGAGGGGGAATACCTTATACTTTGGTGTTGTTAAATTCCCCTTAATAAATGCTATCTGGAGGTTGCCCCATAATGTTTGTGTCTAATCTGCTTGCCATGTTTCAGAGTAAAAATAGTAATGTTTATTGTTTTTTCCTCAACAGTTTCCTTCCACGCCACAGGAATGGCAGACTGTGGCCTCCCACTTTGCTGAGCGGTGGGACTTTCCTAACTGCGGAGGGACAATTGATGGGAAACACGTCCACATCGTCCCACCAACCAACTCGGGGTCGTACTATTATAATTACAAGGGGTTTAATAGTATAGTGATGTTGCCGGTGGTGTCGGCTAATTACGACTTCTTGTATGTGGACGTGGGGAAGAATGGCCGGATGTCTGATGGTGGAGTCATCGCCCAGACGGAGTTCTACAGGCATCTCCAGAATGGCAGCTTGGACTTGCCATCTCCAGAGGACAATGTGGAAGGACTCCCATTTGTGTTCGTTGCTGATGAAGCATTTGCGCTGGGGGACCACCTGATGTGGCCATTCCCAATGAGGACCCTCACCCCGGAACAGAGGGTTTTTAATCACCGGCTGGCCAGAGCCCGAAGAGTGGTGGAGAACACATTTGGAATCCTGGCCAGCCGGTTCTGCCTATTTCTGACACCTATCCATATGGCGGAGTATAAACTGAACCATATAATACTTGCGTGCTGTGTTCTCCATAACTTTTTACGGAAACATTCAGCCAACTATGCTGGCTAAGTTGGGCCTGAGGCCGGAATCCTACATCAAACCACACTGACGGCGCTTGAAAGTGGCCGTCCTGGCTTGCCCTCCCTGAGTGCCCGTGATGTCCAGTTACGCTACCTGAAGTTCTTTGCGGGTAGGGGGGCTATCAATATGCCAGACAATATGTGAAGCCTTTTTATAACAAAAAAAATAAAATAAATTCTTTGTGGACATTTACTGCTTGTGTTTGTTTTAGCTGACCCTGACATAAATGTTTTGAGTGCAGAAAATGTTGTGATTGGGTAACCTTATACAAAGCACTGTTGGCTGGCATTTCCTAAATGCAAAAACACATTTCACTGCAAGTGCACTTGCAACTGCACTGAACCTGCACTTGTAGTGCAAAGAGGATTTGCCCTTAGGAAAAAAAAAACAATTTTTGCATAAAACAGCAATTACATCACCCCAAAAGTGTTGCAGTGTTGAGACAATAATCCACACATTCTTGAGTAAGGCACTTTTTTATACCTGCACAATCACATGTGCATTTACCAAAGGTTTTTAAAACAAACCAACATGTTTGTTGTATAACAATTTTTGCAGTAGCATTAGCAAAATTCGAAATGTTCATTTCAGATAAAACAGGCCTGTGTAAAACCAACAAGAAAGCCAAAAAACTTGAACTTACAAAGTTCATATTAGGTAAAACTTGAAGGCTATATCAGACATCAGTATTTAGGAACTGGGTTTGATATTGCGTTCAGATAGGGGGAAATCACCCCTGGAAAAGCCAAATTTGGAAGATGCACACCAATTTACAAATGTCAACATGTGCTATCTGCCATCAGGGGGGAACAAGGGACGTGTTTTGGGGGAGCAAGCCCTTCCTCAACGCGACTTTATAATTGAGGAAGGGGTTGCACCCCCAAACCGCGTCCATTGATCTCCCGTGATGGCAGATAGCACATGTTGGCACACTGTGTGCATCCTCCAAATTTGGCTTTTCAAAACATTGCAAAAAAATGTAAAAGATTGGACCACAATCCAAAAAGTGATTTTGTGGGGTTTTAAATTCGCCCCAAAACATCAATGATGTTATTATTTTTTTAAATAACATCATTGATTTGTTGCTGGATGTTTTGCAGTTCGGCATTACACCCCATGATCTCCCCGATCAGGATCTGGGCACTTTCTGAAGTAAAGCGTTCTCTATCCCTCACATCACGATCACCTAAAAAGAGAGAAAGAAAAAAAAACAGGTCTCAAAAATCTGCCACCATCCATCTCTTTTACCTGAGCCTGTGGTCGCAGACACTCACCTGTTGTGGTGCCAATCTCCACCACATCTTCTTCTTCCTCCTGCTCAGCTTCTTGGGTTTGGGGTATTTCACCTTCTTCCAGAGGTGGGGGGTCTGTGGTCTCCTCGGATGAGGGCTGTCCTCCGAGTCTTTTCTCCCCTATGTAAAACAAAAATGGTATACTTAGCACACAGATATTTGATGGCCGAACTAGAAATAGGAAACATTGCTTGGAAGTGGGGTACAATTGTCTATTTTAGCCGAGTTCAAAGAAGACCAGACAGTGATTGCCCTGGGTTCAGTCTGGTCGGCCAAAAGATGCAGCCTCTTGTGGTACCACAGCCTGGGGACACAGATGTCATCTGCTGCTATCCGGATCTCTGCGAATTCTGGACCAGACTGCCCTCCCTTACATATGGACTCCTCAGGCCACCAATTTTGATGTTGAAAAATTGATGTCTGCCGTGAGGGTCCCAGGCTTTGCTAATTTCTCTTGTTGATCCAGTGTTGCCTTCCTCTTTGTTTGGTTCTGATCCCTTAATAAAGGATTTTTGTTTTGAATTATACTCTCCTATGTGTTTTACTTCAAAAAGGACAGTTTGTTTGTGAGGATTCAGGTACATTTCAAATATACAATGTGAAATGAACAAGGGACACCAACAACAAACAATCTCCTGGAGATTAAATAATAAAAGATATCAATGGTGTTGGGGTAACTTGACACACAAAACACACACAAAAATATTCTGGAGTAAAAATAAAAATAACATTGAACAAAGATCAGCCTTGGAAAAAATCCAAACATTAAAGAAAAAAAAGCCTGAAAATACAAAAAAAAATAAAAAATAAAAAATAAAACTGTCAGATGTGACAACTAATAACAATATATTCAGGGAATCCCACTAAAAAAACACAAATAAAACTTTGTGAGAAGTGTGTGTGAATATGAGCAGCAAAACTACTTAATTCTTGTCACATTATAAAGAAGAAGAGAGTGCGCTGTATTAAACCATTTTTAACATTGCAGCGTGACGAAAGTGCTGTATCCATTGCGAACGCTAAGTTTACCAGAATGAGCTGTCCCGTCTCGGAATTTCTTCTGAGCATGCGTGGCACTTTGTGCATCGGAACAGGCCACACACGGTCGGAATTGACGCGATCGGATTTTGTTGTCGGAAAATTTTATCTCCTGCTGTCCAACTTTGTGTGTCAGAAAAACCGATGGAAAATGTCCGATGGAGCCCACACACGGTTGGGATTTCAGACAACGCGCTCCGATCGGACATTTTCCATCGGAGAATCTGACCGTGTGTACGGGGCATAAGTCGAGTTTTTCAGCACATTTTTTTGTGCTGAAAGTGCCCCCCCTCGACTTATACTGGAGTCAAGCACTTTTCTGCAGCAAAAAATTTCATTTTTCGAACCGAATTTGGGGTCCCGTATGTCAGGGCCACTTGGTGCTAGGAACCCCAACTTTGGTGTGCAAACCCAGTGGAACTGGTACCACAACATATCCAAAGATGGAGTTCATAGCACCAAATGTCATTCTCTACTACAGAAAAGTGCTTGACATTTTCTGAACCGATTTTTGGGGCCCTGTATTTTGGGTGCCACTTGGTGCTAGAAACCCCAGCTTTGGATATTTTATGGTGCTAGATCCACTGGGTTTGCACACCAAATTTGGGATTCTTAGCACTAAGTGGCCCCAAGATACGGGGCCCCAAATTAAGTCAACTGTGTCCATCTGCAGCAATGTCATTTTGGGACCCTTTGGGTTCAGAGACCTCAAATTTTGGCTGCAGCTAGGGGGCATCTAGGAACCCTTAACTACCGAGTTTGAAGTTCGGGGGACCTATGGCTGCAAATGGGCACAGTGAGGCATGCAAATGGGTATTGTTGACCCTCTTTTCCACTTACAGTAGCTGTGCATTTCTCACCCTCGTCTTATACTCGAGTCAATAAGTTTTTCCCATTTTTTTGTGGTAAATTAGGGCCTCAACTTATACTCGGAACGACTTATACTCGAGTATATACGGTAATCTTCTTTTTCAGGCCCCCTAGAACTAAATGAGCAATGGAGGTGCATCTCCACTGCAAGGAGAACTTTGAAAGGGGCTGTAAATTCTGATAAACACACTCCCATTATCCGTTCTCTTATGGGGCAATAGTAATAGGAGCGTGTTTTTTTTTTTTTTTTGCTAAATCTTCTCTAAGTAGCTTTTGATAGGAACGCTTCTGTGCAGTCATGCGGTTCAGTCTGCTCTCACTCCTGAGCAGAGGGTCTCCAGTGGGAGGGGATGTTATTCCTCTCTCACTCTGACCTTGTGAGAATTGGTTTCAGTTTCTTCTCGTCGGCATCATAGAGGAGGGGGAGGAGCAGCTGCAAAGGAATGGTATTACTTAATGAAGGCATGGAGAAAGGGGAGGGGCAGGGAGAAGGTCGGCTTCACACAGAGATTACGGAAATGACAGGGAGGGGGAGGAGGAGGGGGGAGATGCAGAGACGCTGAGGAGAGAGCTGGATGACAGAGGCACAAAATCTGACTAATGCTATCATGGGTCAGCAGCCATGACAAACGTGGTCAGTTTAACCACTTACAGACCGGAAGATTATCCCCATTCATGACCAGGGCATTTTTTGCGATACGGCACTGCTTCGCTTTAACTGACAATTGCGCGGTCGTGCGACGTTGTACCCAAACAAAATTTACATCCTTTTTTTTCCACAAATAGAGATTTCTTTTGGTGGTATTTGATCACCTCTGTGGTTCTTATTTTTTGTGGTATAAACAAAAAAAGAGCGACAATTTTGAAAAAAAAAAACAATATTTTTACTTTTTGCTATAATAAATATCCTAATTTTTTTAAAAAAAACGAATTTCTTCTTCAGTTTAGGCCGATATGTATTCTTCTACATATTTTTGGTAAAAAAAAAACGCAGTAAGCATATATTGATTGGTTTGCGCAAGAGTTATAGCGTCTACAAAATAGGGGGTAGATTTATGGCATTTTTATAACTCTTTACTAGTAATGGTGGCAATTTTTAGCAGGACTGCGACATTGCGGCGGACTGATCGCCCACTTTTGACACTTTAATGGGACCAGTGACATTTATATAGCGATCAGTGCTATAAAAATGCACTTATTACTGTGCAAATGTCACTGGCAGGGAAGGGGTTAACACTAGGGGGCGATCAAGGGGTTAAATGTGTTCCCTGGTAGGTGTTTCTAACTGTGGGGGGAGGGGACTGACTGGAGGAGGAGACATATCGCTGTTCCTGATCGCTAGGAACAGCAGATCTATCTCTCCTCACCTGCCAGAACGGGGATCTGTCAGTTTACATTGACAGATCCCCGTTCTGGCTCTCTTTCCTGCGATCGCAGGTGGCCGGCGGACATCGCACACGCACATTGGGTCCCCCTTCCATGCAGCGGGCATGCACGCGCCTGCTATGGCTCTTAAAGGAGCCGACGTTCACCTACAGCGATTTACGGGAACGAGCCGACCTGCTGCAGTATAATGATGGCGGCTGGTCTGCAAGTGGTTAAACAGGGGAAGACATTAACAAGCAGGATCAACCGGGTATTGTATGACATAGAAAGGGGCAATTGACATGGCAAAAGCACTATGCTAAATTGTGTGCCTTAAAGGGACAGGAGCATTTTTTTTTATGGTTACAACCACTTTCATTTTCTTGGAGTTGGGTTTTAACCAGTTGCTGACCGGCCAATAGCAGTTTTACTGCTACAGAGAGGCAGCTGTGCACAGGATCATGTATATATACATAATCTTGCAGTTCCCGAGTAGGAGGCGCGAGTGCGCGCCACCGGCGTCCGGCTCCCGCTATGATTACATACATTGACGCATACAGCAGACTTGATGTCCGCCTGCAACCCACCGATCGTCGGAGAGAGAGGCAGAATGGCAGTCTGGCTATGTAAACAAGGCAGATCGACATTCTGTCAGCAGGGAAGGGATAGAATGTGGGTCCCTGCTAAGCCGGGACATGGATCCATGCCTTCCACTAGTAGAAATCACCTCCCACACTGTAGTAAAACACTAGCTAGGAACACATTTAACCCTTTGATTGACCCTGATGTTAAACCCCTTCCCAGCCAGTGTCATTAGTACAGTGACAGTGCATATTTTTTAGCACTGATCGCTGTTTTAGTGTCACTGGTTCTCACAAAGTGTCAAATGTGTCATTTAGTGTCAGAATGTCCATCACAATATCGCAGTCCCCCTATAAGTTGCTGATCACTGCCATTACTGGTAAAAATAAATAATAGTATCGGTATCGGGGCAACCCTATTTCAAGCCATCCATTGTGTTGCTCGCTGTGATTGGTCACAGTGATCACATGGTACAGACAGGGCCAATCACAGCCCATGTGTACCATGTGATTAGCTTTGGCCAATCATGGCTAATTACAACAAAACACACTAAATGAATCAGTTTCATTTGGTAAACAAGGATGATTATACTATTATACTATGAAATTCACTGGTATAAGCAACCATAATGTGTGAAAAAATCCTGATCTCTTCCCCTGAGTAGTACAATGGTATTTTGGTAAAACTGTATTGCTCTGGTCATAGTAACAAAAAACAAAAAACATTGTGTCCTGATCATCGGCACACCAATTATATGATGACCCTGTACTGCCCTGGTGACAGGATGATAAAAGTTTAAAAAAATTGTGAATTTGTATTTTTTTCATTTTCCAAGAAATTCTGACAAATAATTACAACTTCAAAAGACTCGCCATGCCTCTTACTAAAAACATCAAACTGTCTACTTTTCAAAAAAGGGGTGATTTGGGGGGTATTTGTACTGTGGGGGGGTGATTTGGGTAGTATTTGTACTGGGGGGGTGATTTGGGGGGTATTTGTACTGTGGGGGTGTGATTTGGGGGGTATTTGTACTGTGGGGGGTGATTTGGGGAGTATTTGTACTGTGGGGGGGGGGGTGATTTGGGGGGTATTTGTACTGTGGGGGTGATTTGGGGAGTATTTGTACTGTGGGGGGGGTGATTTGGGGGGTATTTGTACTGGGGGTGATTTGGGGAGTATTTGTACTGTGTGGGGGGGGGGGTGATTTGGGGAGTATTTGTACTGTGGGGGGGGTGATTTGGGGAGTATTTGTACTGTGGGGGGTGATTTGGGGAGTATTTGTACTGTGGGGGGTGATTTGGGGAGTATTTGTACTGGGGGGTGATTTGGGGAGTATTTGTACTGTGGGGGGTAATTTGGGGGGTATTTGTACTGTTAGGGGTGATTTGGGGAGTATTTGTACTGTGGGGGTGATTTGGGGAGTATTTGTACTGTGGGGGGGGGTGATTTGGGGAGTATTTGTACTGTGGGGGGTGATTTGGGGAGTATTTGTACTGTGGGGGTGATTTGGGGAGTATTTGTACTGTGAGGGGGTGATTTGGGGAGTATTTGTACTGTGGGGGGTGATTTGGGGGGTATTTCTACTGTGGGGGGTGATTTGGGGGGTATTTGTACTGTGGGGGGGTGACTTGGGGCGTATTTGTACTGTGGGGGGGTGATTTGGGGAGTATTTGTACTGTGGTGGGATGATTTGGGGGGTATTTGTACTGTGGGGGTAATTTAGGGGGTATTTGTACTGTAGGGGGGGTGATTTGGGGGGTATTTGTACTGTGGGGGGTGATTTGGGGGGTATTTCTACTGTGGGGGGTGATTTGGGGGGTATTTGTACTGTGGGGGGTGATTTGGGGGGTATTTGTACTGTGGGGGGGTGATTTAGGGGGTATTTGTACTGTGGGGGTGGGGTGATTTGGGGAGTATTTGTACTGGGGGGGTGATTTGGGGAGTATTTGTACTGTGGGGGGATGATTTGGGGGGTATTTGTACTGTGGGGGTAATTTAGGGGGTATTTGTACTGTAGGAGGGGTGATTTGGGGGGTATTTGTACTGTGGGGGTAATTTAGGGGGTATTTGTACTGTAGGGGGGGTGATTTGGGGAGTATTTGTACTGTGGGGGGGGGTGATTTGTGGGGTATTTGTACTGTGGGGGGTGATTTGGGGGGTATTTGTACTGTGGGGGTTGATTTGGGGAGTATTTGTACTGTGGGGGGGGTGACTTGGGGGTATTTGTACTGTGGGGGGGTGATTTGGGGAGTATTTGTACTGTGGGGGGGTGAGTTGGGGGGTATTTGTACTGTGGGGGGTGATTTGGGGCGTATTTGTACTGGGGGGGGTGATTTAGGGGGTATTTGTACTGTGGGGGTGGGGTGATTTGGGGAGTATTTGTACTGGGGGGGTGATTTGGGGAGTATTTGTACTGTGGGGGGATGATTTGGGGGGTATTTGTACTGTGGGGGTAATTTAGGGGGTATTTGTACTGTAGGGGGGGTGATTTGGGGGGTATTTGTACTGTGGGGGTAATTTAGGGGGTATTTGTACTGTAGGGGGGGTGATTTGGGGAGTATTTGTACTGTGGGGGGGGTGATTTGTGGGGTATTTGTACTGTGGGGGGTGATTTGGGGGGTATTTGTACTGTGGGGGTTGATTTGGGGAGTATTTGTACTGTGGGGGGGGTGACTTGGGGGTATTTGTACTGTGGGGGGGTGATTTGGGGAGTATTTGTACTGTGGGGGGGTGAGTTGGGGGGTATTTGTACTGTGGGGGGTGATTTGGGGCGTATTTGTACTGGGTGGGGTGATTTGGGGCGTATTTGTACTGGGTGGGGTGATTTGGGGCGTATTTGTCCTGTGGAGGGTGACTTGGGGGGTATTTGTACTGTGGGGGGTGATTTGGGGGGTATTTGTACTGTGGGGGGTGATTTGGGGAGTATTTGTACTGTGGGGGTGTGATTTGGGGGGTATTTGTACTGTGGGGGTGTGATTTGGGGGATATTTGTACTGTGGGGGGGTGATTTGGGGGGTATTTGTACTGTGGGGGTGATTTGGGGAGTATTTGTACTGTGGGGGTGATTTGGGGAGTATTTGTACTGTGGGGGTGATTTGGGGGGTATTTGTACTGGGGTGATTTGGGGGGTATTTGTACTGGGGGTGATTTGGGGAGTATTTGTACTGTGTGGGGGGGTGATTTGGGGGGTATTTGTACTGTGGGGGGTGATTTGGGGAGTATTTGTACTGTGGGGGGTGATTTGGGGAGTATTTGTACTGTGGGGGGTGATTTGGGGAGTATTTGTACTGTGGGGGGTGATTTGGGGAGTATTTGTACTGTGGGGGTGATTTGGGGAGTATTTGTACTGTGGGAGTGATTTGGGGGGTATTTGTACTGGGGGTGATTTGGGGAGTATTTGTACTGTGGGGGTGATTTGGGGAGTATTTGTACTGTGGGGGGTGATTTGGGGCATATTTGTACTGTGGGAGGTGATTTGGGGGTATTTGTACTGTGGGGGGTGATTTGGGGGGTATTTGTACTGTGGGGGGGTGATTTAGGGGGTATTTGTACTGTGGGGGTGGGGTGATTTGGGGAGTATTTGTACTGGGGGGGTGATTTGGGGAGTATTTGTACTGTGGGGGGGGGGGGTGATTTGTGGGGTATTTGTACTGTGGGGGTTGACTTGGGGGTATTTGTACTGTGGGGGGGTGATTTGGGGGGTAGTTGTACTGGGTGGGGTGATTTGGGGAGTATTTGTACTGTGGGGGGGTGAGTTGGGGGGGATTTGTACTGTGGGGGTGATTTTGGGAGTATTTGTACTGTGGTGGGTGATTTGGGGAGTATTTGTACTGTGGGGGGTGATTTGGGCGGTATTTGTACTGTGGGGGGGTGAGTTGGGGGGGGATTTGTACTGTGGGGGTGATTTGGGGAGTATTTGTACTGTGGGGGGTGATTTGGGGAGTATTTGTACTGTGGGGGGTGATTTGGGGAGTATTTGTACTGTGGGGGGTGATTTGGGGCGTATTTGTACTGGGTGGGGTTATTTGGGGAGTATTTGTACTGTGGGGGGGGTGATTTGGGGAGTATTTGTACTGTGGGGGGTGATTTGTGGGGTATTTGTCCTGTGGAGGGTGACTTGGGGGGTATTTGTACTGTGGGGGGTGATTTGGGGAGTATTTGTACTGGGGGGGGTGATTTGGGGAGTATTTGTACTGTGGGGTGTGATTTGGGGGGTATTTGTACTGTGGGGGGTGATTTGGGGAGTATTTGTACTGTGGGGGTGATTTGGGGAGTATTTGTACTGTGGGGGGGTGATTTTGTGGAGTATTTGTACTGTGGGGGGTGATTTGGGGCATATTTGTACTGGGTGGGGTGATTTGGGGAGTATTTGTACTGTGGGGGGGTGATTTGGGGGGTATTTGTACTGTGGGGGTGATTTGGGGAGTATTTGTACTGGGGGGGGGTGATTTGGGGAGTATTTGTACTGTGGGGTGTGATTTGGGGAGTATTTGTACTGTGGGGGGTGATTTGGGGAGTATTTGTACTGTGGGGGTGATTTGGGGAGTATTTGTACTGTGGGGGGGTGATTTGGTGGAGTATTTGTACTGTGGGGGGTGATTTGGGGCATATTTGTACTGGGTGGGGTGATTTGGGGAGTATTTGTACTGTGGGGGGGTGATTTGGGGGGTATTTGTACTGTGGGGGTGATTTGGGGGGTATTTGTACTGTGGGGGGGTGATTTGGGGGGTATTTGTACTGTGGGGGTGATTTGGGGGGTATTTGTACTGTGGGGGGTGATTTGGGGAGTATTTGTACTGTGGGGGGTGATTTGGGGGGTATTTGTACTGTGGGGGGTGATTTGGGGAGTATTTGTACTGTGGGGGTGTGATTTGGGGGGTATTTGTACTGTGGGGGTGTGATTTGGGGGATATTTGTACTGTGGGGGGGTGATTTGGGGGGTATTTGTACTGTGGGGGTGATTTGGGGAGTATTTGTACTGTGGGGGTGATTTGGGGAGTATTTGTACTGTGGGGGTGATTTGGGGGGTATTTGTACTGTGGGGGGTGATTTGGGGGGTATTTGTACTGGGGGTGATTTGGGGAGTATTTGTACTGTGTGGGGGGGTGATTTGGGGGGTATTTGTACTGTGGGGGGTGATTTGGGGAGTATTTGTACTGTGGGGGGTGATTTGGGGAGTATTTGTACTGTGGGGGGTGATTTGGGGAGTATTTGTACTGTGGGGGGTGATTTGGGGAGTATTTGTACTGTGGGGGTGATTTGGGGAGTATTTGTACTGTGGGGGTGATTTGGGGGGTATTTGTACTGGGGGTGATTTGGGGAGTATTTGTACTGTGGGGGTGATTTGGGGAGTATTTGTACTGTGAGGGGTGATTTGGGGCATATTTGTACTGTGGGAGGTGATTTGGGGGGTATTTGTACTGTGGGGGGTGATTTGGGGGGTATTTGTACTGTGGGGGGGTGATTTAGGGGGTATTTGTACTGTGGGGGTGGGGTGATTTGGGGAGTATTTGTACTGGGGGGGTGATTTGGGGAGTATTTGTACTGTGGGGGGGGGGTGATTTGTGGGGTATTTGTACTGTGGGGGTTGACTTGGGGGTATTTGTACTGTGGGGGGGTGATTTGGGGGGTAGTTGTACTGGGTGGGGTGATTTGGGGAGTATTTGTACTGTGGGGGGGTGAGTTGGGGGGGATTTGTACTGTGGGGGTGATTTTGGGAGTATTTGTACTGTGGGGGGTGATTTGGGGAGTATTTGTACTGTGGGGGGTGATTTGGGGAGTATTTGTACTGTGGGGGGTGATTTGGGGAGTATTTGTACTGTGGGGGGTGATTTGGGGCGTATTTGTACTGTGGGGGGTGATTTGTGGGGTATTTGTACTGTGGGGGTGGTGACTTGGGGGGTATTTGTACTGTGGGGGGGTGATTTGGGGAGTATTTGTACTGTGGGGGGTGACTTGGGGGGTATTTGTACTGTGGGGGGTGATTTGGGGAGTATTTGTACTGGGGGGGGGGTGATTTGGGGAGTATTTGTACTGTGGGGTGTGATTTGGGGGGTATTTGTACTGTGGGGGGTGATTTGGGGAGTATTTGTACTGTGGGGGGGTGATTTGGTGGAGTATTTGTACTTTGGGGGGTGATTTGGGGGGTATTTGTACTGTGGGGGGTGATTTGGGGAGTATTTGTACTGTGGGGGTGATTTGGGGAGTATTTGTACTGTGGGGGGTGATTTGGGGGGTATTTGTACTGTGGGGGGTGATTTGGGGGGTATTTGTACTGTGGGGGGTGATTTTGGGAGTATTTGTACTGTGGGGGGTGATTTGGGGGGTATTTGTACTGTGGGGGGTGATTTGGGGGGTATTTGTACTGTGGGGGGTGATTTTGGGAGTATTTGTACTGTGGGGGGTGATTTGGGGGGTATTTGTACTGTGGGGGGTGATTTGGGGGGTATTTGTACTGTGGGGGGTGATTTGGGGGGTATTTGTACTGTGGGGGGTGATTTTGGGAGTATTTGTACTGTGGGGGGTGATTTGGGGGGTATTTGTACTGTGGGGGGTGATTTGGGGGGTATTTGTACTGTGGGGGGTGATTTGGGGGGTATTTGTACTGTGGGGGGTGATTTTGGGAGTATTTGTACTGTGGGGGGTGATTTGGGGGGTATTTGTACTGTGGGGGGTGATTTGGGGGGTATTTGTACTGTGGGGGGTGATTTTGGGAGTATTTGTACTGTGGGGGGTGATTTGGGGGTATTTGTACTGTGGGGGGTGATTTGGGGGGTATTTGTACTGTGGGGGGTGAGTTGGGGGGTATTTGTACTGTCCTGGCATTTTCGGGGGCCTTAAGAACTGAGGTCGGCCGTCAGTACATCAGGATTGGTCAGATATACATCCCATAGTCTGTGGACTCTATAACTTTCCTACAGACTAAATATTAAACACTGATTTGGGATTATTTTCAGAATACATGTTGGACGAAACGTATGAAGAAAGATTAATTTTTTTTGAAAAAATTTTATAACAGAAACAAAGACTGTATTTTAGGGCGTGGTAGCCCATTTTTATTAAAAAGGCAAATAAAAGTCCGTAACATAAAAGGTTCCCACGCTGGGGTTCTTCTCCAGCAAATAAACACAAAGGAAAATGCTACCCCACCTGCCTCTCTGTAGCAGAACCTCTGCTCTTCATCCTGGTCACACCGACCACTGGATCCTTCAGTGTGGACGGCTTTACTTTAGTGCCCACAGGTCCGCTCTGGCCTTAGTCTTCAGGCCGTTCCACTGCCTCCTGCAGCCCCTCTGACTCCTGGAGACCTCCTGTCTCTCTTGGTGTGGAGCCATCTCCAACTGGGAGCCCTGAGGTCTTCCCATAAACTCATCATAAGGGCTCACCTGAGCACACACCCTGCTGGTCATCTACAAAGTCTGGACACAGGGTTGGAGATCCCGTCCCACCCAAGACACTGTGGAATCTCCAAACTACAGAGCCCCATGACCGAATACCAAAACCTGGAGAAAGCTGTGAAAGCAGTCTTCTCCAGTCCACATCTATGCTCTGCAGTCTTGCACCAAGCAAATGTGCACCCCTTGTGTCCCCCAAACTACCAATTTTACCATGACAGCATCTCCTACTGTCACAATGATATTATAATGATTCTGGTTTTCCTGACTTACCTAACAATAATAATAACAATAATAATATTAATAATAACATTTTCCATATTCTTGCTATGCTGTTCAAAGGTCCTAACCCAGCCATAGCCCTACTCAATAAGAAACCCTTAGAAGTAACCCGCCCACAATTTAAACTACTCTTGCGGGTTACTACTGTGGTGAAGCAAACCATCGCAAAGGCCTGGAGATTGCCCCAGCTCAGCATCACAGAAACCAAAAACAGGAGGGTCACCAGAGCCATGATCCATTCCAAAGTGGAAGAAATTCTTTTAGACAAAGTAAAAAAAAAATGAACACTTATGGAAACCATGGATAGGCCATCATCTCCCTTCCGACTTCCAGAAAACATGACTGTCCCCTTGACCCCCCCTACGCATATGTTGCTAGGGACCCTTGGCTGAAGATCCCTAATCCTCTCTTACACCCCCCCCCCCCCCGGGACCTATTCTTACTACCTTCATCTTCCCTCTTAGTTCCTCTACTCCCTATCCCCTCCTATTTCCCCCTGCCTTCCGGCCGCCCTTCCTTGTCTCCCCTTTAGCTTCTCCCTCCCTCTCTCTTCTCTCTTCTCTCTACCTTCTTTCCTCTTCTTCAGATCGCTCAGCCCCAGCCAATCACGAACTACCCCAAACTACTCCGTCCATGTGATAACATGAACACAGCGATAACTGCACCTAATGACAGGCAAACTTCACTGTATACGTTCTTTCTAAAGTAGTCTATCTTGTTTCCCCCAAACTGTCCAGCCCAATACCCCTATTTACATACCCCTCATGTTATTGTGTGGGGTATGTAAGTAGGGGTATTGGGTTTCGTAGTCCTGAGGGGTGATTTTTTTCCCCCCTCTGCCTCCCTCTATGTACAACCTAGCTGAACAGTTGGGGTTAAACTTAACCCCCCCCCCATACAGTGTTACACTACATTTATCACCTGTTTTGGATGCTTTCCCTATTAAACCCCTATGGGCTGCGTCCCCACGTCACCGGCGTGCTACTATGCACTTTATTCATTTACAAGTTACTGTGTTTGTATCAGCAAAAATGGGAAACACCGCGCTCTAAACACAAAACCAACTAAAACTAAGCAGCAGCTAAAATGTGAGATACAGACATAAGACAAATAGAAAACGGAAATAGCTGCGCTGGTGGTAGTACTAATAGATACAAAATAAAACAACATAGGATGTAGAATAATTATAAATGATTAAAACTTATAACTCTATTGCATAGTGAATGCAATAGACTATGCAATAGAGTTATATGTTTAATAATTTATAATTATTCTATATCCTATGTTGTTTTATTTTGTATTTATTAGTACTACCACCAGCGCAGCTATTTCCGTTTTTTTAGTGTTTGTATGTTTCTCCCTTTTTTTCTGTACCAATAAAAATTATTTAAACAATAATACTAATAATAATAATAATAAAATCTAACATATACGGAAAAAAATTAAAATAAAATAAATAAATAAAAATGATGTACCTTCTCTATACAATAAAGTCATCATATATCATGTCCCTGGTCTTTGTGTTTTCATCCGTATTTCTCCAACCAACATCCTAATACATACAACACATGGACAGGTAATGGGGAATGAAGATTTCTCGGATAAAACAGTTGGATTCACTTTGTCTGTGACATAATCCAACTCCATCACCCCCCCCCCCCCCCCAACAATGACACTTCTATGGTCATTGTGTTCAGGTCAATACATTCCAATGGGGGGAAACTGCTTGTGCTTATCAAATTGATATAAAAATTTAAATCAAGACTGGAGCCGCCATTATGCTGCCAAACTTTGGGCACAAATCAGACGAGCCCAAAGCGGCATTCCCTTAGGCAGCGTCCCGTTTTGCTACAAAAGCTCTGTCACGTACCTTGAAATCTCACCCCTTATTAGGTCCTACAACTCGCGTATGTTCATATCTGTCTAAGCATGCTTCCCTTTCCTCTCCAGAATCCCCATTATTTCCATTTTTAGGGAATCCGCAATTTCAGCAGGACAAGGCTTTTTGTGCTCTGCATCAAGCTGGTTGGTTTTAGGCGTCCTATTTCCTGACGGATGATCAATGGACTTCTATTTCATCCATAACTGATAAATTGGGTGAAATGTGCAGCGCTTATGTGATCATATAAACCATAACAAATAATATGAGTACAGAAAACGTGAATGATAAATGATGTGCTCAAAAATACTCCAAGCAGTCCTCTATTATGACATGTGATGTCTATAAACAGAGGAACTTGGACGTGTGATGTCCAAAAAAGGTCAGTGACAAGCTTCAGTCATGTGTGATGATAATCCTCAACCACATGTGGATATAATATAGTGACAGTCTTTAACTTCAAATATGTATGAAGTAATAACAGTTAATAGTAGGTCCACCACCAAAGACACCAGAAGCTGCTTACCAGAGGGATTGAACTCAAATAGGTGTACACCTAGTGAGTCAATCAAGCTTTGTGGTATAATATACCAAGGGGATCAGATGCTCTATCCAGATATGACCTCCAGATGGACCTCCGAACAAGTGTAAGGTATGGATGGATATAGATATAGGCAGTCAGCCCCATCATTAAAAGAAAGAGGAAGGCATATAGTGTAACTCCGTATGGAAATTTTAATACATGAAAAGCAAAGGAAATACACTCACGTGTTTAGCAGTAAAATCAAGCGCTTGTATAAAACAAGACAGTGGTCTCAGCATATCCTATCCATAACTGATGCCTCTGGTCCTTTCCATCTCAATTTTTGGAGAGCTCTTGGAGAGCTCTTGGAGAGCTCTTAAATTGCATCATTATTTACACCCCATACCGAATCCACAGGGCTTTGGTCGTCCTTTAACCACTTTTGAGGAATATTTTCCACATTTTCTCATGTTACAACCAAAAAATTTTTAGGGAATCCGCAATTTCAGCAGGGCCTTCAGGACAAGGCTTTTTGTGCTCTGCATCAAGCTGGTCAGTTTCAAGCATCCTGTTTCCTGACAGATGATCAATGGACTTCTATTTCATCCCTAGTTGATGCTTCTGGTCCTTTCCATCTCAATTTTTGGAGAGCTTTTAAATTGCATCAATATTTACACTCACTATCGAATCCACGGGGCTTTGGTCATCCTTTAACCACTTTTGAGGAATATTGTTCAGATGAAGGAACTCTTCCCCAGGTTCTTTCCAAAACATCTAGTCTTTTGATCACTCTTCCTGCACAACCGCATCTACTTTGTATAAAAAAACTGGGAGGTGGAATTATATCGTACTTTTACACTAGAAGAACAGAGAAAACATTATAGGATTTTCCCTTTTAATCCTCTATTTGCACAAAGATCCAGGAAACCAATTTTAAGATTCTGTCCAGGTGGTATCGTACTCATACATACTACATAAATTTTACCTCCTTACCTCTGATCAATGTTCGGGATGTCAGGAGGGAAGAGAAAACAATGCGCCATATATTTTGGTCCTGCCCCAAGCTAGAATTCTTCTGGAAAGAAGTCCAGAGGATTATTCAAAAATTTACTGATTATGAGATTTCTGACGATCCAGTCTTTCTCCTATTGCATGTGTCCGCAGTTCTGACACAAATCTATAGAAAAAAAAAATCGATCCTACATCGCCTAGTGAATGTTGCCAAGTCCTGTATTACCCTAGTTACAGCCTTCCAAGACTGACTCCGGCTTCTGACCCTGGTTCTGTTTATCATTTATTCTGACTTCTGGAATCCCTCACTACGGCCAGGATAACCAGCAGGTGAACACCCCAGGCACTGGGAACACTGGAACACTGGTATAGCAATTGCGTTGTCTGAGTCAGCATGGAGCATGAATCCCGGAAATGATGTCAGTGGGAGGGGACGACAACCAGCATGGACCGCAAACAGGAAATATGTCATCAAAATGGGACGCGTTTCGGAACTACTGATTGGTTCCTTCTCCAAGCCAATGAGAGTGTGTCAATGTGTCATTGGCTTGAAGAAGAAACCAATCAGTAGTTCCGAAACGCATCCCATTTTGATGACATATTTCCTGTCCATGCTGGTTGTTGTCCCCTCCCACTGACGTCATTTCTGGGATTCATGCTCCATGCTGACTCAGATGACGCGATTGCTTCACCAATGTCCCCAGAGCCTGGGGTGTTCACCTGCTGGTTATCCTGGGACCTTCTGCTGCTGCATATCATTATCCCTGGAAAGCTGTGATACACTGGGACCTCCTGATGCCGGATCACCTGCTTCATACATCTATGTTATGCCTCTTCTTATCCTTGATTCTGTAAGTGTTTTTAATCTTGTTTGGGGACATTAAAAGTTTTAATTCTGCACTTAGAGGCGCCTTTTTTTCTTTTATTTGTTTTCTATTAGAGATTGCTTCCCTCTTTGAGTGCAGCCCTAAGTGTTTGAAGACCACTTCATCCATCCAATAAAGACACCATCTGCCTGGTCCTGACATTCTGAGCGCCCTTGACATACATTTTATCAAGTTCTACCACCTGAATGTACGTATGCCTCGAATGGCACCATGGTCCGTAAGCAAGATCTGGAGATATTTGAAAAAGCTTTTCAAGCGACGAAAGTCTCCTCGGCAAGAAGGTCTAAAGCAAAAAAGCCCAAAGGGAAGAAGGAAAAGTTTTCTATCTCTTCTGTTGGTACATATGGTATGGAGGCTCTTGACCTAGAGGACTATGCCTATGTGGAACCACTTGTTCACCCCCATAGGGCGTTTCTAAGGGGGGGGGGGTGTCATGGTCCCTACCGTGCCATGCAGACGGCCAGGTGTGGTCACGCCCCAAGTGGCTCAAGGAGGTATTAAACCTATGGCTGCTTGTTTAGTGCTCCTGTTACTTTGCCTCTGAGCCACACCTCAGATCCTTTCTTCTGCTTTCCAGCTACGCCTAGTTTTGCATAAATTACTGAGGGCAGTACTCTGATTGTACCTGTCACTCCTGGTTCAGCTGAGGCAGTTTATCCAATCAGCTGGGTATAAAGCACTGCCTCACTCTGGGGGCTCGGTCAGTTCATGTCTCTTGTTTCCTGTTTCCCCAAACGTTCCTGTGTTCCAGTATTTCTGTGTTCCCGTGTTCTAGTTACAGCATTCCAAGACTGACCCCGAATTCTAATCCTGGCTCTGCTTATCGTTTATTCTGTCTTCTGGAATCCCTGACTACGGCTTTACCTTGACAATCCTTTGGCAAATTCCTGTCAAGCCCCCGTGCTCAGATTCACAGCCCAGGTAGCTTATTACCCTGTTACCGTGTGTATGTGCAAGGGTGAGCTTACATCTCTGCATCATGGACTCCAACCTAGGTAAGCCCTTACAGGTATATTCTACATATTAACAAATAAGGAGGATTTTGGGTTGACAAGTTAAAGAGGTCTGTAGAGCAGAGGGTCTCAAACTGGAGTCCCTCCTGCTGTTGCAAAACTTCAAGTGCCATCATTCCTGTGGGAGTCATGCTTGTAACGGTCAGCCTTGCAATGCCTTATGGGACTTGTAGTTACGCAACAGCTGGAAGGGCACCAGTTTGAGACCCCTGCTGTAGAATGTAGGAAGAGTAGTTTGTTTTGTTTTTTAAATACCTGATAAGAGTTTACTATTTTTTTATCCTTAAAACCCCACTCCGGGCACAAAAAAAAATATGCCTTGCAGTGGGGCTGAGGACCCACTACAAGGGTAAATTTCTCATTTTGGTCTAGGGGAACCCTATCCAATCCTCTGCTCCCTCCCTAGACCGATCCCCGCAGTTTCTGCACCCCAACGCTCCACCAGTTCTGACATCATCAAGGCCAAAGCCCGGTCCATAGCCCTGCTCTGGATGTGAGGACCCTGAGGGACGGTCCACCATCCAATAATGTTGGAGCAATATCTGCCGGGGGAACAGCAGATCAGGAAAGTTAAACTGTTGCTCCTCTCTCCCGGACAGAACGAGCAGTTAAGCCTTGCAAATGCAGGCACAGCCCCACTGCACAGGAGAATGTCTACGTTTACAGGAGTTTAGCTTTAAGGATCAACATGTGAGAACTTTGGATAACATTTTGTTTGCTTTCAGACTCCCCAGTATACCGCTATTGGCATGTACAGACTCTGCCTTAAGCTAGGGGTGTTCCTATCCCAATGTATTGTTTACAGCCAGCCTGAGCTATGCTTATGGTATTTGTGTTGGTTGGGTTTCTCCTAAGCCCAGGACATGGTTTGATTCTACCTGAGGAGGTTGTTGAGTTTTCTCTAATAGTTAGAGAGTGAGACGATAGAATGTTTTGGGTCATGAATATTCACCCTTCCCTGGCCAATTACTGAGGGGTTTATGAAAGTGGGCTTGGCTATGGAAGAGCACATTGGTGTGCGCAGCCTATTGTATTAGGTTGTGCACCCCAGCAGGGCCATCTTTAATATTGATTGGACCCTGGGCAAACATTTTCTTGCCCCCCCCCATGCAATTTCACTCTCCACCTGCTCTGAGACATACAATAAATTGCAGCTGACCTCAAATCAGTTTACTGTATCAGATCAGGCAGCAATTGTGATTGGTTGCCAGCTGTTACAGCATATCATTAACGCTTACTGACTGGTTGCTAGAGGTTACAGCACACATTACGGCTCACTGATTAGTTGCTAGAGGTTACAGGAAATGGTTTCTGCTTGTTAATTGGTTGCTAGAGATTACTGTACAGTAATACTGCTCACTGATTGGTTGCTAGAGGTTACAGCACATCATCTCCTCACTGCAGTGGGGGCATGATATACATATGAATGCTGCCTTTATTTAGATATCAATGCCGCAGACTGCAGCTGTTTACTTATGAATGCCGCCGTTATTTACATATGAATGCCGGTTGTTTACATGTAAACACAGGGTCTGCAGGTGAGTCATCTGTACACAACAGTAGGGCAGAGCTTGGCAGCATTAGTACCAGTTATTCACACTGAGATATTGGGACACAGCACAGAACTAAAACTTCAAGGGACAAGGGAATTTAAACAGGGATAGTTGGCAAGTATGAGGCAGCTGCTTTGGGCCCCACAACAATGACAGGGCCCAGGGCAGCTGCCCCTTTTGCTCTGCCTTAAAGACGGCCCTGCCCCCAGACCACAAACACACGTGTGTATATCAGCAGAGCAGTGGACGGTGTCAGTAGAGCAAAGATCGGTGTCATTAGGGCAGTGGACGGTGTCAGTAGTTTTTATTTTTATTATTTGAAATTCTTTTTTTACCACAATATTTTTTTATTTTTTACAACTTTTCTTAGGAGCCCCATTATGGGGCTTTGGTGAAATATCAAGGCTCTAAACAGACCCCTGATGTCTCACTTTTGAGACAGAGAAAGAAACTGAGGACAGAGATTCCGCAGTCCCTTTCTCTGCAGCCTGCAGTAAACATAGTTTAAGTTCAGTTAAGAATGAAGAAAGGAGCAATCGTTACAGATCACTCACTGTGTTCATTCAAAAAAAGAAAGGCCAGTTAATGAAATATTTACCAGCCCCTTTCCTGCTCCTGAGAAGAGAGGAGGGAAGCTGGCAGCAATGCAGGGGGGAGATGAGAGGCAGCAGGGGGGAGATGGGAAGCAGGGGGAAATGGCACCCCACGGGGTGATTAGGGTGTGCCCAGGCACACCCAGCGCACCCTGTGCGCATGCCTATGGAAGGGGATAAGTATTCTTAGAAGTGTTCTTGCTTTTCAGCCTGATGAGAATGTCTATGAAAACATTGAGTCCTGACTCCCCAAGGCAACTGATGCTTTTTTTTTCTCGGCAACTGAAACAGAATTTGGGTAAATTCTGTTCATTTCCCATATTCTTTTTCTCAAGTTTGTAGCAATAAACCTGTAAAGGTCTCTTTTTTGGGCTTATAAGGAAAAAGATATGTTAGTTAGGGGCCAAAAGAGCATTTTCTCAGGCACAGGGTGCCAACCATGTAATGCTGGACAACTAGAGGTTGATGAAAAAAGTGGTTGAGAAGCAATAAGTTTACAAGCTGATCACCAACACCCTGAGATCTGAAAGGAGAATAGAGACATTTTCAAAAAGAAAGAGAATGAATCAACAGAACTAAATTTCTCAGTTATCCAGACCTGACTACAGACAGCCATGACATGCTACATGTGTAGTGTAGGAGTGCTCCACTAAATGTCTTATGATCTGTGGGCATAGATTGGGTATTTAGAAGCTGTTTTCCATCCAGTGGCATCACTAGGGTTGGTGTCACCCGGTGTGGAAGAAAATTGGTGTCACCCGGTGTGGAAGAAAATTGGTGTCACCCCCCCACCAACTATAGCCCCCCTTTAGTACAGACCACCCTCCCTCCGTACAGACCCCCCCTCCACTAACTACAGACCCCCCTCCATAAGGTACTGACCCCCCCACTAAGTACAGCACCCCCACTAAGTACAGACCCCCCACTAAGTACAGAGCCCCTTCACTCACTACAGACCCCCTTTCCTCAGTATAACCCTCCCCCATTAAGTACAGACCCCCCTCCATTAGTATAGACCTCTCCCTCAGTGCAGACCCCCAATCAGCATATACTCCCCCATCAGCATAGACCCCCTCAGTGCAGACCCCCCTCCATCAGCATAGACCCCCCTCAGTGCAGACCCCCCTCCACTAACTACAGACCCCCCTCCATTAAGTACTGACCCCCCCACTAAATACAGCTCCCCCACTAAGTGCAGACCCCCCTCACTCAGTACAGCCCCCCTTTCCTCAGTATAAACCCTCCATTAAGTACAGACCCCCCTCCATTAGTATAGACCTCCCCCTCAGAACAGACCCCCCCATCAGCATAGACCCCTCTCAGTGCAGACCCCCCTCCATCAGCATAGACCCCCTCAGTGCAGACCCCCTCCACTAACTACAGACCCCCCTCCATTAAGTACTGACCCCACCTACTAACTACAGCTCCCCCCACTAAGTACAGACCTCCCTCACTCAGTACAGACCCCCTTTCCTCAGTATAAACCCCCCATTAAGTACAGACCCCCCTCCATTAGTATAGACCTTCCCCTCAGTACAGACCCCCCATCAGCATAGACCCCCCTCAGTGCAGACCCCCCTCCATCAGCATAGACCCCCTCAGTGCAGACCACCTCCATCAGCATAGATCCCCCTCAATGCAGACCCCCCTCCATCAGCATAGACACCCCTCAGTGCAGACCACCATCCACCAGCATAGACCCCCCTCAGTGCAGACACCCCTCAGTGCAGACACCCCTCAGTGCAGACCCCCCATCAGCATAGACCCCCCCCAGTGCAGACTCCACCTCCCATCAGCGCAGACCCCCTCAATCAGCATAGACCCCCCTCAGTGCAGACCCCTATCAGCATAGATACCCCCCTAGTGCAGACCCCCTATCAGCATAGACACCCCCTAGTGCAGATTCCCCTCTCCACTTGTGCTAGTAGTCCCCCCTCTCCCCTCCCATAGTGCCCCCATCACATGTCCATCTAAGATACAGTACACTGTTCAGACCTCAGAACAGCCCGGGATAGGCACAGCAGTGTGCCCCTCCTCGGACTCCCTCCTCCTGTCCTGTGTACTTGTAAATAGAGAGGAGGGAGGAGGCGGATTTGGTCCGCTCCGCTGAGAGAGACACAGATCAGTGCAGGGGTGTGCGATGCCGCTGCCCACAGATGTCATCACTCTGGCGGGTGTCATCTGGGTGTGGCCCACCTCCCCGCCCCCCCCTAGCGATGCCACTGTTTCCATCAATTGGGGCACCACTAGGGATACCCAAATATAGCACTAAGGTGTAAGAAGAATAAGAGCACCACAACATTTGTAATCATTTAGTAAAAATGTTTATTTGATATAGAAAATCCAACACATTTCAGAGGCTCAAAAAATCCCCCTTCTTTCATCAGAGCTTGTGAATTGTTAGTAAAATGTATCAGTGTTTTAGACTACGGTTGTTGAAAGGAGATACAGTAACATTTTAACATGAATGATCTGGTGTCTAACTGACAGACTTCCTGAGAAGGTAGCTCTAGCCATCTCTTATTGACTGTTTACAAAAATCCGGATGTGACTTCCTCTGCATCAGTGGTGGATTTTGGACCTTATATATGCAGGTTTTTAAATGGTGTTATTAAATTAAATATTAATATTATAATATAGATTAAATATGCAACTAGAGTTGTTCACCCCCCTCCCTAGACCTCTTATTACATAGATATAGTTTTGCAACTCCAGAAGGTCCACAGCAGGTACTTTTCTGATGGCGGTGACCTTCAGTGTTGCCTGCAGCCTGACCAGTAGGAACCTAATGATATAAAACAATTAATCTTAATTAGCGCAACCTCCACTTACAAAATAAAAGTGCAACAAAATATTATTTAACACCTTGAACTAAGAATAGACACACAAGTTGCTGCTAACACTCCAAAGTGCTTTCACCTCACTTATAACAATATATATATATGTTGCGCTGCACTAATATTGCATTTATTGAGAACCTAATGATAGGCTGCCTCTGCTTGCTCATTAACCTCCTAAAAAAATTGAATAGGACATACTTCTAAAACAAGAGCAGCATCCCATTTGACTCTATACAGTAGAATGCAGTGGTGGCTGGTGAAAAATTTTTTTTTTGGGGGGGGTGGCAAACAGTATGCCACCCTAGCCCCCCCAGCCAGTCGGTCGCACTTACCACATCACCGGTGGCTTTGCCTGCTCGGCGGCCTCCCGTATTCCTGCTCTCCACGGGTCATCACGGTAGCGGCTTCCATTTTCTCCTCGGCGGCCAATCGGGAGTCTTCTCTTTTCTGCCAATCCGAAAATGGGTCTCACACCCGCTTCTGATTGGCCAGATTGAGGATCAGTGTTTCAACAGCGAACATTCATTCCCTGTTGTAACACACCTGGGTGGGATGGCAGCGCACTCTCTGCGACCCGAGCCCACCCTATTGTGAAGTCTATTTTAGCCTCTGGCTCTAATCAGGTGCTTCAAAAAAAAAACTCTGGCCGCTGTAATTCATGCTTCCAGCATCCTGAAAGGGGCTGGACGCATGAATAGGGGGTGGCCGTGGTGGCCATGGATAGATTTATGCTATGCATGAATCTATCCATTATGCATATAGGGAGTAGCGAGGATAGAGGGGTCGGCGCCCGGGTGCCCCGAATAGACGGGAAGCCACCGATTGGACGTATGTGGCCAGTTTTGAGCAGCCCGGTACTAAACTTTTCTAGTCGGACTTCAGGAAATATGGGAGGACATAAGTATTGACTTGCTGAATTTTAATTTAAATGTGTGCATGTACACTAAAGTTTATCTACAGCCAACCCTTTATTTCTATAGAGCAGGCAATGCTTAAAACCTCTGTCATTATTATTTTTTCATCTTTATCCCATTTCAGAAATGTCTAATCACTTACTCTTCTATACAACATTCATTTGGAAGAAATCTCTCCAAAATGAAGTAAATGCACTCTTACAGAGTTGTCACCAGAACAGGTGTCACCTTTGGAAGATTCCCCCTCTATTCCTGCTCTGCTGACAACTTCAAATTTAGGATTTTTCTCAACACTTTCATCCCAAGTGACAATGATCACCGGGACAAACCAAGACAGAGAATGACCCAAGTGAGGAAAACAGACAGCAATTAAAGCATTACTTTAAGGTGATCACTAACATGCTATCAAACTAAAAGGTTATAGTGAATATTTAGACATTCAAGGTAAGGATACTCCACATTTTAAGTCTCTGTGTTCCTCCAGCTTCTGGTCCAGAATCTTCTCAGAATGATCCTTCTCAGCTTGTTGCTGGCCTGGAAGATGACGGCAGCCTCCACTGATGGAGATAATAATCGTAAATTCCAAATGACTGCTGGTATCACCAGTGTGATCTCTGTGAATTTTTGAAGAAACATAAACACTTGAGACATGCAGAAGAATGTGAAAATGAGAAGTAAGAAGAAGATTGTCCTCAGTGCAGTGACATGAGCCTGAAGATTTGGACGTGTTGTTCCAGAGTTGTTATTCACCCTCCAGACATGTCTGAGCAGAAAGGAAAAAGTGAGGACCAGGCACAGAAGACTAAGGCAGAATGGCAAAATGCAGCCTAGGGTGTTTTCAGCCACGAAGTAGGGAAGACTGAAATGGAACCTGATAACAGAGTCTTCTGTACTGTTCTCAGAAGACTGGATACTTTCTGCATACACAGTCCAGAAGCCCGGGACACTCAAAATGAACATCCCAAGTGCTGTCAGGAATAGAAGTTGACTCAGAAAATTTGACACAATTCTCTTTAACCAGATGAAGAACCCATAGCTGAGATTGGTGATGCTGGTACAGTAATGAGCCGAGAGCCAGGCGGTCAACCAGAAGCTGTAATACATTAGGAAGTACATTGATGTGTTCACAAACACATATAGTGATCTAATGTATAAGATTTCCAGATACAAGACATAGAATATTACCTGTAGGCTCAGCACACACTGGAGGAGAATATTCACAATTCCCTTAGCCAGAAAGATCACATCGGAGGGACTCAACTTCCCTTTCTTTCTGATGATGTCCAGGTTACCCATCACAATACAAATGTTAGAAGGGATTGCCAAGCCAAGTCCCAAGACTGAACAGACTAACATGGGTAAAAAGACTGGAGACAACATGTTTAAGTTTGAAGTGATCTCCGGACAGAGATGACGGGACACGTCCAGTGATAGCAGACAGAATGATACATTTGAGGTTGAAATTATGGAAATAGTCTTCAGAAATCCATCTCATGATTGACTTTGCATAAATGTGGTGAGTTTGATTTCAATGCTAGCAACTAAAGCACAGAGCAACCTGTGTAAACAATGTTTTAATAATTTCCATCATGCCAACATACTTAACCACTTCAGGACTGGTGCCTGTTTGCTTTTTATTGACTCTATACTGAGCACTATGACTGCTTAATGATTCCACATTCTTCCAATCAAAATAAAAAAACAATTTTTTCAGTTTCCAGATCAAATTAGTATTTAATCGCTTCCCAACCACGCTATGACAGACCTAGCCAGGACAGAGGCTTTTGGAAGGGACTGAATGCTAGCCTCTTGCCTAGCGATCATGGGCCCTGGCAGTTGTGGGAACAGTGCTCTTTGTGAGCTGTATGCATGGGGACCCTTGAGGTGGTGTTACTTTGGATTCAGGTTCATGTCCCCCCAAGACACACAGACTCTGGGAACCCTGTATATGCCATATTACAAATAGTGACTGATTCATACTGTTGGGACACATACTGTTAGATGCTAATGTCATCAACTCCAGCCACCTGTCTGTTGTCTTCTATAATGTAAATGAGTCTAGTCTGGCTTGCCACAGCTTCTAAGAGTCTTTCACCCATTGTTGATGTTCTAATTAACTCTGCTATTGTGTGAAGAAGCGTTCTGTGTTGATTTATGATAATGTTGATTGTGTCTTCTGAGCTAAAAGACGGTAAGTCTGTCCTAATGGTCGTGTCTCTTAGTCACCTAGGCTGGCTAAAGGATTAGATAATTAGCTCATGTTAATTCTTTCTCTAGTTATAGGTGTATTGTTAGAGTAATATGAGCAGGAGGGGGGAACCTCCTCTTCTACTGTATATAAGACTGTATCCTGGTTCTAATAAAAGAGAGTCCATGTTGAGCAACTAAGCAAGTATCGTCTTGTTTTGTGCTTGTGAGCGGTTGGAATATCTAATATCTATATTCAGACTGGGAGGAAACGGTATATGACGAAAGCACTGAAGCGGAGTGTAGGGACTAGGGATGAGCCGAACACCCCCCGGTTCGGTTCGCACCAGAACCTGTGAATGGACCGAAAATTTGCACGAACGTTAGAACCCCATTGACATCCATGGGACTCAAACGTTCAAAATCAAAAGTGCTAATTTTAAAGGCTTGGAAACAAGGATTGGTGATAAAGCATCAGTGGAGAGGAGAGGAGCTAGCATTCAACCGCTGGGCATGTGGATGGCTGGGAGCGTACTTCTTTCTGCGGTGCAGCAGCTGGAGCAGGGATATTTGCCTGGTACAATCTGATGTTGGTGTACCGATAGCAGATTGCCCACAAGTACTTGGCTGTGACACACCTAATTCTACACCTTCATTCCTCTCAATGCAGGTCTCAGAGAGGACTGAAGGTATAGTGGGGTTGGAGATCCCAGCTGATGAGGAGCAAGGAGAGGTCCTCTTTGTTCTTTGGTGTGGATCTTTTAGGTACGCTTGCCAACGAACTGCATGGCAGGTCAACATATGTCTGGTCAAGCATGTGGTGCCCAAGCGGGAGATGTTTTGCCATACGAGATACGCTTGAGACATATGTTGCAAATAGCAGTGGTGGGATCTGATGCACTCATCTCAAAAAAGGCCCACACCAAAGAACTTTTGGAATATCGCGCAGAGGCAGCAGCGCCCTGCTCATGCGGAGCTCTGCGGTGTGATGCAGTCAGTGTGCTGCCCTTAGGCTGGCCCCTGGAGGGCATCCTGCCTGGTTGGTGATGTGCCTCCTCCTCCTCCTCTCTCCTATCAGGCACCCACGTGGAGTCAGTGACCTCATCATCCCCTCCCTCCTCATCACTAGAGTAAACCTGGCAGTATGCTGCAGCAGGGGGAACATGACTGGCAGGTTGCTGTGCTTCTTGGGAACCCCCTCTGACTGGGCTCACGTTACTGCCTTTCTCTAGCTGAGTACCATCATCGGAGCCTTCAAAATGCTGGGCATCCTCCTGGAGCATGTACCCAACACTGTGGTCAAACAGTTCAGGGGACTCCTCAGGTGGACATAGTGGGGCTAGGGAAGGAGTCACTGATGCCATTGAGCTGAGGGAAGAGGCCGTGTTGGCAGCTGCTTTGCCAGACAAAGTACCCTGAGCCTGGGTGAGAGAGGATGAGGAGGATGAGGACGGCTTGGTCATCCAGTCGACCAAGTCTTCCTCATGTTGCGGCTCAACATGGCCAGATGCCAAAAAAAAGGCCAAGCGTGTCCCACGGCCATGTGCTGATGAGGATGCACCGTGTCCACGACCAGCACTGTTGCCTCTAGACACAGAGCCTGCTTGCCCTCTTTTATTAGCTTGTGACTGTCTGCCTCTCCTTGTTGGCCTTCCAGACATTCTAATGGCCTGCAGTGAGATGTAGCTGCACAAAACTGGGATGTATATATATATATACCGATTATACTGCAGCTAGCAGAATCAACTGCCTGCCTGTAGTATTATTAGTATGAGAACACCTGCACTTGTCTTCAGGTAGCTATACTGTAGGTGCAACTGTGCGGGGTGCACAGTACAGTAACTGGAACTACTGTAAAAACACCTGCCTGCCTATATATATATATATATATATACACAACACCTGGGATGCATATGTATACACAATACTCTGTAAGTGCAGCTAACTGACTCGACCTGCCTACTCTATCTAACTTAAATCAAATGACACTGCCTCTCTGTCTATTTATCTCTCTCCAGTCTCCACTGCAACACTCTACACAAGGCCGCCACAGAGGCGGCCTTATGTAGTGTGGGGCATGTACTAAACCCCCTGAGCCATAATTGGCTTTGGCCAATTACGACTCTCTGTACACACAGCGCTGTGATTGGCCAAGCATGCAGGTCATAGTGCATGCTTGGCCAATCATCAGCCAGCAATGCTCTACGATGCCGCTGTGAATTATGGGTGGTGACGCGCCACTCGAATTTGGCGCGAACGGCCCATAACTTTCGTAATTCGGCGAACGACCAAACACACGATGCTCGAGTCGAACATGCGTTCGATTCGAAAGCAAAGCTCATAACTAATTAACACACATAAATGCTGCTTTGTAAACTTACATCCACAGCCACCACAAAACAGCAGAGTGGTGGCGGGACCTCAGGCATATATCCTCACTTGCTTTAAACACAAATAAATGCTGCTAATGTAAACTTTTATCCACAGCCACCACAATGGAGCAGAGTGGTTGGGGGGGGGGCAGATATTCTATCACGTTATACAGCGAGCCCTCAAGAGCTTCTCTGTATATTGTCCAAAAACATCTGTCATAGTGTACCAGTGTCCCATCAATATCTGTCACAGTGTACCAGTGCACATCAACATCTATCACAGTGTACTAGTGCACATCAACATCTATCACAGTGTACCAGTGCATACCAATATCTGCAATAGTGTCCCACTGCAATAACATGACTGGCAGTGTCCTATTGCAGCATCAACACATGTTGATGTAGCTAGTGGACCATCCAGTGTTCCTAGTGGACCTTCAAAATCTGTCAGTGTACATAGTAGACCATCAATATCAGTCAGTGCCCCTGGTGGACCTTCAACATTTGTTGGTATCCCTAGTGGATGGCAACATCTGTAGGTGTCCCAGTGGATCAGCAACATCTGTCAATGTCCCTAGTGGACCATCAACATCTGTCAGTGTCCCAGTGCACCATCAGCATCTGTGGGTGTCCTCCTGGACTGTCAATATCTGTCACAGTGTCCTAGGCAAGGTACTAGTAGTGGGGTGTCATGTCAGCAGCATAGAATTAGGGTTCATTCCACATGTGATATTGCCATACTCGGAAAGAGTAGCAGAGTGTTTTCTGAGGTGTAATTCTAAGTATGCCTGTGCTGTGTATTGACATGACATGTTGAAAAGACTTATTATGCCTCATCGAAATTGTAATAGGTAGTCAGGAAATTATATTTTTAACCACTTCAGCCCCGGACCATTTGGCTGCCAAATTTGGGCACTTTTTGCGATTCGGCACTGCATTGTTTTAACTGACAATTGCGCGGTCGTGCGACGTGGCTCCCAAACAAAATTGACGTCCTTTTTTTTCCCACAAATAGAGCTTTCTTTTAGTGGTATTTGATCACCTCTGTGATTTTTATTTGTTGCGCTATAAACAAAAATAGAGCAACAATTTTTTAAAAAAGCAATATTTTGTACCTTTTTGCTATAATAAATATCCCCATTTTTTTTTTAAAAAAGCACATTTTTTCTCAGTTTAGGCCGATATGTATTCTTCTACATATTTTTGGTAAAAAATCACAATAAGCGCATATTGATTGGTTTGCGCAAAAGTTATAGCGTCTACAAAATAGGGGGTAGTTTTATGGCATTTTTATTAACAATTTTTTTTTTTTAATAGTTATGGTGGCGATCTGTGATTTTTATCGTGACTGCGACATTATGGCGGACACATCAGACATTTTTTGCACTATTTTGGGACCATTGTCATTTATACAGCGATTGATGCTATAAAAATGCACTGATTACTGTGTAAATGACACTGGCAGTGAAGGGGTTAACCACTAGGGGGGGAGGGGTTAAGTGTGTCCTAGGGAGTGATTCTAACTGTTAGAGGTGTGGCTTACTGTAACACATCAGTGATCGCTGCTCCCGATGAGAGGGAGCAGACAATCAATGTTGGGTCACTAGGCAGAACAGGGAGATGCCTTGTTTACAAAGGCATACCCCCCGTTCTGCCATTCTGAAACCCGATCGTGGGTCACCGACAGACATCGAGTCCATGGGTCCCACGGGCAGGGCCTCGGAGATCGCAGCATGCCCGCTAGGGGGCAGGTACAAAGCAACGTATATACATTGCTTTGCCTGCCCGTGCCATTCTGCCAACATAAATGTGCATGAGGCAGTCGGCAAGCGGTTAATATATCCCCCTATAACGACTGAAGGTGGTATCATCATATTTAGAAGGAGTAGCAGAATGTGTTTTGGTGTGTAATTCTTATGTCCATGCCATGTGTTTAAAATATCTTATGCATTGACAACTTTGTGTAAATAAACATGTTTTAATTTTCTTTGCTTATTTTCTAAAAGCTTGCGGCAAAAAATGGCATTTTCAAAAGACTCATTATGCCTCATAGAAAATACACTGGGGTGTTTGCTTTCTAAAATGCGGTTATTTTGGGGGGCGTCTCCATTGCATTGGTGCTCCAGGGCCTTCACAAGTGTGATAGGTAGTCAGGAAATTAGATGTATTTACATTATGCTTCTTGAAAGCCTAAAGGTGCTCCTTGGATTTTGGGCCCCTCTATGTAGTTGGCCTGCAAAAATATCTCACAATCCCTTACCTGGGAGGAGTAGCAGACTGTGTTTTTGTGTTTTGAGTGTAATTTCAAGCATGATTATGCTGTGTGTGAGAAATAAGTGATTAAAATGACAACTATGCGGGAACATGTTTTTTTTTCATTTTCCAAAGAATTGTGGGAAAGAATTACAACTTCAAAAAAACTCACCATGCCTCTTACTAAATCCTTTGAGATGTCTACTTTCCAAAAAAATATTTGTACTGCATTTTAGGGCCTCAGGAAGTGAGATAGGACGGTACTACATCAGGATTGATCAATTTTTCTATATATATATACAGGTGTATATACATGAGGGGTCTTCAAAAAGTTTTTGCACTTTTATATTTTCGTTGGAAATGATGAGGGCGGGAGGAGTAGTAATTGGTCATGTCTGAGAGAATCATGTGATTAGTCCATCTTGCAAGCCAGCTCACCTTTCAGTTTAGTATAAGAGGTGCCACGCTGTGGTGAAGATGGCCCTGAAACTCATAAAAAAAGTGTTTAAACTTTTTGAAGAACCCATATACAACAAGAACAAGAGCAGCAGGGCTCCTCTGTCATTTGAAAAAAGTTTTTGTGCATTACTACTTATTTGCCAGGGCAATGCCCACCCCCCCGTGCTATTTTTGACATGCCCTTGCATATAAGCCAATAAAATGTGCATTTCTTGAATTTGACAGATTTGATTCCTATTGACTTCAGTGGGGCACGGGTTGGTCATCTGGACATTTTTGAGAGAATCCCTGCTGAAACAATCACAGGGCAGTTTGGTTCATCACTGCTTATCAATGAGAAACCTGAGCCTGGGACAATGTATATAACCACCTTGATGATATTACCTTCACATCAGAAGCCCCTTCACATCAGAAGCTCCTTCACATCAGAAGCCCCTTCACATCAGAAGCCCCTTCACATCAGAAGCTCCTTCACATCAGAAGCTCCTTCACATCAGAAGCTCCTTCACATTCACAGCCCAATAAACTCTTTGAATGAATGAATGAATGAATGAATGAATGAATGAATGATTTGTAAAGCGCAGCAAATGGCGCTGAGATACATTCTCTGTTCTTTGATCACAGATCCCAGTGTGTATTGTGTGACAATCTGTCAAAGTGTTTTTTTTTATAATGGCACTTTTTAATTATTCTACTGTGTGCCATTATACAAAAATATATTAGTGTCGGAAGTGGCCACAGTGGCGGGACACCAGAGCCGTTTGCAAGTGTGAACCTGGATTAAGAGCATCATGGGCCTGGAGCTGAGGATTTTGGTGGGCCCTGGATTATGAAGCACCTTGCCCTGTATGCTACATTAAATTTCTCTCCACAGCCCCATCTTTATTAACCACCACTCCTTCCATCACCCCCCACTGCACCTGGGACCCCTTTCCTCACCACCCACCATGCCTAGATACACCTTCTCTCATCACCTACCGTGCCTGTAGTCCCCCTTTATTGCAGAAATACTGCAGGAGGTGGTCAGAGACTGCAAAACTTACTACAGGTGAAGGTCAGAGACTGCAAAATGTACTACAGGAGAAGGTCAGGGACTGGAAAATGTACTACAGGAGAAGGTCAGAGACTGCAAAATGTACTACAGGAGAAGGTCAGAGACTGGAAAATGTACTACAGGAGAAGGTCAGAGACTGGAAAATGTACTACAGGAGAAGGTCAGAGACTGGAAAACGTACTACAGGAGAAGGTCAGAGACTGGAAAATGTACTACAGGAGAAGGTCAGAGACTGCAAAACGTACTACAGGAGAAGGTCAGAGACTGCAGACATAGTACAGGAGATGATCAGAGACTGCAGACATAATACAGGAGATGATCAGAGACTGCAGACATAGTACAGGAGATGATCAGAGACTGCAGACATAATACAGGAGATGATCAGAGACTGCAGACATAGTACAGGAGATGATCAGAGACTGCAGACATAATACAAGGGATGGTCAGAGACTGCAGACATAATACAGGAGATGATCAGAGACTGCAGACATAGTACATGAGATGATCAGAGACTGCAGACATAATACAAGGGATGGTCAGAGACTGCAGACATAATACAAGGGATGGTCAGAGACTGCAGAGATAATACAAGGGATGGTCAGAGACTGCAGACATAATACAGAAGATGGTCAGAGACTGCAGACATAATAGAGGAGAGGATCAGAGACTGCAGACATAGTACATGAGATGATCAGAGACTGAGGACATAATACAGGAGATGGTCAGAGACTGCAGACATAATACAAGTGTGTCCTAGGAGTGACCAGTGTGAAAAAACATTGATCACTGCACTTTGTGTAAACAGGAGTTTACAAGATATAACAAAGTGCCCCCCAAAAAACTTTACTAACAGCACAGGAGGACAGTAAACAGTTAACAGGTCTGTGAAGCTCCCAGCCTGACCAGACAATTGCTTCAAAGATAACAAGGAAAAGGTCAAAGACATCATGAATGGCTGACACAGGACTGTGCACAAATAGCTATGGAAACAGCTGAAGTTGCAGAGTCTTCCAGAAGTCTAATCATCATCCTGTGAGTGTGTGGTGTGCAGTGTGCAGTAAGCAGTGTGTGGTGAGGAGTGTGCGGTGTGCAGTGAGCAGTGTGTGGTGAGCAGTGTGCGGTGTATGGTGAGCGGTGTGCAGTGTGCATTGTGTGGTGAGCAGTGTGTGATGTGCAGTGTGTGGTGAGCAGTGTGCAGTGTTTGGTGAGCAGTATGTGGTGAGCAGTGTGCAGTGTGCAGTAAGCAGTGTGTGGTGTGCGGTGTGCAGTGAGCAGTGTGTGGTGAGCAGTGTGTGGTGTGCAGTGTGCGGTGTATGGTGAGCGGTGTGCAGTGTGCATTGTGTGGTGAGCAGTGTTTGGTGAGCAGTGTGTGATGTGCAGTGTGTGGTGAGCAGTGTGCAGTGTGTGGTGAGCAGTGTGTGATGTGCAGTGTTTGGTGAGCAGTATGTGGTGAGCAGTGTGCAGTGTGTGGTGAGCAGTGTGTGGTGTGCAGTGTTTGGTGACCAGTGTGTGGTGAGCAGTGTGTGGTGAGCAGTGTGCAGTGTGCAGTTATTGGTGAGTGGTGAGCAGTGTGCAGTATGTGGTGAGCAGTATGCGGTAGGCAGTGGGCAGTGTGCGGTGTGGAGTGTGTGCGGTGGGCAGCGAGCGGTGGGTGGTGTACAGTGAGCAGTGTGTGTGGTGGGCAGCGAGCAGTGTGTGGTGTACAGTGGGCAGTGTGTGGTGGGCAGCGAGCAGTGTGTGGTGGACAGCGAGCAGTGTGCGGTGAGCGGTGTGTGTTGGGCAGTGTGCAGTGTGTGTTGGGCAGTGTGCAGTGTGTGGTGGGCAGCGAGCGGTGTGTGGCAGGCAGTGTGCAGTGTGTGGTGGACAGCGAGTGGTGTGTGCAGTGTGTGGTGAGCAGTGAGCAGTGTGTGGTGAGCAGTGTGTGATGTGCAGTGTTTGGTGAGCAGTGTGTGGTGAGCAGTGTGCAGTGTGTGGTGGACAGCGAGTGGTGTGTGCAGTGTGTGGTGAGCAGTGTGCAGTGTTTGGTGAGCAGTGTGTGATGTGCAGTGTTTGGTGAGCAGTGTGTGGTGAGCAGTGTGCGGTGTGTGGTGGGCAGTGTGCAGTGAGCAGTGTGTGGTGAGCAGTGTGCAGTGTGTGGTGAGCAGTGTGCAGTGTGTGGTGAGCAGTGTGTGGTGTGTGGTGAGCAGTGTGTAATGAGCAATGTTTGGTGAGCAGTGTGTGGTGAGCAGTGTGTGGTGTGCAGTGTGTGGTGAGCAGTGTTTGGTGAGCAGTGTGTGGTGTGCAGTAAGCGGTGTGTGGTGAGCAGTGTGTGGTGTGCAGTGTGTGGTGTGCAGTGTGTGGTGAGCAGTGTTTGGTGAGCAGTGTGTGGTGAGCAGTGTGTGGTGAGCAGTGTGTGGTGTGCAGTGTGTGGTGAGCAGTGTGCACTGTGTGGTGAGCAGTGTGTGGTGAGCAGTGTGCAGTTATTGGTGAGCAGTGTGTGGTGAGCAGTGTGTGGTGAGCAGTGTGTGGTGAGCAGTGTGCAGTGTGTGGTGAGCAGTGTGCAGTATGTGGTGAGCAGTATGCGGTGTGAAGTGTGTGCGGTGGGCAGCGAGTGGTGGGTAGTGTACAGTGAGCAGTGTGTGTGTGGTGGGCAGCGAGTGGTGGGTAGTGTACAGTGAGCAGTGTGTGTGTCAGGGGCATATCAGTGGCCGTCGGGCGAATATGCGTGCACACAGGTGCACAAGAAGCTCTTCCAGGACAATTCTGCCCAATCCCCCACCAGGGGGCGCCGGAGCGCTCCCGCGCGCGCCCGTTCGCGCTAGCGCTGTTTGGCGCCAAGGCCCCTTTAAAAGGATGACAGGTGCTTCTGTCAGATGCTGTTTGTCTGCAGCTCTGTACCTGCGTTCCTGCTTTCCGCTTGATTTGTATTTACCTGTGACCCGGCTACGTCTGACTATTCTCCAGTCTCCAACCCGACCCGGCTTGCCTGACCTTGTTTATCTGATTACCTGTTGCCGAACTTCTGCCTGCCTGACTATTCTTGGATCACCCCTTTGCCATACCTGCCTGATCTCCTGCTGAAACGGACTGTCTGACTTGCTTCTGCCTGTGTCCTGGGACGCTGTTTCCAGCCTGCCTGTCAAGCACCCTGCTGCTGCCTTCTCAGCTACCTGCCCGTCTACCGGCCTGCATCCGCATACCTGCATCCGCAGCTCAGCCATCCCTGAGGGGCATCCTTCCAGACCATCATCTGCTTCTGCTGGAACCGCATCAGGCCCTCCTACCCACTGTGCTCAAGAGACCACTGTTCCCACTTCCAGTGGCTCCTGAACCAGCGCTTAAGAGAGGTCTCCTTCTACCAGTCAGGCTCAACTACCAGGTACCTTACAGTACAAACAGCCATGACTGAGCCTGCAGGAGAGACCTCTCCCATCAAGGAGATCTGTACGCACTTAGCAGCACTTACTCAGGCAGTACAAACCTTACAGGACAGTTACAACAGACTGGAGGGTCAAGTATTGAACCTCAGTGGGCCCAGTAATATGGCCCCTGCTGCAGCCGCTCCAGTACAGGCTGCTGCACCGCCCTCTGTGGTAATGCTTCCACCTGAGCCAAGAGTACCTACCCCCGAAAAGTTTTCTGGTGATCGAACAAAATTTGTGGCCTTCCGCAGCACTTGCCAACTCTATTTTGCCCTACAGCCACGGACTTTTTCTTTGGAGGCCACCAAAGTGGGATTTGTTATATCCCTCCTTCAGGGGGAACCCTTGACCTGGGCCCACCGCCTGCTTGAAACCAACGCTGCACAGGTCCAGTCTCTGCCCGCCTTCTTTGAAGCCATGGCCCAGCTTTATGAAGACCCTCAACGGACTGCTACCGCTGAGGCAGCTTTGTTCGCGCTCCAGCAAGGCCGTAGGCCGGCCGAGGACTATGTAACAGACTTTCGACGCTGGAGCGCGGACACTCAATGGAACAACGCAGCCCTGCGTCACCAGTTCCGCATGGGACTGTCTGAGGGTCTGAAGGATGAGCTTGCTCGAGTAGGGATGCCTGATACCCTTGAGGAACTCATCGCCATTACCATCCAGATTGACCGGCGCCTTCGTGAGTGCCGGTCTGAACGCTCTTCCCAACCAACACGCCCTATGTGGATGACTCCAAGAGTTCCGGTTCCTGCCTCCCGATACCTACCTTCTGCTTACCCAAGTCCAGTCACCCAAACAACCGAGGCTCCTGAACCGATGCAGCTGGGACTTATGCGGGCTACCCTGACCCCGGAGGAACGGGAACGCAGACGCCAGTTAAATCTCTGTCTCTACTGTGGTGGGACGGGCCACTATGTGAACAACTGTCCAGTAAAGACTCGTAAGTGCTTTTCTTCTACTCCAACCTGTTTATCTGCTTTAACCGCCAATACAACTCAACTTGTCCTTCCCCTCTCATTGCAGCTCCAGGGAAGAACAATCCAGGTCAACGCCATTGTTGACTCCGGGGCATGTAGTTGCTTTGTGGACTCTGCTTTTGCCACCCAACAGAATCTGCCTTTAAAGAACAAGACACATAGACTCTCAGTTTTCTTGGCCGATGGTTTCCATATAAAATCTGGACAAGTCTCTCAGGAAACCCTTCCGCTGCCTGCCACCTGCTCATCCCAGCATCAAGAGATACTAACCCTGGATGTTATTTCATCTCCATTATTTCCAATCATCTTGGGCATGCCCTGGCTCCAGGCCCACAACCCTCTGGTTGACTGGGTCACGGGCGAGATCAAGTTCCAGTCACCCTACTGCCAAAGACATTGTCTACCAGAAGCCTCTAAACCTGCTGCTACCTTACTTTGTATGGACATTGATCCAGACCTACCCCAAGATGTACCAGAAGTCTATCGGGAATTTGCGGATGTGTTCAGCAAGAAGGGGGCAGACACCTTGCCTCCCCATCGTCCCTATGACTGCCCAATTGAGCTGCTTCCTGGGGCTGAAATTCCTTTCGGGCGCATTTTTCCGCTGTCCGAAAAGGAGCAAGAGGCACTTAAGGTTTATTTAAACGAAAATCTTGAAAAGGGCTTCATCCGACCTTCCACTTCACCAGCTGGTGCCGGAATATTTTTTGTTTCTAAGAAGGATCAGTCTCTTCGCCCCTGTGTGGACTATCGGGAGTTAAACAACATTACAGTCAAGAACCGTTACCCGCTGCCACTGATACCTGAACTGTTCCAGAAGCTGAGATCTGCTACTATCTTTACCAAACTGGATCTGAGAGGGGCCTACAATCTGGTCCGCATTCGGGCCGGGGACGAGTGGAAAACGGCTTTCAGAACCCGTTTCGGACACTACGAATACCTCGTCATGCCCTTTGGTCTATGCAATGCCCCCGCCACGTTCCAGCATCTGGTCAATGACGTGTTTAGAGATTTCCTGGACATCTTTTTAATTGTCTATCTGGATGACATTCTAATCTTCTCCAGTTCACTTGAGCAGCACAGGGAACATGTCCGTAAAGTCTTGATCCGACTCCGTTTGCACAGACTGTATGCTAAGGCGGAGAAGTGCGAATTCGAACAGCAGGAGATCCAGTTTTTGGGATTGGTAATCTCCCCAACCGGCATCAAAATGGACCCTCAGAAGGTATCTGCTGTGTTAGAGTGGCCTGCTCCCATGGACAAAAAAGGTGTACAATGCTTCATTGGGTTCGCAAACTTCTATAGGAAGTTCATTAGGGGGTTTTCTGCTATTATATCCCCCATCACGCAGCTGACTAAGCAGAACTCCCGTTTCCATTGGAACCCAGAAGCCCAGAGGGCCTTTGAGGAATTGAAGAAACGTTTTACATCAGCTCCGATCCTTAGCCATCCGGATCCATCCTTACCTTTTATCCTGGAGGTTGATGCGTCCGAAGTAGCCGTGGGTGCTGTTATTTTCCAACGACAAGGCAACAAGGACTTGATGAACCCCGTAGGGTTCTTTTCCAGGAAACTTTTATCTGCGGAGCGGAACTATGATGTGGGGGATCGAGAGCTACTCGCTATCAAGACAGCTTTGGAGGAATGGAGGTACTTGCTAGAAGGCGCAGTTCACCCAGTACTGATTTATACAGACCACAAAAATCTCGAGTATTTAAGATCCGCCAAGAGGTTAAAACCCAGACAGGCCCGTTGGGCTCTATTTTTCACACGATTCTGTTTCCATATTACCTATCGGCCCGGATCCAAGAATGTAAAACCGGACGCGCTGTCGCGCATGTTCGATAACCCTAAAGACTTTTCGGTACCTGACACTATCTTGCCGGCAAATAGCTTCCTCCTTCTCCAAACAGATCTTCTGTCCATGATCAGAGAGGCATCTCCAGAACCTTCAAGCCTTCAGGGATCCTCTTTAACACCTCGTGATGGACTTTTGTGGAGAGGAAGTCAAATTTTTGTACCAGAGAGTGCCCGAGTCAAAGTGCTGACACTTCTGCATGACCACCCACTTGCAGGACATTTTGGGGTACGCAAGACCCTTGAGCTGGTGCAGCGCACCTTTTGGTGGCCTAACCTAAAGGAATTCTGCAAAACATACGTCAACTCATGTTCTGTCTGCATCCAGAATAAAACTCCCAGGAACAGAGCTTGGGGTTTACTGAGACCATTACCTATACCAGATAGGCCCTGGAGGATGATAGCGATGGACTTTATAGTAGAACTGCCTTGCTCTGAAGGATGTTCGGCGATCCTTGTGGTGGTTGACCGACTATCCAAAATGGCCCACTTTGTGCCTCTAAAAGGAACACCCTCTGCTGTGGAGACGGCCCGTGTATTCATCAAGGAGATTGTCAGGTTACATGGAATCCCTGCAAATATAGTGTCCGACAGAGGGGTGCAGTTTACATCACGTTTTTGGAGAGCACTTTGTGAGATCCTGAAAATTGAACTAGCCCTGTCCTCAGCATACCATCCCCAAACAAATGGGCAAACTGAGAGGACAAATCAGACTCTAGAGCAGTACATAAGGTGTTTTACATCTTTTGTACAAGATGATTGGGTATCTCTGCTGCCCCTAGCGGAATTCGCTTACAACAATGCCAGCCACTCTGCTACCGGTCAATCCCCTTTCTTTTCCAACTATGGTTTTCATGCATCTTTTTTACCAGATTTTCTTTCAGAATCCCCAGTTCCAGCGGTCCAGGACACAGTGCAGTTCCTTAGTCATAATAACCAGATCTTACGGGAAGCAATATACAAGGCACAAGCGGACAACAAAAGGTTCTTTGATCAGAAAAGAAGAGGAGACCTAAACCTTCAGCTTGGTGACAAGGTATGGCTGTCTACTGATAATATTAGATTAACCTGTCCCACTAAGAAGCTTGCTCCTAAGTTCATTGGGCCCTTCCCTGTGAAAAGAAAGATTAATGAGGTGTCCTATGAATTGTGTTTACCTGATTCACTCAAGATTCACCCTGTGTTTCACGTGTCACTCTTGAAACCTGCTGTAGATGACCCTTTTCCTGACAGGGGCACCAGGGTCCCTGAACCGGTTCTGGTGGACGGCAATGAGGAATATGAAGTGGAGGCCATCCTTGATTGCAGAAAGAGAGCTGGGCAAGTACAGTTTTTGATTAAGTGGAAGGGGTATGGGCCTGAAAATAATTCATGGGAACCTGACTGTAATATCCATGCCAGACGTTTAATCCATGCTTACTTCTCTGCTCATCCTGAAAAAAAGGGTATTCTGGGCATCCGGAGGCTGCCCGTTGGGAGGGGGCATATCAGTGGCCGTCGGGCGAATATGCGTGCACACAGGTGCACAAGAAGCTCTTCCAGGACAATTCTGCCCAATCCCCCACCAGGGGGCGCCGGAGCGCTCCCGCGTGTGCCCGTACGCGCGTTCACGCGTTCGCGCATGCGCGCGCGCGCCCGTGCGCGCGCCCGTTCGCGCTAGCGCTGTTTGGCGCCAAGGCCCCTTTAAAAGGATGACAGGTGCTTCTGTCAGATGCTGTTTGTCTGCAGCTCTGTACCTGCGTTCCTGCTTTCCGCTTGATTTGTATTTACCTGTGACCCGGCTACGTCTGACTATTCTCCAGTCTCCAACCCGACCCGGCTTGCCTGACCTTGTTTATCTGATTACCTGTTGCCGAACTTCTGCCTGCCTGACTATTCTTGGATCACCCCTTTGCCATACCTGCCTGATCTCCTGCTGAAACGGACTGTCTGACTTGCTTCTGCCTGTGTCCTGGGACGCTGTTTCCAGCCTGCCTGTCAAGCACCCTGCTGCTGCCTTCTCAGCTACCTGCCCGTCTACCGGCCTGCATCCGCATACCTGCATCCGCAGCTCAGCCATCCCTGAGGGGCATCCTTCCAGACCATCATCTGCTTCTGCTGGAACCGCATCAGGCCCTCCTACCCACTGTGCTCAAGAGACCACTGTTCCCACTTCCAGTGGCTCCTGAACCAGCGCTTAAGAGAGGTCTCCTTCTACCAGTCAGGCTCAACTACCAGGTACCTTACAGTGTGTGGTGGGCAGCGAGCAGTGTGCGGTGTGGAGTGTGTCCGGTAGGCAGCGAGCAGTAGGTGGTGTACAGTGAGCGGTGTTTGGTGGGCAGTGAGCGGTGTGTGGTGGGCAGTGTGCAGTGAGCGGTGTTTGGTGGGCAGTGAGCGGTGTGTGGTGGGCAGTGTGCAGTGAGCGGTGTTTGGTGGGCAGTGAGCGGTGTGTGGTGGGCAGTGTGCAGTGAGCGGTGTTTGGTGGGCAGTGAGCGGTGTGTGGTGGGCAGTGTGCAGTGAGCGGTGTTTGGTGGGCAGTGAGCGGTGTGTGGTGGGCAGTGTGCAGTGAGCGGTGTTTGGTGGGCAGTGAGCGGTGTGTGGTGGGCAGTGTGCAGTGAGCGGTGTTTGGTAGGCAATGAGCGGTGTGTGGTGGGCAGTGTGCAGTGAGTGGTGTTTGGTGGGCAGCGAGCGGTGTGTGGTGGCCAGTGGTCAGTGTGCAGTGTGTGGTGGGCAGCGAGCGGTGGGCAGTGAGCAGAGGGAAATCATCCCTCGATCAGTGTGATCGTTGCCTATTCTGTACACAGGACGGGAGAACTTACTGATGATTAGACTTCTGCAGCCGCAGTCACCAGTGAGCGATGTTTGATGGCAATGTGATCGTACCTTCTTCATACTCCGGTATGGATACTTTCCATCCTGCCCCGTTCTGGTCACTAGCATCTTCTGGTCCAATATGGGAGGGAGAGGGGTAAAGCCGCACTCAGCTCTGAAATTGCTACCATCTTCCCGCTGCACTGAACTCCATGCTGTTCAGGCCCCCCTATCAGCGGTCCCGCAGGAACCTGGGATGGGCAACGAGGAGGAGGAAGAGGTAAGGCAAGGGTCAGCTGTGCCCCTAGGCGGCTGCCTAGTTCACCTAGTGGGAGTGCAGGCCCTGGCTAGGAGACACCCACTGGAGGTCACTACAGAACTACAACCTGCTGCTCTTGGAAGCACAATGCCACTGCTGGGTAATTCAGGTCTTGACTGTGGAGGTATGGTCATAAATATGAAGATTAAAAAAAAAATGTATTATTGTTTCTCAATTGATTGAAACTTTTTCAGCATAACAATGTAATTATGTATATTGAAAAACCCTCAGCACCTAGATCTGACCCTCTACCTCCAGCAGGTTCAACAGGTCCTTCCTGTGGTCTCCTGTATTGAATGCAGCCTGTCCAGTGCTGAGCACTATCTTCCCAGGCTTGAATGAGGAATACCCAAAAAACAGGAGATTCATCCAATTCAACCCCATAGGATGTATTTGTGCAGGTGTGGGCACCCCGCTACTATTTTTTTTTTGTCTTAACATCAGGTAGTGAGGGGAGAGGTAAGCATGGTCTTACTGGAGGAGGAACCCACATGTAATCATTGAGGAGTCTAGAGAGGCCAGTTTCTTAGACATGGTATGGTAAACCCCTCTTAGAGAGCTGTCAACATAACAGTTGTGCTCATTGGATGATTTCCCCTCTATCCCCGCTCTGCTGACAACTCCAGATTTAGGATTTACTCATCACTTTCCGCCCCAGTGTAGCCCTGGGCCCAACTTTCCGGGAGCCCGGTGATGACTACTGGGTGTAGGGATGTCTGACATACATCCTCAGGGTGCAGGTTTGTAGGCATGGTGGGTGATGAACAAGAAAGATGTTGGGCGCCAGTCACTTTTATGCTTTAAACAATAGAGAAGTTTAATTCTCAAACAGGAAAATGTGGGAGAGAGGGAAATAGGACACAGGAGACCCTTAGTAACGATCAACAATAGGCAAATTGGCAGTAAGGATGAGCCGGATGTTCGCTCGTTCACTGAATTTTGAACATTATGGGGCATTCGCAGGAAATTCAAGGGCCTGCGGAACGCTTCATGATGCATTATGAGATTGCAGTGCATTGACGGCTGCAGATTGGCCAAAGCATGCACCTGACCTGCATACTTTGGCCAATCACAGCGCACTCTGCTGTGAGAGCCATGATTGGCCAAAGGCAGGGTGCAAAATAAAAAGAATTGGCGTGGGGGTCACCCCCAAAATCCATACCAGGCCCTTCAGGTCTGGAATGGGTTTTAAGGGGAACCCTGTGCCAAAATAAAAAAAATGACATGGAGGTCCCCCCCAAAATCCATACCAGACCCTTATCCGAGAACACAAGAAATGGGGGGGTGAGAGAGCCCCCCCCCCCCCTCCTGAACTGTACCAGGCCACATGCCCTCAACATGGGGAGGGTATTTTGGAGTCCCCCCCCAAAAACACATTGTCTTCATGTTGATGGGGACAGGGGGCCTTTTCTCCACAATCCTTGCCCATTGGTTGTGGGGGTCTGTGGGCGGGGGGCTTATCTGAATCTGGAAGCAAGGGTACCCTTCCAGATCCCTCCCCCCCCCATGTGAATGGGTATCAGGTACATTGTACCCCTACTCATTCACCAAAGAAAGTGTCAAAAAAGTAAAAATGACAGGAGACAATTTGACAATTCCTTTATTAAAAAAAGAAAAAAAAGTCCCGTGATGTAATTCCATCTTCGATCGCAGCGCCGACATCCCGAAAAGCAAAAACGGAAAAACTCTGCCTCGATGGGAGGCGTCCTGCGACTGACGTCTTTTTGCTATGACAGCTCTTATATAGCTGAGGGCAGGGCAACCTGGTGGTGTAAATGGGTGACCCCACCCCCTTTGACATTACGTGATGTCACATGATGTCAGAAGGGGAGTCACCCGTTTACGTCACCGGGTATATAAGCTATGTAAGAGCTGTTACTGCAAAAAGGATGCAGCCGCGAGGATGCTTTCCATCGAGGAAGAGTTTTTGAGCTTTTTTTTTTCTCGGGTCATCGGCGCTGTGATCAAAGATGAATAGACATCGAGGGACATTTTATTTCTTCTTTTTTTAATATAGGAATTGTCAAAAACTGTCTCCTGTCATTTTTACTTTTTTGACAAACTTTTGGTGAATGAGTAGGGGTACAATGTACCTGATACCCATTCACATGGGAGGCTGGATCTGGGGGCCCCCTTGTTAAAGGGGCTTCCAAATTCCGATAAGCCCCCCCCCGCAGACCCCCAAAACCACCGAGCAAGGGTTGCGGGGAAGAGGCTCTTGTCCCCAAAACAACCTCTCCATGTTGAGGGCATGTGACCTGGTAAGGTTCAGGATGGGGGTGCGCTCTCGTCCCCCCTTTTCCTGCGGCCTGCCAGGTTGCATGCTCGCATAAGGGTCTTGTATGGATTTTGGGGGGACCCCATGCCATTTTTTTTTTGGCGCAGGGTTCCCCTTAATATCGGTATGGATTTTGGGGGGACCCACATGCAATTTTTTCATTTTTGGTGCCAAATTTTTATCTATATTGCCCGAGAATACATTACAGCCGCGAGCAGTTTTAAATGACATTTTTTCCTTTAGAATTGTCATTTTGCTGTGGTACTGTTATAAACATGGGAAAGATGCGCTACTTTAAAGGCAGATTGAGGAGACCCCCCAGGCACGATTTTTAAAGGAATATTTAATTTTTATGGTTTCACTTTGGGCATTATTAAAATCATTGCTCCTGAAAAAACGTCAGTTTAGTTTTTAAAACTTTTTTTTTGCATTGATCCATGTTCCCTGGGGCAGGACCCAGGTCCCCAAACACTTATTATGGCAATATCTTGCATATATAAGCCTTTAAATGAGCACTTTTGATTTTTTCATGTTCGTGTCCCATAGACTTTAACGGTGTTTGCGTGTTCACACAAATTTTTTGCCTGTTCGCAAGTTCTAGTACGAGCCAAACCGGGGGGGGGGGTGTTCGGCTCATCCCTAATTGGAAGACTCCTTAGACAAAAATAGGTGAAGTAAGGCAGACAGCAGTACAGGAGTAAAAGCCCTTAAGCTGAACCAGCACATCTGTACTTTGTAGGACAAGCTGTCTCCTCTAGCAACTAAACTTTACTCACTGCTTCATGCACGGATTACCTTGGATGAGTTTTCTCTGAAGTCCGCCCAGCCAGTTCATAGCCTCTCGCTCATGAAAAGTCCCCTCTGGTGCTTCTTTAGAACTCAATTCCTCTAGCATCATTACGGGATAGGCCTCGGTAAGGCCTAGCAGCCGGCAACCTCCTGGATAGGCCCCAGGCTTTGGACCTAGCATCCATGAACTCTACACACACCATCCACCCAGGCCGTAGCCCTGGGAGCGGGAACACTACCTGATCACCTGACTTCATTCCATTAAATATCTTTTCCCAGCATGCTTAGCCACACATATTATTGGCTGGGAACAGTATGTTTATCATAACCTAATCTTCACTGTAGCTCATCACTCTAATGTCAAGGGCAACAACACCACCTACTGACAAAAGGGAGAAGCCAAACTCAGAATAGGAATAAACAAAAGTCATGTAATCACTGAATACTACAAATTAGACAGACTGACTACAATCTGGCACACTAAATTTACTTGTAGCCCTGTTCTAGGGACAGGAGTGCTACACCAGTGACAATGATCCCCAGGACAAACCAAGAGGGGGAATGACCCAAGTGAGGAACACAGACAGCAATTTGAACAAGGCAAGAGATATAACCTTTCCACACTCCATACAAAGCAAAAATCTATCACTATCACACTATCAAACCAAAAGGTTATAGTATATATATTTAAACATTTAAGTTAAAGATCCTCTATATTTTAGGTCTCTGTGTTCTGGCTTCTGGTCCAGAATCTTCTCAGAATGATCCTTCTCAACTTGTTGCTGGCCTGGAAGATGACGGCAGCCTCCACCGATGGAGATAATATTTGTAAATTCCAACAGACTGCTGGGAATGTTTGGGAATTTTGAAAAAAAACGTCCAGTTGAGACATGCAGAAGAATGTGGAAATGAGAAGTAAGAAGAAGATTGTCCTCAGTGCAGTGACATGAGCCTGAAGATTTGGACGTGTTGATCCAGAGTCGTTATTCTTCACCCTCCAGATGTGTCTAAGCAGAAAGGAGGAAGTGAGGACCAGGCACAGAAGACTAAGGCAGAATGGCAGAATGATGCCTAGGAAGTTTGCAGGCACACGATAGGAAAATATTTCATGGAACATTTTACCAGAGTCTTCTGTTCTGTTCTCAGAAGGCTGGATACTTTCTGCATTGACAACTAAGGAGCCCGGAACTCTCACAATGAACATCCCAAGTGCTGTCAGGAATAGAAGTTGATTCAGGAAATTTGACACAATTCTCTTTAACCAGATGAAGAACCCATAGCTGAGGTTGGTGATGCTGGTACAGTAATGAGCCGAGAGCCAGAAGGTCAACCAGAAGTTATAATACATTAGGACGTAAAGTGATGTGTTCAAAAATCCACTTAATTCTTTAACAGATAAGAATGCCCAACACAAGACATAGATCATTCCCTCTATACTCAGCACACACTGGAGGAGAATATTCACAATCCCCTTAGCCAGAAAGATCACATCGGTGGGACTCAACTTCCCTTTCTTTCTGATGATGTCCAGGTTACCCATCACAATACAAGTGTTAGAAGGGATTGCCAAGCCGAGTCCCAAGACTGAAGAGACTAAAATGGATATAGAGTCCGGAGACAACATGTTGAGGTTTGGTGTGATCTCCGGACAGAGATGACGGGACACATCCAGTGAAAGCAGACAGAATGATATATTTAGAGTTGGAATTATGGAAAAAGCCTTCAGAGATCCGTCTCAAGAGTGACTTTGCATAAATGTGATGGATTTCATTTCAATGCCGACACCTAAAGCACAGAGCAACCCGTGTAATACAATCTCTGACTCATTTCCATTATACTGAAATAGATAACCACTTCAGGACTGGAAGCTTTATGTCTCTTATTGACTATTATATACACTCAGTACTATGACTATTATATACACTCAGTACTATGAATATTATATACACTCAGTACTATGACTATTATATACACTCAGTACTATGATTATTATATACACTCAGCACTATGACTATTATATACACTCAGTACTATGATTATTATATACACTCAGTACTATGATTATTATATACACTCAGTACTATGACTATTATATACACTCAGTACTATGATTATTATATACACTCAGTACTATGACTATTATATACACTCAGTACTATGATTATTATATTATTAGAAACCCATTGCTCCCAACTGTCCCTGATTTTGAGGGACTGTCCCTAATTTGGAGCAATGTCCCTCTGTCCCTCATTCCTCCTCATTTGTCCCTCATTTTGGTCTGATCCACATAGATGTATATAAAATGCACTTTTTATCTATCAAAAAGTGTTTCCCAGCGCTAAACCTTTCATCTGATTTCTAAATTGCTGCATTTGTAAATTCAAAAAGCCAATATAAAGGAATAGTAGTGATAAAAAAAGCACTTGTGGTTTTAACCAATCTTTGTTTTTTTGCACAATTCTCCTTTAAGGGGGCATGGCAAGGGGTGTGTCCTATGCCTGTACACTTTTGCTTATAGGTGTCCCTCATTCCCATCTCAAAAAGTTGGGAGGTTTGAGAAACTATGAATCAGACTGAGACAGAAGTGCAGTTAAATCACCACTAGGCTTGAGGGGAAAACGTTTATGGAATGTACATCCGAGAATGAGACCCAAGAGTGTTCCTCCGGACCGTACCCTTTCCAATGCACCGGGTACTGTATGCGCCCACGGAACCTACGGTAGTCAACAATAGACTGATGCCTCTGTACGGCATGTGATGTCTCTGTACAACATATGATGACTCTGTACGGCATGTGATGACTCTGTACAGCATGTGATGGCACTGTACGGCATATGGTGACTCTGTACGGCAAGTGATGGCACTGTACGGCATGTGATGGCACTGTACAGCATGTGGTGACTCTGTACGGCATGTGATGACTCTGTATGGCATGTGATGGCACTGTACGGCATGTAATGACTCTGTACAGCATGTGATGGCACTGTATGGCATGTGATGACTCTGTACGGCGTGTGGTGACACTGTACGGCATGTGATGACTCTGTACGGCATCTGGGAATATGCAAGTTATTGTCATAAAAAGTGTTTGGGGACTCGGGTCCTGCCCCAGGGGACATGGATCAATGAAAAAAAAGTTTTAAAAACGGCCGTTTTTTCGGGAGCAGTGATTTTAATGATGCTTAAAGTGAAACAAAAAAAGTGAAATATTCCTTTAAATATCGTACCTGGGGGGTGTCTATAGTATGCCTGTAAAGGGGCGCATGTTTCCCGTGCTTAGAACAGTCCCTGCACAAAATGTAATTTTTAAAGGAATAAAAGTCATTTAAAACTGCTTGCGGCTTTAATGTAATGTCGGGTCCTGGCAATATGGATGAAAATCAGTGAGATAAACGGCATGGGTACCCCCCAGTCCATTACCAGGCCCTTTGGGTCTTGTATGGATATTAAGGGGAACCCCGCACCCAAATTAAAAAAAGAAAAGGCGTGGGGCCCCCAGGCCCTATATACTCTGAACAGCAGTATACAGGCTTTGCAAACAAGACAGGGACTATAGGTTTGTTGTTAAGTTGAATCTGTTTGTAATTTGGAACTGGTACATTTTTAAAGTGTAGCTCCAGCCAAAAAATCTATTTTAAAGCTTTTTGGAAAACATAAGAAAGGGTTATCACCCCTGTGACATTTGTTTTACTGTCTGTGCTCCTCTTCAGAAGATTTCACCTCACTTTCTGTCCCAATGACAATTGTTTTTTGAAAATGTGGGTTTTTTAAGGGAAACAAGGATTGGTGATAAATCAGTGGAGGAGACACCTTTTTCCCATATTATCTCTTACATGAGAGAATTTCCCTTCCTAAGGGTAGATTTCCTCTCACTTCTTGTTGTCTCTCTTCGTTTGCAAGTAGGAATCGTTTGTAAGTTGGATGTTTGAAAGTAGGGGCTTGCCCAATATACTCAGAAAATTGGGCCTTTGGTGGTGGTGGTGTTGTCACAACACTGTAAGCCCTCACAGTTACTCTTGGTGGGCGCTGGAACGGGCCCTGCTCTGAAATATATCAAGAATTGTAATTACACGCCCCTGTTGAACAGGGTCAGAAAAATTGGGCTTTAGGCACTGGTGCTGATGCCACAACACTGCAACCCCTCACAGATACTCTAGTTGAGTGCAGGAACAAGCCCTGCTGCAAAATATTACAGCAAAAATTGTAATTACGCGCCCCTGTTAAACAGGGGCAGAAAAATTGGGCTTTAGGCACTTCTGCTTGTGCCCAGAACCAAAAATGTTCTTAGAAGCTAGCTACATGAACATTGAGGAGGAAAAGGATAGTCACTCGGCATACCAGGATAATCAGTCAGCATCGGCAGTCTTCAAGGGATCTCACATTCATAAAAAAATTATTTACTTACATCAGCATCAGGTGCTTGGTAGCTGGTGATCCAAGACTGATTTATTTTTATGAAGGTCAGCGGATCAACCAATTCGGTGGACAGACGCACCCTGTGATCAGTTACAAAGCCTCCAGGGGCACTGAATGTGCGTTCCGAAAGAACGCTGGATGTAGGACAGGCCAGTAGCTCAATTGCATACTGTGCAAGCTCTGGCCAGTGATCCATCCTCAAGACCCAATAACCCAGAGGATTTTCGGTGGGAAAGGTCTCCAAGTCTGATCTTGCCCCTAGGTATGCCTGCACCATGTACAACAGACGCTGGCGATGGTTGCTGGAACCGATCATACCTTGGGGCTGCGGACTAAAAAATTGTCTGAACGCATTGGTCAGACGATCGCCTTCTCCACCGCTCCTTCTGTGACTGACCGAAGCCTCAGCAACACGTTGTCCAGGACCAGCAATTTGTACCCTCCCTCTGGAAAATCGTTGCACAAACCTTTCTGCAAGGCCTTCCGAAGATGTTTCATCCTCTGCTCCCTCTGCAATGGCTGGGTAAGGTCCGCAACCTTACCCTTGTAACGTGGATCAAGAAGGGTTGCCAGCCAGTATTGATCCCTCTCCTTGATCACACGAATCCGAGGGTCCTTTCGCAGACTTTGCATTATCAGGGAGGCCATACAGCCTAGGTTTGCTGAGGCATTTGATCCGGAGTCCTCTGGGTCAATAAGGACGACCTGTTCCGCAGCCACCTCCTCCCAGCCACGTACAAGTCCATGGGTTTCTGGGGACTGTAAACGACCCCTTGAAGACTGCTGCTGATGCTGAGTGCTATGCTCCACCTCCATGCTGACACAATCCTCATCCTCCTCCTCGTCTTCCTGTGAGATTGGCGGGCCCGCAGGTATACTGTCTGGATAAAGGGGGCCTTGAGAGGTAAGGAAGTTCTCCTCTTCCTTCCTCTGTTCTGCTCACCATCCTCGTGGCCTCCTCAAATGGTGACAGGACAGTGCATGCATCCCTGATCATGAGCCACTGGCGTGGCAAAAAAAAGCCAAGCTCCCCTGACCCTGCCCTGGTGCCATACTCGCACAGGTACTCGTTGATGGCCCTCTGTTGCATGTGCAGCCGCTGCAGCATTGCCAACGTTGAGTTCCACCTGATGGGCATGTCACAGATGAGGTGGTTCTTGGGCAGGTTGCATTCCTTTTGAAGGTCAGCCAGCCGAGCACTGGCATTATGTGACCAGCGGAAATGCCCACAGACTTTCCTGGCCTGCCTCAGGATATCCTGTAAGCTTGGGTACCTGCACAAGAACTGCTGCACCACCAAATTAAGGACGTGACCCACACAGAGCACATGGGTGAAGTGTCCCTGTCGTAGGGCGGAGAGGAGGTTGGTGCCATTGTCGCAAACCACCATCCCTGGCTGAAGCTGGCATGGCGTCAACCGCCTCTGAGCCTGCCCCTGCAGAGCTGACAGAATCTCTGCACCAGTGTGGCTCCTGTCCCCTAAGCAGACCATCTCAAGCACTGCATGGCATCTTGTTGCCTGAGTGCTTGCGTAGCCTCTAGAATGACTACGGAGCACTGCTGGTTCTGAGGACAAATCTGCACAGGAAGAAGAAGAGGAGGGGGTGGATGAAAGAGGTGTGGCAGAATCACCACTACCAGCATTTTGGAGGCGTGGTGGCGGAACAAGCTCCAACAATACTGCACCCTGTCCTGCATCATTCCCAGCTGCCAGCAGGAAAGGTAACGTCCCTGTCCATGCCTGTTGGACCATGAGTCAGCGGTAATATGCACCTTACCGCTGACTGCCCTGTCCAACGAGGCCAAGACATTGCCTTCCACATGTCGGTAGAGAGCCGGAATTGCCTTACGGGAAAAAAATTGGCGTTTGGGTACTGCACATTCCACAAATTCTCGAAAGGGGGCAGAGTCTATCAGCTGAAAAGGCAGCAATTGGAGTGCTAGCAATTTAGCCAAACTAGCATTCAGCCACTGAGCATGTGGATGGTTGGGAAAGAATTTCTTTCGCCGGTTTAGCAGCTGGAGTAGGGAAATTTGCCTGCTACAATCAGACGTTGGTGTAGCGATAGCAGATTGCCCGCAAGTACTTGGCACACCTAATTTTACACCTTCATTCCTGTCAGTGCTGGTTTCTGAGAGGACTGAAGGTATAGTGGGATTGGAGATCCCAGCTGATGAGGAGCAAGGAGAGGTCCGCCTTGTTCTTTGGTGTGGGTTTTTTAAGTACTGTTGCCAACGGACTGCATGGGAGCTCGACATATGTCTGGTCAAGCATGTGGTGCCCAAGCAGCTGTTCTTTTGGCCATGCTTGATATGCTTCAGACATATGTTGAAAACAGCAACAGTGCAATCTGCATCACACGTCTCAAAAAAGGCCCACACCAAATATTTTTGGAAAAACGTGCAGAGTCAGCAGCGCCCTGCACATACGGAGCTCTGAGGTGTGATGCAGTTGGTTGGCTGCCCTTAAACTGGCCCCTGGAGGGCATCCTGCCTCATTGGAGATGTGCCTCCTCCTCCTCTCTTCTATTAGGCACCTATGTAGAGTCAGTGACCTCATCATCCCCTCCCTCCTCGCCACTGGAGCAAACCTGGCAGTATGCTGCAGCTCGGGGAACATGACTGCCAGTTTCTTGTCCTTCTTGGGCACCCCCTCTTCTCTCTGGGCTCACGTTACTGCCTTCATCCTCAACCTGGGTACCATCATCAGAGCCTTCAAAATGCTGTGCATCCTCCTGTACCCTCTACTGTAGTCGAACAGTCCTGGGGACTCCTCAGGGCATGATGGTGGGGCTAGGGACGGAATGACTGATGACATTGACCCGATGGAAGAGGCCGCTTTGGCAGCTGCATTGACAGACAAAGTACCCTGAGCCTTGGTGACAGAGGATGAGGAGGACGAGGACCGGTTGGTCACTCACTCTACCAACTCTTCTGCATGTTGTGGCTCAACACGGCCAGCTGTGTCCCACAGCCACGTGCTGAGGATGCACAGTGTTCACGACCAGCACTGTTGGCTGTAGACACATAGCCTGCTTGTCCTCTTTTAGTGGCCTGTGAGCATCTGCCCCTCCTTGGTGACCTTCCAGACATACTGTACAATTAGATTAGCAAAACAATGCCCGAAGTTTACTAAAAACAGTACACCAGGAATGGCCTACAGTCAGGTATAGGCTTGGCTGGACTACAATGCAGTGGATATATATTTTATGTACTGCAGCTCAGTGAGTCACCTGCCTGCCTGAAAGTGTCTTTGAACATGCACTCAGGCAATGGCCTAGTCAGGTATAGGCTTGACTAGACTATATATATTACAAGCCTGTGTGTATGTGTGTGTGTATAGGTGTATATTAAATGAACTGCAGCAATGGCATAGTCAGGTATAGGTTGCATCTTTCCCAAAAAGACTCATGGCTGTATTAGATCAAAAGGGTGCTTCTGCTAAATATTGAGCAAAGGGTCTGAATACTTAGGACCATGTGATATTTCAGTTTTTCTTTTTTAATAAATCTGCAAACATGTCAACAATTCTGTGTTTTTCTGTCAATATGGGGTGCTGTGTGTACAATATGGGGTGCTGTACATTAATGAGGAAAAAAATGAACATACATTATTTTAGCAAGTGGCTGAAATATAACAGAGTGAAAAATTTAAGGGGATCCGAACACTTTCCGTCACCACTGTCTATATACAAAGCCGGAATGTGTGTGTGTATATATGTGTGTGTGTGTGTGTGTGTGTGTGTGTGTGTGTGTGTGTGTGTGTGTATATATATATATATATATATATATATATATATATATATATATATATATATATATATATATATATATATACTAAATACACAGCAGCTAACTCACCTGCCTGAAGTATATTAGCGACAGTACACCAGCAACGGTCTGCAGTGAGTTCTAACTAAACTGTATACAGTGTGTGTGTGTGTGTGTATATATATATATATATATATAAATATAAACCGGGATGCATATATATAGATAGAGATATATATATATATATATATATATATATATATATATATATATATATATATATATATTGTAACAAGCCCCTTTGCTCGCTCGGTTCCACTCTCCGACACTCCTCTGCAGCTATTGAATCAGATTGCAACGTCTGATGGTTCGGTCATCCGATGCTCCGGGACTAGAACTACAGTTCTGTGCCGTTCCAACCCAGTTGTGATAGCTCAGAACAAACACCAGGCAGGCTGTATGTAAGTTCAAACAGGAATATCCTTTATTGCAAAATACAGGCTTTTATACACTCAAAGTGGAGGTACAGACCTCCTGCTCATATTACTCTAACAATACAGCTGTAACCTAATTAACCTAATTAACATGAGCTAATTAACTAATCCCTTTAGACAGCCTAGATGATTCAGACATGACCGTTAGGCCAGACTGGCCGTCTTGTAGTTCAGGAAATCCAATCAACATTATCACAATCAACATAGACTCTTCTTCACACAATAGCAGAGTTAATTAACACAAATAACAATGGGGATCTAATGACTCTTAGATCCCATAGTAGACTTATTTACAATACACATTTTAGCAGACAATAGACAGACAGGTGTTGGAATTTACATCAGCATCTCCTAACAGTATCTGTCCCAGCATTATGAATCAGCCACTATTCCACTGTGGCAAATCCAGGGTCCCCAGAGTCTGTGTGTCCTGGGGGACCAGGACCCGAATCCACAGTAATACCACCTCAAGGGTCCCCAGGCATACAGCTCACAAAGAGCACCGTTCCCCCAAATGCAAGGGCCCCCAATCGATCGGCAAGAGGCTAGCATACAGTACCCTCCAAAAGTCTCTTTCCCGGCTAGGTCTGTCACATATATATACACAATACACTGCAGCTATCTAACTGTCTCGCCTGCCTGCCTGAAGTTTATTAGCATCAGAACACCAGGAATTGACTGCCTGCTCAAACTAAATAAAAATGAAATGACACTCTCTCACCTCTCTCTGAACAAATGCCACCAACACACTACATGAGGCCGACTGGCAGGCGGCCTTATATAGCGTGGATCGTGTACACCTGTGGCCAATTATGGCTCTCTTTGCTGACAGCACTGTGATTGGCCAAAGTGTGAGGGTCATAGTGCATGCTTGACCAATTATCAGCCAGCAATGCACTGCGATGACGCAGTGCATTATGGGCCATGACGTGCCGCTCGAATTTGGCGCGAACGGCCCATAATGTTCGAAATTCAGCGAACAAGCGAACGACCGAAGTTCGAGTCAAACTCATGTTGTACTCAAAGAGACAGCCCATCCCTAGTGATGACACTGTACGGCATGTGATGACTCTGTACGGCATGTGATGGCTCTGTACGGCATGTGATGGCTCTGTACGGCATGTGATGGCTCTGTACGGCATGTGATGGCACTGTACGGCATGTGATGGCACTGTACGGCATGTGATGACTCCTTACGGCATGTGATGGCTCTGTACGGCATGTGATGGTACTTTTCGGCATGTGATGACTCTGAACGGCATGTGATAAGTGTACGGCATGTGATGACACTGTACGGCTTGTGATGGCACTGTACGGCATGTGATTGCACTGTACGGTATGTGGTGACACTGTACGGCATATGATGGCACTGTACGGCATGTGGTGACAATGTACGGTATGTGATGGCACTGTACGGCATGCAATGGCACTGTACGGCATGTGGCGACTCTGTACAGAATGTGGTGGGGGAATTTAAGCATTAAGCTAGCCAATACACTATTAATTTTTTAGATTTAAAGATCTGGTGTGAGGGTGATGAATTGTTGGTTTCCTACTTATTTTAAAACTACTGATCACAATTCTATCATCTCCCCGTGACAGTTGCCATCATAGCTCCTGGCTGGGCTCGGTTCCTAAAAGCCAGTTTGTGCGAATGAGACGCAACTGTACGAGAGTGGAGGATTTCAATATACAGGCCACATTTCTGATGGACAGGTTCATTGAGAAGAGGGTATGCGGCCCCTACTCTTAACCAAAAACATCTGGAGGTCCAAGCGTTGGATCACAATCACTTACTGGGTGATAAACCTCAAGTGGCCAGACATGAGAATCATTTCTCTTGCCCATTCATTACCGGTTACTTTTTTTACTATTTTCTGGTCAAAAAGCTTTTATGCAAGCACTGGCATATACTATAAAATGATCACCTACTTGGATCTATTCTTCCAGAATCAGGGGTGCTCCCTCAATTAAAAGCACTTGTAGCCCCCAGTGCTTGTGACCCCTCCTTGTAGCAAACCAATGTTTTTTCAGAACCTAGTGGGTTATTTTAGATGTAAGAACTGTTCTGTGTGTTCTATTAATACCAGTCAGCATAAGAAAACCACTAAATTCACTTCCTTGAGTACCTCTCAGGAATTTCCAATAAAATCACTTATTACTTGCTCTACTCCCAGTGTTGTCTACCTTCTGACCTGCCCTTGTGGGTTTCAGTACATGGGACGTACAGTACGACCATTGCAGGTCAGGCTGAATGAACACATTGGGAATATCAAGAGAGGCTTTAAGGTTCACCCTGTCTCCAGGCGTTACTTTGAGTTACACAATCAGAACCCTAATGCCGCGTGCACACGATCGGACATTCCGACAACAAAATCCCGGATTTTGTTGGCTCAAACTTGTCTTGCATACACATGGTCACACAAATGTTGTTGGAAATTCGGAACGTAAAGAACGCGGTGACGTGCAAGACGTACGACGAGCCAAGAAAAATGAAGTTCAATAGCCAGTGAGGCTCCTTCTGCTTGATTCCGAGCATGCGTGGAATTTTGTGCGTCGGAATTGTCTACGCACGCTCGGAATTCACGACAACGGATTTTGTTGTCGGAAAATTTCAGATCCAGCTCTCAAATTTTTGTTTGTCGGAAATTCTGACAGAAAATGTCCGATAGAGCCTACACATGGTCGGAATTTCCGACAACAAGCTCACATCGAACATTTGTTGTCGGAAATTCGGACCGTGTGTACGCGGCATAAGGGTACTTCTTGTACTGGGATTGACAGGATCACACTACCTTGGAGAGGGGGACGCAAGAGAAGTGCCATCTCCAAGTTAGAAATGAGCTGGATATTTAAAATCAGATGCCTTATGCCTTTGGGCCTGAATGTAGACATAGAAATGATTGCTTTTATTGACAATGCTTAGTATCGTTTTCTGTGTCATCTGTCTTGGATTATTGCTCCTTTGATTTTTTTATTGTCCTTATTTGTACTGTTTAAAAACATTGTTTCGATATGATACTTTTGGCTTGCTGACGAGTCATTTTTTCCTCCCTGTGCATTTTTGGTAATTGTTCCATTTACCACATGGGATTTAAGTTTTTTTTCACCTTAAAATATTTTTATATACATTTAGATACTTTGCTTGTGGAATTTTTAAGTGATTGGATTACATTGTGGTGATATAAATAATTTAATCACCTTTGAATATATTATAATTAAGCTTCTCTTTCGAATTGACCTCTCATTGGCCATGTTTATCAGATCGAGGCTTGGTGTTCTCTAGTTAAAATATGTACATTTGTGAGTCACAATATGGCGTGCAGTCGAAAAACGAGGTCTGGTTGTCCATAGGTGATATAAAAGGTGATGGCTTAGCGTGTCGCCCGTGCCCCGGGAAGACGTCACGTATGACAAAACATGTGGGGCGGTGCTACGCGCTGACATCATTACGCCCCACGCGACCCGGGAATTACGGGTGTTTCTGTTTTTTAAGCTTGCCGGCTGTTTATGTCTTCTGTGGTTGTATCCGCTCATTTTAAGCAATAATGGCTACATACTTTTTAATAATACTACACTATTGGAGTGTGTTTTGTCCTTTTGCACTGGTGACTTTTGTCATAGTGCGCCTCCCAGACCGGACTTTCCATTTCCAATTGGGATACCGTGGAGGATTCCTTGCTGTATCTGAAGGGCTTCATGAAGATGGAGGTTCGCTGGACCCAGCAGAGGGCTAAATCTGCTGACACATATGACCTTGCTCTTTAGAGGGTCCACCAGTTCGGGTAAGGATCCCCACACACCGAGTGGGGTTCTTTCGATTCAAGAATCCCCCCCCACTCTTCTTCTCTTCTCTTTTGGTGAAGGTGGAAGGAATCTGGATCTTATCACCTCATTGGAATTATCATCTTCCACACTGTTGATTAGGGATGAGCTTCAAGTTTGAGTCGGAATCATGTTCGACTCGAAAATTGGCTGTTCGCAAGTTCGCCGAACAGCGAACAATTTGGGATGTTTGCGACAAATTTGAAAGCCGCGGAACACCCTTTAAAAGTCTATGGGAGAAATCAAAAGTGCTAATTTTAAAGGCTTATATGCATGATATTTTCATAAAAAGTGTTTGGGGACCCGGGTCCTGCCCCAGGGGACATGGATCAATGCAAAAAATAGTTTTAAAAACTGCCGTTTTTTCGGGAGCAGTGATTTTAATAATGCTTAAAGTCAAACAATAAAAGTGTAATATCCCTTTAAATTTCGTACCTGGGGGGTGTCTATAGTATGCCTGTAAAGGGGCGCATGTTTCCTTTGTTTAGAACAGTCTGACAGCAAAATTACATTTCAAAGGAAAAAAAGTATTTTAAAACTACTCGCGGCTATTAATGAATTGCCGGTCCGACAATACACATAGAAGTTCATTGATAAAAACGGCATGGGAATTCCCCACAGGGGAACCCCCGAACCAAAATGTAAAAAAAAATGGTGTGGCGGTCCACCTAAATTCCATACCAGGCCCTTCAGGTCTGGTATGGATATTAAGGGGAACCCCACACCAAAATTTAAGAAGAAAAAGGCGTGGGGGTCCCCCTCAAAATCCATACCAGACCCTTCAGATCTGGTATGGATTTTAAGGGGAACCCCACGCCAATTTTTTTTAAAAAAATGGTGTGGGGTCCCCCAAAAATCCATACCAGACCCTTATCCGAGCACGCAACCTTGCAGGCTGCGGGAAAAGAGGGGGGATGAGAGAGTTGCAATAAAAAGTATGTGAACCCTTTTGGAATGATGTGGATTTCTGCACAAATTGGTCATAAAACGTGATCTGATCTTCATCTGATCTTTATCTAAGTCACAACAATAGACAATCACGGTCTGCTTAAACTAATAACACACAAAGAATTAAATGTTACCATGTTTTTATTGAACACACCATGTAAACATTCACAGTGCAGGTGGAAAAAGTATGTGAACCCTTGGATTTAGTAACTGGCTGAACCTCCTTTGGCAGCAATAACTTCAACCAAATGTTTCCTGTAGTTGCAGATCAGACGTGCACAACGGTAAGGAGTAATTTGTGCAGAAATCCATATCATTCCAAAAGGGTTCACATACTTTTTATTGCAACTGTATCTTCTTTCTTCTATCTTTCTTCGGTTTCTTCCTCCATCTTCTACATCCTCTTGTCTTCCTCCGATCATCTGCTTCTTGGTCCGTTTTAACATTTTTGACACTTTGTTTGTGAAATGGTAGGGGTACAAGTACCCCCTTACCATTTCACACAGGGGGGGTGGGATCTGGGGGTTCCCCTTGTTAAAGGGGGCTTCCAGATTCTGATAAGCCCCCTGCCCGGGCAAGGGTTGTGGAGATGAGGCCCCTGTCCCTATCAACATGGGGACATGGTGCTTTGGGGGGGACTCCAAAGCACCCTCCCAATGTTGAGGGCATGTGGCCTGGTATGGTTCAGGAGGGGGGGCGCTCTCTCATCCCCCCTCTTTTCCCGCAGCCTGCCAGGTTGCGTGCATGGATAAGGGTCTGGTATGGATTTTTGGGGGGATCCCACGCCATTTTTTTTATTTTGGCGCAGGGTTCCCCTTAAAATCCATACCAGACCTGAAGGGCCTGGTATAGATTTTAGGGGGACCCCCCACACCATTTTTTTTTTTTTTTTTTTTTACATTTTGGTTCGGGGTTCCCCTGTGGGGAAATCCCATGCCGTTTTTTTCAATGAATTTCTATGTGTATTGTCTGACCGGCAATTCACTAATAGCCGCAAGTAGTTTTAAATGACTTTTTTCCTTTGAAATGTCATTTTTCTGTCAGACTGTTCTAAACATGGGAAACATGCACCCCTTTACAGGCATACTATAGACACCCCCCAGGTATGAAATTTAAAGGGATATTACACTTTTATTGTTTCAATTTAAGCATTATTAAAATCACTGCTCCCGAAAAAGCGTCCGTTTTTAAAACTTTTTTTTGCATTAATCCATGTCCCCTGGGGCAGGACCCGGGTCCCCAAACATTTTTATGAAAATACCATGCATATAAGCCTTTAAAATTAGCACTTTTGATTATTCATGTTCGTGTCCCATAGACTTTAACGGTGTTCGCGTGTTTGAACAAATTTTTTGCCTGTTCGCATGTTCTGGTGCGAACCGAACAGGAGGGTGTTCGGCTCATCCCTACTGTTGATTTTTCCTGTTATGTTGACTTAATTGTCATTTTTTTACTTTTGCTGATGAAGAGTTTTTCATATAGACTTTTACATACAGACTTTCTCTTTTTCAGCTTTCACTTATTGTTCTTTTTTTCATTTAGAACGTTTTGCACTTCACTAGTATTGTACTTTTTTCTTCATTTACCATATGTGATTACTCATGTTATATGAGCGCAACTTATTTGTATACAATTTCTTACGGCATGTGGTGACACTGTACAACATTTAATGACGGGGGAGGAGGGGGGGGCAGCTACGCTCTGCAAAGTCTTGGCAGCGAGCAAAGAGCAGAGAGCCGACATCAATCAAGCAAGATGACATGAAAGTGGGTGGATCCAGACTCCAGAGCCAGACCATTGTCGGTATGAAAGTCTGTAGCCCCTCCCACAGGTATTTAGCCTGATTTTAACAGAGTGGGGTCACTTCTGAGAGGGCTGAAAAGATTTTATCATATCAGCAGCTCACATAGAATAGATGTAAGCAAAAAAAAAGAAACCCATACTTCTCTTTTAAGTGAAAAATCACGTACCTATATGTGATTTTTTTTTTCAAGGGCTCTGGGGCACACACTCTCTGCCAGAGCTCTGTTTGAGCTGTTATTGGACACAGCAGGAGCCAATCAGCAGGTCTGGCGGGCCCAATGTCCGCCGGAAACCCGACGATTGTTCAGGGAGAGGCAGAGCGGCAGTCTGCTAGTAAGGAAGGTGGAGATCTTGTGTTTCTGCTAAGCAATCACTCCCTAGGGACACATTTAACCTTTTGATTTTATGTATTTCTTACTTTTACCTCTACCATACATTGTGATCCACCCATGACGCCCTTTTTTTATAAGTTACATGACACTTGTATTTATTTCCTGCCGGCCTGGCTTCCCTCAGTGTGTCTACTATTAAAAAGGGGCGGTCCGCTGGTCTCATTGGCCCACCCTGCTGGCTCTATTTAGCCAGAACAAAAATGGCCAACGGCATTGCCTGACAAAGGATCATGCATGTTCCGAATGCGTGCTCGGACCCAGCCTGTTCCACACAGAGACTTCCTGCTGACAGCTTTCTCCTGCTCCTCTCCTATGCAGCCTGGGAGACTGGAAACCACCATTGCCACCAGGCGAGGTGACTCTGCACCCCCCAGCTGCCTCCCCAGATCTCTGCATTACCTGGCTGAGGATTACTGATTCGCCCTTCACTTACTATTATCTAGTCGGTTCCCAACCTGCGCATGAAAATGTACGTCGGCAGAATGGCACGGCTGGGAAAGTAGGCGTACCTGTACGTCCCTTTAAATTTTCCACCATGCCATTGCGCCGACCGGGAGCTCCGTGAGTCGGGTCATGGGTCCCGCAGACTCGATCGCCGTGGGAATACCCGCGATCGCCTCACTGAGAGGACGAACAGGGAGATGCTAATGTAAACAAGCATCTCCCCGTTCTGCCTAGTGACAGTGTCACTGATCTCTGCTGCCTGTGATCGGGAGCAGAGATCAGTGTCATGTCACACGTAGCCACGCCCCCCCCCACAGTTAGAAACACTCCCCAGGACATATTTAACCCTTCCCTAGCCCCCTAGTGGTTAACCCCTTCACTGCCAGTGTCATTTACACAGGAATCAGTGCATTTGTATAGCACTGATTGCTGTATAAATGACAATGGTCCCAAAAATGTGTCAAAATGTCCGATGGGTCCGCCATAATGTCGCAGTCATGATGAAAATCGCTGATCGCCGCCATTACTAGTAGAAAAAAATAATAAAAATGCCATAAAACTATCCCCTATTTTGTAAACGCTATAACTTTTTCGCAAACCATCAGTAAACGTTTATTGCGATTTTTTTTTTTTTAACCAAAAATATGTAGAAAAATACGTATCGGCCTAAACTGAGGAAAAAAATGTTTTTTTAAAATATTTTTGGGAATATTTATTATAGCAAAAAGTAAAAAAAATGTGTTTTTTTCGAAATTGTCGCTATTTTTTTGTTTATAGCGCAGAGGAGATCAAATACCACCAAAAGAAAGCTCTATTTGTGGGGGAAAAAAGGACGTCAATTTTGTTTGGGAGCCACATCGCGCGGCCGCGCAATTGTCAGTTAAAGTGACGCAGCGCCGAATCGCAAAAAGTGCTCTGGTCAGGAAAGGGGTAAATTCTTCCGGGGGGTGAAGTGGCTAGTGAGTGCGTTACTTTTTATTAAATACCATTTGCTATATTGCTGCACTTAGATTGGCGCTGCTCCTCTCTCTTTGCTTCCCATTTACATACATGGACGATTTTTATGCATGGACTTTAACTCCAACCCCTAATCTTGGTTTAATAATTTATTTAACATCCATTGTGGCATACATGCCTTACCCCCAATCAGAGGTGTTCTCGCTCCAGCCATAGAGTGCCTAGCGCTCCAATCACCCTTGTTTTTGCCAACCAACCGATCCACAGCAGCACCAACCAGCCTATCCACTGCAGCACCAAACAACCTATCAACAGCAGTACTAACCAACCTATCCACAGCAGTACCAACCAACCTATCCACAGAAGTACCAACCAATATATGCACAGCAGCACCAACCAACCTATCCACAGCAGCACCAACCAACCTATCCACAGCAGCACCAACCAGCCTATGCACAGCAGCACCAACCAACCCATCCACAGCAGTACCAACCAACCTATCCACAGCAGCACAAGCCAACCTATCCACAGCAGTACCAACCAACCTATCAACATCAGCACCAACCAGCCTATCCACAGCAGCACCAGCCAACCTATCAACATCAGCACCAACCAGCCTATCCACAGCAGCACCAACCAACCTATCCACAGCAGCACCAACCAGTCTATCCACAGCAGCACCAACCAACCTATCCACAACAGCACCAACCAGTCTATCCACAGCAGCACGAACCAACCTATTCACTGCAGCACCAACCAACCTATCCACAGCAGCACCAACCAACCCATCCACAGCAGCACCAACCAACCTATCCACAACAGCACCTACCAGCCTATCCACAGCAGCACCAACCAACCTATCCACAACAGTACCAACCAGTCTATCACAGCAGCACCAACCAACCTATTCACTGCAGCACCAACCAACCTATCCACTGCAGCACCAAACAACCTATCAACAGCAGTACCAACCAACCTATCCACAGCAGTACCAACCAACCTATCCACAGCAGCACCAACCAACCTATCCACAGCAGCACCAACCAGCCTATGCACAGCAGCACCAACCAACCTATTCACAGCAGCACCAACCAGCCTATGCACAGCAGCACCAACCAACCCATCCACAGCAGTACCTACCAACCTATCCACAGCAGCACAAGCCAACCTATCCACAGCAGTACCAACCAACCTATCAACATCAGCACCAACCAGCCTATCCACAGCAGCACCGGCCAACCTATCAACATCAGCACCAACCAGCCTATCCACAGCAGCACCAACCAACCTATCCACAGCAGCACCAACCAACCTATCCACAGCAGTACCAACCAACCTATCCACAGCAGCACCAACCAGCCTATCCACAGCAGCACCAACCAACCTATCCACAACAGCACCAACCAGTCTATCCACAGCAGCACCAACCAACCTATTCACTGCAGCACCAACCAACCTATCCACAGCAGCACCAACCAACCCATCCACAGCAGCACCAACCAACCTATCCACAACAGCACCAACCAGCCTATCCACAGCAGCACCAACCAACCTATTCACTGCAGCACCAACCAACCTATCAACAGCAGCACCAACCAACCCATCCACAGCAGCACCAACCAACCTATTCACTGCAGCACCAACCAACCTATCCACTGCAGCACCAATCAACCTATCCACAACAGCACCAACCAGCCTATGCACAGCAGCCCCAACCAACCCATCCAAAGCAGCACCAACCAACCTATTCACTGCAGCACCAACCAACCTATCCACAGCAGCACCAACCAACCCATCCACAGCAGCACCAACCAACCTATCCACAGCAGCACCAACCAACCTATCCACAGCAGCACCAACCAACCTATCCACAGCAGCACCAACCAACCTATCCACAGCAGCACCAATCAGCCTATCCACTGCAGCACCAGTTCCAGTCACACAGCTCACTACAGCAACCATCTGGTGCTGGTTAAGCCTCACCAATCCAGGCCACCCAGGATAGTTATCAGAGTTTCTACAAGCTCCACTAACATTCATATGATTCTTCTCAGTCATGAAGCTACGGGAGCTCCTCACTCCTAGATTTTACTTCCCCTGTTTAATCATGATCTGTGAAAAAAATGACAAGACTTTTTTTTGTCTTATGCATGCAACTTAATGCTTTTGAAGTGCAATTGTTGAAAGATTATAGTGTTTTATGTTATAGGATGTTTTATGCTGTAGGATATTGGACATTTCTTAGGGTGCAACTCGCTTCCATTGCATACCCTGGTTTAGGGTGTATGATTTAACCCATTTTGTTCATTTATATTATGTTATTTACATATTGCATTTTCAAATATAGATATATGTGAGGTCACAATGGTGTACGATCTTCCATGTACACCTGCTTTGTGATTGTTTTTTGAAAGTGCACTTTTTGGTATTGGACCAAACCTTATCCGATGCCCTGTGATGTGACCCAAATTTCTGTTTTAAATAAAAGAATAAAAAAAAGGCTGTGAATGTATACAATGTGTGTGTGTTTTTTATGTATGTGTATATGTGTGTATGTATGTGTATGTGTGTATGTATATATATATAATTTATTTATTTTTTGGTGGGGGGGGGGGGGGTAAATGCTATCAAACAGCTATAGTACTATCTACCTTTTACTACAATAATTAGTCAACTTCAGTCAGAGCTGTAGAGTTTGTTTTTATCTACAGACTCCCCTTATCTGTATAGGCAGTTTTTTTTTTGTAAAGGTGAACTAACCCTTTAAGGAACATTTTACATTGATCACTTTCACACTAAGAGGTTACAGTGAATATTTAAACATTCAAGCTAAGCATTCTCCACATTTTAAGTCTCTGTGTTCCTTCAGCTTCTGGTCCAGAATCTTCTCAGAATGGTCCTTCTCAGCTTGTTGCTGGCCTGAAAGATGACGGCGGCCTCCACTGATGGAGTTAATAACTGCAAATTCCAAAAGACTGAATACAGTGGGGAATTTTGAAGAAAAATGTCCATCTGAGACATGCAGAAGAATGTGAAGATGAGAAGTAAGAAGCAGATTGTCCTCAGTGCAGTGACATGAACCTGAAGATTTGGACGTGTTGATCCAGAGTCATTATTCTTCACCCTCCAGACGTGTCTGAGCAGAAAGGAGAAAGTGGGGACCAGGCACAGAAGACTAAGGCAGAATGGAAGAGTAACTCCTAGGGTGTGTGCAGTCACAGAATAGGAAAAAAAAGCATATAACTCTATACCAGAGGCTTCTGTACTGTTCTCAGAAGAGTGGATACTTTCTGAATTGAGAGTCCAGAACCACGGGACACTCACAATGAACATCCCAAGTGCTGTCAGGAAGAGAAGTTGACTCAGGAAATTTGACACAATTCTCTTTAACCAGATGAAGAACCCATAGCTGAGATTGGTGATGCTGGTACAGTAATGAGCCGAGAGCCAGAAGGTCAACCAGAAGTTGTAATAGACTAAGAAGTAGTATGATGTGTACAGAAATCCATGTACTACTGTCACATAACAGACTTGCAGACACAAGACATAGAGCATTGCCTGTAGACTCAGCACACACTGGAGGAGAATATTCACAATCCCCTTAGACAGAAAGATCACATCGGTGGGACTCAACTTCCCTTTCTTTCTGATGATGTCCAGGTTACCCATCACAATACAAGTGTTAGAAGGGATTGCCAAGCCGAGTCCCAAGACTGAACAGATTAAAATAGATAAGGAGTACGGAGACAACATGTTGAGGTTTGGTGTGATCTCCGGACAGAGATGACGGGACACGTCCAGTGATAGCAGACAGAATGATATATTTAGAGTTGGAATTATGGAAATAGTCTTCAGAGATCCATTTCATGAGTGACTTTGCATAAATGTGGTGAGTTTTATTTCAGTACCAATATCCAAAGTACAAACTTTTTTGAATATTTTCCATTATACCGACGCATTTAACCATTTTAGGACTGGCGGCTGTTTGTCTCTTATTGACTATCATATACACTCAGCACTATGATATTACAGTGCCTTGAAAAAGTATTCACACCCCTTGCAATTTTTCACATTTTGTCATGTTACAACCAAAAACGCAAATGTATTTTATTGGGATTTTTTGTGATAGACCAATACAAAGTGTGGGGGGAGGTATATGTATGGTGCCCCCCGGAGTCATTCCTTTGTAGAACCCCCTTCTCCTACAGTTACAGCTGCAAGTCTTTTTGGGGATGTCTCTACCAGCTTTGCACATCTAGAGAGGACATTTTTGCCCATTCTTCTTTGCAAAATATCTCAAGCCCTGTCAGATTGGATGGAGAGCGTCTGTGAACAGCAATTTTCAAGTCTCGCCACAGATTCTCAATGTGATTTAGGTCTGGACTGTGACTGGGCCATTCTAACACATGAATATGCTTTGATCTAAACCATTCCATTGTAGCTCTGGCTGTATGTTTCGGGTCGTTGTCCTGCTGGAAGGTGAACCTCCGCCCCAGTCTCAAGTCTTTTGCAGACTCTAACAAGTTTTCTTCTAAGATTGTCCTGTATTTGTCTCCATCCATCTTCCCATCAACTCTGACCAGCTTCCCTGTCCCTGCTGAAGAAAACCATCCCCACCACATGATGCTGCCACCACCATGTTTCACGGTGGGGATGGTGTGTTCAGGGTGATGTGCAGTGTTAGTTTTCCCCACACATAGCATTTTGCTTTCAGGCCAAAAAGTTAAATTTTGGTCTCCTCTGACCAGAGCACCTTCTTCCACATGTTTGCTGTGTCCTCCACATGGCTTCTCACAAACTACAAACAGGACTTCTTATGACTTTCTTTCACCAATGTCTTTCTTCTTGTCACTCTTCCATAAAGGGCAGATTTGTGGAGAACACGACTAATAGTTGTCCTGTGGACAGATTCTCCCACCTGAGCTGTGGATCTCTGCAGCTCCTCCAGAGTTACCATGGACCTCTTGGCTCTTCTCTGATGAATGCTCTCCTTGCCTGGCCGGTCAGTTTAGGTGGACGGCCATGTCTTGGTAGGTTTGCAGTTGTGCCATGCTCTTTCCATTTTCCGATGATGGATTGAACAGAGCTTCGTGAGATGTTCAAAGCTTGGGAGATTCTTTTATAACCTAACCCTGCTTTATACTTCTCCACAACTTTATCCCTGACCTTGCTGGTGTGTTCCTTGGCCTTCATGATGATGTTTGTTCACTAAGGTTCTCTAACAAACCTCTGAGGGCTTCACAGCACAGCTGTATTTATACTGAGACTAAATTACACACAGGTGGACTCTATTTACTAATTAGGTGACTTCTGAAGGCAATTGGTTGCACTAGATTTTAGTTAGGGGTATCAGAGTAAAGGGGGCTGAATACAAATGTCCCCCACAATTTTCACATATTTATTTGTATCATTTATCACTTTCCTTCCACTTCACAATTATGTGCCACTTTGTGTTGGTCTATCACATAAAATCCCAATAAAACACATTTACTTTTTTGGTTGTAACTTGACAACATGTGGGAAATTGCAAGGGGTATGAATACTTTTTCGAGGCACTGTAAAGGGCAAATTCGTCACTAATTTTGGAGGGAGGCATAGGGGCAATACTAGCAATTTAGAGGCGTTGAGCTTGTAAAATGATACTAGGCTGAACTGAAGCGAGGTTTCCTGAATCGCTTATAGAGACTTCTGGGGATTGGTGATCATAAGGATCAAATTGTCAGTGAAATGTCTCACTTTGTGTTCCACCCCGTTGCAGGGGATGCCTGAGATACACGGGTCAGATCTATTCTTAGCGGCCAGGGGTTCCATAAGCACGGTGAAAATTATCGGGGAGAGGGGGCAACCCTGCCGTGTGCCATTGGAGATTTTGATAGGGGTTAATAGGGGCTCTGCCTGTAAAAATTCTCGCTGAGGGGTTGGAGTATAAAGATAGAATTGCGGTCTGAAACCAGCCCGTAATACCTAACTTGGTAAGAACAGCTTTTGTGTACCCTCTCAAGTGCCTTCTCCGCATCCAGGGACAGCAGCAGAGAAGGCGTTTGACGGTGGGCAACGGAATGGATGAGATTGAGATTTTGTGTTTTTTTAAATACAACTTTACATAATATACACGTTTAGAAAATTGTACGAAATATCACGCTTTCAAAGCGATGCTACCATAATCCAATTGTTAGTACACAGCTTTCGAGAGCCGATCATCTGACATTATCTGAGTGGACAAGCACAAAAATTTATCGCGTATGATATTCGTTTAATCAGTACAGTTCGCCACCTCAACCCTTCGCCACCTTAACTCTTTTCTACTACTGATCACCTCTATGACAAAATCTCACCCCTGTCCTGCCCCAACCTAGCCACTTTCATCTACAACAGCTCACTGTCTTCCTCCCTAGACAAGCTTGCCCCCTCACTAGACATGTGCATTTCGTTTAGTTCCAAATCGAAATTCGGACGAAATTTTCATTATTCGGACATTCGGATGCATCCGAAATACCGAATTACAATACTAACGAATTTAAACGAATCTGAAATGTTTCGAATCGAAAACCCACGGACGAAATTCGAATCGAATTCGAATCGAATTCGAAACCAAATTCGAAATATATTCGATTCGAAAACAAATTCGAAAACACATTCGAATCGAATTAGAAAAAATATAAATTGATTTCTAAAAAATATAAAATGGTTTCTAAAAAAGAATACAATAAAATAGAATATAAAATAATAAAACAATAGAATAAACATAAAGGAATTGTAAAGAATATAATAGAATTTAATAGAATTTATTAAAATACAACAGAATATGACCATCATCTGAAATTCGAATTTCGAATTTGAAAATAGATTGGAAAATAACAACTATATATATAATATATATATAACCATTTTCTGAAATTCGAATTTCATATAGAATGAATTCGAATTTGAATAGAAAAGAAAATAGACTAGAAAAACAATAGAACAGAATAGAATAAAATATAATATATATATTAGATTATTTTCTGTTCTATTGTTTTTCTTTCTAATCTTTTTCTATTTGAATTTGAATTCATTCTATATGAATTTCGAATTTCAAAAGATGGTTATATATATAAATATTTTTTATATATATATATATATAACCATTTTCCGAAATTCGAATTTCATATAGAATGAATTTGAATTTGAATAGAAAAGATTAGACTAGAAATAGAAAATAGACTAGAAAAACAATAGAACACAATTGAATAAAATATAATGTGTATATGTATTATATTTTATTGTATTCTGTCCTATTTTTTTTCTATTCTAATCTTTTCTATTCGAATTTGAATGCATTCTATATGAATTTCGAATTTCAATTGATGGTTATATATAAATAAATATCTAATATAAATGTATATATATATATATATATATATATATATATATATATATATATATATTTTTTTTTTTTTTTCTTCTTCTGATCTGATGTATTGTTTTTCTAAGATCTTATTTTCTATTCTATCCAAATTCAATTTCATTCTATAAGAAATTCGAATTTCGGAAAATGGTTATATATATATAAAAAACCATCTTTTGAAATTCAATTTTCTTTCTATTCTAATCTTTTCTATTCAAATTTGAATTAATTCTATATGAATTTCGAATTTCAATAGATGGTTATATATATATAAATATCTAATATATATATATATATATATATATATATATATATATATATATATATACATATACATATACATATAAAACCATTTTCCCGAAATTCGAAAATAATATCTTAGAAAAACAATCGATTAGATTGGAAAAAAAAAAATATATATATATATAACCATTTTCTGAAATTCGAATTTCATATAGAATGAAATCAAATTTGAATATAAAAGATTAGAATAGATTAGAAAATAATAGAAAAAAAAAATCATAGAAAAACAATAGAACATATATATATATATATATATATATATATATATATATATATATATAAAACATGTCTGAAATTCGAATTTCATATAGAATGAAATTGAATTGAAATATATATAAAATATATATATAAAATATAGAAAATAATATCTTAGAAAAACAATAGGTCAGATCAGAAAAAAAAAATTATATATATATATATATATATATATATATATATATTAGAAAAAAAATAGTATAGAATTCTTTTCTGTTCTATTGTTATTCTATTCTATTCTATTCTATTCTTTACTATTCTAATCTTTTCTATTTAAATTTGAATTTATTCTATATGAATTTCAAGTTTCAGAAGATGGCTATATATATAAATTATATATATATATATATATATATATATATATATATATGTGTGTATATATATATATATATATTTATTATACACACACATATATATATATATGTAATATTTATATATATATATAGCCATCTTCTGAAATTTGAAATTGATATAGAATGAATTCAAATTTGAATAGAAAAAAATAGACTAGAATAGAGTAACAATAGAACAGAATAGAATAAACGCTATAGCTAAAAAACGCTATAACTTTTGCGCAAAGCAATCAATAAACGCCTATTGCGATTTTTTTTTTACCAAAAATATGTAGAAGAATACGTATCGGCCTAAACTGAGGAAAAAATTTTTTTTTATATATTTTTGAGGGATATTTATTATAGCAAAATCTAAAAAATAATGCGTTTTTTTAAATTGTCGCTCTTATTTTGTTTATAGCGCAAAAAATAAAAAACGCAGGGGTGATCAAATACCACCAAAAGAAATCTCTATTTATAGGAAAAAAAGGACTTCAATTTTGTTTGGGAGCCACGTCGCACAACCGAGCAATTGTCAGTTAAAGCGATGCAGTGCCGAATTGCAAAAAGTGCTCTGGTCAGGAAGGGGGTAAATTCTTCCGGGGCTGAAGTGGTTAAAGACTTGTAGTTTTATTAGCTGTTTTTTTTTTTTTTTTTGACAGGGGCGCAGTTTCAGTGCTTTCCATAGGTGCCATTTTCACTAGATATGCCTCTGGGAGACACAGAGAGAGGGAGAGAGAGAGAATGTAATCATTTTTATTCACCGATGACGGATGCAGTCTGAGGTGCGCTCAATCCCTCTCACAGCTTTTACTGCCATGGTGACGCGAAACCATGCAGCGTTCTTCTGGTTTGCTGAAGAGGAATATTATCTGAATATTATCTGAATATTATCTGAATATTATCAAATTCGAAAATAGAAATATTTTCGAATGCGATTGAAATAATTTCTAATACAGTTGAAATAATTTTGAATGCTGTTGAAATATTTTCAAATGCGGTTGAAATATTATCGAATCTGATTGAAATAATTTTGAATGCGGTTGAAATATTATCAAATTCGGTAGAAATATTTTCGAATGCGATTGAAATATTATCGAATACGATTGAAATAATTTCTAATACAGTTAAAATAATTTTGAATGCTGTTGAAATATTTTCGAATGCGGTTGAAATATTTTCGAATCCGGTTGAAATATTTTCGAATTCGACCGATTTTCGAATTCGGTCGAAAACGAAACTGATTTGAAAAACAAATTTAATGAATTTAACGAATCTAACTAAACTAAATTAATTAAATAACGAATTAAAACGAAACGAAACTAAACAAATTTTTTCATTTTGCACATGCCTACCCCTCACTACACGCAGAATTAGGCCCCGACAGGTGCAACCCTGGCCAAACAGCCGACACCAGAAGTCTCAGAAAACATAGCCGCTCTTTTGAGCATCTGTGGGCATAAGACTAGGTTCCAGGAAGACTTCACACAATATAAAGCTGCCCTCCTAAAATACTATTCCTGCCTTCACACTGCCAAACAGACCTACTTTACCACACTCATTAACACCTTCTCACCCAGTCCACGTCAACTCTTCTCTACCTTCAACACTCTACTCTGTCCTTCACTGCCTCCACTCTCTAACTTACTCACTGCCCAGGAGAGATCGCCAATCACTTCAAATATATGATTGATACAATTCATGAGGAGATCTCCAACGTGCAGAAACCTCCCCCACGCAACACCCCATGTCCACAGATACAATCATTACTTCCCTCATTCAACCCTGCTACTAATAATGAGGTTGCTAAGCTTTCATCTAACACTCATCTAACCACCTACCCCATCGCAAATGCTACGCTCACCCTCTGACTCGATTCTACAATCTCTAACTCACATTTTCATCCTCTCCCTCTCTTGTGGCATCTTCCCAACCTCTCTAAAACATGCGCTAGTCACCCCTATACTTAAAAAGCCCTCGCTGGACCCCATCAATCTTAACAACCTATGTCTCATCTCCTTAGTCGCCTTCTCCTCCAAACTTCTTGAAAGACTGGTCTACAGCCAGACTGAGCGATCACCTGACCATGAAAAAACTTCTTGATCCCCTTCATTCCAGATTTCGCCCTTAACACTCCATGGAAACTGCTCTCTTTAAACCCTCAAATGACCTACTAATGGGTAAAACCAGTGGACACTATTCTGTACTATTTCTCCCTGATCTCTCTGCTGCATTTGACACAGTGGACCACCCCCTCCTCCTCAATAAACTCCACTCCTTTGTTCTCCATGACTGTACTCTTCGCTGGTTATTATCCTACCTATCCCACCACTCCTTCAGTGTCACTTACAACTCTACTTCCTCCTCTCCTCTTCCTTTCTCCATTGGGGTCCCCCAAGGTTCTGTTCTTGGACCTCTCCTTTTCTCAATCTACACCACCTCCTTGGGTCTTTTGATTGCCTCCCATGGCTTTCAATATCATCTCTACGCTGATGACACCCAAATCTATCTCTCTACCCCCCAGCTCTTTCCATCTGTTTCTTCATGCATCACCAACTTATTAGCAGACATATCAGCCTGGATGTCACATCACTTCCCCAAACTCAACCTTTTCAAAACCGATATTTCCTCCCTCAGGTGCCACTTCCCCTGATTTCTCTGTCAATATCAATGGTTCAAATATCAACTTGTTCCCCCCACGCCAAGGTCCTAGGTGTAATCCTGGACTCTGAATTAACCTTTCGGCCCCACATTCTATCACTATCCAAAATTTGCCACCTCAACTTCCGCAACATCTCCAAGATATGCCCTTTCCTAACCAATATCGCCACAAAGCTTCTAATCCACTCCCTGGTCATCTCCCGCCTCGACTACTGCAACTCCCCCCTCATTGGCTTACCTCTAAATAGGCTCCTCCCCACTTCAGTCCATCATGAACGCTGCTGCCAGGCTCATCCACCACACAAACTGCTAAGCATCTGCTATACCCACTGCCAATCCCTCCATTGGCTGCCACTCGGCCAACAAATTAAGTTTAAGATACTAACTATAACTTACAAAGCCATCCACAAGCTGCCCCCAGCTACATCTCTAACCTAGTCTAAAAATACCAACCTAATTGCTCTCTTCACTCCTCTCAAGATCTCCTGCTCTCAAACTCTCTTGTCACCTCATCCCATACTCGCCTTCAGGACTTCTCCAGAGCCTCTCCTAGCATCTGGAATGCTCTACCCCAATCTGTCCAATTTCTCCCACATTATCCACTTTCAGACGATCCCTGAAAACTCATCTCTTCAGAGAAGCCTATTTGGCCCCCACCTAACAAGTCTGACTGTGGTGGGCAGCGAGCAGTGTGCAGTGAGCGGTGTGTGGTGGGCAGTGAGCGGTGTGTGGTGGGCAGCGAGAAAAAAAAAAGTATTATTGTTTCTTATTTGATTGAAAGTTTTTCAGCGTAACAATGTAATTATGTATACTGAAAAACCCTCAGCACCTAGATCTGACCCTCTACCTCTGGCAGGTTCAACAGGTCCTTCCTGTGGTCTCCTGTATTGTCTGCAGCCTGTCCAGTGATGAGCACTATCTTCCCAGGCTTGAATGAGGAATATCCAAAAAACAGGAGATTCATCCCATTCAACTCCATAGGATGTATTTGTGCAGGTGTGGGCACCCCGGTACTATTTTTTTTTTTTTTGTCTTAACATCAGGTAGTGAGGGGAGAGGTAAGCATGGTCTTACTGGAGTAGGAACCCACATGTAATCATTGAGGAGTCTAGAGAGGCCAGTTTCTTAGACATGGTATGGTAAACCCTGCTTAGAGAGCTGTCAACATAACAGTTGTGCTCATTGGATGATTTCCCCTCTATCCCCGCTCTGCTGACAACTCCAGATTTAGGATTTTCTCATCACTTTCTGCCCTAGTGTAGCCCTGGGCCCAACTTTCCGGGAGCCCGGTGATGACTACTGGGTGTAGGGATGGCTGACATACATCCTCAGGGGGCAGGTTTGTAGGCATGCTGGGTGATGAACAAGAAAGATGTTGGGCGCCAGTCACTTTTATGCTTTAAACAATAGAGAAGTTTAATTCTCAAACAGGAAAATGTGGGAGAGAGGGAAATAGGACACAGGAGACCCTTAGTAATGATCAACAATAGGCAAATTGGCAGTAAGGATGAGCCGGATGTTCGCCCGTTCACTGAATTTAGAACATTATGGGGCATTCACAGGAAATTCAAGGGCCTGCGGAATGCTCCATGATGCACTATTAGATTGCAGTGCATTGACGGCTGCAGATTGGCCAAAGCATGCACCTGACCTGCATACTTTGGCCAATCACAGCGCACTCTACTGTGAGAGCCATGATTGGCCAAAGGCAGGGTGCAAAATAAAAATAAATGGCGTGGGGGGTCACCCCTAAATCCATACCAGGCCCTTCAGGTCTGGAATGGGTTTTAAGGGGAACCCTGTGCCAAAATATAAAAAAAAATGGCATGGAGGTCCCTCCAAAATCCATACCAGACCCTTAGTGAGAACACAGGAAATGGGGGGGTGAGAGAGCTCCCCCCTCTTGAACCGTACCAGGCCACATGCCCTCAACATAGGGAGAGTGTTTTGGAGTCCCCCCCAAAAACACCTTGTCCCCATGTTGATGGGGACAAGGGCCTCTTCTCCACAACCCTTGCCCGATGGTTGTGGGGGTCTGCGGGCGGGGGGCTTATCGGAATCTGGAAGCCCCCTTCAACAAGGGGACCCCTAGATCACGCCCCCCCTATGTGAATGGGTATCAGGTACCTTGTATCCCTACTCATTCACCAAAAAAGTGTCAAAAAAGTAAAAATGACAGGAGACTGTTTTTGACAATTACTTTTTTTTTAAAAAAAGTCCCGTGATGTAATTCCATCTTCGATCGCAGCGCCAACAACCCAAAAAACGAAAACAGAAAAACTCTGCCTCGATGGGAGGCGTCCTGCCGTCTTTTTGCTATGACAGCTCTTATATAGCTGAGGGCAGGGCCACACAGTGGAGTAAACGGGTGACCTCCCCTCTGACATTACGTGATGTCACATGATGTTAGAAGGGGGTCACCCGTTTACGTCACCGGGTATATAAGCTATATAAGAGCTGTTACTGCAAAAAGGATGCAGTCGTGGGGATGCCTTCCATAGAGGCAGAGTTTCTGAGGTTTTTTTTTTTTCTCGGATCGTCGGCGCTGTGATCGAAGATGAATAGACATCGTGGGACATTTTATTTCTTCATTTTTTAATATAGGATTTATCAAAAACTGTCTCCTGTCATTTTTACTTTTTTGACAAATTTTTGGTGAATGAGTAGGGGTACAATGTACCTGATACCCATTCACATGGGGGGGCTTGATCTGGGGGCCCCCTTGTTAAAGGGGGCTTCCAAATTCCAATAAGCCCTCACAACCACCGGGCAAGGGTTGTGAGGAAGCGGCCCTTGTCCTCAAAACAACCTCTCCATGTTGAGGGCATGTGTATGTGGTAGGGTTCAGGATGGGGGGTGCTCTCACCCCCCCTTTTCCTGCGGCCTGCCAGGTTGCATTCTCGCATAAGGGTCTTGTATGGATTTTGGGGGGACCCCCATGCAATTTTTTTTTTGGCGCAGGGTTCCCCTAATATCGTTATGGATTTTGGGGGGAACCACATGCATTATTTTTTTAAAATTTTTGGTGCAGGATTTTTACCTATATTGCCGGGACCCGAGAATACATTACAGCCGCGAGCAGTTTTAAATGACATTTTTTCCTTTAAAATTGTCATTTTGCTGTGGTACTGTTATAAACATGGGAAAGATGCGCTACTTTAAAGGCAGACTAAGAATGAATGAATGAATGACTTGTATAGCGCTACCTATGCCTCAGGGCGCTTTTTGCTGCCGGTGTCCATCTGCAGTATAGCGTGGTCCTTTGCCCCATGGGGTCCTGACTTGCTTACAAACACATACACATACAACATACACATATTTGGACAATTTTTCGACAGGATCTTATTAACCTACCAGCATGTCTTTGTAGTGTAGGAGGAAACCGGAGTACCCAGAGGAAACCCACGCAGGCACAGGGAGAACATGCAAACTCCAGGCAAATGGTGTCGTGATTGGGATTTGAACCAGCGACCCCATTGCTGCTAGGTGAAAGTGCTAACCACTACACCACTGTGCTGCCCCCCAAGAAGACCCCCCAGGCACGATTTTTAAAGGAATATTTCATTTTTATTGTTTCACTTTAAGCATTATTAAAATCATTGCTCCTGAAAAAACGTCAGTTTTTAAAACTTTTTTTTGCATTGATACATGTCCCCTGGGGCAGGACCCAGGTCCCCAAACACTTTTTATGGCAATATCTTGCATATATAAGCCTTTAAAATGGGCACTTTAGATTTTTCATGTTCATGTCCCATAGATTTTAACAGTGTTCGCATGTTCACACAAATTTTTTGCCTGTTCGCAAGTTCTGGTATGAACCGAACCGGGGGGTGTTCGGCTCATCCCTAATTGGAAGACTCCTTAGACAAAAATAGGTGAAGTAAGGCAGACAGCAGTACAGGAATAAAAGCCCTTAAGCTGAACCAGCACATCTGTACTTTGTAGGACAAGCTGTCTCCTCTAGCATCTAAACTTTACTCACTGCTTCATGCACTGATTCCCTTGGATGAGTTTTCTCTGAAGTCTGCCCAGCCAGTTCATAGGCTCTCGCTCATGAAAAGTCCCCTCTGGTGCTTCCTTAAAACTCCATCCCTCCAGCATCGTTACCGGATAGGCCTCGGTTAGGCCTAGCAGCCGGCAACCTGCTGGATAGACCCCAGGTTTTGGACCTAGCAGCCATGAACTCTACACACACCATCCACCCAGGCCGTAGCCCTGGGAGCGGGAACACTACCTGATCACCTGACTTCATTCCATTAAATACCTTTTACCAGCATGCTTAGCCACACATATTATTGGCTGGGAACAGTATGTTTATCATAACCTAAACTGACAGAAGGGAGAAGCCACACTTAGAATAGGAATAAACAAAAGTCATGTTATCACTGAATACTAAAAAATTAGCCAGTCTGACTACAATCTGGCACACTAAATTTACCTGTAGCCCTGTTCTAGGGACAAGGGTGCCACACCAGTGACAATGATCCCCAGGACAAACCAAGAGGGAGAATGACCCAAGTGAGGAACACAGACAGCAATTTGAACAAGGCAAGAGATATAACCTTTCCACACTCCATACAAAGCAAAAATCTATCACTATTACACTATCAAACCGAAAGGTTATAGTATATATATGTAAACATTTAAGTTAAGGATCCTCTATATTTTAAGTCTCTGTGTTCCTCCAGCTTCTGGTCCAGAATCTTCTCAGAATGATCCTTCTCAACTTGTTGCTGGCCTGGAAGATAACGGCAGCCTCCACCGATGGAGATAATATTTGTAAATTCCAACAGACTGTTGGGAATGTTGGGGAATTTTTTAAAAAAATGTCCACTTGAGACATGCAGAAGAATGTGGAAATGAGAAGTAAGAAGAAGATTGTCCTCAGTGCAGTGACGTGAGCCTTAAGATTTGGTCGTGTTGATCCAGATTCGTTATTCTTCACCCTCCAGACGTGTCTGAGCAGAAAGGAGGAAGTGAGGACCAGGCACAGAAGACTAAGGCAGAATGGCAGAATGATGCCCAGGAAGTTTGCAGGCACAACATAGGAAAACATTTCATGGAGAGTTTTATAAGAGTCTTCTGTTCTGTTCTCAGAAGGCTGGGTACTTTCTGCATTGACAGCTAAGGAGCCCGGGACTCTCACAATGAACATCCCAAGTGCTGTCAGAAATAGAAGTTGATTCAGGAAATTTGACACAATTCTCTTTAACCAGATGAAGAACCCATAGCTGAGATTGGTGATGCTGGTACAGTAATGAGCTGAGAGCCAGAACGTCAACCAGAAGTTATAATACATTAGGGCGTAAAGTGATGTGTTCATAAATCCATTTAATTTTTTAACAGATAAGAATGCTGGACACAAGGCATGGATCATTCCCTGTATACTCAGCACACACTGGAGGAGAATATTCACAATCCCCTTAGTCAGAAAGATCACATCGGTGGGACTCAACTTCCCTTTCTTTCTGATGATGTCCAGGTTACCCATCACAATACAAGTGTTAGAAGGGATTGCCAAGCCGAGTCCCAAGACTGAAGAGATCAAAATAGATAAGGAGTGCTGAGACATCATGTTGAGGTTTGGTGTGATCTCCGGACAGAGATGACGGGACACGTCCAGTGATAGCAGACAGAATGATATATTTAGAGTTGGAATTATGGAAAAAACCTTCAGAGATCCGTCTCATGATTGACTTTGCATAAATGTGATGGATTTCATTTCAATGCCGACATCTAAAGCACGGAGCAACCCGTGTAATACCATCTCTGACTCATTTCCATTATACTGAAATAGATAACCACTTCAGGACTGTCAGTTTTATATCTCTTATAGACTATTATATACACTCAGTACTATGATTATTATATACACTCAGTACTATGATTATTATATACACTCAGTACTATGATTATTATATACACTCAGTACTATGATTATTATATACACTCAGTACTATGACTATTATATACACTCAGTACTATGACTATTATATACACTCAGTACTATGATTATTATATACACTCAGTACTATGACTATTATATACACTCAGTACTATGACTATTATATACACTCAGTACTATGACTATTATATACACTCAGTACTATGATTATTTTATACACTCAGCACTATGATTATTATATACACTCAGTACTATGATTATTATATACACTCAGTACTATGATTATTATATACACTCAGTACTATGATTATTATATACACTCAGTATTATGATTATTATATACACTCAGTACTATGACTATTATATACACTCAGTACTATGATTATTTTATACACTCAGCACTATGATTATTATATACACTCAGTACTATGATTATTATATACACTCAGTACTATGATTATTATATACACTCAGTACTATGATTATTATATACACTCAGTACTATGATTATTATATACACTCAGTACTATGACTATTATATACACTCAGTACTATGACTATTATATACACTCAGTACTATGATTATTATATACACTCAGTACTATGACTATTATATACACTCAGTACTATGACTATTATATACACTCAGTACTATGACTATTATATACACTCAGTACTATGATTATTTTATACACTCAGCACTATGATTATTATATACACTCAGTACTATGATTATTATATACACTCAGTACTATGATTATTATATACACTCAGTACTATGACTATTATATACACTCAGTACTATGATTATTATATACACTCAGTACTATGATTATTATATACACTCAGTACTATGATTATTATATACACTCAGTACTATGATTATTATATACACTCAGTATTATGATTATTATATACACTCAGTACTATGACTATTATATACACTCAGTACTATGATTATTTTATACACTCAGCACTATGATTATTATATACACTCAGTAATATGGTTATTATATACACTCAGTACTATGATTATTATATACACTCAGTACTATGATTATTATATACACTCAGTACTATGATTTTTATATACACTCAGTACTATGATTATTATATACACTCAGTATTATGATTATTATATACACTCAGTACTATGACTATTATATACACTCAGTACTATGATTATTTTATACACTCAGCACTATGATTATTATATACACTCAGTAATATGGTTATTATATACACTCAGTACTATGACTATTATATACACTCAGTACTAGGGATGAGCTTCGTGTTCGAGTCGAACCCATGTTTGACTCGAACATCGTTTGTTCGGTCGTTCGCCGAATTACGAACGATATGGTCTGTTCGTGCTAAATTCGAGTGGCGCATCACGGCCCATAATTCACTGCGGCATCGCAGTGCATTGCTACTGTACTGTGTACCCTGCACAGTCTAACCTACAGTATAGCTACCTGCAGCCAGGTGCTTGTGTAGGCTCTTTGAAGTATTTCCAGTTACTATACTGTGTACCCCGCACAGTCTCAACTACAGTATAGCTACCTGCAGCCAGGTGCTTGTGTAGGCTCATTGAAGTATTTCCAGTTACTCTACTGTGTACCCCGCACAGTCTCACCTACAGTATAGTTACCTGCAGCCAGGTGCTTGTGTAGGCTCTTTGAAGTATTTCCAGTTACTGTACTGTGTACCCCGCACAGTTGCACCTACAGTATAGCTACCTGCAGCCAGGTGCTTGTGTAGGCTCTTTGAAGTATTTCCAGTTACTGTACTGTGTACCTCGCACAGTTGCACCTACAGTATAGCTACCTGCAGCCAGGTGCTTGTGTAGTCTCTTTGAAGTATTTCCAGTTACTGTACTGTGTACCCCGCACAGTTGCACCTACAGAATAGCTACCTGAAGACAAGTGCAGGTGTTATCATACTAATAATACTACAGACAGGCAGTTGATTCTGCTAGCTGCAGTATAATCGGCATATATATATATATATATATATATATATATATATATATATATATATATATATATATACTGCAGGTCAATAGTATGTCTGGAAGGCCAACAAGAAAAGGCAGACAGTCACAAGCCAATAAAAGATGGCAAGCAGGCTCTGTGTCTAGAGGCAACAGTGCTGGTCGTGGACACGGTGCATCCTCATCAGCACGTGGCCGTGGGACACGCTTGGCCTTTTTTTTGGCAGCTGGCCGTGTTGAGCCGCAACATGCATCCTCCTCATCCTCTCTCACCCAGGCTCAGGGTACTTTGTCTGGCAAAGCAGCTGCCAACGCAGGCTCTTCCCTCGTTGACCTGTCATGCAGTTCGTTGGCAAGTGTACCTAAAAGACCCACACCAAAGAACAAAGAGGACCTCTCCTTGCTCCTCATCAGCTGGGATCTCCAACCCCACTATACCTTCAGTCCTCTCTGAGACCCGCACTGAGAGGAATGAAGGTGTAGAATTAGGTGTGTCATAGCCAAGTACTTGCGGGCAATCTGCTATTGGTACGCCAACGTCAGATTGTACCAGGCAAATTTCCCTGCCCCAGCTGCTGCACCGCAGAAAGAAGTTTGCTCCCAGCCATCCACATGCCCAGTGGTTGATTGCTAGCTTGGCAAAATTGCTAGCACTTCAACTGCTACCTTTTCAGTTAGTAGACTCTGCCCCCTTCTGTGAGTTTGTGGAATGTGCGGTTCCTCAGTGGCAGGTTCACCAAACGGCACTTTTTCTCACAGAAGGCGATTCTGGCTCTCTACCGGCATGTGGAAGGAAATGTCTTGGCCTCACTGGACAGGGCAGTCAGCGGTAAGGTGCATATTACCGCTGACTCATGGTCCAGCAGGCATGGACAGGGATGTTACCTAAGTTTCACGGTGCATTGGGTGACCCTGCTGGCAGCTGGGAAGGATGCAGGACAAGGTGCAGTAGTGTTGGAGGTTGTTCCGCCACCATGCCTCCAAAATGCCACTACTGGTGATTCTGACACACCTTTCTTCTCCACCCCCTCCTCTTCTTCTTCCTCCATGGCCTCTTCCTGTGCTTTGTTCTCGAAACCAGCGGCGCTCCGTAGCCATTCAAGGGGCTACGCAAGTGCGCAGGCATAAAGATGCCATGTGGTGCTTGAGCTGGTGTGCTTGGGGGACAGAAGCCACACTGGGGCAGAGATTCTGTCAGCTCTGCAGGGGCAGGTTCAGAGGTGGTTGACACCAACTTAAGGCAGGAATGGTGGTTTGCGACATTGGCACCAACCTCCTCTCCGCCCTCCGACAGGGACAAATGACCCTTGTGCCCTGTTTGGCTCATGTCCCTAACTTGGTGGTGCAGCGGTTCTTGGGCAGGTACCCAGGCTTACAGGATGTCTTGAGGCAGGCCAGGAAAGTCTGTGTGCATTTCCGCCAGTCATATAATGCCAGTGCTCAGCAGGCAGACCTCTAAAAGGAATTTAACCTGCCCAAGAACCGCCTAATCTGTGACATGCCCACCAGGTGGAACTCAACGTTGGCCATGCTGCAGCGGCTGCACATGCAGCAGAGGGCCATCAATGAGTACCTGTGCGACTATGGCACCAGGACAGGGTCAGGGGAGCTTGTTTTTTCCCCCACGCCAGTGGGTCATGATCAGGGATGCATGCACTGTCCTGTCACCATTTGAGGAGGCCACGAGGATGGTGAGCAGTGACAGCGCATGCATCAGTGACACTGTCCCCCTTGTCCACCTGTTGGAGCACACGCTGCGGGGAATAATGGACAGGGCACTTGAGGCAGAACAGAGGCAGAAAGAGGAGGACTTCCTTAGCTCTCAAGGCCCACTTTATCCAGACAGTGTTCCTGCATGCCCGCTGATCACACAGGAAGAGAACGAGGAGGAGGAGGATTGTGTCAGCATGGAGGTGGAGCCTGGCACTCAGGCAGCAGTCTTTAAGGGATCATTTACAGTCCCAAGAAACCCATGGACTTGTACGTGTCTGGGAGGAGGTGGCTGCGGATCATGTCATCCTTAGTGACCCAGAGGACTCCGGACAGAATGCCTCAGCAAACCTAGGCTGCATGGCCTCCCTGATCCTGCAAAGAATGCAGAAGGATCCTCGTATTTGTGGTATCAAGGAGAAGGACCAATAATGGCTGGCAACCCTCCTTAATCCACGTTACAAGGGTAAGGTTGCGGACCTTATCTTGCCGTTGCAGAGGGAGCAGAGGATGAAACATCTTCGTGAGGCCTTGCAGAAATGTCTGTGCAATGCGTTCCCAGAGACTGGGAGGTTACAAACTCCTGTTCCTGGACAACGTGTTGCTGAGGCTTCGGTCAGTCAAAGACAGAGCGGTGGAGAAGGTGGCCATCTGACCGATGTGTTTAGACAATGTTTTAGTCCACAGCCCCAAGGTATGATTGCTTCCAGCAACCATCACCAGCGTCTGTTTTGCATGGTGTAGGAATACCTAGGGGCAAGATCTGACTTGGACACCTTTCCCACCAAAAATCCTCTGGGCTACTGGGTCTTGAGGATGGATCACTGGCCAGTGATCCACAGTATGCAATTGAGCTACTGGCCTGTCCTGCATCCAGCATTCTTTCGGAATGCACATTCAGTGCTGCTGGAGGCTTTGTAACCGATCACAGGGTGCGCCTGTCCACCGACTCGTTCGATCGACTGACCTTCATAAAAATGAATCAGTCTTGGATCACCACCAGCTACCAAGCACCTGATGTAACCGAATAATTTTTTTTGAAATGTCAGATCCATTCAAGACTGCCTATGCTGATGCTGAGTGACTATCCTGTTATGCTGATTATCCTCTTCCTCCTCAATGATCATGCTGATAGCTTGTAAGAATATTTTTGGTTCTGGGCACCGCCACCAGTGCCTAAGGCCCAATTTTTCTGCCCCTGTTTAACAGTAACAGGGGCGTGTAATTACAATTTTTGATGTAATACTTTGCAGCATGGCTCGTTCCTGCACTCCAACTAGAGTATCTGTGAGGGGTTGCAGTGTTGTGGCACCACCACCATCACCAAAGACCCAATTTTTCTGCCCCTGTTCAACAGGGGCATGTAATTACAATTCTTTAACTAATATTTCACAGCAGGGCCCTGTGAGGCCACAACAACACCTAAGGCCACAATTTCTGCAGAGTATATAGGGCAGACCCCTAATTTAAAACATCCAACTTACAAACGACTCCTACTTGCAAACGGAAGGAGACAACAGGAAGTGAGATGAAATCTACTCCTAGGAAGGGAAATTCTCTCCTGTAAGAGTTAATATGGGAAAAACGTGTCTCCTTTCCACTGATGCTTTATCACCAATCCTTGTTTCACAAAAAAAAAACAAATTTTCAAAAAAAAAATTATCACTGGGACAGAAAATGAGGTGAAATCTTCTGAAGAGGAGCACAGACAACAAAACAAATGTCACAGGGGTGATAACCCTTCCCTATGTTTTCCAAAAAGCTTAAAATAGATTTTTTGGCGGGAGCTACAGTTTAAAAATGTACCAGTTCAAAATTACAAACGGATTCTACTACAAACCTACAGTCCCTGTCTTGTTTGCACCGCCTGTATACTGCAGTTCAGAGTATATAGGGCCTGGGGACCCCACGCCTTTCCTTTTTTTAATTTGGGTGCGGGGTTCCCCTTAATATCCATACAAGACCCAAAGGGCCTGGTAATGGACTGGGGGGTACCCATGCCGTTTGTCTCACTGATTTTCATCCATATTGCCAGGACCCGACATTACATTAAACCCGCAAGCAGTTTTAAATGACTTTTATTCCTTTAAAAATGACATTTGGTGCAGGGACTGTTCTAAGCACAGGAAACACGCGTCACTTTACAGGCATACTATAGACACCCCCCAGGTACCATATTTAAAGGAATATTTCACTTTTTTTTTTTTTACTTTAAGCATCTTTAAAATCACTGCTCCCGAAAAAACGTCCGTTTTTAAAACTTTTTTTTGCATTGATCCATGTCCCCTGGGGTAGGACCCGGGTCCCCAAATACTTTTTAGGACAATACCATGCAAATTAGCCTTTAATATTAGCACTTTTGATTTCAAACGTTTGAGTCCCATAGACTTCAATCAGTTTCTAACGTTCGTGCAAATTTTCAGTCCGTTCCCAGGTTCTGGTGCGAACCGAACCGGGGGGTGTTCGGCTCATCGATTCTCAGTACTATGACTATTATATACACTCAGTACTATGACTATTATATACACTCAGTACTATGACTATTATATACACTCAGTACTATGACTATTATATACACTCAGTACTATGACTATTATATACACTCAGTACTATGACTATTATATACACTCAGTACTATGATTATTATATACACTCAGTACTATGATTATTATATACACTCAGCACTATGACTATTATATACACTCAGTACTATGACTATTATATACACTCAGTACTATGACTATTATATACACTCAGTACTATGACTATTATATACACTCAGTACTATGACTATTATATACACTCAGTACTATGACTATTATATACACTCAGTACTATGATTATTATATACACTCAGTACTATGATTATTATATACAATCAGTACTATGACTATTATATACACTCAGTACTATGATTATTATATACACTCAGTACTATGATTATTATATACACTCAGTACTATGACTATTATATAAACTCAGCACTATGATTATTATATACACTCAGCACTATGACTATTATATACACTCAGTACTATGACTATTATATACACTCAGTACTATGATTATTATATACACTCAGTACTATGACTATTATATACACTCAGTACTATGATTATTATATACACTCAGTACTATGATTATTATATACACTCAGTACTATGATTATTATATACACTCAGCACTATGACTATTATATACACTCAGTACTATGACTATTATATACACTCAGTACTATGATTATAATATACACTCAGCACTATGACTATTATATACACTCAGTACTATGACTATTATATACACTCAGTACTATGACTATAATATACACTCAGTACTATGACTATTATATACACTCAGTACTATGACTATTATATACACTCAGTACTATGATTATTATATACACTCAGTACTATGATTATTATATACACTCAGTACTATGACTATAATATACACTCAGTACTATGATTTTTATATACACTCAGTACTATGATTATTATATACACTCAGTACTATGATTATTATATACACTCAGTACTATGATTATTATATACACTCAGTACTATGACTATTATATACACTCAGTACTATGATTATTATATACACTTAGTACTATGATTATTATATACACTCAGCACTATGATTATTATATACACTCAGCACTATGACTATTATATACACTCAGCACTATGACTATTATATACACTCAGTACTATGATTATTATATACACTCAGTACTATGATTATTATATATACTCAGCACTATGATTATTATATACACTCAGTACTATGATTATTATATATACTCAGTACTAAGATTATTATATACACTTAGTACTGTTATTATTATATTGTCAGAAACCATGAATCAGATGAGACAGAAGTGCAGTTAAATCACCACCAGGACCACCAGGCTTGAGGGGAAAACATCTGTGGAAATCACGGAGGAGGAGAGGGGCATGTACGTCCGAGGATGAGACCCAAGCCTGTTCCTCCGGACCGTACTCCTTCCAATGCACCAGGTACTGTATGTGCCCACGGAACCTATGGGAGTCAACAATAGACTGATGACACTGTACGGCATGTGATAACACTGTACGGCATGTGATGACTCTGTACGGCATGCGATGACTCTGTACGGCATGTGATGACTCTGTACAACATGTGATGACTCTGCACGGCATGTGATGGCACTGTACGGCATGTAATAACACTGTATGGCATGTGGTGACTCTGTACAGCATGTGATGGCACTATACGGCATGTGATAGCACTGTACGGCATGTAATGACACTGTACGGTAAGTTATGGCTCTGTACGGCATGTGATGGCACTGTACGGCATGTAATAACACTGTATGGCATGTGGTGACTCTGTACAGCATGTGATGGCACTATACGGCATGTGATAGCACTGTACGGCATGTAATGACACTGTACGGTAAGTTATGGCTCTGTACGGCATGTGATGACTCTGTACGGTATGTGATGACACTGTATGGCATGTGATGACTCTGTACGGCATGTGATTACTCTGTACAGCATGTGATGGCACTGTATGGCATGTTATAAATCTGTACGGCATGTGATGACACTGTACGGCATGTGATGAATCAGTACAGCATGTGATGAATCTGTACGGCATGTGATGGCACTATATAGCATGTGATAGCACTGCACGACATGTGATGACTCTGTACGGCATGTGATGACTCTGTATGGCATGTGATGACTCTGTATGGCATGTGATGACTCTGTATGGCATGTGATGACTCTGTATGACATGTGATGGCACTGTACGGCATGTGATGACTCTGTACGGCATGTGATGACTCTGTACGGCATGTGATGACTCTGTATGGCATGTGATGACTCTGTATGGCATGTGATGACTCTGTATGGCATGTGATGACTCTGTATGACATGTGATGGCACTGTACGGCATGTGATGACTCTGTACGGCATGTGATGACTCTGTACGGCATGTGATGACTCTGTACGGCATGTGATGACTCTGTATGGCATGTGATGACTCTGTATGACATGTGATGGCACTGTACGGCATGTGATGTCTCTGTATAACATGTAATGACACTGTATGGCATGTGATGTCACTATATAGCATATGATGACTCTGTACGGCATGTGATGACTAGGGATGAGCCGAGCACCCCCCTCGGTTCGGTTCGCATCCAGAACAATCGAATGGACCGAAAGTTTGCGCGAACATTCAAACACCGTTAAAGTCTATGGGACTCGAATGAGAGAAATCAAAAGTGCAAATTTTAAATGCTAATTTGCAAGTTATTGTCATAAAAAGTGTTTGGGGACCCGGGTCCTGCCCCAGCGGACATGTATCAATGCAAAAAAAAGTTTTAAAAATGGCCGTTTTTTCGGGAGCTGTGATTTTAACCACTTCAGCCCCGGAAGGATTTACCCCCTTCCTGACCAGAGCACTTTTTACAATTCGGCACTACGTCGCTTTAACTGCTAATTGCGCGGTCATGCAATGCTCTACCCAAACGAAATTTGCGTCCTTTTCTTCCCACAAATAGAGCTTTCTTTTGATGATATTTGATCACCTCTGCCGTTTTTATTTTTTGCGCTATAAACGGAAAAAGACTGAAAATTTTGAAAAAAAATGATATTTTCTACTTTTTGTTATAAAAAAAATCCAATAAACTAAATTTTAGTCATACATTTAGGCCAAAATGTATTCGGCCACATGTCTTTGGTAAAAAAAATGTCAATAAGCGTATATTTATTGGTTTGCGCAAAAGTTATAGCGTCTACAAACTAGGGTACATTTTCTGGAATTTACACAGCTTTTAGTTTCTGACTGCCTATGTCATTTCTTGAGGTGCTAAAATGGCAGGGCAGTACAAAACCCCCCCAAATGACCCCATTTTGGAAAGTAGACACCCCAAGGAAATTGCTGAGAGGCATGTTGAACCCACTGAATATTTATTTTTTTTGTCCCAAGTGATTGAATAATGACAAAAAAAAGAAAAAAAAAAAAAAATTACAAAAAGTTGTCACTAAATGATATATTGCTCACACAGGCCATGGGCATATGTGGAATTGCACCCCAAAATACATTCAGCTGCTTCTCCTGAGTACGGGGATACCACATGTGTGGCACTTTTTAGGAGCCTAGCCGTGTACGGGGCCCCGAAAACCCAGCACCACCTTCAGGATTTCTAAGGGCATACATTTTTGATTTTACTCCTCACTACCTATCACAGTTTTGAAGGCCATAAAATGCCAAGATGGCACAAAACCCCCCAAATGACCCCATTTTGGAAAGTAGACACCCCAAGCTATTTGCTGAGAGGCATGGTGAGTATTTTGCAGCTGTCATTTGTTTTTGAAAATGAAGAAAGACCAGAAAAAAATTTTTTTTTTTTCTTTTTTCAATTTTTAAAACTTTGTGACAAAAAGTGAGGTCTGCAAAATACTCACTATACCTCTCAGCAAATAGCTTGCGGTGTCTACTTTCCAAAATGGGGTCATTTGGGGGGGGGTTTGTGCCACCTGGGCATTCCATGGCCTCCGAAACTGTGATAGGTAGTGAAGAGTGAAATAAAAAATTTACGGCCTTAGAAAGCCTGAGGGCGGTGCTTGGATTTCGGGGTCCCGTACGCGGCTAGGCTCCCAAAAAGTCCCACACATGTGGTATCCCCGTACTCAGGAGAAGCAGCAGAATGTATTTTGGGGTGTAATTTCACATATTTCCATGGCATGTTTGAGCAATATATCATTTAGTGACAACTTTGTGCAAAAAAAAAAAAAAAAATTGTCTCTTTCCCGCAACTTGTGTCACAATATAAAATATTCCATGGACTCGACATGCCTCTCAGCAAATAGCTTGGGGTGTCTACTTTCCAAAATGGGGTCATTTGGGTTTGAACTGTCCTGGCATTTTATGCACAACATTTAGAAGCTTATGTCACACATCACCCACTCTTCTAACCACTTGAAGACAAAGCCCTTTCTGACACTTATTGTTTACATGAAAAAATTATTTTTTTTTGCAAGAAAATTACTTTGAACCCCCAAACATTATATATTATTTTAAAGCAATTGCCCTACAGATTAAAATGGTGGGTGTTTAATTTTTCTTTTTCACACAGTATTTGCGCAGCGATTTTCAAACGCATTTTTTGGGGAAAAAACACACTTTTTTAAATTTTAATGCACTAAAACACACTATATTGCCCAAATGTTTGATGAAATAAAAAAGATGATCTTAGGCCGAGTACATGGATACCAAACATGACATGCTTTAAAATTGCGCACAAACGTGCAGTGGCAACAAATTTACTACATTTTTAAAAGCCTTTAAAAGCCTTTACAGGTTACCACTTTAGATTTACAGAGGAGGTCTACTGCTAAAATTACTGCCCTCGATCTGACCTTCGCGGTGATACCTCACATGCATGGTGCAATTGCTGTTTACGTTTGACGCCAGACCGCCGCTTGCGTTCGCCTTAGCGCGAGAGCAGGGGGCGACAGGGGTGCTTTTTTTTATTTATTTTTTTTCTTTATTTTTTTTTGCTTTTTTATCTTATTTTTAAACTGTTCCTTTCATTTTTTTTTTTTTTTTAAATCATTTTTATTGTTATCTCAGGGAATGTAAATATCCCCTATGATAGCAATAGGTAGTGACAGGTACTCTTTTTTGAAAAAATTGGGGTCTATTAGACCCTAGATCTCTCCTCTGCCCTCAAAGCATCTGACCACACCAAGATCGGTGTGATAAAATGCTTCCCCAATTTCCCAATGGCGCTGTTTACATCCGGCGAAATCTAAGTCATAAAATGCTCGTAGCTTCCGGTTTCTTAGGCCATAGAGATGTTTGGAGCCACTCTGGTCTCTGATCAGCTCTATGGTCAGCTGGCTGAATCACCGGCTGCATTCTCAGGTTCCCTGTTGAGACAGGAGAGCCAGAGAAAAACACGGAAGACGGTGGGGGGGGGGGGCATTCCCTCCCACTGCTTGTAAAAGCAGTCTAGAGGCTAATTAGCCGCTAGGATTGCTTTTACATGAAAGCCGACCGCTGGCTAAAAAGAATGATACCAAGATGATACCTAAACCTGCAGGCATCATTCTGGTATAACCACTCAAAGTCGTGAATGGCGTACCTGAAGACAAAAAAATGGTTAACAATAAAGCACAGTAAACGGTAAAGTATAAATAATTACATACCTGAAAAACAAACATGATAAAACATAATAACAATAACAATAAAACATTTCAGAATAGAATACAGTAAAAAAGAGCAGAACAATAGAGAGAGAATAGAGAGAGAGAGAACAATAAAACGACAACTATTTTTTTTAATTTTTGTTTGTGTTTTTTTTTTTTTTTACACTTTTTTTTTGTAACTGTAACTTTTATAACTGTAACCGGTTCCAGGTTCGAGTCTCTCAAAATGCGATGGCATCTTGGGAGACCCTGTGAAAGTGTGCCTAGTCTGTGCAATGCTGTACGCTACGCTAATACTCAACTAGTGCATGGTAGCGTTCAAAACATTCACCAAGTGTTACTGCAGTGCTGGTTTGACTACGACCGGGGTGTACTACGCCGCTGGTGCTTGCCAGTTCACCAAAACGCTACAAAGAAAAGTGTCAGTGATCGATCGATACTGCACTTGGGTGGGCTGGACTGGGCTGGGCCGGGCGAAGGGGCAAAACGCAGGTGCTAGCAGGTATCTGGGCTGATCCCGCTAACACTGCGTTTTTGGGAACCCTAAACTGCTGGGGACGCTAGTATAGATCTGATCGGATCAGATATTGATGCGTTCAGATACTATACCACTAAGGGAGGTGTACGGTGCGTGTACGGTGCGTGCGTGGGTGTTCGCGGTACTGGCGCTAATCTGACGCTGCCTAGGGCGACGCATATCACCGCCGGGCGATCAGGGGGCTAAACCTTTATTCGGTAATAAACGGCGGGTGCCCTGACACTATAAAAAATAAACGAACTAACCAGCGTCACCCGTAACGGTTATACGGTGATCAGTGGTGAAAGGGTTAACTAGGGGGCCATCAAGGGGTTAAAACATTTATCAGATAGTATATGGGGGTCCCTGTCGCTATAAAACACTGACGGCGAACCTAATTATTTACGTCCCTAACTAGCGTCACCAGCGACACTAATACAGCGATCAGAAAAATGATCGCTTAGCGACACTGGCGACAGGGGGTGATCAAGGGGTTAAAACTTTATTAGGGGGGTAAGGGGGGTACCCTAGACCTACAGGGGGCTAAACCTTTATTCGGTAATAAACGGCGGGTGCCCTGACACTATAAAAAATAAACGAACTAACCAGCGTCACCCGTAACGGTTATACGGTGATCAGTGGTGAAAGGGTTAACTAGGGGGCAATCAAGGGGTTAAAACATTTATTAGGTAGTATATGGGGGTCCCTGTCGCTATAAAACGCTGACGGCGAACCTCAATATTTACGTCCCTAACTACCGTCACCAGCGACACTAATACAGCGATCAGAAAAATGATCGCTTAGCGACACTGGTGAGGGGGGGTGATCAAGGGGTTAAAACTTTATTAGGGGGGGTAAGGGGGGTACCCTAGACCTACAGGGGGTAATACAAACTGTCCCACCACTGCTAACTGTCACAAACTGACACTATGCAGTAATCAGGGAAAAAAAAAAAAAAAAAAAAAACCTGCTTGGTGTCAGTTTGTGACAGGGGGGGGGGGGTGATTGGGGGGGGATCGGGGGGCGATCGGGGGGGGATCGGGGGGGATCGGGGGTGTAATGTATGCCTGGCATGTTCTACTGTGTGTGTGTGTGTTTGGTGCACTTACATGTCATCTCTCCTCGGCGCTGGAACGGAAACTGCCAGACCGAGGAGAGATGACATCACATCCTCTGCCTGTGTGTACTATACAGAGGCAGGGGATGTTTCTCATTGGCTGGGAGCGATCGCGAGGGGGGGGCCACGATCGGATGGCCTCCCCCTCGTCTCTCATCGCTCCTAACCAAATGCCGACCACAGCTGGCACCGGGGGGGGGTCCGATCGGACCCCCCACCCGCGGGAAGGCAATCACGTTTCAGGTACGTGATTTTGCCTGCCCGTGCCGCTCTGCTCACGTATATAGGCGTGAGGCGGTCGGCAAGTGGTTAAAGTGAAAAAATAAAAGTGAAATGTTCCTTTAAATATGGTACCTGGGGGGTGTCTATAGTATGCCTGTAAAGTGGCGCGTGTTTCCCGTGTTTAGAACAGTCCCTGCACAAAATGTCGTTTTTAAAGGAAAAATTCATTTAAAACTGCTTGCGTCTTTAATGTAATGTCGGGTCCTGGCAATATGGATGTAAATCAGTGAGACAAACGGCATGGGTACCCCCCAGTCCATTACCAGGCCCTTTGGGTCTTGTATGGATATTAAGGGGAACCCCGCACCCAAATTAAAAAAAGGAAAGGTGTGGGGCCCCCAGGCCCTATATACTCTGAACAGCAGTATACAGGCGGTGCAAACAAGACAGGGACTGTAGGTTTGTTCTTAAGTAGAATCTGTTTGTAATTTGGAACCGGTACATTTTGTAAGTGTAGCTCCAGCCAAAAAATCTATTTTAAGCTTTTTGGAAAACATAGGGAAGGGTTATCACCCCTGTAACATTTGTTTTACTGTCTGTGCACCTCTTCAGAAGATTTCACCTCACTTTCTGTCCCAATGACAATTGGTTTTTAAAAATTTGGGTTTTTTAAGGGAAACAAGAATTGGTGATAAATCAGTGGAGGAGACACCTTTTTCCCATATTAACTCTTACAGGAGAGAATTTCCCTTCCTAGAGGTAGATTTCCTCTCACTACCTGTTGTCTCCCTTCGTTTGCAAGTAGGAGTCGTTTGTAAGTTGCATGTTTGAAAGTAGGGGCTTGCCCTATATACTCAGAAAATTGGGCCTTTAGTAGTGGTGTGGTGGTGTTGTCACAACACTGCAACCCCTCACAGATACTCTAGTTGGAGAGCAGGAGCGAGCCCAGCTGCAAAATATTACAGCAAAAATTTTAATTACACACCCCTGTTAAACAGGGGCAGAAAAATGGGACTTTAGGCACTGGTGCTGGTGCCACAACACTGCAACCCCTCACAGATACTCTAGTTGAGTGCAGGAACAAGCCCTGCTGCAAAATATTACAGCAAAAATTGTAATTACGCGCCCCCGTTAAACAGGGGCAGAAAAATTGGGCTTTAGGCACTTCTGCCGGTGCCCAGAACCATGTTCTTAGAAGCTAGCAACATGAACATTGAAGAGAAATAGAATAGTCACTCGGCATAACAGGATAGTCAGTCAGCATCGGCATAGGCAGTTTTCAAGGGATCTCACATTCATAAAAAAAATATTTGGTTACATCAGCATCAGGTGTTTGGTAGCTGGTGATCCAAGACTGATTCATTTTTATGAAGGTCAGACGATCAACCGAGTCGGTGGACAGGGGCACTCTGTGATTGGTTACAAAGCCTCCAGCGGCACTGAATGTGCGTTCTGAAAGAACACTGGATGTAGGAAAGGGCAGTAGTTCAATTGCATACTGTGCAAGCTCTGGCCAGTGATCCATCCTTAAGACCCAGTAACCCAGTGGATTTTTGTTTGAAAGGTCTCCAAGTCAGATCTTGCCCCTAGGTATTCCTGCACTATGTACAACAGACGCTGGCGATGGTTGCTGGAACCGATCATACCTTGGGGCTGCGGACTAAAAAATTGTCTGAACGCATTGGTCAGACGATCACCTTCTCCACCGCTCCTTCTGTGACTGACCGAAGCCTCAGCAACACGTTGTCCAGGACCAGCAATTTGTACCCTCCCAGGCTCTGGAAACGCATTGCACAAACCTTTCTGCAAGGCCTTCCGAAGATGTTTCATCCTCTGCTCCCTCTGCAATGGCTGGATAAGTTCCGCTACCTTACCCTTGTAACGTGGATCAAGAAGGGTTGCCAGCCAGTATTGATCCCTCTCCTTGATCACACGAATCCGAGGGTCCTTTCGCAGACTTTGCATTATCAGGGAGGCCATGCAGCCTATGTTTGCTGAGGCATTCGATCCGGAGTTCTCTGGGTCAATAAGGACGATCTGTTCCGCAGCCACCTCCTCCCAGCCACGTACAAGTCCATGGGTTTCTGGGGACTGTAAACGACCCCTTGAAGACTGCTGCTGATGCTGAGTGTTAGGCTCCACCTCCATGCTGACACAATCCTAATCCTCCTCCTCCTCTTCCTGATCATGAGCCACTGGCATGACAAAAAAAAGCCAAGCTCCCCTGACCCTGTCCTGGTGCCATACTTGCACAGGTACTCGTTAATGGCCCTCTGCTGCATGTGCAGCCGCTGCAGCATTGCCAATGTTGAGTTCCACCTGGTGGGCATGTCACAGATGAGGTGGTTCTTGGGCAGGTTGCATTCCTTTTGAAGGTCAGCCAGCCGAGCACTGGCATTATATGACCGGCGGAAATGCCCAGAGACTTTCCTGGCCTGACTCAGGATATCTTGTAAGCTGGGTACCTGCACAAGAACCACTGCACCACCAAATTAAGGACGTGAGCCACACAGAGCACATGGGTGAAGTGTCCCTGTCGGAGGGCGGAGAGGAGGTTGGTGCCATTGTCGCAAACCACCATCCCTGGCTGAAGCTGGCATGGCGTCAACCACTGCAGAGCTGACAGAATCTATGCCCCAGTGTGGCTCCTTTCCCCTAAGCAGACCAACTCAAGCACTGCATGGCATCTTTTTGCCTGAGTGCTTGCGTAGCCTCTAGAACACCTACGGAGCACCGCTGGTTCTGAGGACAAATCTGCACAGGAAGAAGAAGAGGAGGGGGTGGAGGAGAGAGGTGTGGCAGAATCACCACTACCAGCATTTTGGAGGCGTGGTGGCGGAACAAGCTCCAACAATACTGCACCCTGTCCTGCATTATTCCCAGCTGCCAGCAGGGTTACCCAGTGCGCCGTGAAAGAAAGGTAACATCCCTGTCCATGCCTGTTGGACCATGAGTCAGTGGTAATATGCACCTTACCGCTGACCGCCCTGTCCAATGAGGCCAAGACAATGCCTTCCACATGTCGGTAGAGAGCCGGAATTGCCTTACGAGAAAAAAATTGGCGTTTGGTTACTGCACATTCCACAAATTCTCGAAAGGGGGCAAAGTCTATCAGCTGAAAAGGCAGCAGTTGGAGTGCTAGCAATTTAGCCAAACTAGCATTCAGCCACTAAGCATGTGGATGGCTGGGAAAGAATTTCTTTTGCCGGTTTAGCAGCTGGAGTAGGGAAATTTGCCTGCTACAATCGGACGTTGGTGTAGTGATAGCAGATTGCCCGCAAGTACTTGGCACACCTAATTCTACACCTTCATTCCTGTCAGTGCTGGTTTCTGAGAGGACTGAAGGTATAGTGGGGTTGGAGATCCCAGCTGATGAGGAGCAAGGCGATGTCCTCCTTGCTCTTTGGTGTGGGTTTTTTAAGTACTGTTGCCAACGGACTGCATGGGAGCTCAACATATGTCTGGTCAAGCATGTGGTGCCCAAGCAGCTGTTCTTTTGGCCACGCTTGATATGCTTCAGACATATGTTGCAAACAGCAACAGTGTGATCTGCATCACACGTCTCAAAAAAGGCCCACACCAAAGAACTTTTGGAAAAACGTGCAGAGTCAGCAGCGCCCTGCACATACGGAGCTCTGCGTTGTGATGCAGTTGGTTGGCTGCCCTTAAGCTGGCCCCTGGAGGGCATCCTGCCTCGTTGGAGATGTGCCTCCTCCTCCTCTGTTCTATCAGGCACCCATGTAGAGTCAGTTACCTCATCATCCCCTCCCTCCTCGCCACTGGAGCAAACCTGGCAGTATGCTGCAGCTCGGGGAACATGACTGCCAGTTTCTTTTTCTTCTTGGGCAACCCCTCTTCTCTCTGGGCTCACGTTACTGCCTTCATCCTCAATCTGGGTACCATCATCAGAGCCTTCAAAATGCTGTGCATCCTCCTGTACCCTACACTGTGGTCGAACAGTCCCGGGGACTGCTCAGGGCATGATGGTGGGGCTAGGGACGGAATGACTGATGACATTGACCTGATGGAAGAGGCCGCTTTGGCAGCTGCATTGGCAGACAAAGTACCCTGAGCCTGGGTGACAGAGGATGAGGAGGATGAGGATGGCTTGGTCATCCACTATACCAACTCTTCTGCATGTTGTGGCTCAACACGGCCAGCTGCCGAAAAAAGGCCTAGCGTGTCCCACGGCCACGTGTTGAGGTTGCACAGTGTTCACGACCAGCACTGTTGGCTGTAGACACAGAGCCTGCTTGCCCTCTTTTAGTGGCCTGTGAGCATCTGCCTCTCCTTGGTGACCTTCCAGACATACTGTACAATTAGATTAGCAAAACAACGCCTGAAATTTACAAAAAACAGTACACCAGGAATGGCCTACAGTCAGGTATAGGCTTGGCTGGACTACAATATATTAGATATATATTTTATGTACTGCAGCTCAGTGAGTCACCTGCCTGTCTGCCTGAAAGTGTCTTTGAACATGCACTCAGGCAATGGCCTAGTCAGGTATAGGCTTGACTAGGCTATATATATTACAAGCCTGTGTGTATGTGTACATATATGTGTGTGTGTGTGTATATATATATATTTTTTTTTAAATGGCCTAGTCAGGTATGGGTTGCATGTTGCATCTTTCCCAAAAAGACTCATGGCTGTATTAGATCAAAAGGGGCTTCTACTAAATACTGAGCAAAGGGTCTGAATACAGGTAGGTATTTACAATAGGTATTTATACTAAATACACTGCAGCTAACTGTCTCACCTGCCTGCCTGAAGTATATTAGCGACAGTACACCAGGAATGGTCTGCAGTGAGATCTAGCTAAACTGTATACAGTGTGTGTGTATATGTATATATATATATATATATATATACACTGCAGCTATCTAACTGTATCGCCTGCCTGAAGTATATTAGCAACAGAACACCAGGAATTGCCTGCCTGCTCAAACTAAATGAAAATGAAATGAAATGACACTCTTGTCTCTCTCTGAACAAATGCCACCAACACACTACATGAGGCCGACGTGAAGGCGGGTTTATATAGCGTGGATCGTGTACTTAACCCCCTGAGCCATGTGATGTCACTGTACGGCATGTGATGTCACTGTACGGCATGTGATGACTCTGTACAGCATGTGATGACTCTGAACGGCATGTGATAAGTGTACGGCATGTGATGACACTGTACAGCATGTGATGACTCTGTACGGCATGTGATGACTCTGTACGGCATGTGATGACTCTGAACGGCATGTGATAAGCGTACGGCATGTGATGACACTGTACAGCATGTGATGACACTGTACAGCATGTGATGACTCTGTACGGCATGTGATGACTCTGTACGGCATGTGATGACTCTGAACGGCATGTGATAAGCGTACGGCATGTGATGACACTGTACGGCATGTGATGACACTGTACGGCATGTGATGGCACTTTTCGGCATGTGATGACTCTGAACGGCATGTGATAAGTGTACGTCGTGATGACACTGTACGGCATGTGATGGCACTTTTCAGCATGTGATGACTCTGAACGGCATGTGATAACTGTACGTCATGTGATGACACTGTACAGCATGTGATGACTGTGACGGGAGGGCCCATGGAACTCAGAATACATCTTATGTCTAAGTCACCCTGTGCCATCCTGGCACAGGGTGAGTGAGAAAATATATCTTGGACTACTTAAAATAGGACAGTAATATTTGTCCACAATATCTCCCAGGATGTATGTAGAGACTATTATTGGTTTGGTTGATTCTGAACTCAACCTGTTAATTGAGTGAGCTGATCACATTAGCCTCCAGGACTGGCTAGGAGACGAACTGTTGATGACTAGGCTGAGGAGGGGGGAGATTGTTGTATGTATTGTTAATTGTAATTAGCTCCAGCTATTGTGTTTATATTACTGTGTGAAGCTCGGTGCCCACAAGTCTGTCATCTGGTCTTGGTAAATTTTTTAGTTAATTAGCTCATGTTAATTATGTTAATTAGGTTACAGTTGTATTGTTAGAGGAGGTTCCAACGGCATATAAAGTCTTGTAATTTTGATTCTAGATAAAGTGAGTTCAAGTTAGCAACAAGCAAGTGTCGCCTTGTTTTGTGCTCAGAGAGGTTGGAATATCTGATATCTGTATACAGACTGGGAAGAAGTGGTATATGACGGAAGCACTCAAGCGGAGTGTGGGACGTTCCGTGACAATGACTCTGTGTGGCATGTGATGGCACTGTACGGCATGTGATGGCACTGTTCGGCATGTGATGACTCTGCACGGCATGTGATAAGTGTTCATTAGCGACAGTACACCGGGAATGGTCTGCAGTGAGATTTAACTAAACTGTAACTGTAACTGTGAGTACCTCCTAGGGGCACTCACATTTTGTGAGGGTGCGGGAGATCCCCCTGATGAAGGCACGTGATCCCTGTGCCGAACACGCATAGGGGAGGGGCCAGGACGGAGCTGTCAGCATGGAGGAAGAGACGAGACGAGTACACCATACCGCACACCATACCAGCAATTTGTTTCTCTTATGTAAAGCCCTGAATAGGATGGTGCACTCACGCACCCACACAATGTGAGTACCCCTAGGAGGGGAGTGTTTGCCTTTAGAATAAATTCCTTTACAATGTTACACTATGGAGTTTCTTCTCTTTTATTTATGAATTGGAACGCTATTAACTGAGCAAGTTGGAGGTTAACACCTGCATACCATTTAGAGCTCAGGAGTGGCTCCCAATCGTGATTTGACATGGTTTGGGTACTGTGTCACACGCTCTGAGGTGAGCACATATGCTTTTGGTGGTCACCGGAGAGCACTGGAGCATGTTATATTTTTTACACTTCTTGGATGAGCATGATGGGATTTCACTATTGATGGACACTGTATTTGTGCACTTTGCATTTATCATTTATGAACTTTATTAATCACTTTATTGAAAGAGTGAACACTCTTTTAACGTGAGTTTGCACTTGGATTTCTAATATTTCTATGCACGTTGCACTTTGTTTATTTTATCACTAAACAATTAATCACAGATTGAAAGTTACAAATTTTTGTTTTGGATATACTAAGTTATATTCTTTGATATTTATATTTATATTTATTATTTTTTATATACACTGATTTTTATTTTTATTATTATAAATTCTCTAGCGCAAACGCATTTATTTTATTCTATTGGATTATTGCTCCTTTGATTTTTTTTTATTGTCCTTATTTGTACTGTTTGAAAACATTGTTTCGATATGATACTTTTGGCTTGCTGACGAGTCATTTTTTCCTCCCTCTGCATTTTTGGTAATTGTTCCATTCACTACTTGGGATTTAAGTTTTTTTTTCACCTTAAAATGTTTTTATATACATTTAGATACTTTGCTTGTGGAATTTTTAAGTGATTGGATTACATTGTGGTAATATACACAATTTAATCACCTTTGAATATATTATAATTAAGCTTCTCTTTTCGAATTGAACTCTCATTGGACATGTGTATCAGATCGAGGCTTGGTGTTCTCTAGTTAAAATATGTACATTTGTGAGTCACAATATGGCGTGCGGTCGAAAACGAGGTCTGGTTGTCCATAGGTGATATAAAAGGTGACGGCTCAGTGCATCGCCCGTGCCCCAGGAAGACGTCACGTATGACAAAACATGTGGGGCGGTACTACGCGCTGATGTCATTACACCCCACGTGACCCCGGAAGTACGGGTGTTTCTGTTTTTTAAGCTTGCCGGCTGTTTATGTCTTCTGTGGTTGTATCCGCTCGTTTTTAGCAATAAAGGCTACATACTTTTTAATAATACTACACTATTGGAGTGTGTTTTGTCCTTTTGCACTGGTGACTTTTGTCATAGTGCGCCCCCCAGACCGGACTTTCCATTTCCAATTGGGATACCGTGAAGGATTCCTTGCTGTTTCTGGAGGGCTTCATGAGGATGGAGGTTCGCTGGACCCAGCAGAGGGTAAAATCTGCTGACACATATGACCTTGCTCTTTAGGGGGTCCACCAGGAATCTGGATCTTATCACCTCATTGGAATTATCATCTTCCACACTGTTGATTAGGTATGAGCTTCGAGTTCAAGTCAAACTCATATTCGACTCGAACATTGACTGTTCGCAAGTTCGCCGAACAGCGAACAATTTGGGGTGTTCGCGGCAAATTCGAAAGCCGTGGAACACCCTTTAAAAGTCTATGGGAGAAATCAAAAGTGCTAATTTTAAAGGCTTATATGCAAGTTATTGTCATAAAAATAGTTTGGGGACCCGGGTCCTGCCCCAGGGGACATGGATCAATGCAAAAAAAGTTTTAAAAACGGGCGTTTTTTCGGGAGGAGTGATTTTAATAATGCTTAAAGTGAAACAATAAAAGTGTTATATTCCTTTCAATTTCCTACCTGGGGGGTGTCTATAGTATGCCTGTAAAGGGGCGCATGTTTCCCGTGTTTAGAACAGTCTGACAGCAAAATGACATTTCAAAGGAAAAAAACTCATTTAAAACTACTCGCGGCTATTAATGCATTGCCGGTCCGACAATACACATAACAGTTCATTGATAAAAACAGCATGGGAATTCCCCACAGGGGAACCCCGAACCAAAATTTAAAAAAATGGCGTGGGGGTCCCCCTAAATTCCATACCAGGCCCTTCAGGTCTAGTATGGATATTAAGGGGAACCCCACGCCAAAATTAAAAAAAAGGTGTGGGGTCCCCTTCAAAATCCATACCAGACCCTTATCCGAGCACGCAACCTAGCAGGCCATGGAAAAAGAGGGGGGATGAGAGGGTGCCCCCCCTTCTGAACCATACCAGGCCACATGCCCTCAACATTGGGAGGGTGCATTGGGGTCCCCCCCAAAGCACCTTGTCCCCATGTTGATGGGGACAAGGACCTCATCCCCACAACCCTTGCCCGGTGGTTGTGGGGGTCTGCAGGCAGGGGGCTTATCGGAATCTGGAAGCCCCCTTTAACAAGGGGACCCCCAGATCCCGACCCCCACCTGTGTGAAATGGTAAGGGGGTATAAAAGTACCCCTACCATTTCACAAAAAAGTGTCAAAAATGTTATACTGTAAATGACAAGAGACAGTTTCCTTTATTTAAATGCTTCTTCTTTCCGTTTTCTTTCTTCTACAGTTTAAATAAAAAGTATGTGAACCCTTTTGGAAGGATATGGATTTCTGCACAAATTGGTCATAAAATGTGATCTGATCTTCATCTGATCTTCATCTAAGTCACAACAATAGACAATCACAGTCTGCTTAAACTAATAACACACAAAGAATTAAATGTTACCATGTTTTTATTGAACACACCATCTAAACATTCACAGTGCAGGTGGAAAAAGTATGTGAATCCTTGGATTTAGTAACTGGTTGAACTTCCTTTGGCAGCAATAACTTCAACCAAACGTTTCCTGTAGTTGCAGATCAGACGTGCACAACGGTCAGGAGTAATTTGTGCAGAAATCCATATCATTCCAAAAGGGTTCACATACTTTTTATTGCAACTGATCTTCTTTCTTCTATCTTCCTTCGGTTTCTTCCTCCATCTTCTTCTTCCTCTGCTCTTCCTCCGATCATCTGCTTCTTGCTCCGTTTTAAAATTCTTCACACTTTTTTTGTGAAATGGTAGGGGTACAAGTACCCCCTTACCATTTCACACAGGGGGGGCGGGGATCTGGCGATCCCCTTGTTAAAGGGGGCTTCCAGATTCAGATAAGCCCCCTGCCTGCAGACTCCCACAACCACCAGGCAAGGGTTGTGGGGATGAGGCCCTTGTCCCTATCAACATGGGGACAAGTTGCTTTGGGGGGGACCCCAAAGCACCCTCCCAATGTTGAGGGCATGTGTCCTGGTACACTTCAGGAGGGGGGCGCTCTCTCATCCCCCCTCTTTTCCTGCAGCCTGCCAGGTTGCGCGCTTGGATAAGGGTCTTGTATGGATTTTTGGGGGGACCCCACGCCATTTTTTTTTTTTAATTTTGGCACGGGGTTCCCCTAAAATTCATACCAGACCTGAAGGGCCTGGTATGGAATTTAGGGGGACCCCCACGCCATTTTTTTTTACATTTTGGTTCGGGGTTCCCCTGTGGGGAAATACCATGCCATTTTTTTCAATGAACTTTTATGTGCAATTCATTAATAGCCGCAAGTAGTTTTGAAAGAATTTTTTCCTTTTAAAATGTCATTTTGCTGTCAGACTGTTCTAAACACAGGAAACATGCGCCCCTTTACAGGCATAATATAGACACCCCCCAGGTACGATATTTAAAGGAATATTACACTTTTATTGTTTCACTTTAAGCATTATTAAAATCACTGCTCCCGAAAAAACGACCGTTTTTAAAACTTCTTTTTGCATTGATACATGTCCCCTGGGGCAGGACCTGGGTCCCCAAACACTTTTTATGACAATAACTTGCATATAAGTCTTTAAAATTAGCACTTTTGATTATTCATGTTTGTGTCCCATTGACTTTAACGGTGTTTGCGTGTTCGAACAAATTTTTTGCCTGTTCGCAAGTTCTTGTGCAAACCGAAAAGAGTTTGTGTTCGGCTCATCCCTACTGTTGATTTTTCCTGTTATGTTGACTTAATTGTCATTTTTTTACTTTTGCTGATGAAGAGTTTTTCATATAGACTTTTACATACAGATTTTCTCTTTTTCAGCTTTCACTTATTGTTTTTTTTCATTTAGAACGTTTTGCACTTTACTAGTATTGTACTTTTTTCTTCATTTACCATATGTGATCACTCACGTTATATGAGCGCAACTTATTTGTATACAATTTCTTACGGCATGTGGTGACACTGTACAACATTTAATGATGGGGGGAGGAGGGAGGCGGGGGGGAGCAGCTACGCTCTGTGAAGTCTTGGGAGCGAGCAAAGAGCAGAGAGCCGACATCAATCAAGCAAGATGACAGGAAAGTGGGTGGATCCAGACTCCAGAGCCAGACCATTGTCGGTATGAAAGTCTGTAGCCCCTCCCACAGGTATTTAGCCTGATTTTAACAGAATGGGGGCACTTCTGAGAAAGAAACCCATACCTCTTTTAAATGAAAAATCACGTACCTGTTTTTTTTTAAGGGCTCTGGGGCACACACGCTGTCTGCCGAAGCTCCGTTCCTGCTGTGATTGGAAACAGCGGGAGCCAATCAGCAGGTCTGGTGGGCCCCATGTCTGCTGGAAACCTGACAATCGTTCAGGGAGAGGCAGAGCGGCAGTCTTCTAGTAAGGAAAGTGGAGATCTTGTGTTTCTGCTAAGCAGGAACACGAATCTCTGTCTTCCAACCGTGCATCCATCTCCCACAGTTAGCAATCACTCCCTAGGGACACATTTAACCATTTGATTTCATTTATTTCTTACTTTTACCTCTACCATACATTGTGATCCACCCTTGACCCCCTTTTTTTATAAATTACATGGCACTTGTATTTATTTTCTGCCGGCCTGGCTGCCCTCAGTGTGTCTACTATTAAAAAGGGGCGGTCCGCTGGTCTCATCGGCCCGCCCTGCTGGCTCTATTTAGCCACAACAAAAATGGCCAATGGCATTGCCTGACAAAGGATCATGCATGCTCCGAACGTGTGCTCGGACCCAGCCTGTTCCACACAGAGACTTCCTGCTGACACCTTTCTCCTGCTCCTCTCCTATCCAGCCCGGGAGACTGGAAACCACCATCGCCACCAGGCGAGGTGACTCTGCACCTTCCAGCTGCCTCCCCGGATCTCTGCATTACCTGGCTGAGGATTACTGATGTGCCCTTCACTTACTATTGTCTAGCCTGTTCCCCACTGGCGCACGAAAAAGTACGTTGGCAGAATGGCACGGTTGGGCAAATGGGCGTACCTGTACATCCCTTTAAATTTTCCGCCGTGCCATTGCATGCATGCCGCCGGCGGCATGCACGTGCTGACCTGGAGCTCCGTGAGTCAGGTCATGGGTTCAGCGGACTCGATCACCACGGGGATACCCGCGATCGCCTCACGGAAAGGATGAACAGGGAGGTGCTAATGTAAACAAGCATCTCCCCGTTCTGCCTAGTGACAGTGTCACTGATCTCTGCTCTCTGTGATCGGGAGCAGAGATCAGTGACGTGTCACACGTAGCCCCTCACAATTAGAAACACTCCCCAGGACATACCTAACCCCTCCCTGCCCCCTAGTGGTTGACCCCTTCACTGCCAGTGTCATTTACACAGGAATCAGTGCATTTGTATAGCACTGATTGCTGTATAAATGACAATGGTCCCTAAAATGTGTCAAAAATGTCCGATGTGTCCGCCATAATGTCGCAGTCACGATAAATATCACTGATCGCCGCCGTTACTAGTAAAAAAAAATTAATAATAAAAATGCCATAAAACTATCCCCTATTTTGTAAACGCTATAACTTTTGTGCAAACCAATCAATAAACGCTTATTGCGATTTTTTTTTTGTTTTGTTTTTTACCAAAAATATGTAGAAGAATACGTATCGGCCTAAACTGAGGAAAAAAAATGTTTTTTTAAGCACTTCAATACCAGGCACTTAGACACCTTCCTGCCCAGCCCAATTTTCACCTTTCAGTGCTGTAGCAATTTAAATGACAATTGCGCGGTCATGCTACACTGTACCCAAACAAATTTTTTATCATTTTGTTCCCACAAATAGAGCTTTCTTTTGGTGGTATTTGATCACCTCTGCGGTTTTTATTTTTTGCGCAACAAATAATAAAAGTCCGAAAAAATTTGGAAAAAAAACAAGTTTTTCTTTGTTTCTGTTAAAACTTTTTGTAAATAAGTACGTTTTCTTCTTCAATAACGGGCACTGATATGGCTGCACTGACGGGCACTGATACGGCGGCACTGATGGGCACCGATGAGGTGGCACCAATGAGGTGGCACTGATGAGGTGGCACTGATGGGCACTGATGATGGGCACTAATAGGCGGCACTGATGGGCACTGATAGGTGGCACTGATGGGCACTGATAGATGGCACTGGTATGCGGCACTGATGGGCACTCATAGGTGGCGCGGATGGGCACTGATAGGTGGCACTGATGGGCACTGATAGGTGGCACTGGTATGCGGCACTGATGGGCACTCATAGGTGGCATTGATGGGCACTCGTAGGTGGCATTGATGGTTACTTATGGGTGGCACTGATAATTGGCACAGATGGGCACGGATGAGCACTGATATATGGGCACTGATGGGCACGGATGGGCACTGACAGGTGGCATAAATGGACACTGATGGGTGGCACTGATGGCACTGCTTGTTTGCAGTGATGCCCCTAAGGGTGGCATTGCTGGGCATCACTGCAACATGATGGTGCCAATCAGTGCCCATTTGTGGGCACTGATTGGCACAGATTTGGCACACTGGGCACATGTGGATGGCCATGGGGTACATACCTGGCCATCCACATGTTGCCCCTTCCCTGGTGGTCCTAGTGGCGATCCCTGGTGGTCCAGTGTGGTGATCTGCGGGGGGGTTGCGCTGATAAACAATCAGCGCAGACCCCCCCGCCAGGAGAGCCGCCGATCGGCTCTCCTCTACTCGCGTCTGTCAGACACGAGTGAGAAGGAGCCGATCAACGGCTCTTCCTATTGACAGCGTGATCAGCCGTGATTGGACACGGCTGATCACGTGGTAAAGAGCCTCCGCCGGAGGCTCTTTACCAAGATCGGTGGAGCGGTGTGTCAGACTGACACACCGCTGCACCGATCGCCGCGATGCGCGCCTCCGGGGGCGCGCTGCGGCATGTTATCCTGCTGGACGTCATATGACGTCCAGTCAGGATAACAGAACCACTTCCCGGACGTCCATCCGCCATAGGGCGGGCGGGAAGTGGTTAAATATTTTTTGGGGATATTTATTATAGCAAAAAGTAAAAAATAATGCATTTTTTTTTCAAAATTGTCGCATTTTTTTTGTTTTTAGCGCAAAAAATAAAAACTGCAGAGGCGATCAAATGCCACCAAAAGAAATCTGCTCTATTTGTGGGGAAAAAAGGACGTCAATTTTGTTTGGGAGCCACGTCGCACGACCGCGCAATTGTCAGTTAAAGCGAAGCAGCGCCGAATTGCAAAAAGTTCTCTGGTCAGGAAGGGGGGTAAATTCTTCAGGGGCTCAAGTGGCTAGTGAGTGCGTTTACTTTTTATTAAATACCATTTGCTATATTGCTGCACTTAGATTGGTGCTGCTCCTCTCTCTTTGCTTCCCATTTACAGAGTTCCTTCTGCTCTCAAGCAGGCTGCCTCTCAAGTGTGTGCACAAGGATTCCTGCTCTCTTTTCCTGTGTTTACCACCCGGCATACATGGACAATTTTTTATACATGGACTTTATCTCCAACCCCTAATCTTGGTTTAATAATTTATTTAACACCCATTGTGGCATACATGCCTTACCCCCAATCAGAGGTGTTCTCGCTACAGCCATATAGTGTGTAGCTCTCCAATCACCCTTGTTTTTATTGCCAACCAACCGATCCACAGCAGCACCAACCAGCCTATCCACTGCAGCACCAAGCAACCTATCCACAGCAGCACCAACTAACTTATCCACTGCAGCACCAACCAACCTATCCACAGCAGCACCAATCAACCTATCCACAGCAGCACTAACCAGTCTATCCACAGCAGCACCAACCAATCTATGCACTGCAACACCAACCAACCTATCCAGAGCAGCACCAGCCAACCTATCCAGAGCAGCACCAGCCAACCTATCCACAGCAGCACCAACCAGCCTATCCACAGCAGCACCAACCAACCTATCCACTGCAGCACCAACCAACCTATACACAGCAGCACCAACCAGTCTATCCACAGCAGCACCAACCAATCTATGCACTGCAACACCAACCAACCTGTCCAGAGCAGCACCAACCAACCTATCCAGAGCAGCACCAACCAACCTATCCAGAGCAGCACCAGACAACCTATCCACAGCAGCACCAACCAGCCTATCCACAGCAGCACCAACCAACCTATCCACAGCAGCACCAACCAACCTATCCACAGCAGCACCAACCAATCTATCCACAGCAGCACCAACCAACCTATCCACAGCAGTACCAACCAACCTATCCACAGCAGCACCAACCAACCTATCCACAGTAGCACCAACCAACCTATCCAGAGCAGCACCAGCCAACCTATCCAGAGCAGTACCAGCCAACCTATCCAGAGCAGCACCAGCCAACCTATCCGGAGCAGCACCAGCCAACCTATCCAGAGCAGCACCAGCCAACCTATCCGGAGCAGCACCAGCCAACCTATCCAGAGCAGCACCAGCCAACCTATCCGGAGCAGCACCAACCAGTCTATCCACAGCAGCACCAACCAATCTATGCACTGCAACACCAACCAACCTATCCACAGCAGCACCAACCAACCTATCCACTGCAGCACCAACCAACCTATCCATAGCAGCACCAACCAGTCTATCCACAGCAGCACCATGTCTTATGCATGCAACTTAATGCTTTTGAAGTGCAATTGTTGAAAGATTATAGTGTTTTATGTTATCGGATGTTTTATGCTGTAGGATATTGGGCATTCTTAGGGTGCAACTCACTTCCATTGCATACCCTGGTTTAGGGTGTATGATTTACTCCCATTTTGTTCATTTATATTATGTTATTTACATATTGCATTTTCAATTATAGATATATGTGAGGTCACAATGATCTACGATCTTCCATGTACACCTGCTTTGTGATTGCTTTTAGAAAGTGTACCTACTTTTCGGTATTGGACCAAACCTTATCCGATGCCCTGTGATGTGACCCAAATATATATATAAATAGTCAGAAGGGTGAGGTGCACTACAGTCTCAGACGGCCGTGCTTAGCAATCAAGCCCCTCCCACAGGCTTCGACATAGAAAAAATCCAAACAAGGGATTGCTGCACAAACCGTATTTATTTTGAAATCTTCAAAAGGACATCACCACGACATCCATAAAATCAGACATACATAATAAACGTTTTCGGGCTATTGTAGATAATGCCCTTCATCAGAAGATCGTGCCTATCTAGTGAATATACATATAGCAATATATATACTCAAAGAACAATCAATTAACAAGCTAATCATCTGGAATCAATCAAATAATCATTTATGTTTAACCGAATCTGTTATCACATACACATACAATTATCATCAAATGTGAATAAAATTTTTTACAATTTAGGAATCAAGGTCACAGGTAGAAAGAAGATTTCACACTTCATGGAATATGGACACAGAAATCCTAAAATTAAAACGGAAAAAGAAAAAAATAATAAAAAAATAAATTTTTTTAAAAAATGTCACATCTATAAAAAGGTATATATTTTTTTTATATGTGCAGATTTGACCCTTATTATGTGATCTACAGTGGATACCTATATCTTGCATGTTAAACTATGCACCCTCTCTATGCCTCAACAGGTTGTGCATATCAATCCCTGTATTAGACCATACACACCACAACTAGCACCAATCTGATTGCACGAGATACCAATAAATGTGAAAAAAATGAAAAAAAAACTAAAGAAAATAAACACTGTTAATTGTGATAATATAAATAACATAAATGACATTCATGGCATTGTTTGCCCAAAATGAGGATTACAAGAAAAGATTTACACAGATTATCAACAAATGTTCTTTTGATTTGATTACTTTGACTGTTGAATTTTTACAATTGGAACGTCTGTCAATTTATAAGGAAGTAAACGCTCTAGAGCTACAATTGTCTGAGCTTTTGGGACATGAGGAATTTCTTAAAACTAAAATTGTTTTGGATGAGAAGATTAAAACTCACAGAAAGGTGATTGAGGCCCGCAAAAGAGCCAAAATGGATCGGGACCGTGATGATTACTCCAATAATCGTGTATACAATTGGACAGAGTCTAATCGTTTCCGAACAAGATTTAGAAATTCACAACGGGACCAGCGATTATCCACATCCAATTCATCTGTTGCTTCCACTGGATCCTCTACAGGTGCCTCCAAAGGCCCCCTTTTTTTACAACGGGGCCCTACAAATGTCCGTGTAGGAGAGGAGGGAAGAAAAACCGACGGCGTCACCACAAGAGTTGGTGCGAGCAGGGGGCGGAACCGACAAAGGACTTGAGCACTTCTACAGTACCTATAATGGACTACACCACTTGTGCGGTACAGAATATTTCTTCTATTGTATTGAGTGAAATAGAATTGCAGGTATTGAATAAGGGGCTTAATTTTTGTCCTAAAGCTAGAATGGATACATTTACATTAAGACGGGACCTTTACCGTTTTTATAGACAGGTTCGTTTGAAGGCATTTTATTCTTCCAGATCTAAAATGAACAATACCAGCTCACTACCTTTGTCTATTGTTAATTTACAATTAATATCAAAAAGGCGGTTGGAAGCCTGATCCCCAGTCAGGCGACCAAAAATGGGGCATATTGGACTATTACGGTACAGTAATTAAGGGTAACCATAAGAGCAAGTAACAGCAGTAATAAAAATTATAATTCATTTATTGATGCAACGGACAGGACATGGTAATACAAGAACATTTAGTAAAAGTACAGGCATATCACCAATGGATTCGATAGTATACAGTACAGCACAAAATCTCAGATATCATGTTCCTCGACTAGTTGCGCGGACCCAATCCGCTTCATCAGGAGGTTATCTGGAGATAAGTTTTTCTGACTAAACAGTCTGAACCTGACAATTAAAAATATACAAGATTTATAAAGATACATTATCAGACAATTATTATTCCAGCATCAAATTATACAGATAGGTAATGAAAATAGGGGAGGGGGAGGGGGGAGAGCGAATCTGCTTACCCAGGTCCCAGCAGACCCCAGGCGCAAGGCCCCAACACCAGCGAATGATCTCCCACGGCAGCCTGGGGGAGCTAACAAGATAACAGGATAGTAAGGATAAGGGTATATCGGAATTAAGGTAACCCAAATTGCCATATACAAAAGGAAGTGATTTGTGGATTGGTGAGTATAAAGAGGGGGTGATGACAAGGGGGGTTGGGTAAGAGTGTAGAGGATGTCAATAATTGAAAGCGTATTATGTAAAGCATAAAATATTACAGGGTGACCAACCAAATAGGAAAAGGCAATGGTAAAAGAGGCATAAGGTGTTATATGGGTGGAAGGGTAAACAAAATAGGAGGTGGGGCCATGGAAAGGGAGGGGAGTGGGGGATAGGGGAGTGGGGAGGAGGGGTGGGGGTAGTGGGGGATTGGAAAGGAGACGGGGGGGGGGGGAGGGGAGGGAAAAGGGGGGAAAAAAAGAGGAGGCGGGGGAAAAAAAAGAATGGGAGGGGTGGAGGGGGGTGGAGAGAAGAAGGGGGAAAAAGAAGGGGGGGGGGAAGGGGGGGGGAAGGAGGGGGAGGGAAGGAGGAGGGTGGGATGGAAGGTAAGAGGGGGGGAGGGGAGAGTGAGGAGGGGGATGCAACAATGTGAACATATGGGTGAATAGGGGGCAAACAGTACCTGATAATAGTAAAAGCATGGAAGGGTTCCCGAAGGGACACCCTGCCAGGGACTGGTTCCATAATAGGGTAAGAGAGAGGGTAATAATGAGGACTGCAAGCGATGGGCAAACACAAACCAAGGTATGTAAACCTAAGCCTAGGCCAGCTGCAAGGTAAAATACAGTAGTTGAGAGATACATGATGTTAGTGTCCAGGGGTATGGGACTTAGGTAGAAGGGTAGGTGGGTACTTACCATAAACTTGTACTAGGCTGGTTGAGGTAAAGACACCCAAGGGCAGCAGACCGAACCGTCCGGCTAGCAGGCATAGCCCGCTATAAATAGCTCCCAACCCTGCGACGCTGCGCCGTGCGTCAATGGGGCGCCAGCGCATGACGTCACAGGGTCAGAGGTTCCACACGGCGCACGCGCGAAGAGATCGCGCGTGCACGCATGCGCACCGGCCGCAAGGCCAAGGGGACACCGTCCCAGCCAAGGCCGGTGCAAGAGGAGGGGGCGGTCCCGTGTAGGCGGCCGATCCCTCCACCAGGGACCTCACCAGGCCGCCGCGGGAGAACACAGGGGGAGGGACCCGCGCCGGCGCTAGAAGCCAGGACCAGGACTGGGGAAGCAGAGGTCTCAGTAGAACAATTTGTGACAACAACAATATAGGGTTGATAAAGCATAATAAAGGTAGAAACAAAATTGGAAAAAACTGAAAAGCTTTATTCAGGTGAACTAGGGATGGTAATACCCTAGATACCGGTGCAGTAATCCCACAGAGACATAAACCCATAACACCTAATTGCATGATATGCATATAAGTTAAGGAGGGCCAAGGACAATGCCACATGATTGGGTAAAAACATGTGGATAGAGGGCGGGTAGCCAGGGTAAGGGTGTCTGGCCGACCTATTGGGCATCTGTCTCGGAGGGTTGCATCGGGGCTAAAAATTAGCCATAGAGTAATATCAAGGGGTAAAATTGCGTATGCTAGAGGCCCCCCCAAAAACACACAAAATTGTGTGTCAGTGGGGGTTGATTAAAATTGAAGGGTGGAACAAAAGGGGTCCACATGGTGGGGGGCATTGGTGGCCCTTCCACTAAGACAGCCTACCCAGGTGTCCCACTCGACAAAAAGACGGGTGTGTTATCCACCCAATGTATACAATTAGGGCAAAGGCCTCTCTAGAGTAAAATCTAAAGGTAGCAAAAGTGCATGTGTACCATCATCCAGAAATCAATATCAAAAAGGCGGTTGGAAGCCTGATCCCCAGTCAGGCGACCAAAAATGGGGCATATTGGACTATTACGGTACAGTAATTAAGGGTAACCTTAAGAGCAAGTAACAGCAGTAATAAAAATTATAATTCATTTATTGATGCAACGGACAGGACATGGTAATACAAGAACATTTAGTAAAAGTACAGGCATATCACCAATGGATTCGATAGTATACAGTACAGCACAAAATCTCAGATATCATGTTCCTCGACTAGTTTCGCGGACCCAATCCGCTTCATCAGGAGGTTATCTGGAGATAAGTTTTTCTGACTAAACAGTCTGAACCTGACAATTAAAAATATACAAGATTTATAAAGATACATTATCAGACAATTATTATTCCAGCATCAAATTATACAGATAGGTAATGAAAATAGGGGAGGGGGAGGGGGGAGAGCGAATCTGCTTACCCAGGTCCCAGCAGACCCCAGGCGCAAGGCCCCAACACCAGCGAATGATCTCCCACGGCAGCCTGGGGGAGCTAACAAGATAACCAGGATAGTAAGGATAAGGGTATATCGGAATTAAGGTAACCCAAATTGCCATATACAAAAGGAAGTGATTTGTGGATTGGTGAGTATAAAGAGGGGGTGATGACAAGGGGGGTTGGGTAAGAGTGTAGAGGATGTCAATAATTGAAAGCGTATTATGTAAAGCATAAAATATTACAGGGTGACCAACCAAATAGGAAAAGGCAATGGTAAACGAGGCATAAGGTGTTATATGGGTGGAAGGGTAAACAAAATAGGAGGTGGGGCCGTGGAAAGGGAGGGGAGTGGGGGATAGGGGAGTGGGAGGAGGGGTGGGGGTAGTGGGGGATTGGAAAGGAGACGGGGGGGGGGGAGGGGAGGGAAAAGGGGGGAAAAAAAGAGGAGGCGGGGGAAAAAAAGAATGGGAGGGGTGGAGGGGGGTGGAGAGAAGAAGGGGGAAAAAGAAGGGGGGGGGGGAGGGGGGGGGGGGGGAAGGAGGGGAGGGAAGGAGGAGGGTGGGATGGAAGGTAAGAGGGGGGAGGGGAGAGTGAGGAGGGGGATGCAACAATGTGAACATATGGGTGAATAGGGGCAAACAGTACCTGATAATAGTAAAAGCATGGAAGGGTTCCCGAAGGGGACACCCTGCCAGGGACTGGTTCCATAATAGGGTAAGAGAGAGGGTAATAATGAGGACTGCAAGCGATGGGCAAACACAAACCAAGGTATGTAAACCTAAGCCTAGGCCAGCTGCAAGGTAAAATACAGTAGTTGAGAGATACATGATGTTAGTGTCCAGGGGTATAGGACTTAGGTAGAAGGGTAGGTGGGTACTTACCATAAACTTGTACTAGGCTGGTTGAGGTAAAGACACCCAAGGGCAGCAGACCGAACCGTCCGGCTAGCAGGCATAGCCCGCTATATGGTCGCCTGACTGGGGATCAGGCTTCCAACCGCCTTTTTGATATTGATTTCTGGATGATGGTACACATGCACTTTTGCTACCTTTAGATTTTACTCTAGAGAGGCCTTTGCCCTAATTGTATACATTGGGTGGATAACACACCCGTCTTTTTGTCGAGTGGGACACCTGGGTAGGCTGTCTTAGTGGAAGGGCCACCAATGCCCCCCACCATGTGGACCCCTTTTGTTCCACCCTTCAATTTTAATCAACCCCCACTGACACACAATTTTGTGTGTTTTTGGGGGGGCCTCTAGCATACGCAATTTTACCCCTTGATATTACTCTATGGCTAATTTTTAGCCCCGATGCAACCCTCCGAGACAGATGCCCAATAGGTCGGCCAGACACCCTTACCCTGGCTACCCGCCCTCTATCCACATGTTTTTACCCAATCATGTGGCATTGTCCTTGGCCCCTCCTTAACTTTATATGCATATCATGCAATTAGGTGTTATGGGTTTATGTCTCTGTGGGATTACTGCACCGGTATCTAGGGTATTACCATCCCTAGTTCACCTGAATAAAGCTTTTCAGTTTTTTCCAATTTGTTTCTACCTTTATTATGCTTTATCAACCCTATATTGTTGTTGTCACAAATTGTTCTACTGAGACCTCTGCTTCCCCAGTCCTGGTCCTGGCTTCTAGCGCCGGCGCGGGTCCCTCCCCCTGTGTTCTCCCGCGGCGGCCTGGTGAGGTCCCTGGTGGAGGGATCGGCCGCCTACACGGGACCGCCCCCTCCTCTTGCACCGGCCTTGGCTGGGACGGTGTCCCCTTGGCCTTGCGGCCGGTGCGCATGCGTGCGCGCGCGATCTCTTCGCGCGTGCGCCGTGTGGAACCTCTGACCCTGTGACGTCATGCGCTGGCGCCCCATTGACGCACGGCGC